>CM072880.1:6611500-7881000 GCA_036937835.1 Pampus argenteus | reverse complement strand
GTTGTACAGACCCATTCACTCAATTGCTCACCAAATGGAGGGAGGCAAAGGACGTGATGACTTGCCTTATGCTTTAGGAGCAGCAGCGCACATGCATATAAACAATATGTACATAAACACGCACACAGGCGCTGTATGCGTGCCATGTCCACTTAATCAATCTGTCTCCCTTCGCTCTTGTACTTGTACAAGAGGGTCTTTTGTTCTTGCGTGACCCACACTAAGAGTTAAAAGATGTCGGAGACCTTTTCCATCTTAACTGGTTATGGGCAGCAGCTTCTCTATCTTGTGTTTCCTGCATGTATTTCAATGAAGGCATCCTTAGATTCAAGTGACTTATTAACATGTAGACTCAAACCTGCTGAATATAGACCAGACTTGTTACACTGCTCTTATAGTGGGATTTATTATATTTTCCATCTTTCTGTTTGAATATCGTATAAAACGTCACATGTGCACTGCTTTCAATTTCTCTGTCACAGACTATGTCCCCTCTATATTACTGCTCACTGAGTGAGACCATAAGTGCATGAGTGTGTTTCTCTAGGTGAGTTGTGTGTTTTTCCTTGAACACACCGAAGACATGAAACAGAGCCCACGGGCGTCCGACCACATCTCCCCTGCCTTCTTCCTCTTCAGCACACTCCCGTGAGCAAGCACACAAACTCTCTCTCTCTCTCACACACACATATACACACACACACACACACTGTTTGTCTTTGTGTGTGCTAGACAGCAGATGGCAGCCCATTATAGGGCTGACAGAGCAGTCATCTGGCAGGCACCCTGTTACCCCTCCTTCCCATCCCCCAAAAGACACCCAGCACAACACAGCAGGGATAGCACACTTTAGGCGGGAGAGTCCAAGGCCCTGAGCTGTGTGTCTATGTGTGTGTGTGTGTGTGTGTGTGTGTGTGCTTGTCATATTTGGTCCTTGGCCTTTCCGCCCTATATAGGTCACTGTTTCCACTTGTGTGTGTCAACGCCTTGTGAGGTAAATCCGGCTCTCACTGCAGTGTTTTGAAACAACACCTACAGTGGATGATTTGTTGCTAAGTATGAATGAAAATAGCATCTCTACGGCTTATCTAAATCTAAATGTATCACTGACAAGAACTTATAAACCGAGTGCCAATCCACTTCTTACACTAACAGGTGGAAGAGGAAGCTTCTTTGTAGCTGTCAGTGACATTTCTCCTTTCATACACTTCCTAGTGCTTAACATACTGTGTATTCTCATTAAGGAAAGCACAGATCTTTTATATTCTGTAATCTTGTTCAAAGGTCAAAATTTTGTGCACAATGTTCACAATAATTCCTTCCCTCCACATGAAAGTGAGAGTCACAAGCTTCGAGATAAGCCGTAACAGTAACAACGGCAGCAGAAAGGCCCACTCAAATATTCTCCTCATGAATCAGAGGATCAGTAGGCCTGTCTCTCTTTGTAACATTTACACCCTTCCCTACGCGAGAAATGCCTCCCAAACACTGGCCCCAGAGTGACTGCCTCCTACAGCCTTCATTACAAAGGATTATACCACAAGAGCAAATCAAACCGGAGGTAGGGGAGAGGAGGGGTGCGTTTCCACACGGAGGTCAAGGCCAAGGTTAGGATTAGGTTTGGTGTTTGCGTCCTCTGGAAGGAGGTAATCTACATCCCACCCTATAGAGATCCCAATACTGGGACATGCTGGGAGGCACTGTGGAGGAAAGAAGACGACATGCAACTTCTGAGAGCTGCCTTGGCGTTTCCGGGGCAACCAGCACAATCCTTGGTCTTTTGGCGAGGCTTTCAGCAGGCCTCAATCACACTTCCTTTCGCTTAAGAGAGGGGTTTTTTTTTTCCACCCTCCAGCACTGTTAAATAGGAGTGAGGCCCAGTGTGTTCAAAGAAAAAAAATGAACAGGAGCTGAAGTATGAGGTAATACACTGAGGCATGTTTCCATTGAAATAAAAAGATGTTAGCCAGTGAGAGTTTGCTGGTTTTTATAGTCATGAAATAATTATAACTTGCATATTATGCAGCCAAATATATACATACAGTACATTTCAACAGACTGACACCGACACACGTGGAACTAAATGCACACAGACAATGTAATTATATATTTTACAAAGCGTATAGGCCTGGCATTATATGTTGAACATGCTGCAACACAGAGACGAAAACTACAGCTGCTCAGCTCTATGGACATTCAAACTCTCAGGTATGTTGCTTTTCTGGCCACGCCCTCTTCCGGGATGTCACAGTAAGTGTTGTCCATGATATGTATATAATGGATGATACACCTTTTGTGACATCACTGATTTGGGTGTGTACATTTCACCTCTTGTTTCTGGAAATGTAGCCAAGCCAAGAATACCAGATTATGGCAACAAGTTCCTGCTCAAGTTAGAATATTCATTTATTCTGTTTTTGCATATTTCAGAAGTTTCTTCGCTCGCCCACCCACCCCTCACAGAAGAGAACTCAACTCAACCACCCAGGACAAAGACGAAGGCCTCTTAGTCACCCTCGAAGGCCCCGTTGGTGGCTCCCTGGCATTCACTCTTTTTCCGGCACTTGGACAAGATCCTGTGGAGCAGACTCGGGGATCTGTGTGTCTGAGGTTGCGAGGCCGCGGCTTGAGGCAGGGGGATCTGGGGCTTTCGCACCGGGGCAGGGCCCTCACTCTCACCCTGGTCCCTATCCAGCCCCACTTCTCTTCCTCCACCTCCTCCTCTACTCCCCCTCTTGAGTGCCTGCAGAATGTGTCCACTGGGGGACAAAGAGGAAATAACAAACACAAAGGCCCTGTTTATTCCTCATGACCCAAATTCCACTGCTAGCAGACAAGACAGGCACGGAGCTGTACACAGGGCTCTGTGTGGCGTGTGTGTGTGTGTGTGTGTGTTCAGTGGCAGGCTGTCAAATATAAATGCCCCCTACTGTCAAAGAAACTCCGAGAGAGATACAGTATCTACTAAAGTACTAAATGAATTGCTTTGATAAAAGAAAAAACTTATTTTATAGCTTATAATTAATCATAAAAAGAATGACATTTTTGCTTGTGCCTTCATACATTTTCATATAATTTTAGATGAAAAACTACAAAGTCTTTCTAGCAGCATCCCGCTCCTCTTTGGCCTTAATGAGATGCAGTGCAGTGCAGTGAGAGGGGATTGACTAGTGTGTGTGTGTGTGTGTGTGCACGCATCTGTGTGCGTATGGCGGGGTTAGTAATCAGTGTGCTTTGTCAACTAATGAGGGACGAGAGGGGCCACCTGTTCAGGGGCGCTGGAGAGCAGAGGGATGGGATTTGGGGATGGGGGATGTGTTGATGGTAGAACAGCTGCTGGGTGTGTGTGTGCATGATGTGTATACATGCACTTGTTGAGGGAGATATGTTGTTGTCGTGGTTGTTGTATGAGGTTTACACACTTACCTTCCACATTTACTGCGTAGATTTACATCATTGTCCCGGGCGGATATTCTCAGAGATACGTTCCTTCGAAGGCCTTTGTGAGGCAGATTCACCTGAGAATGGAGAAAGAGTTGTGTGTGTGTTTGAGGTAATACTGTCCTACCGGGGTCCTGAAGCTAACCTGCCATCTTCTTTTATGTGGTATAATCCTTCCTTCAAATTTGTTCTTTTTCACCTTAAAAACACAATAGAAGTCTTTTTTTAATTTCATTTTGCTTTAATTTAGTTCTTTACTTACACATTAGTGGAACACAAAATGTTTTGATCCAAGGGTTGGACATGTCTCAACCACTATATCATCTCTTCTTGATATACAAACACAAAGGGGGAACTCACAAAAGCCAAATTAAATAACAAAATGGTCAAAATTGAAAAAGCAAAGGCCAAAATTTTAGATTTTTAGTCATTTGTATGCTCCAAAACCTCTGGACCGTACACTTCCCATAATGCAACAATAACATCTTTCATGCCCACTTCTTTCATACTACAGGACTCCAGTTTTATCATACAGGCTTCCTATATTTTAAATCTCAAGCCCAAACCAAAACAATCATCTGTATGTTGATGCCAATGGCATCTTTCAAACCTTGGAAGGCTCCCCCAGAACCACAGAGACAACTGTCCTTACAGCCAAAGACTTGGTCAGAAAGTCATGTTTTAATGTAGGATCCCATTGCTCGTAGTAAGAAACATATTGATAAAATACTTTTTCACAGCATTTTAAACATACACAGTTATGGAGAAACAAAATTAGAATAGAAAGTACAGTCTGCCCTCAGACAGCTGAACGCATACAGGCAGCCAACCAACCTGGCCCAGCTCCATCACACAGGAGGCGGGGAAGTAGCCCCGCTGGCCGTCCTGCAGCCGCCCAAACCACCTCTCCTCCTCGTGTTTGGACAGCACCAGGATGATGTCACCTGGAGACAGCTCCAGCTCATCTGGCCAGTGAGGCCTGTAGCTGTGCACCACTACCATCTAATGGACAAAATGAGAGTCACAGCCTGAGCTTCGTCGTCATTTGTACTCAGAATTGTGTATTTTTACTGTGATATGATACTAAATCTATTATTATTCCCTTTTGTTGTACTGATTAAAGCTGCAGCTAAGAACAAACTTTGCAGTTTACAGGTCAAATGCTGTGAATGGAGAGGATTATGTGTCAAGACTCAGAGATTAAGTGCTGTGCAGTGAAATAGAAACTGTAAATCTGGGTGTACTCGTCATTATCTGTTCTTCTTGAACATGGTCCATGTGTGCCAGAGGAATTAGAAATGAAATTGATTGACTTTACATAACATCAATGTCAAACTCATGAGTCGATGAGTTTTGTTTTCCCATTTATACTGTTTAAGCCATATGTGGAGCTAAACCTTCAGCCAAAAGTTCAGTTTTTTTCTATCAATGCATACGTGATGAGATTTAAACAAAGGAAAATGTTTAACTTGCCTTTTCAGCTTCTGCTCTATATCGATACCTCCCTGTTAACAATTGAGCGTGGGGATGAATCAGCAAAAAAAGGTTAGTTTCATGATTTTTCATAGCTGCAAATATGGATGAGAGCATCTTTACACAAATGCATGCACTTGAGTATTTTTGCAGCAACATCCTTCATTAAACGAACAGTTATTACAGGAAGAGATCTACCTCGTCATTTATTTATCATCTGTATGCTGATGAGCCACATGTCATGCTATGCCACACTTCACTGCAGATATTATTCCACTCACCTTGTGGGGCAAGGACAGTGGTGAAGACTTCAAAGTGCTCATTGCTGTGCATATATATGCGCTGCATCTTGAAGATCTGAACACTGACCGAGTCTCCTGCGTTCTCTTTCTCTCTCTCTCTCTCTCTGTCTCTGCACTACCTTTAAATAAATGCAGCTGACTAATCCACTGCAGCACTGACTGGAACAAGACACAAGCAACAACAACACACACAAGCATGTTTAGCACATCACTGAGAGCATGTCAAAGTTTAGTTTATGAGACTGATAAGTTTGGGTTTTCTTTTTTTGCATGGTTAATTATCACTAGACACAGATTTGTTTGGATTATTTTCCAGCTCAGCAGCAGAATAAAAGGAAGCGTCCATCTCAGAGTTGATGCTTGGACCAACTCATCTTCATGCCAGCGCCTATTGTTCTTTGACCATCTGGTCACATGTGAGAGAAGTTAAGAGGCCACTGCTACACGGATGAGAATTCTTAATTTTACCTCATCAAGAGCTGCTTGATTGATTCAGGGTTATTGACTGTGCCCTATTTTCCAGTGGCCTGGGTGAGCAGGGACAAAGATGAATGGGCTTGGGACAGAGCGGTGGACTGCTCAACAGATGGTGATTGACCCCCCCCCCCCTCTCCCCTCCCCCTTCCCCACCTCCGCTCTCTCGTTCCGGTGTGATGGAGCTTGGCTGTGAGCTTGTGTCAGCAATTAAAAAGCATCGGTCAATAACATAACTGCAAACCGCCAATGTTTTACACAATGAACTTTAGCCGGTGTTGATAAATGCATTTATTAACTATCACCGATGACAAATCTGTGTAGGAAATGTGTTCAATGTCAACAGGATATAGGTTTAAAATCCAGTCAGGAGGGCTGTGTGTGTGTGTGTGTGTATTAACTTGAGCAAGAAGTTTGTTTGTATGAAAGAACTCATTAACCTTGTTATCGTTGGCCTCAGTAGTCATGCAAACACATGAAACTACATATCTGCATAGACCCAAGCACCATCAGTTAAGCTGTTTTGTTTTGTTATAGGCATCTTATGTGCCCAAATGTGCAGGTTTGGGCTTTTGTGATACATCTGCAACTTTTCTCACTGCTCCTCATTCAGTGTGATGCCTCCAGTCTAGACACTAAGGCCAAAGTAAAGCCTTTACATAACTGAAAGCTAAGCTGCTTAGAAAAAGCAATCAGATGTTTACTTCTGGGAAGAAAAAAAGTACAAGTACAAAAAATGTATCTCTTTAGACAATTTAGGGAAGTTATTTAAAAAAAAAAAAAAAAGTGATGATAAAGAAAATATGTTGTGAATGATCTGATCTGATTTAATTTAATTTCAGATGAGCTAATAAACTCTTTTTTTCAACTCATATTAATCTTTGAGTTCATGATAAAAATGGTTAAAACTCTGTACTGAACACAATGTTGCGACACTCTTTATAAACCTGATGAAAAAGGTAAGATGTGCGATGCATGAAAGCTTGGAGTACAGCATTGTGTGTTTAGAAAACTAAATCAGAGCATCCGTAAAATAATATAAGTGGAATGTTAACTACTCGTTAATTATAGATATCAGTTGTGCATTTTTCCATTGTTACCAGCCAAAATATCAGCAGTGAAAAATATACTTGACAGCTGTGATAACTATAAAAAAAATATGTGCATTCAAATAAAAACTGAAGGGAGTTTAATTTTTGCTTCATGTATTCTTTTTATCCCATTAATATCACACATATTAAAAGAAACATGTGAATTGGGACAGTATTTACACAATTTGTGACATGTAAAAGATGCATTTAGAGAGGACACAACAATCCTGGACAGTCACACAGCTTCATCAGTCATGTCATATTGCATCATGTATGTCCAGTTCAGTACTATGAAGCCAAGGCACAAACACATGTAGGAGGATGCAGGAGGCTCCAGTCCTCAGCGCTTCCCAGGTTTGGCCCTCTTCTTCCCTCCTCCTCCTCCTTTTCCTCCTCCACCTCCTCCTTTGCCTACTTTCCCTCTCGCACCCTTTCCTTTGCCTTTTCCTGACATGTTGCCTTTGCGTCCCTTCTTCCCTGCTCCTCCCTTCTTGTACTTGGCTGCAGCCTCCTCCCTGTCCTCCTCTCTCATCTGCTTATTGACAGCCTTGGTGATGTCCATCTTGGGCTTCTTGTTGCCCATGTTTTTCAGAAGCTCCAGCTGCTTCTGCTTCTCACCTGAAAAGTCACCGATGAGGGGCTCAAACTTCCTCTTCTTACCCATGTTCCTCGGTGGTTTCTCTTTAGGCAGGCGGTCCTGGAACCTCCCGACGGAGGCTGTGGAGCTCCTGGCCACATTCACGGCTCTGGCCAGGTCGTCTTTAGACTGCTGCGCCACGGGGGTGAGCCCCACACCTGGCACTTTGATCTTTTGGGCCCTGGCGATGTTCCTCAGCCGGTTGAACTCATTCTTGGCGACTCTCTCCTTCTTGGCTTTGACGCGTTTGGCGAACTGGTCCTCATTCGGGTCTGCGGTCTCCGGCACCTCGATCATCCACTCTTTTGTGTCATCTTTGGCCCTCTTGTAGCCCCAACGGCGCCTCCACTCCTTCGCAGTCTCATCCCAAACCAGGTTGGTCTTCTTCTTCTTCTGTATGCCCTTCAGTTTGGCAAATTCCTCCCATTTTGTCGGAGGTTTGGGCTTCGGTGGAGGCTTCTCTCTGGGCAGTGGGGTCGTCGAGTCCGGTAGTTTGACCACTATTGCCTCCTCAACTCTTTCTGGGGGCTGTTTCCATATTTCATTCACCAGTAGCTGCGTGTTGTCTCGGGCTAACGCGCGGAGAAACTCCTCTTTCTTCTGCTCTTTGAAGTCCCGGGACTCGACGCGGTTTCTGTCACAAGCCAGCAGGTTTCCGATGTCAAACTCCAGCTCCAGCTCCTTCTGGACGGAGATGCTCTTCAGCTTTTCTGCGTCTTCTTGCTCAGCTTTGGCTAACAGCGCCTCGACGCTGCACGCAGCCATGTTGTCCTGTTAAACGTTCACTCCCCACGTGCGTGGATGTGAAACAGACAAACACAAGAAATTACATCCGGGTCACAGTTGACGCATGCGCGGGGCATGTCCGCTGACAGCCGCACGAGGGCGACATTGTCTCACCTCTTTTTTTTAGTGTAATGTCTATATATATATATATATATATATATATATATATATATATATAATAAAACAACTATACAAGCAAAAGTAACCAAATGAATCCAGTTTTAACTTCCTGAAAGTTTCCTTTATAAACTTTTTTGTGCTTGAATATGTTTTGTTTAAAATAAATAAATAAATATATATATATATATATATATATATATATACCTACTATAAAGACATACAAAGTCAAATAAAACAGGGAAAACAAAACTAACTAAGTAAAAAAGTAAAAATATACATACATCACTAGTATAGCATGTATGAACTTTCTTTTATAATTAGTTAATCAGAGAGTACAATGTTGTACGTGTTCTCCAGATAGTGCATAAAGCCTCTCTGTTATTGGGAATGATTTTACAGCATACATGTGTCAGCTTTTCCATGGCCAGGCAGCTTGAAAGGCTTTTGAGCCTCTAACAGTTAGTGCTTCTGTTTGTTTTTTCCAGTGAAGTGCAATAACCTACAAAGGCGCATCATTTCTTAGATTTTGTGTTGGTCATCTTTCATTTTTATATATAGCTAAACATAGAAACTAAAATATCATTCTAAAAAATACAAAACTTTCATCAGTGACAAAACATTGAAGTGTGAGAAATGGAAATATAAGTTTAGTCACACTAAATAAAAATGAATAGAATTTTAAATGTAATGTTTGCATTACAAGCAGACAGACAAATTAATAATAATAATAAAAAAACATCAGCCTGCGGTGCATGTAAAAATCCTAAATCAAATGTATTTTATCATTTTGGATATACATCATTTAAGGACATTAGAAGGCCTTTCATGTTTTCAGTTTCTGTGCTGTGTCTCTTACGATGTCTGCACATCCTTTTAAACTTCTGGAGTTGTGATAAACTTTATAACAGGATTACTGTAAGTGTTTTCATGAGAGATTAAATTCACTGAAGTATTAATATCCCCCTTCGCTGTAATCTATTTTGTGTGTGTGTGTTTCTACCATAGATTGGGGACCATAATAACTCTATTTTTGTCCCCGTCTCCACTAATTTGGAGGAGGAGACGGATGAGGAGGAGGAGGGGGAGTCCTATTACAATTGACTGGCTGCTGGTTGCTCAAAGACGATGGTGTTATTATTTTTGGGCTCCAGTAATTACATTCATCGCCAGACTTGCCATGTGAATACTAACTCTCTGACAGGCACAGAGATAAGGTCACAAGTGATGCTGTGTTTGGAGATGTGAGGAGGAAATGTGTAATTAGTGGCCCAAAGTCCCTGTCGTGATTTAGAGAAGGCTATAAGGTCTTCTATGACGTGTAGACGTATAGTGTCTAAAGCCACCCAATTTAAACACAGTCCAGTAGTTAGCTGCTGCTACCGCCTGCCTGTGTCATCCACTGTCTGTCACCACAAGTGTTGAGAGCTTTTTTTGCTGACTTTTGATCTGTGGTGAATTCAGCCAAACAGGATTACTCTTCCATGGTGTTTCTTTTATAGACAACTGTGGCCATGGAGAAAAGTTATCCCCACTTTCAGTGTCTGTGTCTCTGCAGCACTTAAATGCGCTTAAAGGATGAGCTTTAGAATTGGGTTTCTGTTGAAACCCTCACAGGTATCAATCTCTATTATTTGTCACTTTTAGCCAAAAAAGGGCTCAACCCTCTTTATCAAATGGATTTTTCTGATTCCTGTTGAAAATTAAACCTTTTTGCAACATACCAGATAGTCTTGCTTGCAGGGTGGTTTTAACCTGACCTGACTCATATCTGATGTTTACAGGAAAGCCAATATATAGAATGTAATCTAACCTCTCTTTAAGGCTAAATTCATATTTCTTTTATTCTGGACTGATTGGAAAAATGTATTATTGAATTGCTGGCCTTGCTTGCCTTTGTCATGATGTTGACAATTCAACAGGCGATGCCCTTGCAGTGCTTGTATGCATACACTTTGTATGAAAGCATCAAAGAAATCTCTTCAATGCAGTGAAGTGTATATATATGTATATGTGTATATATGTATGTGTGTGTGTGTGTATATATATATATATATATATATACACACATACATACATACATACATACATATATACATACATATATATATATAAATAAATAACACAGGCAACAAGATAAACAACAATACAACAATAGATTAAGCCAAACTCTATCTATATACAGTGTAAAGAGATGCTGACAATGTATAAAATATGTATTCATATTTGTATATTTTTATGAATGAATGCAATTTGTGAGTGGTTGACTAAGCAGGCTCTAAAACCCCAACAGGATCAGTGGTTTGCAGTTTTTTTAAAGGCCTATATAACATTATTCTGCATTTGTTCACAGTCTCGTCTCATCATCTCATCTTTAAATACCTACTGACTGGTGGCCACCAGGATCCATGAATCACATCACAGGAGATAGAAAGCAAATTCATTCATGCAAAAACTTGCCCGAGGCTTTAAACTTCCTTCTTCCTCCAAAATATGACCTGTTAGCATCAAAGAAGAGGTGAGAGCGCCGAAGGGCCAGATACAGAAGGAGAGCAAAAAAAAAAAAAAAGAAATCTCATCAACTCTATCCTGGCATAAATCTGACATGATTAGCCACTGACAGTTTCTTTGTGTATTTATAGAGGTTATATTATTACATAAAGTTCTTTGACCTACTTGGCTGGAAGATTTTTTTTTTTTAAAGTTTGATTGGAATATCGTTCAGTTTGTGTCTTCAAAGAACAACATCTTCATTTATGTCACCAAGGCATATAGGAGGCTTGAGCATGCAGTGAAACTATAGATCCATCGCTGTGGTAAGCTTCACATGACATGATTTCACAGAGAGGAATCAATAAAAGGGACGGTCTGTCCAAGTTAACTCCAAACTGCTCATGCACAACAAAAAAAAAACCCCACGTGACGGAGCAGTTAGCTGATAGGCTTATAGGCACTTCTGTAGATTACATTCACCATTTCCTGATTCCACATTGAGAGGGAAATGAGCGTCCCCTGGTGAACAGAGTTTAGTTTGGCTGACAGTTGAGGTCAGAGTCTTTATTGATCTGTTGTGGTTGTTGGGACAGAAACACCATTTGGCCCTGTGCAATGCCTCACAGGTACCTGCTGCTTCTAAACTACTGCCCGCACTGCGTGTGATCTCACGCTCTGAGAAGGACAAGCCAGAAGATAAACTGCATCATCTGTTTTTCAAACAGGGGAAAGTGACACCAACAAAGGGCTCGCATTGACTCACCAGTCACTTTGCTGCATCTTCTGCATTCATTTAAAACCTCTTAATACATGACAAAAGGAGGCAAAAGGTAATCCTCTCGCTGCGACAGGTATTACTTGTCTCATCGGAGCCAGGTCACACTGGGTGTGCTGTTTGCAAGCGAGCAGGAAAACAGCTGTAACCTCCCGGAAGTACACACACCCTATCCATCCAGCTGACGTGAGTGAAACAGTTGAGCTGCTCCCCAAAACCTGGCCTGCTTCCTAGAACCAGCACGGCATGGAGGGGAGAGTCCTTGAGATATCATTCCTGTGCGTGTGCATATGTGTGCGTGTGTGTGTGTGTGGTACAAAATCATGCAAGCAAGTGCATGACGTATTTGTGCAGTGGCTCCATGCTGGATGTTGGAAGCAGAAAGAGCTGGTTAGCGCCTGGCGTCATGGCAACTTACAGAGGTCGTCCCTCAGTTTGGTATTCAGCAGCACTGTGGGGGCTTATTGCAATGACATCATCGCCAAAGTTGCCTTACAACTTTGTGAATAAACATGATGAAATTATAAGTAGTTGATTAACAACTATTTTTGTCTCTGTTATCGAGAGCTATTACTTTTTTACTTTATTTCTTGGATCAATAGTCGGTCAGAATTTAGGCTTCCTGCAGGTAACGGCCTTCTCATCATTTCCATTTAATCAAAATGAAGAAGTGCAAACTCAGCAGTCATAGTGAGCGTGTGGCAATGTGTCTCTCTGAGGTTTAAAGGAACAGTTGCGCACATTTTGGGGACACATTTTACACTAATTTACTTTCTTGCCAAGCGTTGGCTAAGACGATCAATGCCACTCAGCTACAGCCAGCAGGCAGTTAGCCGAGCTTAGTTTAAAACTTGGAAACAGGGAAACAACTAACAGCTACTCATTTTTTGGGACTGGACGGATGAAACTTCCAGCCAACAAGTGGCGACTCCAGAGGACTCACTGCAACTGGCTAAAAACAGTCCAGCATGTAAACTATTGGAAAGATTCCCATATTATGGATTTGCAAGCATTCATGTCATCTGACAATATGGGAAGGTTGCAAAATTAAACTATATCAGTTAACTTTAGGTTCAATTCCATTGAACATTGGACTTGTACATGTTTGCTTGGGTTTCAGACACTTCCATATTAAGTAAAAGAAACTGGGATATAAAAAATCCCAATTTCTTTGAGGCTATTTCCAAGTCGGAAGCTTGGAATTTACGATAACTCCAATGTGACATGAAGGCAGCACAAGCTAACTAGCTGCTGGCTCCAGCTACATATAAATATGTACGGTAAATTTACCATAAAGTTAACTCTGTGCAAGAAAGCGAAGGAGACAGATGCATTTTTTCCTAAGATATTGAATTTATCTTTTTAAATTGAACACAATAACCGGAGTTACGCTAGCAGAAGCATTATGGTTCAATTTGTGCTGTCACAGACTCCTCCAGTCTTTTACCTCAGAGTCATATTAAATCTCCACTGGCCTGTATGAACGTGTCTGTCTGTAAATTTCTTGTCATCTACTTCTTCTTCAGCCTGTGGTCTTTATTCACATACTTATAACCAGATATTCCACAACACAGACAGAGAGAGAGAGAGACAGAGAGAGCGAGAGAGAGAGAGAGAGAGAGAGAGAGAGGAGCAGAAACACCAACTATGACTGAACCTGTGCAGCCTAATGTGTCCTCCAGCCCCTCAGGTAGAGCCTGAGAAATCCTCTTTGAAGCCTCGGTGCAGCTCCAATAATGAGGGGGCTGAGCTGTACCCCCTACGTGAGGGGCATCCAGGGACCTTATTGATCCCCTGTTAATTAGTCCATAGGTGCACATTGGCGCATAATTAGACTGATACTGCGCGTAATGAATGCAGACAGCCACTAATTCCTCTCGGGATTTGTTTACTGCAGGAAGGATGTAGAATTTGGTCAATTGGACATTATTTTGAGGGGGGAAAGCACACTCATTATACTGTAGATGTAATGCACACAAACAACAGTTGGGCAGGGATTTATATATATATATATATACTACTTATTTTTAAGATATTATTACATATCACATTTTAAGTATCTGATGAGCCTCTGTGTGAGAATGCTGTTGATGAAACGAAAAGCCGTCCGCCCTGATGACGTACCCTTCAAATGCTTTATCAAAGACGAGGGCTTTTAGCCACTAAGTGCTACTCAATTTGACGTGAACTGATTTGATGGCAATGGACCACGGGTAATGTAAGAAAAAAATTGATACCGAAAGAAATTGTTTCAAACTAAATATTCATTCTGACAAGTGACAAATTGGCCTTTTCAGAGATGCACTGAAGACACACACACGGTGGATGTGCTGTTGTCTCCCTTGTAGGCTGTGTGTCAGTGTGTGCAGTGCCGATGTTGTCAAAGAGATTTATCGATGTATAGAGGGGTATTTTATCCGTGTATTAAACTCCAAAAACTTTTAATCATTTGGGAATGCAATAGGAAAATGTTTTGATTTGCAGATGCAGTCAGGATGTAAATGATAATTCCAAGTCAGCAGCACGGAGGTCAAGTTTATTTTTACAACATGTTTCATTTATTCCAGCATTTTCCCAGCATTCACCTAATTCTTGACCGGCTTTATTATTATTCTATTCTAATTTTTGGCAAAAGTCTACCCAAGCTCTGCACTTGATGTTGATGCTGTTTGCGGTGTTCACATGTACTCTTCTGTACAAAATATTTAATGCAGAGACACAGGCTGAGATTCCAAGACAATCCACCGGGGAATAATGACTTTGCTCCTGCGCCATTCAACAGGAGCCACTGCTCTCGGATCAGTCAATGTTGTTAAATGAGTCAGAGCAGCAGTGCTCATTACCAAAAGGGCAGAAGTCACCTTGCTCCACACATCCTCAGGGCCACTGTCACTTATCGCTAACAGAGTGTCACAATGTTTCTGGCATGCTAAACATCCCCGTATGATCGGATTCATGTTGGAGCAGAGAATCATCAACATGGTGATGTAATGCACGTGACACGTTTCCCTCAAAGTGACTCCTGTCAGTCATTTGCTTTGTTCTCCCAAAAGTTGTCTCCAGCTGTCGGATCAATGCCGCGATTAAATGTTGGTCACGCATCTTGCAACCCTTTAGCCTGACATGATGCTACAATCTCTAATTGCAAGCTACACTCACCTGTCCTCCCTCATAGGATGACAGACACCGAGCAGCATCAGGATCCCAGGGGATCATCTTGAGCTATATATAATATGGATCACATACATCTATGCAGAGACCCTCGAGCGTCTTTATGCTCCCTTTGATATGTAAATTTAATTCCTGCTTTTTTTTCCCCCCTCCCCATGACTTCGAGTTTGAGTAAAGTGAAACAATTTATAAGAATTTCACAATGCATATAAGGTTAGGAATACTCAAATACCAGCGGCTTCTAAAATAGCATTAGATCATAAAGTGCAAAGCATAAGTTGTATATAAATGCACTAAATTGCACTAATTGATCAGGTGCAATCAATCAATCCCAAAAGGTTGCCAGCTTGTTTGCTCTGATTAGTGAGTAATTATTATGATTTTACTGCCAAATACAGGGTTAATTTGACTATGAACTGCCAACTTGCTGATTTGCATTGCAACAGTAGTTAGGAGACTCTGTTGTATAGCCTCAAATATGACTATGAAGATCGAAATAGGTTGTAATGTTCAGTATACAAAGCTTGAATGTATGGCAGGGCTGCCTTTCAGAAAATACTTTTATCTAATGTCTCCTCACAAAGAATCAAAACCTGGTCTAAGGAGCACAAAACCTCTTGAGAAATGAAAGGATCTGAACATCAATGAACCTTTATGGGGAGATTTCCACCTCCTTCATCCTTCAAAGAAGGGTTCAATTCAATAAACACAGTTTCAGACTGTGACAGCATCTAAAGAAGGCTTGAATCTGTTTTGAAGGCAAAGTGTGATGCGGCTCCCTCTTAGGCGTTTCTGTTATTTTGTCCACACTTGATCAGGTTATGATCTTACATGGGATGCAGTTGTAAAAAAAAAAAAAAAAAAAAAAGTGGGACTCCTGCTGCTCTATTGTCATTTTGGACACACAGGAAACTGTCAAAATGAGCCGTGATCAAAATATTAGATTCGGTGATCCTGTGAGGAGGAAACAGAGCCTGGGGTTTCTAGGTAACTTTTTAATTTCTGTTATGTTAACATCTAAAAACGTCATGAGGCCTGTCATGAGAAAACCACACGCACGCACACACACACACACACGTTCACTTTTTTTTTAATATAACTTTCAGTCTCCTTCTTTCTTCAAACAAGTATCTCAAAGTGAAACCAAACATCACCAGCACTGTGCTAATTCTCAGCTTTATTTTATTTTTATTTTTTTCCAGAGATCTATGGATAATTTACACTTGTGTTTCATTTCCCTTGTTGCCTGCGTACATGGTGTCAATGGAGAGTAATGCAGAGTGACAGCTGCAGGGCCTCAACTCCATACATACTCCCAAATAAAAACACGATGATTCAGTGTCACAGATGATTTAGAAACAGATAGCGGATGCTGGATCCATTTTTGATTCTTTACATGCAGGCAGAAAGGAGGGGGAGGAGGAGGAGGAGGAGGAGGGGTGCAACAAAGCAGCATGTTGATTGTAATTGTGTGAAGCCCCTCCGGCTATATACAACCTACTTGTGGTTAGTTAGGCTCCTGTTCCTTCTGCCCTGTTTGAAAGTCATTGCCAGCCCGAGTTAAACTAAACTATGTCCACCCCGGGGATCAACGTTATATCATAGAACTCAATCAGGCAGATGGTTGCATTTGCTGCTGGAGATTTATTAGTGTCAAGGATGCATTGTTGTGAGCATGAAGGAGACACATGCATACATACATACATGCGCACTGGGACACAAAACAAACTTGTGCACAGCGGAGAGAGAGAGAGAGCGCTGGCTTCCAGCTCAATGCAGAGCGACAGACAGATTGTGTGTCGTGCCGATATCCAAATCCCTCTTTTAATTAATGTTTACATAACTGTGGCTAATGTAATTCATGTTCACCCATGTTGAGAGGGGTCAAAGAGCTCGGGGGAAGCCCACCTGAGCTGACAATCACCTGTGTGGGAGTTGTATGCACAGCCCAGTGAACTGGACACATCAGAAAGGATTGAGAGGAGCAGAGAGGGAAAAGAAAAAAAAACACTAATTACCAAACACAGCTTGGAAACAACGGTCACAGAGCCAGTCCAGTAATCAAATTGAAAGTTCTCGAAAAACTTGTCGAGTCGAATATTTGCTCTCAAACAAATCCAAGTTTGTCTTTCTCTATTTAAGTGACGACAGGAATCTCTGCATTGAGATTAGTGTGTTAAAAAAGTAGCTGTTTTATCAGTAAATCAAAGTAATTAAACAAGCATTTTTTTTTTTGATTAGTATGTCAAAGTGAAAACAACAATTAGCTATGTAAGTGCAGGTACTCAAATATAATGACCTCCAATGAAAATTAATTTCTTCTATTTACAGTATCCTGCAGCAGAACAATCTGCCGCCATCAGGGAGCACTTAGTGAGTTTTAAAAAGCACTGTAATTTAAGGAATCGTGAAAGCTAATCTAAATAGCTCGACAGGCAAGGGCGACAAAGAGGAACCTTACCTGTACTGCATGTGTGGCGCATAATGAGAAGAAACACTGTCTATGTGAGCAAAGTGAGCATCCTCTTCAATACAAAACAAGTGTATATATAGTAAAGTAGGCTGTCACGCAGCAAGAATAACTGTTTCGTGAGAGCAACACATTTAATTGTCCTAAAATTAGATACACTATTATATGTGCTACATCACAGCACCTTGACACACAGGTAAAAAAATCAAGAACTGCGTTGCATATGGCAGAAAAAACACACCACATGGCAAATATACAATTTTATGGATATTGGAGATGGTTTTCTATTCTATTCTATTCTATTCTATTCTATTCTATTCTATTCTATTCTATTCAGGTGCTTCTGATAAAATGTGAAAATTACAACAAAGATGAGATTTAGGAGCTGGGGCAGGATGTGGGGCAGCTTAGACTACATTAAGTCAGTCGCAAGAAGTTGTTGAATCTACAGATAGCCGTTATTCGATTGTGAATACAAATGTGCAAAAGTTGATGCAAAGAGAGGCTGAAAGTACGATGTGTAGCAGTGGAAATAAATCCTGAAAGAAGCAGTTGATGCGGTGAGATGCGGCACCAAGACTAAAAAAGGTACAGAAGCACAAACACAACAAGGCTGCAGAGGTCTCGCTCTTCACGCAGATAAACTCGGTATGGAACAAAACAAGGTCAAAACAGGCCAGCGCTAGTGGAATCAATGCATCACCCGCAGGATATAGTAAGATCTGCCAAAGCAGCTGAAGCAGAGACGGTGGATAAACTAAGGAGTGCGTAAAAAGGGAAGAAAATGATGATATCGCACAACTTTGGATGTGCTGCCATCACCTCAGTAGCTGCAGGCAGCAGTGGTTGTGTGAGGACCATGCTCACATCCTTTGGGCTCAGACACAGTTTAAACATATCAGGATGTCTTTCACAAGGTCAATATGCTTGGCAGCATAACAAGAGCCTGGCAGCTGCAACAGAGAGCACATTAACAGAAACTATTTTTTTTTACCCTTTAGCAGTGAGCACCTAGTAAGTAAAAATAACTGTATGTGGCAAAGAAGGAAGATGTTGTTGTTCACTGGGCTAAAGTTAGAAGTCTCAGGAATTAATTTTTAGTTAATCCAAAAGTTTTAAATTATTTATTTTTTTTAGTTTATTTTTATACATAGAAAAATCTGCCAGTTTATCTGAAGATGATGATTTTTGTGTGTTTTTTGTGTGTGCAGTTGCTGAAGGGTGAAAGTGTTTTTTAAAGTTCCTGCTGTAATTACTTTTAAGTAGTTTGTTTTCGGATGTGGTTCAGTATGTTAATTGTTTCAGGCAGAAGAGTGAGAGGTTCCAGTTATCCTCGTACTGTTGGTCCAGTAAGGGGATAAATGCTCCACCTATACATCATCACTGCTCAGATTATTGGAGCGATTTATCACAGATATATATTGATTAACTTAAAAAAAAAAACAGGGCGTCCAAATTCAGGTGTGCTTTTACCCACTTCTGGAGGTAATTTGGTCTCCACTTGATAACCCAAATGACACACACCTACTTTTGTCCTAAAATATCCAAGTACCAGAGACGTTTACATCAGATACTCTGTACTGCTAAATGTTTGGAGGACCTCTCCATCATCGCTTGATGAGGGGCACAGTGAAGGACAGTGCAGCTCCTGGCATCCCTTCTCTGTCTGACAGCTGCCTCACTCATCCCAACAAGAAACGATGTCAATGCTTGAATCGTGCAATCACTCACGCTGATGAACTGATCAGACAAAATCAGTCCGAGTGTTCAAATTCCTGCCGTCCATCCTTACTGTACCTGCATCGTCCTCCTTTAAGTTTCCCTTTTTTTCTAATCATAATCTCCCCTACTCTCTATTCACTCTCTTCCTCCCGCTGAATGGTTAAGCCTGATGTTGAAAGGCTTCTGACAGAGGAGTGCTCCAGATTAATGCGTGTATCTCTGTTGATTGATTCATTACATTAGTTATATTTGACTAGTTCGGTTGATTGATGCCAAGCTGCAGAAGCTTTTAAATTACAGCCACTCAATTGAATTAATCACAAAGAACAAAGTTCAGCACGGCAATGACTCTATAAAAACAGTTGATGCTTTCAACATCACAATGTATTGATTAAAAACATATTATTCATTGTACAGTAAGAAATAATACAGGAAGGTATTTATGACATAGTGACTTAAATTTATCCCTGAAAAGTGACAGTTTTTGTAGTTTTGTCTGATGAAAAGATGAATATCTTCACATATTGTTGTGTCCCTTCTTCCTCTGCTGTTCTCAGATTTTCTACAGTGTCGTTATCTGGTGTAATAGTGGTTTTTTTGGGTTTTTTTGGTCAGGTGCCACTGTGTGATCAGCGCTTGTTAGTGTCTCGCTGATAATTTAGGGAGACACTAAGCACTCAGACACCTACATAAAAAGTTAGATTCAACAAATACCTTGCCTTAGTCATTCTCTGATCTTAACCATAAACCAGGAAAAAAAAAGGAGACAAAGGGTGAGTCATTTCATTTACTCAAAGGAAAACCGTGGAAAGCAAGGGCATCAGTCACACACAGCATGTTTTTGTCGGACAGACACACTAATTATCTTCATATGTGATAAACACCAGAAATCTGCAGACTCTTTATGCACAAAAGGCATGAAAACACAGCCCCGGCCGCTCATTTATTGTTTTCCTCAAATGCACTTTGTGAAAAACAACAATCCGTCTCATCCGACACAAACACAGCTGATTTCACTGCATCTTCACTGGCTTGCATCCTGTCTAATGTGGTGGAGGACATCCATTATACTTGCTATGGGGCAAATGTCCAGCTCTGTCATCTGAGAGGACTCGGGTTTTTTTTGCGCACACGGCTTTACAAGAAGGCAGGAAGCTCCCTGTGTTTACACATAGACGCAGGGCAAAAGCTTTCTTGGAAACTGGCGAGTTTTAGTCAATTCGATTAAATCATCACGACTCGAGAATAAAAAAAACATTGCGTCTTCAATATGGTATAGGAAATAAGGTCAAGAAGTGAACTTTGAAATAATTGATGTCAAATTGCCTTTTGAAATGACCAAACTGGTCACTGCTGTGTCGTAATAGATGAGCTTTTTTTTTTTTTTTTTTTATCACGCAATCTCGGCCCTATCCTCACACTGAACTGTAACTTATTGTGACTTGTGAGTTGCAGCAGTCATGCTTGGTTGAAGAAAGGAAGAAAAAAATCATGCCGCTTTCAGGACACTGACAGTTTTCTCTCGTTAGACGTCCACTTGACAAAATAAAATAAAATAAAAAATAAAAAATACATCTTACATTCTGCAAAACTGACTATGTGTCCTTCAAAACAACCTCTGATGGTTAAATTGAAAAAGAGATATTTTTAAGGTCATTGATGCTCAGAGACAAGTTCAAAATAAAGAAAAGTGTTTCCATTTCTCTGACAGCTTTCTGTCACGTTGACCCGTATAATAACTGTCAGTGACGATGCATATGATGTTTGTCAATCATTTCTCCACTCAGGCCTGAAGTTATTTTGTTTCTCATGCTGCTGATCATTCTGCATAAAGATTTAATAAAAAAACAACACTGAGTTGGAAATGATTTACTTAACAACTTCACTGTGATTCTACACAAAGAAGACAGTATAAGCTTCATATATTCAGACTAAGGGCCTTCTAAGAGCCAATTATGGGCCAAAGTGAGTTATCAAAGAGGAAAGAAAACTGGGTTACAATTTCGATGGGATGGCTTTGGCCTAGATTTCTCTGAAGATGGCAATTTTTTTTTTACATTATCAACAAGTCAAATCTTTACTAGAGTTTTTCCCTCCTGTGTCTGCTGCCTCAATTATTTGAGTGAAACATTATTCGGCACATATCACTGAAAAAAAATAAATTACTTAATAGCGTCAACTCATGCACGGAGGCAAAACACTTAATGTCAGACACAGTTGTTGAATTAAATCTTTATATATGTCTCTCAGTATAAAATACTGGATTCGTTCCCATGGTTGCAGGCATGCCCAAGATTATAAATTCATTTCATTTGGACTAAATAGTAAGATAGATAATGTTAGTGCTAAAAGGGATTACAGTCACTTTCCTCTTCGACTAGAAAAGGAAAAAAATGAAAATGTTTGAAGTTGTGTGAACCCAGATGTGCACCAGTGAGCCACAATGTTCTTTCCTCACAATTAGCATAGGCTATTTCCTCCATACAGACGCTGTTCTAGTGCTATAAACAATAACTAGCGGGCACACAAGTGTATTATATAGTTCTGAAAAAAACGCACTATTTTCTCCTGTTTGACTAACCTTTGCTGAAAACTCCAGTGCCCAGCTGGCTCTAGGGAATTATTGAGTGTTTTATAGAAATTAAACTAAAGTTGTGACCTGGTTTAAAAGGTTTTGTTTCTGCACAGGAACCAATGGGCTTGGGGCTGAGTGCCATAGACGGGGTAAAGACATCAGTCTAGTATTGGGGGGGGATGGACGAACATATTGTTCGTTCTGGTGTTTTTTTATGAGATTTGTTGAAACATGTATATTTTTTCAGTTCATTACAGATGCTTTGGTTCTATTCAATGTAGAAGACGAGCTTAAACGGATAGTTTGGTCTCCCGGTTGTCAATTCTGAGGTGGAAAAGCAGGCCGTGATTGTGAACAAATGGGTTCAAATAGGAGATTAAGTATTGTCACATATGTTATGTTCCTTCCACGACCCCTGTGTGTGTGGAGATTGGCCTCCACTGTGTGAACAAGCATTAGGGGAAAACTCTTGACTTAACGCTCTTAGATCTACACATGCTAGATTTATATGGACAGAATGACCCTTGGGGGTTCAGCTGCATTATGGACAGATTCGCTAACACGTTCTCATGCAGGATCTTTACGCACTCTTCAGTTGCATGCAAACACATATAGGAGAAGCCTAGGAAAGGAAAGCCAGCTGCTCGTGTTTAATATTTAAGAGGTCACAATTCGAAGAGCTTGTTGTACTGAAAATTGTTGTAGTTTTTGCATCTAGACAATTTCAGAATAGCTCTTTTTTTTTAAAAGAAAAAAGCAGCTGCAATACACTGAAGAAACATCAAGTTAAAACCAGAGGGGATACTGGCGGGCAGCTTTCATCCTGCATAATTAATGAGTCCGTTTAGCTGTTTAGTCTGCCTTGACTGAACATTATTGTACATTTATATTACGTGAGCTGGTTGGATGAATGCTTTATACGGTTTTGTCGTCAATTATAAAACAAGAAATGCAATTTCTGTAAACTTTTTCCATGTTCCACGTTCTTTTCTTTTTTTCTTGAGATGAAAGGCCAAGCTCTCATTTGTGTTAGAGAGGTGTTTTTTATAACAGGTTATATCACTGTGCTATAAACCAAAAGGGACACCTGAGCTACAGTACAGAGGTCAGGCTGTGATCTAACCGGGGAACACTGAGCTCTGCAGTTCCAGCAATCTGCACCAGAATACCAGCTAATACTTTTAAACAGCCAGAGTGACCTTGTTTATTGAAATGAGATTGTCAAAGTCGAGCAGAACACTTCCGGTATTAGTAGAAAAACACAGCTCAATACACCGGGGAAAACTGTCCAATTATTTTGGAAGGGACAGTTTGATGAGAAGCACTTGTCCCTCCGCGTAGCAGATCACAATTAGAAAGGCAAATGATCAATTAAAACAACGTGTTGCCATGGAGAATCTGTCCGTGTGACTGTGGTTTGGTGAAATCCTTTCTTGCAGGGGGGGGGGGGTCTGCTGTCGAGATTCAACTTTACTCGGTTCATTTCGAAACACGATTTTCATCTTGATTATTTTTGTATTTTCCACCTTCAGGGAAAGGTCATAGGTCATACTAAGTGGCAAAATCCCCGGAGGAATCATTAAGGTTTTATCCAATCTAATCATCTGAGAGACTCACTCTAATTGAGGAAACAATGGGATAATAATTTAAGCCTGAATCTTTTCCGGTTGTGGCATCACAGGAGAGGATTTCTCTCTCTCTCTCTCGGTGATCTGTTCAGGGACAGTGATTTGAAAATGAGGTGACATGAGTTGACCACGAGCAGTCACCCTCTCATCTGGCGGTGTTTTCTATTTGTGTCAGCCAACATGTGTTTCTTATGATGGGACCTGACACCTCCCCTGGAGCAGCACGGAACGTGGAGAAGCGACAAAGTGGAGAGACTGTAGGAGAAACACGCTCTGATCCACTAAAATTGTCTAAAGCGAATAATGTGCGAATTTTCAACGATGCCAGATATTCTGAAGAAAACTTATACACCGTAACTACATTCACTAAATCAAATTTCCTCCTCTAATTTCTCCCTCTTATATTGGCTGATGTACTACTTCAGTGCACAGTGTGTGCTTAGTCACTTTGACCTCTGCATATACTGTATGTCTGAAACTTAGATTCTCCCCCCCTCAGGCTGTATGTCTGGGTGAAATGGATTTGCTGTTTAGGATTAACAAGGAGACACATTGTGCAAGGTGACTTTATGCTTATGTGGAAAAGTGTCACCATTCATACTTAACAGGATGTGATTCCATACACATTATTAGTCATTTAAAATGCACTTCAGTTGAAGAAAGTGTGAAACAAGTAGAGAAACTACCTACTTTCTTTCTATCTATCATTACACTGTTTAAGATTCTCCTGGTCTTGTCTGATATTTGATTAAGCCTCTCGATCTTCAAAGTGTGGCTTGGCGTTGGGCCTCTCTGGAGCCAAGTGGCTGAAGCACCCTGTGGCAGAGGTAGTGACGTATATACGTGCAGCAGCAATGAATCACTGGGAGACAATGACCGTCTCACAGCCTGAGCTGTTTGCAGATGCACATTCACTGAATACAACACAGGTCATCTTGGAAACCGCTGTGGAATCATTAGTGTGGTGCAGCAACGCAGCAACAGTCAGTCAGTCAGTCCTGCATATTGCACCAAAAAATGTACCTGTCGTACCTGCAACTACGTGATGCATTTAATGTCATTAACCACTATTGCATTATGACGATAACAGTTGCAACAACAAGAGCAGCGACTGTTACTTAAAGGAATATTTTTGTCATGCAAAATTCTGGAGATATAAGCGATGACTAAGAAGTAGAGGAGAAAAAAAAAGCACAATTTCAAACTTATCTGGACTGCTTAGTTTTTTCCAACATTTCAAATCATTTTGAACGCAATCGTTCAAGTGAAAATGCAAGCAGGTGTGGCACCTATAGGCCCTTTTCTGATCGCGCTGAGGTAGAGACACACACACGCACGGGCGCGCGCACACTCTCACATATGACTCATCTCATCTAAACTAAAGCAGTTTGTCAGAGGCGTCCATTCACGTTACACCCATGCAGGAGCGCGCAGACTCAATCTGATTTTTTTTAGAGCGCGACACTTATAGTGAGCTTGGCTATATAAGTCCATTCAGCATCTTCTCCTTAAGTAACTGTATACTTGTTTCTTCAAAGAAGTGAAGGAGGGCGGCATCTCGCCAACTGTAGCTGGCAACCTACACGGCTGTACTGGACCTCCTCTAAAGATTTGAAGGTATGAAGGCGCTTTTTAAAGCCTTTTTTTTATTTCACACATATTGTGAGTTTGTCTACATGCTTTCTTTGGCATGTTGCATTTACTCATTTTTTTCTCGATTTCTGATGAAACTGCTCCTGCGCTTCACAAACGTTTTGCCAAATTAAGCCATTTACAGATCATCGCATATATATTTATATATATATATTGCTATTAGTAATTCCACTGTGATTTTCAAGCTTGATCTCGTTTTATTGGAAGCAGAAGTAATATGCAGGCAACGATGCTTAAACTTCCAGTTTTATCCATCACCAATCCAAAAAAATCAGCTTTTTTACGCGCACATCACATATACTATACGGACCAGTTTCACAAGACATGAAAACAGATAATTGTGAATCTCCAAAATCTCCTGCGACAATAAATTATTAACTGTAGCACTTTTGTTTTGATATTTATTCCTACTATTCATGTTTTTATGTGCGTAAATTCCTCATATCCCAACATTTCCCACTACAGTTGGGATAGTAAATAAACGTATTGCATTTCTTTGTTTTTCTCACCCCTTCAGATTCCTGTTGATATCCTGACATGAAGCTCAATTTACTTGGCACCACCGTGATTCTGCTTGTTGCCTTCTTACCGCGCTACGAATGTCGGGCTATTGAGAGCCCTGGCGGTGCCCTGCGCGTCCCAGCTCCCCAAACCCAAAACTCCCAGCAGCAGCAGCAGCAGCAGTCTGGTCCCATCCTGGAGCGGGTTGGTGAGGAGTATTTCATCCGACTGGGCAACGGAGACTCTAACTCTTTCCCATCATCGTCAATGTATCCCGGCGGATCACCTGCCATCTACAACAGAGCGTTGCAACTCCAGCTGACGCGGCGTCTTTTACAAGGGAAAGTTGGGAACATCAGGGCGCTCATTAGCGGCTTCGGAGACCGCGGGGACGACTCGATGGAGAGGGGAAGGAGGTCCGAGGACCCGCCGATATCCCTGGATCTGACCTTCCACCTGCTCCGGGAGATGATGGAGATGTCCAGGGCGGAACAGCTGGCCCAGCAGGCGCAAAATAACAGAAGAATGATGGAGCTCTTCGGGAAATGAAGACCTCCTTCCTGTCCGCCAAAGATCTCCCTTCCTTCTCTTTTCTTTTTTCTTTTTTTTTTTTGTATTTTTACCATCAGAACAAAACATGCTCTATACAATATAGTGCTGCTTTATCACTCCATTATTTATAGCTTTAACCTCAAACCATGGAGCGTAAACGGGCTTGACTTAAATTGATCCGATTGTACCTTTGCCATGTTAATGTTGGTGTCAAATCTGTAGAATTACACTGTTCTTCATATTTGAAATTAAATATTTTGGTTGAGCCGGGGAAATACTGCATTGAGAAATTGGCATTTTGTTTTAGAAAATGACTCACTGTAATTATGATATTTATGTTTGTTAATAAACTTATGTGCAACCAGTCATTTTCTGTTGTGCAAGATAACGTCTTATATCTATATTTTTTAATAAAAAATTAAAAGCAATGCTTACATTTCTCTGTGGACATCCTTACATGTGGGTTAATAATAACCCCCCCTAAAAACTAACTTCCCAGATTCATTAATTACTGCTTTTCAACTTTATTTGTAATGTCACACTGGAGAAACTGAATATATATTTTTACTGATTCGTGGTTAAAACATAGTTGGCTGGAGAGAGCACAAATGGCATCTTCAGAGTCTTGCCTACACAGATATTGATTTACAGACTTACTGAATATAGAAATCTTATATGGTGTAACCATTGCTCCAGAGCCAATTCGTGGGTTAACATTCCTCTCTCTGCCAAAAAAACCTCCAAAACAAAACAGCTTTATCAACAAACAAATTACCAAAGATCATTCCAAGGATGCTGTAGGAGCGCCTGCAGCCATGCAGGTGAGGAACATTTATACAGCATCCTTTCCTCTAAACGCTTAATCCTCAAGAAGCAATTCTTATTATGCCAGCAAGAGGCAACCATAGACAGCTCAAAGATGCACCACTGATAGCTTATGAGTGTGAAAGACACTGTGTGTGTGTGTGTGTGTGTGTGTGTAGTTGCATGCTGTGCTGATCCTTGACCTAAGGTGTCAGGGTAAACTAAACGAAGAGCTGTAGGTGTGAGTCATCCTATTCTATTTGGCCCACTTACTGTAGGTACAACTTAGGGCTTAATGCTGCATTGAGCCCATTTGTAAAGCATCCAACTCGCTGAAAGATGGTGTACAATAATTAAATGAGACTCAGTGGTGGATTACTTCAATACACAACAAGGTGAGACTGTTGCAGGGCAGCAGATCGATGACCTGAGGTTGAGTCTGATATGTACAGTAGGTTGTAGGCAGGAATACAACAATACAACTGTCTGCACCAGCTTTAAAAAAAAAAAAAAAAGGCACTAAAGCCTTTTCTAGCTGGATTTCCTTTGACAGAAAAAAAGATGAGAGAGAAAGAGTGTGAGAAAGAGATAAAGGGAGCAAAGAAATAAGTATTTTTGTACCCGTTCTCATACACAGGGAAGGGTGTTACACAAAATCTGTTTCACTGGGAATTCAGTCCAGGCAGAAACCAGAAAATACAAGATGAAATTAAAGGCTGCAGTTCTATTGGTTCATATAGTAACAACCAAGATGTTTTACAATTCGGTTTTAATGACATAAAGTGTGCTATTTTGTCCATTATAGGAAAATATAACTGTTACACAACAAAACATATGACACATAATACAGGGTGTTGTTTGGGATATTTAAATGTCACAGTGCCAGTTTTGTTTCCCTCCGCCTCCTTACTCATAAAGTCATATCAGCCATAAAAAAAGTATACGACAGGGAGGAAAACCTGAGGCCATTCTGTCTATTTCTCTAATGATGCAGTTTAAACAGTGAGTGGCAAAAGGTCAGCTACATAAAAAAATGTACGAATTAAAAAAACAAAACAAAGCACAATAGACACTCACGGTCTGTCTTTCATTCATTATATCTAAAAAAAATATTCAAGGAAGAAGCAAAACATGTATTTAGTCAAAAAAAAAAGTGATCAGTCAGTGTGCAGTGATGCACACTAACACAATCACAATAGAGAGAGACGTAAATTGAAACCTCTGCATCTTCTTTTAGCTCTACCTCAGCAACTCAAGACTTTCCCTTTGGCACAGATCTTAATCTGTCTCACACTGCCCCAATCTTAGAGAAAAAGTATCATAACTGACCTGAAATCAACATCTAGGGGCAACACTTATCCTGCTCCTGGTTTAGGCGTTGGCTGGCGGCTAGGTTGAGGCAGCGCTTTTGGCTGCACTGACGGAGGAGTTCATCTGCGGGGAGGCAGAAGGTTGAACGGAGGTGGCTGTAACAGCAGTATCTCCTCCCGCAATAGTCTGGGCCCCATCTCCTTCCTCTGCGCCTGCTTCGGCATCCTCATCCTCTTCTTCCTCATCTTCATCATCTGTGGAAACAAAAGTAAAAAGGGGGAAAAAGTCAGTTAACCGTGCTGTAAACAGTACATTTCTACCATCGCCAATCTCTGTCCCATCACCTTGAATGAAGTCGATGCTGCGCAGGGCTGTGCTCGCTTTCTTGAAGTTGACGTTGTAATGATCCATGTTCTCGTACCCACGTTCAACTTTATCCAAATGTGCTGTACTGGAGGCTTCTGCAATCCTGAGTGTGAAAGGTACAATTAGGAAATTTACATGAATAAATCCACCTCGAAATAGTCTATGCAACATGTTTTCCAATTGATCTGTATTCACTTTTTGAGGACAGGCGTTGTGTTCTAAAAGAGACAAGAGAAAGGAAGACATTAAATACAATCAACTAATGAATAAAACATTGATAATGGTAACCATTTTACATTATGTTCATGCCAAAATCTTGAACCCTGTTTAGTACTGATTCTTACCTGTAGGAATACAGCCATTTCTTGCTCCTCCATAGTCTGTATCCCCATCTCCACAATCTTACAGCTCTCCTCCAGATGGTCTCCATACTTCCTGGTCAGGCCCCGGATATAATTCACCTTCTCTTCCTGTTCAGTCGTCACCTTCTGACTCATCTCCCTCTTCTTACCTTCCAAGACGGTGTACAGGTGGTCAAATTTCTCACATACCAGAGTCTTCTGCCTCCGACCATTCTCCTATGACGCATATGTTAGAGACAGAAGGAGGGACGTACACACACACACACACACACACAAGGAAAGTTAATATGCATTGAAAACACAGCGACATTAGTCATTCATCGCTATCTTGTGGGTGAGATATGTGTAATGCCTTTTAGTGTAAAACCGAGTTTAGAATATTCAAAACCATAAAAAAAGATCAAAACAAAAGAAAATGAGGTAATCGCTGTTACTTTCTGTGTACAGTCAAGTAAATATTATCAACTACATATGTTCTGGTGGGTTAGCCTGTCTTCCGCCCATGTGGTAGTGCCATATGTGCAGGGAGGACAGTGAAGCTCATTCTGCATGTCCGTCCTGAGTGACGACACATGGGGGTCTGGAGCCACTCCAGCTTCCTCTTTACTATGTCCAACTGTGGCACGTGAACCATAGGAAAGCTGTCTGTTCTCCCCCCATCAATTACACTGCTTGTTTTTAATGCCAGCGGGCCAGAGGCAGAATAGAGTGCCCTGCTAAGTGCATGTCAGAGCAACACAGAAGAAAATTAGAAAAAATTATGAGCAGATTAAGGTAGCAAAATATTTATTTTTTCCTCTCTCTACCTCTCTGTCTAAATCTCACAGACAGATAAAAGCAGAGAGAGTGGCAATGAGAAGAACACATTACATCTGTTTGTACGGCGGTGCAGGTGCATTAGTGTATGCACCGAGCGAGGCTTGCTGCGTGAGTGAGCGGCCAAGCGCTGCAGCAGTTGGACACTGACCTCTATGGCACGACAGGCTTCCTCTAGCTGACTAATGATGCCTTGCATCCTGTCGTTGTTACCAACCATCATGGCAATCCCGTCATTCAGCTCCGTCTGGGGGGCAAGGACACAGCAGAGTAAATAAATATCTGAGATCAAGTGCTATTCAAATCTGAGATTTTGATATGAAATGAGGTAAATGTACTAAAAGAAAACTAAAAAAAACTATTCTTTTTTCTTTTTTTCCTCTGTTATCTTACCTTCTTTGTCTGGTAGATGCTTGTGATAGGCGCCACCTCACAGTCTTTGTGAGCCCCGAATACCTTACACATGGAGCATGTGGGCACGCTATGGGTCACACAGTAAATGTTGATCTTTTCTTCCTCGTGAACATCACACATGGGCGTTTCTTCCTTCCTCTCTGGCGCTGGCTTGCTGCTGTAGAGGTTTAAAGAGAGCAGTGGCAACTTCCTATCAAGCAGTATATTCCAGTGCATATTGATGTGACGTGGGTTGTCAATTTGATAATGTCACAGGTACACATCTCAGTAGGTTATTGATGATCCATCAGTCTTACATTGCCATGCACGTGGACTGTAAGTACCACAATCAATATGTCACCATCTCCATGGTGAAGTAAGCGGGTGTAAATTAATCTCTTACTCCCTATACTTATCAGTTACTAGTCCACAAAATATTTCATTTAGTTATCTGAAATAAAGAAACAAAATAGTATTATAGAGTATATTATATTCTCATCTTGCCTTTTATTTTTAAATTTTGATCCTGTATAAATTAACCATCTTGTGTTTTAGATCCTATTTCATACAAGCCTTTAGGCTACACAGTCAACTACTCAGATTAAGTAAATCATATACGTAGATAGATACAGTCCAGCTCTCTGACTCAGAATCAACCGGTACTCAGGCTACACCAGCAACTGGTATATTTCCTGCCATCATACCATAAGGTTGAAGAGAGCATCAAATGATAAACAAAGCCTGTCTATGAAATGTCAAGATGTAATGTAGGTAGTGACTATTTATTTAGATTTATCAATACAGACCAAACGGTGCACATATGCGCGTCTCACCTGCTGGACTCCTGTTTGAACATGTCAATAATATTCTCAACCAGAAGGTTCCTTTGCAGCCCATAAACACCGTGCCTGTCCAAAACCACCTCATGTCTGCAGGATGGGCATCGGAAGCGGCCACCGGATGCCAAAGAGCCACCCCTTGTTGGGAGGTATGGATTTGAGGCCTGTAAACAGTCACCATTTCAAACCTTGAATTTAGTTTGATGGCACAGGTTTTTAATGGATAGATTGATCTCACTTGCAAAAAAATAATTAAACTGTTTCACTCAACAGTTATGAAATGTTAATCCAGTGGATTAAGCCTGTGAATATTCTCATTCATCCAGGTGATAGTTATCTCAAGTAGATTAAATCGATCGCAACTGGACTTGGTTATTTGTCTTAAAGACGTTTCACCTCTCATCCACTGATGAAGCCTCTTGGATGAGAGGTGAAACGTCTTCAAGACAAATAACCAAGTCCAGTTGCGATCGATTTAATCTACTTGAGATAATACAGTGGATTAACATTTCATAATACAGAAGTGTAACCCTGTCATTTCAAAACACTGAAATGCCCCACTATCACTTCCAATTTATGTTTTAACACAGGGACAAACACTTATCAACAACTAAATCTTAAATTCCCAAGTTCTAAATGTTATCCGATGGTAATGGTTTATTACATAAATGTTTGTAAACACAGGTTTAAATTTTAGTTTATGATCAGTCCTGACCAACAAAGGGTTGATTTTCTATCTAAAATGCTTCAATTTCTCATGAAGATATTACGTAACTGTAATTTATGTCATGTAAATAGTTACTGGTTAGGCTTTTAATAGATCCAAAATGCAGGGCAAGTTCATAAACTCATAAAGGTTCAAATTAAGTAAACTGTTAGCTTGAGGTGCTAATGTAAACAACAGTGTTCCTTAAATTACACTACAAATAAATCTGTGGTATTGTGTTGAGTTTCTTACCTGAAAAACATCATTGGCACATTTTCTGCAGAGGTTGTGCTGGCAGGGCAGGATGACCACAGGCTTTGTAAACATTTCCAAGCATATAGGACAAATGAGCTGTTTCTCCAAGTTCTCCATCGTGTTCATTTTGTGAGGAAAAGCTTCTAGCAAAACAAAAACACTACCAAAACCACATCAGACAAGACTACTAAAGCTGGCAAAGTGAATAAAGTTTCTGAGAGCAGTGTACAAGCAGGCCCTAGTTAGGTTGAGAGTAGGCCTGCTGCTCTTGTCCTAGCGGGTGTGGGCTCCTATCTTGCTGGTGTCAGTTCTGTTTTTAGAAACTATTGCTGTCACGTCAAAGGGTGCCATTTTTACCTTGCCCATATTTGAAACTGAGCAGGGCAATAGTGAACAGCTGCCTACATCTTCATCTACACTGGCCGTTTCAAGGGTGACTGCGCAGATAACAGGCCGTTTCATAACATAAATTCAATTCAGTTCAGACAAAAGCAGTAGAAGACAGTTATTTTTGTACATAACTGTGAAGATGGAAAATTTACCTGGAATATTTGATTTCAAGTAACATTCAATGTCATAAAACTTGCAGCATGTTCCTTACAATTCAATTCATATTTTGCTCGCAGACACTGAGCACATTAACGCCATTTAATGTTCCATTAACGGTTAACTTAGTTAGCAGACTGTATTTTAAATATAAACCCTTTCTAAAGATAGCCGGTAGTTGAACCTTCTACCTTGATGTATGTCATGACCCGCCTTACTCTGCTTCTGATTGGCTAATACTCCTTGCCTTCGTTGGTTGAGTTGGTTCGAGCGAGAGTGACATCAGGGTAAGCCAATCAGAGGACGAGAGGGACGTGTAAAATGCATGTAAAAATATCGCCAACCGAACCGCTAATTCTAAATACCAGCTAGCATAATCCCGGGTAACAAATACAATAGTAGTTCTCACATTGAAGCAGTAACTTTCTGTAACAAAGACAAGATGACTATGTCTTTGAAAAGGCATTTTACAATATTCGCGTACTATGACGGTAAGAGAACAGTGTTGTAGCTTGAACATAAATTAAATAATAAATGAAAAATTATTGCGTTTTTAAACTTTGTAGTTACCAAGTGATAACAGCTAGCTAGTCCTTAGCATTTGGACAACTGACTAAACTAATGGTAATTCACAACGGTATATCATGTGACCAGTTTTTCCTGTATTTATCAGTGCGTCCAGAGCGGTTTTGACCATGTAAAAACTGAAAAGTGTATTGGAGAATGCGGGCATCGATCCCGCTACCTCTCGCATGCTAAGCGAGCGCTCTACCATTTGAGCTAATTCCCCGTTAAAACAAAGTGCAAGTAATGGTTATATAAGTCACGTTGTAGCTCGATGTATTATATGTATTAATATATCATCTCGTTTTAGTTATATGTCTGTCGTTCCATTAGCAGAACTGAGTCATACAACTCGGGATAAGCGCAAATTTCAGCTCAAGACGAAACATTTTTGAATTAAGACGGACACGAGACGCACCGACTAAAGCGAAACTGTTCGTTCGACTCTGTCTCCTTTCGAAGACATACATAGCATTTGCAGTTGACCAGTTTGTCTATAAGATGTTATTGCTCGGAAAACCGAAGCATCTCCCTTCGATAGCTCAGTTGGTAGAGCGGAGGACTGTAGTGGATACATGGTAATCCTTAGGTCGCTGGTTCGAATCCGGCTCGAAGGAGATACGTTTTTCCATAATCCCCAAAATCTGTACTTTTCTATCATTTCTTACTACATCCACGGTCACTTTCTAATTACACCTTCTAAAGGCAGTGTGGAAACTGAGTATCAGTTCTGCTCAGTCACTGTTTTACTTACAAATTTTACAAATGAACAAATCTGTATATATATATATATATATATATATATATGATGGCACAGATTATTTGGTTCATCACTCAAAACCCTACATCTGAAAAGATTTCAAAAAGCAATTTCTGTGTCTTTCTGTGAGTGTGGGTGACATGGAGTGTGGAGTTAATAGAATAAAATACTTACACTAAACTACACCACACCACAACATAACTATGCTCTGTAAACAATTAAACGTTTGTTGACAGAATGAGAAGAAACTTTTGTGAAAATATTTCACTTTTTCACTGTCAGATACAAAAGATGTTACAAATATTCAAACATTGCTTTGATGACTGTGTAGGTGTCCTGAGTGAGCATATTGCACGCTCTGCCTTATGGAGCTAAACGTTAAATGATGAATGATCACTTCTACGAGCACTCGAATGTTCAAAATGAGTGTAAAGGTGATTGTTGTAGTGCCTGATTTGGTTACAAACAGCGATGAAAACAAAAATTATCATTTGGTTCGTAAATGGCATGTGCTGCAAACACATTTAGATGGATGAGTCAGAAACGATAATTATCAGTTGTGTGGATGACTGGAGCAGGCATCAAAAACTGATAAAATGTCTTTGTGTAAAATGACTGACAATTTTCTGTGTTGTTGCACAAATGCCATCCTCCTTCCTTCCTGTAATTCTCGTCAGGAATAATGTAATTAAAATTCAAATTTGCTGATTGTCGCTGCTTTAATGAAGCTTAATGATGTTTTTTTTTAAAGCCTTGCAATTAAACATATGAATGATTTATAGACATTTTATTCACTTTTTCTCGGTTGGCCTCTCATCTATAACAGTCTGATCCTTCATATCCTCAGAATATATAGACACATTAACTCAAAAGGCGGACTCATATAATACCTTTAAAGATAATGTATAGATAGCATTGAGGAGGGTTTAACATTTTGCTGCCCATACAGTTCAGTTAAGATCCTTGAAACTATTTGTGGTGTTTATGGCATAGGATCCTCATCCCTGTAGTTCTGGTGATTAGTGACCTATCTAAACATATATAATCACCCAATATGACATCTGCCTTCACTTCTGCAATAAGACCAAATGGCTGTGCACACAGACAAAGTCAGTGAGTCATATTTAAACATTTTAAACAGATGTTATGACTGATAATGGCAGCTTTACTGTCTAATGTGTTTGTCCCTCTCTCTCTCTCTCTTTCTCTGTTTCATTCAGTGTCCATCCAGGGACACTCGACTGCAGATTGTAAAACAACCGCAGCTTTAAAGACACTGTAAGTATGTGCAAGTTAACACCTCAAAGGTGAGAATCATGTCTCGAAATTATAGAGAGAAAGTGAAATAAAAATAGATTGAGAAGTCACACCTTCATGTCCTACTCTTAATTGGTGAAAATGTCAGATTGGAGACATGATGCTTCTTATGATCATATTATAAGATAAGATCATGATATATTATAAGTATAGGCCTGTGTGTTTCACCTCTTTATATCTTTTTCAAGTGATTTACTACTGTATAAAGATGTTTTCTCATCACTTGATGCTGTCGGCATACTACCTAATTTAGATTTAATCAGTAGCCTTTAAAAAAAATCTGAACTGCTCAAATGCTAACCATTTAGGCAGAACCAAAAATTAATTCAAATGAGTCCAATTAAAATTGTGTTGTGATTGCTTTGTGATTGCAGTGCATTTTAAATAATTTTAAACCATTACAGCCTAACTCATTATAATTCAGTACCTGTGACAAATTAAGAGTAGTATGAACATTGCTTGATGACAAAAAGTGAAGAAAGTGCTGCTGTGAGTGTTAAGGCCAGTAGCGCCCTGTGTAAAGTCCTCACTGTGACCCTCTTGTTCCTCTATTTCTCTCAGTGGTCATTCATGGTTTGCGTGTATATAGTAGGTGGGTCTGCAGGCACTGCTAAGGCTACAAAATACACAACAGTAGGTATTACACACTTGCACACAAACACAACCACACACATAAAGGTCTACAAGCTCGTAAGCAAGATGAAAGTGTATATGGAAGCAGAATAGAAAGCAGAGCAAAGGGTGCCATCTGTTCTCTTGTATGAATATTTCAGTTAGGTGGAAGTCATATTGTATTCATACAGATGGTAAGCAGTCACTGCCTGTGATTTAAAAGTCTTCGTAAGCATTCTGAAGTAATCTTGTTTATTTCTACACGTCTGCATGTGTCCTTAAAAGACCCACGGAAAAAAATGGACCTCAAATCATCATTAGTGAAAGGGAATGGTGATGGTAAAGTCAGCAGTAGCTCATTGTAGACCCCTGGAGGTGAACATACATTAATAAATAAAGGTAATTATGAAAAGTTAAGGTAAAGTCACTTATTTAAACTCAAGAGTAAAAGTTAGACTTTACCTTCACAAAAGAGAAGACTGTTAGATCCATGCCACATCATTTAAAAATGCAGAGGACAAACAGAAAAGTCAGATTTTGTCCAATTCAACAGTTATTAAGAGAATACTTGATAACTGTAATAATGGTGATTTAAAATTAAGTAAAGTACAGAAATACACATGAATTTAGTGTAATTATACGTAGGATGACATTGATTTTCATGATAAATGTAACAGTGACCCTCACAGTTTTGCAAACGTCTTACATCATATTTGACATATACTTGCATGATGATAAGAAGGATAAAATCAAACGACCAGATTTTCACATGGACTTTTATGTAACATCCTCTCCCATGCAGTGACGTAAAAGAGACGTCAGACAGGCACCACTGCAGCTGATGGTTATGGGAAACTGAGATTCAAGTGCTTCTCTCAGCCAAGCATAAATGTCGCACCCTCTGCTCCATAACAAATAAGTACAGTCCACATTGTCTTAGCTTTAACACTTAAAGTTAGAGTGTAATGAAGTGGGGATTTTTAAAGAATTTGGTGGAAAACATCACATCGCGGGTCTGGACATGTTTTAATAGTGCAGGGAGGGACAGTGTCAGGACTAGCAACCTTATTTGTTCTAAGTTGCCTTAAATGAAGGTGAACCTGGTCGACAGAGACAGTGATGTGGGTGAAATGTGTTATTGTTTTACCGCAGTGATGAGCTTCAGATTGTTCCAGACAGCTTTACTGTTGTTGACCCTAAATTTCACTTCCATTTTCTTTATATACTCTCTCTTCCCCTGTAGAATAGCATATTTATGAAACTTTGTGTAGTTTTAATTATATTGTTTTCCCTATTGAAAAATGCTACTTTGTTTTAATAGCACCCAGATCAAGCAATATAGTGTAGCTTCTACTGAGTAGCTGTGTTTGTAAAACTCTGGCCTTTAACATGGTAAAAGGCTGCTATCTAGTGGTAGAAACAGGGCAGACTATGTCCAATCATTGCATTACTGTGTATTGACATCACTGCAGTCGTCATCAAATAGGGCTTACATTGTACTTGTGGTTATGCTGTTGCCATTCAGTAGGAATAAATAACGTGGAGAGATTTGTCACTTCAGTAACACATAATTATCGTGTTAGGTTGTCACACACATCTAGGACTCACTTATTCAGTTGAATTCACATTTCTGTACACTGTACACTAACTTCTTGTTGCCATTACACATATCCAAGTTCAGAAATACAAGCTTTTATCAAGCACAAAGACAATGTGCAAGCTTTTAACATGTTTATATTTGGAAAGCATTGTAGTGTACATTGCAGTTGTCAATACATTGTATTATTAATAATAACCTAACTGCACAATTCTTCTGAGTACAAACTGAGAGTATCCTACTATTTAAAATATGCTCGGGATATACTGTAGATATACCATAGTGTACCTCAATACTGCTTTCATTAATTATTCATCATACAGTTATCCTTGTAAAGGCTCTTTTCTACCACAAGATGGTGTTACATACACAGCCCAGTACATTTCCAGGGATTTGTACTGGCATTCAATATAAAAGGATAAGGCAGCCTAAAAATGAAGTGTTTCTTTAAATTAAAATTGATGACAATAGAAAACATGTTATATTATTATGTAGTGAGCTAAAGGGTGCAAATGTACTCAACAAATGGAGTGATAATGTAGTTCACTTGTCTTTCAGTACCACAAATCCAAATAACAATGATGTAAGGGCGCATGCATACTTCAGCTTCTTAAAAATATTAGACAGAGAGCAGTGCATATATATCATAACATTTTAAACATAAAATGAATACGGTCAGTGTGTGTTGGTGTGTTTGTTTACAGATGTAAGCACACCGGTGCACATTTGGAAAAATGTACGTCAAAGAGCATTATAGGTGTAAAATTGCTGTGTGGGCAATAAAGCAATAGATAATGACTCCTGTGACATCCGCAGTGTTGTCAGAAGCTAACAGGTAATTCAATTAGGGACACCTGAGATTGCAGTTTTTTCTCCAGAGAGCTCTCAATAAGTAGTCGGGGGGATGGAGTACTGGGGGCCTCACAAGCAGATACTGTACATGTGACCCCCAGGGGAACCAACAGGTATGCAGCTCACCATTTTCCTGTCATGCCAAAGCTCCTGAGGCTGATGCTGAAGTAGTTATACACACCTGTCATGCTTCAAAGGTGTGTGTGTGTTTGTGCTTGGTGTGCAATAGTTTGTGCGTATGTATATATAAATGATGACACCAAAAAAAAAAAAAGAGGAAGAAATTAATTAACATAAATGTTTCCCAAATCATTTCCCACATGTATACTCAGAGGAGTGAGTGTAAACTATGTGTTGTCCTGTGCACACACACACACAAGTGACGTGCCATTGACGCAGTCATATGCAAGATCAAGCAGTTTCAGAGTTGTCTGGCAACAACAGGTTTGTTAACTGCAAATGCAAAAACAGTAAACCCTTGTGTGGCTGACCTTTTCTGCTCTGCTGGCACATGTTTAGAAGTAAGATGTGATAAGCAGAAATAGCATTTAACATGATATAGTTTTAGCGTGTATTTTATGCAATGAGTTGTTCTACAATTTAGGGATACAAAGTAAAGTCATTATTCAAGGTCGGTAGAAGTCAACTGATTACCTTTTCTTCCACTTATAGTATAAAAATGTAACTTTTGATTAAGCAACATTATTGGTTTTGAAAAGACAACCGTTACAGAAACAACTACATTCATAACTAAATCAGGTGAATATGTGTGTATGTTTGAATGATCCTGTTTCCCACTGAAAATAATTCCTTGAAAAAAAATCAGGTTTCAGTCAGAATACCACATTTTCTTTTTAGACGATCATATATCACTGAGTGCTAATTTTGAACTCCTCTTTCCAGTAATTATTAAAACAAACCATTTCATGTTGCGTCGAATACATTTTAAAACTAGTCATAGTATACCTCTACTTGAATTGGCTATCTTAATATTCTTGCCCACCCCCAATCACTGTCTATGATTGTCTTGCAGTGTTGCCGTAGCTGCCTGGAAAAGATGCAGGCTGTCTTTGTGGGGGGTATGATCGTGGGGGACTACATTCATACCCGTGGAAATGTGGAGGGAGGGGATTATGCCTCCACTGGCACTGAGCCTGACTGTTGCCATGGCACATCCATTGTCCCACAGCACATGGGCATGGCACTAAAACCTCCAGTGAAAAAGCTCATGTTCTGGTCCATTGATGCTATATATTGTTTTTTTTTCTTATTTGATCGACACAGCTGCAGCATGAGGTCAGCTACACCTCATCATTATTTTAGAGGCTTATAATGCAGACACATAAAACCCAGACAGTGCTTGCTGACAATCAAATGAGTAACTAGTCTGCTTTACAATGCAATCTGCATGTTTCTTGAGTCACCACAAGTAGCCATATGGAGGAGATTGCCTCTGCCTGCCAGAGCTGCAATATTTTGCTGTGTTTCCTAGGCTGTATTTCAAACTCCTGGTGAGTCTCAGTTCCCAAGTAGTATGAGTCATGAGATGAAGGTAATCACAGGCAATGATGTGGACCGCTGCAGGGCAAGCCCCGTTGTGGAGGAATACCCTTGAGAAAGTCCACGCCGTCTGCAAACGACTGCTCATATAGGTATTGGGATCGCCCTGACCGCATAGCCAGTCATAATAGTCGTTTCATACTTTATAAGCATTGTTGTCCAATCAGCATAGCGGTAGCAATAGCTGCCTCCCTCCCATTGGTCGAGTTTAGACAAGGGCGGTTTTTTGCTCTCCCCAACAGCACCATCTCTGGCAGGTGGTGTGTGCTTTAAAACCATACAGTAGGCTAATGTTTAGGACGATAGGTAGGTAGTTATAGGGAAATAGACACCTTTAAAGTGATTAATTTGCCGTTGTTATGTTGCGTTACGTGCCATTACGTTGCCTGTAAACCCACCGGAATCGCAGTGGATGATATGAACGTCGGGGTTTCCCTCTCTGAGCCAGACACTTTGTGCTTTACGGTCAGCGGTGAATTAGACAACTGCTCCTTCATCATGCAGCTTCTGAAAAAAGACGGAAAAGCCCTACATGTTGATTATATTTCGACACCGGTGTCGGTCTGAATGAGAGAAAGCCTCCCCGCGGGCGGCTGACACGGTCTCACATCCTGGAGCTGCCTCACTTCATCCGCCGGTGTTGATATATCATACAATATGATATGTTGATGACATTTTTTGGAAGCGGTCGTGCCTTTTGTTGTCATTTCGGGATATGTGATATGCGGATCTGTGAACGCCACGAAACGCAAATGAACGGACCTTTTTTTCTGCTTTGAAAATGAGGAAGCGCTTTCATAAAGACCCAGAAAATGGCAAGAAGGTCTCGTCGTCCGTGGGCCCGGATTTGAGTAAAATGAGAAGGAAAGGAGCAAACGCGACAGCAGCATGATTTTTCTTTCCTACAGAATGACACCAAAGGAGGTAAAACGGTGGAGGTAGATAAGACGCAGCATCAATGACGATCTTGACAAGTTTTGAGTCTCTTATAATGAACAGAAATACTTTACAGCTCGATTGCGGATCGTTTCCACAATATCGAAAGATTTTTTTTTTCAGCTTTGAGGGGGTTTTCTAATTCACCAGTCATATATTTTCGCGTATCATTTGTTATTTTTTTTATTTTATTTTATTTTTTATATTTTTGATCCGGATCCAGCCCTGACTATTCAATGGAAGTATGTTATCAGCTGCCGGTTTTGCCTCTAGACAGGCCGGTTCCCAAACATGTCCTCAGCCGGAGGGGAGCCATTAGTTTCAGCTCCAGCTCTTCTCTCTTCGGGGCTCCTGATCCGAGACAGCTGTCACAGGTAAATACATATTAAAAATAATACACTAAAGTAACATTTAGTCACAGTGGGGTTGGCTCAGAGAATCACAGAGGCCTTAAAAGCAGCACCCTTTTAACAAATATATGAATAATCCACAGGAATCTTGCAGGTGGTTGTTGGGTATCTAGGCCCCAACACACACTCACACTCACTTGCACAGGCACACACATTTTCTTATCTCTTGCACCTAAAACACACACACACACACCAACTAGCCACTTTGCATTTGTGCATGTTGCCCACAGATAAAGGCCTTGTTGGCTTACACTTTAGCCAGCACAGTGTGGTGTCCAGAGTATAACTGTATACCAGTTTTTACACCTGGGACTTGATACATTTGTCACAAGGAACGTGCCACATTGTTATTTATGTTAACATCCTTTGACACATTGACAGAAGAAACATAAATCATTGAGTCATACTTGAACTTCCTGCTTTCTCAGAGTCTTGAACTCTTGGAAATACGCCTCTTATAAGCCTGCCTTTTTATTTCTGCTCTGTGGTGAAAGAAGAAGAAGAAAAGGTTGGCCACAACAACTGTCTTCATGTTGTAAGGTCACGTTCTGCTTGACTCATGTACACACAAGAACTGGCAATGCGTTAGCCGAGCATTGAGCGCTATATGTGTCACATGTGTACCAGTCCACCAGGTCTTTGTCCAGAATCCTTGTTTATCTATAACGTGTGTGTGTCTGCAACCTCAGGAAAAAGTATGGGGGAATTAGTTTATTGACTCGTGACTTGCATGATTCAATAAACATGTTTCCCACAGTGTTATACTTTTCAAAAAGCATCCTTACTATTGCTTCAGTAGTACGAAAGTAGCCGAATACACCCTGTATTCTGATCTCTTTGCGTCACGTCCTCCTTGTTGCCCGTGAACAGAAATTCCCACGGCCTTGCCTTACATCTCCCAACATACAAACTAAGCATTAAGTCACTGTCTTTGGCTGTGTGAGCGTCCTCCTCAATAGGCTGTCCATTAGGGCTTTGTGTAAGACCCTGCTCCACATAACCACCCATGTGTGTCCGCTTTGAACCTAACGCATCATCACAGGCAGCTCACTCAAAGACTAATGCATAGCCTTGTCTATCAAAGGCCCTCAGTGTTGCCTGTACCCTGGTCTTTTCATCAGTTATTAGCATTTTTGCCAAATATCATGAAATGTAGGAATAAGCTGGCTGGACAAGGCTCTACCTACCATTTGTCCATATTGTTATCAATCCATTTAACTCTACACTTGTAGCCATTATCCTACCTTTTTTTTTTTCATAACTCTGTGCTTTAGTTGGGAAGACTTATAAAACATATCCAAGGACCTGGAGTTGTCCTGAGCCTTCTGTTCTGGAGCACTTGCTTACTTTCTCAGACCGTAGCTCAAAGATCCCTGGAGAGATCCCAAAACCTGAGGAGAAAACCCATCTCAGCGTAATGCTCTAATGCCCATCCTCACAAGTGTAAATCTATTGAGCCCCTATGGGTCAGGTTCACCAGTTGATTATTATTTTTTATTTTTTGAAGTGTGCCAGAGTTAATATTCAATCAGCAGATTGTGAGATGTGCTGTTATTGTGCTCTTTTGTTGTGGGGGGGAAAAAAAGGGGTCATTTGCAACAAGCATGGTACTTTGTAGTGTTAAGTGAGTCTCCAGTGAAACAATAATAATCTGAATGTGATTTTTATGGAGACACTGTTAAATCACATATCTAAGGTTTAAACACTTGCAAAAACAACACTGCGACCGAGGGGGATTCAGTAATTCAATATTCAAGACCTGCTGACGTAGTCTTTTGTCTTTTTTTTTTTTTTTTTTTCTTGGTGAACATGCATGTATTCATACAGCAGTGTCACTCAGCCTTTGTCACAGAGCAATTACACATCTACAAATATTGTGTTTCGGGCCCTATTTATGACCATAAGGGTGCATTTGTCCTTGGTGGCTGCTGTGTTTTTGTGTGTGGTTCCACAGGCCTGTTGTTTGTGGAAGCAGGGCTGGACTACCATTGCAGAAAGAGGCAGTTAGGCATGTGCCTGGGCTCTGTGGGCAGTGGTTTGGCTCACTGCCACACTCACAGATGGCCAGAGTCTCAGTCTCTTTTCTTTCTCTGGCTATCTTGTTCCGCTCACTCACAAGCTCCCTCTCTTTCTTTCTTTCTTTCTTTCTTGCTTTCTTTCTTTCTCTCCCCCTTCCCTCTCTTCCCCTTGTAGATGAAGACATTTTCTCTTGTAAACAGAAGACGAAGTAGGGTTGAGGAGACGATAGAGTCTTAGAAGAATATGTCACTCTGTGGTCGTGGAATGCTTATGATTGGGTGTAAATATGCTGTTGAAGAGGCGTTAAATAAATGGGCTCATTTATCTATTACAATGCTTGTATTGTCTTTGTAACAATGCATGTTAGCCGCTTGTTGATTAAATCCTAAAGTGAGGTGGAAGATGATTTTAGATTTTGCACGCATCGTGATGAATTTTGATCACCGTCAGACTTCTCTGGAGTGAAGGGGAAAACACAGGACTCAGACAGATTAGATTGGTACAGGATGAAAGGACCACGGCTAGGAGACAGCGAAGAGTCATGTGGTTCCCATCTAAACTACAAAACACATGGATTCAGAGATAAAGGTAGATTTGTATTACTGCGCCAAACGCAGAGACGTTGCACATGTCCGGATTGAGACAAAGTTTTCATGCCATGTGGCTGGCTTTCAGGATTTCACACTCGGGGTCACAGTCGCATCATTCTGAAACAGAAAAAACCCCGGCAGAGATACAAGAATCAATAAACAGATGCATGGTATTGATGATGAGGCAGTCACATGGATTTTGGTGATGGGGAGAAAAGCAGCTCCGATTGGAAACGCTGATCTACTGTCTTAAGACCATCATATCATAGTCGGAGACATTGACATTGAGTGTGTTAGCCATTGACCTTAGATTGACTCCTTGTCATTTGTAATGTTTAGGAACAGGAGAGGATGATAGGCCTGTGCGTAAGAGCAGCAGATAGCGCTGCTTGTTTCATCCACACTATGTTTTTGTGCAGAGCACGATAAGGGAATACACTACAGGGCTTCTTTCAGAGGGAGTTACTTTGTTGATTTTAACTGAACCGATAAGGTTTTTTTTTTCTCTGTGCAGTGCCATCGGATTGACGTTGTTTCAGGATGTGGTAAGAATGCTGAAGGAGCCGTTCAGACTCTGAGCCTAGTGTTTCACAACCTTTCTCAAAAACTTTAACCCTTGTGCTGCCAAAGTTAGGTTTTCTGTGAAATTTTTGTGAATGAGCTGGAATCCGGGACACTGTTTGTTTTCTTTTAATGAGGATGTGTATTATTTGGTAAATAAACAGGAGTAAAACCTCACATCCTGTCTTCAATAAAACATACACTCTGTTGCTTTCTTTCTCTGTCTGTCTCTCTCTCTGTAAGGGGCCCCTCTTATCACATGACCATTCTGTTTTTGTGCTGCGGTGTCGAGTGCAATCGGCCATGAGAATGTGACTCCACACATCAACACACTAAACGGACACTATGTCAGGACCCTGCTGCTCTGGCTGAATATTAATCATAGCCTTATAGACTCATAAGATGAGCCTATACAAGAAGGAAGAATTTATTTATCAATTTTGTCTTAAAATCCCCCAATAGTCGATCAGCGCTCTAGTTGGAGACCTGGGTTTTGTTTGCTCTTGTCAGAAGGTTAAGACTTCAAGGGGAGGGGGGCATTAAGCTGTCCCAGTGAAGCAATTAGAGCCTGGGGATGATGTTTGAAATGAATGAAATTCCTATACAGAGTAGACAGCCTGTGAGAATATAAAGCAAATCTCCCCCGTCCCCCATCCATTAACTGTACTTGTTTCATAAAGCGCTGCAAAAAGCACATTTATTCAAGGCCCCTTAAAGCACTCTGTGTAAAGAAGGATTCAATGATTTTATGACACTTTTACCTGCCAGTAAAAAGATATCAGTTGTAGACATGCTGCTTTGTTCTTTGGTGACAACACTACTGTCATTCACCGACAGAGGCCTTGTCAATTCACGCCGGGCCTCTCCTCAAACCAGCAGCCCTCTCAGAAACTCACTGCAGCTGGAGTGTGTTAGAGTGGACGGTGTTCTCCTAAAACACTCTTACAACAGGTAGACTCCATCCAGGGCTTTTGTGTATGCAGCAGCTTGATCACAAACACACACACACACACACACACTCACTCCGTGTTTACGGCCTTGCACTCAGTTACGGGAATGTGTCATCCCACACATCAGAGCACTGCAAGAGGTCATAACTCGAACGGAAGCTTTCGGTTTATGAAACCGCGCCGAGTCCAGCTGCTTTTATCTTGGGAATTTATGTGTGTGTGTGTTCGCACTTTGTTTCTGATAAGTCAGTTTATAGGAGTATCATTAGCTTCCTCATTTTCTTAGCCATAACTGAGTTACTGTGCAATACGTGCAATAGTCCTCAGCTAAAACCTAAAACTGTTTTTAAAAGTAAATGGCAGATTTTAAGTTTAAAACAAGGAAGTCTGCGAGTTCTGCACGGGACCGTTGAATACCTTCTTAAAGAACGTCAGACTACAATATCAGCTCAATCACAATGCTGTGATGACAAGACGGCATGTTTGAAATTGCCACTGAGGTGTTGTGAATTTGAGTTCCTTCAACTCAACCAGCGTCTTTTTTTGATTTAAACATGCACACAGACATGATGCATTAGTCTGTTTGCTTTGAGCAAACATCATCATAACAATAAGGTAGCTGCTAATGGGGACAAAAAGCACACATTCAACACACCTTTACTGGCAAGATTTCGCTGGATATTAGTAAAGGTCACCTGAGTTTGTGATCCCCTCACCTCCCCCACACCCCGGGCGGAGCAACGACATGGAGATAAGAAACAGCCGTATGTAAATGAGCTTACATGAAATTGCAGGGTGCACAATGAGCAGTCTGTTATACTAGCAGTGAAGTCCAAGCAAAACAGAAACGCCAAACTGACTGCAACTCCAGGTGTTCGGTTAATGACAACCAGACTAGATGACATATTGGCACACGTTCCTCGAAAAAAATAGTTTTAAGTAAACTTGACAAAACAATACATGGCCTGAAACCAATCTGTGACGCTCTTAACCAGTTAAATATGACTAAAGTGGCTGTTCAGGTGTTTGTTTTTTCAATATTTTGTTTGAAATATAGAATTCACAAATAGTTGGTTTGAGTGAGTTGCTACACAAGTAGCAATAAGCTACGGTATGTTTAGGTACTTGATTGTGTACCAGTAAGCTCCAACTGTGGCTTTTTTTCCCTACAAATAGTAGTAAAAAAAAGTGAATAATTGCCATAGGGCCTATGGCGTAGGCCAACCGATTGGAAGAAATATTAATCCTGCCATGTTTGATGCCAGAGGCTGTAGGCCAGATGCAAACCAGCAAACGGCACAGCTCAGCAATGAAACCAAAGCAAAAGTCCCATGAGCTGTAATTTCTCTAATGTCCATTAGATGTTGGCACCATGAAGACTGACAAAAACCCACACTGGGTAATAATAATAAAACAAATAATAAAATAATTTGTATGACTTGATTAACATGTGTCTTAGCCCCAACCAGCTATAGCTAATATTGACCCTTGCACTTCCTGGCTCAGCTAAGTTTGCACTCGTGTTTTAAATTTTCTTAATGATATCGCCTCCTCCCTAAAAGACTGCCAAGCCCTTTATGCCATTGATAACGTTGTCTATTGTGTTGCAGATTGCAACGTCTTCAGATTGTGTTAAATGCTCTTCAGCAAGCTGTTTCCAATCTTAAATTGGTTCTGAAATTGATCAGAGTCAAACATATTGATTTTGATAGTGTTCGTATAATCTCTGCAAATGGAGATGTAATTTACAGACAGTTGCTAGTTATAATTCTTACCATTGTCTCCTTTATGACATGATTGGTTGGCCATGTCTTAAAATGAGGTGGGACAGTCATTGGTATTTGTTAATTTACAAGGCACTTCTTGGGAAGTCGGCACCTTACATCTCAGTCCTTATCTTACTCGATCAAACGAATGACTTGTTCTCGATGTCCCTTGTATTTACTCAGAACTTGGTAAGTCTGTTTTCTCAAAATGATCTATACATACAAATCCAGGCTTGAAAATATTTCCTAATTAACCCATTGACGATGTCTCCGATATTATCTCTACTATGTCTTTCTTTAGCCAGTGATCAACTGGCAGATTTCCATTAAGCCAGATACCTTTGCTGCACCACACCTTGGTGCAGTCGTGATCAGTACCTATGATATGGGCACATGTTTTAGGTTGGAGGGTAGAGACGTAACTCAGTTGTGCACACTGTCTGAACTTCTTTTTCTGACTCATTCACTGCTTCGTCTCTTTCTGTCCTCCATCGCAAAATTCAAACGTGGTCCACATACTGAAAAAAATGCCCAGTTCTAAATCCAGAAAAAACGATAAGGTCTTATTAATCGATCACTTTCTTCAGTGTTTCTTCAGTCAAAACGTACTACAGTTAGTTCATTATAAAAACCCTTTTTTTGTCATGAAGTGTTGAGTTATCCCTACTTTTCTACATAAAACACACACATTGAGCTCATCAGTTCACAATGACATCAGCATAACGCAGATAAGGCTCGACTGTCTTGGTTTAGCTGTGATAAAAATGTAGTAACGCCCTCCTCAGAGGATGCAATAGAAAACAGAGAGAGAGAGACATCATTAGGTCAGGCAGGCAGTTGAAAAACGGAGATTGACCACTGTGGGACTACATTTCTAATGTTTTTATATGATTTGTGATAAGCACGGGCAGAAATTAACATCAAATCAAACCTGTCATACTTATTAGTTAACCTCTATGAAGGCAGCGTCTGTGACATCAAGTTCAAGTCCTGTATCTCTCTCTCCCTTATTTCCCATCACCCTCAGCATGAAGCATAAATGCCAAAAACACAGAGCTTACAAAGAAGCTCAAGTTCATGAAATGTTGAGACCGTGACAGGACCACGGGTGTATGGTTTTGTGTGTGTTGGCATTGCAAGGCATGGCAGGGATGTGTGTTGTGGGACCGGCCATTTCAAGGGTAAAACATGACTTTCCCCTCCGTTCTCATTGCGAATGTGACATTGACAAAGTGTTTGCAGCCTCCTCCTTTACCAGCTCACAAGGGAGCACATGCCAGTGGCCAGCCCTGTGAGTGTGCGTGTGTGTGTGTGTGTGTGTGCGTGTATGTGCGCGTAGCAGGCTCTGACCAAAAGGTTTGTTTGGGCAAGTGTTGGCAGGGCTGGTCACTCTTTCATTCCCAGCCCTAGAGCCAGCATTATACAGTTCCCACGCATGTTACAGCTGATACAATGCCATTATACACACAAGCACACACACAAACAGACACACACAACCCATGCATACATACACACAATCTATAATGCTCACACTAACCACCGGTGCTGTGTGTAAACACATAGACCTGTTGACACTAAAATACAGCTTTGCAGATTACCTACCCTGAGTCAAGCTGTTTGCTAGCCGGTAAAATATTAGCTTTGTATTGGCTGGTGTCATGAGCTCAGAGAACAGACGGTGTCAGTTGTGTGTGTGTGTGTGTGTGTGTGTGTGTGTGTGTGTGTGTGTGTGCGCGCGTTAAGGAGATTCACACTAATCCTTGAGATATGAAGTAATGAGTATACAAGCATGTACATGCGTGTTTGCACGTGTTTGTTGTTTGTGTTTGTGATGTTACTAACTGATAGTTGTCATTTAATGGTATATTAGCTCCATCACTGTCCGCTGGTTCAGTCTCTATAGTATACGTGTATGTGTTAAGCCCCTTGGTTATTAAGTTAGTCAGCCAGTTAACATGTTGGCCATGAGTGGCCCCAACATTAGCCCATTGTTTTTTTACGCAGTCCATCCGTGAGCCAACTGGCCAGCCATGCAAAGCTCCCTGTGGAACGGGTAACCCTACACGAGGGTAGCCCCAGAAGGGAGAGTGTGCAGTCGGGCTGGACGGTGGCCAGGATGTGAGGAGTGCACACAGAGGTGAGCCAATAACTCACTGTAGCCCCAAGCAGCTGTCTGTCAGCAGAGCAAATATGCAGTTACCACAGTCATACCTGCTGCAACTACCACTGTGCTAGTGACTCTGCTGCTGCAGCTGCCTCCTGCTGGGGGAAACTGTTTACAAGTAAAGATGCAACTCATCAACTTTATTTGCCAGAACTCTTGTACCTTAAACAAGAGCGCTCTAAAAAAAATATGATTTGAGTGTAAATCAGTGGAAACTGTGGACCCAGAAACCTAAATATATGTTTTCATCTCGAAGGCACTGACTGTATTCTAACACAGCTGTATTTTGTATTGTATTTTTTGCATATTGATCCCACAGTTAAAAACAGTAGTAATGCACCCCCCCTTTAGACTCTTGTACAATATTCACAAGGCATGCTCACTCTGTTTTTTTTCCTCCATGTATTCATCCAATCCTTTGTCTTTTTGTGTTTCTTCAGAACACAAATCTAAATCTAGATTTAGAGCAACTTTTAACCAGTAAAAGTTAGTAGCTGGTCACTAAACATGGTGGATAAGTCATCACTTCCTGTTGCTGCTTCTTTGAACAAGTCTTCCTGTTATGCAGCTGCCCGCAGTGCTGAGGTGAACTCATCACATCGATTTCACAACAAGGGAGATAATTCATAAAACTTCACGTTACACCCACACATGTTTTCAAATTGATAAATTATTATGATAACATATCAATATTTTGTTATTGGCTTGTTAGGTCATATCTGTACTGGTTGTCAGTTCCATTGAAGTCAATTCAAATTGACATCAAAGAGTGTGTGTGTGTGTGTGTGTGTGTGTGTGTGTGTGTGTGCATGCGCGTGTGTGCGTGAGCATGTCCATATAACACGTTTCTTTGATAGCGGTGTAAATGTCATCAGGCTGATGATATGGAGTTTGAACATGTTTATCAGTACACACACACACACACACACACACACACACACACACACACACACACACAGGAGATCAGAACCAACAGTAGCAACATTACGTCACCCTCCAGTTATTTGTGTATATACTACATGTATGTACGTTTCAGGCATAATAACCACTAACTTGCTTCTTTCAGAGACGCGGGGCCATCTCCTACGACAGCTCAGACCAGACAGCACTGTACATTCGCATGCTAGGTAAGTGTTTTCCTGCTGTCCGTGCATACAAACACACACATTATTACACACACACACACGCACATATTTTCCAGACATCAGTAGGTTGATCTCTTCCATGATCATGTCCATTTCTTAATGCACAATGGCTTAAAAAGCAGTGAGATGGGAAATGGATGGATCAGAAATGGAGAGAGAGTGGTAGAGATTATGAAGAGATGGGGAAGCACTAGAGTGCACGTCCACTCAATCCCTGGCCTTTTGGTAATCTCTCAATCACAATAGGCTTAGGTTGTGTGTATCTGTAGCGTTGAGTGTCTTTAAAGTTTGATCAGATTTGTTGGAGTTCAGGATTTCATTAAAACCAGAGACTAAAGGTTCACTAGCAGGGTGTGTTTTTGTCTTTATGTACACGTGTCTGTGTGTACATGCTGTATGTGTGTGTCCATTTGCCCAGCGCTGCCCCCAGTGACCCTGAACAGATAAGCATTTCAGAAAAATGGATTGGAGGATGGAGGGCTCATAGTTCTCGCAGACAGATCGAGTCAAATGCACCTGAGGAAGTAGCCAGAACAGCCCTGGCTTCCTCATCAGTAAGGTTACTGGTGATAATGGTTTGATTAGGGCCTGTGTGTACCTTTTACATCAGTCTTCCACACACAAATGTGTCCTTGCATGCAACTCTTAATTCACATATGTGATGGTGTTTGCTGGGAGTGAGCAGTAAGATGGACAGAAACTAGAGTCAATCTCGTCCTTTCCAGTTAGGATTTATTCAGCGACTTTGTTGAAATCCTGTTTACCGTAGCTTTCACAGGATGTTTCTATACTTCGTATCTTTCCAGCTTGAGTCGACCGTTGCCACGTGCATCCAGTCACACTAACAGCAATTTATTGAGCTGACTGAAGGAGCTTTAGCTTTTTAATCATTTTACTTGGCTAAGTATGATGGCAGTCTCATACATCACCAGCATAAAGCATCTGTCTCTGTAGATTTTATATTAAATCGAGTGTGAGGAGAGGCATACTAATGCAGACTGGTGTTTGCCTGGGCCAGGGTTCAGTCTGCCAAGTTAATGCTGATGCGCTTTCAAATAGCAGGACTCAGAGCTTTCGCCACATCAGTTATAATGACATGACCTACATCTACCCCAGAGCTCCAGCACTAATGCACCGCAGGGGGAAACATGGACCCTGTGACTTTCAAAACACCATAATCACACAAGCACATACACACACGTGCTGAGCCTTAGCACATGCATCTGCAGATGTGACAGATATATATATATATACAGTAAATGTGGGCCCACACACATTCACTGCCTACTAGTGCATGAATTGTGTTGTTTTTTGTTGTTGTTTTTTTAAGTCATAATTTGTGTTTTGCATGTGAAATGACATGGTTTCACTCTCCACATTCATATCAACAACTTACAACATACAAACAGCTTTTTTTTTTTAAAGATAATGTTGAGCATTATTATGCCTTGAATTGTAATTCTTAGTTTTTGGTATTTTGATAGGAGCTTGTGTAGTATTCAAACAGCTGTTTGCAAGTAAGTAACATGGTGGTCGGGGAACACACCTGTGTGACTGCTTCGATTTTCAATTCTACTGCACATATGACACAATCAGGAGTGCCATGCTGGAAACATACCATTGCACTGTTTAGCACCTTGATCAGTATAACGCCACATAGGGTCTTGCTGTATATAGAGTGTTGCCTGGAACGACACACTAGCATTTTACTGCATCAGTGTCATAGCACCATCCTGTCACCTCACTATGCTCTCACTGCTCCTGACTGCAGTCTACAAGCAGGCCGGCCGCTGTGTGTTTGGCCCAAGTCTGGAGCCTGTATCTGTTCCTCTGCCTGACTAATAAAAAACGATCATTGACAGACTATAGATCACTTGCAGTGGCTCCGAGTACTAATAGTAGAGCAGACTGTCCTGACATGGCATTGCATGCTCAGCTGTTTGACTGACGTGTCTCATTGTCTGTCCATTGAATCTTCTGTTTGAGGATGTGGGAGTGTATGTTTGTGTGTGACTGTGCCCGCACATGGATAACATAAGATACATCAGGTCTGGGTCAAATAGTATTTACAAAGATTGCATCTTTTGCTTGTTTTTGTTTGCTTAGAGAACCAAAACGGTGGGTTTTACAACATTTAAGTCAATAAAGAGCAAAAGTTCGGTTCTACTTTCATGGCTTACTCTCCAATTCTTTGTGAAAAGTTTAAACATGATGGTGGGTTTTCTGTGTACACTCTTAAGATATTGGTGAAGACAAATATAGATCGATTGTTTTGTTAGCATTCAATAACTACAGCTCCCATGATGCTCCCATTGGCAGCAATTTTGTGGTTTTAAAAAAAGGCAGAATTTCTCAATTTTAACTAATCTGCACATTAAGGATGTAAATAAAGCACTTTTTTTTTTTTTTAAGCAAAGCATGTTAAAGCATTTAGCGCAAATGCAAATAACAAACACATGAGCAACAGAATATAGTTTACAAAGAAAACACAACATAAAAAAAGCAAAACTATTTGAAATGTGAGAAAATATAAGGCAGAAAACCAGCATCAGTGTCAGCTTTTCAGAAAGACTGAGTGGAACAGAGGATTTCATCTGTTAATGAAATGAAACTGAATTTTCAGATGTTTGTGATCATCTTCTTAATCTGCTCTGTTTGTTGTCCTGGGGTAATCCTTGTAGTACTTAAGCAAGATCAATTCCAGAGTGTATAATCAAACATAAATGTAAATACTACTTGGCTTGGCACAACCAGACACCTTTCTTTTCAATCAACACGAGTCTTGAGGAAATAAGTGCTGATTTCTTCTAGGAGATGTGAGAGTGAGAAGTCAGGTTGGATTTGAACCGGAACGAAGAAGCTCCCACCCATACCTGTGCATCGACTTCCGAACTCTTCATGGTGAGTACAGTATGAATCGCAGCCAGTTTCCTTGGCTCTCCGAGAGGCATTATCAAACTCTGCACACAGTTTGTTCCTCTCCACCAGATTTACACATGTCTGTGCGCTGCTTTTGTACTAATATTTCACATGACGATAAAGACCAAGGTGTGTCTTAGTGTAAACCCTGTGCGAGGCTTATCAGAGCTTTGTAAATGGTTGTGTGATAAAATTGTCACTTTCATTCTCAGTGAAACCTTTTTTTTATAAACCTCAAACACCTACAAATAAGTTGTTGTGTAAGTGTGTGAGTATGAGTGTGTGTGTGTGTGTTGACATTTTGACCCAAAAGTAATCCTACCTCATGCTGACGTGTTTCCGGATTGCAGCTATGGTTTATTCAAACACTGTGTGTGTGTGTGTGTGTGTGTGAGTGTGAGTAAGACCACTGACAAAGCATGTCTGCTGTGTGATCCCAGACGAAAGGCTTATGAGTGGGCGGCTGTGTCAGCAGCGACTGTTTGTATATCACTGCGTTGGTGTCAGATCCCCACTGAGTTTGTGTGACCCACATGACTCTCCGAGTCTAATGAGCTTCTAAAATAAACATGTCCGAAAAATTGTTGCTTATTTTTTTTACTTGTGATTACCTTTAGTCGATTATTGATTAATGTGTGTGTGCAGCTCGGCTGGGCTGTGGGTCGGCCAGCTCTGTTCCTGAGAGGAGGGTCCACAGACTGCTCAGCTTCCAGAGGTACCTGCACTCATCCCGCCTGCTGCGGGGAGTCCCCCAGCAGATCCCCCTCCACATCCTGGATGAAGACTACACTGGACAGGCCAGAGTATGACACCCACGTTTATATAATCATACCATAATAAACACACAATATGCAGACATGTAGAAAACACGCACAGAATGTGTTTGTCGTGATGAGAAATTACTATACTTCTGTGCTTCTGTTTCCCCTCTCTTGTAGTGCATGCTGGAAAAAGTCGGGAACTGGAATTTTGACATTTTCCTCTTCGATAGGTTGACAAATGGTAGGTAAAATATGTTAAATACTCATCAGGATTAGTTTTATAAGTCATGGTAACACAGAGTAATGCAGCGCTGACAGGAGAATCCAGCGTTTAACCAGCCTTACATACAATGTGTTAACAATGGTGCCATCTGTTGGATGGCTGACAAAAGATTTACTGTATAAGGTTTGACTACAATCGCTGCATTTTACTTAATCAAGGACAAAACCTATTTAATTTAATTTATTTCAGGGTCTATTTTTTTTTGTCATGTTCTTGTCATAGAAGACATTACAATAACAGTAAAGTTTAAGCACCAGACCTCAGAGAGCAACAGCTTCAACAGTATGAGGAGTTTATTGAAAGTTATTCATATTTATATTAACATGACATTGACATTGGAGGAATATATAAAGGATCAGAATGTGAATCGAGCCACAAGATATGCTGTGTTTTGAATAAGCGGCATGACTTTGACCAGACCATTACCTGAAAAAAACATCAGTATGTCATAATATGTTTTTGAAAAATTATTTTTTTAAAAGCAATTATTTGAAATGAAGTAGAGGAAAGAAGTGACATAGAGTTAGTGGTGGCAGGGTTAAGAGAAAGTGAATGCACCAGTAAAGTAAAAGTAAAACTGATATTTCACCATGTAACAATGTGTGATGCTGCGGTTTCTAATACGAACAAGAACAGACAAGTGAAAGCACAATGTTCCTTCTGATTGTCGTCCTGTTCAGGAAACAGTCTGATCACTCTGACCTTCCACCTGCTGAACCAGTACGGCCTGGTGGAGCTCTTCCAGCTGGACATGGTCAAACTCTGGAGGTTCCTGGTAATGGTCCAGGAGGACTACCACAGCGACAACCCCTACCACAACGCAGTCCACGCTGCAGATGTCACACAGGCCATGTACTGCTATATGCAGGAACCCATGGTGAGACGTGCAGATAGGAGTCTGGGTCTGATTAAACTCTTTTTGGGTTGATTTTGTTATTTGCAGAAGTGAAAGTGTGTCAGCCACTATAGTGAGGGTGTATTATTTCTAACTGGTGATCTTTTTGTGCCCTCGACTTGTGAGTGCAGCTTGCCAAGTCTCTGACCTCCTATGATATCCTACTGGGACTGCTAGCAGCGGCCACACATGACCTGGACCATCCTGGGGTCAACCAGCCTTTCCTCATCAAGACTGACCACTATCTCGCTACACTCTACAGGGTAAGAACACACATACAGTCACTCTTTAAGCATGGCAGAACGTACTGCAGTCAAAGTCATTGTCTGATGTAATAAAATCATGCGTCATGTACACAATTTTACTTTTCAACACACAGAATACCTCAGTTCTGGAAAACCACCACTGGAAGTCGGCAGTGGGGCTGCTCCGAGAGACTGGGCTGTTCTTCCATCTGCCAGCTGAGGACAGGTCAGTCTGATGTTGAAATGTCATTCATGCTTTTTATAGATTTCTACAGAAAAATGCCAACAGATGGCCACAGTTTGTTCCAAACACACTAAATAAATATGCTTCCTGACCCTTCAGGCTGAGCATGGAGCGGGAGTTGGGCTCCTTAATTCTGGCCACGGACATCAGTAGACAGAACGACTACCTGTCCAGGTTTCGTCTGCACCTGGACCAGGAGAATCTGTGCTTGAGCAACGCCAGCCACCGCCACTTCATCCTGCAGGTCAGCCACCTCCTCTGTCACACACATACACAGAGCATCTCAGCATAACTCTCATTCTCATTTTGTTTTATTCCCATCCTGTACAGATGGCCCTGAAGTGTGCGGACATCTGTAACCCCTGCAGACCCTGGGAGCTGAGCAAACAGTGGAGTGAGAAAGTAACCGAGGAGTTCTTCCAACAAGGTTGTCTTTATGTCTTTCATTCTTTTGTTTCTCTCCCATCACAGTTCATTTTCTTGAAATCATTAGTTTTTTTTCTGTTTATTTATTAACTTTTAACCACTCAAATCTAAAAGATAACATTCAGTCTAATAGCTCATATATTAACTGTATATTGTAGGAGACATTGAGAGGAAGCACACACTTGAAGTCAGCTCACTTTGTGACAGAGAGAACAACACAGTTGGCAACATTCAAATAGGTAAGCAACAGCATTACAATATATTTGTCTCATGACGACTTTGACTTATCGTTTCTATCTTAATAATTAAATCTGCCTTTGCTGCCTCTTCTCCTCCCTCCAGGCTTCATGACATATGTGGTGGAGCCATTGTTTGCAGAGTGGGCCCGTTTCTCTGACACGCGTCTGTCCCAGACCATGCTGGGCCACATGGGGTTGAACAAGGCCAGCTGGGGCGGCCTGCAGCAGGAACAAACCACCGTCTCCGAGGAGGCAGAACCCAGCACAGCCAGCACCGATGACGAAGACGGCACCGCCAGAAGAAGCGGCAACACATCTACAGGTGCAGGGGGAACCAGCTCCAAAGAAATACCTCAGGGAAGCAGAGAATCCTGACACTCCTCATGTGCCCTTTCACCTCGACCTCCTGACCCCTGACCCCGGCCTCAGGGGACCGGGTGGGGTATCCACAGCCTGCATCACCTAGTTTATGTTTTGTTGCTTTTGCCTCCCATCTTGATAAACCACTGATTTTATTTAATTTATTTAATTTTTTTTTAAATTCCTCTTTTTGACATAGAGCAATACATAGATACCTCATTTGGCTACTGCTGTATTTTCTTTTATTTTCTTTATTTTATTTATTTGTCCACTGTAGTTTTGGCATTACTGACTGAACACCACTTTTTTTTTTGTCTTGGTGAACCTTAAGGGGAAAGCAGTATAAAAACTGAAGAAGACATATTTCTGGTATTTTGAAGTGCCATTTGAAAACAAAGATTTTGAAGATTGATCTGAACTGAATTGATTGATTGAGACAACTGGAGTATTCAGACATGAGACCCTCCTAAGACTTTAGAGTAATGCCATGTTGCATTTGTATTGAAGATTCTTCCTCATGTAAAAACGAAAAAAAAAAAAAAAAAATGTGACAAGCCCGGTCCTTTTGCTGCCTCTTCGAAGACTGTTTACGCATCTTCTTGTTTGTTCTTTTCCCTCGAACTGAAGTGAACCATGTCGACTTCACGGTTTGCCTTCGAAGCACAGATGTGACGAACCACTTGTCTGAACTGTCATCCCACTGTTTAAGCCATGAGCAGAACCTTACTCAAACACACCAGATGCCATAAGTAACTCCACCTGTGCTGCAGTGTGTTCTTGCACTCACAAATAACAAATGATGGTGTTGGATGTGCAGCTTCGTCTCCATGACATCTCCAAGACACCCTGTGAAGGTATTACAGAAACTAGTCCTTTTTTTTTTTGATGGCGTTTCCAACTCTTCCAGCGCTGGTTGAACTTGGGCAGGGGGGGGGACCCCCAGACTGGAGATCAGTTACTCACTGCACATGCATCTCACCTGAAACTCCACTCCACGCAACTTGACTCGCTCAGGGTTTTGCCAGTCTTTTATCGAGAGGGGGAGGGAGTGGGTGAGTGCGGGAGATGCGAGGTTGTTTTTCCCTGTTTGCGAGGATCTACTGAAGGAGACTCTCCCTCTCCACAGAATGTCTCTCAGCCACATGCAACCTAAAGGACTGCTCGACTGATGCCTTATAACTATGCACAAACTATGCTAAGTGACCAAACCAACTCCTGTTCCCATCAAGTGCATGGTGTGCTTGTCTTTGAATGCACTGTCCGATCCCTTTGCCTTTATGTTGTGAGGAACAACTCCAGCTGTCCTTCTTATTTTTCTTTTGTACGGAAACAAAATGGTCCATTGTGACTTTGAACATTCCATTTCTTTGTGTTTGGTTTGTCTACTTTGACTCTGTATAGTGGCACAAATTGTGTTTTTGTGTTTAAACATTTTGAAAAATAACAGGTGCTTTTCTTACTTTAGCTGATTTGTATTTTGCTGTAAGTGCTGTAAGACTGTTGATAAAAATGTGTTGCGACAGCCATTTTTTGGGAAGACTTCAGTGTCGAGCCAGATTTTGTAAAGGCTTTGCTGTATTGACCTTTTTGATACATGCCTGTTGCAGTTACAATTTGAATAATAAAACCTGTTGTTGACAAATGTTTGACTTTCACACAGTGCAAATATAGTCTAAAAGTTTTCTGCACACTGAACCATAAGTTAAATTAATCTCTGCAGGCTCATTTTTATTTCACTTTAAATCCATCCCAATGATTCAGGAACAATTTAATAAACGCAGGTGACTAAAGGTTAAAACTCAACCGTTGCAAATATACACCAGAGTGAGTCGGGACAGACAAACTTTTATTTAGAGATTTGACAAATTATTTAAATCACTCAATTACTGACACACACAGTCCACCGTCCCTTATAAAAGCTTATAACAGAATTGACTTGAAGCAGCACCTTCACTGGCATAGTGAACAGAGACGGTGATGATGTGCTATCAAGTCACTTTGAACAAAATACTACATGAACCAATGGAGTCTGCAGGTTTTGTGTCACATTTTCAAACTGAGGTGTGAAAATATGACATTACTGGCAAGAAGGCAATTACACCTTTGAGATACTGATAACAGTGGGTGCCTTAGGACCCAAAACTTGTTCTTATAACCAAAATGTTAACAGTTAAATACATGAATGCAGTAATTACCTTTCATGATATTTTACTATTTAAGTCCCAAATTAAGTCCAGTCATGACCAACAAGTCCCAAATTAGGAGGTGAAAAGTGTTCTGTGATAAAATGCTTATCAAATTAAGTACTGATATAGCAACAATATATTGCACATATACTTGTACCGTCATTGATCTGGAAATATGAGCTTTACTTTACAGTTTTCCTCACTTTTTAATCATCTTCCAAACTTGGTAATGAAAGAAAAAGGACACAAAAGGTTAAAAATCGGCTGTGAAAGGCAGAAGGCTCGCAGAGCGTCACTGGAATGTCTTTGGCTTTTAAATGGGGATTGTAATAAAGAAGATAAATAATGTTGAATAAAATTATAAAGCACAAGACTATAAGCAAAGAAACAGGAAAACAACTTATTATAAGCTCAACTGATAAAGCCCTTTCAAACCTCAATGAAACTTGACTGAGAACACCTGGAATTAATAAGACAAATCTAGGACATAATTACTGCTGTTAAAATCTAGACTTAACCACAACATAAATAAATTGTAATCATAAATTAGACTACATATATTAAACAACAACACAATATTCCTAATTATAATAACAATAAGAAAGTGCTTTCCTCAGTGGTAGAAAAACTTTCACAGACCTGACATATATGGGAATAAAACTGACTACTAACCAAAGATTGAACAATAAAACTAGTAACCTTTCTGTAGTATTGCTTAAACATGCACTTGTGTCTCCGATGCTTTCATTCTGGACTGTGATGAGTAGGGAAAAAAAAAAGTATGTTTGTCAAACAGAAAGCTAATATGATATGTTAAAAAAGTGCAAAAACAGATGGTCAGAACGATCATCGGATGCAACACTTTGAGATGATCCATGCGTGGTGCTGCATCTCATCTAGTCCAGGCAGAAACAGCTCATACGAGAAAGGTGGATGAGGCACTTTAGAGAGTCCACAGGACCTCGAGGTCTCAGCTCCCATTCATCAGTGAGCCAGTCACCTGTTCAGAACAACTTCCTCTTTCCAGTTGACTTCAACATGTGCTGCCCAAACTGTGAAAACACAAAAGACAGAATCAAATAGACGACACCCTGTAAACCACTGAGATCAGTAACATTACATACACTTGATTCCAAGATGACAAAAAAGATGAAAACACGAAGATCCTTTCTTCATTCATTCAATATGTAACAGTTGGTCCACTAAGAATTAACCAACTGGTGTTTTTTTTTTTTTTTTTAACTTGTGGATATTAATTCTCCCAGCTGTAAATCATAAAGTGAGTCCATATCCAGAACGATGAATACAGAAACATCTCTCACCAAAGGGGTTTCGGTACGAGGTTTCGCTTCTGGGACTTCTGGCAGTTTGAAATCCTCTGTGTCTTCTTGTCCACTGTTGTGTCGATAACGATGGGCAAACTTGCGTTTCAGGGCCTCAGCGATGAGTGTTGCAGCATCTGCGGGCTCGCCGGCCTTCAGTTTAGCTTCACCATCTGCTGGACGACTGAAAGTGTGCAGACAAAAAGACTGTTTAGTCATTTTTAAGTTTTGTTGAACTTCAATGCCACACGTCATTATAATAAAACACCTACTGTTAGCTGAGGAACACATCCTCTGACTTCAACAACACCTTGGTGTATCTGAATGCACCTTAATCCAGTCTCTTCTAATAAAAGAGAGGCGTACCTTTTGACAGACCGCAGCTTGACTTTGCTTATGTCTTTCAGAACATCGAGCATGTTGGGGATTTCTGCTGGCCTAGAATCGACAACTGTCTGGCTGTCTGTCTTTTTCCCTCTGCGCTCCTTTATCAAGTCAATGGCTGAAAATGTCCGCTGGAGACTTGAAGGTGGCGGCGGTGGAGGAGGAGGAGGAGGAGGTGGGGGAGGAGGAGGCAAGGTGCCACAGGGTGGCGGGGGAGGAGGAGGGGCCCCTGTGGTAGCAGCTGAGGTAAAACAAAGGAAAGAAGAATCTTACAGCTGTGTAACATGTGACACTCTGATGCCATCTAGTGGATATATTTTATTATTACAGTGCTGTAAAAATCATCCATGCAAGTTTGAGCAAGTCTGGAAGTTAGGAAGACGACATACCTGGCTGTGTGCTCTTGTCTTGTGCCAGTACAATTTGTGCTATCTGAGCTCTGAGTTTGGCAAGTTCAGTCTCCAGCGCGCTGATCTTCTGTATGGCCTCATCGTTGGCAACTGTGGGCCCCTGGGGGTCAGGAGCCTCCTGATGCAGGCTTGGTAGTGACCTCCGGCGGGTTAAGGGTTTTCTCTGAAGCTGAGGCTGCTGGGCTCGAAACACAAGTCCTGCTGGGAGGCTTGGCCTGTTTCAAAAAGGGCAATTATTAATTATATTATAGATGAGAGACAGATTCACAGAACACATAAAAACAAGTCAATTTTTAAACATGCAACTTCAGTTCTCCTGTCGAGGAAAGATAAGATAAGATAAGATATACTTTATTGATCCCACAACGGGGAAATTGACTTGTTACAGCAGCGGAAGGAGGGAAAAGAAACACAGTGTACATATTTACAGAAAAATTTAAAATGGATGTTTATGTCACCTCGTTCTCCCACAGTAGCCTTCATCGTCATCGTCATCGTCGATCCAGGCGATATCAGCCAGAGAGGCCACAAGACTGTTCTGCTTCCTGGAACCAAACAGGACACCAGCGTCCTCAGAGTACGGATAAAGCTGTCAGAGAGAGAGAGAGAGAGAACAGCGGTGCTCAATATTAAATATGAAAAAATAATAATAATAAATAAAAAAATTAAAAAAAACATGCCAGGAAAAACCACACACACACCAGCAGACTTTACAACATCTAATAAAGAGGAATAATCATGTAAAAATAAGGGCAGTTGAATGAGGGAAGAGGTTCTTTAGGTTATTAATGACATGTTCAGGTAGATCAAGCACAGCACATGATTGTTACAGGTTGCTGAACAAACTGACCTAAAGCAGATATACTGCATTCCTTATAGTGAAGGAGGGTAGCTGGAGACAGAAGAAAAGAAAAAGCAGTGTTGAAAGAGACACAAAAGGTAAAGAAAAGCAATTCAGTTTTCTTTAAATGACACAATGCCACAGAGCTGAAATATTTTACATTGTTTTGTTCTGAATCTGAACATCCGTCAGTGCTCTGATAAAGATCGTATTACAGATCTGATCTGAGATTGAAGATCTGTAATCTGTTTTAATTAATTATCCACTGTGTTTATGGTTCAATCAGATAAGCAGAAGTAAACAAAAAGTTGAAAAGGACACGTGATTTTTTGTCACATACAGTATCTGTGACAGTAAAGAGAGACAGACAGAAAGATGGAGGAGGATATTGGGCTATAAATTGTACGCAACAAATTTTAAAGACAGCATACCGTTAACTTAAAAAACAGACTGGCCTGTCTTTCAAATCCTGAAAGGTTATCCCTCACCTGAAAATGAACCCTGGGGCAGGGTTTAAGAGGAAGGCTAGTAGCTATTCTTCTCACAATACTTCTGGAGGACCCATAGGGCTTCGCTGATCCAGAAGCCTGCAAAACAAGAGCGGATGTAACGACCTATGTGCTGCAAATTCACATCACACATTAATTTTTTTTTTAAATTAGTTGATAATCAGAAAATTACACATTTTTTCGAGAAAGCCAAATATTTGATGTACTAGCTTCTTAAAAGTGGAGATTTACTGTTTTTTCTGTTCATATATGACAATTTTGTAGACTATTAGTCAAACAAAACAAGGATTTAAAGACATTACCATGTGCCATTTTTTTCACTATTTTCTAAACAATAATTGTTAACCCTATTCCAATGTTTTGTGTGTTTAAGGCTTCAAAAGTAAGTTTTTAAAATGTGTAGTTTAAAATCAGATATCAGCACAAACGGCCACATACAAGGTCCATTTCAATCCGTGTGAGGTCCTTCGCAAGGGCAGACGGATACATGTCCAAACACTGAGGGCATCATCACCAAAACAGCAATCTAATGGAAACAACACAAGATCGAGGATTTCAGTTTGTGTCACCTTTAAACAAACATAAAAAAAGAGTAACTATAAGCAGTACTTGAGGCGCTTCAAGACTCCACAAAGATGCTCCAATACACCAGATACAATTTCTAAAAAAGTCTTTGCTGATTTCGGTTGATATCGACTTTATAAAGTAATACAGTTATCCCTCCCAAGATATTACTGCTGCCAATATTTAATAGCTTACAGCAGTAGTAGGTAAATATCAGCCGATGAGCCAAAACTGGCCCTCCAGCAAAGATAAAAGTTGAACTTTTTGCTTTCATAGATTACATCAAAACCTTCACATAATCTTTCGGAAATCGACTGTAGATAAGTAAACAGACACAGGGCTTGTGAAAATCCCAGTGAATATAACATGTAATCTTCCCACACACACACACACACACACACACACACACACACACACACACACACACACACACACACACACACACACACACACAATGAGAGACATTAAAACCATTGTTGCACTGTGCTGTTTGAACAGTGTGTGGTTCACTGGTTTAATTTCACAATTTTAACTTTTGATGTTCACAAACAAGTAGATTAATACTCACTTATGAGTCTTTGAAACAAATTAGTGTTAAAGTAAACTTTAAAAAACAACATTATTATGATTTAACTTTAACATGACATTTTCACTAATGTCACTGAATACACAGCAGAAACAAAAAGATGCAGTTTCGTTTTGATAATGTGCAGTTACATGCGAGGATAAAAATGAACACGTGAAGTTAGATATGAATATTATCAGTCATGTCGTCATTGTTTGTTTTGTAAACTTTATGTGTGACTTAACTGTTTTAACACCAAAACTAATCTTAACTGCTGTTTGCTTGATTGAAATCTTTATGAAGGACACCAACAAACGTTGGGGAAAAAAAGGAGTCGTCGCCCCTCTCTAAATTAAATTAAATTAAATTAGCCTTACATCGGGTGACTCGTAACTTCAGCGGGTAGTGTTGGCTAACTGGTGCTAACAGCGATAGCGGGCTAAGCTCATTGCAGCTAACTTACAACAAGATATTTATTTGTATTCTAGCAAAGATGCGCCCAATTGTGATTTCCCCTGACGTGCGACAAAAAAATCTCACAGTTTGTATTAAGGTTACATACAGCCGTCCAGTTGTTTAATGTAATTTTGAAACTAACTTACCGAGGTTAACGTTGGCTGACAACTTTCTCAATTTTTCCACCTTGTCAGGCTGGAAGGAGGTGGGGGAAAAGTCATGGAATATTGGATTACAATAAATAGGTTGTCACTATCGCGAGACACCATAGGCCAATCATTATGAGTGGCAGACCGATACACCAATTGGAATCAGCACGTACAATTAAACTGTATTATGATTGGATGTTATGTCAGTCGGTCAAATTGCATTGCCTAATAATATTCCAACATTTCTGTGGATGTTCGTTACATATCCCTGAACTTCCCGGCAGTGCTGTGTCTCCGTTTTAGGATGGTTTAAATAGGAAAACCGGCACATCCTTAGTCAGAAAACAACTACACCCCATTGATGTGTCACAAAAACCCAAACAGTGTGCACAGCTGCTAGCTAAGGAGCATAGTAAAGAAAGAGACGCAGGCCTAACGTTAGTGACAGTATTTTGTAACGGTTGTTTTTAAAGTGTCACCGGGACGACACCGTTTCTGACCACGTCGTGTTTTTGTATCTGGTGTAGCTGAAGTTACCTGGCGTTGTCTCATGAATTAACTTGAATACTGACGGAAAGGTATGCTAAAATTATGTAGTAACATTAGCCTAGCCTAGCTGCTGAATCGCCTCTGTAGCACAGGGCGTGATTTGAGGTGAGCTTGGGGGTCGTGGGAAGTGTCTAATGAGCTTTATGACAATAGCTTAAGGATTTGTTCACTGTAAATCATGACATTATGTGGGATGACCTAACGTTTTCCTGCAAGTGCATGCTAAGCTACTTTCAGTTGGTAACTAGTCTTATCAACGCATGTCTGTGTAATCAGTCACTAATCAGGTAATATAACACCACCATTTATTTAATTTAAGGTCTTAGACACGCCGTCAAATCTTTTAAAATGTAGACTACGAGAATAGGTTGTGTTTGAATGGTTCTGCTTTTATCTTTACACAAATAAAATGTTTTTGTATTAGAGCTGCAAAGGTTAGCTGACTTAATCAATTAGCTGATCAACAATCAAATACAATCAACAGTTTTGATAATTAATTAATTGTTCAGGCTTTATATATATATTTATATATAATTGCTGGTTTCAGCTTCTCACATGTGAGGATTTACTGCTTTTTGGGTTAATTCTCTTGCAAAACAAAAAAAAAAGCCATGAATTCTGGGAAATTGTGCTGGATATTCACCATTTTCTGATACTTTACACAAACAGAAGTATAAATTAGAAGAAGAAAAGAACACTGTTAGTCACAATCCTAAAACGCACAATGTAAATTCCCTAATTTACTGATTCATTCATTCCTTTTTCAGTAGAGTGAAAAGAGGCTGATTTGATGTGTGTGGCTTCAAAACAAGAGGCACCATGAGTGCGGAGGTGGATGCACTGACTGTGGTGAACCAGCTGCGAGATCTTGCTGCGGATCCCCTGAACCGAAGAGCCATAGTAGAAGATCAAGGCTGCCTGCCAGGTCTCATCCTTTTCCTGGACCATCCAAACCCACAGGTTGTCTATTCTGCCTTATTGGTAAGTGGCATTCATGTATTTATACACTACATTCATATTATGTTGCCAATAAAACTATTAACATTTAGGTGGATGGTTATAAAAGTAAAATACAATATTGGATTGGATTATTCAGTATCTTCATACATAAATATCTACAGTAACTTAATGAATTTTTCGGTTGAATATCAGTAGAAATCTGTGCTGGTGCTTTAAGTTTTAGTTTTCTTTTCATGAGTCATGATTTGTCCCCCCCTGCTGTCCTGCGGTGTCAGAGCAGGTTTCAGTGACGGGCCGAAAGCCACCTCTCTCCCCACCACTACCACTGTGTTCTGGTCACAAGCAGCCACATGGTGGCATTTAAACAGTGACATATTAAAAAACACTGTACAGTGGTGACATCTGCTGTCTCTTTTGTGGTGTATACACAATTAAAAGTCTTGGTATAGCAACCTCCTCCCACTTCCTCCACCACCACCCTTTTAGTGCAGCATGACTTGTATTTGTGAGTACACATTTAAGTGCTTTTACGTAACAGTTGCTCCTTGACGGTAACCCGTGAAGTGTAAACACGGGGTCAGTGCATGTGTGTTTATTTTTGGTTATGTAATATTTTATCACTGAACATGTGCACCCATTTGAACAGCTCTCTCCCTTTTTATAATACAACTAGTATGTCAGCTTTTTAGTCGGTAATAGATAACGGTTGCCCTTGTCTTTGCAGGCCGTGCGCTACCTGGCAGAATGTCGAGCCAACAGGGAGAAGATGAAGGGCGAGCTGGGCATGATGCTGAGTCTGCAGAATGTCATGCAGAAGCAAGTCACTGTCACCACATCACACACTCGCACACGCTCACTGTGCACTTTTTCTAAAACCTTAACTTAGGATTTCTTTTGTTTTGCACAGACTATTTGTGCCTGCCTGCAAATTCTCCAGGCAGGATGATGATGATGATGATGATGATGATGTCATTTTGTCAGGATGAATGTGATTAAAGTTGAATTGCAGTAGGGCTGAAAACGGTTAAATGGCTGTTTCTACATGTCATATATTTTAATGCATCCTGCCACACCTCTCTGCAATGTTTTGATGAGCCCACTTGCATATTCTAACTGATGTTAGCTTGTATTTGCTTGTTAGGTTGCGGAGTTAGCGCGTTATTTTGCAGAGGTGGCTCATTTAGCATGCATCTTTGTTGCTTGTTTTTAGTGTAATATCCTTTTTAGACTCTTGTAGAAGCATTGTACTTAATGTCACTTCACTAGCTTCCTAAAAGAACAGGATGAACATCATCTGGTCACCGATTTAGTGTCAGAGGCAGGTCTGGTTTGAGGAGGTGCTAGCTAGTGCTACCAGAGGGTCTGTGTCAGTTTTGCTAAATGATTGCTGCTTATCATTAGCACCCAGACAGGAATAGACCTATCTTCAAGTGGCCGACTGTAGGTTGCATGATTTTATCCCCCCCCCCCTTTCACAACCTGCGGCAAAGCTCTTGCTTGCCCTGGAGTAAGGCAGTCACTTCAGCTAGTCAGGGGTGGCATCAAGAGGAGCCCTGCAGTAACAACAACAGCTCTCCCTCCTCACAGTCCAGTCAATCTGACTTTGGGTGGAGGTCGATCATAGCTGGACAGAGTGGAAACACTTGGCTTAAGGGGGGGACTTCAAGCATAGTTTTGCTAAACGGGTGCAATTCTTATTCCGATTTTAAAATATGAATTTCAAGAAGATACGACTGGAGATGAATCAATAAAAGATAATGTTTGGTTTGCTGACGGACCTCCATAAAGCCGAGGTAGGAATGTGTTGCACAGTGCTGGGCAGCACCAACCTCCCAGAGGGCAGCAGTGCCAGGCAGCTGATGTCATGTGTGGTTACTATAGAAGGAGTGATGGCTTGATGACAAATAGCCTGCAGGGATATCCCAGGATCCCTCGCAAATATCAGTTATGGCAATACAACTGCAACTGACCTCATGTGGCTTCTTTAAGGAGAGCTGCTGCCCACTAAAATATAAGGTGCTGCTTTGTTTTGTTGCTTTTGCTAAGAGAGCAGTACATAATTAGTACATAATATAATCTTAAAATGGATCATACATTTAGTGTGTTCACTGTTTCAACTGTATAGTTAATACATACATCACATAAAAACAACAGATCATTTCAACAGATCACTGTGTGCATAAACCATATTTGACAAAATAAATGGCACAACATCTCAAAATCTTTTCTCATGTTATTCCCTTTCATTCATTTTTGCTCTCTCTCACTAAAGGAGTACGTCTCCCGGAGAAACCAAACTCCTTGCCTCAGAGATCTACGAAATTTTGCAGTCAGCTGGTAAAGATGAGGCTGAACAGGCCGAGGCAGACGCTGCCTCCTGCCGACGTAAAGCCCAGTTTTTCTTGGGCTCCAACAACAAGAGGGCCAAAACTGTGGTGCTGCACATCGATGGACTAGACGACTCTGTAGGTGTTCACAACGTGCATACAGGAATCGAGACAGTTATGTAGAAACGATGTTCATATCTGTTGACTTTTACAAAAATCTCTTTTCAGGCCATAATATTTGCTGCTGTCATTATCACAGTGTTGTCAGTACATCTTAGCGGTGTCTATCTGGTGTGGGGTAGGAGGGTGGAAGGCTGTGGTTGTAAATGTCAACCATTGAACAGCAGGACATTGAGATTGAACCTGAATGCTGCTCTGCAGGAAGCTTGCACCTAGCCAGATTACATTACAGCAGACAGACGGCCTCTGGTGGGCTGCATCCCTATCATTTCAGCAGGAACGCACAAGACTGTGGCAGCTGGAGTCATAGATATGTAAACTGTATTCCTTAGTGTAATGTTTGTTTGTAGCATTTAAATGCAAAATAAAATATATTTCCATGTCCATATTTGACCTAATTCAGTTGTAGTTGATTGTGTATGTTTAAACCGCTGTTTAGCCCATCTAGTTCATCTAGTTCTTTTCTTTTGTCAGACTCGGAGGAGCCTTTGTGAGGAGGCCTTGTTAAAGATCCGAGGGGTCATTAGCTTCACCTTCCAGATGGCCGTCAAGAGATGTGTTGTCAGGATCCGCTCTGACCTTAAAGCTGAAGTAAGTGTGTCCAGACACAGAAAACCATCCAGGAGAAAACACATTTACTGTATTTTAGCTTAACTTTCAAACATCTTTGAGCCTGCACTTGTTCCATAGCAACTGGAGCTGGATTTCAGTAAATTGAATATATTTGGGTTGTGGACTGTTGGTCATAAGACGCTTGGATTTCTTTCTTTTTTTTTCGTTTTATTGGTCATAATACCAATTACATATTTTCGTCTTGTTGTTCTGCTGCGCTTATACTTCAACAGCAGTGTTTGACTATAACTTTTAATACCCCCAAAGTAGTTAAAGAAAGATGTTATCACAAATGTCTCTGTCTCTGTCTCTCTCTCTGTCTCTGTCTCTGTCTCTGTCTCTCTCTCTGTCTCTGTCTCTGTCTCTGTCTCTGTCTCTCTCTCTCTCTGTCTCTCTCTCTCTCTCTCTCTCTCAGGCATTGGGCACAGCAATCAACTCCACCAAAGTAATGAAAGCCCAGCAGGTAGTGAAGACGGAGGATGGAGGAGAGGTAATAGAGTAGTAATGGCTATTGTTTACCTGTAACTGCTGTACATTAAACTTGTTTTTTTCTGTTGGAGTTAATTAGTTAGATGAGCGTGCTTGCTGTATGTTGTGTAAATGTCTACAGGGAATCAACAGAGTCTGTAGCTGAGACTTATTCACACTGACATGATTAGCTAGTCACATCTCTGCCTCAGCCTATAGGCAAGTTGCTTTTTGACAAACACACGTGGCCGGTGTTCGTCAAATAATGTTGTACCTCCTTTATTAATATTCTTGTCTTTTTGTTTTTTTTAAAGCTGTGTGTTACCAGCATATACCTAAAAGCTATATTGACTATTTTAAATCCTGCTTTTTTTTTTTTTTTTTTTTAACAAAATGTGACACTCAAGGTGTCATCACACTGAAGAATTTGATTGTTACCAAATAGTAGTGATATATCATGTGACCAGCAGGGGGCAGACCTGGCTCATGTTGATTATCCATATCTGAGGACTGTGCTTTATGCTAATCCTAAAATCTTTAAAATATTTTTTGGGCAAATTGTCATGCTTCGTGGTAATACAAAAACAATTTATGTTATTTGTTGTTTAAATTTGACTGAAATATTTCTTTTCTGTCTTTTGTGCAGCTAATAATGCCATTCCAGGAGGGCTCGGCAGTGCTGGTGGAGGAGAACACAGACATCCCAGACTACCTGCCTGAGGAGGAGAGTCCGTCCCAGGAACAGGACAAGGCCGTCACGCGTGTGGGCTCCATCACAGACGGCATGGGCTGGCTCAACACGGCTGCTAACTTCCTGACACGCTCCTTTTACTGGTGACCACTTCCTGTGTTCATTCTATGTTCCCTGTTTTCCCCTAAAGTAACCATTCAGCTGCAGCGTTTTGACATCTCCCAGCCTCGTTGTGGACTAAGCCCTGCCTCGTGGCCCTACACTAGTCTGCACTCCCCTCTGCAAAGCACACAGAGCCACGCGTGTGTGCAACAAGTGCTGGACTGCCATGTGGAACCTGCAATAACTTTAACTTGTGTATATATTAAGCTACAAATCCCACCACTGGCTGTATGTGCACAGTTATATACTAGCTGCATATGTATCTCACAAAACCAAATAATATTCTGGTATTATGTGTGGCTGTGTTGACAGAGTTGACAGATGTCAGGTATATTTAATAGTTCTGAGGCTGTTTTTTTTTTTTTTTTACATATGTTGAAAATTGGGAGTTTGTTTTTTGTGCATGGTTTTGGTTGCTTTTCTCCTGCTTTTCTTCCCAACCAGTGTCCTTTTTATTACCGTACATATGTTTTTCAGATCTTTCGCTCTTTAATTTCTAAATGAAGATAATTTTTTTCCTTCCCCCTTTTTTTTTTTAGCATGCTTTTGAGTCTTTTGTGCCAATCTTTGCCTGATGCCTAGATCCTCAATTGTTGTGTGTGCCTTTTCTGACATTTCACTGTAATTATTATTTATTCATCATTGTAACTTCATTCAACAAATTTGAGAGCTCAGAGTACGTCAGATGTAACATTTATGCTTCCCAGGTGGCCAGCAGCCTCCAGCTTTTAGCTCGCTGAAGGAAGTCACTTTAGTAGGAAGGTTTTAGACACCAGCAAGAGGCTGCAGCCCGTTGAGCCACTGGCTTACATGCAGTATCTTAAGACTGTTTGGTTGTGTACCGATTTAGCTAGTTGGCTGATTAATACACCACCCCCCTCACTGCGTTAAGTTGTTTCTGTCACAAATCAGAACTCCTGTGATGATGCTACAAAATGCAAGGAGAAAATCAAATACGAGTCCTGCAGCGGTGAGGAATCGGCTGATGGCTTTTTGTGTTTAATTGCACAGATTTTAGGCTACCTCTGCTTTCAGCCCTCTATTTCACATCTGCATTATGATCTTCTGTAGTTTTTAGCTCAGCATGGTGAAGACAAACCTGGTAGATGCCTGCTTGTACCTACATTTTTACAGTATTAGTCTAGTACAGTAGCCTCACCTGTTCAGTTTAATTTTTCAGTTTAGCCAGCAGTGTCCTTAAAGCAAAGATCATGTTGATGCACGCTCACACACGCATACAGAGGACTCACTAATGAGCAGTGGTGGTATACTGTAACAATGGTGTGGTTATGTACATTTTGTAAATGGTGCCTGATTCCCAACAATCGTACATGTGAAGGAAACTTTTATTCTGTTTTTGTAATACTGATTCGCATTTTGTTACAAAATGGGAGAAGAGGTTGTAGCAGCCAGTGGTAACACTTCTAGTGAGTTTTTTTTTCTTCTTTTTTTTGTTTTGTTATTCTACTACCCTGTGACTCACACCAGGTTTAATCATTATCTCCTCTGACTTGCATGATTGTCATTAACAATTATTATATCCCATGCTGACGAGGCGGCTTTTATTGTTGTGATGGTGCAGAAACGTCACAGTTTGTTGAGGTCAAACTGGCACAGAATGACCTGAATACCTGAGTTGATGGTGGCTATTCTCTGGAAAAGCAATAATATTTGTTTTGCATTAGTGATTATAGTTCAGCTGCAGCCTTTAATATGTTTTTTGAATAAAAGGTATTAGTTAAATCATTATCAGTATTAAATTTAAGCATCTTTTCTTTATTTTGCACACAATTATTCTCCAAGTTGCATCATGTAATTTCATTTTAACAATAGCGATGTCTCAGTTCATACTGAAAAGCAAGAACACTTGAACATTGTTGTTGTTTTTTTTAGAACAGTGACGGTCAAAGTGTAAATCTCCTGTTAGATTTACTACGTCTGTAAGGTTGACAAAGAACAGCAAACCAAGTCCTCAACGATGTAACTTCATGTGTACAGACAATACTTCAATTGTATTATAATGTAATGCAGATCTTAAAACTGTAGATTCCCGTACACTGTTAACGATAAACTTAAAATCTAAATTGGTCTTGTGCTTTTTATTTTCAGCAGAATATTTTGCAACTGGTTGAACTAAATATGATAAAAAAAATGGTGTCATATCTTTATGTGCAGCGGCCACACCACTGATCCTGATCATCAGTTGGTCAAACCAAATTGCTGAGGGCAGCGACCATTCTTAATACACACACATAGAGAGAGAGAGAGAAAGATAGGAAATTCAGATTTCTTACTGGTGCATAAGTGAGGAGCCCCAGGGCAATCCTGTGGTGGGCCCACCACCTCCCCCAGCCTCGGTGCTGGTAGGCAGGCAGAGGCGGCAGCCAACCCCAGCTGGAGGCCCTGGAGCCACGGCTGATGCTGCTGAGCCAAGCTGGAGATGAGGCCTTCTCTCTGCTGCTGCATCATCTGGATGGAAAGCAACTAGAGAGCATGTTTGGTGACAATTTTTGATCTGTTGAGGACATTTTAAATTTAAACTTTTTCTTTATTCTGGACGGTGCCTTGAGAAAATAATTCTTTTACACAAAAGACGAAGTAAAACAAAGTTCATGTCTTCAATAGAGTTGTGTAAATAACAAGCATGCAAGACGGGCAATCTCACCTTATGGGCCATTTATTATTAGCTGTTGTGAAGTTTTTGATCCTATCAGATGATCAGCAGATGAAGTTTGTGCGGTCGTCATGGAATTGTATTGCAGATACTGAAATTTCCTTTTTTTTTTTTGAGCACTTTGAGTTCTCCAAGAACTCCTCAATCAAATTTCAAATCATTCAAATGTTTTCAAACAAGAATGATCTTCATGTGTCCCTCATAATGTCTGGATAAATATCCGCTCACAGTGATGAAATACACAGTAAATAGGAGTCTGATTTCTCACACATCACCACTAGAGAGAGACAGCAAACCTGACAAAGAGTACAAATGAGAAGCTGTGAGGTGCAGCGTGAATAAAACACTTGTTTGTAATTAGATGACCTAAGAGAGCCTTGATGAAACTGCATTTTCATGTAGTCAGTTTGAGCAAGAGTCATCATAACCATTAACACATTGTGATCATTAACATGCTTTGTTCTCTAATGTCTGTAGCCATGCAGACCTAACGGAGCCTGTGCAGCCATACGCTTGTTTTTAGAAGTTGCACACAGTGCCTGAGCACTAATGTAAAAAGCAATTCTCTGTTTTAAATGATTTTCTACACAGGTTCATATGCTGCCATATATGGATTTTACTCTTCTCAGAAGTTTCTGCACATATGGGGATTATCCTCCACAGAACATACAGTGGCACCCTTAATTTTCAAGTTAGAGCCACAGATAATTTCACTCCTTTCCTTCTTTCTCATCCTCCAGTCAGATAAAACACAATATCAGCCTGCCTTTGTGCACAGTCCTCGTCTCTCAAGGCCATATCAGCCCAGTTGCCTACATGTGCATTAAATGTGTTGTCAGTATCACCCTCCCACCTGTGCGTATTTGCATGCTTAATCTGCGTGCAGTGGGGAGAGGGGGCTGATGGAGGGGAGATAGTGCCTATAGGTGCATCTCATGCGCCCCCATGGGCTCTTGAGGGATTTTATTGGAGGTTCAGCTCCCAGTCAATGGGATCAGTCGTAAATCCCGCTCAGAGTGTGGCAGGAAATGATGTGACTCTGGCAATTTATGTCAAATAACTTTTGAGGATGTGTGAGTGTAGCGATCAGCGCTACGTGGGCAGTGATAACTCTTCTGCAGGGGGGCCCCTGGTGAAGATTTAATTGAGACATTTTTCTTTATCTGGAGCGAAGCGCCGGGGCCGTGTTGTTGTGTAACGAGATGTAATGTCTCTCTTTATACGGGGGTCAACATCCAGGATGAGGGAAGGTCACGGACTGACTGTTTGAGCATCCAATTTGCTCAAGTAATACCAGCTCTACAGGGAGCATGGGCAAAGACACACAGTATTAAGTTACACAGTCCACATATCACAGGCAGACATGAAGACCTGCTGCGGAAATACAACACAAAAAATGATATTTCATACGTAGCTTGTTGTTAAATAATGTGTGTATATGTAACTAATGTCTTGGTAATTGCTCAGTGAAGCTTTGACTGCTTCTTTATAAGAACCCATTTTGAAATACAAGGGTAAAAAATCCCATTGGCTGTGTTTTATTTTATTTTGTTTTAAATCTTTTATTATTTGGTAGCCAATGCAGTTATTTTATTTCAATTTCAAGGCTGCAGTTATAATGTTACGAGTTATTATTAATGGAGGGTTTTTAATAATCAGATCTGCAATAAAATTGTTAGATTACAAGGTCAAAAAGTCAAACCAGTCAATTTGATTTTTCACAATCTGGGAACTCATAGTGGATGCATCTCAAAGCATTAGTAAATGATTGAATAACTATTAAAACACTGATCATAATTCATGGGATTAGCGTGTACTGCTGCTCAACTTTAAAGGATTTGGTGCTAAAATGCAATAATAAGTTGTTCTTAGCACTGCTTATCATTAATAAAGTCATCATTTATATATAATATTTGAATTATTATTACATTATCAGTGTATATTCATTATTATTAAGTGTGAGTAGCATTTTAATGTTGTATCTGGTCACGGTGATCAATAATGCACTGTGTTATAAGACGATACGTTTTAATAAGCTTTTAAAATATAAAATATAAAATATAAAGTAACTTGTAAAGCTGTCCAATAAATATAGTGGATAGAAATTTTTTTAATTTTTGCCTCTGAAAAGGAGTTCAGCAATAAACTCAAGTAAAAAAAAAAGTACAAATGCAGTAAATGAGTATTTCCCATAACTTGTATCCACAAAATATCACTTGCTTGTAAGAATGCAGATCTCTGCACAAGTATCAAGGTGAGAAAAAATCTCTCTCAACATTTTTTTATATAAAGTCTTCCTCAGATGTATAATTCCCTGCATGGTGTGTCTCTGTGCAGCAGTTTGCATGGGGGCCTTGATGAGATGCATGCACACACAGGCTGCTCATAATTGTGGCCGTAGCTCATTATTGTTCCCCGGGGGGAGTCTCGTCCTCTGACACCGCCACGCCGTCACCGCCCCGGCGACAACCACTCCAGGAACTGATTGGTGGGATGAAATATTGCCGGCGAAAATTAAAAGGTCCCAGTGTCAAAATAATTCATGATATGCATATCTTCCCGGCTTGATGAAATCGCTGATATCTGGATTAGGCGGATAATAAAAGCGATCAGGGTACAGTTAAACTGTACTGAGAGGTGCGTCGCAGGGTTCAGGATATACAACAGGTGTGTGCGTGCGTGCGTGCACGTGCGTAAACCGCTGGTCAACCCCTGTCAGGTTGTGTGTGGTGCAATTCAGCACACACACACACACACACACACCCAGACCTGTGATTTGAATATCCGCTGTAATTGTCCCAAAACGGCTCATCAGTGGATCTGCCTGCTGCCATTAGGGCCCAACAATATGCTGTGACATTCAAATTCCCCTCAATGACAGGTTATTAGGAGCCCCAAGCAGCAGCCACATAATTAAGCACCGTAACGCTGACCTGTGATATGAAGTGATGGCTCAGTCCTATAATGGGCGTGAATGGAGTAAGGAGCAAACACATGGAGTGATCATAAAAAGAAGACAGCTGTCAGTGAGGGAGAATGTGAAACTGAAACCAAACCTGCACTTATATAAATGTATAAAGTTTTAATCCTAAATTTCACCATAAGATAATGTTGGCTTATGTTATACACTTTCCTTACATTTGTATTCAGAGTGATGCTGAGCAGTGTAAAAAATAATCTTTCATTCCAAAAAAAAAAGAGAGAAAGAGAAAAACAACCTGGGAAAAAAAACTGAATGTGTGACTTTCATTTATGACACTAAAAGCTTATTACACAACTTAAGACGTGCTGTCTGAGTCCTCCGCTTTCCCCTTTAGAACAAGTGGACGTTGTGATGAGCAATGGACCCATCTGCTGTGCCCTCTCCTCCAACTGGTGTGTGAATATGATGTAGTCTGTATAGGTGCCATTTCCAAGCCGGAATATACTGTAATACCACCAGTAGTACCTGGAAAATATTGTAGAATATATATATATATATATATATATATATATATATGTGTGTATATACGGTTTTGATTTTATAGCAGCTAAAGTGCTTCTGTCTCAGCATATAGCATTAAAGCAATACTATATGCTGTTAAGATTTGTTTTAATTAAAGCATGTTAAACAATAACAAGCAGGCACGTCTTATGACCCACTTCTGCTTATTTAACTGGACCCGGCGCTCACCTTCACATTCTGGGGCAAAGCAAGTCTTATGTTAAACTGTATAGGCCAGAGGCCTGTGTAATGGTGGGTTGTGGCAGGCCTGCTGAACAGAAGGTCTGCACTTCCCCTCCCTCCATCTCTCTCCCTTTCTCTCCCTCACCCCACTCCTCCGACCCCCCCTCCAGCCTTTCATAACGGTGGCAGATGGCTGCAGATGAATCCCTCATAATCATGTCAGGACGGCTCCTCCGATCCCAATTCATCTCTTTAAACACATTTCATCAGACGGAGAATTACACGAAGATAAAGGCGGCCGGCAGACAACAAAAGCACACAAAGATTGTCCTTGCAAACAAGTGTTCCTAGTCCCTAACACCACTTAATCGTTTGTGCTCCTGTTATTACTCCACACCCCCATGTGCAATCAGCTCTAGCCCATTTTCCTCCTCTGCCTCTCACTCTTTCACTCTTTATTTATGCTTTTCCATACCGTTAATTGTCTTCATCCCTAGCTACTGTCTGTCCTTATTAGGCGTAAATCTTTCTAACAAGCTTTTGCTCTCATCCCTGTCGCCGTCTTTATTTTTATTTTTTTTAAGACAGGTGTGTAAAATCCTCTCCTCGTCTCACTGGGCCTCAGTTTCTGATGGCTGCCCTTTTTGGAGGGGGTGTTCATTTGCCACAAAGTGAATTGTGACCCCCTCCCCCCCGCCTCCCTCCCTCCCCTGCTGTGACCCCGTGTCACCCATCCGCATGACGCTGTTAATTGTGGATCAGGTGAAGTTTGTCTCACCTCATTTCAGGGCCATGCTCTGCTAGGGCCATTCTCCCCACTCAAAGGCCACATAATTTCACAGCCTCCTACTTCTCATTAATCCCTCCTGAGTGGCTGCTCTCTGAGTTCCAGATCACAGATTTGTTTTGCTCTTGTTTTCTGACTCACTGCCCTTCCTGCACCACCCACCCCTCCGCCTTCATAATAACCCCTTTAGTGAGACCCCCCCCTCCCATGCAGCTCTCCAATGAGCCGGGGTCTTCAGTGTACGCTCGTTCTCATATTTCCTTCAGCCCTTCTCCACTATATTTTCCATAATCCTGACATTTTTTTTTTAAACATTTGACTGATGAGCGACACATTGAACAAAGCAACAGGAAGTGAAGGAACGCCGCACGTTGCGTTTGTGTGTTGGTCTCAGCACACGTGCATGTGTCTGATCAACACAACTTCCTCACTCCTTCCCCTGGTTAAAAACTTTTTGTTGTTGATTCATAAATTATTCATGGAGAAAAAAGAAGCTGAAGATCTCAAATTAACATAAAATAACAATTTGCTAATTTATGGAAACTCCTAATTACTTGCCTTATTTGCCATGACCATATTAAATATTCATAAATATGTGATTATTTCTTTGATTTGACTGTCGTTCAGTTTAATCTACTATTTTTGCTCAACAATAGCGGTATGCCAGCTTGTGCTGTGTGTAACAAAAACCCAAGGGGGGGGGAGAACAATGAATGAATGGATTCCTTACTTTCAATACACCTCTATTTAATGTTAACCGTATGCTAATTTTGTGTCTTTGTGATTATTGACAATTTTAATCTCTTTTTTTTCTTATACATGGAAAGGTCTAATGTCGAAGGTTATGCTGCAAAATAATACGTTGTCACAACAAATCCTGGTGTTGATTAAATATTCTTCAGTTTTTTTTTTAAATTATTTAAATGCATCATAAGAGGAAAACACTGATTTATACCAAACTGTATATAAGCAACATTTGGCTTTGTAAACTGGAATTACTAAAAGAGCAAACTGAATACCCACAAATACATAGTAAACTGTGATTTTAGGATGTGAAGTAGCGGAGGAATTATAGCGAAGAGCAAAAAACTCAGACTATACAAGCTTATTAAATATTGTGCACCTGCAGCTTCATTTCATAGCAAGTCAAAAATCAAAAATGCATTCATTCATTTGACTCTCATCCAGAACTAATCGTTTCAATTTCTATTCTGTAGCCTCCGAAGTCGGCTTTCACTCCGGTTCATCTCGATTAACTCAAAATTGAAAAAAAAGAGACTGAGAGAAAGGGAATTGCGAGAAAAAGACAAGTCTATCTTTTATTATTTCCCCTCTTGTCTTCGCAGCAAACAGTTGTCAGAGGAAGTCTCAGCCAAGTTCTTGTAAGAAAGCAGAGTCTCGGATCCCATCTGGGACCACTAGATGAGGTCTCTTGCTGTCATCGCGTCTGTTGTCAAGGCTGCGTTTAACCTCAAATTTATGACTTTGTTATATCAAAATTAATTACAGATATTTCCCCCCAAAGTGAGTGACGTTGACGAAAACGCTAAGCACAGGCAATTTAGCTCTATTTGCAGATTAATTTGGGCCCACCTGTGATGCTTGGTGTGCTAAGTAGGTACATCAGTTTTAATTACAGACCTCACAGAGTGGGTTTAGTTAAATTACAGTATTAATTATCACATTTACCAGATATCAGAGTGACAAACGGTTGTAGAGAAGCACTTCCCTCAAACCTCCTGTTTCTCCAGACGATGGCCCTCACTTCTGTCCTTCAAGAGACCTTCAGACAGTTGGATATGATGGAAAGCTTTGTTTCTTTGTGCGTCTGAAGGAGAAGCATCTACCTCGATTCATCACCTTCAGATTACATCCACCTCAAAACCTTCTTTTTTTTTAAAAAATTGGTTTTGACATTTTACGCTTCAACAGAGAACCAGCTTTGATTAACAAAAAAGAAAAAAAGTTTTGCTGCCATATGGTAAAAATCAGGCCACATATTTGGAAAATGAAGAAAACACCTCACAAAAAAAATCAAAGTGGCTACTCCCATTACAAAGGGAAAATAAGCGGTCTTTGTCCACATCATTACCCTCTTCATTCAGTCAGCTACATTAATCTCTTCAAGGATAATATGATTCATGCTTGACTGCCACTTCACTATAGTCTACATCCGAAAGGAGAAAATAGCAACCTTTGACCCGTGGGATCATTACAACTAGAAGATATATAGACACATGAGTGATTACTTTAAGACATCAATCTTCTGCATGTTTTTATGAAAATCGGCATTATAGTTCACAAAGCAATAATGGAAACAGGAGCATTTTGCCTCTCGGAGGTGGATTTAGTCATTGTAATTTGGTAATGTTCAGAATTTAATGGATAAGTCTGGAGATTTTCTATATTTTTTCTTATTGTCAACAAATCTAATGTGCAGATCACAAGTTCTTACATGTACAATGTAGTATGGAGTCAAGAGGTTGCGATACATAGCACCGAAAACGGAAACGTGTTCCCGCACATGCTCAGTTGACAGCACAGATGAATAAGATCAGGCTTTGGATACACTCACAATTGCCAGCTATATCTTCTAAAAGGAATTGTTTGACATTTTGGAAAAAAAAAACATTTTTGGTTAGAGGTGTTTAATCAAAGCTTTAGCACCGAATGTTCAAACTAAGCTGATTATACTGAATCACCATTGTCAGTGAATGCATTAGTAGCTTTTAGCAGCATCCCTCGTCCCTCACTGGTGACTCATGATAAGCAGGACGTTACTGTGATAACACCGATACAAATACGTAGGTGGCTGCTGAGGTATTAACCTTAAACACAGTGCTACCGACGTACCAAGTGTACTACTGAATTAAAGACAGAATCAGTGCCAAACGTTGTGGGCGGTTTATGTTCACTTACTGATGTATGTACTGAAATGCATCTGAATGTTCATTTAAAAAAGATAACTTAGAAAAAAACAAATAATTAAACTGAACGAGACGATTCAAATCAGCAAAGTGATTTGTAATATCCACCTCTAGGGGCGTCTATGTGCTGGACTGTTTCTTGGCTTGGTGCAGTGACTTCCTATAGTCTCTGGTTGCCTGGCAACCTCAAAGTGACGATGATTTTATTAACTTTGAACCGAGTCAAGCTATTTGTTTCCCTATGCTTCTAATCTTCAGCTAGCTTCATATTTACTGGACAGACATGAAAGTGCTTTCCATCCTCTCATCTATGTATTCTACAGTATTCGTTAGGTATAAGCATAGACAAATAGGCAGAATGATGCATATGTTGTTCAATAAATTCCACTAAGCTATGAGACAAACAAAAAGCTCCGTACGGAGGTCCAAAGCGGAGCTGAAATGTGTCCAGGACTGGAACTGGAGAGAGAGAAGGTTCTCATTTAGCCTTTGGCTGATGTTCTCTCTCACCAAAGTACCATATTAATCATAATCACACAACACCATTAGACTATGTCATTCTATTAAAGAAATCACATTATCATACATTTCATTAATTAAACTCAAAGCCAGTCCATCCACTCTGAAGAGCGCCTCATCCAGAGAGTAAGAGCAGGAGATGGAGGTGGAGAGAACAGAGGAGGGAGGGGAGGTAGATGACAGAGGGCAGGACACTTACCATCTCGCCAAAGTGAAATCAAGGGGACGGATTTGCATGTCACAGGCCCCTGGGATGGGCTTAGACAATAGCAACTGATGATGCAGGTGGAGTGACGGGTGTCCGGGAAGCTAAAATATTCTTCTGACAAGTGTTTACATGATGGAGAGAAGTATGAGGAGGACATGGAGGAAGAGACAGAGATAGAGTGAGAGGAATTCCCTCCTTAAATGTTAATCACTTGCTGGATCACAAGGTGATCTTGTTGGAGCTGCAGAGTCTCTTCCCTGACACAAACACACCTCAAGTGGCTGTAAAGAGACACTAATGATACCTCTTATACAAGGAAATATGCACTTGTTCATGACTTGAATGCATATGTGTGTGTATTCACATTGTGATTTGTACTTAATTATAAAATAATATAAAAGGTGCAAAAGAAAATAAACAAAGGACACCAAAAATGTCACTGTAGTGGTGAAACATTTGTCTAATATGAACATAACCTCTTATATATAACATAACATAACATTACAGTCAGGCAACTTCATCTTAAGTTCAGCAAATAATCACAATAAAGATTCCTCTCTCAAAATAATAATAATAATTTAAAAAAATCATTCAAGCAGAAGAAGAACTGTCAGAAATGATATAGACTTTAATAATAAATGTAGCCCCTAAATAATCATACGATATAATGAATCATAAAAATTAAATTGAACTTCTACATCCCATAAGTCACAAAGCTTTTGTCTTTAGGGAGACCGTTAAACCTTGTTTCTATAGGTTAGCTAATGGTAATGTACCTGAACCTGTAACTGTGCACACATATATATATATATAAAAAAAAGTTATATTATACGAAAATAGTTTGAAATGGAAAAGAAAAGTTGTTAAATAAATTGATAATAGTGAATTTTTATAGTCTCTATTAAAATATCTGGTATTCTAAGCAAATAAAACAGTTTTCTGAGTAAAAAAACACGCTATTTGCTTAAAGTCAGCTTATATTTGTATATTTTTCTTATACACAAACTCATGAGCCAATTTATTTTTATTTCATACTGTATTTCTTCCCTTCTTTTTCTCTGTTTTTCCCAATTCGGTCTTCACAAACAAACCACTCGTCCTTTTTCACTTTTATCTTTACAATATCTTCTTTGTCTATATTGTCTCTTTCTGTATTTCTTCCTATTCACTCCTATTGTTTTTATTCCATCTCTCCAGCCCTCCCTCCATCTGCCCGTCTTCCTCTCTCTCTGCTTCTCCCTCTTGCCGTCTCTCTGGGTCTGATTAGCATGTGTAGTGTATGTTCCGTCACGCTGTAGTGTTGACCTGTGCTGTCATCTCCCTGATTACCTCCCTGATTCACTTTCCTTGTTTAGTAATGTGCAATCAATCATAATCAATTAGCCAAAATGTTGAATCATTAAAACCATTATCATTAATTAAAATAATTATCACTTTCTGCCAATGCTTCATTACCAGTGTTGTCTAACGTGTCTGCCGCACACCAGACTTTCCTGCTCCGGCTTTTTTTTCTTTCAGAAGTCAGATTTCTAAAGTTTTTCTTGTTTTTTTTTAAAGCTCTGTTGATGATGTGAGCATGCAAACAATCACTGATTGATTTACTAATATGCACATTTGACGAAAAACTGCAAAGGATTTGAATAATTGTAAGATCCAAATATATATATATATATGATATGATACACTGATAACAAAAGTTTTGGTTGCACAAAAATATTGCATAGAAATATTTGTCAGGTTTGTTTAAAAGTCGGAGCATCAAGCTTGTCAAAAAAACTCACAGCACACAAGCAGCTGACATGAGATGAGATGAAGTTTTTTTTCTCCTCACTGTGTGTAGGATTCTGCTCCGTCCTCTGCAACACTGCTTTCTTTCTCTCACGCTTGACCAGAAACGGTCTTTTCTTCCACCTCAGACCTACTGGAGCCCTGTTCTTTTAAAGGATGGAGCAGAGATGAGACAGGGGAACCTTAATGATGTGTAAACATCCAGGGAGAGGCAGAGTGCTCGTCTAAAAAGCCCTGAGGGGGAAAAAGAGAGGCAGACAGACACGCAGCTCACTTAGTCCAGCACACTGCCTCAACCCGAGCGGTAATTCCAGACGATTGTCAGCCCGTTTCTCCTCTCTGCGCCTGTTGAAACCTGGAATAGACCTGTCACTCCCTAAACCTCAATAATTGCTCATGTCAAAATTTCCTTGAAAGTGGGCTGGAGCCCCTGAGGGTGAGAAGGGTGCAACTGAGTGTATGTGTGCGTAAGAGATGTGCAAGTCTGTGTGGGCGTCTGTTTTTCCAGCCTAGCCCATTGGGCAAAGAAGGGTCTCCTCGCTCCCCTGCCCTGACACTGTGGAGGAGCATCGCTCACTGCCACCTGGGGAAAGCAGGCGTCTCATTGGGGTCATGCCACCCCAGTGGAATGTGAGTCAAAAGGAAATGGGCCTGAACATTGCACAGTATCCCCAGTCTGAGCTCCATTAAGCTAGACATCCTCACTCTGGGATGGATGTCCATTATTACGCAGAGCACAAGGGCCATCCATTGAGCTCATAGTCACCCTGCTTCATGCCTTACATCACCGGTCTAAGGCTAGACAATAATGGCTGGTAAAAGGAGTGTTTTCCTGTTGTTGTTGTTGTTGTATTTTTGATTCTCTAAACAAATAAAACATGAACCCACATGTAGTAAAAAAAAGCAGTAATCATGCACTAATTCTTCAATACATCACCCTTCATTGCTGTACCAATATCACTGTCAGTGGAGTCTGTCTGGCTACTCCATCCCTCTCAGCTCTGCCTGGGATGGAGGGGTGACCCTCTGAGAGGAAAACACAGAAAACAGGTCTGAACACACAGCACCCCTCTCTTCCTCTACCAAGAGGTCCCCCAATCCTTCAGCAGAACCCATCCTGCACACCTGATTGCATTATTCAGAAAATGGTCTGCAGTAATGGATGTAATTGTGTCTCATTAAAGGCTATGAAGTGTGACAGGAGGTGACTGGAAATGTTTGGGTTTTCACAAGAATTGAAACCCTATAGCTACACGCCGTGTGTGTGGACATCTTCTGACAAACATACATTTGATACATATATCAGAAGACAAAAGCAAGTCTGTTTCACAAGAGCGAGACAAAAAGACATCCCACGCAGTCCTGGTTGCCTCTACTGTACCTCCGCCTGTTTATGATGAAGGGCTCTTTTTGGTGTGAGAGTGAAAGAGACAGGCTGGGCTGGCTGTCATGTCATAAAGGATGCAGTCAGTGAGAGCAGACATGATTTCATGGCTAATGATTCTCGCACTAATATCAGTGTGGGCTGCAGAGGGGATAACCAAGTTGAGCTGTCTTAGCTCAAATGATTCAATTAGGCCAGCTGTCCCTATTTGTCATGGCTCAACTGGCTTCTAGATTACCTTTCCAGAGTGCATACGTGCCTCTACATTGAACTTACCAGCTCAACAGTTTCAGAAAAAAAAAAGCAGAAAGAGAGAAAGAGAGAGAGAGAGAGAGAGAGAGAGAGAGAGAGAAAGGGGAAAGAAAAGGGAGCAAGGAATCAGTGGAGGGGAAGAAATGAAACAAAGAATGCAGTAATAACCACATTATCCACTTAAACGCTGAGGCCTATTATAGAGATAAATGTGACTTTTGTTTTGCGGTTGATCCTTGTGGTGAAATCAAGAGTGCTGGAGTGACTGGAGAGACGATATACACGGAAATCTAGTCACTAAAGAGCATAAAAGACAAGATGTGAAGGTCAAGAGATAAACACAAGTAGAAAAAGGAGAGGAAAGATGAAAAAGTGTTGAGTTAAAGAACACATTACAATCTCCTAAAAACATCTTTTTTTTTTTTTTTACCCTTGGTTGCTTACTTTAAGATGATTTGTAGAAACTCCTCAAGCGGTGTCACATATGAAAAATGTAAAAGGAAATAGGAAACACACTCCTGCTCCCTCACCTTTATCCATGAGCATCAATTAGGTGTGTGATAAGTGCTAAATTCAAAGAAGCATTAGCGTCATTAGCATTGATTGAGTCGATGACTCCGAGGGCGATGTCTTCTTCTTTCCCTTCACTTTAATGTAGTTAAACGTAAATTTGTGCCAACTAACCTCATCAAATCTAATTAACACAATTGTCAGTTTTGGGTCACGGAGTAGAAGACAAGCATCAGCACACTAAAATGGTCAAATCTCTCATTTATTAAAAGTAATTAGTTATGTTAGCATTATTAGTGCTGTCAGTTTTGCATGAACGTACTGTAGCACCTATAAAACACGAGAACTACTGTATCTCGCCACTTCACACATGCGTGATGTATAGCTCGATTAGACATGTCTTCTCACATTGGAAATAAGCACCCTCCCTATTAAAAGACATAACATAACATAACGTGCTCTGCAGATAGTGTGCTCAAAGCTTACGCGACCATTAAGAAACACAAACAATGTTTAATTTTTCACTTCTTTGTGGCTAAACAACAACAACAACAACAACACATCACTGCACTCCACAGGCGCCAATATTAATACGAGGAATAAAAAGGTTATATCCTCGCGGGAGGCATCTGAGCAGCTTAATGGGACAATATCCCTTAAAGATGGTCTGTGTGTGCTTTCACTGTGTTTCTTATGGTCCGATAACAATGTGAGTGGAGATAATGAGATAATACTGCTAAGTACATCACTAGAGCTTCTCATCCTTGAAATGTTATGAAGAATGTGTGTTTGCTATATAGGAAAACTAACTTAATTCCTTCATCGCGCCACAAAATACAACTCTGTCTGTCTGTTTTATCTATCTGACAAATATATTTGAGATTTCTGAAATCTGATATATGTCCTGTTGTGACAGAATGCTGAGATCAAAATAATGATATTGGTTTTTATTCAAAAGTATAAATTCAAAGTCAAAAGAGTCAAAAGAATGAAAATATGATATAAAAATCACAGTAGTAGTAAATAGATGTTTATTATTTCTAACTGTTAGATAATGAAACTTGCATTTGTAATTGACTCATTTAGTGTTCATGTCCTGTGGAAAGTTAGAGCTCGATGTCCGTTTGGATTTTCTTTGATTTTTCATGGTTGACACAACAAATATCTACTAAAAAACTTCAATCATGTCTGACGGCCTTATGAATGTAAACACACAGTTAGATGATTCCTATCACACGTTTATGAAGCAAATAAAAATGTCCTCCAAAATAAGATATAATTAGCCTGTTAGCAGAAACTCAAATATAAAAGAATAAAGGGATGCAAATGCATTTAGGTAAGATTGATTTCAAGAGTTTAATCTTAAAATTGTGATCCATAGTATATTCATCAAAGTTATAGTCAGATTTTTTTTTTTCAGATTGTGCTGTTAAAAGCTCTCTCGAATCCTCTCTATTTGCACCTGACATCGAGTTTAACTCGTAAACTGCTTGTTTACGGTCAGCAATGATTTTGTCTCCTCTTGTGCTTGAACTGGGCGCTGCGGAGAACGAGGGCAGCCGCGTCTCTGAGCTGTCAAAGCTCTGACTGGGATCAGCGTTATTACAATGATTGAGAGAACAGGCCTCTGCAGCAGAAATACCATCCAAAAAGGGAGCAGAAAGGCCACATTCACACAACCGAGTTTGCACATTTGTCTTCGTTAATCCAATTCTGTTCTGTTTTGTCAGTTTCGCTACCAAACACTCACACAGTTATACAGTCAGTGACGTGATAAAAGCACCAGATATTGCCCGAGGCCACAAAACTGATAGAGTAAATAGGATTACTTCATTTTGTGGTCTATCTTGTTATAGCTACGAAGGTCCCTCGGGTGCTAGTGTTGTTGTCCCCTTTCAGCTCTAAAAGACTGATAATAGTGACATTTAATGAAATGAATCAAGGATTGATTGATCACTGAATGGATTCATTTACGACATGCTTTATCCTTAATCCTAAACTATCCTAGAGTTCTACATTAATTTAGCATATGTTGTCAGCGTGCTATTTTGCTGTTGAGATCTTTACCACTCGGGCCAAATAGTGACTAACACCCAGACTTGACAGGCCCAGAAATACTGAACGTCATTACTGCCTTATCTTTAGAGATGGTGCGAGCTGTCAGTGACACTTCTGCTGCATGCAGGCAGCAGCTGAGCTGTGAGATGTCCTGGCACACAGCGCAGTCTTCCTGGCCAGAGCTTTGTAGCCGAACACCCAGAATATTTACCTTTTAATTACAGGAATATTCATTTATAGACTCTACATATTTATATACATTTTTTTATACCAGTTCTGGCTTGGACAAGGTTTTTTTTTAATTATATTTAACTTTTATTGAGAGACTAACACAAATGTTAATGAACATTCTTCTTTTCTTATAGAAAAGCAAATTAAATCTTTTTTTGGTACATTATAATATTTGCTTTTGTGCTGAGAGTTTAATAAAAAAAAAAAAAAAAGATTGATAGCACTAATATTTGTATGATGAATATAAATTTGAAGCCAGGAAATAGTTAGCTTAGCTTAGCTAGTGGAAACAGGTAGAAACATTTAGCCTGGCTGTTTCTCCGGCTTGTAGTCCTTCCGTTGTGCTAAGCTAATGCTCGTCATATCGATCTTCTCATCTAACACACAAAGCCACAAAGATTTGTGTATCAGAAAGGTTTTATTTCATCAAAAGATAATGTTGTTTGGATCTGTTTTAATTTCCTTATATTTAGAAATATGTTAATTAAGTGCTTTACAATTACATAAACCCCTTTTGTTTTTGTTTTTTTGCCCAGAATATCACTTTGCTAACAATCTTCTCACGTGTCATTTGTGAAGAAACGCACACAGGCTCTTATAACACAGCACGAAGGTTAAAACAGGTGATATTATATCATTTAGCTTTGTCTTTGTTCATGTACTGTATCTGCTCTCACAGATTTCTTCCTGTATCAGAGCGCAGTGTCTGGCTGGAGAACAGAGAGATAGAGGGCTCATAGAAAACCTCTTCACCTGCTCCCTTCATCCCTCCTCTTCTCCTCCATGTGTACCTGCAACACTGGGCTGCACTGCATCACGGGTGCAGCTGAGGCCATGCCAAAACCCAATTTGGATCGTGTCCAGCACTTCATTGGAAAGTAATGGTTTTCACTGAACTGAGTTATGACCAGCTGTTTGCAGACAGTCTGTGACATACTGATGGAGCAGAACACCGTATGTTGCTTTCCAAATCAAATGATACAAGGAGTGTGACAGTGTGGAGAAACATCTGTCATTAGCAATTTTCAGCACGCTCCACTAATTCTGGACAAAATACGCCTAATGAAGTTACTGCAGGAAACTTCAAATATTGTCAGTGCAACAAGGCCATAAGAAGCTGGTGCTCACCAAGGCCTGTAATCGGATTCATTTGTTGTGAGGAAAATACAGAAGGAGGAGGGTAATTGTTTTTGATCGTGATGTTTTAAAATGCAAATCACAAATGTTCTTCTTTAATCCAAGAACAAAAACCCAAGAAATCAAGGACGAGTGGGTAGCTGGCTCTACTTTATTGATGTTTCCTGCCTTGTAGTGGCACTTCATAGATGGAGTTTCTATATAGGGGTGGGAGGTAGGGTTAGGCTTTGATATGCCTAGTTATCAGCCACCATACTGTATATATATATATATATATATATATATGAAACTGATAATGCAATTCTGTCATCTGCAAAATAAACCCACAGAGGATCAGGCTGGATCTCATTCCAAGTTATCACAGAGGTTGTTTCTTCAATAAAATGTGTCTAAAATGTAATCAGCAAAAAGTTAAGTTTTATAATGACTTATTTTATCTCTGTGCAATAACACTAAATAAGAATGCCTCCTCATTGTCCTCATGGTTCAGTATTGACTTGAAATGCAGACTATAAGTCTAGCACTAACAATATTCATTTGGCTACTCTGTGCTTTTAATTTGCCAGCTTCCTAGAACTGTCCTCAATTTATTCAGACTCTGCTGTGAGGATGAGAGCGTTTGTGACAGGCATCTCTGTTGAAAGTGGTCCTCTCCTCCAGAACAGTTGTTGTAGTGAGAAGTGTTAGAGACGGGTGGGCGTCTGGACCCAAGTATGCTGCTCAAACACGAGGCCTGTGTCTATCTGGCAGCCATCTCCTGGCGGCAGAAGGGCCATAAACCCGCCTGTGTTAATTCTGCCGTAATTATCATGGGTGCCACATGTTATGCAGGATGTCCTACCACTGCAGATCCACTCAAAAGTTTGCAGTGAAATCCTTCCACACTGCTGCTTAAAGCTGTGGCAGACAAGCGGATGCAAAGGGTGACAGTTGGCCATTGTGATTAGAAAGGGCTGCTCCTGGAGCCCTGCCCCACATCTCATTTCCTGTTGTGGCCCTTTGTAATGATGTGTTTTATGCGGTGCATGTTGGTGAATAACTGGCTGCACTGAGATGACAATAATCACCCATAATGCCCCTAGGGAGGGGGCGGCTTCTCTCAGGGACAACATTAGTCATAAATATGCAAAACGGCTGCTGTCCTTACTGCATGCTATTTCACAAACACGCTTTGTTTCAGTTCAAGGTTGCTCTGAGTGTACAATCGAAAAATATGATATTTAAATAGTTCAAAATGTATAGATACATTTGAAAGCAAACCAGACTCTTCCGTGTTATGATTTTTGCATCGCCGTGAAACAGAAACAATACAAAATCTTACACAAGGATGCACACGACTAAACAAAGCTCGGGCTGAATTAGGATGTTTACTTGGTTGAGCAGTTTAACATTTACCCAGTAATCCAGCCGTTTGTATATTTGTATGTATTAGCCATCACTCTGTGCCTTTGTTGTCGTCCTCTTGCTGTCAGAACTAATAAGTGATCCTCTCCACTGCCTCATCTTGAGTCTCGGTATCCCTCACGAGAGCGGTGTCACTGTTGAGAGCCACAAGCGGCCCCTCTCAACCTGCCTCTTCCGTGCTTTGGCAGGACTGTGAGGTTTAGCACCCTGAGAAATTGCACACTCTCTACCAGTCAGCATGGAAAGGCTTTATGTCTCTCCCATCTTGACCTTCTCCCACTCCCGCGCTCCTGTCATCCATCTGGCAGAGCAATGCTTTCTTCCTGTTGTCCTGTGATTCTGACAAGATCACCCACATGCTCCCAGCATGTTGTCTGTTCACAGGGAGACAAACTACACACACACACCCATTGTTTGTGACACTATAGTAAACTGCATTCTTTCATATATTTTCATACATACAGAGCTTGGATTATTATTTCTAAACTACATAATCTATCTGTGTAGCCTCTTGCCTGTTCATTAATAGCATGCACTGTGTTATCTGTGATAGTAATATGGTCCCTCTGTCTTTCCCTCTCAGTACACTCATCTGTATTAACACACCGTCCTGTTTCCTGGGCGCTAAGCAAGGAGAACAGGGCAGTGACATCTAGACATGTCTGTCAGGTTAGTGGATGTCTCCCTGCCTAAATCTGCTGACGTTGATTTGTGAGCATAATGCTTGATTATAAGATGGGTGACAGATAAATTTTATCAAAATTAAGGCACAATTAAACATTTCATCTGCACTAATTACTGGGTGTAGATTTGGCAAGATGACCATGTGCTGTAGGAAATCAGCAACCATAACACATTTTAATGGGGCACAGCTGTCTTACAGCTTGGTAATATTTGCACAGTGCACCAGAACTGTAATTTATGAGACAGAAAGAGGGTGAAAATCTGCATTGGATTGAGTGCCAGAATAGATTTTGAATTTATATTCTTTAATGAGGTTTAGATTTGTTGCTGGTGGTTGTTCCTTATTAAACATCGATGTGGATCTCGCGGTGTCTTGCTGCGACCAGGAAGTGTGTACAGTTTTTGTGCAAACATTCACAAAAGTAATGCTAATGTTGTGGCTTTCAGCCTCGCATGCATAACATTTCGAATTTTTTTTTCGAGGAACTGTGACGAAAAGGAGAAAGGTAGCCGGTTTTTGAACATGCACGCTTTGCAGGCACTGGGCAGGCTTGATGGGTTCACGCTAAAGTAATCAGCCCCAGTATCCACTTGTGCCAAGGAATAAGCCTGGGAAATTCACCAAAATGTGGGAACAGCTTGGGAACAGATTGATGCAGAAGGGTGAAAAAGGCGTGAGTGTATGTGTGCACTGAAACGGGTGTGTATGTGTGTATGTGCTCTCAGAGCTAATTCCAAGGCAAACAAGAGGAAGCTTCTTCTAAGTAACTCGGCTCTGGTGTGCTCCGATGGTATGTCTCCGGTGGGGTCTAGCATAGCCTCTTCAATTATAGGGACGTTTGGCCACTAAATCCTCTCTAAAACAGATGCATTCACATGTGAATTTTTATTATTTTTTACATTGATTGGATCTTATTCATCTAAAAATTGTTTTATGTCAGATTGTTCACTTCAAGTAGGGCCTGGAAGCTAGAAATGCTACACCATAACTGCACCATAACTGGAAGTTGACCTCTGCGGTAGGCTGTGTTGCAATTCACTGAATAATACCTTCTGCAGCAATACAGCTGTAACTGCTTAATACGGTGATTTACAAGTCAATATAATACTTATCAGTCTGTACTCAGACTGCTTTAAATACATTAAGATACAGGGCACTGCTATGTGGCTGTCCAAAACAAAGCAATATAATCAGTACTATATTACACTCACCAAATGTCTGACCATCCTTCACCACCGTGTTCTAATATCATCCTACTGTCAGCATTGTTTCAGCAGGGCTCCAGTGTGGGCCGGGCAGAGAATGAAAAGGGCTTGGTTGGATTGCGCTGGCATGCTGCAGGCTGTGTTTGGTTGGAGCCCACCGAGGTTAATTTAACTGCTGTTTTCTGGGTGACACCTTCAGTCTGTGACAGGCCTGTGAGGAGCCGGGCGCTCGTGGCACTTTCCATGATACCCCACCGATCTGCAGTTGGGTCCAGTTCAGGTACTGCTCAGTATAGTACACCCCCTGAAGGCCCTACTGACCTTCTTTCATGAGCGATTATTTCCGCGTTTAGTGTGGTGGCATCCCAGTGCTGTGTGGTCAAATAACAAGTCAGACACTGTCTCTGTGAAGGACTATACTGTTGCAACAGATCATCACTGAGTACGATTAAAGTGTAATACTTATAGTTACGCAAACAAAAGCTCTAGGCTTACACACACATTTTATTGTAGGTTGTAGACATTGCTCTTTAAATAATAAAATTACACACAAACTGTGGCCATGCAGCATTTCCGCTTTGCCCTGAGCTGAAATGTGACCACAGGCTGGCATACAGTATGTCACTTTGTGCACCGTGCTGGAGACTGACGAGGGGGCTCACCCTCACAGATAGCCGGCTGTTGTCCTAAAAGTGCAGCACATTGCTGTATTGCCCCAGGACAGAGAATCAGGGACAGCAAAGGACAATAGAGTGTGTAGTGTGTTTTATTGACATCAACACATTCTTATGACAAACAAGTAAGTAATTTACTTGGTTTCTAGTCCTCATACAAAGGCATTGTGGGGTTTTTTTTTCATCTGATATGCTACAGTGAAGAAAGAATATTTATGCAAGGGAGTGTATCTTCACTCATTAGATCAGATATGCACTTGAATAGTGCATCTTTGCTGAGGGAATCCAAACATTAGATTAGATGTAATTGAGAGAAATGAAGCCATGCTTCAAGCAGTTAAGCCTTTTGCATTAATGCGTGCTCTGAAATGCTCTTTGTTAATCTCTGATCAAGTGGGATATTACCTCTCATGAGGAGCTTAGTAAATGCTCATTAAGGCATTACACCGTAAATGCCTGAATAATTATGAATTCCATTTCGGCTCCCTATAAAATCGCTCAGTTTTCCAAACAGTGAATGGCATTAAAGTGAATGAACTTTACGATTCTAAAGGAGCATGACAAATGTGTGGTGACATTACACATGTCAGTTTTTAATCCTGGACATAGTCTTCACCCTTCTGGTCATGCAATACATATGTCAAGGATAGGGACAACAGCCTCCTGCCAATGTCTCATACCATGCTGAAGCTGTTTGAATCAGACGGATGCATGAATGAACATTTGTGCACACAGACTCTGTTGCACAGCATTGTGCTTTGATGATTTTATTATGACATTCTCCAGGCGCGCACACACACACACACACACACACACACACACCAATGCAATGCTTCTTTACAAGGACTTATTAATGTTGATCAATTGGCCTACATGGTCACACCACCTTTGCCATGATCCTGCAGGTTACTGTCAATGTATCTCAATAATCCTAGATGTCACACATCAAATCACAATGTCTATTACATGAGAGCGTGTTACCAAGACAACAAATGTCACCAACACCCATCCCCACCTAACATTTTGCCACATGCCATATTTTCCCATTATTCAGGATTAGAAACAGGTGTTAACGTGTGTATATATGTGTGTGTGCAGATGTATTAACACAATCATCACATGCCCTGAGTAGATCTGTGTTTGTTTTTTTGACAAGTGGTCCTGTGTGCGGTGTGCGATGTCTGTGTGTGTGCTGTCGTAGGCCAGTGACAGCTGAAGAAGAGGACTGTATTTGTGGAGGAACAGCATGGCTGCAGAGAGGAGTGGAGATCCTGAGGGAGGCCTAATGGTTCCACTCCTTCCTGCACAGAGATAAAGACTCATAATAAGCGTGTATGCTCACCATCTGGCCCTGTGCATGTGGCCCTTATGGAGGCGAAAGCAGCGCAATCTGTAAACGATCAGGAGCCATGGCGCTCCCCCTAGAGAGGCCGCCATGCAATCAAGGTGACAGATGGCAGCACCACTGCTGTGGCCTCATGGAGGAGATCAAAATCACCTTCAATAAACTCTGACTGGAATGGGCACAGGCCCCTCAAAAAGTCAGTTTGTCAGTCAAACTGTGGCAGCTTGCTGAAACAGGGGGAACACACAGCGGTCCGTCCGTCCACCGCCTGATTTCCATATTTTCCGTCTGACTGAGCCTGAACTGTGATCTTTCTCCAGTTGTCCTCTCGACTCGTGCCGGCGTGGGCGAGCTGGCTGCCAGAACTAGCAATGCTACTGGGGGAAAATTGAGAACATGATTCTCCTAATGTGGGGCAATAGGAGCGGATGGTGGTAGAGACATTAAATATGTGACTGGTACTCTACTACATGACAGGACCCCCATGATTTGCCTCTTTGTTTATTTAATTACACATTGTCATACACACACACACACATACACCAAAACAAAAAAACTAAATTATTATAGTAACAGTATAGTAGTACAATATGTAATACAATCCATAACTTAAAAAGCAGTAGATTCAGTAGAGATCTCCTACTGAATTACTGGTCCTTGATAATTTTTTTGTTTTAACATCTGATGGAGCAGCATGGTCCGGCCTCCGCACCGTGTCTGTATATGAGTGTTTGGGTCCTGAGCATGGAGACAGAAATGCTTGGGAATGCTATTTCACACATCCCCTTCATCTGATGCGCAGCTTCTGTCACTGATGTGAGAAAAACAGCCTGACTCTCCAAGCTTTTTTTTGCACCAGTGCAAAAGTTCAAAATTGAAACGCCATCTGTTCAATAAAACTAATCTAAGCAGGGAGAGCTGCTTCCAAGGCTGTCCTGATTGGATGCGTTTCTTGTCTTTTAACTCCCTGCCATAAGGTTCAACATCAACCCAGGATATTGCCATTTGTAAAGGAAACCACATTTATGTTGATGTTGTCAATAATTAGATGTGAATATTTCCAATGCTTTATAAGGTGTGCTTTTGATCATATTGAACATTCCTCTGTGTCCTTATTAATTCAGCTGTAGGCACTTTTATTGTATATCTGGATTCATGCTCACTCTTTAGTTCTAATGAAATGAGAGGCCTTAAGTACTTTCAGAGAAAATCAATTGTCCTCTCTCCCGCTGCACCCCTTCAGCACTCACTTAGTTAATTGCCACACTTATTTGATTAATTGGACAAGTTCCATTGTAGTCTATATTTACCTCCCATGTTTTATAGAGGTGTTCCAGAGCATCCTTAATCATCCACTTTTAAACATTTTTACAAATGTTAAATATGTGCACTTTAACTAATAATTAGATCAATTACACTAATTAGTATCATAAGTAGAATTGAAAACAGTAAAGTGGCTTTCAGGATTCATATCTATAGTGTGCTGTCTGTTTGACTCCAGTCTTAAATCAGTGACCAGTGGCTGCTGAGACGTACTGCTCGGACATTAAGGTTGTGGTCATTCCACTTAAGGTTAAAATAATAGTAATTAAAAAAAATCCCCCAAATTGAATTGGTTTTATTTGGGTAATATATTAACTGTAAGACCAGAGACCACCGTACTGGAGATGAATGAATGATGAGTCTTTTTTTTTCCAATTTGTGTAGCTTTTAAAGCACTACTTCATATTCATACCATTAAACATTGTGTTTGGATCTACTCAGTTCAACCGCAATGAACTAAGTAGATGAAAAGAAGGACAATAATAATATAAATATTTAAACAAAACATAATATTCTACAGTTAAACTGCACACACACTGTTACACTTTATATCTAACACATGAACTCCTATTTGGTTGCTCTCCGAGTGAGGTCTTGAGAAGAAAAAATTTCCCAAATATTATTTTCATTATTATGAGATTGAGGGGTAGACACATAACATAATCGCTATGAATTTTCGTTTCTGTTTTGACTGACTGACACTTATTACCTATCTCAGGATAGGACACAGGACTCAGTCTTCACTTCATAAAATAGATAAACACTGGATCATGCACCGACTGTAATCAGTGTCTACGGGAAGGAAAAAAAAAAAAAATTGTATTAGTGTTGAAATAAAAAAAAAGTCGACTGCTCTACACTCCACTCTAGTAGGTGGTGATATTTCACCTTGACGTTGGTGAAGAAGAAGAAGAAGAAGCAGCAGCAGCAGCAGCAGAAGAAGAAGAAGAAGAAGAAGAAGACGACGACGACAGTGGGCGGGGCTTATCAATTTAACTCACAGGTGTTTCAATACGGCAACGCTTGTTACGTAGGTTACGTATCGTAACCCCACATTAGTATAGCTATAGGCGTAGCTGTCGCTACTTTAGTGTGTTTTCAGTTAATGAAAGTTAATTGTAACATTTTGGTCGCCTAAAAACTGTCTCATTCAGTGTTCGTACAAAAAGACCCTCCAAGAAGTCGACTGTTCATTTTCTACCGGTAAGTACATTTTGTTTTACTATTTAGCATTAGCATTAGCATTAGCGCAGTTAAGTGAATGCCTTCGTCACTCCTGGCTCCAAAAAACAAAATGGCGAGAGTCATAATGCAAACTTCAGGCTTCAAAACTCTAGTCCACAAACGATATCTACATCTATGGTCTTAAGTTATTATACGGTCCGTGTTTACAAGTGGCACATGATACAAACAATGTCAACTTTCTTGGGTAAAAACACGATAGCAGGTTTGAATTCAGCTGAACCTCTGAACTAAAAGTAGACCTGATAAAGGAAATGCAAAGAAGGGCTCTTGGGTTGATCCTGTGTGGAAATTTTGGCTTTGGGGTCTTATATGATCTGAATTAAATCACACTGATTCATGAGTGAGCTCACACAGTTCCCATTGCTTTGTCAGATGAGGATTTTAATTTGAGCCTTACCTGATGGATGTCAGTAATTTATGCTGATTAGAAATAAAGCATCATATTTTCCTTTATCTCCCCCCACCCATCTGAACAGAAGATTTTTTTTTGAAGAAGGGTATAAGGAGAGCGGTTGATTAGTTGTAATGTGACCGCAGTACCCCACGGGCTGAAATTTATGTCCTCCATTTGAACTGTGGCAGTGTGTGCTGTATACATCAGGTTTGTTAATGAAATTTGTCGCCAGGAGGGAGTCTGTGGCTGCGGTCGTTCAGCGCCTTGACACATAATTGTGTGAAATCTAACCTTTCAAACTTCAACTCAGCACTACTTTAATTTTATTATTATTATTATTATTATTATTATTATTTCTGCACATCAAAACATAATGGATTGGTTTGCCTAATGGATTAATGATTGAAGACTGTTTTTTTTAACTATTAGAAATAATGACATTTTATTTAATTATTGTTGATATTGTGTCATCTGTAAATGTTAGGTCACATCAGCAGTATCACCATGTAACATCACAAGTGTGTGTGTGTGTGTGTGTGTGTGTGTGTGTGTGTGTGTGTGTGTGTGTGTGTGTGTGTGTGTGTGTGTGTGTGAGAGAGAGAGGGAGAGAAAGTGAAGAGTTTCAAAGGGAGTTCAGTGCTGTGTATGCTGCCTTTTCCATCCCGTTTGTGTGTGTATGACTGACAGCAGGCTTGTCATGGCTTCCCAGGGCTGATGTGGGTGAGATGTGAGGGGGACAGGGAGAGGTGGAGGCGGTAGAGGAGAAGGATGACGAGAGAGTCTGTCATTTCATTCAGGCTGTTCTCTTTCTGATGCGCTTCTTCACCCCCGTATTGTCTATCAGCATCAGCAGATGACTGACAAAGGAACTGCTCTGCTGCAGACAGGTCCACATCAAGTGTGTGTGTGTGTCTTTCATCATACTCTTATGTACTTGAGTGGCACGCAGATACACTGCATTTATACAAGTATAAATGCAGTGTGTGAGCCATACACTAACACCATGCCACTGCTTTGCGAAATCAGCATATCCTCACAGTGATGATCACACTTTCATTCAAGTCCTTGCAGCGACATACAACACAGTATGATGGAGCCTGCTGCCCCTTGACCGATCTCTCCCTATTTACACTCACTGAATGACTTCACTCTGGCCATCAAAATGCTGACTCCTTTCCAAAAACTTGATTTCACAAATGGAAAAACAGCATCTGCTTTCCTACAGCTTCACATATGGTGACCATAGCAGTTCATATGAACTAAAGCAGGTAAGCAGGGTAGGGGGTTTGCCCCCGGGGACCCTGAACAGAGGGCCTGGCTCTGGGGACTCGCTCTCCCAAGCCAGATGAACCTGCATATATAATGAGGATACAGAGACGAAAGAGCAGCGAATCACAAGCATGAAGTGAAGTAGATGATTTATCCATTGTGTGGTGGTTAGAAAAGGAAAACGTGTTGAACGTTGGTTGATTTTTGTGCCACTGTAAATTGTTATACTCAAGATTATGCATTTTATCATTGGTTATAAACAGCAATGCATATTGGTTCATATTGCCAGATCTATCTTTATCTCACTGTGATTGTGCTAGTGCAGGAGATGCATCTAATTAAAATAACTGCCATAAAAAGTGATGGTTGCTTGAATTTCTCAAGCTCTGCACTCTGAAAGCAAGAATGGATGGATAATAATTCTTTATATTATTTTGGTCCTGTTTGTTTTCTGTCTTATTAGAACATTTCAAAATCTTTTTGAATCTTTGTTGATGTTGTGTCAAGTTTAGCTAAGGGAAAAGATTATTGATGGGAAAAAAAAAAGTTGATCCAGATTCAGGTGTGACCAGCTGTAAAAGAGAAATTTCCCTTGTAAACTACTGCACCTAGTTGAATTTAAATAAACCTGGAAAATGTAGCCTGTAAATGTAGCCTGTTTGCATGCCTGAAATATTGTTTTAAAATATTGAAATAACACATTTTAGAGAATTGTGATTTTAATTTAATTAGAGTTGTTATAGTTTGGCTTTGGATGACACTCCCTGAGGTGGAACTCCTGCTGTTGTAGGTGTAGTTATGTTACCTTTTTTCTTTCCTTTTTGTGGGACCCCCTCCTCCTCCCGTCCCTCTGGTCTTGCTCTCCTGGCGGTGTTACCAGTGATCACAGCGTGACAGACTGTCCTTGGGGAGCCAGGAGCACCGTTTACAGCTCTTTTGGTGTCAATGCCTCCTGTCTGCTCCAATTTTCTCCTCATGGCTGTACCTCCCGCACTTGCCCCGCACTTGTCCCTACTCAGGACGTGCACATCTATTATACACCACTATCATGCTGTCATACAGTGGTGGTGATGGGTCAGAGTTAATGTTGCCAGAAAAATACACTGGTAGTCCAGGATTTTAACTTATGTGTGTATTTCTCTATTTTAAAAAAAGACCTCATACGGATTCACGCAGATGCACAAATTAGCGATTAGATATCAGTTAGTTAAATCATTACCAATAGCCGCCTGTAGGCAACCCAGAGAAGAAATGTGTAATGATTGCTAATTGCCTTGTTAGTATGAAAACAAAGCAGGGTTTTTTTTTTCCTGTGCTGAAGGGCTAAATTACCAGGAAACAAACAAGTGGAGGGGAACATGTGAATACGGATGTTTTTACATGAGCATCTGTGGATACAGCTGCCGCTCGCTCTGACCATCCTGCCTTCTCCTCTCTGTTTCTCTCAGGCTCAAACAAACAAAGCCAAACAAGACAGCAGCCTCATGTGCCTGTTTTGGGTAAGTGTTACAATCTAAAGGCCCAGTTGTTTATGACACCAGCCATATCCATCTCTTATGAAGTCTTTTGAGTTTATTTTTTATGTGTTGAAAACATAAATATTGAACAAGTACCACCTACATATGTACATTAGTGTGGTAGATTAATGTTAACACTAGCATTTTAGTACTGGTAATGATGGTGACAAATGGGCGTTTGTGTCTTCCACTGTGGAAGTTTTGGTGCAGCTTTCATGCTGATGATGAAACGCACACACATACTCTTACTCCGTCTCTCCTCGTGCCTCCCTCTTACTCCCCAGAGAAATGTGTTTACCTCAACAGTCACCTGCCACTGCGGGAGCCAGAATGAGATTCAGGACCCTTTTTGTCCCAATCAGCTTTTCCTATCAGGCTAAATGCTCTCTGGAGACGGGGCTTATTACATGACACGATCCTCAGAGTGGATAAATGGCCGTCCATGTCATGAGACAGACCCTGCTTGTGGGTGGGTAGGTGGGGGGCGAGGAGACGGACAGCTTGGGGCCCAAGAGATGAAAGGAGCCCACAGCCTTATTGACGTTTTAATCAAAAACAGTTAGCACTGAATCAGTCTGTTTGCAGGCAGGGATGCTGGGAGGGTTTTCTTCGTTGCCTATTGAAAATATGCAAGGATTGAAATACAGGCCTTGTTGACATATAATTTACCTGCTGTCAGTCTGTATGGGCCTGTTTTATCATGAGTGCTTGTTGTGGTGCCCCCACTCATTCCCAACACAAAAAATCCCCTCCTTTCACTTCTGCTACCTGTTTCAGTCTCAAATACATATTGTAAAGCGATGCGAGTTTGTGACCATTAATTATTTTTACAAATTGTATTTAGTTAGTTTGAGGTCAGTTCTTCTATTTGTAAGGACAGATGAGGGATGAGCAAGAACACTGCAGAGCTTCTTGTAATGTTGTGAACATGAGAGTATTATTTTTAAGGCCTTGTGCATTTACAGAGGTGTTTTCAGATATTTGGCTGATTAACACCTGTGCTCAGGTTGAAGGTGGGCAGAGCTATACTGTTAATTATGTTAGATCACCAGATGTAAATAATGAAATTAATAGTTGCTGAACTATTTAGCTGATTTGGTTTCAGCATTCTGGCTCACTGTCATGTCTTACTGGGACGCTTGAATGTTTTATTTGTTTTTTTAATGTTGACTAGTCAGAATGTCTGCTGTGAAATATGGAAAGAAATATGCAGACCTCCAAAGGAAACGACACGTGCACTGTTGAACGATCGAAAGCAGTGAAGTGAAGGCATGTTTTCATCTCCTCTTTTTTAAAGTATGAAATATTTACATAAGTTGTTTGAACTCAAGTAATTTCGTATGCAGAATTAGAGCAATTCAGACATTGTTAACAACTTTTCGGATAATTGGAATGTGTGTATAATTTATATCCTGTATGTATATTTTTTTTTACCTTCAAAGCCACATCATAGTATGAAATATGTATCATAACATCTCTGTGTTGACTGAGCAGAGATTCCCTCTGTGGCAGCTTGTGAAGGTTACCTCAGTTTACCTCTGTCGCCTCCTATTTCTCCCTCAGGATTAGAATGTTTAGAGAATGTTATACACTGGGACGCTCAAACATTAGCATTTCTGCTAAATAATTCATTTAGCATGCTTTAATCTGAGTCAGAGAATGCAGCGAACAATTTTCCACACTCAGACCTACACGACTAATTGTTAAACACACTCCACTGGGTTTTAAAGATGTTGTCACAGACTTTTCATCAAACATTAATGCGTGGTACCAGTGATTTCATGCAGTCGTTCTTAACATTTCGCTTTTAATAGCGCTCTGGAAAAAAAAAGGGATTAAAACTAATCATAAATTACAAAATGATAATGGGAGGAGGGAGAGGGGGGGAAAAAAGGCTCTGCTCCCCGACCGGTCATAAGTTGATCATCTTAAGCTCCGAGCTGCAGGTAGGCGGTGACAGCTGCTTAATTTGGTTTTGTCACCGGGGTGACTTAATCCTGTAACGGGCCCCAATGACAGCGGCCTCACAGACGGCTGAGAGACAGAACCGTACTCTGGTTGCCCGTTTACAGATGCAGCAATAGAAACCAAGGTCACTTTAATTAACTGCTAAATTACAATTTAAATGATATACTAATCACTCTCTTTTGCGGTAGGAAGAAGCTACTGGCTGTCATGTTAATTTAAGACTGTGGGAGGAAATGGACATTTCCACCTCTGCCTCACAGTGGGGTTTGTGTCTGTGCTGTGCTCTCTTTATTTGCTCTGTGAGCTGCCACTTTCCCATATCAAGAACAGGATGACCTGGGTTTTCTTCACATCCCAACATCACCTTCTGTGTCAATCTGTGTAAGGTTATTTTCTCCCTTTAGTGTTCTCTCTCCTCCTCTGCCTCTTTACTCTCTAAAGGATTTCAATTAGATGGCACTGATGCCTTTGTCTGTGTGTATTCCCTATAGGTAAGCTGGAGAGACAAAAGGGCTTCATTGTTGCTGCCTTCCTCTGTTAAGTGTCTGAAATTGAAGTCAATGGCCTAACGTAGTTCTAACGTAATATCAAAATCCTTTGTGTATGGATTAGAAATATATAAATATAAATCGGGAACATTTTTCACACATGAAACTACAGGAAATTGGCAGGAATAGTCACTGGTGTGTTTTTTTTAATTGATTTTTCGTGATTATCAATGCAGACATGATTTGGATTTTAGCTTTGTTGAGCAAAAGTGATTCCCTGTAACATGCAGTGTATTGTAATTAATCCGAGAGTGATTGCAAGAATCTTTTCATTGAGGCTTCAGCTAATGATTATTTTCATTGATAATTGCGTTGACCATTTTCTCTATTAATCTATAGACTGTCAGAATATAGTGAGAAATGCCTAGAGCTGAGAGCCCCAGTTGAATTTTTCAATTTCAGTTGCTTGTTTTTGTCCGAACAAGTCCAAAATCATTTTTATTTATTATCATAGCATTATAATAAAAGCAGCAAATAATCATATTTGCGAAGCTGGAATCTACTTAAAAATGACCAACTACAACTGGCTATTAATCAACATTTAAACTTGTTGCAGATGAATTTTCTATCGATTGACTCATTGATTAATTGGCTCTACTCTCCATGACTTTGATTCCAGTAGTCTTACCCTTTTTTTTGTGGTGGTATCTGTCATGGAGCCTAGTCGGATGCTGTAGAGACTAGGTAAGTTCCAGACCATGGGATATTTATTCAAGCCAACCTCCACCCCATTACAGTTACTGCCCATCTGCCACTGCTGCCACTCGGAGCCCTCCTAAAGGTTACTCATTTACATATTAGGGGTTGGAGGGGGGGTTACCCACTGATAACAGAGCTTCAATCAATCAATGCTTGATGATTAGTCCCATATAATATTCCAGCATTTGGTTAAAACTCTGCCTGCTTGCGCCGTGCCACTTTTCAAATGAGGTCCTGCAATGCCACAACAAGTAACTGGAAACAACTAAATGGGAAAAACTCATAATTTCTCAGATAAATGATATGACTGGGTGCCTGAAATTGATTTATTATTGTGATCGTTAGCCATATGGCACAGACTGCTTCCCCCCTCCCAACAGTCAAAAATCTGCGATTACAGGGCTAGGTCAGCGTAACCTTTACCATTGCACAAATGAATCTCAGCCTAATCAGGAGGGGAAAACAAGAGAGGAATTAACTTGTAATTTTTAAAGCTGCATTTACAGCAGAACAATGGATGACATGAGTATAACTCCCTGTGCAAGGTCCTGGTGAGTGTTAAGATGGAAAGGACATCATTTTGTTGTTTTGTTTGTTTTTTCTGATTAGTAAAGGAAGAAGCTTTTAACAAACTGTCATTTGGCACAGTTGTAACAGACTTTCAAATGTTCAATCTTCAAGGACTCCTCATTGTTGGCCTAAAAGTTGAGGTTCAAAGATCATTCCTGACCTCAGAAACAGCAGTTGACAAGATAATCTAAACCTTGAAGTCCATTAAGTAGCTGTTCTGGATGTTTTGATCATATTACATGATCTTCCTCACCACATGGAGAATGTTCAAATTCCTGTTTTCATCTGAGCACTTTGAGAACTTCTCGATTCGATTTTATGTATTAAGACAGTTTGTCGTTGTCCCTAAGAAGCCTTAGTTTAAAAAACTGTTCATGGCCTCATAGACCTCATAACCAAAACACGATAAAATAATGTTTGGTGCCATATTTATTTAATATTTGTCATGTGATGGCTAACTAAACCATGTTCATGACAACTGAGCAGCTTCATCTGATGAGCAAGGCCACCAGATATAGCTGAAGGAAATACAAGTAAATGGATCTTGTGTTGATATTTCCAATTTTTGCCAGAATGGGAAAATTAGACTTACAACCATCTTCATGTTTCCTTTCTCACTAAGGGAAGCAATGGACAATTTTACATGATACTTTTCTAATTGAGTCTTATTTTAGCCTCGTTCTAGACTCTTGAGGCCTTACCCAGCCTTCATTTTGCACAAGCAATTACACCAAAAGTTAAAGCTTTAGAAAGAAATATCTGATTTCTAATTATTTGCATGCGGCCTGCCAACATTTACATTATCATCTCTGTCTTATAATAATTGCTTAGTCCTCCCAGTGGCTCAGGGCAATGTTGTATTAGATTGTAATCTCCAACACTGTTTCCTGACACAAACTTGATGTGTCACTGTGATTGGCGTGGAGGAGATGACATGACAGAGCTGGTTTTGGGGGACTGACAGATAGTTGGCACGTTAAGGCACCCCTGTTGGGTGCTGCGCTGCCTCAGGACAGTCACCTGTCAACTCAGGTGAAGGCTCGTCATAGCTGATGACTGGGAGCAGCAGAGTGGATATAATAGGATGAGCAGACTGACACAGACGTAGTGCAGGACTCCCTTTGTCTGTGGGCGAAAGAGTAGACCTTGCTTCAGTCTTGTGTGTTGCCATGCCGAATAAAGAGTATAAAGACTTTTAGCACTGTGGATAATGTGTTGGCATTTATGATGAAATCACACAATAGATTTGTTTTGGCATCATAAGGTCTTATGATTCCATGAATAACCGTAGTTACTGTATTGTCATTGTTGACAATACAGTGATTGACATTATCCAAATAATCCAGTTTTTAAATGTGAAGTCGTGACAACATGAATAATATAATTTGGCGAAATAAAGGTTTGTGCTATGTGTGTTTAAGCATGTTAAGTGCATGTCTGTGTTTTTCACAAGTTGAGGTCTGGAAGCATCGAAGTGTGTCGACCCAATCCTTGTTGCCATTTTTGTTGAGTTTCGTCAAAAGAACGTCCTGCCAAGCACAGAGGGAACATGTGTCCATCAAAGTCAGGCTGATATGAGGCGTGAGGGCTGAGGCCTGCTCGAGAGATGGAAGGAAGTGACTGACTCATACAAAAGCTCACGAATCAGCATGTCACTCGCAGCATAGCACACTGCCACAGTGCATCAACACATACTGGCTTTATGGAGAAACTTTGAGCAACTGGATCACATTTAGACATAATATGGGTAGTATTGATTGATGAACAAGGAAATACAAATCTAGAGCAAAAATGAATATGTAGTGTCACTGTATTTGGTTAGGGTTAGGTGCTACTTGCGCATATTCAAGGGAAACCTTACCTATACATGTATCATTACTTGATGTGTCTTCTAAGGTGCTAAGTCACAGTAAAGTAGTATTTTAAGGACATTCATTCTGATTTGTTGAATTTCTTATTAAAACGGGATATTGATGTGTGTAAGTAAGGCAAGACAAGATCATTCAAAATGGTAAAAATAAAGTAGCTTTTATTTAATGCCATACAATATACTATACTTGCCTATTTACTCAAAATTTCATCCTGCACCATCTAAAGATCGACACAGCATTCATGTGTGAAACTACATAAAAATGACACTATAGACACATTCAAATACACCTAAATAATCAAACAAAAGTCAAAAGTTTAAACCACATCTCTTTCATTCAGTTAAAATGTGAAAGGAAATGATCTCTTAATTCATTTGGTCTGCTGGAAAGAGAAAAATATTTCTTGTTTAAAAGACAATGGCTTCATGAATTTTAATCCTACACTAAGATTATCAATTTTTCTGGAGGCTAAACGACTTTTTGCCACTTTTAATTTGTTTAATTTTGATAGGCTCTGGAGGGTGCCTTTTTCATTCCAGTGTAACTGAAACTGATATTTAGTATATCTGTCTCTATCTCTCTATCTCTATTTCTATATCTCTCTCACTCACTCTTTGGACACACACTCCAGCTGGCGCTCACCTGTCCACCTTTTCTGTAGTAGCAGGTCTCTATATCTCCCTGTCAAATCATCCACTCAGTCCCCCCGAGCATCCATCAGTAAGGCCTGTCAGTTATGAGGTCCGATCTGTATTCATAACTTCTGTCAAAGCATCGCCATCCAATCTGTCCTCCCAGCCTCTGTGAAGAACAGCAGCAGCAGAGCTCAGTAACCTGGATATAATCTCTATAATCTGCTCGGATTATGCACCTTCATAGCCAAATAGACTGATGTACCGATTAAATGTTGCTGCTTGACCTAACTGCTGTCAAAGCATCCTCAAAGGTCTTGAGTCACGCTAACCCTGAAGCTTTAGACCTAACCTCGCACTCTTCCTCATCTGACTCATCCAATTTATGAATTATGGATTGTTTTACTCGGAGTGGAGGATCTTGTCAGGGTTTATTGTTGGTAGTGGAAACATTGGATGACAGCATGATAAGTGTTGTGCCACTGTTTTGAGATGTGAGTACAGGTGCCTTCATCAAGCAATGACTAGCGGAAACTATAATGTTTTTTTTTTTTAAATTCATTTTACTGGTACTGCCAATCAGAAAGTGATCATAGTCTGTCCTGAGAGCTCAAAACAATAATATATGCAGCAGTATCTAAATACAGCAATAATCAGAGGTAATTATGTGATAATTACTGCAGAGTCCCTGGTTGAATTTGTGAAAAGCTTGTTTTCATCTTGTCTCTGTCCTCGTGCAGGCTCGTCTCTATCATCCCACATTGCTGCCAGTGATTTTCACGTTCCAGTTTCGCGCTCTTCAGGGGCAAACTTCAAATAGAACATCTGCATTGTAAATATTGAAATATGCATTGTCTTTATCAGGAGATGAGTGCTTTTCTAACATTAGCAGCAGGCCCTTGGTGCATTTGGCTAAACCAAATACCACAGGAAGGTTGGTTCCCGCTGGCAAAGTGCACATAAAGGTGTTGTCTACATTTTACCTTTACCTCTGAGGGGAGGATTTAATCAGTGTGCAGTCAAGAAAACCTTGTTAATTAATGAGACCTCCATGAGAGAGCAGCAATAAACAGAACTTCAAAACAAAATAGTTTGTAGGAGACAGGTCAGCAGTGGTCGCCTCAAGGCTGTGCTGGGTGTTTATTTGCTGTTTTATTTAGCATGTAGTTTTTTTTCCTGATCGCAGGCCCAACTGGGGGGCATCTTAATTCTCTAAATGACTTTTTAAGTAGTGCCGCTGCTCCACGTGACCCCGCTGAGTGACAGGCTATTCTAATCCTTTTCCACGAGGGGAAACTGCCTTTATTGCATCCTCTGGTCAGTTTGTTTTGCCCCAGCTCACAACATACGGCATTTAACACTCTCATAATTAAGTAGCTGAAGCCAAAGTGCTCTGCCCAATCTCAAGTCATCGGCTGATTGATAGATGAGCAGACAGACAGTTGGGGTGCACTGTTAACATTATGAATTGTCTTTTTTAATGTACCCATAAAATTTATGACAACAGCTGTGAGCTGAAACATAATTTGGAATTGTAAAGTATTTGTTGTGTTAACAGGTCAGTTTTTATCAAACAGCAAAATTCATGTATTTGACACAAAATAACAGGCACTATTGGGGAGTCTTGACGGTGTCCCTGCTTGCCGTTTATCCTGGTCTTTCTAGCCAACTGGGTGAAGGATACTCTCCCTGTTTCCCCACCCAAACTCTAGGTACCATCTGCTCGCAGAAAGGCACAACATTTGTCAAAGTAGACTGGATAATGGCTTTGGCATCCTTATTATAATCTCAGCATAATCTTCATTTGTCCACTTTTGGCATTGGGACACTTCTGGGTTTGGGAAATCGGTCAGGACTCTTAAGTGTCCTTGTTTCGTTTTCATTAGCTCAAATCTAGGCATGAAAGCTCATTTAATTCCAATTTTAAACATGATGGTTCTGTGTTTTTTAGAGGCACACGGAGAGCGGAGGTTATTTTCCATCCTACTGTGATTAAAAAAAAAAATATCCCCATATCAAAACAGTCATGTAAACAAAGCCTTTTTAATCTGTGAATTTTATTATACTTAATATTCAGAGGTTATGTGTCGCAAGGCTCCCTCAGACACATTTTAGACATTGAGCAAAATCACGAGTGAGCGATTGGATTCAAACCTACTTCTCTACAGAAAAATATTACAATTACTACTAGTGGTGAGCACAACATCAGAGACACTTGGAAAATATCCATGCAAGCACATTTTATTCATGTAAAGACAATAGAGGAACAAACTTCCTATCATGTCTCTCCATTCTCCATTAAGGTTGTGGCTCTCGGTTGACTACTGCTCCCCCTGTATGTGGGTCACACACACCGTTCCCAGCTGTGCAGCCCAGTCAGCTGTGCCTTTTGCCATGCCCGCCAACATCTGCTCCACAAAAACAATATCCAGCTTTTAGCACTCAAATGGAGGTTACACCATATGCCAGCAAGCCACTTAGTTTCTGCCAGGGGAGCTGGGGCCTGGCCGCATTCGGTGAGGTAACAATGAAGGAGAGCGGCGCTGGGATGTGAAGGAGAGCTCATCTTTCTTTCTTCTTCTTCCTCTTTTTGTCCTTTGTTAGCTCTAATGTTCCTTCCTTACCTCAATCTTTTTATTTATTTATTTATTTTTTAAAAATTATTATTATTTTATGTGTCAGCCTCTCTTGTAGTGTTTCCTTTCCGCTGCTGCTGCGGCGTCTCACTCAGGCCATCAATGTGTGCCAGTGTGCTTCTGCTCAAGGTGCTTTAGCAGCATCACCTTTTGAATATTAATGCCGCACCTAAACAACAGTTTGTCTACAAGGTCTGCCACAAGGTCTGGTAAAGTACACGTGTATAAACTCCTATGTCTGAGAATTATTTGTTGTAACACTGATTTATAATTTTAAATCACACTTTTTCCAGATGTGGAAGAATTTTTTTTAAACAAGTAGTAGTACTTAACTTCTCTTTTTAGAGGCCTGGAAGACTGATTAAATGAAGAGCATTTAAGCCATTTAAACTAATTAAAAGTGCAGATCTGGATAGTATGGGCTAAAGTGCTGCTCACTATGCTGAGAGGTGATAATGGATTTTTAATTAAATATGGGAACCAAAGGTCCCAATATGGAGCTTACAGCTAACCAAGCAGTAGCCATTTGGTGACTGTACAGACAAGGTCCATTATTGTCTCTCTGGCCTTGAGTCTCTTCGCTTTCTGCTTTTCTCTCTGGTCCTGCTGCTCTCTGATCCCTCCTGGCTACCACAACAGCTTCCTGTCAACATAAAAGGATAAATGATGTACATGGTGAAATGAGTATCATCATACCATGATGTACAGTATCAGTTAAGCAAAACAATGTATTTTTTTAAACACAAACCTGAACTTTAAGGTATAATGGCAGTGGTTTTGCTTGACAGATTTATGGATTTATGGCAATATTTATAAATATTGATATTTGAGAGTTTAAAAAATACTATGATACAATAATGTTATTTAAGTTGATATGAAATCTTCTTTACATAATACATAACTGGGCAGAAAGGTTTAGTGTTGTCACTACTGTTTGGTAAACTATAGACACTGTTTTAAAACGTATCTTTTGACATTTCTGTACTTCAGTTTCTTGCATCGGCAGACATATACAGTGCTCATCTTATTCATCTCGTTCTGCTCTTGTCCTTGTTCAGACTTGAGGAGGGGGGAGAGGAGGGAAGACAGACAGAGCCATGCACGCAGGGGGGGTGGATCCACTGAGAAGCTCTGGGACGGGAGGTCGGGGTTGCCTTCTGCAGGTCACGGTTTCACTTGTGGGTATTACTTTGGGAGGGACCAGCTGTGTGTGTGCACACACACGCGCACGAGAGATGATGGCTGTGTTGAGAGCTGTTGGAAAGAGCTAGTGAGCAGTGAGAAATCACCTTGACAGGGCCTGTACTGTAGATCATACCAGGAGCTGATGCCACTCATGAATGCTGATGAGTCTACTGGGAGTTTAATTACTTTTTGCTAAGATGCTGCCACTGTTTGTCGTTTAAATCTCACAGGAGCAGTTTGTTTATCAGAGATAGCTGTACAGTTTTTTTTTCGTTTTTTTTATTTAAATAAAGATGGACAAATGGTTTTTTTTTTGGCTAGAGAACAACTTTTAGTATCATCTAGTTACCAGCTGGTTGAGTTTAAAATTATAACACCACCACTAAAAATCTAACCAAATGGGTATGTTGGCAACACCAATATATTTTTTTTTACTGTTGAAAGATAATTTCGTTTGTTTCACAGCAACATACTGAGACTTATTTTATCTAAGTTGTTTATACCCACCTCTAGCTTGTATTTATTTAATCCAATTGCTATTTTTTCTCCAAATTCACACATCTTTCACGTTATCTGATCAAACCACAACCGTTTCAGAGTCACTGCTCGTGTCGAAGAAATGCCAGTGCTTTTGGCAACGGCAGCAGATTTCTGTCTATCTTTGAACACCTCCCACATCATGTTCTGAGGAAGTGATTCCTGTCGGCTGCCAAAGGGCTGCAGTCTAACAACAAATGGCGCAGGATGGGGAGGGATCTTTCATCTACCGAGTGTGCACTCTAGACAAGTAATGAGACTAATATTGAAGTTCTTGTTAGCTTGAAGAATATAAGGACTTGGATCAGTGGTGAGAAGTAGTTGTTGCCATATTGAATGTGTGCACTTCCTTGGACAGTCAGAGGAGGGCAGTGCTTAAGTGGAAACAAAGCAGAAGCTGTCGGGGTACAATCAGTTTCATATTGTGTGTGTGTGTGTGTGTCTGCTCGTGTGAAGGTGTCGTGTGTATCCTTGTTTATATTATGTGAGCCGTGTGGGTCTCTTACAGGTCAATAAGAGTGTGTGGTTTGTTATTATCTGCAGTGTGTGTAACATGCGGTTGTCTCTATTGTGCTATACATTACAGTAAGTAACACAGACAAACTAACACAGAAATTATGCTAATGATACAATGATTATGATAATTTGACTTTACCAGTCCAGTGCAATGATGCTGATCTTACATGATTATTAATAGGATCACAACATGTTAGATCACATAATGGTTAAGATATGCTTGCAGTCTTTACAGGAATCATCAGTGACAGCACCCCTTTAATTCACATGCATTTAAAATAACCCTTAAAAACAAAATCAAATACTAATTATATAATTTTTATGAGGTGAATATTTCAGTATTTCACACATTTGTGTTTCAGATATATTGAACTCTCCCTTCAGCTTTTGTAAAATATTGCTGCTAGCTTGTGCTTAAAAGCTTTCAGGTCTTTAAACGCTTTAAAACTTTTCTCCTGATAAAATTAGAGAGGTTAGTTCAGCATGAGCTTGACATAAATTAAGGTGAAATGTAAGAGACTCTTATTGTTGCTCCAGCAGTGACTTCTCTTAGAGACAACTTTTAAGGCCATTGCATGACTGCTCTGAACGAGAGTGAGACCTCAACAAATGCGTTCAGTCAGCAACCACATCTGGGTGTGATGCATCATGAAGACCTGTCAAAAAACTCTGCTTCTGATCAGTGTGAAAAGTGTAGACAAGGATGTAATATTGAACGTCCAGATGGTTTCCAAGCAGAGACAGACGTGTGGTGGCTTTGGCGCTATCTTTAATTCATATCTGCTCAGCCGTTCTCCCTGCATTGTTAGGGCTTGTCTCTGGGCACTTGAAGATGTGCAACTAATTTAATATGGGGAAACAAACAAACTTAGTTTAGTCAGTGTCACTTTGGCTGGCACTCCAGCTAATCTGTGTGAACAGTATTGTGTATGATATAGTGCAACATGGCAAATGCTTTCTCTTACAATTGGAAATGACTTTTTGGGGTGTGTTGCCAAGAGCTTGATGATGATGCTCAGAAGCCCAGTATGGTTCACGCCTCACTGCTTTAAAGCAACCGCTAAGCTCCTTTTAATGATGTTACTTGCACCATTATTGTGGTTGACTTAGTCTCATATACCTGTATATTTCTTATACAATTACTTTTTTGCTTATTCATGCATTAACAAAGAATAATGTTGGGAAAATGACAAATATTTAACATTTTTTAATGTGTGATCTTGAACAGCTGTTGCTGGTTTATAGATTTTATAACATCAAACGAAACAGGTTTTTATGCACCTTGGACAGATGAGTCCCTCTTTCCCCTGTGCCATAGTTTAACCATGTGGGTTTGTGAGAGCAGAGGTGATGAATGATTCAGAGGGTCAGACTTGCTGCTCTAATCTATCGATTATGGTGCACATGTGCCTGTATGTGTGTGGCACTTTGATTGGCAGGAGGCGAAAAAGTCCTGACAATAGTAGAACAGGCTTCATCACGTTAATAGTTGTCATTGTCAGCCGTATGAACAAATGCATTTGAGTTTCAGGAACTGACAGGCTGTATGTGGCTCTTTAATACACTATCTTTTATTTAATTAATTTTCAGTTAGGTACACAATTTCAATGCCAATATTGATCAGCTGTTGAGATGAACTTTTTTTTCCAATGAGAATAGTTGGCTTCCAAAATTCAATGCATCTGCTTTTCAGAAGCAACTGACAAATGTATGTTAATGTGTTGGCAGGATTTAAAAAGTGAAATGAGGCAGCCCATCTTTTCAGATCAGTCATGTGTCACAAAGCCAGAGCCTCGGCTCTTTCCTCTCTTCTCCATGGGGCTGGGATGACCTCAATAATTAAAGGACAATTTTAAAATGCATTTCTAATTTTCTACTAGACTGAAAAGCTTTATTATGGAATAGCTGACAAAAACCCTCCCCTTGAATGGGGGTGACTCCTGGGCTTCCACTAAACTGGTCATGAATGCACAAACCATCTGTTTTTCTGGCCGTTTGTCAGTGTGAGCGTGGCGGAGGCAGCTGTCAGAGTGGCCCCGGTTTGAATGATGGAGCACACAACCTTTGTTTCGCTCGGCAGTGGCTTTGTGAGCTCTGGCTCGTCCCGCTCATGCTGCCCTGCTCCGAAATAAGGCAGGAGATGGTTTCTGTTGTCGGCCCACCAGTCACCACCAAGTTGCCAGGAAATACAGAGTCAGAGCAGCGAGAGATAGACTTGGAGAGAGCTTGAGGAAATTAAATGAGCAAAGGGAATGAATGAGAGGGAAAGAAAAATGAGGAAATGGACAGAAGGGATGTGTAGAGAGAGTTAAAGGGAAGGGAAGGTGTGTGGCCGGTGAGTGCATTGTGTTGGTGAATGAGGATCTGGGGCATTGTGTGCTGGCCAATCTGTAGCTCAGTGGGTGAGGTTGTCAGGAGCCCGAGCCAGGGATGAGGGCCAGAGGGCCAGGAGAGAGAGGTGAGATCAGCCAGCAGGGCTGACGTACTGCAGGAGAGTAGAAGCATGAAAAAAGACTGGGAGAAGAGGGGGGTGGAGGGCTGTAGAGAGAAAACATTGGTAGACTTAAATCTACATTTTTTTTTTACTTCTTTTTTTATTTTCATTCCATGCCAATGACACCTGGTCTGGAGACACTCAAGCATAGAGTCAGACAAAGTTTCAATGATAAGAAAATAAACTGGGAAAAATCAAGCAATGAAGGTTTGTAAGGAGATATACGTCTTAATTTAAGGTTGTATGGGTGAGCGTGTGTGAAGGGAGGCCTCCAGAATATTACACACTTAAAACATAATTTCCTCTCCACATTATGCCTGTATATTTCTAAATTAGAGATCGGCAGTGTGTAGGCACAGCACATCAGAGGATAATTTAATTCTTATCATGCACAGTGCGTGCTCCTGCTCTCCTCAGTTTATTTATCTGTTGTCTTGTTTATTAAGGTGATTCCCTTGGACAATTTCCCTTCCTCTTCCCTAATAAGGATTTACTTTCATTTAATATTGACAATGACTGTTATCCCCCGTTTGGGTCACACTGGCCAGCATGACCTAATTGCATATATTTGCTTGGCTGATGCACTTGACCGGAACAGAGAGGCTGTGATTTTTAGGATACAGGGTCAAGCCGCGTGAGGGGGTGGGTAGACGGTGTGCAATATGTGTGTCTTATACTAGCCGACACTAGACCAACATATGTCGGCAATATAATACCATTATCATAAATATTCTGTGTAGAGATACAGGTTGATAGCAGTCATTCAGCTCAATTGTTGTGTTCTATAATTCTTTTTTTTTGTCCAACACAAGTTTATTTTCAATGTTTTTTGTTTGTTTGTTTATGATATTCTGCAAAACTTGTGTAACTGCTGAGATTGACTGACCATGGCCAGAATCTGCCTGAAGGCTCCAAAGAATATTTTGGCCAGCTCTGCTCATGTGTGGGTTTGTAATTCACCACAGCTGAATGGACAAGGAGCTGATAAGGTCTGTTTTTTTTGTGTCACAATGCAAAGCTTTTCTCACATGATTTGCTGTTTAGTCACAGTCTTATTGTGTGTGACTGCTAAGAAAGTGTCTGTTGCTGTGAATAGTTTAATGAAGTGGCATGCATTATCCTTTGTAGTTTATTACTGTGTGAAGAACGTGGTGAGAGCTGTGAAAGCAGATGTTTTTTTTGTTGTTGTACGGCAACAAATTTAAGGTTGCTTTTTTTCCACACATTTGGTGATGATATGCTGATCGGAAAGGAATCCCAAATTATTGAAATAATTGCTCACTGTTTACTGCACGTTACATTTCAGCTGGTTGTCTAAAACCAAATATAATTAAAAACATTTGCTTTATTGCTCTCATTGTATCCCACTCTCCTGTAATGCCACAGCCATGTGGGCTGTGGGCTGGTAGAGCTTATGGTGGTAAAGCAGAGCTTAGCAGAAAGCAGTTGTGTTCTCTCACACGGCAGTCTGAGCATGGCGTTTTTCTGTAGCCCCGGGGCAAGCAGGCACCCAGCGCCAGCACTGCCCGTGCCCGGCCCCTCCCCATCTGTGTGTCACGAGTCAGATCTCGTTAGGGATGACGGCTCTCTGATGTGGACAAATTGTCACTAAGGGGGGACCTGGAGAGTGTGAGACACAGCTTTGGCTACTTCAAGGGGAGAAAGTGCAGGGAAAATGTGTGTTCAGAGGAGGCCTCTGGAGATTATAGAGGGGTAACGCTGCAGCCTGCTCCTTGCTGTGAGCTATGAGTGTCTCTGGGGTTTCATCCAGCTCCTCTTTGGTCTCATGTGCATCTGTCTGTCTGGGTGCTAAGGCTGGCCAGGAAGCCTGGTTAGGTAGTAAGCTGCACTTTGTGTAGGAGAGAAACCATATGAAAATCTCTAATACCCAACATGATGTCTCTTATTTGCTGAGATGTTGACGACCAGTGTGCCAATTGCTTGAAAGTGAAAAATACCCCTTTTTATTTAATGGGGCCACTCCAACAAACAAACAACCAACAAACAAACAAAGTAACCCCCTTTTCTCTTTGAAAATAGATGCTTGAATTGCATCAGGTGCACACACTCATTTCAATTGTGTGGATGGAAACCTCCAATAGACTGCCAAGCACTCATTCATGATCTCACACTTTTGTCTCTTAACCTCGAAGGCCCACAATAGGCCGTGTGGTGACAGAATGGCCCCTCTTTTAATGGTTAACGGGCCAAGAGAGGCCAAGCATCAACACCAGGCTTTGAGAGGAGGCTGGAGAAGCATATGGAGCTCTAAATAAAATTCAGATCAAGCACAATGATAGCTGAGGTCTGCTTTGTGTGAGGACAGCCTGGTGAAAAAAGGGGGTGGAGTGGAAAGTTAGATCTCAATAATAAGATTGTGAAGCATGAGCAAATGAATGTATGGCTCCGTAATGCAGCATGCTTTTGAGACTGGGGGAAAATTGCTGCAGCAGTGGCATTGTCAATGACGAACTCTTCAAACTCTTTTAGCCCTTTTATTACTTGAAAGCCTCATCATCCGCCCAGAGTCCTGCTTCTAATCAATGACTCTGACAGTTGACAGATTTTCCAGTCTTGCTGTCTTTGTTAGAGGTTGATGACCTGAAAGGGCTTGGTGGTAAGGCAATGAATTAGATGTTTAAAACTAATAAATAAAATCTCCAAAAGATGCTTTAGTGAGTGTGTGTATGCGAGACTATTGCAGTAGTAGAGGTGGGGGGCTGTGGGTGGAGGGGTTTCTCTTTTCCTTTTTTCCTCCCTCTTTTTTCACACTTGCAGAATCTGCGGCCTTTGAAGGACTTGTGAAGCCGAAGGCGTCCCGTTGCTCAATCAAACAGATTAAGTCAGTCAGACAAGCAGCGATCTGTCCCATTCAATAAAGTTACTTTTGTCATGCTGGATCTCAGAGGGCCTCATATATGCGTAACACCAGGCTTGGACATGTCACTGTTTTATCACACTGTGAAGAGGCTTTGGCTAGATTCTTGTTTGTTTTTTGGATTGCAAAATGTCTGCATTTGTCATTATTAAAAAAACAAAACAAACAAAATAATTATATTTCTAAGACAAATAATATATATTTTTCCCCACTGATTATACCTTGGTTTATTCAGGACAGTTTACTCGCAAATGAAAATAAAAAAGATTAAAAGCTTATTAAACTGTCTGCAAAAGGTGAGTGTGTTGTATTTATGAAACACGGACGACCCAGTAATGAGGACATCTGTTTTCATATGGTCCTTGACACATAGCACCAGAAATTTGATGTCATCCTGTCCAAACTGGTACATGGCTGGCAGACAGCATGGCATCCTGTGATTGGTTCTGACAAGCCAGTGACAGCTCTGGAGGTGAGGAGGGTGCATGACAAAGGGCAAGCAGAGGATGAGAGGAACGGCGTCAGGCTATAGGTCTGTCTGCCTGCCTGCCTTTACTGCCTCTTCTACCCATACCCCCCCTCCCCTCCCCAATAGCCTCCATCACCCTCCTCATAGCACTCTGCCATCAACACCCACCCCACCCTGATATTTAGGCCAATCAGAGCCTTAGTAGATGTCTTCTATGGCTGTATCATTTTACAGCAATGCAGCACATATTTATGATCAAATGATATACATTTGCTACTTACAGTATGTTGTAGTTTCCCAGTTTGGGATTAATAAAGTATATCTATCTAATCTATCTATCTATATCTAGCTACCTAATCTATCTATCTCTCTCTATCCACAAATCTCTATCATTCTATCTTTATCTCTTTATCTCTATCTCTTTATCTCTATTTCTTTATCTCTATCTCTTTATCTCTGTCTCTTTATCTCTATATCTCTCTTTATCTCTATCTCACATCTCTCTATCTCTATGTATCATTATTTGGACACTAAGGGCGCTCTGTTTTCTTAGAGGCTGATTTTGTTGTGCTACTCTCTTGCAACAGGCATCTTTGTAAATGTTCAACTCTGAAATGTGATTTGTATACTACTAATTTATTTTCTCCAATGCACGATGAAGAAAATTGCTGCCTGTAAATGTTTTCACTCATGATTTTAGGATTAAAGATGGGTTTCTCATCATGGTTTTGGTTATATCTAACTATCTTAATCTGATAACAGTTAACCAAGTCCATGATCTTTATCTATCCTTAACCAAAGACCTAAACATAATCACATGAATAATAAGAATATTAATTATATAGATATTGTAGGGAAAACAAATACACTGGAATACATTGACTCACATATTACCATTTTGCAGTTGCAGTCATTAAAAGCATTTTCATTATTATGTTGAAAAATAGTATTTGAGCAGCCCCTTTGTTTCTTACAAAATGCATTTAGTGTTGCAGACTAGAAGTCTATGAATGTAATTAGGAGACAGGTTTGAAATGTACCAGCCACTGTGGTTTATGGCTAGTATTGTATGTAGATCTGTTTTAAAGATGGCCACCTGCCATTATGAAAATCAGAGACTGCCATGCTTTTACACGCAGCTGAGCACTGTGGGAGCCAACAGAGCCTCCTTGACATTGAGCGTACAACAGATTTTTGGCAGTGGTATCCCGTTATCATTTTCTCCTCTCCCGGAGATAAAAGGGAATCCTCTATTTTATAGAAGCACCATTTATTAGAGAAGAAGTGTTCTGTTTAACACACTGACATTTTATTGTTGGGCATTATGACTACATCAGTAGTGTGTGTCTGTGTTGGATTCACAAGGCAAATTGGATGGCTGTTTTCTCCTCATGTGGCCAGTCTCCAGTGTGACCTTGCATTAGTGCATATGCTCACAGCAGGGTCACTGGTTGAGGGCATGATCTGTCAGCCTTTGTTTATGAAAGGCAGACAGCACAAGCCTGTAAGATAACATATTTCATGTAATTAGTGGTCTGCTGTACTGCATTACAATATACAACCACAGTAAACAACATAGGTTTTTTCAGCTGTATTGCTGTACTCATAAACAAATACATTTTTAATGCCAACGGAACAATAAAGTGTTTACTTTAAAGAATTTACACAACTACAGTATAAATGCAAAGTGCTCACACATTTTATAGATTTTCTCGATTTTTCTCTAATTGGTTAATTGCTTGATCTATAGACAGTCAGTAAATCACAATCTCCCAGAGCCCATTGTGCAAATGTTTTGTTTGACCAATGGTCCAAAATCCAAAGATATTCAGTTTACTATCATAAAAAGTGATCAGATGTGCAGATATTTACATTTGACAAGCTGGCTCTTCAGATTTCTGAATTAAAATAAAATAGTTGCAGATTAATTTCCTGTCTATCAACTAATTGATGACTCAACTAATAGTTTCAGCCACACGTGCCATGATTTGGAGTCCTTGTAAATCTCTTCTGATGAAGATGTGTGCAGGATAGATCTGTATACATCTTGGGTGAGATTGCTGTTCACATGATTGAGATGGTTTCGATATGATAGAGAAAGGTTGACAGAGTCTGTCAGTGTGAAGTCGGCAGCAGCTCTGACGGCAGGCGCCCTCTGACAGTCGCTCTATAAGGCTTGGTAACCAGCCTTTTTCCTGGGAGGTGTTTACTGTCACAGTGTGTTGTGGGTGCCTGGCAGCAGTATTTCTCCAGGCTGTCAATCTCCACAGACACTAACCTGCCATGTTAGATTTGACCTCCACAGGGGAGATTACTGTCTCCATGCTTTGAATGCATCCTTCATTTTTTCCTCTGTTCTACATGAATACCAGGGAGAGAGAGAGAAGATGGGCCTGCGATATTCACAATATTCAAATTAGGCCTGAATAATATTTTATCTAAAATCTCAAGTCTCTTATTACAGCCAGCAATGATACTTAAATTGTAGTGCAAAATGGCATTTCCATGAATTGCATTGCTACTATTTCTATATAAGGATTTTATTTCTGTGTCTAAAAATACGTTTCTACAATATTCAGTACATATTGTTATTTGAAGGTTGGTGTGTATAGTTGCACTGCGTATCCTTGTTTCTGTAGAGCAGAGATGAGTTTTGGATAAGTACAATGGCTGTGAGTTTGATGCAGTATGTGTGTGGGAGGCCTCTGAAATGCCTGTTAATTAATGGTGTTACATGGTTACTCTCAACACAACCAGTATAGCTTTCAGACTGAATAGTAGTATTTTGGGATGTGATATTTCTTTGTATGCAAAGTAAACCCTTTTATGTATTATGTATGTTTGTGAAAATAACAAATGACTGGTGAGAGCTGCTCTGCTATAAGAACTGTAACTGAATATTATAGTTCAACACTGTGACCAACAGGTGTGTGCTTTGTGACTTGGGCTAAAGATTGGGAATGCTCTGATATGTTGAAATGGTACGAGGACCATTATTGGCTTTATTAATTGAATTGGTATCTGCCAGAGTTTCTTTTGTAAATGTCAGTTACATTTATTAAGTCACGGCAGGCCACAGTTTTTAGCACTACATCAGTCTCTTGCTCCATGTTATCTGACAGAAAGTAGTGTGCTATACAGAGTCATAATATAAAGATCAATACCACACTGATATTTGTCTGGTAAACATAAAGCTGATTGGCAAATTGTGGTTTTACAGAATCACTTCTTACCAGGGAACATTGTTCCTGAAGTCTTGTCTTCACTGTGAGGTTACCCGACAACCAGACGTTTACGGAAGAAATAAGTTTAGGCTAATGTCAAACTATTGCTTTAGGTATTTGAACTGGTATTGGGAGAGAAGATGCTTGGTCAGAGCATCCTGACTAAAGATCCAGTAAGGATCTTACCTGTTTATTTCAGACTGTTTAAGGTTGATACTGTCAAAGTCTAGTCTGGGCATGCAGAACAAACTGTCTGTCCTCTTCTGTAAATGACATTCAAGCACAATGAGCTACTAGCTAGTGATTCACGCAGTATGTGTAACTGCATGTTCTGTGTTCAGTTGTTACTGTTAATTTGAATAATTGAGTTCTTGTTTTGGCCATATATATACATTTCATCTTTCTTCAAATAACTACTGCATATAATTTTGTGATTGTCCTGTCTAATATGGATATAACACTGCCCTATCAGAGGCTGGTTCGACCCGTAATGATGTTGTTTGAGATGGGCCCTCTCACATAAATTTACAGCTCTCTCCATTCTTATCATAAATTGACTGGTGCACTAAGAACAGGCGGTTATACAGTCACATAAAACCTCCGGTTATGGCCTGTGTTCTGTTTAGCCCTTGATAGAAACGTGGCGTTGCTTCCTGGTGTATTTCTGACCATGAAAATTATAATATGGAACAAAGATTAGAATGAAATTATCGTGGCCGGGAGGCATTTACCCGCCATGCTGAGGCGCACTACACCAGGTTAGGGGAGGGGGGAAAAACCCAGGTCCCCAAGAATAATGATAATACATTAGGCTGTGAGCGTGCTGGTATTATTGCTGTACATTATGTATGTTCCATTTATACTACCTCACACAGCCCAACCACTGCTGACGGATAGGTCATTACTCCCCGCACTGATGAACACTTATCAGGCCCCACTGCTGTTTATGGCCAGAATGAAGAGCACTTGTCAGTCAAGGTCACTGCTTTGTGTGTCCTCTTTAATAGTTCCTTCTTCACAGTTGTTGAACTTTGTATGCTAGCTCGGGCCCCCCTCTAAGTGGTGAGGGAGATAGGTCGGCTGCTTTAACAGGAAGATTCAGACTTTTATGTTGTGTAGAGGGACGTCCCTGCTGCCAGCGTTAACAGCCACTGTCTGTTTGACCAGTGGAGATTCTGGAGAGGCTTCAGTGGTTTAAACAATGTTGAATTCTGTTTTCTTTGTGGGCGAGTATCAGAGTGCATTTGTGTTTTGTTTCTTTCTGAAGCGCAAGCACAGTGAAGGAGCTTTATGTATCACATAAATGTCTGTGCATACTTGCTGCAACAGATAAGCTGCTTTTTCTGTTTGCATGTGTGTCTGTGTGAGAGAGCGAGAGAGTATATGATAAGTTCGGGTGACAGGATCCTAAGAGCCTGCTCTAACTGGAGGGCCAATGCTAATGCATGGCTGGTTCCATTACACCAGCTAGTGCTGAAATCAGAAGTGGCCCACAGTGCAGTGCAGGGTTTGGCCCTGAGACAAAAACAGATTTTGGTTGCCTTGGATTCTTTTAGCCTTAAGCCCCTAATATTTGTCAGTGCTGCACAAGTCGTATCTTCGTATCTTGTAGCACTGTAGGCATGTACAAGCAAAGACAACACACACTTGTTTATCCAGACTGCTTAGGTAAAAAGGCTTGCCCCATGGTGACTGTCCATGTGTGTTATACTCATAGATCATATTTTGCTTACTACTAAAATAGTTATCAGTAGATTTTAGTTTTTAGCAAACAACAAAAACAAAAAGCAAATTATGCATCTTCTGAGGAAACCTGATTTAAGATGTAATTACAGGTCTTACCACAGTGTTTTGCACCATGCAAACAACACACTAATAGTACACTCGCAGTGTCACATAGATGTTTGACATGAAGAATCTCGATCTCTGAAAATCACTCAGACTCTAATCTTTGTCTCAAGTCTCCCTTCATCTTCACCCTCCGTCACAGCCTTATTTTGACTTTGCTGTCATAAATCCAAATAGACGATGGTTGACAAGGTGCTTTTCATTGTCATCATTTTTCCTGTAAGTCACTGAACGTAATTTACGGCGCTCACCTTCCCGGCCTGTTCCTTCAGAAAACCCCTCCACAATCCAACTCTCAGCTGTAAAAATGAACAGTTCCTGTTCCTCCGCTTTGATGCAATACTGACAGGAGTCACTTTGATATACTTGGGAGTATGAAATTTCGATCCATCCCTTTTTTTTTTTTTTCCTCCCTCCTCCTGAGGCATCATCTTTGCAGACATTGTGAGCTGTCATTTCACGACACCCTGTGACGTGGGTGACACTCAGCCATTATGACAGGTGCTGGACAGCAGACACACTCTTAGGCGAACTGGCAATATTTCTTCAGGAAAAGTGCCGAAATGTGTCAACAAATTATCTATAAATTTCTAACAGTGGATATATTTTTTTAAATACATAAGATAATATATATGATATATGAATGATATCATGATATATAAAAAAATATTTTGAGATAAAAAAAAAAACTCAAGTTATCACATCATTTCATTGCAGGTTTTGGCAAACTCATTAATAAATGGACCTTATGCGTGGCCTTGAGATTTGGCTTTAAGTTTTGCAAAATGCATCTAAAACCTCCACTTACTACACATACTTGTGTAGATACATTAAAGCATATTCTTTATGTAATCTTTTCCACACGTCATTTGGTGTCTAATACAGCCTTTACAGAGTCTTAAAACAAAATGCTTTGTATTAGAAGATTATTTAATTATTTTTTAGAATTAAGATTAATTAGAATTAACTGAATAATAGAAAACCTAAGAGATTTGTTGCAGTGTGTACTGGGATGTAGGCTATGTAGTGTACTGTGGGAACCCACAGGGTGTGTGTTCACAGCGTTTCCTGGATTAGACACCTTGGTATGGCCTGTGGAGAGATGTTCGTAGTCCGTTGTTCACACAATCTGGCCGCTACAGCTGAGCTGCCCTTTGCCAACAGGCCTGGAGACACGATGGACAGATTTAGATTCACATGTTGCAGTTCTGGTTTTGGTGGAGCTCACCGTTGTTTTCTTGTTTTATGCTGTTATAGTTGAGGGTAATTCTAATAATGTTATTGTAGCAAGTTTATTTGCATGTTAATGTGTATTGGTTGGTGTTATTAGTGTGTGAGGCCAAATGTAAAAGTCAGTGACAAAAAGTATGTGTTACTATGTCTAATCAATATGTTAATGGATTGGTCACTAGATAACGTGGCAGTTTGGTTCATAATCGCACAGTCCACTCAGTTTACAAGACCTATTGTTTTACAACACACATGCGCACACACACATGCGCAAACATGTTGACATGCTCATCTGTCACTAGGAAAACCGCCACAGGCTGTGGCCTTGGCACAAAGACATTCTCTGAGCTGAGTGAAGATGCTTGGAGCCAAGATGCACCCAGTCAAAATGTAAAGAATTTCAGATGCCAAAATAGACAAGTGCAGGCGTTGATTTGAGGAGAAATGATGTCGAAACGACTGCAACACAGTAGATATTTGTTCTCTGCATGTTAGTTTTTACAGCTTTCAAATAGGAAACACTCTTGGTTTATAAAACTTAGAACATTTATTGTTGCGTATTTAGATGCAATTGTTTGTATATAAAACTGTTGCAATAGTTATTTTTATTCATTTTTTTTTTAGTACTAAAAACTTTTTTTTTTTTTTTACATCCGAACGTCTGTACCAAAAAACCTTCTTACCTCAAAAATTAGCTCTCCAAAAGAGCCACAGCAATGCAGCGCTAATGAGACACCATGTGTACAGGGTGTGGTCAAGATGGATTGTTTACTTCTAAGCAGGAGCTGTAAGTAGGCATTATTATCATTATTTTGCATCTGCATTCGTTCAAGAAACAGCTGTTGAATTTTGAGCGAGATTTAAAGTGGCAGGGCCTGGAGTTGTTCTTGTTCATTCAGCTAACTTAGCTTTGACATGATGGCTTCTGGCAGAGTTTTGTGCTGAACTCAACATCTGTGACAACCGTCAGCACCACTGACCAGTCCTCTCTCTCGCTCTCTGTCTCTTTCTCTTCTATGTTTACATATTTCTCTTCGGCCGTCCTCCATCTTTCCCTGCCTTCCAGGATTGCCCAGTTTGGGGGCTAAAGACCAACACAGAAAAAGCGGGAAAAATGGAAACATCTGATGCCACCAGATCACTTTCTTCTGCCAGTAATCATCTCCATCACTGCCACATCAGCTGGTCCCAAGGTTGTGAGGTCATCCAAACATCTGGCCCCTCCACCATGTTCTCTAAGGTCAGTGGGTAGCATCTGTTTATAGACCCTGCCACCTTCAATGTCTCTGACAACGAGGATCATGCTGAGAAAACCAGACAAAATACTTTGATTAGTCATAAGTGTTGACAGGCAGAAGATGTAATATAAGTAAACCAGCCACCGTCAGTGCCATACCTCCACACATGGTATAGAAGCTGTAGCCTTTTTTTCAATACAAAAAAATAACACAATAACACATATAGTAAGTAATCACAGATTTGCTGCAAACATTAAAAATAATTCCCAGAACCAGTTAAATAGGTTATAGAAAAATTATATTAAAGGATATGGCTAGTGATATTCTGCATCTAAATATCATGTAAGGGCCAGGGAAGTTTTAAGAAGTATTGAGAAATGGTCATTTTGTGTTTTTAAATAATAAAAATATAGAATAATCACCTAACGATATTCTTAAACACTTAAAAAGACATGTGGCATACTGATTATGCATACTTATGATGTCATTATTTCCTTGTCAGAAAATACTGTTATCCTGGCATTTGAAGGTCATTTTGCCTCTCTTGAGCTTCTGCCGTTTTATTAAAAACTTGGATGTCAAAGAGCTAATTGCCAAAGTCCTCTTGTAGCTGTCAAATTCTGCTAATTTGCCGACAACATGTTGATATGACATACATGTAACCAACTTCAGTCTTTTTGTAGCATAAAGGAGCCTGTCATTCTACAGATATGAAAATAAACAAGACAACAGTTTTCACTTAAAATCAATAATACAATGTCCCTTAAATTTCTAGTATTACAAAGTTCCTATTCATATTTCATATCAGCCTTTACAATGAAGACTGAATGTAGAGCTGTGATTCACTGGACTTACCTGAACACAACAAAACCACTGATCTAGGTGATGCAGGCTTGTGAGCCAGGTGATCTGGTAGCAGGCACCTGTCCCTTTGTGTCTGGTCCTGCTGAAGTTTGAGCAGCAGCCGGTGCTGTGATGTCCGTGGCTCTTAGGGGTCAGGACAGGAATTATTGAACAGAGGGTGGCTGACAGAGCGAGCTGGCACTGGGAGCAAACAGATGTTGCAATCAAAAAGAAATACACAACCTCTGAATTAAATATGAAGAGTGGGGGCAGAAAGAATGGAGGATGGTCTTGACTTTGTCTCTGCTTCTTGACCAATTGCGATGGTTTGTTGCGGGTTTGAGCACCACTGGTTGGTTAGTCGTTGTCGTGACGGAAAGCCAGGTGAATTATCTCAAATTATGCTGGTTTCTTAAAAAAAGGACTTGAGAGCTGTGGCCAAAAGCCTTGAAAATAACCTCTTGCAAGAAGACAGCTGTTTGGAACATACTGTAGATTCATTATTCAGAAGCAGAAGGTCTCAGGATACAGCATGTTATGTCAAAGTGCTTTAAAGCATTTACGCCACAGTGGCTCAGTGATGAAATCTGTAAAAAAGCGAGGAATCTGACAGAATGTCCTCAGAACATTGTTTTACCACAAGTGTTTTGTTTCCTAGTCATTTTTTTTACAAGGCATCTCACTCACAAGGAATTACAAGTCTGTCTGAATATTTGATGGCAGAAGAAGCATGTGAGATCCTTTAGTCACTGACAATTCTTTGTTAAAGTGAAATCTTGAAGTGGATCTGCATTTTACTGATACCCTTACTAAGCTCAAGTAAACTTTAAAACCATAAAATATTATACAATTTACATGAAATCATTTCAACAGTCACTACAATAATAATGGAAACTAGGATCAGATCTCCTCTTTGTTGTTTGTGCTGCAAATTGAATTAGTTTGTGTGCAATATGGACAAAACTCTATTACACAAAAAATAAAATATTAAAATCCAACATTTCTCACAATGACCAAGTACATCCAGAAGATTTAAAGGATAGCTGCCCAAAAACGAAAATCTCTGACACCCAATGATTTCTCACTCGTGTGTCTCGACTAGATAAATGCAGCTTTTAAAGCATTTGAGCTTTAAATCAACTGCTGTATATCTCTGTGCATGTATATCTGTAAAGTGAATGGCCATCTGCCAGTTAGGCCTGACTCTGAGCGCTGCAGTGTCAACACTGAAGAGTGAGGGCCACAGGGGTGATGTAAGTATTGATACACTCCTTGAAATCACTCTGTCGCTGCCAGAGATACCAAACTGCTGGAGGAACACAATATAGGAGGAAGATGATTGTGAATTCTTGGCAGAGGGTTGAGGGATGCCATTAAAAAGGCAAATGTGATTAATTTTTAGTGAGAACGCCCTCGTCTTGGCGATTGTCAGCAGGGTCGGGCTAAAGGGATGTGACACAGAAATTACTCTTCCTCCTGGCGTCTAATGTGAGTCGTCACTCTGAGGAAATATCTGGGGGACGGGGAGACTGACAAAAACGCTCTCATCTAATAGACTATTTGTCCAGGGCTAATGCGGCAGAGATCTGGCTTACTAGTGCTAAGTGATCTATTGCTTAAACACCACAGATCACTTGTGATTCAACACAAACAAGTGAGTGTTTTATCTCAAATAGTTGCTGTGGGTTTCATCACATTTCATGTGGCCGAGGGTCAAAAGCAATTTAAAACATAAAGTAAAGATAGACAGTACAGTGAAGCTGTCACTGCCATCATATTTTGTCTGTTAATTGTTTCCCGTTATGTTTCAGTGATTTTTCAGGGTTTTCTTTAAGCTGGTTTGAACAGAGACATCCTCCCCTGTGGAGTGACATTTTCCAGGTGACACAATAGTGCAGGACACACTTTATCCCAACCTCTTCATAAACACGGCAGGGCTGCAGCAATGCCACTGCTGCGTCTTTGGTGCTAACAACAAACGACAGCACACAGGTTACACTAAAGGTTATGTCTTTATCCATTTCATACAGTTTTAGATACATTATTGGTATATGTAAATTGAACAACAGCAATACCACCAGGTAGGCATTACCAAAGTTGAGTTTTAAGGAAAATTTGCTCTTTTCCTTATGGGTCTAAATGCGTATCTTTTCAAAACTACGGAAATATAAAGTAGTTTCTAACTTATTAAAGAGTAGATGAATGGTGTGTTAAACGCTAACAGTGCTAACATTCAAATGTTTATACAGGTACAACTGAGACAGAGGCTAATATAAAACTTCTAAAAAGCATTATGCATTTACTACACACAGACATGAAAATTACACTTTGTTTGATAGTTAGAAAGAACAAATTGTAAAATTCTTTAAAACTGAGCTCTCTATTAAAATTATTCCATAAAAACTAACAATCTTCTAAGTGCTGAATTGACTATAAAAGTCATATTCAGTGATTACAATTGCTTACTCCCTTCATGCTTGTAATCTTGGGTTAGTCCTTGGTTTATATCGCCTGCTCAGGAAGTAAGTATCCCACTGCTACAGGCTGACTTGGCAGCACAAGGATACTGCACACAAAGCTGTTTACTTGGTGAGAAAACGGCTCACGTTCTTGTATCCCATTACCACGACCACCTTGAGATAAATGGCTTTTTCTCCCCTCTGCCATAAGGTTTTATATCAAACGACATGTGTTGAGTATCTGACTTCAGGTTATATTGTTTCTGCGGAAATAAAACAATCACTTCAGGAGCTTTTGCAGGTCGCCCGTCTGCGCTGTGTAACTACCGGCCAACATATACACTGTGTTTATAGATGTAAGGAAGAGGACAGTGGCAGGTGACAGGTTAACTCTGCTGTGTAAATTTCTGGGCCGTGTATGATGTAGCCCGTGATCCTGCGGTCCCTGATTAGATCTGAGCTAGTAAATATCCTGTGATTAATCAAAAGGGCTTGTTCTGCGTGTAGCGTCCCTGTGTCACCTTCACAGCTGGGGAGCAGGGCTGCCTTGTTTACCGCACTCCTCCACCGTCTCCTCAGACTCCATCCTTATTTCACTTCAACTCACACAGGGCCACCGTATATATGGTTCCTGCAAACCCAATACAGTAGACATTATTGACGTTGTAAATGAGCAGTTAATCATGGAAACCAGAGAGATTTGTATGCGTGTATATATATATACACACAAAAAAATGCCTATTATCTCAGTTTAAGTAGTGTGTCAACATTTAATCTGCATCTGGGACATAGAATATTTGATAAAATGCTTTTGTGACTGTAGTGTTTTTTTCTGGGCTAGTGATATTCTATACATTTATTCTTTAAAACAAATCCCCTAAAAAGACAGGCTTTTGACTTAATTAATCTAAGTCAAAGCCTGATGAAACTTATTCCTCTGTGCCATCGTTGTCACTGAGCCGCACGGTTGTAATGGCTGACATGTTCCTTCCTTGGCGATGAACATGGCCATTGTATTTCAAGTCAAACACACATGCACCGTTCTGCTATAGTAAAGCATCAAATGTGAATTAATCCATGTCTAAAAATAGTGTGCTTTTGCTGCAGAGCTACAATGATTAATCATAATAACAATAATAATTAATGATTTAATTGATTGACAGAAAATCAGTGAAATCTGCAATTATTTTGATAGTTGAATAATTATTTTACTTTTTTTTTTTTTTTAAAGGAAAAATGCTGTTTGTGTTGTTGTTTGCTTGTTGCTGCTTGTCATATGTCAGGATTTTTCTGATATTATATAGACAACGATTCATCGAGAAAATAATCAGAATTGTCATTAATGAAAATTATTGTACCCAGCTGCAATAAAAAACAAAACAATACCATGTATATCTACATGTATATCTACATGGTATTGTTTTGTGACCTGTTTTTCAAGCTTTACATTTTCAGTATAGGACCAAATGTGCTTCATGCTGAGTGACACAGAAGGGGTAGAGAAGTCAAGTATTGAAAGAGTGGCTAATGCCCTGCTGGTTTTGGTTTTCTTATGGGATTTGTTAACAATAAGAAACATAGAATAGCACCAGCCTTATCCTTTTTAATTACAAAATAATTAACACTCAAACAGAGAATATCCCTGGAAACAGATTTGTTACAGGCTCGCTACGCCTATGAAACATGTTAAAATGAAAGCCAACATGATAATGGGTGATTATAGTAATTAATAGACTGAACTAATTACTTTCGCCAGTAGAGATTCATTGAAAGCAGAAGAGAACATGGTGTGTCTTTTAAGCAGAGCTTGTCCAACTGAAACTTAAACATTTCTAATTAACCATCCCGGTCTGCTGCCTTACAGTAGCTATAACACTGTCTGATAACTGATGTCATTTCAGTTACTTCCTTCCTGTTAAAAATCCTGTCAGGCTTTTACACAGGTTTTTATCCCCAGAACAGTTCACTTGGAAAATGCTTTCTGATGCTCTGACTTGTCAACACATTCTTGCATGCAGAGTGTGATTTCACTGATTGCTGACCCCTTTCTCTGATGACCCTTTGACTGTCATTTGAAGGCGGTGTATGGGACACGCATGTCATGTTAATAAAGACATTAAACCCTATGTACCCCTCCACCATAGAACAAAGTCCGGACCTGTCTGGGGATATAGATCTCTAATTGCTTTTGCGTGGTGGTGCAGCAGAATTGTGCTTCCCAGATGTCACCTCTGCCAAAACCTACTGCACGTCACTGTCAATAGGCCTGCGAAATCTCCCTAACAAGCTCGCGATTACATAAATCTATAGCTGAACTGGCGCAAAGAGACTGAGCAACTTTCAAGGAGACTTCATGTTTGATGTTCCGGGGCTTGATTGCATTTTGAAAAAAACGGAAACCCACTATATTGGAAATGTGTCCAAACAGTCTAGGTTTGCTAATTTTGTCATAGTCAATTTCATAGCTCGGCCGTGAGAACGGGCGGCGCTGGAATGAAGTTCCTGAGTGCTTTGCAGAGGGGCGTGAGTGGGTTTGACAGGCCCAGTGAAATATGCTCCACTCTACCTTTTTTCATTACAAGAGCAGGGACCAAAAATGCAAATCTGGGGTCCCCTCTCGAGAGGTCATTAGAAATGTGACATATCAAACAACCAGCTCAAAGTGGCAGACAAAATATTACATTATTGCTACATAAATGTTTTTCATATTTTAATTTTGCTATGATATGCAAACTTACATTTTCAATAAAGTGCTGTTTTGTTTTGAGCAGCTCTTTAAAGTAACTGTTTAGATGGCCTCAGTGCTCACTTTCAGTGTTTAATATGGCAGAAATCCTTGATCATAAGAAGAGTAACTACATCCTAAAGAGTGACTGATAGACTGGATCTGTCTCATGGCCTCCTCTGAAGAGGCAATGAATTGGCTTAATGGTGAATAGACTGGAGAGCCACGCTGAGGGGGGTGGGGGGGATGAGAAGGGACATTAAATGACATAGTTTATAGCCCCAGCTCCATCAGCATTGTCATACCCACGCTGTAATTTTAGCCTCTTTTTTTTCTGCACCATAAGGCAGGTTGTATGTGAAGCCCTAAGCTCGGTTAAACACACAACCATCACATACCTGGTACCTTATGATGCCATGTGTCACCAAGAGTAAAACAAGTTGACATACTGATTGAAGATCTTATACGTGTGTGCTATTTGTCGAAAGTTAGACCCAAGGAATACTTTTTCTATTTACCACACTGATTAAGATAAGAAATCCAGATAGGAACTGAAGTCTTGGGATTTGTCCAAAGCAGTTTGAACATGCGTATAATAAGATCACGCTTATTTGAACCCAGTCCAACATGCACACCAGGAGCCATAAACGGCGAGATCCATTACGGTGATATTCTCCTTGAGTATTTACCAGCCTGTTTTCAACACAACTCATTATTTGTGATAAATTAGCAGGCTGATTATAGTGATATGCTCTAATTTGTAAATGAGTGGGGTGCACCTGTCAGTAAGACTCATTTGCTAATAACGACCATCCACTGAATAAGTAACGACCTTTCTAATTTCAGTTGACTCCTTAACCGTCTGGTTTGTAGTATTCTGCCATTTCATTTTGCTGCACATTTGAGTCCTTGCTTATTGCCATTTCTCCCTGTGTAGTTTCATAGTTAGGTCAAACTGAAACGATCAGTTAATCGATTAGTTGACTGACAGACAGTTAATCAGCAGCTATTTTGATAATCTGTTAATTTAGATCAGTCCCTAATGAAAATAATCATTAGTTGCAGCACTACAAGTGACATTGATGAACATACTTTTTTTGCTTAGATTGTTTTCCACAATACTGTAATGCAACTGAAACATTTGCTACTTAAGGCCTGATAGGAACAGTGGACACATACTATACTTCTTTAACCACAGTTTTACTGTCTTCAATACTGAACTTGGATAGTGTAGAAATCATAAAACCTGAGGGAACAGTGAGAGAAGGAGCAGCAGGGTGGGAAAACTGGTTTCTCATTAAAAGATACTACCCTGTTACGTTACAAAGGCCTTATCGTAATACAAGACAAGGGGGTATGTGACCTTCAGCCATTAAACCATCTTGTTAATTGTCTAATAATAAAATGTTTTTTATTGTGCAAAAACCCTTTAGTATAATTGAATTTCACTCTTCTTTCGCTCATCTTTTTTTCCTTTTTTTAATTCTCTTTCTTCTGAGGCTGTGAATCCTCACCATTACTGGTGATAATGATAATATGGGATTGGTTTTCCAGGATTGTTGCTCCATCCCTACATCCTTCCAGCCACCACCCCACTCTTCTCCCGGCAAACTTTACATTTAAACCACTCTCATTACAGCACAGATTACAGAGGCCTATTGGTCCTCATTAGCGCCCACTGATCCTTGGCTGGGCCCATGTCCTAACATCTTTTAATTAGTATTCTGGAAATCTAATCAATGTAATAACTCACATTAATCTCCCCTTTTGCACTTATTTTCTCCCACTCTTTTATTTCAGGATGTTCTTGGCTTGAAGGCTCAAAGGCTGATAAAATGTGGTCTGTTTTCTGAGCCTGCCAGGTATGTGACATGGGGGCTGTAAAGACCTTGATGTGCTCAGAGTTGAAGGGCAAACTGGATCATTGAGTTGATTTGACTGCAGTTAGTGAACTCCTGATCAAACAAATTATGGTCAAAGCACACAAAAAAAGATGCGTCTTAACATCTAATTTATACTGTGAGGCTGGAAACATGTTAGTATGTTAGTGACAGATGTAGACGGAGGGAGTTTTACTCTAAATGCTCTGTAAAGCTTTCAGTCCCCAGCCAGGCCCTGTGGTGTGATATGAAGTGAAAGCCAAGGCGGGGTTTGGCACTGGACGGCCATTTTGTGTCTGGTCTGATGCATGGTTTCACTAGGTGTCACTTTGGCTACATATCAGAGTCAGTGGTGGCGGTGAGCAAAGCTGCAGGTCTCATTAAAGCATGTTTACCGCAACAGTTGCAGGGTGAACAGAGAAACTACGGCCGTTAGGCGTTTTAAAGACACGTTTACAGAGGAGGTGGCTTGAAAATTCAAATTCCAGATTATTAAATCATATTGTTCCCGTGATGAATGTAATGTGATTTTGAAAACACAGATGTCAGTATTCACTTTATCTGCTCGTAGTAAAGTATGGAAGGACAAGTGCTATTAGGCCATTGTGACTTGCATCCATGTGAGAGGAGGCCAGTCTCTGCCAGCCCAGTATTCATACACCTTTGTGTACAGTAAAGTGCTGTTTCTATGCCAGGTATCCAGGGCAGACATTTTGGCGCAGCTTTGGCAGTATAGACAAAGACGCTAGGGTGTGATGGGACACAGACCTGCCATTTCCCAGCAGCACTGGCATGCCTCTCACTGTAGAATGATGAATGGTTCCACCCACATGCCACACATATGACGCATACATACACACTCGCTCGTATAAACGTGCAAAAAACATACAAGCAACCCCCCCACGTCAGGTCAGGCTTTGGCATTGCATCACACACACAAACACACAATAACACAGAGACAAGGCAGGCTTCCTTACTGTAGCGCGGCAGCATTCAGAGCCAGGTGTAGGAGGAAGGGGGGAATAAGGTTGTGTTTATTAGCTGCTCCCTTGGTGTTCTCTAAATTGCCTTGTTTGCTCGGCACAAGCACACAAACAGATGCTGTCCTCTCTGTTCTGGGTAATTCTCTGGGTCTCTGGGTATTTAGTGAAAGGCCTACCACACCACACACACGCAGACGTATTTGTGCTTGTGAATACGGTCTAGGCATACAAACGCACACATCAGACCGGGCAACTTGAAAAAACACATTTGCGTGCTAATTTCTGCGCTGATAATCTGCATCGGCAGACAAAACCTCGCAGAAGTACAGTCTGATTTATGCAAAGAATAAGACGTTGTTTCGTCACATGAGTAATTTGAGTACCGCCCATATAGCAAACCTCAGAGTCCCTAACCTTCTCAGTGACACAATTTCACTCTTATTAAGAAAATCTGCATTTAGGAGGTACCAATGCTATCAGTCGAAATTAATCTGCTTTGACTGATCCCTAATGTGACCACAGTCATCGAGTAATTATTGTCTGGATGGCTGTGCACCAGCCACATAACCACTGTCCGCCCCCACCAAAAGGGGTTTTTCTTGGTGTGTGAATCCCACTGCAACCGGCTGGTTACAATGGGTACGGCAGGCATGTCATTTAGCGCTTGATCAGTGAGTCGTGATTAGCCTGCCCTGTATTATTGTGATTAACGTCCGCCCAGCGGACGACTGTCCTGTTGTCACCAGTGATGCCATGTGAGATCTTGAGACTCTGGGATGAGGGCCAGTGGAGCAACCTGGTAGTATGGCAACACAAAACTGCTCACTCTGATGATGGCTGCTTCTCTAAAATGCGTACGCACACACAAACCCACACACTTCCACTGCCTCATGCTTCTTTCTTAACTGTCAGTCACAAAATCTAATGCATGTAACGAGTGCAGCGCTCTTTGCCCGTGCAGCTATGTTTTGTCTGTGTGTCTGCTCAGATTAGTTAACCCACTGCAGCTTGCATGTTGTATAGTATTTCCATCAGGTCGCGTACTAAAATCCAAAATCTCATCTATCTATAGTGGTCTGTTACACTATTTCATCTCACAGCACCTTGACCAACAAAGTCGATTTGACCGGGGCTGATTATAGTAACGAAGCCAGTCCAAGAGAATATGCACGTTCTCACTGTACGTCAAATTAGATCACAGCAAGGGGGGATGCAGCGAGCTGACCCCCGTCTCTTCTCCTCAGACAATTGGTCACTTACACACAGGGAGCTTCTGAAAGCAGGCCTGTGGACCAAACTGTGGCTGATGGCTCACAGAGCAGTGCAGCTCAGAGAGAAAGGACAAAGGAAGATGATCAGGGAAAATTAAAAGCTCAGTTTAAAATGAGAGCTTGATCCTTGATTATGCCACAGAGGAAAAAAGAGGACCTACTAAAACTCAGTAGAAATAAGTGTACTTCCAGTATTTGTGTTTCAGCATGTGGGTTTCACATAAAAATGTTGCACTTGACAGACAGAGAAGAGACTATTTCTGTCTCTGTACATCACACTTTAAAAAAACATGTGAATCTGGAGATATAAACTTGTTTTTCACTTCATGCTAAATTTATGTATTCCTTAGGACTGCAGATCAAAGTATCTTGATTTTAAAAATTATGATTTTTTTATTTTTTATTAAGGGATTCTTCTTGTGCATGAGCCTCTGTATCTGTATTTCATTTTATTGTAATTACTCGCCAAAACTCTGATCCCCTTCTCACGGCTCTTGTGCATCCGCTGGTGGAAAAGAGTCAGTTTTGATTACAAAGTAAACGCTGCAGCATCAGACGGGGTGGGGGGTTACATGCTGATATGCATTCTATCAGGATGATTTATGCAAATTATGCACATTATTCCCGCAGGAATCTCTCTTCTGAAAGTGCCAGGATAAATTGCCGGAAATTAGCCATAAAATTCACTGTGCAGGGAGTGTGAGGTGAAGGCCGCCGAGGAGCCAAGGACATTGGGCCGCCGTGGTTACGCTTGGCCTGGCCTGCCTCCCCCATGCTTGGCATTCATGGCTGTTAAAGACCTCTGCTCAGGCAGATACACTGAAGCCTCGAGTAGCACACAGCACATCAGGAAGATCAGCCAAGCAAGTGTTACACTAACGGCCGGGGTTTCATGCTCTAGTAACAACATCCTTTACATATCTACATATTGGATTGAAATGCATTTTAAAAAATTCTTCAAATTTCTTACGAGGATGCCGTTGATGTCATTCAGTCAATAGCCTCAAATCCAGTTACTGTTTAGATTGTTTTTATGTCTTTTTATGCGTTTTTTATGACTTTGTTTACAGTGTAGTTGACCTTGTTCATAGCACATCTTAATCTTCAGATTATATTTTAATCAGATACCTGTCCAGGAATCGGGTAATGAATAGTTGTTTGAACAACACGTAAACAAATAGCTGTCAGTATCATAACACACAATTCAGGCTGTATTAGACAGTGTCTGCTTTATAGCTTTACCCTCTCTATTGGTCAGACCTTTCATTTGTCTCATGAGGTGTGTGTGTGTGAAACAAAGAACGAGTGTGTGTGTATGAAATGAGCAGTGAGTGATTCACCCTGTTATTGTGTCATCCTCATGTCTTTATTTCAATGTGGAAGCCAGAGTTAATGAATATCAGCAGAGACTAGAGATGAAATCCACCTCGCTTTAGCATTAATGAACCCTGAGGGGTTCAGGATCTGCATATTGATAAGGCTAAGTGATCCCCATGTCTCTCTTGCACATACTACAAGAAAACACTTGTGTAAACACACACATACCACATACAGATATTTTAGAAAGTCCAGGTTAGAGATTTTTTTTTTAATTTTGGCCAAAATCATGATTTGTCTTTTCTTTTAGTTGCAGTGTAGTGCTATTTGTTTCTTTCCCCCCCCTGTACACACGATCCAGAGAGCCTGCTGGGTCACTCTGAGCTCTACATCCACTCGAATCAAACAGTAACACATAATCTGAATGTTAAGGTCATAGAAATGGAAAGTTCACAGCTGTCCGACCCTTGAGTGGCCTCTGTACAGACAATAGTTATTTTTATGGTACTGTCACATTAAAATCATCACAAGGTCTGTTTAATTTAATTATCTGATGTAAAAATGTTGGGATTGTTTTGTAATAGCATTTGTGAAATGTACAGATATTTCTAACTACTTCTACTTCTAAGTTGAGATAGCGGATGAAAAACAAATCAAATTGTCTACAGTGTTAATAATTGGATTTATATGGTACACATATTTGTTCATAGAAAGCACTCTACTTAATTTCAGCAGTTTTTGTTTGCTCAATCCAGAGTGAACTGTTGCAGAGTAAACAACCTGTACAGTGACAGTGCCCACTCTGTCCACAACAACAACACAAATTACTATCCTCTAGCATGACACGTTTTAATCTCTTGAGGAATAAAAGAACATCAGATTACGGCACAAAGACAGAGCCATCGATAAACAGGGATTGGGGGATTGGGAGTTTAATCTGATTAATATGGAGACAGTTGGAATATTTAGAGATGTTACTCAACAATTGTATTTGGGATGAGAGGATAATCACACATTGCTACGTCATTTATTGTACCCTGTTAGAGCTTTGGGAGCTAAACATGCCACCATATGTTTACCTGACCTCAGGCCCTGGCCTCAGAAACATTCCCAATATTATAAATTAGTGTTAGTGTTGTTATTGTTCCAAAACAATTGACCTGAATGGGGGAATTAAACTATTTTATACTGTAGATATGTTGTTAAGCTTGAATACAACAAAGTTAGAGTCAGATTTCAGTTTTCTAAGTTAAAGCACTGTACCTCTAAGCACGCACTGAGAAAAACATAGCCATACACAGACAGTGGAAGAAACGGGAGAGGCAGTACAAAAACAGATAAAGAAGATGGGCTTTAAAAAATAATGTAGGTATTACAATGAGATGTGTTTACAGATAACGATAAAAATCATCTTGTCTTTTTCAGTAGACAGACTTTTGAGCTTAGTGTAAGCATAACTCAGAAAATCAGCAATTATTTCTTGAATTTTTTGAGGGAACTTCAAACATAAGATGCTGTACCACTCTGTAGTTGAGGAAAGTAGATTGTGTGCTTGTCCAGGTCAATAACATCTGGTAGTGTTACAAAGGATGTAACTATATATCTGTCTCCCCGTAAGTAGCTAAATATCCAATCAGATGATCCAACAGTCCAAAAATATCTGACAGAGTTTGGAAAATAGAGCAACAAAAAGAGACTAATTACAACAAACCTTAGACCCTAGAATTAAACTTTAGCCAATACAATCGATGATGCACCTTGAAACTGCATCTGGCCATTTCTGGCACAAGTTAAAGCTGTATGTACACACTCCATTTCCTCTTCCTGTCTAATGAGATATTCTGCAATAACTTATAATTATCAAAACTACAACAAACCTGAGACTGCCCAACTGTGAGAAAAGAGTGACTTAAAACTTTGCACCTCCATAGCTGGTACATTTTTAAATGAGTGAGTGTATACTTAACCCAACCAAAACTGACCTCTGTAATTTAGCAGTTTTATTAGCCAGCACTGTGTGTGTGCACAACACAAAGACAACATTATGCATTGCTATCAGTGGCCTGACAAAAGTGAATTACCACCCGGCAGTTGATTTGGTGCCTCAACCAGTGCAAGCACATATATCTTTATACACTGTGTATGACACAGCATGGATGAATCCATTGCAGGAGTCTCCCCTGTTACTGATATAAAGGGGACATTTCAATTCAATGCGCTTATGTATATTTTGACTTTCATGTTTATCATCCTTAGCATACATCACATCCGCGTTATGAATAGGCACCCTGCTGGCCCTTGATATGGTAAATTGGACATTTTATGGTTTATGAAAAGGGGTGTTTTTTATCTTCCACTTTTATTCATGAGCCCTGAATCTCGCTGTAAATGCCTTTAAGACAGATTCAGCTTTATTAGACTCATGAATAAAAACGATGCTGCTTAGTACAACTACTGGCTTTAGTTGGTGCCCACTGAAGAAAGCTTGAGCCTCTTGGTTTTTCTGTTCCATGACACTTCTTAGTGTTGTATCATTTCCCAGTCCAACCCACCGACATAACATTTCAGAGACCCTAGTGTGTACATGACATTTCACCAGCTTGTAACAATGGCAGAAATATCACCGAGTATCTATCAGTTCCCACATCAAGAAGAACACGATAGCTTTCAATATTCAGCATTCCACTTAAATCATGTGATACTTCACCTCAATGTTGTCATCCTCGTGGTCCTCTTAAAATCCTCTCTGCTCTCATGTAAACAGATTTTTGTGTTTTTCCTTTGGATGCTGTTTTCTGTTTTCCACACACATATGGCTCCGTCTCACCCCTGGGGAATTTGCTCTTCTGGGCTAATGTGAATATTAGTATGGGTTAAATGCTCCAGTCATTTGTGCATTAATTCATATTGCATAATTAATGTTTTTTTTTTTGTGAAGTCAATTTCCAACAGCAGTAGAAGGGGGGGGAAATGACATTTCTGTGTGAAATCTAAAAATATCTGAACAAAGTCCTGAAAAAAGATGATACCCGACAGGAGTTGCTGACAGGATTTCTATGCCAGAGCCATTTTGATGTCTCCAGATTATTTCCATTCTTGATTAATAAGGGCTGTTCTGTGGAGATTCAAGGCGGTCAGGAGTGTGATGGGATTAAATGGGACACTGTAATGACCCTGTTGTCGGAATGGCTCATCATACAGACACAAAGCTGAGATCGGAGACCGGTGAAAACCATGCCACTGTTGTAAACTGAAAACATCACCACTTTTGAGGCAAGAGATAAAGGAATTGGCTCTTTTTGTTAAAATTATTCAGAGAAAACATTCAGCAAATCTTTTTTTTTTTTTTTTGCATGTACAATTTACAGTTGTGAGTTTAAAGTCGTGTTTTGAAACATTGAAAATTATAGTAATTCCTAAACTCTCTCTCATATTTATTGAGTTTTATATCAAACTAAAACTTGAGATCTGTGATGTTAGGTGGTAATCCTTTAAAAAAAGACCCAAGTGTTTGTTTTGACAGAGCTGCGAATCTGCATGTCAATCTTACAAGCTGTTAGTCTCACATGAAATGCTTAATGATTCATAATCCTCAAAAAAAACAACCCAAAACATTAATTAATTTTCTGAAAATAGGAAAATGTCCATATTATGTGCCTCTGTCCATGGTGCTGAAATCTTTAGAACTCACACTGACTTTACATTTTATGTGAAAAATCATCAATAAATTATATATAGATTGCAAAGATTATTGCGTAATAAAATGTTTACTTTAATATCAAGCCTTCCTGTGTATTTAAATAATGTGTTTAAAGTGTCTACATCTGATGTAAAATGGCCAACCTCACATCCCTTAAATTTTGACTGAGCTCCATGTGGAGTAGTTTGTTTAAGATTGAAATTATGCAAAAAAATATATATATTTAAGGAATAATTTTCTGAGTTTTGCTGTTTGGATCTCGTCAGTTGTTTTCTCGTGTGGACAGCAGACTGAGGAGGACAAAGGGCGAGTCAATGGGAGTGAAGCTGATGGCTGCGTTGTGATTAAAGACACCAAATTACGGCAATGAACAGTGTCGTAATTACATTCCTTAATCACATTCTGGAGGTCTAATTGCCTTAACGATGGCTTTTATTATGCGAACTCAGGTATTACATTCGACAGTTTTCATACACTGTTGTTTTCGAATTAAAATATAATTTCACACCGTCATGGAAATTGTTTTAATAATCAAAATGAAGTCGCCGGAGTTTTAATTTTTATTCTATTGAGAGGCATAAACATCATCTTGCTGTCTTGGGGCAATATTCACCCACCACGTCTGGCCTTCGCTCTCAAGTCTTGGCCCAAGAAAAAAAGAAAAAAGAAAAGGAAAGTTAAATGATTGACCAATTCTGTCTCCGGCAAGATTTAGAGCTTGACAAGTAAGAAGCTCCATCGCCACAGGAAACGACGAAGGTATCATTTTATATTTGTTTCACAATTTAACCATCATAAAATGTCAAGTTCAATTTTACCTTATTCACTAAGTGTATTCATCAAATACAAAAAAGGCAGTTCACTCTGATTCCACTTCCACTACACTTCACATCAGATGAATAGACAGAAGTATTTCTGTTGTTCAAAATATTTTAATAAAGCTTTTTTTTTCCAACACTGAAATACATACAAATGGCCCTCTGCTCTTATAATAACTAATGTATCTACAGTAATCCACAGTTCGACCTGACAACGCGATTGATCTGATCATCTTGTGTGAGGAGGAGAAATATAGCAACTAAAAAAAAAAAAAAAAAAAGACCACAATGTGCAATGCAAGCAAAATATCCATTATAAATATCCGAATTAATAAATTACAAAAGACACATCGAAACACCTGACAAACCTCGGTTCAGATTTTCTACAATTTTCTGAATTTTTATTATATCACAGTGCCCCCCCAAAAAATGAATTGTAATAGACGTGCGCAACTATTAACAAGTGTCTGGATTAGCACGCAAATATCTGAGTGATTAAACCACTTAACTCATCTTATTTTATCTAACTTTTCCTTGGTCGTGACATTCCACGTGCTCAACAGAAAAGTTCATGAAAAACAGGCCTTGAACCAGTAAGCAAACAGCAAATGTCTCTGTGGTGAATCAGATAAAAACCGCAAAATAAAACGTGGAGGGGGGAAAGCAGCAGAAAGTGAGGTTGGACTAACGCTCCAGGAAGGTGTCCATCTATTCAAGTGAAACAGTCGCACGTTGTCAGGTGAATCACCAAAAGGGTCCATAACAGAGTAAGTGATCAACAACTCACTCAACACTTGCAGCCACTCTTACAGGCCTAACTGTAGCTCTGTTTGGTCTTCACTGCCATTCATACCAGCACTTTAAGGATGATTTTATGTACACAATCAAGTATTGTTTGAACAAAACAAAAAAAGCGCGTTTTGAATGCATTTAGTAAATATTATAAAAGTATTCATCGGCATTACTTCTTTGTCTCTAGCCTACTGACTTCAACAACAGTCTCACATGTTTTCCTCCCCAAAAAGTGTTCTCAAAAGTGGTGTCTGTTCTCGCGTATGCTTTCTCTGAGTCCGTATCAGACGCAGTTAAGGCTTGTCAGTGCACTGTTTGCAGAGGCTGGAGGTGGCGTTGTTGAATAGGGTACATTTATCGGGACAAGAGGACGCAGCCACCCCGGTGGGGAAGGGATATCCAGGCGGTTGCTCGTACGCGCCCAAGCCGGGAGCTGCGAGGGCGGTGGTGGCCGGTATTGAAGCAGCAGAGATGGCTTGGCCTTGGTTGAGATATGCCACTAGCCTCCTCATCTCCTCCAGTGCCTGCGCCTGCATGAGGATGTAGTTTTTGGCGAGCAGCAAAGTGGCGATTTTGGAGAGTTTCCGCACTGAGGGGCTGTGCGCGTAGGGGATGACCCCCCTGAGCTCATCCAGCGCGTCGTTCAGATCGTGCATCCGTCGTCTTTCTCTGGCATTGATGTTTAGCCTCAGTGTTTTCTGCTCTTTGGTTTTCTTACCTCCATCAGCTTTCCCTGCGCTCACCGTCCGCCCATCGGTCAGAAGGACCATCTCACACCTGCCGTCACTGTCGTCGTCGGGGCTCTGCTCTCCTCCGCTGCTCTCCGCCGCCGAGGTCCTGTTGGCGCTCTCCCCAAAATTCACGCACAAAGATCCGGTCGGCAGACCCAGTGGCCCCCCTCTACCTCCCGCCAGTCCTCCCGGCTGAATCGGGTCTTGATCGGTCTGGTCAAAGCAGCTGATCGGTGACTGGCGATCTCTGGCTGGTAGTTCAATGCCGACCGACGATCTGAAAGGATCCATTTTTTTAGTGGACACTGCGCTGAGAGTTTTGTGAAAAATGTCCGCTGCGCCGGCGTTCAAGTTCATCCTCCTGTCCATAGCCGTGTAGGGTTCTCGTTGTGGCGAGATGAGGTCGCTTCTGGGAACTCTTAACACGTCTTTGTGAGTTTCTTCCTCTGTTTGTCCTTTACGAGTTTTGTTCTGTGTCAGCGGTGAAGTTGCAGCCTCACTTGACTTGTCAGCTGAGGTGTGGAGACGAGGAGGAGACTCGCGTATTAAGTGCCTCCCTCCCTCTCTCTTTCTCTCTCTCTCTCTCTAGCTTTGTGTCTCTCTCCCACTATCTCTATCTCTCTCTATCTCTCTCTATTTGATTCACCTTCATCGGATCTCCATGATGATCCTCGTTACGCACAAGACGCGTGAATCTTTTTACATCATTATCTTGAGGCGGGTTATTAAAGATTCGCCTATTGGGACAGACCCCCCCCCCCCCCTCTACCCAATCAAGTTAACGTTTTAATTAATGGCATTTAAGCGATGGCAAACAATACCTCACACGATCTATCCTATCTCTCTCTGTATGTGTGTGTGATCCAGGCTCTTTATAAGTGCGTAAGTAGTAATATTTAGTCGTTTGACTGCTTTTAGTCATTCTCGTTTGATTCAATGTTTCATCCAGTCCAGGTCAAAGCTCAGAGTTCATAATTGTGCTTTTGCCAATTCTCGTTTTTTGCCACTAGTTTGTCTCAACTCAAGTAATCGACCGAGCTTATTATCACAGCTTGACAAAGTGTTCTGCTACATAGTTTCATTGGTGATGTGCTGTTTCATCACAGCCACATCCATCACTACCTTTTATTTTGTCTTTTAGTAGTTTAAAATAATCTAATTTCTCCCCAAATTAACACAAAAATTCCCTGCTGCACTATTGAAATCTGTCCATAGTTTTCCCTTGACAGATCTTGAACACTTACCAATATTTACTCGTTCTCCTACTGCCATCTACTGGTTAGTATGGTGTAGTACAACTACAAAGGAGACACAAATATCTTGCAACATTGTATGCCACGAAGTAGTAGTATCTGTAATAAACATTGTTTTGGCTAGACGTCTGTATGGAAGTTTAGAGCATATAAGGGCTTAGACCATTATGATAGAAGTACATGGTCACCATTCCCATGTTCAATTATGTCTTCAATTAAGTTATTGCAGCAATTTTGGGGTTGATACCATTTGTTATACAAAGTTGGTGCAAAATGTATTTTTGCCCACTCGAAACTTGATCAAAATTGTCAAAAAATCACTTTAAAAACTTCAGAAACACCATCAAAGGATTCATGCTGTGATTTGGTATCAAACACTTTTGACATTCGGAGAAGTAAGTTCTGGAAATTACTCAGAAAATCCCTTATTGTCAATATACCTATGGAAGCCATACATCAGCTGAATAGCCTAGGTCTCTAGTTTGTGGTTGTAAAGTTTCAAGAGTGTGTGAATAATAATAGGTCACTTTTTATACAATGAGGTCAAGTCTCCCTACGATGAAATAGCTGCTATGGGGTCTATCATCATCACACATGAATACAATAAGGCTCATTAAATCCACAATAGTTTCAGCTTTTCACTCATAGCCAATTTATACAATTCCAAGGCAGTTTAGGGTTCCCAGTATGCCGAAATATTTAAATACACCATTTTTAGAATAGGTGAAAATAACACATTCATACTGACAGGTAGACATAGAACCCATTTTCATTTGGATGTCTTGAGGTGGGGGGTCAAAGGATTTCTTTTGAAAATGGCCATACCATTTGTTCAGATCCCTCACCACAATTTAGCCTAAGTGTGGAGCATTATTTAGCCTCTTCATAACCTGTTTAGTTTCATAATAGCAGTTTCTTCACTAGTTGCTTTAAAACTGAGCCCGCTACAGCCTCTTAAAGACAGTAATGTCAGCCAAGCCCATATATGGCCCTGATGATGTCATCATTGGGCTTTAGACATCACATTTATAACAGAGTTTCGCATAATGGAAGCATAATGTTTACAAGCATTATTACAAGTATAGAAATTTGACCTCTGCTGCTTTGAGTTTAACCTTTGTTTCTTCAAATCTGAAATAATCCTCTAAAGGAAACATTTTGAGGATTAATTGTCTCATGAGAGGGAAAGCAGCCGCTACAGAGTGGATGTGGGCAGTGGAGCTGGTGCTGAACAGGTCATTGGCTCCACAGGTGCTCACCTGAGCTACTTTCCTTTCCAAAGGGGTCATACCTGAACTCTACAGGTATCCCTCAAGTGCTCCGTTGCCCGGGAAACCCCACAGTGCACAAAGGTGCAGTAAGACCAGTGTAACTACTTGCACAGGGAGCACATTCTTCACCTTGGAAATTCCAGACATACACAAAAAGCCATTTTAGTAATTACACTCCCCTAGAAGCCATTTGTAGACACTGGCTGCAATGCATTAAGGAACAAAACCTCCCTCCACTTCCTCTGATGTTACCATGGTGAGTTACCATGGCATGTGTGCTGCCCACATTTAAGAAACCTTTAGCAGTGATTACAATTGACCCCTGCCAATTGAAACCACAGTGAGTTTTTGGCGTGGATTTTTTTCACCCTCTGAGGTGATACCTTGGCAGCTTCACATTGTTGGAATGGAGCTTTGTAGCAAAGTCTGTGCTGACTCCTCCAGTGTATCACCCACTGAACAAGAGAGACTGCCAAAGAGTTGTTTTGTTCAGGGTTCAATTATGTCCTTTAATCACATGCACAGGCAGAGAAATGGAGTCGGAGAGAGGAATGAGAGATTTTAAATGTAAAACTCCCAGTGTAACTCCCTTAATCTTTAAGAATTCACTTAATCAATGTAGACATGTTGCTCAATTCCAACTTTATATGTGCTTGTAGTCACAACTTCAAATTACTAAAATTACTTACCAATCGTATGATGACAAACTCTGTTCAGTTGTACAGTGTTTTTTCGCTTTAATTTTGACTCGTGTCATTCTTGCTAAAAATATTAATATCAGTATCCATAACAAAAAGGACTCAAATTATAAACTCCTACTCCCACATATATTGATTTCTAAACACTACTGGTATAGTTTTCACTGTCACATGGCAGGTAATATCCATCACTTTTTTTTAGAATTAATGCTAGCTGCCTACCTTTCTGCATCAGCATGATAATATTGTGAAACGAATATTATTGTGAATTAATATTGTGTTATAATATTGTGAAAGAACTGATACTAAAAAGCCATTTCTAGTGGAAGAAATAACTCGCTAAAATAATTTTACACACTGTGCCAAATAATTGTGACCAGATGGGCTGTTTGACTACATTTAAATTCAAAATATGACAAAATCCTGTGTATGTTTTGCAGTTTTGTGCAGCTGCATCACAAACATCATTGGCCAACATTTGTTCATCACATTCAAGGTCAATGTTTTGATCGCTTTTCCAGCATATTTCAATTGGCGCATGTTCACTCTCTCTGCTCAGACTCTCTGAGAGGCCATCAGGGGCAAAATACTTGAGGAGTTATGATCTAACGAGTGGCAGAGACAGTCGCTTTATCCTGAGACAGCAAGAGAACACCTTCATGGCCAATCAGGTCCGCCTAATGAGACAAGATGGGCCAGGATGGTGCTACAGTCCGTCAGCACTTTGGTAATGAAGAGACTGTGGAAGGTAGAACTGTGAGAAAAAAGACCAAGCGTCATTTTAGATTGAGTTACAAGAGAGGCATAGACATAGTGTAGGTGTTTCATCCATAAATGAAATGCACAGTGAATTTAAACCATATGTGAACTGTAGGGGTTGTCAGACTGTACTATATGCACATAGCCCAGCAAAAACTTAAATACACAGTAATTTTCTGATCACTGTATTCATATTTCCAGCCTTAAGAAACAACACACATCTTGTAAAATGAATGAGATGCTTAGGATGATTTTTAATAAGAACTGTTTAAAGTATTACATTTGTGAAAGTGAGTATTTCCATCTGTCCATTTGGCTTTCCTTGATTATAACTAGTCCCATTTAAAAAAATGAGTCTTCTTTGTGTCCAGGTTAGCAGGATTTTCATTTGCTACCACAAGAGGGCAGACTTGGCCTGTTAACGGGAGGAACAGTTGATGCTGGAGGAGCTGAGGGCAAAGCAGGAGCAGGATAAACGTGCTTTATTGCAGCCTTGTGGATTTCATTCAACTTTGAAGATTTTGGTTATCAGTGGAAGGCAGGCTCTCGGGCTGTAGAGGCCTGATATGAAATTTCAATTTTGTCATGTGGTGCTCTACATGGATCAGGGCGAGCCATTTCCATGACAAGGCATATAGGCTGCACTGTGCATCATGTGTATGCAACCAAGTTGCAGCTTCATTAGTAGCCTGCAGATTGTGCTCCGCCGTTTATCTGGATGGGAGGTTAAATGATCAAATTGTGACTGTAGCTCTTGTGTTAATTCGTGTCATTTTTAAGTCACGTGAACAAACCTATCGGTGAAAATCTTTCACTGTTGTATTCAGGACTCTTAACTAGCACCGAATCTATTCTTTTAATTATTTTCCAATACGGCTGACCTGTCACATTTTCTATCATCGTGTTAGCTGTGGCGTTGAGTGTTTTCACATCATTGCTTATTTGTAGCAATAAAACATTAATATCACACACACACACACACCTCCCATCCTTCATCACTGCTCCCGCCATTCTCAGTGATATGCAGAGACCCAGTTTTCATTAATCATGATCGGATTATTGTCTGCTGTCAAAATGTGCAAAATGGCACCACTGTCTTTCTCCATGTGGCGCACAAAACGTGCAATCTGTAGCAAAAATCTGCACAATATAACAAAACTTATATAAAGTTGTAGCTCCGGCAGTCTTATCAGTGTTTCTGTTGTATGTCAGATTCTCCACTCTGAAAGAAACGTTTGTCTCCATCATGTCTTAATATAACTGCGGCGCCCCTGAACGCCACTAGGCGACAGACTAAGATAAGAGGATGTTATTTCAGCCGGCGCAAATGCCATAAGACTCTCTCAGTTGCTGCTCTGTATTCAGTTTTTGTTCTGTTGGGCAACATTTTCAAACCTTTTAATATCTGATCAGACATGAGAATATGTTTCTACAGAGAGGTCCTCAGCCCACCTCCTCATTTACATTTCACACTGGGCGAGTGTTCATGGAAATTAATATGCAGATCGAATAAATCATAGTTTAATATCGTTGTCATGCAAGGCCTTTCTAAGGTTATTGCAGGGAGGCGAAAATTGGACCTGCTTTACTGCGAAAATGTCAATTTCTCTCTGAGCAAGTGGAGAAAAAATGTTTCCGCTGGAACAAGATGTTCAGTGCTGATCTACTCAACAATTTTCATCAATCAAGCGAGAATAAATGTCCTTCTATAGTTGTAATTATTTTATTCAAAGGTATTATTACTATTACGTCGCTCAGTTTGTACATTTTCCCCACATGATTAAAGAAAATAAGGTTTTAGGACAATTTTTGTTCATATCTTCTAATACTCTCCCTTGTGGATGTGTGTGTGTGTGTGTGTGTATACAGTTTATATGCTGCGAATGAGTTCTGCATTCCTGTACTACAGTGTAACAGCCATTTCCGCTTCTGTACCGACAGGCGAGTGAAACAAAAGGCTGATCGGTGGTGCGCAGATTTCAGCACCACAGAAGGTGGACAGCTCTCTCTGGCAGCCTGTGTGTGTGTGGATGGACAGCTCCCACCGACACACACACACACACACACACACACATTCACACAGGAGCCATCCATCACATGTATGTTCACATGAAAAACCAGAGCTTTAAAAAAATCAGTGTGCATTCATTTTATTGTTGGGGGGAAGGGGTACAGCAGTACATGAATAATGCGTTACAGTTTGATACAACACACGAACCTCCAACTGAGAACGAGACCAGTGATGTTTTTAAAACTGTAAATTGCAAAAAGATGCGATGTGTGTGTTTCTAGGCTCTGCAGACATCTGAAGATTGGAGGATCATCTCTTGGCATTCACCGCGTGCCTTAATTGTAAGACATTAAATCAAGGTCCGCTGTGAACACGGAGAGACACAACCCACGGAGAGACAACTGTGTGTGTGTATGTGTGTGTGTGTGTGTGTGTCTCCACCAGCTGCATTCATACTGTGGGAAACGGGCAAACACCTCGACCCGTCCGATGAAAGCTGTTATAAATGTGATCAAATAATTTTGCAGCCTTGGAGGCCTGTGCTGTGTGGCTAAAACGGTTTGGGATGTTGGCCCAAAAATGCAAATAAAATAAAAAATCCAAATCTTCCCGCACGTATCCAAAGAGATCAAATCCTCTCCGGTTGTAGTGCAGGCCTACCTTATATTGTAAAAACAAAAAACAAGAAAAACATTCAATTGGGGGAAAAGAGGTTATGTTACAGGACTGAATAACGGACAGCAGGTCTGCGAGCAAAATGATTATACGTCCCAGGCCGCTTTTAAAAAAGGACTCCGTTTGGTCTTTCTCCGTCGACTGCTTTGTCCAAAATTGCAGAAAGCATTAAAGTCCTCCATTATCCCATAATGCACCTACAAAAGAAGGAACACACAAAATGCGTCATGAACTTCAGATATAATTGCAGATGACAAAATCTCATTGACCTGTTTAAAAAAAAAAAAATAGAGTCGGGGGTCCATAAAACAAAAAACGTTCAAAGTATTGATTTTCCTTATCAGATAGCACACGCATTTTCCTCCAACACACACACACAAGCCTTCAGCGTCTATATGCGGGTCACACGTTAAAACTGCCGCAAATTGCTGCAAACGGGGCAGCTGAAGAGCCTCGGTAACTGCGGGTGTCCTGAACACAGCGGTGCTCTACGTGTATGCGCCCACGCACGCGTCTCTAACAGCAGCAGACGGACCGGGACACCGAGCCCAGCATCGACACCGCCTAACTGGGACTGAGCCTCCGTCTCCGTCCGGTCTTCTCCTCTGACTTTGGGATTAATGGTGCTCCAGCCAAACAAATGAGGCATCTGCCTTCAGCACAAGAGGATTGGGATAAGGGGGGGGGGGGGGGGGTGTTGACGTCACCGGGCAAACAGATGTTCCTCTATATTACCCAGCGTCCTCCTCATCACTACCCTGTGTCCTTGAAACTAGGAGGGAAATTGACGACTTCACTTCCCATTCGGAGTATCAACGTTTATCGTCGAAATTTGTTAATAGTTCTGCAGTTGGTTAGTGAAGTGTGTGTGTGTGTGTGTGTGTGTGTGTGTGTGTGTGTCGGCAGAGGAAATGCCAACAATGGCCCCGCAAATTGTGAAGCCCTAAATCTGGTATTGGCTGTGAGCGGTTATGCAACATTGCACTATTCAATAAAAAAAAGAGTGAGAACACGTGTACACACGCACACAAATACGGACTCGTGCACGGGTATGTGCACACGCACTCTCCCGCACACACACACACACACAGGGTTGAGGGAGGGATGCTCGTGTCCTCCTCCTGCTTGATGTGTATGTATATGTGTGTATATACTGTATTTTACTCGATGTGAGCTGACACTCATTTCTAGTCCGAGGTTTGGAAATAAACCTAAAAGCCAACGAGTGAATCTGTCGTGATGTGCTTATATAACGTGTATAATACGTCTGATGGAGAAATGAGATGTATTAAGTGCTTAGAGATGTGTGGTTTAAGATAAATGACTATATTAATCACGTTGTTGTGTGATGGGCTGACATATATAATCTGGAATAATGCAGACTTCTATTGTTCTCCATATCTACCAATGCAGGCTAAAAAAAACTGCTTGAATTCTAATGAAGTGAGGTCTGTGTGATCATAATTAGGAGTCCCATACCTGACCACCAGTCTGAACTTGACGGAGCCACATTGTGGAGACAAATTCTGCATTTGACAGCCCACGTTTTACCATTAACGAGCAAAAAAAAAAAATCACTGCGTGAAAAGCATGGTAGGCAGTTTGAGGAGGCGCAGGCTTGTAGATATGGTAATTGTAATGCATTACACACTCGCTGGAATGGAGAGGGATGCAGAAACAAAGGGAATCGCCATTTTAGACGGAAACGTCCCCATCCTCTGAAAACCGGGCGACTCTCGCATTTTGAGCTTCATCACTGCTTGTCAGCAGCACATCTCCATCTTTCGTCTCCCTCTATATATGACCAACACGAACACGACCGCTATTGTCCTGAAGCACCGCGCAGTGAACAAACGACGAGGCTCCGAAAATCTGTCCTCTTTATTCATCTAATTGATTATGCAACCGTCGACATACAACGATCTGCGCGGGTTTGCTGATGATTTCCTATTGCCTTTTTGTTTTGTTTTGTAAGTGCTCCTCTATGAGTGGTTTATTCCCTAAATCCCGCAATAACAATGGCAAGTGCAGCGTGCACAGGGAAGCGTACAGGACCATTATATTTGATATAGATTTTGTTTTTTTAAAGAGATTACACTACTCTTCTATTAACCACTGAAATACATATTTTACAAACACGTTCACATTATCAATAAATGATCAGAGGCTCGATCATAAAACCAGATACTCACCATGATATGGTCCAACGCCATATGGTGGTTCCCAGCGCACTGTGCTCTGCTAATATGTATCCGTGCTCTGCTGCTTTTCACTGCATTTTACCGTTATCACTTCACTGGTGATCTCTACACCATTGGAGGCTTGTATTCCCGGTTCCGTTTTGGCGTAGCGGCGGACGAGCAAACACTCCGTTTGGCGAGAAGCTGATACTACCAATGAGAGCGATGCTGTAGCCTCTGCAAAGCATGGCTGCGCTTTCTCGCTTTTTTTCAAAAGAGGGCAGGTCGTTCTGTGCATTACAATGAGCAAAGTCTCTCTCTCTCTCTCTCTCTCTCTCTCTCTCTCCATGCACGCGCACACGCACGCTTTTATACTTACTAATGCGCGCACTGACACGCAAAAATATCCTATATGTCCTATAGTGTTTTTATGTTGTTGTTTTTATTATTATTATTATTATTTCCGTGCAGCTCTGTAACTGTCATCTTAGCACATAAGCCAGTCTTAGTTTATGTGTTCAATGTGCGGCAATAACTATATTGTATAATCTAGTGAAGCTCTATATTAGCGGTGGGTGCAGCCGGATCGTCGCCTCACCGGCTCACAATTAATCATGTTTAATGCCGTTTGTCTTGAGAGGTCCATTAGTGCGTTTCAGTTTCACGCATCAGGCCGCCGGATTGCAACTCAATTCATATAGGCTGGTCCTGTTAGTCCAACTATACGCCTGCTCAAATAAACTCAACGGTGACACGTTTTGTTATATACCTACTAATGCAAAAACTTGTTTATCCCTATTCAGTGGTCAATAAAGAAATAGAATAAACATTTTATTATATTTTCGTGCACATCTATCGTCTCCGTGTGCCACTACAGACCTGCTTTCAAACCTCTTTCTGCACCACACACGTCAACGTACAGAAGGACCGAGGCTGTGCAGTTTTAGGGAGTCTTGTGTTGGGCATTCAACACTGAAGCAGTAATTGATTGAAGTCCTGCACTGCTCGTTTGTATCCCCTTCACTTCCTGTCGTGATTGACTCCCAGGCAAAGATCCAATCGAAACCAGGGCCTCATGGATGATGTCATTTGAGTAACCTCACTAACCCTGTAGCCAAGGCGGAACACACAGGCCTGCTAATGCCTACTTACCTCTATTAATATAGATCTGATTCCAGCATTAGAAATAGCCTGTAGGTGTTATTCACGGTCTATTTCTTCGAGTTCTCTCCTTCTGTCATCTCATCCTTCTCCTTCTCCTTTTTTTCACCTCAGTTTCACTGTTAGTGTGTTTTACTGTTTCACTCGGTTACAGTGTTGGCCTTTGACGGCTGCAAGAATCCAGTCGGTGCAATGATGCAACGTCGACGGGTGATGCAACCACTAAAAGCGTTAACTTATTGTCAACATTTTCATTCTTACCATTTTAAGTGTTAGAGGGGAAGTCTGCCGAGGCTTGCATCAGGCTACATATAGAGGGAAGTTTGAAAGCTGCTTTTTCTCCGGCAGAGAGAGAGAGAGAGGGGGGTAAAGCTATTGTTCCCCCTGAAACAATGGGAGCTGCGGGGCGACATGCAGCGGTGCGCACATGAATGGCAGGGCTCTGGGATGTGTGTGGGTCAGTGGCCCGGGGTCTCCGTCCCAAAGCCCCTTTCCCAGCGCCTCACAATGAACCTGCACAAGGTCGGGACTCCTAGGGGTCGCAGGCCACCCCCCCTTTGTCCCGCACTTCAAAACACATAAACATTTATTAATCAAGAGCCAGCCACTGGGGCCCCCCGTCTAAAAAAAAAAGGGGGGAGATGAGAGAGGTGGCGTGAGGTGGGGGGGAGTTGAACTGGGGGAGAAAGAAAGAAATAACCACTGCCTGCAGATGCAAATTCCATCATTTGACCAGAGGTGGAAGTTTGTAAAAGTTGGAAAAGCAGCCTAATAGTGGAAGTTGGTGCTCGGAGCAGCAGACAGGCAGGCAGCGGATGGAAACACACAGCCGAGTAAGACTGGATTTGGACTTATTGAACTGTACGCGTCTGTTGGATATGCGTTCAACATGTCTGCAGTGGGATTTCTGTCGTGACACGCTGTTCTCCACACCTGAGGACTCAAAAGGACAAAACACGGGGTATAACCGCCTGCATAACACTGAAGCGATCTGAGGGAATTGCATGAAATAATACAGTCAGTGGCAGCACATTATCATAGTGAATACCATTCGTTTACGTCCAAACACACGGAGGCTGCAGGATTGAAACGCCCTTCATATATATATGCACCCGGTGTCTATGTAAACAAGTGCAGAAACTACAACTAAGGCGACATCGAAATGCTGCGTTTCTAAGTGTATTTTCGATCGAGGCTATTCTGTTATTTGTTGACAAGGCCTCTCTGAGCAGCTTGGCCACATGAAACGTGGTTGAGATTTTTTATTTTATTATTATTATTTAAAAAAAAAAAAAAAAAGAAGGAATCAACTTAATTTTACACAAGATCAAATACTGTTTATTTCAAATAAAATGTATTAATGGGCGTTAAAGCTCACCAGTAAGCATCGTTGTTTTTTAGGGGAATGCAAAAGGAAACGAAAATATATCTGTCTATAGAAAAAATATGTCCAGGCTGCTGCAGTCTTTGTGCTCTGCACCAAGTAAACGTTAGTTGCATCAGTTTTAATAACCGCAGTCTTTTTTATCTGCCTCCATATTTTTTTTTTGCATCATGCATCAGGCCTCCTCCCCCCAACCCCCCCAACCTCACACAGTCTAAACGATGTTGCTCTTTGTACTATAATATCCCCCATAAAATGTACGTCATTAATCTATTTGGTTTTTCTTTTTTTAACATGTGAGTAAATGGTAAAATAAATCTCATTGTAATATAGTAGTATGAAGCAATAACATATTTGTGTTTTTGATTTTTTTTTTTACAAATTTTGATCAGTCATAAACAGATTTTAATGAAGAATAGCAGCTTATTGTGAGCTGAAATTAGCTATAGATGAGTATTATCACTTTCATGAAAAGTATGTGTATGAAAAAATGTGATGCAGATAGCTGCAAGGCAACTACTTAAAATTTATTACTGTAGTATCATTGTTTTAACAAATTCTAATGCATTTTTTAATTGTTTCTGAATTTTGCCCAAACTCAGTCGGTTTAGTTAACAAAAAAAAGTCACTAGAGCCCTAAATATACATGTTAAGGTAGAAAGAAGTGATTTTTGTTTTGGGGTTTCTAAATAATCTCTTTCTAATGTTACATCAGCAACACAGACAGGTAGACATACCTGCAGTACCACATGAGGAAGAGGGGGCACAGTGTGTATTTTCTACAGTTTGTTTGGAAATATTTAGTTTTTATTAAGTAGTCTAGTATTTGGTGAGCATGCTGTTAAATAATGACAATTTTACTCTCGCTATATTTAAATTTAAGAACTTTCTGCATGAATTAACTACAGTCTACTGATTATTTGAATTGATATTCATTCTTAAAAATAATTAAATTCATTAAAAATGCAATTTATACGCTCTAATTGTATTGTTATTTTGTCACTGAGTGAAAATTGCTTTTGGAAAGAAATTTCTATTTCAAATGTACATCAGTTTGTAAATATTAATATAAAAACACAATATTTCTTATGTTTCACTCCAAAGACGAGGCACAATTTTTCAATATAACAAAGCACATGGGTGGTTGTTATGGGAACCTTGCCCAGATAATACAGCATCAATAACAATAACTTATTAGTTGTTGTATATGAAAGCAATTGTAAATTCCTTGTTTTCTTAGTCCATAAATACACACACACACACACATTTTCTGACATCTCTACATAATCAAGAATCAATTTCAATTTGATCAGTTTTCAGGCACCCAATATCAAAATGCCATCTTGTGCAATCCCATTTAAGATGTTATATGTGCCAGAAGTACTGACCTGCAATGAACAGACTTCAGAATTACAGAATAACCCAGTAGATCCTGCTTTGTTTCAGGACATGACCTCATTGCAAATCTTTTTTTTTTTTTTTTTCTCCCTCAAACAAATCCTGACGGTAACATGTTCCTGCTTAGCCCGAGCAGGGACAGTACGCTCCCCAAGCTAACATCAAACACCAAACAGCAGTTGTTATTTCATGGTTGCGTGCAAATAGAACCAGGTCATCTGCACTGGGTTACAGGCCTGCTGGCTGTGTTTGTAGTGTCCTCCAAAGTGTGCATCTTTCCTCATGCTACAGACATTGTGCTTTTCTGCTCAGTATATAAAGCAATATTTCATAGCTTTGCCTTGATTGCTGTTAAATTCACACATTCAACAATATCTCTAATTTGAGAGGAGAACAAATCAGAGAGGAGGTGCACTTTTTAGTGATGGTGCATGGCAATGATTGCGTAGGCTGAATTTTGACTTAGCTTAGGTATATTTTAAGGAAATTAGGTTTCCTGGTTGAGGGTAACATAAAGCCTTTTTATGACAGTGATCCTTTTCTAGTCCATTACAGATGATGTGCGTTATTTAAAAATGATGATATCCTGCATGAAATGTACCTCTCGCCATATAAACATGTGCACGAGGAAACTGAATCCTGTCTATAATTACTGGGAGGGATACTTTGTACTGTGTGCCCTTGTAATGTTTTGTGTGAGTGAAGCGAGGATGAGTGTGTGGGACCTTCCCCCTCTGACATTAGCAGGGGGTCAAATGTGCATGTAGGGCACCTGGCTCTCCACCTCCCCTCTCTCTGTGATGTTAAATGTCAACCAGCAGCATCCAGAGAAAGCTTCCATTCTAATGCTTATGCCAGGAGATCATCATGTCTGACTCTCAAAGCCATGTTTCTCTTGTGTAGAGCAATTAAAGCAGTGTGTGAGAGAGGAAATTTACAAAATCATTAACCTAAGGTTTTCATTTTAGTCAAGTAGGGGTTGAAAGAGAAACCCCTGCCTTTCATGTAAATTTAAGATGCGCCGCTTAATCTTAATTTGTTTCAGAAAGATGTGCGTTGTGTGAACATAAACTAGTAATTGAATTAAACAAATTAATTCATTTATTCTGGACGCAGGTGCTCATACTCCTGAAAATCATTTTGCTCTAATAATTTGTATTCAGTTTGCTGCCACCTCACATTGCTCAGTAACAGTTTTTTTTTAAAAATAGATGCAGCAGGAGTGATATGATCAGCTCAGAGATTTTACAAGGCGCCATGTGGATTAATGTATAGTTCAATAACTGCATTGCACGCTTATCTAATCCAATTGTTCCTCTGATTCTCTGATAAAGTTCAGCATTGGCATCTCACACAAGGTGCAGGAGGGGTTAGATGTAAATCAGTTGGAGCGTCCTCGCTCAGAAATGTCAGCAGTCAGGAACTTCTGCTGCACTTCCACTGTTCCCTAATAGAAAACCTATTGAGGCCCAATCAGCAGGTCTGTTCCAGGCTTGTAAGTGGATTTCTCTCATACCCCCAAGGTTTGCGAAATGGGGGTCAATGGGTCTGTTATTGTTTTTCTCTGCCTCTTTATCCCCACATAGCTCTGTGATGTCAACAGCAAAGTGACAGAGAAATCTGGGCCCTGGAAAAAAAAAATCTCTGAGAGGAAATAACTGCTATTATGATCTCTGTGCGTGTCTACTCTCAACAGGGCTGCAGTTGTTCCAGTGGGCATGGACACGTACCCATATGAAGAATGGAAAGAGGTAAATATCACTTATCCCCCCAAGAGATCGAAATAAAACGCAACAGCAACTAGCAGAGAGCTACTGAAAATATTGAATTTAGTCTGAAATTTATCACTAAGCATTACCTTTCCTGTCTCTCAAATGGTTTACAGTTCATTGCACAATAAGGGTCCTCATGAAATGATTTAATATGTAAACAACAAATGCTACTTATGCATTTCATAGCAGGGATACTATTGTCTTACCTATCAGAATAGGAAACACTCACTAATGCAGGATGTACACAGCTTTTCACATAATTTCCCTTTCAGCTTGAAACAAACATCTATCCTCTAAAGGGACTCTAATAGAGATATGTTTTTGTCAGAGGTGAAATAGCATTGTTTCCATTGTGTTATAGCCCGGTGCCATTTATTAAATGAAAGTGGAAATCTGTTATGAGGTTGGTTTTTATGCGTCTGCCTGCAATGTGATCATTGCACCAAAGCACAGCCATAAATTTCTTTTGATATAATTGTATTAATGCAGCGAGTAATGGATGAGCATATGTTTCACACTGATTACTATCCCTCTCTGACTGTGTGTCCTAGTTGCCTTCCCATCGCCTGACTATCGGAATGAGAATATGTGCCTTGAGTTAATGCTGATTGCAGCAGCTGCCAACACATGAATCTCCATGGCAACAATAATGGTTGCCAGGCAACCATGCTCTTTTAGGGACACTGAAAGAAGCCCAAAGGCTTACTAAAAATATATATGGGTATAGTACTTCTTCAACGCCTCAGCCGTTTGCATGTTATGCATGTAACGACAAACAGTTAAATGCTTTTAGACCTCATATGTGATTTCTGCTTTTCAGCTGCAGTGTGTTACCCTGATGTTACCCTACTTTGGCATGAGCGCTCACTTCTAAATGGCAACCACAATTACTGATACCTTTCATAGCATTTTTACACAGAGTCACGACAGAGGAATGAATGCTTTTATAAGGTTGCGCACTGTATTTGGGGCTGTGGACAGCCTGGTTCACGGAGATAGTGATGGGTTTTTTTTTTTACACTTGAAAAATGGGGCAACTGTCAGCCATCTTGGCTGCTGCATCTAGCTTCCTCTCGCAGCTCGCACGGACCCAGGTGGCATGCGCACACGCTGTGGAACAAAGCATTCCATCAGCGCAAGTGACATCACTGCAGTCAGCTCAGCTGTTTCTGCCTGCACTATAAATAGTGTGGCGGAAAGAGCGGATTGCCTATGCAGAAAATATTTAACTCCTGACCCCAAGCCTTAAGAGAAATAGATTTTTTTTCTTGTGTGGAAGTGGATCTTTGCCAGTGCATCAATCATGAAATATGGGTGTTTATTCATGCTCGCCTTATGGTTGTACTTACACAGTATCTTTGTGAAAGTGTGATGTATTATCTTGAGCTCTGTGTTATATTTATGATCAGTGACTAAGCTTTGCAACAGGAAAACAAAAATACCAATGGCAAATAAAAAGAAAAAATGATGTGATAATTTGTGTTTAAAATGGGAGTGATCTTTAATATTTCTAAAAGATTCAGATACTGAAATATATTTTCTACATCATAGTATTGAGTTTCTGTAATTTATTTTGACTTAATGTTATACAGTTTTATTAGTTTTTCCATATTTGCTTTTTCCTTGCAATATACAAATTGTTCAATGCAATTCTTTCTCATGACGGTCACGTTGTCTTTTCAAAACAGACATTGCAACTTCTAGTTGCGAAGCATGAAATTGCACAGAGCAGTGACATTTGAATACCTTACAATGGCTCTCATTAAATAGGTCAGACCTGCACCTTTGCTCATAAAGCAGCATGTATCACAGACAGAAATCATCCTTGTGTTCTGGCCACCCACAGTAACTGCACTTCATTCATCGTGTCATACTAATTGGATACTTGCGGTCTGGGCAGCGATTGTGTTTTTAATATGATTGGTGAATGTATTCTAGATGTGACCTTGTTAGCTGCGAGTTGTTTGAACAAGGCAGTTCGCTTGGAAAGTGAAGAATGTTGATGGCGGAAAATGTAAAGATAAAGCGAGGAGGAAAGCAGGGCGAAGAGCTCAGTCACGCACATCTCTGAGAGTGAAACCAATTGCGTGTCTGCTGGCTTCCTGCAGTGGCTTCTGCACATGCTCGGTTCTGAAGTCTTCTTTCACTCCAACCCTGACTAGCGCTGCGGCAGTCTGCTAGTCCAGCCAGCTGAGGGTCGTGGTGTGGCTGGCCAGGTGCCAGGACGTGTGCAGGGGGCTATGCCATGGCGTTGGCCCTCGCAGGCTGGCAGCATTGAAGAGCGTAAAGGCATTCAGTAGCGTGAATGTCCCTTTGTCTCAGAGCAGCGTGCCAGGCTAGCTCTAATGAGGCAGCTCTTTGTGGCAGGCCTCTCAACATCAAGTGGGCTGGTGGACTCATTAACCTGACTACTGCAAATAAAGCAGGCAGGCACAAGAGACGCCTATGATAGCACACTTAAGGCCCCGCTGAATCCCCCCCACCATTGCCATCATCCCTCCACCTCCTCCTTTTTCTGCTTTTCCCTCCAGTCTCCTAGGCTTCCCAGGGCTCCTCTGATAGGAGGAAATCAGCCTTTGGCCTATTTCAGGTGTCCCAAATAAGGGATGGGGGTGATTTCCACTTTCCTTATTCTGTATCCTTCATACCTTGAGCTTTAATCAGTTTTTGGCTCTGTAGTGTCACCTGTTTTGCTGAAAAATGAATGAACTGGGTTTGCTTGCTCCTGTGTAATAAATGGAGTCAGTTGGTGCAAGTGGCTGCAGAGTGCTTTAGCAAATGTGATGCCAGTTCATACAGTGTGTATTTACTGCAATATTTCTTTCTGTAAATTTGTCAGTGAGCTGGTTGAGGATTTCTTTGTTGTGGCAGACAAGTCATACATTTAAAGGCTTCATAAATATCATGTGCAAGGTGTGAATGGGTTTTTAGAATGGATACAGTTGGTGTGCAGACCTTGTTGGATGTTGTGCTCAAAAGCATTAAATCAAGTGCTTTGGGCATTTAAACATAGGTCAATATGCATTTGTATTTCAGTGGCATTGTGCTCCCAACAATCTATTATTCTTTGTTGTTCTAGGTCAACATTTAATTGCAGTTCATTTGCTTTTGTCTGTAAGAACTCAACAGAACCACAGCCACACTCACAATTATTGTTTTCTTTTAGTTTATTCAGAAGTGGCAAAGGAAAGGTGGGAATAGTGAGATGAGACGATATAAGAAATGTGTCAGTTCTTATATTTTCCTTTATATATTTATTTTATTACATTTCACTACGTCCAATTCATTGGTTGCATTTTATCTTTCTGTTTTGAGTCAAGTCCTTTTATACCATCTTAAATATTTTAAACTTATCAACTTGGGTAAGGCGTTGATCAACTTGACTTATTTAGGACAGCAAAGCTTTTATGAGTTGTTCTAATGAAGCAGTTGTAATGTCGAAACAAGGGCTTGTAAGCGAGGCTGCCAAAATAGATTTGCTAACTTGTTTTGATGAATATTTCTATAGTGGTGTGGAAGTCGTACAGCTCGACACTGAATTATGTATCCATGTGAAATTGGGTCATGAGCAGCTGCTCCCTGCATACGGACAAGGACAGGTCAGATGCTCATCTCACATTATGATGGTGTGTGTTGTTTTTATATTTTTCCTTATTATTTATCTCTCATATCCCTGTTGGTTATTAATGCTCAGCATTATTGCTTATGGGTGTGGACCTTCCAGATATTGATTTGATGTTAATGTCATGTACTGTTTGATATATGGCCTTTGAAATTGCTCAAGCATTTGATCAGGTTGCTTGTATGTAGATTAGATTCATTAGATAATCCTCCCGCTATTTTTCATGATGTTTCCCCTCCTTCATTTTACGGCCTCTCATTGTTCTCCCTGCACAGTAAATGATTTTAATCTAGTGATTCTGTGTGCTCTTGATAAGTCCTGTGCAAATTCATACTGCAGCGCAGGAGGTAGGGAAAGGCTAACGCCACAATAAGCTCTAATCGTGTGAGTGCCTCATTTTCTACAAAGGAATATTCATACCAACATCAAAGGAGTTCACACTCCTGACACTGACAAATTGCAGATGAGGTTTCATTAATTAAGTAGGCCACTGATGTTTATTTAAATGAAATTTACAGTTGCATTATTGATTTGCCACCACAAAATTATCTGACACGATGCACACAGAGTGTGAGCAGTGGCTCTCTGCAAGCTCTGACAGACAACTGGGGGGTGTGGAGGGTATTTGGAGGGGGTCTTGCTATGTTGGATGCCTAAAGATTGAGGTGGAAACACACAGAAGAGAGTTAAGAATCAGTCAGCCAGCATGAAGACGCCCAACACATATCCTGAGAAATGAAACCACAGCTGGGGAAAAGGGTACTTTTTGTTTGCATTTAAACTGCAGACAATTTGGATGGAAGATGTAAGGATGGAGAGATATTTCTGCCACAATCATTCTGTTTTTATAGAACATGTGGTAAATAATAATTGACTCAGAGTACATGTCCATTTCACTTGACTTCATTCAGGGTAGATAATACTAACACCAGAGGCACACATCTCCTCCCATCATTTACCACACATTAGCATTACCTTTTGCAACTGCCTCTTTAACTGATGACTGGTTTCCTATCACTGTTATCATTTTCATTTTAAACAGTATATTTAAAAAAAAAATGACACCATACATTTTAGTTTGAATTTATGGTCCAAATTCTCCTTTTAACGTCACCATGAACCTAAAATTATTTCATACATTTTTCTCTCTCTATTATTCCCAAGGGCAGGATGAAGGTGACAAATCTAACCACACACACATGCACATATTTGTGAGCTGCACATACACGCTCAGAGCTTTTTGTCAACACAATACATGTAGATGAATTGCTATTGACAAGTATACACAATACACCAAGGGCTACTGAGAAGACTCAATAAAATTGAAGGATAGTCTTGTTGAGATCCAAGGCCTTTCTAATTTCCTGTAATAGACTCCGCTATGCTTTGAAATGTGATTTAGGTCGGAGTAGTGGGTTTTGGGAGTCTGTTAGCCACTCCATCCATCGCTCCTCCCTGTAATGGAGAGATTGAGAGTCAGAGGCAGGTTTTACCAGGCAGAGACACACCGCAGCATTCATGCAACAACCACAGCCTCCACAGTAAAAACATTTGACTGAACAAAATCAATCATAATTAGATGGAATGAAATGAATCCAGGTGTCAAGAGTTCAAGCTGATACGAATAAACTCCCTGGATTTGTATCACGATTAATCTGTGACAGTAAATAAAACAGTAAAAGGATGATTTTCTTGTTCTTCATCTCTGTTAGAACTGGTTTATTTTTAGACTGATGCTGTGCAAACAATGTTCAGATTCTTTAACATATTTATACAAATAGAGCCTCTGAATTGTTTTCTTTTTTTTTTTATTCAGTGACATAACACAGAAATGAATGCACACATGCTCGTCTCAGTGGCCATAAGGTGTGTCTTTATTCTAGAAACTAATCTCGGGTGTGTGTGTGTGTGTGTGTGGAGCAGATGAAACTGTTTCTGTTCTTCTCTACTTCTCAGGCAGGTCCAACTGGATGACTGCCTGCCATCTGTCCAGGTATCCTGCTCCGCACAACTTCGCCCCACAGCTCTGTGGAAGTGTCTGAATCTGAACGCATGCCTCTGTGTGTGTGTGTGGGGTGGGGGTTTCTATTCTGAAAAACGGATTTTGTATCTTTACATTGACACTTGTTGAGCATATAAGTCTTGTCACACAGCTACTCTGAAGCGCTCCTGCTACCAAGGGATATAAACATATGTATGTGTGTGTGTGTGTGTTTGGAGAGAGACAGAGATGTGTAGAGGTGGAGCAGAAGGCAGAGAGAGCACTGTGCTCTGTGCCTGTGTGTATGTGTGTGGCAGGTGGTAAATGACATTGAGCGCCAACAGGCCGAGGTCAGCCTCACCGGGCATAAGCCCAAGCTATATTATCAACCGGCTAGCTGGCAGCTTGCTCTCCTGTACTGACACTACTGCCCACACCCACTGCTATCCACATCGTACTGCATTCTAGTTGTAGCACCAAATAAAACACTAACATTTGCCTTGAATAATGTCTTCTACATTTGAGTTATATGGATATTTAGAAATAAAAGCTGGATGATGCAGTATTCATTTTAATAGTCGCATTTTAAATAATCTGTAGCATTTTTTATTATGCAAAAGCAAAAGCTGTCTTTATGTCTTCCCTGCATGTTTTTCCATTGGAGTTTATGCTAAAAAAGATATATTGTTTATTCATGATTTTGCATCAATATCTAATCAAAAATTACTGTCACACAATATAGATTGAAGATTGAACTGGGGACATTTTAAATGTTCAAAATAGATCTTTGCTTGATAGCGCAGCGAGTCTTGGGCATCGCATTGCCCTATCTACATCATCCTTTGAAAGTGAAAGAAAAATCTTCTGACTTGCTCTCATTTTTTTTTGCAGCAAGTCATGCTTCATCAGAGCAGCGTGCTGTTTGACCCACTTTACTGCTGCATTTAATCTGCCGTTGTTTCAAAGAAAACCAAATACCAGTGCATTTACTATAGTTGAAAAAGGACAGTTTTTCACTCTAACAAGCTCCAAATTCTTGTATAGTAAATACCGGTTACTTGATGACATATATACAGCTTGTTATCTTTTTTTTTTGTAATAATTTGTGCTTCTTACTCGTAACAGACATTGGACATGAAATTCTATTTGCGCTCGCATGTGATAAAATATTTCCATCAGTGCAATCGTGGCAAGCAGGTGTTGGTTATCGGCCTCCATATCACAAGTGTGATAAGGAGGAAGAGAGGTTACAACATGTGACAGCTACATTTTGTGATTTTCCCCCTGCTGAGCTCTTCTCTGTATGTGCCAGTGGCTCATTGGCCGTAGGAAAAAACCCAAATTTACGTCAGAGGTCAGGAGGCAGGGATAGATAGAGAGATGCTGAGGAGAGGGGGGAAGGGAAGGGATGGGATGGAGAGAGAAAGACAGAAACAGGAGGGGGGCACAGCAGCTGGCTTCTTTTTTCCTGTCATTATCCCTGTCGCTGTTTCAGTCAGCCCCATTTGATGAAAGTCAAATAGTACACTAGCCCTGATTATATGACAACTGGAATTCACCTACTTAGTTAATCCTGCATCGGGGTTTAGATTTCAATTAATTTCTCTCTGGTTGCTCCATTCTCCCAGGGGGTGGTGAGAGCAGGGTGGGGGAGGGGAGCCTGCTGTGTGGGTGAGGAGGATACAGTACGATGATGGAGAGGGTGGGGGGAGGGGAAGACATACATAGAGAACAGAGATGGCGAAGATGCCTGCACAGCACATTCACATATACCATGCAGGTGAGGGAAATTGTACCTGTCTTACTTTAACGGTGCAGTCAGGCAGCAATCAGCTCAATATTTTTTTAGCTGTTCTTTCGTTTGCAAGGAGATTCATGGTACGTGTACGGCTGCAGCGTGTGCATGTATGCCTTTGTGCCTTCCTACACGGAGTTCAGCAAGCTGCCTGATACCATTTCTACATGCTTACTGCGTGTCTGTGTGTGTGTGTGCTGTGAATGCTTTTTGTTCATGTGTAAATCTGAGCACACGCCACACACATTTCAGAGCATGTATTTATGTCCATGTTTCACATAAAAAGCTGCATATTAATCAGGTCTCTAAGGCCCTTTAGAGGATCAAACCCCTCAGGTTGTGATTTTCTGCCATTAGTCTTATGAGGCTGAGGGGACTGGGACTGTTTAGGCCAGCTGAGCCTGCTGCGCTGAGGGAACAATGCTACTGTAACTCGCGTCTCCCTCCCTCTCCTCCTCGCAGCTTCGTCTCCCTTCTCTCTATCTGACATTCCTTGACATTCTGATGAAGGTTTGAGTTAGAGCCTCCTGGCCGTGTCGCCATGGTAAATCTTTCGCCATATGGCGTCCGGTCACACTGGGCTTCTGTGATGGGGGGAGGGAAGGCAGATTGCCTGGTGTGACGCTACTGCGAATCCATTTGAGAAATAAGCAGGTACATTTCTGTATCAGTTGAATCTTGCACCTCATATTTCTGCACTTTGGATTTTTGTAGTTTAATGCAAAAGAAAAAAAAACTTCAGATCTTCTATGACATTAATCATATTTATTCCACGAATTAATTTAATATAATCTATATTCTTTTCTTATGAATTATTGGATATGTGACTATATGAACCAGTCTTAAATCATTTCAAATATACAATTTATTCAAGAATAAGAAGCCTCCATAAAAATAGGCAAATCTTTCTCACTATCATGACATTTTGCATTTTGCATTTTGCATGTAGATTGTTGTTATTTTGCCCTTTAAGTTACTGACATCATTCAGAACGCTCTTTAGGAAAAGACTATATGTAATAATTCAAATTCAAGTCAAACACTCAGCTTAAATATCTTTTTTTTTCATGAATTGAATTAAATAAATGTTTTCACAATAATTGCACACAACAAAAGGCAGAGCATGACTAGTCAATACTCCTACACTGCTATTAAAGTGTGATGTTTACATCTGTTGTAATAAAGAAAGCCTGACCCTATGTCCAATATTCAACATACTACAGCTTTTAGACATGAATTATAATCTTTCACAGCCACTATTTCTTTTACAATTTTTTTGTGTTTGCTCTGTTTATTATTTACTGCTCTGCTTCACGATCATGTTTCTTTTCATACTACTATTTTTTATATTTAACTCCTTTCATGCCATCAATCAGCCTCATACAAAGAGCATCCAAGCAGTTATAGAGGACCCTTTGCTAATGTGGAAGCTAATGGCAAAGCTAATGAGAAAGCTAATGCGAAGAGGTGTTGGTAGCAACAGATAATGCCATGTACAACTCCTGCAGGGAGTCCTTGCTCTCCATCAGGTCTCATTAATAGAGATGGTGCTGTGATGTGAAATGAGGCTGACCCGTAATACACTGCCAACCCGCTGTAATCTGCTTTCACCAGTACAGCCTGACAATGTAGCTGCCTCTCCTTACCTTACCAAACCAGGGCCACTAACTTGTCCTTAACCTGTGTAGCTCTGCTCCGATGTCTCCTTACTTGCCAAGGTGAAGCGCTCGGAGCAGAGAATACAGAGGACACTAATGGAGCTTGGCATCCTAGCTCACGAACAGCGTCTTCAGACAAATGAGGATACTAGTGTGAATGTTACAAATACTAGTGACACACAATACTGATGCAGAATGAGGCAGTGACAATACATCCTCTAAAATACTTACCAAGGGTTAGATGAGAAGATTGATATCACACTCGTATCTGTCTTTTAAATATGAAGTTACAGCCTAAAGATGGTGAGCTAGAGCCAGCTAAACAATTAATCAGCTAGACTGGCTCTGTCCATAGCACCTCTAAAGCTCACTAATTAACACATTATATCTCACAAAAATAGAAGTGTAAATTCTCTAAGTTGTGGTTTACAAAGTGTTATGAGCTGGACTGTTTCTGGGCGCAGCAACATAGACTCTGGACACCTAAAACTGAAAATAACATTTATTTTTACAAAAAAACATAAAAAAAAACTACCCAAAACATAAGTTGTTTTTTTTTAATACAACACAGACACCAAGAAGCAAGAAACCTCTTGTGGCTTATGTGCTGTTCTTGCAGGATTTATTGGAATATGTGCCATCTTAAAGTTGGACATCCAGGCCTGATAATACACTTTATTAGGAACACCTGTGTTATCTAATATAATCCAATACAACAGCTCTGCCTTAAATCACCCTAATAACATACATGGGGGGACAAAATATTAGAAACACTTGTCAGTATAATACATCCAGTACACCACCACCCACTACGGCCTCAATGATAAATGTATTTCTGATATTGTTGTATTAGATTGCACAGGTGTTCCTAATAAACTTTTCGGTGTGTGTACATCCATGTCCAGCACTTGAACCCAATTTTTACACTTTTATAGGCTGGCTATTCTAGCTTCCAGTGTTTATGCCAAGCTAACCGTCACCTAGCTTCATATTTAACGGACAAACATGAGTGGAATGAATATTCTCGTCTAACTCTTGGCAATGAAGCAAATAAGCACATTCCCCAAAATGTCAAACTATTCCTTTAATGTGCCTGAATGTATGTAATTGAAAGGAAGAAGCTAAGAGGCACAGCAGCAAACACTGAGAGAATAACGGTGCTAAACGGAGTCAGAGAGGAGGAGTGTGTGTGTGTGATGGAGAGAGACGTGTAGACGTGAGAGTTTTCCTCACTCTGTAATGGCTGCCATCCTCCTCTCTTCCACCCCCCATCCTCCTCCTCCTCCTCCTCCTCCTCCTCCTCCTCGTCCTTATGGCAGCGGCTCTGTGGGTCCTCTGTGTCCAGGCATGCTGTACTGAACATGCATGGCAGCGTGTCTCCTCCTGTAGCAAGCTACCTCCTGCACCACTCCTCCCGCTATTTCAAGGAAAGTGCAACCTTTGCCTTGGGCCTTAATTATGTTCAATTTGCCAAGCTGGGCCTGAAACCATTGGGGGGTGGAAAAGCTCTCTGACCTATTTATCAATGCAGCTTTTTCCTTCCACTGACTGAGACTGAACCAAAAAGACAGACAGAGAGAGAGAGAGAGAGAGAGACTTTATACTGTTTTAACAGAAGAGTGTTGCTACAGCATAAGATCAGTGGGGGAAGAAAAGGTGTAACGATGGTATATGTGTTTGCATTTGTGTGTGCTGATCGTTACTACTGTGGTTGTGTCCTTTTTTTGCCCATATTCTGTTTTATCTTATTACCTAATTAATAATCCCAATAGATGTTTTGTGAGATTGTGTTTTTCTCAAACCAAATCTTTCATTTTATAGCATCTATAGGACCTCAAAACACAGACGGCTCAGAGAAAAAGAAATGGCATTAGTGTTTGTTTCACCTGTGGCTAATAATGCCGTGTTATCTTCCAACCAGACATCAGCTGCTTCAATAGACACTGAAGAAGCTTCTTCAGACCACATGACTGGAGGTAAACACTGAAAAGGCCATTGAACTTTCATTATAGCTTCTGATAAGGCCAACTATCTCCCCTCTCTACACTGTGCCCTAAATGTCAAGTCACTGTATGTGTCATAATTACCCTGAGTTGGTATTTTCCTTCTCTTTACATTTCAATGTGTAAAGCAAATCTTGCTCGATGAGGTTGGCTGAGGACATGTCATACAACATTAGACGTGTGTGGTTAATTTAGCTGTTCACACCATAATAAATTTCCTCCTTCTTCTTTTTTTTTTTTTTTTGTACCATAACATTTTCCAAAGATGGAAGGCTTTCTCAACGCTGAGAATTTACCTCCCCTGAGTCGGGAGCTTGTTAATACATTCTCATTAAGAGGTTTTATGCATGGACAAATAAACAAATGCTAATAAACTGCTAATTATCTTCTCGCAGAAAATTCAGGGATTTTGAATATTCATATATGACCAAAAAGTAGTGCTTTTTTTTTTTCCTTTCCCCGGGTGTTGCCGAGCAGCTCACTATTTTAGAGAACGCTTCTTTCTAAAACTACTTGACAGTCAGAAATGTATTTCAAGAACAAAGGGGTGACCCTTGAAGTCAAGAGTTGCCGTATGTTTTACATAGAAGATTTAATTTGAGTGATTGTTGAAAGACTATTTTGATTAAACCACTAAAGAATGGTTCTAAAATTCTCATACTGTGCTTTTCTGCAAATGTATGTTTAATGATGGTTGATTAATCTCCTTTTCTTCTCCCAGCTAGCAATTTCACTCAGGTTTTTTTTTTTTTGCCTGCAGCTGAAGCTCATACATAGTTTCAGTTTTATTTTGTTGTGAAAGGTATGTCAAAGGCCTGCAGTATTTCTGTATAAAAGAGGAATACTCCAAACATTGACTCAATACAATGCTCCACATTCTAGCTCTATTGTGTTTTGTTTTGTTTTTTTCTTTGAAAACATTGTGCATCACTAATGCAATTTGACTTGCCAGTGCAATTGTGTGGAAGCAGGTAGGCCCATTTCTCTGAGTGTCAAGAAAGGCTTTTAAACTGTCACCTCACGCTCTCCCTCCTTCATACAGAAACCTTTTAGAGGCCCTCTTCGCTGGGTTGGACAATGGAGTGTGAACACTGTTTCCCTATTCTGATTTGTGCTGCTGAGTTATTCGGTAGTCTAATGACTGATCAGGTCTTAGAGACCTTGTCTGTTTTGGAGTATATGCTATTTCTGTGTGAGTGAGTGAGCAGAGTCAGTTTTGACATGGTAAACATAAGGGCTTTGGCACATTCAGACATACTATATCAGGAGTCCAAGTCTAGTTTGCATGTTGACAAACTGCCATGATTCAAGATGGCACCTGTCTCACTGATGTCTTAACCACTGCTGCTCTGAGCCTTCTGCAGCTCACTGACAGCCGGGGTCCTCGCTGACATGAAAACCCAGCGAGAACCAGAGGCAGAGTCTGAGATTGAGGAGTGTTGTTGTAAGCATTAAGAAGCATGAATCTCTCTGTTAAAGACTGGGGCTCTATATTAGTCGTTAGATTAAAAACTGTGGGGTGCTAAAGACGTTAGTCAGACTCGTTCCATGCAGTGATTTGCTGCGTGCCTTTAACAAGTGCAGCCATCACTGGCACATGGCAGAAAATGAAGTGAAGAGAAAATGAAATTATGATTTGTGATGACAAAACTGAGATGTGTGCGTGCTACCACAAAAACAGCAACAACTCATGAATAATGCATGGCTGCCGTGGGCTATAGATTAAGTGTGAATATTCATTAATTTGCTTGCCCTTTGGGGGGTGATGCAAATTCATACAAAGACATGCTGGCAACTGGGTTATCCACCGCTCATATGAGTAAATAAGGGTAACTATGGATGGCACAGGACAGCATTGCAGCTCTGCTTGTGGGTAAGAAGTTTTAACAGGGTTTCCCTGAAGTGGTGACCCCTCTAGCTCTTAAGTGCTAAGTCACCAGAGCAGGGAAAGCACATTAGCGTAAAGAAGGTGGAGGAAGGCAAGAGTTTGAGTGATTAGGCTGATTGGATATAGCAGCACTAGGTTGCTCAGGTCAGGACTAATCACCTTCAGAAAAGAAGGAAGGTCCCTAATGAGTAAAAGACAGAAAGAGCGAGATGATGTCCAGTGTAAACACACATGTCACACACATCCACACAAACAATAACATACACATACAGTACAGCCCCAGGCAAGCACTGTGCAGTTACTGTCATCTCGGAGATGGATGATCCACCACTGAGAATAAAAAAACACAACAGCTAATACTTGATTGTTGTCTTTAGTCTCACCAGTTTGTGATTTCAGACAAGGCCAGTGCTTTGGGTCCAAATCTCCTGAAAATCCGAGGGGAGGAAATTGGGGAACCACGCGCTGCGAATGACTGTGAGTTTTCATCCCCACTGAAGTCTACACCAGGCAATTTCACTGATAACACAACACAGAAGGACTACTCGGTGAAATCACCTCATGTAGTTTTTGCTTGGTGGTGACAACCTGCAGACTCTTGTACTTTAATGGCACACTGTTGCCAATCGCTGACTTACTTTGACAGTATTTTGGCTCCGTTACAACATGCTTTACCTGCATCAGCACTTGGTTGTGGCTCCCCTTTGCACACTCACTGTCTCTCTTTCCTCAACCATGCAAAAAGCAACCGTGCAGAATAAATTGATTTAGTTTAGGGGGATCATTTGCACATTTATTTATCCACACTATGTGGAAGACCCTGCCATGTGTCCCAGCAGCACAGCACAGCACAGGCAGAGGAAGAGATGGGATTGGACAGAGATGAATGACTCATTAACCCCAAATTGATCATGAACTGCACACTTGTGTGGACATTTCATCATTAATATTGCAACTTAATTATTTGTGCGCATGTTGACTTGAGGTCCTAATTTACATGACACCATGTGATGTATGAATTATTGGAATGAACAATATTTGAGCAGTTATTTCTTTGCCCTGCCACCATTTTTCTTTCTCCCTCTTTGTCTCCCACCTCTCTCTCATGATATTTCCCTATGTGCAGAAATAATTTGGGCTCATGATAAACTCGTGTACTGGAGGCTTAAATCCTGAAAACTGTCACTTATGAAACAAACTTTGCTGCTTATTTTTTGGCAGAGGGAATTGTGCCACATACAGATGTATCCTTCTGAACTGAAGTTCAATACTTCTGCTTTGTTCCTGTAGCTCAGAAGCATTTTTTTTTTCGATATCGAGATACACTTTGGAGAAATACTGTCAGTAGAGATTGAATTTCTGCAAAGAGATCTGCAAAACATTTCCCTGACGTTTGGTGTTCATCTCGCCTGAGCTGTTTCCTATGTCATCCTTGCTTTTATTCCATATGACATGCAGGTATATATCAGTGTGGTGATTTGCCATCCTGTAGAGGTGTATGTCTGCTTTGCTTTGTTTTCCTCCCTGATGCCCACGTCAATAGTGCTCTGCCAGAAACTTTCATTACTCCTAACCTATTGCCTTTAATGTGTGGACAATTATGAGTATCCACCAATCATTACATACGCTTGTACTATAATATCAAACAAATAGAAAACATCTAAAACCAGTTGGCAGATATGCTTTGAATCCTCCAGACCAATATGACAACAACTTTAATAAGACATCTCATTTCAGGCACCAACACTGTTGCCACGGCTTCGACTTTAATAGACTCCTCTGGGTGAGGTTTGAAGTTCAGAGCAGAGAGACAGATTGAGAGGTTTGGGGATTGGAGGTGAGTGCAAACCTGTGCATCAGCATGTCTTAATCCCAGAGAGCCATAATCTGGGATTAGTGATCCTCTCCTCACTGGATCCAGATTAGAGCATCCGCTCATGCAGCAGGCTCTGCACCAACGGCTGGCACCTCCTCCCCAACCCTGTGGGAGGAGTTCAAACAGGCTTTTGTGCTGACTGATTGGAGGAAGCTCTGGATAAACTATGTGGTGACAGTGGTTGCCAAGGCGATCACGCTGGCTTTGCAATGATTGGTTGTGTCAGAGCTCAGGATGACTGCCTGTCCTCAGACCCACATTAGATCACCCACTAGAGAGGTGCTTGTGTTAACATATCTCCACACCTACACACACACACATACACACACTGTGGAGCATGTAAACTCAATGATTGAAAGCTTTTCAATCAGCAACTTCATACCAACAAATTTAACAACATACTCATTAGAACAGAGAGACATTGATTTATGGATCTGAAAGTGAGCAGTGTAAGCAGTATTTCATGCATGTGTGTGGATCTTTTGCTGTCAGATATCTGTAATATACGCTCACATACAGCAGCACATAGGTCAATCTCATCACCCCGCTCACTGGCACATGGTGGAACCGTAATCCTAAAGGGTCAGAGGTCAGCTTCATGCTGTTTGCCTGGCTGAAAGGGCAGATGGGACACACACACGCACACAGGTCAGCCTCATGCTGCTGGGTTGGTTTGAAGGGCAGATGGGTACATTGTGTCATTATGGCGGCCGGGCTACAGCTTGTGGGGGTTGCCACATTGTCATTGAGAGGACACTCACTGGGTCAGGTGTAGAGAGGCGGCCGCTGTATATAATGTAGAGGCCTTCGTTTCGAGTGTGTTTTCATTTCTGCTACTTATATCTGTGACTTCTCTCCAGTTTTTTTTTTTACAATTAAAATCATTTGCAAGTCATGTAAAGTCATTTAAATTATTTTCTGTCTCTTACATGGCTGATTTAGTGGGTCATTGTGAATGAGGGTTTTTTTTTTCCCCCTCAGAAGCCATTAATGCAAAAAGTGATTTGGACTACATGCAGGAAAGCTGTAAGGCAGAAACTCAGCTGAATTATTCTTTCTGCCCAGTTCCATGTTCTCATTTAGAGCTAATCCACTTGAGGGTTTTTATGAGATAGAGAAAACTGTATGCAGCAAATGACTGTGGAGATGGTAAAGTGATACTCTATTGATTTAGCAAAGTAACATTAGTAAAGTTGGAAAACCTTTTTGTTATTTTGTGCAACTATTGCACAATCAATTGCAGACATAACATATGTCAGCACCCTTTGCAATTGTTAACTTATGGAGAGTATTTTCTTCTTACATTCTTACAAAGAAACATCATTATCAGTGCAACAGTATCTTTTTGGAAACACCATTTTTATTTCCATGGTTCATTTTGCTCACATGTTGACTGCTTCAGACACAGTTTTGGAAGGTTTATATTTTGTAAGCTGCTTCTATTGCATTTGCACTGCAAACGTGGTATTAAAAATACTGCAATTTTAAGGAATTTAATACATGTATAATCTGCTTTTGCTGGATTAGGCTCTCACATTAGAACAAATCAGGAAGACACAACGGGCAGGGACTTGGGGACTAAATATACTCCCTTTATCCGTCACTGCATCAGCCCCATTTTTTGGGAGATGAGCTCTGGTACTTTGTTTTTACTAAAGAAGCATTAGAGTGTCTCTAAAATAGGCAGTGCTGTCATTTCACTTCTAGTGACCTGATGTAGTACGAGGCCTTGTTGAGATAATAGATATTTAAAATGGATGTATCGAGGTTTGCTCAGATGGAGATGAAATTGAAGTCAGTATAACATACAGGGCATCATTCACATGCCTTTCATCTTGTCAGGTCTATCTTTTATTATATATCCAACACATACATTTCGTATTTGTTAGTGCAGTGTAAAGGGAACCTGCAGGTAGGAGTTGATAGTGGTTAATGCTTAATGCTGAAGTAATGCTTACATTCATGCAGTATTTGTGTACATGTGTGTGAGAACACAAGCAAGAAATGGGTGTTATATACTATGAGATACGTGGGCTGAGGGTGACAGCCCTCAGTTAGACATGTCAGACCTGGGACTCTGCAGGCTGTCAGTCCCAGGGTAGCAGAAAGAAAATGGAATACACTTTATCCCTGCTCTCCTGCAGGTCAACTGTGACAGGGTTGCCCCTCAATTACTGAGTATCAGCACCTCTTCTCTCCTCCCGTCTCCCCTTTCTTCTCCTCTCTTCCTCTCGCTCGCTGCAGCGTGTCTGTGTGTGCTCTGCAAGAAGCGTGCAGAGAAGAAAAATAGAGAGGAGAGTGGGGGCAGGGTGGCAAGTACCTACAATAGGCTGCCTGGAGATTCCATAGAGCACAACGAATTTCCAAAGGTGTTTATATCTCGGTTTATTGTTTAAATATATCTCCACACCTACACCCAGGATTTGTTTGCTATCATCCAGCATAATGACAGATTGTCTGTTTTATTTATTGCGCTGTGAATACTGAGCATCCCTTTAGATATCGCAGCTACATTCACCGTTGACTATCATCCCTTTAAGTGAATCGCATATATCTAATGATCCTAAACTTCATGTTTTATGTATCCACCTTAACTAATAAGGTCAACAAACAGTGAAATGGCTGACAGGAATCTATGCATTTAAATGCTGCTGCAGAACAATGGACACGCGCCAAACACAATAGGGTGGATGTGGAATCAGTCAATGAGGGAGGCAGTGTGACCAGCTGGAGCCCTCTACCCCCTGACCCTAAGGTCACCAACCGCTACCCTTCTCTTTCATCCACCTCTCCTGGCCGGCTCATGAAAATGTATAGAATAGGAAAGTTGCTTTGTCATACAGATAACCCTGACGCGTGGAGGTCTGATAGGGCACCATTATGAAATCACTTCCCTTTATTTGGAGGGGGGGTGATTGCTCAGACGCCCCTTGTCGTGTCATCCTTTTCGTGTTTGTGATGGAAAGTGAGGTCTGACCTGGAGCAGATGGACTGGGTTGAGTCTGGAAGTTGAGTAGTATAACTGGACACCTTAGCTTAACCTTGACCCTGTATAAACCCAGACTGCTCTGCTTTAAGGTCAGTGGGTTTTAATTTCTTCAGAGTAAGCGTTAGAAACTCAGAGCTGACTCCCATTAAGCAGTCCAGTATTACAGCAGCTACACTCCTTTCTTTATTCCAGGCTTATGAAAAGCTTCAAACAGAATAGGACTCTGGCTTCTGTGTCCCCAGTCCCTTTCAGATCAGTGACTCATGCTTTGTGTTCAGAGACTAAAGAGCCCTGTCCTGCTCCTCTTTCTCCTTTAGTGGCATGGCGAACAGTCCTTGCTGCCTCCAGCTCTCAGCTTGTGCACTGCTGAGACTTACACTTCCATCTTGAAACCAAACAGTGAAACAATCTAACCTGCAGTGCAACTGATCTGCCACCCTTGTCCCTCTTTGCTTTAATAACTATGTGAACCATTAGCAGGAGATGGGCCTGTCACAGAAGTTGGGCCCCGAAGCTTTTGAGTGCCGTGGCACCCCGTCAGCCTGGAGATATAGTGAGTTTATGCACAGTAGAGCCAAAGGCTTGGACCTACATTTACACTCCACTTAGAGGCTGATCCTGACAGGTGTATCAGGCCTCTCCACTCTTTATTTTGTTTTTTTTATGTGTCTGTGTGTGTGTGTGTGTTTAAAGAGCATTGACCAGGTTTGACATGAAAGCATTTTGACTAGTAAGTTAAACCATCAGTTGCAACAGCCAGGTTAGTGTGGATTATTTGGCTTTCTGTTTGATTATACTGGAATCAGTGGATACAATAGAAATATTGAATTTTTTTCCAGTGCTGGATTCAAGGTCTGTCTTTTCAATCTAGTATCATGTCTGTAAAGCTCAGCCTCTGTGTTAGCAGAGTATTGTCAGACAATTGAGAGAGCATTGGTTTGCTCACGCTCCCAGGAAGGAGGCAGAGACAAGGGGGGAACGGATAACCAGCCCAAACATCCATGGATATCTATGTGCCCGACTTCCCTGGTCTTATATTTCCAGGGATAAAAATCAATAGAACTACTGCTGATGAAATTTGCCGCATGAGTGCACGTCGAAGTCTACAAAGTAGACCTGGACTAAGGCATTTCTCTTCACTCACCCTTATTCGCTTTTGTTCAATTGTGTTTTTAAATGCAAAGGGGATTTCATTTCATTCTCCTTTTGCCATTTTACTTTTCTTTCTTTCTTTTTTTTGCTCTAAATCCAGCTTTTGGAAGGCCCAGAGGCTGAGTAAATGTGATCGATTTCTAGAGAGTGTGTCATCTAGGCCGCCCTTTTAGGAGTGGTTTTGTAACAGAGGCACAAAGGCGCGTGGAGCCATCATTCAGCCGGCTCTTCCATTGTTCACTTAATTCATGCTGAAGGATCCAGGTCAGGCCAGCGAGCACCCTTCACAGGTTAGAAGTCAGGACTCCTCTCCCATAAACCACCAGCAAGAACAAAACCACTTAGGTCCAGAGGCGTGATGTATTATTATCCACTAGAAATATATTTCCACAGCTGTTTCTCTTCTATTTGTAATATGACTGTGAAACTAATGAGAACAGAATGTCTCTGAAATTGTATTTGCTCAACAGGGTTTGCAGAACAGGGAGATGATATGAAGATGGGATGAGAACATCAAGCGTGGTTATTAGTTGGAATGTGTTTACTGGAGGAGCAGGTTGGAGATGATTTTGAATCTACACTGGCCTATTTTGTCTAACGCGGTTGTCTTTTGTGGGATGAGGATAATACCATCTTGAGTCGGTCTGAATTAGCCATAGCAACATGCCATTATTGTATAGTAGATATGGATATAGCTAGTTTATTTAGCTTTTATCTCATTCACAAAGTATCCGGCTAAGTCTTTAACAATGAGCTCCTTCCGTCTTTGAATTTCCCCAAAGAAGCTATCTTCTCCCCGTCACTGAGGGAAGAATGCACACAGCAGCCATGCAGCTGGGCTCTCCTGTGAAGGAGAATTAATCTGCTCCAAACAACCTTTTATTTTCTCTACACAACTACTTGTCAGCCTCCACTAAAAGCAATTTGTTTTTTGGCCTGCTTCTTCAGGCTCATGTAGCAGGACTGAGAGAGCAGTGTGGCATGTTGTTTCAAAAAGCAAAAGAGGAGGGGGGGAAACAGTGCTTTAATCTGATTAGACCTGGCTAAAATCCCAAACCGGGGCTGAAGTGCAGTGCTTGTGGTTTCTGAACGGCTTAAGCTAAATCTGTACCATGGAAATAATCTACTCTTAAAACCCAGGAAACAAATCAACTATGGTAAGGACATAAGTCGCTGTCATTACGGAGTCATTAGGAGAGACATTTCCATACAGCATGCAGGCAGAAGGGGGCAGTGTGTGTGTGTGTGTGTGTGTGTGTCTGTGTGTTATGATGTCTTTATATTCAAATGTGTTCTTCATATTTTAAATGTACAGTAGAAGTATGGTCTGTTTATTCACATTTGTGTGAATTTCTACGTTTTACATGTACACCAGATCTGTGTGTCTGCATGTACTTTCTATGTGTGTGTGCGTCTGTCTTCAGTCTATAAGCATATGCGTGTTTCTCTGTGCTGCTGTGGGATTGCAGGACGACTTTGCGGGTGCTGAATAATGAATCAAAGCATGAGAGAGGAGCAAAGTCACACTGCAGCAGCTAGTCTCTGCACTGCTTTTACTTTAGCTGAGCTAGATGCCTGAGCCTAGAAGAAGCTCTCTCTAATGGGGCCAAGACCCTGTTATCACCTCCACAAGCGTGCAGCAGTAAACCACAAAATTCCCTTTTATATATGGTTAAACACAGGCCGGACCACTTAGTAAAACTCCATATCACTAATGAATATTTATACCAGCAATATTACCATTTATTATATAAGTACTGTTTGAAGTGCATTCTGTAAGACAAGAGGAAGAGGCCATTTAGGAAGATCCTCATAAACATGCACTCCAACAGATGGGTTTAGCCGTCAATAAAATGTAGAAAAGAAAACAAGTTGTTGATCAATATTCAATCAATATTGGAAAATGACTAAAGGGAGCACAGGAAGCAGAGAGGAGAGGAGGAAATATATGCTTTCACTGCCACCTTGTAGGCTTGGAGCAATAACATGATGCAAGATCTTCCTAATGACACTGTTAAACTGTTTTACCACAGTATACCATGTTGTGAGCCACCGTGTTTCATTGTCTCATTAATAGCCTCCCAACACAGTACAGATTTCAATATCAGTTTGCTCTCATTATCTCTCTTCTCTGATACCGTTTCATTTTACGCAGGCTAAATTAAATGTAAAAACCATAATGCGATTTTGCTGGAGGAGAACATGGCGGCTAATTGCATTAGGCTGAACTGTCAGTGGCGTCTGCAGCGGCTAGGCCCCCATCACTCTCCCGCAATTAGCGCTGGCTACTCCCCTCAGCAGCAGGTGTTGTTCTGCCCGTGCCAGCACTCCAGCTGATTACCTAAGCCGAGCGCTGCGAGCTGCTCTCCATCCATCTAGGTTACCGCACCACCACAGCTCTGCACGCATACTTTGAGTGCCACAATTACATTACTATACAGCCCACAGATACAGATGGACGGCCATACACACCACTGTCACACTGAAAAGCAGAAAAAGGCTGCTGTGTTGTACAAACAACTGGTATGATGCAGTCATGTTGCAGGCAGAGGGGGACTGGCTTGCTGCAACCTTGGGCTTGAAGGTTGTGGTGTATCAGTGTGAGGAACCATGAGGATGAGGAAGAGTGAGTGTTAGAGGCTCAGAGCGGTAGTAACAACAATCAACTCACACACACATACACACATACACACATACACAACATGAGGCTGGCAGCATTCCAACACACTCTGAGAGCATTTGGGCTAACCAAATTATAAATTTACAAGGACTAAATTACATAGCTAGTCTACACACGTACTGTCACATCAGAGATGCAGCCACAGGCACACACACACACACACACACACACTGCTTCCTTCTCTGGCTGTCTGTCCACTCACTCTTATACATAGACACACACACTAGGGACACAGCCAACGTCAAACAACTGAACTTGAACTCTTGACAGGTAGATGTTGTGTGCATGATATGAATGAAAAAGGAAGCTCAAAGTCCACAGCTTTTTGATGCTACTTATTCAGTGGTGATTCCTCCTTCCTCTTTTCCATGTATCTGAAATGCAACACAGTGAAAAACAATCTGAAATTTGAATTTGAGATTTGAGATTTGGCAAAATGAGAGAAGAGCCTTGAACAGGATACAAGAGGAGGGTGTACAATGATCTAATTAGGTAAATGTAGCTGAACTTGATTTCAGCTTGTTTTCTCTGAGTCTTGCTGGTTGATTGGCACCTGATGACCAAAGCTAGAATTTATACCTTTACGCAAGGGGTTAACAGCAGTCTGCCATAGATACCTACGGTGAAGACTTTGATAAATAGTTCAGCAGTATTCTGTGCGGTTGCTGAATTATATATGCTCTTTTGTTCACTGTGATAGAGAACAGTGATCGCTGTGTTTGCAGGAAGGAAGGAAGAAGAAAAAAAAAAGACTGCTGAGGCTTTTTTTAAAAACTAATTCCATGTTGTCTTCGTTTCACAACAAATCACCCAAGCTGACCTAGCACAGTTCTTGTGGTTGACACGCTGTATCCGTAGCTGCCATATAGGAAGCTCTGAGGTTGTATTGTTGGCTACATCTTCTCTGTCACCCACTAAATATATGCAAGCTCTGAGTTAAAATATAAAGGAGACAATGACAGAGCATTTTTTTTCAACTTCCATCATGTTCTCTTCACTTCTCAATTGAACGATTGAATCTTTTGCTTTTTAGTCTAATTATTCACTTGATGTCTCTTTCAAAACAGCACTGAATTTCCCAGGATGACACAAGTGTGTTTTTTTTGGGCTGTGTGTTGCGTGTGACCCTCATCACTTGCCATCCAGAAAGGTGTTAGTGTTTTATTGACAGGCGCGGTGGTCCTGCTGTGCCATTGCTCTCAGCCTCCAGGATTAAAGAGACACTGCTCTCTAGACGTGACTCACTCATTGAATTCCCCTACTCACATGGCCTCACTGCAGGTCCAATCCACCGGAGACGTTACGTAAGTTGGAGGCAACTTAGCTCACTCAATCTATTAGAGGACGGAATAAAAATGAACTGCAATTTTTAATCACTGTCAGATTTCTTTGGCACCGAAAGACCAGTGCTTTTATACTTTTATTACGGTGTTTTGGTTTTTTTTTTGAGAATGAAATATTTCCCTCGATGTCTGCGTATATCCCTCCAAGAACACAATTCTCTTAAAGGTTTGAATAGAAGATACTATTTAGGGACAGTTCAAGACTGCACGTCCTGTGTTACACTTACACATTCATGCATGTGTACACACTTGCACTAATGTGCACATACCCTCTTTATTTCCCATTCTTTCTTTCTTTCTTTCTTTCTTTGGTCTTAGCAGTTAACACAAAGAGCCATTTGACTCCCCTAAGTCCCATTAAGTCTGCAGCCTATTTGTAAACATCACAGGCTTTGATTTGGATGCCCAAGAGCCACAAACAATATGAAGCCCAAACTTGTCAATGCTGAATGGGCTACTCACGACCGTTATACTAGCATATGCATGTGCCTCTTGTCAGTTGGTGGACACGCAGTAATTTTAGAAGTATGTAAAACTGTTATTTTAACAATTATTGTTAATGCACGTTTTTTTAAATGAGTCAATTTACAAAAAAAAATCATACTGGAAATGCAAACTATTTGGTTGAATTGTATTTAATTTAAAAAATGTAGCTAAATATGTTTTTTTCTTTAAATAAATAAATAAAAACTGCTACAATCCTCAGTGGTCCTGCCCTGGTCATGGATGGTTTTTGGTGTGTTTTGTTGATAATGTGGTCGGTGGAGCAGATTGAGCTCACATCCATGGAGACAATGTGCACTCGTCTGTCCCATGGTTAATTGCTGTTCATGTTACTCCAAGTGAGGCCCCCCTCCCCTACATCAACCCTCAGCCAATTTACATCTTATTATGTCTATCTGTGCTGAGACCTAGTATCTCAAATAGAGAGAAAATTACTCTCCATTTCTGGGGGAAATAGTCACTCGTTCTAGTCGCCCCAACATTGATTGTCACTGCGTCAGAAGTGCACATGAGGATATTGTTAAAAAAAAAAATCTGGCCATGCAGTTTGGACATTGTTCCATATTGTCACTCCATTATTAAAACCCTAATGTCATTATTAACTGCACAAATAAATGGCTAGTTTGCAAAATAGCTGAACAATGCAACAATGCAGGCTGAGCGCTTCCTGTTTTTTTTTTTTGTTGTTGTTTTTTTTTGTGGGGGACTTTGACAAGTGCAAACATGCAGTAAACTTGTGTTAAAAAATGTTCTGAATACATACAGTAGTTGAACATTTTTTTTTCTATTCTCCTTTATAATAAAGTAAACAAATTAAAATGTACTCACATGCATCTCATATAAGTATCTCTTATGTACAGATCTTGCACAGTGTTTGCATTTTAAGTCATGTAGTGTAGTTTGTTGAAAGTACACAATTATTCCAATACAACACATGAACATTCACCTCATTGATAGTTACACAGTTATTCTTAAGGTAAGCAAGGATCTTGTAAAACATTTAAGCATTTCATGTTACAAACAATCCTAAACGATTGATACTTGTCTGTTAGATATCTGTTCATTAGTAAAATCTAGCAAGGCTTGATCTTTAAGAAATGCTTCTTGTGATGAAAAGCTATATTAATAAACTTGACTCAGAGAGGAAAAGCCCTCTGATAGGACAATTATTTTTGTTATAAGCAGCCTGCATGTGGGAGGACAGCCTCACCCCCAGGTTTCCACTTACCAGCCGTGAGTGACAAAGCCTATCTATTAAAGCAGCTAGATATTTTTTTTTTTTTGGCCAGCGTTCACAATCGATCCTCTGCCCTGCACGGCCTATAAAATGATGCATCATAATGGGGTGGGGGGGTGGGGCTTTGATGAATGACAGAAAACGCTATCTAAGTGACACCCCAAAGTTGTTGGCGCCTTTCATTTTATTCTCAATTTTCACGACGAGCCGTTCTATTTTAATTCAATTTCCATCACACTCCTGAGTACGTATGACTGTCAGTGACATCCTAATCAGTGTTTTAATGCTGACGTTATTCCAGATGAATGTCATAAAAACAAGCAAGGGTGTTGGAGACCCTGTAATTGTTTCTGACACCATGATCAAATCGTAAACATTAAAGCGTAAGCACATAAAGGGCGGATGCATGATGAAGTATTTTGACATTTTGAAGGTTTTGTTATGGGATGAAAATGTGTCATCGGGTCAGAAATTTGTGATCTATGAATCATGTTTACTGGTTAATATACACAACTACACTCCACCCATAAACATTTATGTACTAGTGTCTTTGTTTTCCATTGATATGCTCTTATCTCAGCTGCAAGCTGCCTGTTTTGTTTTTGTGCAAATATTATATGTGAAAAAATGTTGTGGTTTTATTTACTTTATAGGCACCCCATTAGACTCCATGTATATGCTAAGTGTCTCTGATCTACATGTTCACACACAGTGGTGGTGAGATAGGATCCTCTGATTCAGCAAATCAAAGGCCTCTCCTCCTGTCCATATTATCGATGCTGCTGGAGGGCCGTAGAGGATGCCGGGGCACAAGGCAGGGTGGGGGTGGGAAGAGCTGGCGGATCTGTGGGGGGCAGGGCAGGCAGGGCTGGAGCTGCAGATTATTCTGGAAATTGCCAGCTGCAGTGTCTGCAATCAGGATCAAACCGGTTCCGGGTGGGGGGAGGAGGAAGTCACTGTCGATTTTTGTCAAGCCAGCCTGTGCCTGTGTGTCTCCCGGCTGAGTGGGATGTCATTCGCGAGGGCGACGGTGGAAATGTCCCACCACCTCATCCTCTCCTTAATAATTCATCCGCCTGCCTGAGCTCTCTGCAGGTCTGTGGCTGTGGCCGTGCTGCCCGCCTTTTAATAGAGCCAGTGATTACCAACACTGACATCTTAACATTTAAATAATACACAGACACCGGGCCGGAGCAAAATCAATAGCTCATAGAGAGAGTGTAATGAAGAGCACAGCACATCCAGCAGCCATTTTGCCTACTACAGGATATACAGAGCATGTAGATGCAGTAATACATCCAGCACTCCTCGCTCTGTACACTACCTCCCCCACTCTTTTCCCAATGATACTATGGGGTCTTCGTTTTCTTTTCTCTCTCTCATCCTCATCCTCTCCTCCTCCTTGTACCGCCTGTCATTCCTCTTTGCTTGTTTCTTCCTCTCCCTCTATCTCTGCCCCTCCTGCTCTCTGAGGATTGCAGGGCTCCTGAGGCGAGCAGCAGAGCCCTGGGACAGACCCTGATTAAAACTGCCTGTTAATGACAAAGGCCCCAACGCTGCAGCTCACACTCTAATCCTAATCTGTATGCATCCGCAGCAGCACATATTTCCTCCCTGCTCAGTCCTCTGACACCAGACAAACGGAAACACACAAGCAGCCATTTTGGAACAGCTGCACGGAGCTTCGTGTAATGGAGGAGCTCTGCCCAGGACACCAACGGGGACAAAACTGCTGCAACAAATCCATTTGTATTCGTCTGTGACCACATTATGCTTTCCTCAGCAATCCAGGTTTCATATGTGCCAAAATTTGTTGCCACACAAATAATGAAGAAAGGGAACACACTGCTATCGCAAGGTGCATGATGTGACCCTGCAGCTTTTACCTAGAAAAAAAACTAATCACCTTTCTATATACTCAACATAAACCGCCATTTAATTTGCACAGATTTTAAATAACCGGCAATGGAAGCTTGAGAGCAGCCTGTTCACCTGAAAGCGAGACTGATGGGCAAACAATACAGGGGGAAGGTGAGCAGTTTATTTTAGCAGCGAAAGGGGGCTGTCTGCATGTCTCCAGTGACGCGGGGGTGATTTCTTTCGGCAGGCCTGCGAGTGCCCCGAGGCAAGAGGGATAAGGGCCGTGGAGGAGAGAGGGGAAGAGAAAGAATCTGGCCTGGAGAGACTTTGCAACACGAGTGCACCGGAGCCATTAAAAATATAACAAGAGATGAGTGTAACAGTGTATATTTAGCAACGGAGAAAGAGACGCTACGCTGTGTTGTGTGTTGTGCGGGTCGTTCGTAGCGTTTGGTCACTGCAGGAGCTCGAATCAAAGCAGAGAAACAGTGAAAGGTGGAAAAACGACGACGAAACAATCTGAGGTGTTTGTTGCAAACACTTACAGTGTGATAAGGAACAATGGAGGTTTAAAATGAACAGGATTGGTTCAGTGCTTAGAATTATGGATGCTGGGAAAGGATCTTGGGTGTGAGAAAGAAGAGAGAGGATTAAGAATTTCAGCAAATCAGAGAAAAGCATGTAGAGAAAGCTTAGTGTCGCTTTCTGTTTTTCTCTCTCCATCCCACCCTCTTTAATGTTCGCTCCTCTTCTCTTTTGTCTGTCTTCTTCTCCTTCTCTTTCTTTGATTAAGTGGGTTATTCTATTGCTGCCTACATTTCAGCTGTCCATTGCGCCCATCATTGTAGAGCTAATATTTAGTATTTATTCAACTTATTCAGAAGACAGACTGCTTTTACTCCCTCTTATATCATTAGCCTTAACTAAGTGGGTTTGTTTTGTTTTTTTCAAATTAAAACAAATAGCTATATAACTATACCAAGAGCAATTGAGAGTAGTAAAAGAGTAGTTTATTTTTTTTATTTACTTCAGGTCAACAAATACTACTCTCCTCCCCTGTCCTGTTTATTGGTATTTAATAGGGAGAGAAATCAGCACATGTTTTACAGTAGAATCATGCCTTCCACCAGCATATAGAAGTCCATCATATTCAAAAGGCATTTTCTGTCCACTGATGAATAGGAGATGGTGCTTGTAATTACAGGGTGCTTAGCGGAGTGTGATTACAGAGCACTGAGGGTCACCTAGAGCAAGGTTCAAGCTTCTTGATATTTCCCAGAGAAATAAATATAACCAAGAGGTGCGGTGGGTCTCATGCGGATCAGTAAGCTGAGGTGCCTTCTGTGTAACCACCTTTGACTCCAGAGAGTCAAGGAAATGATTTAGCGATCTGAGAAGCCTCTGGGGTGCTCGGAAAAGAAGTGACAATCATAGAGAAATTAAAGGGTAGCTTCTTTTAATCCACGCCGTTGGCTATCTCCGTACGACGAAGAGAATTTTGAGCAGAACTGCTTTGTAGCTAAAAACCGTGTTGCTGTCTCAGCCCGAGAGATGCTTTCTCTCATCGCTGGCCAAGAGGCTCAGTAGGTGAGAAACGTTTTTTCCTCTGAACCAGCGAGTTGGGTCATCATATGTGTGGAGCACGACATGTACTATGCTAAAAGGAAGACTTCTTACTTTGAGAGCTACATTATTCTCTCAACTTAAATGAAGCTAATGGCTGTACTTCTCCCTTCTCATCATTGAAATGACTCGCCTGTTGGCATTGTGCCTCCACAGATAATACAGGGGAGTTTGGTGCATACTGGAATCTCCATTTTTATAACAAAGCCCAAGTGGACCTCATATCCTATAATATTGAACTTGATAATTTGATGTTTAAATTGCATGAACTTCTAGATGGCGGCAGAAGACGAGTCCTTATCCTGCCACTTCACATGTGTAATTTAAATCAGTGGTCGCCATTCTCTAACTCTCAATCTGCAATCAAGGCTGAGGGGTTGTGAAATATTTTCAGTTCAAACCTGGCCATTTGAATATGAATACACAAGGTAGAGTGCATTATGATAATAGCCTTCAATTACACAAGGTATCTGCATATCTATCTCCTTTACTTCTTGAATGCTGTGAAGAGCAGTGTTGTACTTGTGAGGACACTCTGTACACGAGAGCAGGATGAACGCTGGATCGTCATCTCTCTCCTGCCTCTCATAGTCGCTTGTTGTACTATCAACATTCACCGTCTGCTTCAGTCAATATCAATTAATTATCATAGGCACTCCAAAATGATAAATGCTTTTTATCTATCACTTCACAAATCAATGGCTTTACTGTTAACCGTGCTAACATGTCCCTCGTCAACTGGCTCAATCAATTGAAAAACTTGCAGCGGACAATTTACATTGATGATGTATCACAAAGGGGAATCAATATTATTAGCAGTGAGAGTGAAAGGGAGTGCGATATCTGTGATGAAGAATTTAAAGAATAAACTGAATTATAGTTATGACAGACCGAGTCCTTGTATGTCTTCGCCGCCGCTGTATATCATCGCTACTGTAACTCTTAGACTTTGCTCAGGTGGAACATTTGACAGGATGTTAAGTTGGAGGTTAATCTTTACACAGCGGCCGTGTTTTCCTGTCATGTAGCGATTGTAGCTCATGTATTGTATGGCGTCCCCACAGGCCTGTGTGACCATGTGACCAAGAACCCCGGTGACCTGCTGTGGATGGCGTCTGACCCCCGAGGTCAGGGGTGCGCAGGGGGAGCGTGACAGGCGACGCCTCTGCTTGATGCTACCCCGCTGACCTTTGGCTTTTATTTTGAAAGTAGCTGCATAAATCTTTAGAAGAGATGCTAACGTCCACGCTTAGATACAGCATAGGCTTTGTATTGATTTGATATAATAATCTCAGCTATTTGAATCTTTCAAACCGAACTGACCTGATTGATCACTGCAAATTTGTCTTGAAATGTCATCCACATTAGCCGTGTGGTGTGCTTTAGTGTAATTCAGTTTTCAGTTGTCAACAGCTGACTTTACATTGTTCAGTGTCACTCTGATCACTTTAATATGTATTTGATGTGTTTTTCAGCTGTACAATTTGCTTAAAAAAACTGTCTACAAGCTATAATTCTTTAAAGGTGAAACTAGTGTTTCCTGCTGATAAAAAGCTATAGAGGAACAAAGAATGAGACACTGATATATATATATATATATCAGACATTGCCGTATGAGCATGCAAATATAAGTAATGTTTATTATAATTACCCCATCTACTATATTTTTCACTCCTACTTTAGGATCATTAGGGACTGGGAGAGCTCCATTCTTATATTCTAATAAATGTAATTACGCCTGAAGGGGCCAAAAGTTTTTTCTTTTAGCTTTTAATGTCAAGAATACCCATTTCTACATATTCTCATCAGAGAGCGCGTTTAGGACCCTATGCATATTTACTTAATTTGGACGGAATAGATTGTTCACAATGGTCTAATTACCATAATTATACATGTTTCTATGGAAACCCAGGAGTCCAGGTTTGATTCATTATGTTTTACCTCACAGACAATTTTAATTGTTGTGATGCGAGATAAGAAATGGCTGTTGGCATTTTGAAACTACCCCACAATTGGCTTTTAACAGCTGCCTTGGAATTTCAAGTTGTGCCGGTCTTGTTCACTATACGCTTTAACACCCACACACCTGTCAATGAAGCAGTTGCTTATTATTCCAGCAGTAGAGAGAAATATAAACTTTTACTAGATGTAATGTAATTTTGCAATGTAATTGAAAGCAGCCTCATTCAGACACTACATCACACACTGTCCATAATAGGTAAATTTATATGTTTACCATTGAACAAATTAAATTTATAATCAAAATGTTTGTGTTTTTTTGCAATGCATTATAAATTGCATGGGCAATATTTGTTGCCTAACCTTTGATGTACACAGAAAAGTATCCCATTATTAGTTATGCCAGTTTATCCTTGACAATAAAGTCACCAAACCTCTTCTGAAATAATTAAACTATAGTAGAATTAACTATGTTTCCAATTACAGCAGTTTTTATTGAAATAGCAAAAAGTAATTTAAATGGTCAAATTGAAAATATATCTCACAGTCTACATTGTAATTGCTTGTGTTCCTCAACTTTCTTGCTAAAAGTAATCGCACCATTTGATTCCCAGGCGAGCAGTTTCCTTTGCAGGACTTTGTGTCCACTGATTCTGCCCCTTGGTCCACAGAGGACCAGACTCCGATCCACACATCTAAGACAACAGATCTCAATCAGTCATGGTGGCTGGAGTTCGTTTCTGGACTCGTCTCTCGCGCTGTTACAGAGCGATTGATTGTTTAATTGCACAATGTGGGTCAAATTTCCCATGATAGATGACACTGTGGAAAAAGAAATATTGGAAAAGATAAAGGAGTGAGATAAAAAAAAAAAGATGACGATTAAACGTTTGTGTGGAAGTGGAGTGTACAGAATATATGAATGTGTGAATGGAGAACACACACTGATACACATGGGTTGCTCATTTATCACATGTCACATACCGCAGAGGGGTATTAATTATAATGTTAGATTGATACAAAATGAAAATACGTGTAAACATGTCAGACATTCATCAGAGCCAGGTAACTTGTCAGTCTCAAAGGGAATTACAGCACATGTTTAATATGATACACAAACCATCATATTTACTAAGACATGTAAAAAGCACAAAAGTATGCACAAATATAGTTACCTCAAGTGAACATTGATATGACCAATAATCATACGTAACAGTGTAATATTGCTCTGTTACTCATGAAAAGCTTCCATAAGCTACATGCATAAACTCCTTTCTGATTTTTAGGCCATGCCAAAACAGTCATAATCCAAATCTCTCATCTGATGAACTACTGGTGAAAAGCTTTCAGGCAACAAAACTTTGTGGCTACTAGTCACAATATTTGAAGCAAAGGTGAGCGTCTATAGAGAATAGTGAAATCTTAGCCCTGTTATTTATGTGCTCTGCCTCTCCCCGTCTCTCCGTTTCCCTCAGCTGTGCTATTTTCTGCTCTCCCTCTGCAGCACGGCCCTCACACAAGCAGGCTCGGGCTCCCAGCTCTAATTCTGCAGCACTCACCAACGTCCTTCATTTGACCTTGGCGCACCACTGTGCCCTCTGTCGCCATGCTGTTAGCCTCACTGTGCCCCCTGTGGCTCACCAGCGCATCATTACTGATACACACACACACACACACACATATATTGCCATCCTGCTAATCAATAGTGCATCGGGCTCCAGGTCAACAGAGGGAATTAACTGAGCATGCCCAATCACGTGAAGGGGGCCTTTGGGAAAAATCATTGGCTTTGCAGCGTTATGACTGGACACACATGTAGAGTATGGAGGTATGTACTCTGTGACTGAATGTGATTATATTTGCGTGTTTGTGTATTCAGTAATTTTCAGGGTGCAAAGGCTAAAAGCCACATTTCAATGAGCTGCTGTTTGCTGCACAGGTTTGTTTGAGTGTGTATGGATTACTTTGTGTGTTAGCATCATGTAGGCTTCTAAACCCCCTCTGTAGAGCTTATACGAGTTTCATCTAGTCCTCCCCCTCCACCTCGCTGTGCCCTGCTGTTGAACAGGGGTACTTAACGCCAATGTGTATGTTTCTACCTACCTTTACAGCAAAAGAGAAAAACAGCTTTTTCTGACTGTGTTGGGAAGCTGCTTGCAACATTGCATTGTGTGTTTTTTTTCTGTCTCTGTAAGAATTAGATGCAGCATGTGCTTCTTTTCTGGCAATTTTTAGGGCTGAAATATGTAGAATTGTTATTTTATAGGCTACCAGTGCACTAAATCTAGCACTTCAAGCTGCAATAATGCTCATTTGATTGCAGAGAGAAGCCATACTATACATATGCACAGGTGGACCATGTTATAAAGGCCTTTAAAATGAAATAAAGGAGCACATGAGTCTACATTTCAGCAGCACTCATTCTAGACCTGCATCTGTATAAAAGGCTGACCAGTGAGACAGAAAAGAGTCCGTGGCATTCTACTATATCTCCACTGCTCCATTCCCCTCATCTGTCCCCAGGGCCGGAGTCAGAGCGGCGGGATCAAAAGTAAAATCAGAGCGGATAGCTGTATCCAATCATGTCAGTCGGAGAGGTCTCTCCCTCTACTGTAGTCTGGCAACGTCCAGGGCTGAGGGCACTGATCTCTATCAACGAGGATAAATTCAGTCAAGCCTCTAAAATGTGTGGCGGTGGACCTCAAGTGATTTAAATCATTAAAATGAGGCCAGCTGCATCATGCAGTCAGAGCACGCAGTGGGGGCATCCAGCCGCCTGGTATAGAGAGAAGAGTGCCATCATCTGGCCCCCGCTGATACATCCATCCCACTGCAGAGTGCAAGTGTGTGGAGAGATGCAACAGCAAATCTGTGTAGGCTTGAGTGTAGGTATTTGAATCTGGATATGAAATAATAACCCCTAGTATGACATTAGTGTCAAATTCTGAGATATATACACCCATATTAAATGCACAGCAGATTTGTCCCTTTTAAGTAGAAGTTCTTCTACATATATACATAGATAAATGTGCCGTATAACAATGAATATTACCTCTGTCATCAAAACTGTTTGCTTTTTTTTTTTTTTATGTCGACCCATTCCAGGTAATGTGTGTAATAACACAATTATCAGTGCAGATCGAGTGCGCAACTTGTGTGTTCAGGAGAAAAGGCGCACTATCTTGACAGCAACTTAAGGAGGAACCAACAGCTTTTACCAGAGACTGACAACAATCACGCATCAACCGTTCCATTTTGCAAATAATAGAGCAGCGCCTCCGGCAATCATTATATGGGCCTGCAGAGAGGGAGAGTGTGTATGCCTTGTATAATTGTAGGGTTACTGGCATATGTTTGTATTCATTCTGCTCATTGTAAAAGGTTCTGAGGTGTTGATTTACCTTTCAGCATGTAATTGAAAAAGAAAATCACTATAAGTCACTTGCACTTGCTTGAAAAAAAAAAAAAAAGAAGTGGTTTGGGGGAGTGAAATGAAGTGACTTGCATTAGTGATCGACTCAGCTTTCGTAGGCTTTTGTATTCGCAGCCAACACAATGTCTACATCGTACAACTCAACAGTTCAAACTTTGATATTTATGATTGTGAATTCATGCATCTTTTTTTTTTTTGTCTCACTCTCACAGACATTAAAAAGATAAATGCTTCAGTGGACAGCCTGCTTCATAAAAAAACTTTGGGATTCATGAAATCTCTGCTAAACCTGATTGTCCTGCTAACAACAAGAACAAAAACAAACAGCTGGAATTATCAGTGTAACATACCAGACATCAAAAGCACACAGGAGAATCTCAGTCAATCAGCAATCACGACTTTTCCCCAGCATAAACACACTTATTACACACACCAAGAGGTGTCAGTGTAAACAATGCAGAACAATACACTCTGCGTTTCCCAGCTGCAGCGGTTCTTCTGATTGGCTGGATTGATCATTGTAGGCATTTGATGTTATAGGAAGAGAGGCGAGGCATATTGATTGGAGGATAATCTCTGGTCCTGTTTAATAATTCAAAGGAAGGATTTGGGGTGAGATTCCCTTAGATCAGAGGTGTGCTGTACATTTCACAGCCTGAGAGGTGGGGAGCTGCACAGAAACAGGGAGGTGTGTGTGTGTGTGTGTGTGTGTGTGTGTGTGTGTGTGTGTGTGTGTGTGTGTGTGTGTGTGTGTGTGTGTGTGTGTGTGTGTGTGTGTGTGTGTGTGTGTGTGTGTGTGTGTGTGTGTGTGTGTGTGTGTGTGTGTGTGAGAGACAGTGGGCTGGGGGGAAGGAGAGGTGGTGGGTTGGAGTCACATGGCCTCAGACACCTTTTAAACCAACCAAATATAAAGACTATATGGAGGAAAAATGCTATTAATAATTTCTTAGTTGTGTCACGTACATGCACGTATGAGCATTTGTCTGTGTCTGTGCGTGCATGTGTGTGTGTTTTCATGCCCTAAATACACACATTTCCCTCTTTGAAGACTTTTTGCAACCTTCCTGAGGCAGAATGTATAGCAAACTGTGTTTACCTCACCCAGAGGATCTTACACTGCAATCCAGCCATTGATTTTCCTCTAACACCTTCAGCTCAGTACGTGTGACTAAGCCAGTTTTACAGGCCGTGACATTGCTGTGAAAAACAGAAGAAGCATAAGCATTTCACCCTCTTTTTTTTCCCTGTCTTCCCTGCATGCATTAAACTCGGTATCAACGCCCTGCCTTTTGAACTTGAATTACATTCTTGTTGAACTTGTTGGTACATCTTTTCACATCAAAGCAGAAGGCACATCAATTAAAATGAACTTTGGATGTGGAGTTTAGTGGTTGGATTAGTATGATGTTTGTACTGTACAGTATATTAACGCTGCCCTGTCTGGCTGTGTATTTTATCTGTTAAAACTTCATTCCCTTCCCTTAAAGGATGTATTTCTGTGTCAGACAACAAAAAAACATTTCCTGTCATTTCTATCACAAAGCCTTGTGTGTGGTGTACTGTACATCACCAAAGTGCAGTTTTATAAACGACTGATATTTACACACAGTGTTACACAAACAACTGTGCTCAGCTCACACGGGCTTAGAACACAACGAAAATCAATACCAGATCCAAAATGCTGCCTATTGCAATCCCGAAGTAAACAATAATAAATTAATATAATTCTTACAGTCCAACCTTCATGTCTCCAGAAAAAAAATCATAAAACACTTGCAAAATCTGTACTGTGTATTTATAATAATGGTGAAATCAGAAAGCATTTTAATAAAGCTGCAATGATTAGTCAATGAATCAATTAGTTGATTTGACAGAAAACTGATCGCCAACTATATTTATAATGAAACCAATCGTTTTCATTATTTAAGCAAAAAAAATGCTAAAATGATTTTTCCAGCTTCTTAAATGTGACTATTTTCTGTTTTCTTTAGTCGTTTATGATAGTAAACTGAATATATTTAGGTTGTAGGCCGCTGATTGGGAAAATTGATTGACATTTTTCACTCTTTTTAGTCACCAAAGGACCGATCAATAATGAAAATAATTGTTAGTTGCAGCCCTAAATACTCATTTAATAGTCCACTTTTAGTGAAAAATGTTAGCAAGCTTAAACATATCAAAATTAAACACACATTCACAATTTAATTGTTGTTAATGTGCTGTAAATATATTATTCATCAATTATAAACATGACCACAGTGTGCCTTTATATAAAACACTATCACACAATAAAAAGAACACTTGTATATAATGTACATCTTTTTAAAAAAATGTATTTATATAACTAGAAATATCCATGTAAAATAACAATTTTAAACATTATAGTCAAGCAGACGTGTGAATTAATTTGTATACAAACCGAGGATTGTGGGAGTTGTGTGAAAAATCCCCGCCAAGAAGCTCCATAAAGATCACACATGATTTACAGAAAATTATTTTACTGAAGGTTGATAACACCCATGTATGAAACTGTGAACTACCCTCTTCTGTGATTCTTGAAAATATTTGGCATGTGACTATTGTATTGTGGTGAAAATATCACAGTTTTAAAATACCTCTTGAAAGCCAAGCTCTGGCTGGTGTTTTCTTTTTGTTTTCTTTTGGTTTTTTTTTGTGGTGAAGGCTTGCAGAGGCTTATATGTGTATTTTATACCACCGTGACCTGCACTGTGGATCTATGTGGCGCTAATCATACGTGTCTAGAATCCGACTGCAGCACGGGCTCTGCAGCCTTGGTAAAAGGTCACACAGGGGGCTTCCTCCATAAAAAAACTGGGTTTTCTCCCGGCACTTATCACCTAATCACTGCAATTACTACAGCAACACTTGTTTGTTTGTTTGTTTGCTGGAATGGTGCATCAGTGTGTGAGTGTATGCATCCTGCTGACCGGTGCAGACGTGTCAGGCAGGCGTCTGGGGAGGGACACTGCGGTTTAGAGCGTATGCTGACTGCAGATGTGGGTTGTAGATAGAGCAGCAGCCACCATCACCATCTTAAACATCATCATCTTGATTATGTTTCTCTGACTGCTTCTGCCTCTCTCTCTCTCTCTCTCTCTGTCTCTCTCTCTCTCTGTCTCTCTCTCTCTCTCTCTCTCTCTGTCTCTGTCTCTGTCTCTGTCTCTGTCTCTGTCTCTCTCTCTCTCTCTCTCTCTCTCTCTCTCTCTCTCTCTCTCTCTCTCTCTGTCTCTCTCTCTCTCTCTCTCTCTTTTGTTAAAGTAAAGCAAACACCTCAGGGGAATTGCCGCATCAGGTCATCTGTCAGTGTCTCTAAACTGCACCACACCCTGTACACCAAAGATGCTCCCTTAAGTGTATAGAGCTGTTGAGGTTATGCCCTTATATGTTTACATCTGTGCTGTAGCATCCTGTCTTTAAATTTAGTCCAATCCATTTTTTTTGTTCTCATCATGTGTATTTTTTTTTTTATATCTGCACTGGAGTCTTTTTATATCTTGTTCTTCTGCCGCTGCCCTTGTCTTGTTCAGCCTCTGACACCAGCCCTAGTCCACTTTCTATTTGAGCGTGTAGACAGGCGTCCTCTCCTCTGCTCTCTGTCGTCTCTTACCTGGAATCACATCTCCGTACACACTTTAATTGTCCCATTTGATGGGAAACAGGGCTCCTCCACACCACCAGAGCCATCTCCAGCCCTAGCAGGTAGATGCAGGGCTTCTCTCCCACTCATCATAACTGCAGGACATACCTGGCTAATTATAGCTCTGTGCTGCTGTAATAGAGACAGACCTGGATATCAGGGTGACTGGGAGGAGCAGACATTGCTGGAAAAGAATGGACTTATCAGCTCTGGTGGAAGAAAATATCTTTTAATTGTTATTTTTAATACAAACGCGCCTCATTTTGGTTTTATTTCCTCTCATTCTTATTTTTTAACCAATATTTTTTAAATTTTTAGTTGCGTCTAAAATACGGTCATAACACAAGGTGAGAAGTAAAATATCTGAAATTGCATCCGGAGCTTATTGTTATTATGCCAATATTAGCTTTAGCATTTCTCTATTCCAACCTACACAGAGCAAAGCATCTCTGTTTAATACAGCTTGACCTTGACAGGAAAACTGTAGGTGAGCTACACGGCAGGATCTACACACACACACACACACACACACACTGCATGCGTCTATGTGATTGTGTGCGTATGTACATCCTCTCTGACCCAACATGTCCTCTTTCCATCATCTCCAGTCTATTTTTTTCTCCCATCATCGTAATGGTTTTCTGTGCTGCCTCTCTGGGTTTATGCAGCATCATTCACAAACATTATCCAGTCGTCCTCGTCCTTCCTCTCACTCACTCTCTTGTCCTTTCATTCTTTTGAAGTCCTTGATTCACGTATATTCTCCTGAAGAGCTTCTATATGTCAGCCGACCAGCCAGAGAGACAAAGGCAGGCCTGAGTTAATTACCTATCATTTAGAGCAGATGGCTGCAGATGATATGTAAATGTGTGTGTGTGTGTGTGTGTGTGTGTGTGTGTGTGTGTGTGTGTGTGTGTATCTGTGTATCTGTGTATGTGATTGTGTCTGTACATATTTTTTTTTTCATATTTTTTGCACACGTATTTTCAAAATATTCACATAACACACAGAGATAAAAACATAAAGATGCTTTTTTATTTCTTTCGAAGTTTCAAAATTTTGATATTGATTATTTTATTCGACAAAGATAGCGTGTTAATGACTGAGATCGTAATTATGGGTTGCAATTTTTGTGCAATTACTCGCAGCCTCCTTTAGGCTGCCTGCATATTCATTCAAATGTATGTTTAGCAATCTGTTTTTTCATCATAGAATTAAAACACCATTGTACGTTTGCTTTTAATCATTTGAGGTCCATGTTTTGCACCCTGACCGTTTTACATATAACACATAAAGGATAATGCACAAGTATTTTTATGAGAACATTTTCTTTCACTTTTTTTCCGCTCAGAGGCAGTAAAGCAGAGTTGAATCTAGGCCAAAGTAAGTCAGATGAGACATTTGGTGTTTTTTTTTAAGGTTGTTTTTGTCAAATTCTCAAGAGTATCTTCTCAAAGTCTGAAGAGATGGTTTTTTTTTTTGAAAAGCAAGCTCACTTGACACAAAATATAAGCTGGTGTGCTCTGTTTCTTAGCATGAAGCAAGAGGCATGGCAAATCAATGATGAATGTGCAATGAGATATATGTTACAGTGCACTCCATGACACAGGAAGAAATGTAACCACAGAGGGAGGGCAGGAAAGCAGGGGGGGTCAGATCAATAGCACTGCTAGAAAGACCTGTCCGTTTTTTGACTTTGCACTGTAAATTAAGCCTTCTCTGTGCCAACATTTTCTCAGCAGCGTTTGCGCAAATGACTGTGTACATACATGAAAGCTATAATGCAGCTTTTGTACGTTGTGTTGTTAGCTGCTGTAAAGTGTGCAAAATAATCTCTAGTCTGTCTGCATGTATGTTTATTCTCCACCAACACACCCAGCAGGAGTCTGTGAATACAGTCAGCATGTGCGACTGTAAGTTTGCAATGCCACAGATGGAGACCCACTAATTTACTCATTATGGTGATTTAATATGAGAGAATGCAATGATCAGATGTAACTAATGCAGAGCATTCAGTGTGCGTTTTCAGTTTGTCATTCAATTTGAGTTCAATTCATATTCAGATCCATCTGCTCTCTGTTACAATTCACTTATTTTATCCCATCCTAAATGCCAAAAATAAAATCTTCTTTTTTTTATTTGTACAGATTTATTTTTTTGTGCTCAGGCACTACACAATCAGTATAGTGGCAGCAAATAGAGCCCATTCATATGATGGTTAGTCCCCTATTGGCTCCCTGGTGAGCTCTGAGAAGTTAACGCTGCTTCAGGCCTTTTATGGCATGATGGCAAGTAGAGCAGTTTGCCTTCATATGAATAAAGACTCAGTACTAATTCAGCTCGTCTTCAGATAGTGTACTCATTACATTAAATCAAATTCTTTTTTTTAAATAACACAAAACCTTATTACATTAAGATTAGTGCAAATATGTTGGTTGTCATTCATTCGATTAGAGTAAAAACAATTCAGTTGCTAGTTGGTTCTTCATGAATTATGTGGTAAGATTTTTATGTGTTCAATAATTTGATTTTGACAACTGAATAGAATTATAAGACAAATATAATGTAAAACATGAATATCCTGTATCACCTTTATTTAAACAAATTCGGAGACATTGAATCAGCATTGTCTCAAAGCAATGGAATCAAATCGGTGTATAGCTGCAAGAAAATGGAAGCGGCTGTCTCACAGCTTTATGTTATAACAACGAGGCCCTCTACTGGCAACACAATTCACTGCAGAACCATGTTAAAATAAGGCAAGGAAAAGATAACCTCTGTAATTCTTTATAGCGTTAGTCACGTCAGGGTTTAATAGTTAGGGTTCCTTATTCATTTCTGTTACAGCCTCAGATGTGGTAAGACTGCAGTGAAAAAAAGCATTTCCGCTGCTGAATGAATGCAGAGGAAACACTGGGATACACCCAGGACACTCATCATCAGTGGCATCATGTGTGGTTCAGTCTAAATATATCTGCTCCAAAATAAATGTGTGTTAAAAATGATAGTGACCTCATTAAGGGCAATAATAGCGCCACAAAATGAGATAAAAAAAGAGGATTCTGATTAACCTTTGGCTCTAACTTTGAGTGTTACCCACCAAAGCTATTAGTTACACGGTTCTGTATGCTCATCTGCTATTTCATTTGAGACCGACTTGCACGCACGCGGCAACTCATTTTTCGCACACGTTTTCTCTTTCTGTGAAATGCACCCACTTGTTCGCCTGCACAAACACACAGTATCTCTGTCTCAGTATCATCCCCCTGCAGAGAAAGTGTGAGCACCTTTCATCTGGTTTTTTGCTCGTGGCCTATATCTCTCCTGAAGCAGAAAAACCATTACATACACTTTGTGTCCAGATACACTTGTCATGCAATGGTGAGCTCAGATCCCAGGGAATCAAAGGTATGGGTAATGCCTCCAGAAACCTGCATTAATATGCATGAGAGCAGGAGCTGCCCTATGATGTAATTGCGGTAGTGGCGAAGGTCAGTGCCTTAGCCTAGATGTACATACACACCACTTAGGTTTCTTTATGGTAATCTCCATGCTTTTTTTTTTTTTTTAGATGGAGGATGACTCTGCTGATAGAGGTGTGTAAATAGATGAAAATCTTCTTTTAATTGTGTGTATTGCCAGACTTTATGCTCTCAGAGCTCTGACTCTCACATTACAATGTTGCGCTCTCATGTTTTCTCCTTGGACACACATCACAGTGAGCCTTTTCATTCAGGGAGCAAAGCTGTTTACAAGCCCCACACCCACCCATGTGGTCCTATTCTCAAGGCTTTGCTGGTTCTGAATATAATGGACTTTGCTTTTTATTCATATTCCAGCTCTGGCCCAGAGGACTCTACTGTATATCAAAGCATCCAAATATTTAATCAGAATGACTGAAAAAAAAAAAGAATATTGAATATAGATCCCTCGCCACGTTATGAAATGTATAATGCCTTATAAGTGAAATCCAGCATGTTTGCCTTTGTAGTGATTCATCCTGTGGCCGCTTGATGTGGTTTCATTTATTCTCTCTGTTTTGGTTTCCTGGTTGTTTTTTGGGTCCTGTGAATCTCTCATTGGTGCAGCTGATTGATAGAACCAGGACAGAGAACAACTCCTGTCACACAGCTATCAGCTATGAGACCCAGTTCTGTCACCGCACATGACTATACCTTTAAAAATTGCAATATTTGTCACAGTATTTAACATTAAAATCAAACTTGTCCTTGAGGTATTCAGAGAGTTTTCAGTCAGTTTTTTTAGTCAGGAACACACTTGATTTTGTCAGTCAAATAATCTCCATCATGTATGACCATCATGTAAAACTCAACTCATAAAGTTGCAGTTCTGTAGTTTTATACAACTTTTCTCTGCATATAATTTTAAATCAGTGCCAGATGGATTTAAGTTAAGAAGTTCCTGAGAGGCAATAGGTTGCCAGGTCAGGGAATCCCTCAATTAGCAACGTAGTGGAGCACTTCCTGTACAGTAGAAACTAAGAAGATTTCTGTGAGCCTCTGTCAATGCTAATAACCACAGTGGTCTCACAGAGAGCTCCCCCAGGCCTGTTTGACCATGCAAGGAAAGGGAGGGGGCGATGTTTGGAAGGAGGTGGGGGTCAGCAGGGTTTGAGCTGATGCCTCTCAGACTGTCTCAACTCATTTAGCTCTTTGGGGCACGACTATTCCACCTCTCTCATGGAGAGCTAAGATTCATCATAACCCTGCTGTGTGTGGAGATGACTGGAGATGGTGAGAGCACAGGAGCGAGGAATGGATAGATGCGCGAGGCGGACAGCGAGGCCGAAAGACAAAAATACAGACGGACACACAAGCAGATATTCGGAGTCTTGCCTGGGGGGGGGGGGGGATCGGGCATCTGGGCATGCCCTAGTGCTGACATCAGCAGAGGCAAGCGCAACCCCCATGAAGCACCATGAACCAACGAAGGGAGGGGCGAGGAGGAGAGAAGATGGAGGGGGAGGGGATAAGGATGAGGGTGGGGGGGGGGGGGGGGGGGGGGGTACAACACTTGTAATCGGATCATTGGCTACAGTGGGTTAAGTCAATGTGATCAATAGAAACTGCACATGCAGCAGAGAGCCTTTAATGGCCCTTAATCTCCATCAGGCCTGAACAGGAGGCTGGAAGAGGAAGTCACAGGAGCAAAGGAAGCCTGCATCACATTACACACTCAAACTGCGCTCACACAATGCCATGCACTTAGATTCTCCTTCATACACACACACACACACATATGTAGAGCTAGGCCTCAGCAGTCAGCATGCCATATTTCATTCCAAGGCACCTTTTCATTTCATTTCAAATGCATTACATTTCAGACCTTTCCATTCTGTGCTTCCCCCCCTGCAATGCAAAACCTCGGCTCGAACACACTGTCCCAGCACAGGACGGATTCCTACCTTTGAATTCAATAAAGCCAGTGTGTCCCCAGCCATCATCTCCACAGTGCAAGAGGGGCTGCAGTCCAGTTCTGAAGTATAGATGCGGTACCAAACCTTTGGCTGCAGCCGTTTCTCTTATTCTTTCAGATCATATATTTTACTTGTCTGCTCCATAGATTCATATTTATGAAGCCTTGCGCTGTGTGTACTCATGTGTCCCAAAAGGACAGTGCAGCACTAAACATACAGATAAAAATGAGTGAGCGAGTGAGTCACTCGTCCGTCTGATGTTCTTTCTTTCTTTCACTCTCATTTTGTTCCTTTATGCTGCTCTCATTTATTCCTAAATTAAAAAGTGGATTGACAATGACCTGAAACCGCAGGGCAGAAGCAGGACTCTGTATGACCTGCTATAAAATGCATAATGATGACCCAGATATGCTCAGATGATCTTAGATAAGAGACCTCTGGAATCTGCACTCAGTGTGGTTCATTTGCCTGCTCGTGTGCCTTTTCTCTGTGTTTTTTTTTTTTTTTTTTGTTCCTCCATCAGCCATATGATGCACTCACTCTCTAGTGAAATATGAATCACTGTGAAGCTGTGTGTGTTTCATGTATGTGTCTTGTGTATATGTTTTATGTTCTCTGAAGGACAACGGGAAACACACAGTATCTTTGCTGAAGCCATATACACACTACTCAAAACAGACCTGTTCACAGCTCCAAATGTTTTTCTTACACACAAGAAGTTGCATCAACATTGTGACATTGATTCGATTGGTGCCTCTTGTTGCCAGGAAACATTTGAACAGATTAATGACTCATTGTGCATTGAATTATTCCCTGTTGCTTATAACGGTGTCCATATGCATTACATATTTTTCATTTTATTTGTCCAACACATGTGGAGTTGTGAAGAGGGCTTTTACAGATTGCTGACCAGCACGCTGCATTAGTTATTCCTACTGGTGGAATAGCTTCATAAATAAATTAGATATAAAGTACTTCAGAAGCGAACAGTTGCCTCGTATTCACAGCACCATTTGAAATTGTAATAATTGTTGTCTTAACCACATTCACAAGTTATGTCAAACTGTTTAGCCATGCTTGCTGCTGAGTATTTAAAATAATACAAATCTAATTTGATTGCTGTACATTTTAAGTAGGTCTAAAATATTTAAAAAAAACTTTCTTAATTCCATTATTGAAGACCTACTACATATGCACATTATGTTACAGGCTGTGCAGCAGAGAAACTATAATATTATTGGTGAGACACAAACTTTAACTATTATAGCTACCTCAGTTTTGACTTGTTTTGTTTTTGTTTGTTTGTGTTAAATCTGTCTCTTGTAAGTCCCCCAACTTTATTGAAATTCAATATTAAATTGCTGATGTGCCCCTTTAATTTGAATACTCAAAACCAACAAAAAGATAAATTCTCCAATGTGAGGAGGGAACCATGAAATATTAACTTTGTAGAACAATAACTATACTATTAAATATAGCATTAAGATTATTTTTTTATGGATGGTGCTTCTCTGTGGGCATTATAGACAACAGCATCTCTGCCAACTAGATAATAACTAACTGCATAACTACTCTGTGAACTGTTATTCTTAATACAAACACAATTCTTTTAAACATGCAAATTTCTTAATTCATTTTCATTATATGCACAACAGTAAAGTCTTTCTCACTCAGTTCTACATCATATCATTGCGTTTGGCAAAATGCTCAGCCTCTACTTTCAGTTCACAGATAATGATATAACCATGGCAACAGACACCTTGGAAAGGGGCAGGAAGAAAACTTACTTACATCACTGTCAGTCAAAACCCCATTTTTCAAATGAAAATGAAAGCATGCAGAATATTTCACTCGACTTGCTGAGTAACATTGTAAAACTTGCTTATAGGATTCAGAGCGTATGTCTATTATTTATAAATGTTGATGCACTCACATTTCTGTCTTTTTTTTTTTTTAGCCAACCTTTCACTGGCACCATCAAACGTTGCTTATCAGAAAGACAGACATAAATTCAGACTAATGTCAGGTTCCCCCTGATCAACCCAGTGTCAGTTAACATAGTCGTCAATAGGACTAATGTTCTGAGAGGACTTATTGAGTGACGTGCCATGGCCCAGAGTATAAAAAACCTTCAAAACACAGAGGAAGTGCCAACCCTGAGACTTGCCCTAACCTTGCCTTGAGCCACGTGTTGATGAGTCTGCAGTGTGACTGAAACTTCAAAGGCATTTCAGCTATTTCTCTCTCATCTTCACTCGACTGAATCCCTCTCCAGAAGGACATTTTGATGGTTTAAAAAAAAAATAGAAAAAAGTTTGCTTGGCACTTTCTTGGAGCGGCGTAACATTACAGTCATTAACCAGTTAGTTTGATCCTTAAACGGTAAAAAAAAACATGACAAGACATTGAAATGAAATGAAAGAAGGAAGTCGGCTTATGTTTTCCTGACATGTGGAGAGACTTCAGAATAGGCTGGGTGATATGGACAAATATCACAATATGTTTGACCGAATGTAGGGATGACTATACAAATTATTTAGAGAGATATTTATGAGATTTTGGACAAATAATCATCAGTAATGTGTATATCATCAATAAAACAGCTAGAACAGGCTGGTAGGTTCAGGAACTTATGTCACTTTACTGTAATGCAGCCTTTAAACCAGGAAAGGACTTATGCCGTATCACAGTATAATGATAAACAATATCTAGTCTCATATCATGATATTGATATAATATTGATATGGTACCCAGACCTACCTCAGCGTAAATGTTATCACACTTTTCATCAATTGAATGAATCATCACATCAGAGGTCTCTATTGAATTTTTTTTGCATATTTGAGGATTTTTGTACATTCCAGGACACAACTAGTAATTGTAAGGGCATTGTTAGGTTGAATAAATAGCAAGTTCCCTACTTAGTTTGTCTGTTGTGTTCACAGACAAATGAAGGCAGGAAGAGTGCGGTCTTTTCAAAGGCTGCCTACGAAAACCTGATGGATGCACAAATTAACACACAGAGCAGAGAAGTTGCAATCCAAAGCCTCCAATGTTATAATTACAGCTCTTTCTTCCTCCTTGACAAACATAAAGGGGGATTTCTCTCTCTCTCTTACTCTCTCTCTGTATCTCTCTCCCCCGCTCACATCCTCTTTCTCCCACTCTTCTCCACCTCTCACTGCACAGCTTGGTGAGTTGGCATTAACCGCTCCAAAAAGCTGTGAAGGCACAACAAGTGCTTCTCATCTTGGTATAATTGTGTCTGTAGGAGTTGGAGGGTTTGAGAAGAAAGAGGGCTTTGCTGCTTACAGGAAAGGCTTTGTAGTAAGTCTTAGGAGCTGACATTTGAAAAAAATGTGATGCGGTGGCGCTCTCTGGTGGACAGGCAGTGAAGAACTTATTCAGTACAGGATCAAATACATAGATTATTAATAGCAAGTAAATTCATGTATATAATGGTAGATGCCACCTAATCGATCTTGTGAATAATCCTGTGAATTAAGGTAAACATACCATGTGCAATACAACGCCACCGGTTGTATAAATATCTGAAAATTAAGGTGAAATTTAGAGACACTGAATGTTTTGTTTTTTTCTTAATTTTAAAATAAATAATAAAAAAAACAACCTTTTAGTTGTGAGCTTAGGTAATGACCTGTGAGATCCTGCTATTAAAAGGCCCAAACTGTATTTACAAATACTATATTCACATTCTGTATGTAACTGAAGAGGTTGACTATATATGGTTACAGTAGGTTATAATTTAAACTATATGTATAAATACAGTATATTTCTGACTCTTTACAATCATCGCTGATGTAAACGAACCAACTAAAATAAAACACATTAGATGAAGTATCACTCTGTGTTTTAAAAAAAGCCTGTGTGTCAGTGTGGATGTAACAGAAGGTGAATGTATGTTGTTCTGACTACTACTACTGTTCTGAGATTGATTTTCAGCTGTATACACTAGTTTATTTAGAGGAATATATCAAAAAAAAAAAGTGAGGCTCTGCTTCTGCAGTGAAACTGTGGTATGGTGCACATAGAGGGTGGATATGTTTTGTGGCAAAAAAAAAATAAAAAAATACAAAACAAGGTTTGCGCTAAACATGGTTAATTTTTATTTAGCTAGTGAGTTACCTAGAGGAGAAAACTGTCACATCCTTGCAGTTGATGTTTTGCTGTTTCGGGGGAATCCCAGTCAAGCCAAGCAGGCAGGATGATGTGGGAATTCTCCCAAAAGTGCTAAGAGTTGTTGAGGACAGACAGTCTGATTAAGCCTGAGGTACGGTAGAGTACATCAACATCAGAGCAAAGACAGTCACCCACAGGGCCCAAGGATGCCACCCCTAGTTCTACCGGAGCAGCAGGTTTCTCCTCAGACAAATGCACTTCAGAATGACAGAATCACAAGAGAGGAAGAAAAAAAAAATAACCAAAGATGTGCACTAGCCGGCGCTCGCCAGCCTGCTGCATAATTGTAATCTTTTGGTACACAGAAACAGATGCAGAAAGGAAAGGAGCAGGTAGAGGGAGGATACATCCTGTGATTGGCATGATTGTGGCTGTTTCCCAGTTAATTCGTCTCATCTGTCAATCAACCACAGCCTCTGTCTGAGGAGGATCAGATGGCTGAATACAGATTCAAGTAAAAGATTAATTTATACATATTATCTTTAATTATCTTCAAGTGCCAATATAATTCACAAATATCCCAAACATTTGAGGCTTTAAAAAAAAAAAAAAAAAAAAAAAATTACAAACAAGCCTGGTGAAATCTTCTGACTACTCTGGTTAGTCAGTTAGTTGCTCACAAACAAAACTAAAGAAGAACACAGAGTTAGAGAGTTAAGGGTATTGGTAGACTGAAAGTGCTTTCAAGACAGTTTTCAAAGTGGGTTACGTTCATTTTCTCGTGAGACAGCGACACAGCGGGGGGTTTCGATGCACCAGTCAACGGATACAGATGAGTCCATCTATCGTCATGTTCAAGTGTTCAGATACATTATCGTCTTCAGCGGAAAAGATTGTAAGAGCCTTTCCTCCTCGTGGTTAGGCAAATTTTATTTAAGGTCCTACGTCATTAGTGTTGCAGTTCTAGCAGAGAGAGCTTGCTTCGTGGTTACTGTTTATTTCTATTGCGCTCCTGGTAAGAGAGAGGAGACAAAAAAAAAAGAAGAAGAGAAGAGATTAATCAGAATCAGTGGATGGTGTCAGAACAAGAGCATAAAATCAAAAACAGCTGCACCTCTGGTCTTCATTAATACTCTGTGCTTGACAGCGTATAAAGAGGAAATCCAATTTTCCTAATAGTTCATATTCTGTACCGTCAACAGATCACAATGCATTTAACGTCTATGGTGAAGTTATGAGACCTGAAGGCATCGATCTACTACAAGATCCTGATTACGTCACAGATACGGTGATGATCAAGACCAACTTATGAAGGTAATCAATGTAGATTTTACTTCTTAGAAGGGTCGTAGTGAATGAATACCTTTACTGTACTGATATCCATTCATACTGTTGGGATCATTACTCTGAATTACTCTTTATCAATCTGCTATTTGTGCAAAGAAGACCAGAGAGAATGAATATTATAATGTGCTATTTGTTGTTCAGAGGTCCGAAGAGCTTGCATGCATTCTTCATGTCATGTGTTGTTCCATTTGTTCATACATCCCTGTAAAAAACTTCCTAGTTCCCTTTGGAAAGTTTTGGTTTCCATACACAGTTTCAGTGACAAACACTTGAAACTCTGATCACAGTAAAAACCAAATTTGTTTATGTTACAAAGTCAACCAGCATTCTGTCTTAAACACTGTATCACACTAAACCTTTCCTCTCAATACAGGGCCCTACAGATCCAAACTAATCTAAAGTAGAAACCAAATATCTCATTCCAGCAATACTGACTTACACTATATTGGCATGAAAACTAATCAATAGCTAAAGTCAGGATACTCTGGAGTCAAGAAAAAAAGTGAGATGGAGCAAGAAGAATATGTACTGTAAGAAAAACAGAAATGAGTTCAGAAGACCTAAGGTATGCACTTACCAAACTATCTGGCTGTGTTTACACTTAGGAGAAATAGAGACTGCAGTGACTACGTTCAGCTTGCAGTAATAAGTCTCATTTACCCGCAGATAAACACAAAACTGGCACAATGCATACTAAACAACATGAGTAATCACAACACACCACATATATCAAATATTTACAGGTGTGTCACAGTCCGTTTAATCAAGATATGATGCATAGAGCCCTTTAAAAAAATAAAATAAAATAAAAAAAGCGTTAAATTCAATGCAACCATTTGATCTGATGTTAGACTTTCAGGCTAACCATTGTCCATTTTTCCAAGTGGGACATTGTCCTCCTTGAGGACTGGGTTTCTGTGTCAGTGGTCTGGGAAAAGCCCTGTGAGCCCCCCAGAGTAACTCTATCCACAGCTATGGGGACAGAAACTCTCCACCATATTCAGTCTATACAAAAAGACCCTTTCACCGACTCAGCACGGTTGGGGATCATATGACTGTTATTAAAATAGAAACTGACAGCATAATTCACTTTAATGATGACGGGAATACATAAATTATTTCTTCATATAATTTTGCTTGAATTGATATCTGCTACGGTTTTCAGGTAACAAAGCTTACAAAAAAAGCAGCTACATCTTTTCTGGTGTGATGCAGCTGTAACCATTACAGCAGATTCTCCCCCAACATGCCAACATGGCAGTATGGGGGGTGGGGGGTGTAGTAATTACCAAATTAGTGATGCTAATTAAATCCTGCAAGAACATTTAGATCCAAAGTTATCTTAGAAACACTTTGGGAAGATGTTAAGAGCGCAGGTAACTGTGCTGGTTTGACACCTCTCAAAGTTCGGGAAGGACGGTGCAAACAATAGAGAACAATTAACCTTGTCAGGCGGAGGAGGGTGAGGCCTCAGCTGGGCCGATCCTGTCATGTAGGAGGTCAGGGCTACAAAAGCAGCACAGCGCAACGCCTCCACGACGCAGGATGAAACAGGCTTTCTACTGACAGGTTGTTTTCAGAAGCCTGAAAACATTGACTTCAAATATTTATGAGAAAGTAACCCAGCGCATATTAACAAGGTCAGCAGCGAGGAGTCAATACAGCATCAATGGAGCACCAACCAGTGGGGGAGTGGGAGAAAACGAGGAGGTGGATCATGGGGGTTTTTCTAAACGCGAATAGATTAGCATACTGGTGAATCTAAGAATGGATGCAGCAGAATTCGAGCAATGATAACATGTTATTCACTCCCTGGCTTCTGTTTTTCCACAGCAGTAACATCCCACAGAGTTTTTACTACTTAGACTAAACATTAGTGGTGCACCACTGTTATTACCGCTGCAACATATTTTAGTTTCCCCTCTGAGGGTGCAGGCTTACACTTTGCAAGCTTTTCAGAGCTATGAGCACAGACAAAAGTAATTGTGCATTTTTTTACCATGCATTTTCGCTCGGAAACATTCAGAAATCGACCCCTTAGGACGCCAAAAGGCAGACTGTACCAACTCTGAAGCACATTGCAGGCCGTTTGCAGACAGAGGGCTTACGTTGTTAAAGACTAATAAAGCATGAGGATCCTGTGGAGAGCAGAGAGGCTTGGCGTTCAAAGGGAGATCAGAGCCTACATCTGCCTTTGTCTGAAAGCAAAGAATGCCAGGAATGTGGGCTGTTTCAGGAAACCTCTATGCGTCTGACTCCACTTGGGCAGATCGTACCAATCTGGACACAACAAGATGGCTGATGAGGAATCAGTTTCCCGAACCTGCTCATGAGTAATGATGACATGTCAAGCTGCGGACAGAGGCCTCTGGGAACGTTCATTTACACCAGACTGTTCATTCAGCTACAGGATGTGACAACCTCTGTCCAAGAGCAGGTGGAACAAGATCAGCTGGTCACAGTCTGACTATAGCCTGTAGCAGTGACTCAGTGAAAGTTAACCTCCCTCTGAATTAAAGGGTAGCTAAAACTGAACCATCCTCATGCATACAAACAAGCTATTTACAGAGGACAGAGCTCTTTGTTTGTGTGTTTATCTCACCTTCCTCAGAGCATCCTCTTCTTCCTGACGTTTCTCATAATGTGCAAAGTCATCAAAGATTGAGGTGGTATGCTTGTAAGTGGCGATAATTTTAAGCACTTGTTTGGCCTTCTCCAGAGGCACTTCCTGAGTGTCCCTGGAGTTGGTCACTGGCTTGTTGTCATTGTTCTCCAGCCGGATGTGTCGCAGCTGATTGTTGGGCACATCTTTGATGAAAACCCACTTCACCTCAAACTTGCCCTTCCACTTGTCCTGAGACCAGACGCCTGCATAGGCATTGTAGTCCACCAGCGAACACATCTCGGCCACGCCACAGAAGTGCCCACTGCCATTGACGCTGAACAACAGGTACAAGGGCCCCTTGCTGCCCAGTGAGCGGTAGGCACCATCCAGGCGCTTGTTGCCGTGTTCTGTGCTGCACCAGATAGAATACTTGATTGAGCGGTGGATGTCGTCTTCTGAGTAGCTCTTGATAATGAAAACACGTCCGTTTTTCAAGTTCCAGTCAAAGTCTTTGGGGTTGTAATTGTTGAGGGCACGGAGTTTCTCCAGAACAGGATGCACTTCTCCAGAGCAAGGGGAGGCACTCAGTGGGACTCCTCCACCCAGGCCGAAGCCCTCACCCCGGTTCCTGGGAGCCACCCAACGGTTGGGAGGTGGGCCAGGCTGCTGAGGTTGCTGCGGATGAAGGGGCTGTGGGGGGGCAGGTTGAGAGGTGAGGTGCAGGTGTGGAGGGCCAGCAGGGAGGGTCTGGGGATGTTGGGGGGACTGGAGAGACTGCAACTGGAAGGGCTGGTGCTGGTGTTGGTGTTGGTGTTGATGCTGATGTTGGTGTTGGTGCTGGTGCTGGTGCTGGTGCTGGTGCTGATGCTGATGCTGGTGCTGGTGTTGAGGCTGAGGGGGCAAAGGGTTCTGCAGTAAGGCCTGGGGTTGAGCTAGGAGAGGCTGCTGCACCAGAGGCTGCGGGGGCATCATAGTCTGAGCTAACGGGGGCTTGTTCATTGGGCCCTTATCGTCCCAAGTACCAATGTTCATATTGTGCTTTATCGGGGGTGGGGGAATGGTGACACCTACCCCCATCCCCATGTTGGCTTTGGGTTTGACCTTGGGCTGTGGCTTGGCCGGCTTCTTGGCAATGGCTGCCCAGGAGGCAGGTTTTGGTGCGGATGAGCTCACAGACGGAGGGAGGTTATTGGCTGCCATACTGCTCATACCTGCTGTGCCTCCTAAGGGTGAGCCCACGGTTTTGGTGACAGCTGCCACCATGTCTGTACCGAGTTTTAACCCCGCCATACCCTGCTCGATGCTGTTCAGCACAGGGACCTTACTGAGCTGGGTGTCACTTCCAAAACCCGCCTGTCCGTCAGCGATGGCCCGACCCAGCGAGCTGGGGGCGTACCCATAGCTGTTAGTGTAGACTGAGCTCTGTGTGGACTGACCCTGAGAGACACTGGTACCCCAAGTGGAGAAGTCTGCATTGCCAGGGAAGAAGTTGAAGCCATGCTGGCCGAGGAAAGGAGGGGTGTTCCCCAGGGCACCTGGCTGGCTGAACACACCATCAGGGATGAAGTGAGGCTCGCCATTGCTCATCTGTCCATAGGTAGTTAGGTAGGGCATAGGAGGGTCTCCTGCTGTAGACCAAGCAGCCTCTCCCAGAGAGTAAGGGAAACCAATGGATGGAGCATAGTAGCTGGGCATGTAGGGATCAGACATTGGTGGATAGCTGTTACTCTGTGAGGAACAGAGAGGCAACCAGTTACTATAACGTAGCTGACAATTTTATATTATGAAAAGTTAAAACAAATTGAGACCAATATATGGGACATCTGAACTATGGAACAAACCAGAAATGTTCAAGCAAACAGTAATGATCAGTCATATTGTATATGACTCAAAACAAACTGATCAATAGTCATAGTTTATTTTGAGTAAAAATGAACAGTTTATATGGCCAACACCTCAAACATGCAACTAATTCATCATAGTGTGAGGTTAGAAGAGGAGTACTGGCCACAGCATAGTAGGACAATATGAACAGACCTTATTATTTGATACATACCTGATTTGTCTGGCCGCTTAGATAAGGCTCAAAATCATCATCCTTTTGATGCATTGATCCGTTTTGCACTATGAGTGGAAAGAGAGGACATTAAAGCATCATATTTATGTACTATATGTCTGATCCTAAATATGTCAGCTGGTCATGTCAATGTTTGTTTTTGTCATAATTAAGAGCTAAAAATATCTCAGTGTAGGGGTAACTAGGGGTTATTAGCAATGCTGACATAACGCACTGTAAATAAGCTGCAGTTTAGGCTCCAGTTTATTAACATGTGTTATGATATGCTGCATTTACATATCGCTCTTATAAACCTTACCTTTATTTCCTTGTCCTTTCGGTCTCTGAAATAATGGACAGGGGGGAGGAGAGGGGGGAGGAGGGGGTGATAGTAGTCAGATCACGACAGAAAACAACACATTATATACAAACACAGAGCAGGCTGTAACCTATTTATGGATAAATATAACAGTCACAGTAACCTCGGGCTGCAGCCATCAGCCCGGATGTTAACATTTACAGGTTATTTACCGGATGTCAAACGCTCCGGCATCCAGTAAACGGTGCCGCATTGGAAACCGGCTACAACCAGAGATGGTTGGAAATACACACGGCCTACAATACAGCTAATAGCTATCATATATATATACATATATATATATCAAAAGACTTGTTTAGCCTGTTTGATTATCTGGCACGCCAACCGGATTAAACTGTTGTCGGTAAAGTTTTCATTTCGCCGCACCGCCAGCTAAATTATAACACCGTCAATTGTCAATACACCAACCTGATCGACTGTGGTCGCAGACATCCTCCAGCAGCCGAAACTGATCGCTGTTTAGTGAGACTGTCCACGGTTTTTTCTCCCCCCTGCCTCTCTGTGTCTCTCTCTCTCTCTCTCTCTCTGCTCCTGGGTGCTTTCCTGGCTCGTCTCTCCGGTTGTCCAATCACTCGGTTAACGCTACAAGGCGGCGCTCAGACCTGACGACGATCGGCTGCTTCTTGGCTGGCTACAAACGGCTGTGTTGCTGTGGAGAAGGCGATAATCAATGTGTCCGATCAGCTCGTACAGATTGTGTTTGATCAGTCAGTCTGAAACGGACCAGTGTTTTACTCCACAATGGCGGATAGGCTGTTTTACTCCCGCTTCCGCTCCGTCCTGCTGCTCCGTGACCTTCCGCCTGTGACGCTCTGAGTCATGTTACTAACTGACACTTCACATGACAGTCACACAACTTCCTGATACTTTCATTATTTATATTATATGTCTTTATATTCTCTTCTTTTACCGCTGTCAAACAATATTTACATCCAGACTAATGATTGTATTTTTCAACCTTTTTTGTGCCTTTTCAAACCTTTTGTCTCTATTATAACTTTATATAAGATTTAAATTCACTGATTCTGTCTTTATGTATTTTTATATATATTTATATTTACTGTTTTTACTGTAACAGAGCCTCCAAGGCCAAGTACTTCACGTTATTGTAGGCCTACTTGTATTGTTAAATACTTATCCAGATATATTATTTAGTACAAATACTTTGAATAATAATTTGAGTTTAATTACCTATTTAGAAATTCTTGGACTTACATCTTTTCCTTCTCCCTCATTGAAATCTATGAACATGTAGATATTTTTTATTTTTAAAAGTTAGTTGTGATGTGCTGTTCACCCCTTTAACTTATTAAGATCAATAAGCACAGAGCATTTTTTTGACTTTCAGCAGATGAACAGATTTATAGTGTCAAACTCTGTACAAATATAAATATCAAATATTCAACTGTAGGTACAAGAAGTAAAACATACATAGGAACACTCACAGGAGCTGTTATTCTCCACAATAAGTATTTTTATTTTTTTTTGAGTATATACTTATGTACTTTTACTTAACTAAAATTTTAAATACATGCTTTCACTTGTAATAATGTTTGCTGCTGCAGAAATTCAGTATCAATTTATTGATATTGAAAAAAGTAAGAACAAAACAGTGCAACGTGTGTTTTAATACGTGATAGTGATTTAAGAAGTGATGATAAATGAATCATACAGTTGCTAAGAGCAAGAAATAGCGACTTCACAGCAGGGGGGGAAGTGAAATAAGTAGTTAAATTAACTGAAGTAGACTACTGCACTTTGGTACAGTATTAAGGTTTTTGTACTTTAATTATTTCCATTGTCTGGCACTTTTTCTTCACTCCATTTATCTGACACCTGTAGTAACTAGTTTCCTTGATAAACTAAGATTTTAAATACAATATATGCAATATGTCAGGGGTCATTCTACTCTATTGTTGTATTTAAGGAACATTTTGCATGCAGGACTTTCACAAATCAATGGATTTGCACTGTGATTTTACTACTTCTCATTATGGTTTAAAACTAGCAAAACCACAGTGTAAAGATCTACTGAAATACAACAATAAAAATGCAACAACTTCTCGACAATGATTTTTTCACCAGTGTTACACATATAGGTTGAACACATGCACAGCGCTGGACTGTGGTGAACCCGAGAAAAAAGAAAAACACGCACTTCTCGCGAGACTTCCTCAGTGGGTCTCGGAGCAGTATGGCAGCCGTCGTGCTGAGGTCCTGTCGCAGAGGACTTTCGCAGATTTTAAGTAATGGAGGGCTCGCTGCTTCGTCTTCTAAGCGTCTGGAAGGTTTGTACAAGTCTCAGTTGTTGTTACACTTGATTAGTTTTACAGCCTTTGGTTCCTTTAGACGGTATTTTAACGTATACAAGGGGGTGTGGCGCACGCAGACTGCGTCGTCTTAAAAATTTAGGGCATGTAAACGGTGCGGTGTTTGACTTTTGCGCAGTCTACTGTGTGCTAATATTTGAAAACATTTAGCCATCATTTAGCTTGACTCGGTCTGTAAATAGTTTATAGACATACACATGCTGTTTTCCCAGTAAGTCAACCATGTGTGTTGAGGATAAAAACAATAACCTATAAAATGGGGTGTGACATTGTGTTCATTGAAGTTGTTTTTCATTATGGTTATTTGTACTAATGAGTCATTTACATAATATGTTTTTACACAACAATAATTCTTTTCTTTTAAGCAGTTGGAGACAGGAGACACAAGTCCACAGTTCAGTATGCTTCCCGGCCAGATCTACCTAAACTGGCCTACAGAAGAGTGAAGGGGAAGGCCCCAGGGGTCGTCTTCCTCCCTGGATATGGATCCAACATGAATGGGCAGAAGGCCGAGGCACTGGAGGAGTTCTGCAGGTCACTAGGGCACTCATACCTCAGGTAAACCCAGAGGATTACATAATGAGACCATGAAATACTACATATTATCATACAGGTTGGACCAGAGTGGACAGACTCGCCCTGGAAGTCCACATTCTTGGTTTTGATCATCGTAGTTAACCAGGGAAGGGCCATTAAGATTAAGCTGTCTTTTACAGGGACACCTTGTACATATAAAAACAATAGAAGCACGCAAAAGTTATACTATACGTCAACAACAAATCATATATAAGAATGATAAAAAACCATAAAAGTACATATAAAAACAATCATAACACGCAACACACAGATAAAGACAACTACAACAAAAAACAGAAAACACTTGCATTCACAGTGCTCTGTGTCAGTCAAAACAGATTTAAAAGGGATTAGCTTGTATATTTTATACAAGCTTCTGCATTGTTCTACTTGTGTGGAGCATAGTATTTAAAAGCCAGTTGCTCAGTCTCAGTATTAAGATGACAACTTTCTGTGACATTGATCTATACTTAAAGACATAAAAGATACCCAGGAGGTTTGCCAAGAAGTGCTTTGTAAATAAATAGAGTGCAGTGCCGTTCTTTTGTTGTATTCACATAGTATACAACATTGCCTTCTAAAGTCATCCCTAGTTATAGACCGAAGGGCAGAATGATAGATTGCATCAAGAGGATTTAGAGTAGAGTCAGGAGAGTGGGAATAAATGAAATGGCCATAGCCCATAAAAAATAAAAAGGTTGACTGAACGGTTTTGCTTTTAAATACTTGGTCAGTTCTTTAATGTGTTTTTCTGATGCACAGCTTATCATCAAGCCAAAAAAACGAAGGTATTTATAAGAGGATATGCTTTTAAATTCATGTCCCAATGTGGGTAGTAATATTACACCTACTACACTCCCACAGCCTCGATCAGAAAACAAGAAGTCAAGCACAAGTTGATTGTTATAGTTGTTGTTTGACAGCGATAATCAGTAGAAAGGAAGTAATTATTCTACTGAACGGACCTCATCGGCATAAGAGTTAATTAACATTAGTGGCAAATCTGCTGTGAATAACAAGCAGAAAATGATGATTATTAAAATATAAACAGTTTAGTTTCTGTTGATCGGGTAAACAATGAAATTAATTAATATTTTCAGTATTTTTGAGCGATCCAAACGTTTCATTGAGAGTGTTGAATATAATGCCTTTGAATACTAAAAGACCTAATCCCATGTTCACAGAGGTATGTAACTGGTGCATTGTGTTTGTGATATTTAGAAAAAAAGTAAATTGACTTTGTTTTGTATGACTTGCTATTGTTGTACCCTCTAATACTTATGGCCTTGAGCTGTTGTGTTTATATTTTCACAGGTTCGACTACACAGGACATGGGGCCTCGGAGGGGGTGCTGGCAGAAGGTACTATTGGCACCTGGAAAAAAGATGTCCTTTTTGTGTTGGATGAGTTAGCAGAAGGACCACAGGTAAATATTTCTTATGGTCATTTGCAAGTTTCTAGTGGTTAAAAATCAATCTTGTTATGAACATATTTAATAATATATATTTCCTTTCATGCACTTCACTTGAACAGGAATTACACAATAAATAAAATTAGCACCAAAATTTTAAACCCTCTATTTGTAGTCAACAAATTATCGAAAAGAGAATATATAAATCAAAAAGCAGAATCAATAATGGATAATAATTGGTATTAATATAAAATTCTTTCTACATTTGATCCCTTGTGTGTGTGTGTGTGTGTGTTTCTCCAGAAGATGGCACTGTGTGACCACACTGGTAGTCGTCTTAATCTTCTACTGCTGTGGTTATATCATATGACATTATTGTTGATGGTCTGTTTCTCTCCCCATCAATCATTTGGTGTTTTTACTTGTAGATAATGGTGGGTTCGAGTATAGGAGGTTGGCTCATGCTACTGGCAGCCATTGCACGACCAGAGAAGACTGCTGCACTGGTGGGCATCTCCACTGCTGCTGACCACATTGTCACATTGTTCAACTCTCTTCCTCTGGAGGTGGGAGCATTTGATATCAGCATATATATACTACACAAAACACTGCAGCAATTGTTTTAAAGATCTTGTCTAAGTTTGATTTCTCTATGTTTGAATGTGCAGGCTCGTAAGGAGTTTGAGGAGAAGGGGGAGTGGAGACTGCCCACCAAACACTCAGAGGAGGGTCTTTACAAGTTTAGTATGGACTTTCTGCGCGAGGCAGAAAATCACTGTGTCCTCCAGAGTCCCATCCCCATCACCTGTCCCGTTCGGCTCATCCATGGACTCAAGGATGAAGACGTCCCCTGGCATATCTCCATGCAGGTCGCAGAACGCGTCCTCAGTCCTGATGTGGATGTCATCCTTCGGCGACATGGGCAGCACCGTATGTCTGAGAAGGACGACATCAAGCTCATGGTCTACACTATAGACGATCTCATAGACAAGCTGACCACTATGGTCTGAGTAAGAGATGAGGGAGTGAGCTTGGGGGGGTTGCTGAGAGAGTTGAGGAGAGAAGAACTATGTTTACTTGAAACTCTCTTGGAAATTACCAAACAATGGCATGTTTCTCTGCCATTATGACCTTTTATCCATCTGTTATTCTCCCTGTATTTCATCTGTCATTTCTATTCTACATGCCGTTACTGTGCAAACTATTAATGAAAGGGAGCTCTCATGCTAGCAGGTCCCTTATATCTTCAGGTTGCATTTGTATGTGTTCCAGGTTATTATATCGAGTGTTGCATTGATCAGCCTTTATTAGGTATGCCATTGCTGCTGTCTCTGCCACTGTTCTTACTGTTTGACTGTTTTTTCCTCCCTCTTTATTTAGATGCATAGTTTTCCTGTGCCTTTTTTATCACTTTTCACCCGTTTTGGCCAATAAAACCTCCGCAGACTAGAGGGCAGGTCTCAGTCTTTCAAATGATTGCACACACGGGTTCCACAACAATCAATCAGTGATCAACCGTCTTTATTAGACCTGCAACGATTAGTCGATTAATCAGTTAGTTGCAATTATTAAATTAAGATAATTGATAATTCTGTAATTCCAGCTTCTTAAATGTGAATATTTATTCTGGTTTCTTTAGTCTTCGGTGCCAGTAAACAGAGTACATTTGGGTTGTCGAATGTTTGTTGGGGCAAAACCCCATTTGAGGACATCACCTTGGGCTGTGGTAAATATACATTACATACAATACATTTTCTGACATTTTACAGGCTAAACAACTAATCGATTGAGAAAGTAATTGACATATTTAAATAATGAAATAATCAATAGTTGAATCCCTAGTCTTAATGAGCAAAGGTGTAGTGCAGTTAATATTAAAATGCATTCTATACGTGACATAAAATTTGTCTTTTAACATTAGGATGTTTTTTTGTAAACAGCCAAATTACTGAATAACTCGTGTCAACATAACGAATGCTGGTTGTATATAGCATGTCAACACCATAAAACGTTGTAGGCTGCAGCCTTGGTTTATTTTTGTTAGCGAGGCATTCTGTTACATGACTCTCTTTACCTGTTGGCCTTTAGCCACAGAGAGGCCTGCTGAATGGAGCCACTGCGCTGTTGATTATTAACATGTAATTGGCCACTAGCTGGACTATGCTCAATGGGGCGAAATGAAGCACTTAGTCTCTCTCAGGTCCACTTAACTGCGGCTGTGACCTTTAACTCGTGGCTTGAGATATATATCTGCCGTCTTTATGTCATAACTAAAATAAAAGTACACTGATTTATGGGAGCATACAATTGTAATCCAAGCTAAAGAGATGGTGCAAAAAAGGGATCACATACAATAGTGTTTTTTCTTTGTTCTCCTATACTCCTAATGAACAGTTTTAGCATAAAGCAGGTTGAAGAAACAGATTTGCTCATGCAGGTCTTTATTTATCAACAAATAGGATTATTTTTTTGTTGGATAGCAGCATGAATAGAAACTACATAGTGCACATCATGAGCCGCAGCACTCTGCAGAGAGCATTCATCCACCACAAAAACTAATTCAATACAAGAAGAGTAATGTCTCTCAGAGGCTATATGAGACAAAATGATAAGTCAGGAGGTTGGCCTACTGGTTAAAGCAACCACCCCAAACACACAACATACCAGGAAAACATAAGCTCTGAATCTATAACTTATGTTATGTGGTGAAAAGGGTGAATTTTTAATATTGTATGCAAGAGTTTCTGTCTAGGCTCAAATCTTTTTCTGAAGAGTAAAATGAATTTGCCTTGGCTTGGAGAGGAGTCACATCATGCTGCTTGAAAGCTGGTCGTGACCACTGTCAGGAGCGGTGTCACATCGCATTTTATGTTGGAGGGGGGGGGGGTCTCTAGGGACACCTCCTGGAGGAGCTGGCATATAAAACGAGCGGCTCGCCCCTCCCGGACAAAGTGATGTCCAGCCTGGCCCGACGCGCCTGTGCTGCGCTTCATGGATGCTTCAGCACTTCAGCATCCTCAGTCCTGCCCAGCTCAGCGGAATTAACACAGTGACACGGGACGAATCTGCTCGCTCCTCTCTAGTAAGTGGACGCAGTCTTTCTTCAATATAACCGCTCAGATACCATGAGATGTTTTATATTAGGTTAATGCAACCGATGCGTCGTAGCAAGTGTGATCTTGTGCGCAGTTGACTTTGTAATAGTGAGATGTTCATGTGTTTACAGGCTGCAGAATGCGCAGCAATGTGATGTCGTAGCATTAGATTGGCGGGACTTTATTTGAATTTTTCTGAATTTAACTTGCAAGAATTGCGTCCAAAAAAAGAGATGCAGTGAAGATATAATCAACAGGAATATTAACATAAGCTTTTTATATACGGCAAAGAGGACTGACGTAATTTAATTATACAGTATTGCCTGCTAAATATAGAACAGTTGTGCACTGTATGAATACATATTTGTATGGGAGGGGTGGAGGAACTTTCTGAAAATGCATTTTATTAATTAATTTGATTGCTACTGGAGGTCATACTTGCACCATCATTTTGCACAACGAATCGCTGCACTCAGCGTGCCGGAAACAGGCTTGATTGTTACCATAGCAATAAGAAGGGCTTGTCCCTGTTCGGGACAGCTGCCAGGGACCACACCCTTCCCTGCTACAGTCTCTAGAGATGCTTCTGGGTGGACTGCTGAGCTGTAAGAGAGACAGGTGCTGCTTAGAAGGATTTTTGATTTTTGCTTCTCTTCAAACATTAATATTATTTAGATAGATAGATAGATAGATAGATAGATAGATAGATAGATAGATAGATAGATAGATAGATAGATAGATAGATAGATTTCAGACTTATGTTTGTCATTTGTTGTCTTCAGGGCTACTATTCACTGTGTGGTGTGTTGGAAGAGCTGCCATGGCTAACAGAGGGCCCAGTTATGGACTGAGCCGGGAGGTCCAGGAGAAGATTGATCAGAAGTATGACCCAGACCTGGAGCAGCGTTTGGTGGACTGGATAGTCGCGCAGTGTGGTGGAAACATGGAGAAGCCGCAGCCGGGCAAGCAGAACTTCCAGACATGGCTGATGGATGGAACAGTGAGTGTCTGCTGTATCTGTACTTAAAATAGAAGCTGCCATTGAATTATTTAAGTTACAACCTAACAGGTTTAACAGCTCTGTCAAACAGCCCTAATGTGAAAATGGCTGAAACATGCAACCAATTATGACCAGTAATGTATATACTAAAGATAAAGTATTCAGTCATTTTATGTCTGTTTGAATTAATAAACCATTATCATCACTCCCAGACACATGGGGTCCAAATGATGTAGATGTACACACAGTAGAAAAGAGAACTGTTTTTTTTCAGATAGAAAGAAAACAGCTTTTAATAAAGTAGGTTTTGGATTGATAATTGTTGTTCCCTGATTTCCAAACGTAGGATTCTGTCATCGTTTGATTGAAAGTGCTTATCACTATAAGACCTAATTACCAACCAATTATAATGCACCCTGCAGAGAGCTGCTCCTTGACGTGCTGGCTGACTCTAATGTTAAAAATTCATTCAGAGAAATTCATCACAGAAGCTGCTGAGACACCATTTTCTGCACCAGCAGCTAACTCAACAGGAGAGTTGGATGCAGTCACGAGACATGTTGCATTTTCACTCGAGGAAATGACTTGCACTTTGTATCAATTAGAAAAAGCACTCAGCTCTCACAACTTAATACAAATGCTTGTTTGACCCTTTCTCTAGAGAAATGTTTTAAATTACTGAAAGAAGTGGTACACTGATAAGGGAAGATCAGAGAAAGCCAGTTAACTTAAAAGGTTAATTACAGCATTTTATTGTTGCAGATTCTCTGTAGGCTCATCAACAGCCTTTATCCGAGGGGGAAGGAGCCCATCAAGAAGATCCCAGAGACTCAGATGGCTTTCAAACAAATGGAGAAGATCTCTCAGTTCCTGCAAGCTGCAGAATCTTATGGAGTCACAACAACTGACATATTTCAAACTGTAGACCTCTGGGAAGGTAAAGCAATCTCACAAACCAAGTTATTTCATGCAATTTTGCTTTTGATCAAAACAACATTATCATGATTTTTTTTATTGTAACAGGAAAGGACATGGCAGCAGTGCAAAGAACCCTAATGGCTCTGGGCAGTGTTGCTGTCACTAAGGATGATGGTCATTACAGAGGTGACCAAGACTGGTTCCGCAGGTAAAGAAAACTCTCAGTGTAACCTCAGAGCTTCATATTCTTCACAACTGCATGCTCATATATCTTCATTGTGCTCTCCCTCTCTTTATAACTGTTATATGTGTGTAGGAAAGCCCAGGGGTATCGACGAGAGTTCACTGAAGAGCAGCTGCGCCAAGGCCAGAGTTTGATCGGCCTGCAGATGGGCAGCAACCGCGGAGCTTCCCAGTCTGGTATGACAGGCTATGGTATGCACCGTCAGATCATGTAGACCGCTTACTAGCTAACCTGCTGCCCTGCTTCCAGACTTTATTTTCTACTAATACTACAAATGTTGTAGCAAAACCTTCCTATCCTTTGTAGCACTTGCTATGTTAACCTCAACTTCCCTGGAATTGCTGCTTTCCCACGTTCTACAATTTTAAATAAATGATGTCAAATGCTGTAGATCTCTTCCCATGTGCTGTTACCACTCCATGGCTTTGTTAACTCGTTGTTTGCATACTTTCCATGTTCCAAATGATTATTTAATGCGGAGTTCAAGTCATTCAACATCACTTTAGTCTTATAGAAATGTCAAGATTGAAATCTCTATACAAAAAAAGCCATCAGTATTGTACACATTTGTAATCAGAAATACTGTAAAACACTGTTAAAACATGTTTGTGTTTTTTAATCTTAACCTTTTTTTTTATTATTGATGCATACATGTATTATATTTATCATTATTTTAGGATGATCTGTTACTGTGTGATCGTTTAGCCTTAAGCCTAGTGGAACTCAATGACCGACGATGTCTCTGCTATCTTGTCTGAAGACTTGCAGTAACCTCTGTAACCAAATCAACCTCACGTTGTGCCTGGTTATGGGACTACAGAGACTGAGTCCTGATATATTGGCCTCAAATTATAAATGAGTTTCATTCATTCTGAGCCATGCCCTTGTAATTTGTTCGTTTAGATTATATCTTATATCCATGATGTGTTCATTTTTGTGTCCACGCAAGTTAAATGTGCAGTAGCCAACACATATGACACAAGTATTAAGTTACCATTTCTGGTGCCAGATAAAGACATTGCTTGAATGTGCACTTTTATGTATTGTCATGTCAATATTTTTTAAATATATTTATATTCTGGAAGCTTGTGAGAAGAATTATTGAAAAAAATAAAGTATGTGAACATATACTGGTGTCAGTCTGTGTTATACACAAGCTTGGTATCTCGATAGCCAAGTCAGGGGTGTATGCTGTGTACTAGGAGTGTTGTGGTATGTTTTTTTTTTTCTTATCTTGGTTTTCTGTTCCAGCTCCCTTGTGCCCATCCCTCCTGCCTCTCCTCACTGTACACAATCTAATAATGCTGCAGAAGCACAGCATGGTAATTAGGACATTGACTTCTCTAGTAGATAGTCATGAATGAATCCTTGGTGCTTGTGAGCTCTTGCCATACTGAGTGACCCTTAATAAGATGTCAAATCTGTTCCTGCTCCAGTAATGCTGTTTTTACATTTGGATATATATATATGAGTTATATTGTACTGTTCTCTAGGAATAGTTGTGGTTAGCTGTTTTCTTTTGTATATATGTTGGAAATGCCTGCTCTTCAAGGTAACTTCAAGGGGTGCTATCAGGAGGCAGAAATGTTTCTCTAAGGCATTTTGGTGGCTATGGACCACAAAAAGGTCAGATTTTATGTTAATGATCCAGTTTATGGGGTCAATTGTTTCTGACTGTTGGCATTTTAAATAGCACATAGGAGAAAAGCATGCATGAATTAACATCTGTGCTTGCTATTTTGTGTGTAGTGACAAAGCAGATCCCATTAAATTGATGTCATTTAAATATAAGACAAAAACTTAACAGCTAATGTAGTGCATACATAATACACAGTGACAAACAAAAGATAAAAACGCACATATAGGGGGGGAAACTGCTACAAAGCTAAACTGACAAGAATAAGTAAAAATACATACATTAATAATAAAGCTAAAAGAAATAATAGGGGTGACATAAGACATCTCTGCTTGGTGGACCTTGATAATGTAAAAAAGGAGGGAAATTATACTTAAATAAACAGCTAATATTATTCTAAGGAATTCATTGCACACATAAAACTTTTTGGCCTTTAGGATGTCTGGCCCTCACATGCACTTTGAGTTTATTATTAGCCTCAGCCAGAGAAGCATCTAGAGGGGCACAGGTGATGTGTAACTGACAGGGACACACTCAATAAGTAAGCCAAAAATACAGCCAGCCAGTAAAAAAGGCAGAGGTCAAAGTTCTCCTCCAGCTAGTGTTTTCATTAGCTTTGTTAGCTTTTCAGAGACGGACACATCAGGGACAATGTTGCAGATGAAGTTAAGGGTTACTTTCTTGCTCCTATTATTGGCAGTCAGATGCGTTTCACAGGATGAAACCCAAAGAAAAGGTTGTGTTTGTGGATACCCTGGAATACCAGGAGACCCCGGACACAATGGCACACCTGGCAGAGACGGTCGAGATGGATTCAGAGGTGATAAAGGTGATCGAGGTAAATTTAGAAAAGATAACTTCTCCTCTACAGTATGCTCTATGTACGAAGTTTTTTTTTTAAACATGTTTAATGCTTCAGCATCACAATAATTTATCAATCATCCATATAAAGGTGAGATTGGTCCTATTGGATCAGCAGGCAAGGATGGCCAAAAGGGAGACAACGGAGAACTTGGTATGCATCTTTAGAATAATTACACTATTGAAAAATAAGATGTAGAAATATGTAAAATAACCTACACTTTGTAATAACAACAATCTAATTTTACATAGCATATCATTCATATTTATATGTACCTTTAACAAAATATCTTGGTATATTATTATTATACTATACTGCCTGCTTTCCTGTCATTTACAGGTTCAGTTGGCCCAGCAGGACTCAAAGGAAAAAGGGGGGATAATGGAGAACGGGGGCCTCCAGGGAAAATGGGCCCTCAAGGAGTCCAAGGGCCCATTGGCCTGAAAGGAAATAAGGGAGAGCTTGGGCTACATGGACCCCAAGGACCTAAAGGCGATTTAGGGCCTCCTGGACCAGAGGGTCCAAAGGGTGAAATTGGCCTTCGAGGAGACAGAGGCATTCAGGGACCACTTGGACCCCCCGGCAGGCCAGGACCTAAGGGGGACATTGGTCTACCAGGTTACAAAGGCAGTATTGGATACCGTGGGGACAGAGGGACCCGAGGAGAGAAGGGTGATAAGGGCGAGAAGGGAGATGAATTTGTTATCTCTAAAAGTGCCTTCTCTGTGGGACTCACAGCACAATCCAAGCTCCCAGCAGCTAACACACCAATCCGGTTTGACAAGATAATTTACAACAAACAGAGTCACTACGATCCCCAAACGGGTAGATTCACATGCGCAGCTGCAGGGGCTTACTATTTCACCTATCACATCACAGTCTTCTCCAGAAACGTAAAAGTGGCTCTAATAAAGAATGGTGTAAAGATGATTCATACCACGGATAACTACCAGGGCAATGAGGACCAGGCAGCAGGGGGTGCTGTGCTGCACCTGGAGGTAGGGGACAAGGTGTGGCTGCAGGTGGCTGGAGGAGAGCTGTTCAATGGGCTCTTTGCTGATGAAGATGATGACACTACTTTCTCGGGGTTCTTAATCTTTGGGGCTTGAATTAGGCATGATCACTCTATAATCAATGGAAATATTATATATATAAAATCAGCCTATCAGAGAGATAGAAATAAGCCTGCCATTCTGAACTTAAGTCTTGAATATATTCCCCACTAGATCTTTAAAATGTAATTCTACTAAAGAGTGAGCATGGTAATGTCAATATCAGTCTGTGCATTTTTTTTTTTTTTTTTAAAAAGAAAAGATATTAAACCGACACAATAAAAACATTAAACATCCACTAAGTGTCTGTCTTCTTGCTCTGGTATTTGGCATCAGAAAAACACCCAACAGTTGTTTTGTCATAACACAATGAAGACAGTCCAGCACCAACTGGATGGTGTAGTCTATTTCTGTAGTCTGCAGGAAGTGAGGTGAAACTATTGTCTTCGTTTTTTCTTCAATGAAGTGCGCTCGGACGTGGGCGTGGTTTTGTGGTCATGGGCTCATAGACTGAATTATGATTGGCTGTTAGAGAAACGGTCACGCTGTGTCTTAACCAATAATCTTCCTCGTAACCCCTTCGAAGCCCCGCCCAGTGCAAACACTGCAACAAGTGCATTTTAAGATGCTCGCCAGCTCTCTCTCCTTTAAGACTTCTTTTAACTGGATTTATCTGTGAAACAATACGTTTTTATCGAGCAACGTCGGCCGATATCTTTTAAATCAATATTTATTTTCTTCGTTTACTTCGACAGCTTGCAGCTTTCAGTCAAACAATTGAAAGCTTTCAGGTCTTTACGCAAGTCAAAAGGTTTATCAGTGAGTCCGTGAGTTAGCTCAAGTTGCTAGCCCGGTGTGTTTGAAGAAGTCGTTTGTCTCAAAAATGTTGCCGTTGTACTAGTTAGCATCGGTAACGCAGCTATCCTGCTGTTTTTGTAGCCGACATGTTTTTGCCAGTGGACAACAACAGCAGCAGCGAGTCGTTGGACCTCAGAGAAGCTACTTTATTATGGCTGAACAACAAAAACAGCTGCTGAGTTGATGTGAGAGAAAAGGTCAGGAGGACAACATCAGCGACTATGAGCAGGGTGAGCCTTTTCTCTTCTTCTTTTTTTTTTTTTTTTTAAACTGTGCAACGACTTCATATTTAATTCATATATACACTATAAATTGTAATCAAACATTACATTTTGATTTTATGCCTTCACATTACAGTTGCAGTGATTTCCCCCTCTTGTGCTCTTGGTTGAAATGGGACCAGAGGGGGTTATTGTAGTGCATTACAGCCCTGGTTGTTATAGTGATGCGGGAGATGCCAGGCTGTACAGGGAGTTGGTGAAGGAGGGGCTGAGGGCAGCAACTACAAAGAGCTTTGTGGCCAAAGAAAGTTAATTAATGCAGAAATAAATAAGCAGTTTTGGCCCTGAGTTCTTTATGAGCTTAGAAAAACTATTCAGTGTAATCCCCTTTCATAGCGCCTTGTATTCAGAGTCTGCTTCAGTCTTAGCAGGTAGGTACTGACATGTAGTTTACTCCCAATGAATTCACTTGCATTTATTAGTACCCATATAGATTTACAATCCAGTTTTATACTCTTCGCTCTGGTACACCCAACTGCAATTCAATCACATGAGACAGATAATACATCACCTAGAGATCATATTCTGTAATTAATGTAAACCTTAAAAACATAAGAACAGCTGCACTCGTGAACTGTTGTGTTCATTCCTATATCATCCTGATGGATTTCAGCTCTTGTGAACCTTTTGTTTTCATGGTTTTTGAATGTTGATGGAGCAGCCTTTTGGTTATTGTTACACTGTTGACTGTCGACAACGAGGCTCAGTGGTGTTTTGTCCTGTCTTGCACACTGTGCGGTGTTAGATTTCTGGTAGTCTGTCTCTATGACTATCCACAGCGGATCAGGTAAGTAAGTGGCTGTCGGTGTGAGAGTGGTGACACTCCCTCCCTGGTCTGGCCTGTATCAGTACTTCTCACGGTCTCAGGGAAGAGGCGTGGCATCTCCGATAAATGAAAAAAATGAGGAACTAGGTCATGGTCAAGTTCCACCATGGTTGGTTTAGTTTCTTGGGGCTTTACCTAGGAAACTAAACCGATACTGTGTGTCGGTCATCAATCAGTGCTAAATAGTCTAGTTGTCTCCTTGATTAGACTCAGATCATGTGTAGATGAAACCAGTCCTGAACACAGATTGGTAAAGCTCTGCTAATCTGATTATTGCTCTGATGGAAGAGGAATAGGCCATACACACACAAACATACACACTCCCACACACACTGTTGCCTTTTCTGAGTCTACTAACTGATATTTTTCATCTTGGAAAGAGGCTGTAGTCAGCTAAAAAAGACCAAAGGTTAATTTATGAATATTGTCAAGTGTTGGTTAATCTTGCCAGATACCTACACAACCTCAAACATGTACTCGTCTTCTTAAAGTACAAAAACTTTTTCTAGTACTCAACATATGTTCATCTTAAGTTTCACAGAAGTCTTGTTATGCACGCTGACTAAAACTATGCTAATCAGCTCATCTGATCTTTACAACACTGTCTGGTGTTGTTTTAGGGCATCCTAGAGGTATGTCGTCCTCATAGCTTTTGTTTGTCTGGGCAGTTAGACAACCAGCAAAGTGACAGCTTACAAAAAAATGACAATGTTGCTTCGGGGTGGTTGTGTCTGTCTCAGAGTTAAGCCAGAGAATGGAAAATTACAGAAACACTTGTTGTTTTTTACCTTGATGCTCTCTGTGGTCTTTTAATTTAATGCCCAGTTCATTCTGGCCTAATGAGCTTCATCCTAGCTTCAGGCAAGACATACCTGTGCAGAGGTGGACTATGGGCTCGCGGTATTTTATCACTATGTGTTTATGACTCCTTACATAACTGAGTTTTCTAGCTGAACAGGAAGGGAGTCAGTGATTCAAATGCCTTCCTCCCTGCTCTGTGCTTTTTGGTTTTTATACATGTTTATATGTCTGGGTTCATTCTCATCTCAGGGAGTCTAATCTGAGGCTGGCTCCAGCTGGCTGCTCTGTGTGTGTGTGTGTGTGTGTGTGTGTGTGTGTGTGTGTGTGCGTGTGCGTGTGCGTGTGCGCGGAGGGGGGGCGGACTTCTCCCTGAGCTCTTAATTAACTCTGGTCCAGGGCCTCAGAGTGCCGCTCCCATCCACCGCTTAGCAGGAGGAAGTCAGAGAGCAGAGGTGATCCTGCTACGCAGAGCAAAGATGATAGAGGAAAGTTCAACATAGTAAAATGACCTGCAGTCACAGACAGTAGGGCGTGATATTAACAAAGACGTAAGTATAATCTGTCTGGAGTTTGTAATTAGCATGGCTAAAGAAATGGCTGTAGTAGATGGGGTTTTTTTATGTTCAATGTACAGTACGTTTGACAGTTTCTAGAGGAAAAAAAAATGTTTCCCATAAGTAAGAAAATTACAGTTGTTGTGGAACAGGTGAGTCTCCTACATACAGATAACTAGCATTACTGTTCACTTGTAGGGACATGTACATGTACATGTAGGGAGGCTAAATGTTTTATGGCATAACATTATAATTCTTAAAGAGCATTGTTATGCATATATAGTGTTTAAATACTAATATCCTGGAAAGTTATAAACCATCATATTGCATGTAAGATGGGACAATCACTCTTGCCTCTTTGTGAAGTGGTCACCACCTGTGTCAGCTTGTTTCTAACAGATAACAGCACTGCCAAGTATTAGTGAATGCCAACTGTCACAGGCCAGTTGGTGCCAAGTGTGGGAAGAAGGACATAATGGTGTTGAAGGAAAGCACAGTTGGTAGAACGGCTGATTGCATGATGTAGGTATTCAGGACGAAAACAAGCCTCCCCGAGCTGTACACATTCCTCTCCTATCTCCTGTCGTTCTGCTTGGAAAATAGATGGAATAATTGATCCTGTCTTATTTTTCCAGCTGCTGCTCAATGTGATTTCTCAGTGGCCGAGGAGGAGAAAGTACAAGAAGACAATTCAGCAAAGCTTTGAAAGCAGCGCATTGTTTCACGAGGGGTGTTTACTGTCTGTCAGCAGCGGTGCTTGGCAGCGGTGGCTCTGTGTTTACATAAGTGTTTGGCGTGATGGAGAGAGCTGGTTTAAGTGACAGCAGATTCCACCAGAGAGTTTGACGGAGAAAGCCCATCTGCTGCTGAACACGCATGGGGACGGGAGGCATGGGAGCCTTCCAAGATCCCCTCTTAAGTCCCAGCCTGTCCACACAGCAATCAGTGGAAGCAACACTGCTGGGGCTGAGCAATATTTTTAAGGATTACAAAAAGGATTACGGGATAATTTTCCTACAAGAAATGCAGTAAAACAATCAGTAGTGATGCAAATATTATGAGAAAACATTGTTCCACTTAACTGTAATTTATCCTTGAATAATCCAAGTCTATATGACAAAGAAAGAGTCATATTCTGTGGAAGAGTCTGCCTCTGGAAAAAGGCCAATTAGCTAAAATATTAAGTTGCTTACTCCTCCTCCTGACCATACAAAAACATCTGATAGTGAAGGAGGCCCTGCATGTGAATGCACTAAATGTTTTTCAAGAGTTGTTATTCCTTGAAAGGTCAGATAAAGTGCAAGAAAATGTTTGGAACAATTTAAGAAATATCATCCAAGTGTTCATACACATTTTTTTTAATTTATCCAGTCATGACAAAGACTTTGAAATAGACAATGTGAAGGAGACAGATGATGAGAAATTGTGTGTGAGCGTACATTATGAAGGAGATTGTTGTTGATTTGAAGACTACACAATTCTCCCCATTACAGGCACCTCATCATCTACATAATCTGGAGAAAACTGGGCAATTTATTGCATTAATCACAATGGATTAGCAAGTTTCATTGCTTAGTCACGCTCACAAAGCCTCACTTCAAAGGCTCAGCTGCATTAGCCACTGCCCTGAGTCATACACACACACACACACACACACACACACACACACATTAAACTGAATTTAGCACAAACGCCACCCCAACCTGGGCCCCAGCTCTCCTTGGACGTTGAAATACAGCACCAAGGACAAATGCACGTAGTGTTCTCAGTGAAAGATGTCTTAACTTCTCGGGACTCTGTGCACACTGAGGGATGGTCTGTTTTCTGTTTATCTGCGACCCTCCCTTCCTGCTCCTCATTCCTGCTGTTACATACAAACACAGGGGGCAGTGTACTGTAAACACTCAATAATTAATTCTTATGCTCCCATCCCCTTAAGTGTATGTACAGTACTCTTTGTGCTAATGCCTTCTCAGCAGTTTAGTAATAGTGGGACTATCCAGGTATCATCTGCGACATGCAAACGTTACTGAATTTATCTCTGTTTTGCAGGCAGAACACAAGGACCGAGTCTTGTCCACAAGCGAGGACTCTCTCCCATGCCTTCACTCAAACTCTAAAGCTGACCCGCTGATTCGGAGCCGACCACTCAGTGATATATACCCATTCCAGAGTCATAGTGAGAGAAGTGCAGTCCCGTATCTGCTGTCTGGGTGTGGCGCCCAGGTACAACCGATGACTGCAGGTTCTCTCACTGACGAAAAACGATTGAATGGCATCAACTCTTCTGCCTGGTCCAACCCTGTTATAGCTCAACCTGAAGGAAAGCCCCACTCCTCAAGAATTATGAGGCTTTTTTCTAGCTCAAGGAAGGGCCCTGTCCCTGCTCACAGTCCAAACACTGACAGTCCCACCTCAACCCCCAGCAGCAACAACAACAGCAGCAGCCCCCAGTCCTGGTCAGGACTCCAAGGACTGGGAGTCGTAGATTCCTTCAAAAAGCTGCGCTCCTCTGTGCTCCAGGGCATCCAGAGTAAAGGGGCAACCAACTATGATGTAGAGCCTTCATCCAATCAGGAAATGCCTAATGACACAGTTGTGCCAGATGATGCAACAAATCATTTTAAGACTGCAGAAGGTATCGGTGTGTCTAATGGAAATTTTATCGGCCAAAAGTCGGCTGTAATGAGTCGTTGTGGCTCAGACATTGAGGACTATGATGATGAGGAAAATGATGATGGCCTCCAGAGGAATTCACGCTTCTCCAGGAGTATGAGGAGAGCGTATGGGGCAGGACGCATCTCTTTACTTGACATGGGCAATGGGAGACTAGCAGGAAGAAGCACAGACGGAGATGCAAACACTCAGAAACCAGACCAAAGGTCTAAAGTCGATGCCCAAACAGAGAACATGAGTGAGAACACAGATGTGAAGGCGATGAGCAGACTGAGCAAAAGTGCAGATAACCTTCATATTTTTAAAGCACCTTTCAGACGCAAAGCACCATCTCTGGGTCCTCCTTCACTAAAGGCAGATTCCCAGAGGACTAACAAATCAAATGGGACACCAAACATCCAGAGGACAGCTAGCGCCTCCTCAGTGGACCTCCAAGGTACATGCAGAAAGAGCCCTGTGAAGACCAAGGGACAGATGCTGAAGCTAGTAGGCAGCATGACTGACCTGACTGTCCGGCGCAAACGAAGTCCCTCCCCCAGCCCAACTTCCCCATCCCCCGTATCACCCCTGAGCCGTCTCCATGATGACTACTCCCGCCGTTTGCCTTGCATAACAACCAATGAGCGACAGCGCCGGCCCTCACCCATCAGAGCTCGGGTCATGTCTGTTGAACACAACCCACTGATTCACCCACAGCCTGAATATGACGACGTCCGTTCACAGCAGCACCAGGTCCTGGTCCCGGTTTGTTTGGAGCCCACAGACACTGTACCTACAAGAAGTGATCACAAACAGGCGGCAGAATGCAATTCATCTACGCACAGCCAAAAAGAGTCGTCACAAAGTCAAGAGCAAATAAATAAGGTAAGGGAGTAAGTTGGCAAATCGTGCACATAAATATGGCAGGAGTCTGATTTTCAGATTTCCTTGGTAGTTGTTCAGAGACTTGTTTCTTTCTGGATTTCTTCCAGGTAGAGAATCTTTTCCCTTTCCTCCAAATCCACCCAATCCTCCCTGCTCCTTGTTTTAGGAGATAATCTGATCCTACAAGCCAGGACATGTATAAAACAATAATGATAACATTAAGCTGGCCTTTCACTTGTGTGCAGATAGATAAAATGTACTTCAACTGACAAGACAACTAAGTGGCAAAAAGTTTTACACTATCACATTGTAGTAGAAACTTTTATCATTACACTTGGAAGCAAGGCATTGGAAATCATTAGGTTACATGTTGGCTTTCTGTAAAGTTTCAAAGTGGAAGGAAGTACTGGGAGACTCGTCCTTATCCTTTGAACAGTACAATCTTCCAGTTAAATAGCATTGACCTTTGTCTTAGGAAATGAAAGGTTACTGCTCTAGGCTGTGATTTTATGAAGAGATCTTTAACTCTTAACAGTGCTCATACGCCACAACCTGAGGCATATAGCACAGAGACGCTTAGGCTCTAATAGTAAAGTCTGGTCGCTTTTAAAAGTAATGCCATGAATATTTTTTTTAATCAATTAAAATTAAGTTTATTAAACAGAAGAAATGTAAATAAAATAAATATTTTGTGTGAGCGCACTTTGCTTTTAAAACGGCATCAGTTTTTCAAGGTACTCGTCAGGCGGGTTTGTTCCAAGTATCTTGGAGAACTTTCCTCAGTTCTTCTGTGGATTTATGCTGTTTCAGCTGCTTCTGTCTCTTCATGTGATCCCAGACTGTCTGCATGATGTTGAGATCAGGGCTCTCTGGGGGCCAAACCATCTGTTACACGAATCCTTGTACTTCTCATCACTGAGATATAGAGATAATTCTTCATGACTCTGGCAGTATGTTTGAGGCATCCAAAGTCCCCTTCAGCTTGAAATAAATAATGACATAGGCATAAACAGTGCTTTGCCATCGTTTTTCTGTCTGTCCTGCCCTTTGTGTGATATACTGACTTGTAGCTGACACATGCTGAAACCAACTGTTCTCTGCTACCCTGGAAGTGTAGACACAGTTAATGATTAGGCTTTGTTTATGATTAGCGGCCCTTGCTCAAAACGGCTCCATAATCCTACGTGCCCGGTAAAGGTAGGCAGCAGCGCGCGAGCACAGCCCCCACATCGCTTTTCCCCCTTCCGTCTTGCTTCCCTCCCTCTGGCTGAAGCCCAATGGATCAAAGTCCAGCACCATGGACACCGGGCCAGGAAAAGCTAGCAGCACCAGCGGATAGTCGAGACCATAATCACACTGTTGTAATGAAATGTGTTTTGGTCTTAAGTGTAGGATTTTGCCTTTTTGAAGATGAACGGAAAAAATCAGATTTGAATATAGATGTCAAGTGGCTTTTACTGGCCTCAAAGTAATTAGGGACTCGGCATTAGGGATACAGGCCTGTGTGTGTTTCACAATGGTGCTAGTCCACTGTGTACCTTTCCAGTGTATATGCCGGGGAACGGATCCAGATCGAGAAAAACAAGAGGTGAGGTTTAATTTTGTTGGCTGACTAACAGGCTTTTAAAAACAATTTCCAAGTGAGTAACTGTTTGCCAATTATTGACTGAGCATACAATACATACAGTGTGATAACATTTAATTGTGGAGTATTCATGCTCTTTCGGCTGCTGTTCTTGTTTGAACATGATAAGTGTGTGAGGGTTGATTGTGTCCAATATGTGAAGTCAATCACTGTGTGAACTGTCAGGTGATTATCGAATTTCATGTGAGAATCCTGATAAAGTTCATTAAAATAGTTCTGCGGTGATTCTTGTGGTTCTGCCTCTAGATCCAACCAAGATAGTTGTTTGTTTCTACTTAGAGCTTTTGTGGCTTAGTGCAATTTAGCTCTGTTTCTGATTAACAAATGTTCTTGTCAGCAGACATTATGTTCCACATCTCTGTACATTGCAGGTCATTGAACAGGGAGAAGTCAATATATTTGCCCTTATTGAGTTTTTGATTTTTCACCTTTGGTCTCTAGGCAACATCAGACCACCAAATGCAAGAAGCACTTCTCCAAACAGAGGAAGTCTCTCCAACAACCAGCAGCAGCACCCCTCCCATCTCCCCAACATGCCTGTCAGAGTCACCCACATCATCCACTTCGCCCACAGATGCAGCCGTGGCTTCCACAGAAACATCCGACGTCAAGCCCAGACGAAGAAGTGGGCGCCCAAGACCTCGGCCAATCTCAGACTATGGGCAGCTCATTTCCAGGAAGCACTCCATTCCCGAGAAAGTAGCAGAACTGCATGCTGAGGGAAGGACAGAAAATCTATCACTGTATAAAGACTGCAGTGATAATGACGGGTGTGGGAATGGGGAGAGCCCTGAAAACTGCACCATGAACGGCAGCATTCAGGGCAGGAAGCAGCGGCCCATCTCGGTGATGGGAGATTTGTTTTCGGCTGACGCGGAGGAGAAGGAGGACTGTCTTCCTTGTGTAAGTTTTCACAGTTTAAACCCAGTAGAAGCCTAAACTATTCAGAAATGTTGGTTTCTATTTGGACTTGAGTCAAAAGTGAGTTCTTCCTAAATCCCAGGATGTTTCTTTTTGTCCTCGTTGCAGCCTCTATCACGGCCACCAATCCCCTCCCACCAAGTGCCCCCCTATAAGGGAGTGTCTGCCAGGTTTCGCCCCTCCACCTTCTCTCAGAGCACCCCCATTGGACTGGACCGCGTTGGACGACGTAGACTCCACAGAGTGCTCAGCGGTGAGAATCTGGGTTGTTGATATGTGACAAGAGATCACAAATGGTCTGTAGGAAAGCTGAGTGTGGGAATGCCAATAAGTGTGTTGAAGGAAAATGTTGGTACATAGCCTTTCTGTGGGTGTGTCTGCATCTGCGACTTGTTATGTGGATAATTTAAATTTTGTCTGTGCAACTGTGTATGTGTTGCAGATGGTATGTCTGAGTGCTCAGCAATACTTGATGACAGCGTAAGCGAGGAGGACGAGGAGGGCAGTTTTGATGAGATCACTGATGTCACACCCTACCTCCAGCCAGGGGTGGAGCTCTCTGTGCTCAATGAGGTGAGGTTGCAGAAGGGGAAAATCACTTGTCATGTTGCAATACTCGCAAATATCATCTCCAAGAATGTGAAGTGAATTTATGATACAACATTTATCTTGTTTTATGCCTGCCTCGTGAACAGCCATGTGAAAATGTTCTCACGTTTGTATTTTCTAGATGTTTTTGCCCCAGTGTAGTATAAGAGAGACAACAACTGCAGTGTCCACAAGTCTAGACGTAATCTTACATGTTAGACATGGGCTTAGCCTGCATGTAATTTTATCTTATCTGTTTGTGTGTGTGTCTGTGCTACTCAGTGGATAAGCTCTGGCCACACGGTGTATGCTGAGGCACTCTGGGACCATGTGACCATGGAGGAGCAGGAGCTGGCCTTTAAGGCTGGAGATGTTATCCGTGTCCTGGAAGCCTCACATGAGGACTGGTGGTGGGGCAAGGGGGCTGACAGGGAGGCCTGGTTCCCCTCCAGCTTTGTGAGGGTAAGTGGACTTCCTGACCTGTGTGTGTCTGACACATGTTTGCTCTCTAGCAGCACAGAAAAGACTTTCAAACTGGCTCAGCTCCAAACAAACCTTTTACCAGCCCTCTTAACACAGTGTGTGGAAGGGTTCAGACCTCAGAGGTTCAGCTGGTTTCTGTGGTGACCGGTGTTGATTGACAGTTGAGTCTTAATTAGGCAGTCTATGGTAACCATGGTGAGGTTATTTGATTGGCAGATGAGCGTCTGCTGTGTAATTGCTTGTAGCTGAGTCAATGTTACTGAACAGAAGCTTAGTTAATTAGTTAATGTGGAGTAGTCATTTGTAGTTTAAGTAGTTATTGTACTCCCATTTGTAATGGCTGGAAATTTTTACTTCATTTCATTCAATCTTAAAAAGACTGATTAGAGTGTTAAGCAGCATGTTTGCAATAAAATCTGAGTATTATTAAACGGGAACAAATAAATAATTGGGCTAAATATGTTGTAAAGTTGAAGTTAGAAAAACTGACTTTGTTATGTGCCACTGTGCCTGTGGTGGATGCGTTTCAGGTGCGTGTGAACCAGGAGGACTCAAGTGCAGAAAGTGTGGAAAGTGTAGCGGACCAGGAAGATCCAACTCCCAGAGACACGCACAGTGCCCAGCACAAAGAGCAGATGAGAACCAACGTGGTTCAGGAAATCATGAACACTGAACGTATCTACATCAAGCACCTGAAGGATATCTGTGAGGTACAGGCCTTAACAGGATCACAGCAAGTTTTACATCCTGTTGACATTTATTCTGCCCTAATCAATGTCAGCACTCTTTACCTCACTGTTCTGAAATGAAAACAAAGTGCATTTTATTCTAAAATATTAAACTCCACCATTCAGCACCTCCTGTTGGCCAGTATCTGAACTGTTTTCATTTAATGTAAATAATACCGGTTCTGTGTATCTTCTCAGGGTTACATCCGTCAGTTCCGTAAACACCCGGATATGTTTACTGAGCTGCAGTTGAAGACAATCTTCAGCAACATAGAGGATATCTACAGGTTTCAGAGGCAGTTCCTTCGAGACCTGGAGAAGAAGTACAACAAAGACCAACCACATCTCAGTGAAATAGGCTCTTGCTTTCTCTTGCAGGTAATGGCCACACTCAGTGTAATAACAGACTCATTTATCTGATTCAGAAGTTTTTCAGTGAATGTCTCTTTTTTTTCCTGAAGGGGGAGGGCTTTTCTGTCTACTCAGAGTACTGCAACACTCATCCAGCAGCCTGTGCGGAGCTGCAGCGCCTCATGAAGTTGGGGAGATATAAGCATTTCTTTGAAGCCTGCCGGCTCCTTCAGCAGATGATTGACATTTCCATAGCTGGTTTCTTGCTCACACCTGTGCAGAAGATCTGTAAATACCCCCTGCAGCTGGGAGAGCTGTTAAAGTACACCCCCAAAGACCACAGGTACTCCAAGACAAATTCATCTCTTTACTCTCTTTAATACCGTCGCTCACTGCAGGACCTAATGTTGCTTGTTGCTACAGATACATTAAGCTCTACAATAACCACATCTAATGCCAGTTAATCTCACATTGTAGCTTGACTCAATGCAGCTGGCGTCCTATTTTTGCTGTACACTGAAAGCTATAAGCAAGTAGTTACAGTGATACTTATTTAAATAGCCTAGCAACAGATGCCAATAACAATATACAATTCAGTGACATTAATGCTCCATCCATTCATTCATCACAGGAATCTGCATTATTTATATATAACCATTTGATCCTAAATAAAGATGCTATCCTGGTCCCAGTGGTTGAATTAATTACTTTTATTATGTTTGACAATGACTGAATGACTATACTTACTGTACCATGTTTTACTTATTGCAGTGACTACAGTGGAGTAAGCAAAGCACATGAAGCTATGAAGAATGTGGCGAGTCTGATCAATGAGAGGAAGAGAAGGCTGGAGAGTGTTGACACCATTGCTCACTGGCAGGTTGCCATTCTCCACTGGGAGGTGATTACTATTGAATATTCCTCTAACTTTAATGCTGGCAATTGATTATATATAGTTAGCTTTAAGTAAATTGTATTGATTCGCGTTGTAGATATCTTTTGACTCTTTGTCAATGCATTTGTAAATGTGTTGTTGCAGGGACCCGATGTGCTAGAGCGCAGCTCAGAGCTGATCCACTCTGGTGAGCTGACTCGAATTGTTCAGCAGGGCAAAATGCAACAGCGCAGCTTCTTCCTTTTTGACCACCAGCTCGTCTTCTGCAAAAAAGATGTCCTGCGCAGAGACCTGCTCCATTACCGTGGACGGCTGGATATGGACCAGACCGAGGTGTTGGATATGTCTGACGGGCGGGACCCAGACCTGGGTCTGAGCTTGAGGAACGCTCTGCGCCTGCGTCACGCCTCCACTCTGGAGTTAATTTGTGTGCTGTGCTGCAGGAAGGCCCAGGACAAGCAGAGGTGGTTAGAGGCCTTTGCCAAGGAGAGACACAGAGTCAAGGAGGACCAAGAGATGGGTGAGTGGTGCTGAATTCCTTTCACCCATGATACAAAACAGCTGCTGTGCGTAGATGTCAAATAAAAGGTTACCAGTGTAAAAAGTGTTAAAAGAAGGGGGTGGTAGGAAATATTTTGACCCGAAGGTTTATGTTTGTGTCTCTTTGCAGGAATGGAGATCAGTGAAGAGCAAAGAAAACAGGCCATTGTCAATGCCAGAAGAGTCAAACATGGGAAGATCAAATGTAAGAAAAAAACATTTTTCTCTTCGTTTCATTTATTTTAATTTTTTATTTACTCCAAATTCATAATTTTTTTATTTTCCTCTTGCTTGTTTACCTTTTAGCCATTGGTTACTCCGGTTCTGTCCCACCACACCAAAACCTTCACCCACTTCACCAGCGTCACATCACCATTCCAACCCGTGTGCCTCAACAGCAGGTCTTTTCACTGGCCGAGCCCCCAAAACGAAAGCCTTATCACCTGTTGTACAGCATCACCCGCAACGCCTTTTTTAGGAAATGAGGCTTTGCTTCCTCATCCTTTTTCTTTTCTGTCTGTGCATGTTCAAAGCACACCCAAACTGTCCTGAAGACTTTTATTTTTATTCTGTATTTCCCTGCGTGTGAATGTATTGTCAATTTTTGTTTTTGTGCCTCATGCGTGTCTCTGTTTTTGTTGCATGTTGAAGTTTAGTGCCTACAATTTTAAAGGGGCATGACAAAAGTGTTAAAATACAGGCTGTTTCTTTTGTTAAAGATGCTGCTCACTCAAGTTCAAGAAACCCTGCTGCTTATCTTGTCATTAATTCCAGCTGAAGGACTTTTTTTTTTTTTAAATGTAACAATGATTTATATTCTGCTTTTATGTTGACAAACGGGGTTTTAGTTAATTTCACAAAGGCTGGACCCTTTTTCTTTTGAGTTATGCTGCAAGTCTGTCACCTCTAAGCACGAAACACCCAGAGGATAAACACTTTCGACCTCCCTGTTAACACTGTAAATAAAACTCTTGTACAAACAGACCGAATGTTGTCACTTTAAAACAATCGCTTTGCTTGTTTCTTTCTACTGCAGAACAAATAGTCTTTTTTGTGGCCGCGGCATGGCGAATCGTGTGTGAATTAGATGAAAGCGAGCGATAGAAGTCAATGAATGAAACATTAGCCATAGGACTGAAGGAGGTCCGTTGCCATCAGTAAGCTCCCTGTTTCTCCACCACTCGCCTGTGCTGAAGGATCTGGTTTCACACACCTGCTGGCTGTGCATCTCGGGAGCAGTTTGCTGTCTGACTTTACGTGTGTCTGTGTCTGCTGCTGCCTTTTTAAAAAGGATGTTTTTGTTCTAAAGGGAAAGAGAATGGGGGAAAATCTGAAAGCAGGAATTAGATAATAAAGGCCTGAAGGGATGCCTGTGCCATGGGCGCAGAGCTTGAGGAGAACGAGCAGACACATGGAGATGATGTATCTCAACAGGAAGCCGCCAGCGTAAGTACAACAGTACAATACAATGTGTGCTTGAATTAGTTTTCTTCTAGCTGTGACAAATTGTTTCTTTTGAATCATTAAGTTGCATTTTAATCAGGTATATTGCCGTTTCTCCGGATTAAACCTCAGAAGACGTTTGTTTACACGCCAAAAGTTTAAAGTAATATCAATCAATATTGTCAAGATGCTTGATATAATATGTGTAAAACAGGTCAACCTGTTCTTTTCTTTTGGGAGTCTTTACCCTCCTTACATGTGATGGATTAAGTACCACTTGCACAGTATGGGATGACACTGAATGAATAATATATGTGCATTGGGTAACTCAATGAGTGCGGAGCACTGCGTCTGATGGAGTCAGTGTTGCTCTTAAGCGTTCCCCTTCATAGGATGAAGTGACCAGAGATGAAGCAACATTGCCAGTGGACACATTGTGCATCATTGTTTGCAGATTAACAGCTAAATGTAACACTTTTGTTGAACTTTATCACCAGTTTTGCTCCTGTGTATCTTGTGATATATGAAGACCACTAAAACACTTGCTCAGTCATGTCTGTGCATTTGGGATTGACTTCCGCCTACTGTAATGTTATTTTTCTGACCTGGATGAGGGGCAGTGGTAAGAGAAGAAGCAACAGGGTCGTGCCCTCTTCATGTTTTTGAAATAAAACAACCTTCTTATGGTCCTCAGAGAGCCACACTGACTCATACATCTTCTTGATGAGGGAACTAATAGTATCAAGAAACACTTGCTTGTTTTTCTTCACATCATTTCAACATCATTAACTCCGTCCCCATTAGAATCGGCACAGATTAAAATGACTACTTGAAAGGGCACGTGAAATTTACTGTTTCTGTGATGGCACCTTACATCACAGTGAGATTGTCCGTCCTCCCCTCCCCTACCGCACGCCTCTCTCCCTGGCTGTAGATTGCAGATGTGTCTGTGGAGGTGGCCACAGTTGACCACAGGCTGCAGAAGCTCCGCAGGAAGTACAGGAGGTGCAGACGGAAGCCCGGGACCCTCAAGAAACTTTGGGCCCGTCTGTTGAATGTCCCGCACCTCGCTCTCATCATCGCAGCGGTGGTGTTTGTGGTGGTGGTGGTCATGTGGTCGCTGCTGTGGGTTTTTATTTGTAAGTACACATGATTCAACTTCATGTAAGGATCTGTACACTTTCTCTTTGAAATGTGTAGATGTATACTTCAGACACAGCTTTTAGATCTTTTTTTCATGCTCAGAGCTTTATAATCGAATGTGTGATAAAGTATGTCATATATCATTATATGGTTATTAGGCCTACTCTGTATATTACATTTACACTGCACAATATGTAGCTTTGACTGATGTTATATGTACTCTAATGACTTGATTTCCTTAGTTCGCAGAGAAAGCAACAGTGGAGCATATTTTGCTGGCATGCTCCGTGTCGCCAACGTGGAGTTTATCCCAGAGTACCGCCAGGCTGAGTCCCACGAGTTTGTGTCCATGGCAAGCAAAATACAACATGTGGTACGTGTCGGTGTCACTCTGTTATTCACATGGTGGTTCGTGCTGAACATTACATCCAAAGGGAGTGTTTACTGTTCCTTGCTGGTTTGTTGCAGGTGAGCAGTGTGTTCAAGATGTCCTCTGTGGCCAAACTGTACAAGCAGGCTGTCATTTCAGACCTCAGGTACAATTAGTCACAAACAAATCACACAAAATCACAACAAATCAAGTTTAACAACAAGTTAGACAACAAGACTGTTCTCTCTTGGTCAGTAACAACGATAAGGGTGGTGTGTTGGTGCATTTCTGGATGCTGTTTGTGGTCCCTCGTCTGAAGAGCCCAGCAGTGTGCGAAGAGTGTGTAAGAGTTATTCTCAGAGACTCAATCCTCACCAGCCTAAAAAACAGGTCCTCTGTAGGCTACCTGCTGGGTCTCCCAGTCGATATAGACTCCATCCTCATCAATGGTGGGTCTGTGTGTCTGTCTGTGGATTCCAAGTGTGTTTACCAGTGTGTACTCTTGCAGAGATTGACTTTTATGTCCTGTTGCAGCTGTCCAGCGTTCAGATTATACATCAAATGCAGCAGGTAGGATGAAACGCCTCAGTGAGGCTTGGTAATGGTTACATATCTCACTGTGCTTGAGATGAGTTTGAGTCCGTTTTTTTTTTTCTCTCCTCTCAGGCTCTCAATGTGTAGATAAGATGTATGCCAACATTCCCGGGGCAAAGGTTTCTTTGAACGTGTTTTCATCTTGGGGTGGTGTGAGCTGCCATGTAAAGCTCACCACTGTCCCCGGCTCTCTCATCCGTCTGACCGTTACCTCATTCCTCATTGAGCCCAGTGACTGTGTGAATGATGCTCTAACTGTGTACGACGCTCTGCTGCCCATGAGAGGGCGCATTCTGCACAGGTGAGTCTACAGCTTCTATTGAACTACAGATTTCTCTCTTGCAGGAGGCTCTTCCCTCCAAGAGAATATGATGTTTTTCCATATATTATCTGCAAGCTATGCATCTGACCACTTTTATATGTTTGTTTGAGACCTCCTATAATATAAACATTGCTTATACTGAAGTGTATCTCTGTGCTGCAGGCTATGTGAGCCAGTGTCCAGCTCCTTCTCTCTGGTGTCGACTTCCAACGTCATGCTGCTGTCCTTCAGAATGACCAATGGCAACAAGAACTTTAGAGGTTACTTTGAGGCCATTGCTGACGAAGGTACATTATATTTACTTGGCTGTCTTACACGCCTAACCTTTTTTTTGACTTTTGTCTGTAATAGTTTGTGTGAGCCGTTGTCAGTGATTTAATGTCTAACAGTAGTTAACAATTGAACCAAACAAAAGATGAGGTAAAACTATCAATTATTACTTTATAGATTACTTACATTTTTTTTTTTAATAAATAACCATTTTTGTGTAAAAAAAATATATGTTTTTTCCCTTTCTTTTAATTAGTTTGGCCCTTTAAATTGATCTAGAATATATATATATATATAAATAAATAATCTATTGGTTCAGGTTCTGTCTCTCTGGTCTTTCAGTGTGTGTGTCTGAGATTGAAACCGAGTTAGACCCTCACATCACTGGTCAGATCTTCAGCCCCTTCCACCCGAGCCTGCTGCCTCCTCAGTGCTCCTGCACCTGGAGGTTTCAGGTAGGATACACACACACACACACACACACACACATAGAAACAAGGACACCGACATGACTTGTAGTACTGTGGGTAAATAGTTTTTATTAGTCGTGTCTTCTTGTTTTTTGATTCTTATTTTATTTTTTATTATAGACTCCTAACTCGGCTTTAGGAGTTGCTCTGCAGTTCGAGAACTATGTACTGAAACCAAAGGACATGAAGGGCTGTGACCACGGCTGGTGGAAGGTCAATGAGATCATGTATGTGGGGACGGCTACATGTACATAATCTTGAGGACAAAAAATCAATTTGACAGTTTTTAAAACCGTCCTCATGTGTGCATGCATAAGATGCTCTGATCAAGGTTACTTTCTTTTCACAGTTTCTGTGGCAACTATGTGGGACACCAGACAGTGTTTCGGATCCCTGACGACAGCCCAGAGGTGGAGTTTCGCTGCAGCTCGCGTAACTCTGATCACCCTTTTCAGGCGTCTTACAGCAGCTACAATATCAGCCTACGTAAGCACTGCAGGGCCAGAGCATGAGCGTCATTATAACAGCCAGGATGTAATGTGGAACAATAGCAGATTATAGGTGTCAATTTTGTTTGTTTGTGTACATTCTGAAAATACAAATAAACTTCAGAGAGATGTGGGGGGAAATTTTTCAACTTGGTATAAAAAACGGTAAACAGACTAGGTTGAGATATCAATTTTATATAGTTTTAAACTGTATCATATTATAAGCTACTTGCTTTGTCGTTCAGTAACTAAAGTAGATTTAAAGTAGATTAATCATATATTGTTATACAATACATCTTATTTTTCAGTAAGGTGCTCACCTCTCTCTCCCCACCCTTGTGTCCACCAGCCTGTCCAGAGAGCCACTTCCTGTGCTCCACAGGACTGTGCGTGGAGAAGAATCGACGCTGTGACGGCGTGGACGACTGCCACGACGAGAGCGACGAGATCTTCTGCTGTAAGTGGTGTTACGACTTACTGCTTGGTTATTATTGTCAGGGAATCTGACATGTTTAATTGAATGTTTAATTTGCTTGAGCAGTCGGTCACGCATTGGAAAAATGTTGTGTATCTTCACAGCAAGGCCCACAAAGAACTGCGGCGGCAACAGTCCTGTGCATCCTTTGTTTGTCTGCAATGGAGAGACAGACTGCACCAATGGAATAGATGAGATCAACTGCACTCAGGGTATGAATTTTAGCATTTTCTTTCAACAGAAATTTGTGTTAGTCCCCTCTCATTAGAGAACCACTAATAAATCTCTTTTTTTTTTTTTTTTGGACAGAAACTACCTGCTCAGCAATTAGCTATCAGTGCAGCAGTGGCTCCTGCATCCTGAAAAAGAACGCCAAGTGTGATGGTGTTCCTGACTGTCAGGACCACAGTGATGAGGAGGACTGTGGTGAGCACTCACATCACTGGCCCTAGCAACTTCACATCTTATGCTCAGCATCATTTCACTAGTTAAGGTCCTAATTATGGATTTAAGACGTTGTAGAAATGCTGTTACCTTATGACTTCAACTTAATTATGATCACATTTATTGTCTTTCTCTTGAACATCATGTCCCAGATGAGTAATTTGCTATTAATGTTGCTGCTGGTGCACAGCCACCACACTGCTTATTCTCTGCCTTTGTGTGGTTCCATGAGAAAGTTGTTATTTTATAATCCACCGGGCCGTGTGCTCCAAACCCGCTGACCTGCAGCGCTGAGGTGACCCTGCTGTAATGGCTCGCTCTGTTTTCTGTCTTTGATCGCTCACTGATAATGGGCACACATGCACGCGTGTGTGTGTGTACGTATTCACACTCGTATGCCAAAGCTCGAACTTTTTAATAAGGCGGCATCAGACTTGTCTATCATGGTGATGACTCAGCATACGTGTGCACACTGTATACTCACACTGATACAGGTACATTGTGGACATTTAAACTACTAAACAGCACACCATAAAAATGATAGAAATGGATTGTTTCGTGTCTCTCACTAAGGGACACTTTGAGGCAATAATGTCTTGATTTTTAACTGCAATGTGATGATGCAATGGTGTAATATACTGTACATGTGTTCATATATACACAGCAATAATGGACATCCACACGCACACAAAGCATGTTGTTTTACAAACCGATAAAATCCCAGTATTGAGACAGGATCCATCACTCTGTTCTCTGCAGCCTGTGGTCGTCCCTCCGTGGTGAACGGGGTGAGTTCATCCACAGGACACCAGCGCATTGTGGGTGGGGTCAACTCTATGGATGGGGAGTGGCCTTGGCAGGTCAGCCTCCACTTTTCTGGTAACCTGTACTGTGGCGCCTCTGTCCTTACCTCTAATTGGCTCATCTCAGCTGCCCACTGCTTCAGCAAGGAAAGGTCAGCCACCCTGATGATTAATTGAATGTTGCTTCTTGCTGTATATTTATTTGTATCATTTTTTGTTAACAAATATATCACTCTACAAAAAATTGACTCTACAAAATGTCCTTCAGTTTCTTTGACCTCTGACCCTGCAGGCTGTCTGACCCCCGCTATTGGAGCGCCCACCTCGGCATGTTGACGCAGGGCAGTGCCAAACACGTAGCGGAGATCCAGCGGATTGTGGTGCACGAGTATTATAACGCACACATGTTTGACTACGACATCGCCCTGCTGCAGCTGAAGAAGCCCTGGCCTCCCTCTCTCAGCCCGCTGGTCCAACCTGTGTGCCTGCCTGCCCCCTCCCACACTGTCACCGAGAGCCACCGCTGCTGGGTCACCGGGTGGGGATACCGCTCTGAGGATGGTGAGCAGTTTTTCAGATAAACTCAGCATCCAAACCAGTAATGTTTTAAATTCCATTTTTGCTCCAGATATATAAGCAATGTCCACTCTTAACTTTTGCATAATTGACTGTGATTTTTGACACTTCACCTGTGATATATATATATATATATATACATCTCATAAACTTTTGTGCTAGTCTCCCTTAAAGACTGGAGTGGTTCTTTGACTCTGATTCATTCATTGTTTTGCTTAAACTGGGTTCTAAGAGAGCATCTTTATCAACTCCTGCACTCTTAATTAACTTGTCTTTATGTCTACTTAAATGTTTAAATGTCTTTCTCAGTCAGTGATGCATGATGCATGTCCACATATTGTCCCCTGCAGACAAGGTGCTACCCTCTGTCCTGCAGAAAGCAGAAGTGTCCATTCTAAGCCAGACTGAGTGTAAGAAGAGCTATGGACCTGTCTCACCGCGCATGCTCTGTGCTGGGGTCACCTCTGGAGAGCGGGACGCCTGTAGGGTGAGCTCCCATCTAACTGAATCTCACATAATTGCCTCATGGATATGGACACTAAATCTGTCACCCATTAACTTATACATATATTGCTGGCGCCTCCTTATCTATTATGAATAACCCTAATCATACCACAGTTGAGCCAAAAGGCTTTCTTAATGCCAAAAGAAAGCCAAAAATGCCAAATGTATGTCATAATACAGCCAAAATATTTGCTTTAGAAGTTGCAGTATACTTGTATACATGTGCTCATTCAGCTATCACTGTTCTCTCTTGTTTATGTGAATTGCATCTCAGGGGGACTCGGGGGGTCCTCTGTCCTGTCAGGCGCCAGGCAGGGGTCGCTGGTTCCTGATAGGCATTGTGAGCTGGGGGGCGGGCTGTGGCAGACCAAACCTACCTGGGGTCTACACCAGGGTCAACAAGTTCACCTCCTGGATCAACAGCCATATCAGCTGACATGATGATACTCTTATTCATCCGCTGCCAGCTGATGTTTCCATATCGCTCACACCAAATAATAAAAGATCATCATCAGATACTGTTGTACTGTGTAAATCCTTTTTTTAATGTTTAGAACAATATATGTCTTTCATTGATTTTTTTTACAAGGTGTTGTTCATGTTTGACTCCAAGAGATAGCCTCAATAAAAAGATTACAATCCTTTTTTTCAGGCATCGTCCTGTTACAGCCTCACAATGGACAAGTTTGATGCCAGATCTGTAATTGCAGGTTCTGTCTTACTTTTGAGCCCCTGTGGAGCATCCAAGGACACAGCAGCCAAGCTCCGACTGTAATACCTCACACACGTTTCCCCTCAAACACCCTTTTGTCCCTCAAAGCTTAAACTCCCGCATACACAGCGAGGAAGTTTGCCCACAATATCTGTCGCACGGATGGTTGTGCGGATTGTACTCTTTCATAGTGGTTTCATTGTCCCCCGCACTGCATTGTGGGGCTCCGTGTGACACCTGCAGCCCAGGTAAACGGGAGGCGGTGAATACCCCGCCGCATCCGAGCCGCTCAGGTCGGATTTCTGCGCTTTTTTTTTTTTTTTTTTTTTTTTCAAAGGGAAGCGGCAGCGGGGGTTTCCTCTCTCTCCATCGTTTCTATGACTGAGGTATTGTTGCATATCGCCTCTCTGGAGCTAAACGGGACAGTGCTATGAGGACTCTCCCCAAAAGCAAAACTTGCGAAGTGTACTGCGTCTCCGGGCATGGACGATCAATCTGCTCCGCTGCACAGGTAAGGACATCACTGCAGGTGTTTTTAACTTTTAAAAAAGCTGTGCCAAACGGGAAAAAGCTTATCTTTACTGCGAGATTATTGTGTTTAATTTAACTTTTGCCTTTTTTTTTTTTTTTTACACAATAACAGAAGCATTCAAATTAATCACAACCTATCAAATCCAGTCATACATGGCTCATTTTAATTATAAAAAGGGATATGTGGGTCTCTCATGAATGTCAGGGTGAGACACTTGATTGAGTGCTGACACCGCAGAGCCAGGCCGTGGGAAAGCAGACCCCTCCAGCCACGCTTTGTCTGCTCCTCAAGGGAATCCTGCCAAGCCCTTAAAATGTTTTAGAAGATCCTTTCAGCTCAAAGATGCGCTCAGACTATAAATATATATGTCTCATTGGGTGTTTTTTTGGGCAGATAGGCTGCCTTTTCTCTGCTGTGGTCACATAAAAATGCAACAATTGGGAAAACAACCTGAGCAGACAAGAGAAGATGTATGATATGTGAGTCATGTCCTCTTGTCTCTGGAAGGGAAAAGGGGAGTTGAAGGAGCCCACCCAGTCTCTGAGCCCCCCCACGAAGGACCCTGAGGACCCTGCAGAGCAGAGGGCTGAGGGGGAGCGAGCTCCAGCTTGTGGCTCCTGGAGAAGATGGATGTTAGGTCTCCTCCCGTTCTTCCCCTTCACTGCAGCCATTGCACTGACCCTCCACTACTTAACATGTGAGTGCAGATCTGCTTTGGTGCTGTAGACTTTTCTTGTCCTTTAAAATGTGTTTGTTGTTTTTTTTTTACCCACACCTTCAGTCACACATTGCACCTGTCTCAGATCTCCTCCTCCTCCTTCTCCCCAGCTCAGTCCTCCTCAGTGTTCTTCCTCGGCGGCAGCGTAGAGTTCTCAAACCTGAGCTTCTCTTCAGAGTTGACGGACTCCACCTCCCAGCAGTTCCGCCTGCAGGCTCAGGCTTTGAACCATTATGTAAGTGAAACGGTGGACGCATCCGTCACTGCTTCACTTCTGAATGACACTTGAGTGCTGCTTGACCTTCCCTGCTCCAGGCTGAAGCTGATCTCGCTGCTCTAACTCTGATATGGTTCACTACAGCAGGCCACTAGTCTTTTATGCTGCATTTTCAAAACACTGCTGCTCCTTTTCTCCTATAAAGTCTCCTTCTCTGTTGTCCGTCTTTGCATTTATATTCATTTACTTTTTTTTTTTTTTTCGCTTATCAGCTTTGTCCTTCCTCTTTCTCTGTGGTTTTTTTTCTTCATACCACTTTTCTCTCTTTCTGTCTCTCTCTGGTGGTGTTAAATGTAAAGCTGAAACAGGAGCTGGGCACAGTGTGTGTGTGTGTGCGAGTTCCCGAGACCCCGAGGGACAGGGCCCTTTCAGGGCTGAGGACAAGCCTGGCATTTGTGAGTCCAGCAAGGCCCAGGCAGCAAGAGTGAGAGGAAGAGCAGGCCTTCAATAAAAACATTGTCTGTGTAGCTTTCACACAATCAGCCGCTCTGTGTGCCATAGAGGAGAAGAACCTGAGTTTGACGCTGGGGTTGAGAGGGAGAGACAGGGCAGTGGGGCAAGATGGGATGACAGAGAGCATGGGGGTTGGACAGAGGTATGAAAGGGGGTATTTGGGTTTGGAAATTCCCAAAAAAGCTGCAGTGACATAGTGTAATGTCCCTGTAATCAGCTGTGTGGGTGAGTTAGCAGGCTTGTTAAGTGGTCATACTATCTGTGCTGCCATCTGTTCATTAAAGAACAGGTGAACGTGAGGCCGGGGGCCCATACCACCCAGGGTCCTACCTCTACAAGGCCTGCAGGTAGAGACACAATGGAGCTTTGTGCTGCTCAAAGTCAACATACACACACATGCTCAGTCTGCTACACACACACACACACACACACGGGAACAAGACTTTTGTTGAACTCAAGCGAGTGTGTTCAGGTGCGCTGCTTACACAGGTAAAGTGACCTCACTTGCAACGCTGTGATGTCACACTTATACTTTAGTAAGTACAACATGTGTATCAACTACTCCATTTTTGTGTTTTTCCTTTTTATTTCCTTAAAACAGTTCTCTGAACTCTACGAGTCCTCCCCGTGGAGCTCTTACTACCTGCGCTCAGGAGTTACTGCCTTCAGGTATGCTGCACTGAAAACACCTGCTGATAAACTGAATTTTATAGGCTACATATAAAGAAAATGATATGATAAGTATATGCTCAGCTATAAGCACACTCTTATGTTAACGCAACATTATAAACCCTTTGTGTGACAGTGAAGGAGCAGAAGGGCTCAATGTCTTCTACTGGAGTAAATTCTCCGCCCCGAACTACGTTGCCATGGCGATCCGGAGGTCCAACACAGAGAGGCTGCAGCGCAGACTTCCTGGCAGCAACAAGGTGCTGTGGGACAGCCGCAACGAACAGCGCTACTACATGGAGCAGGATGACGACATGCTCCACCTGCTGGGTAGATGCTCACAGTGTTGCACACATACAAGTGCATAAACGCACACACATACACGCTAGTATTCTGTACTTTCATCATAATGGAGAAATTAGCAAACATACAAATAAATAGGTTGAGGACTAACAGATCAATAAAAACCTTACAAATGCATAACACATAATTATATTTTAGATAGAATTTTGATTTGATTCAGAAGTAGTAAAAACATTTCTCTAGACTGTTACTGAATCTTTTGACATCTGTTATATGTGTGTGTGTGTGTGTGTGTGTGTGTGTGTGTGTGTGTGTGTGTGTGTGTGTGTGTGTGTGTGTGTGTGTAGGTTTGGACGTGGAATCAGAAGAAAAATCAGACAAGATTAAGAATCCAAATAGCATCCAGAGTGGGAAGTGGCAGCTTGGCTTCCAAGGTGAGGATCACCATGTTGGAAAGGGACTAATCTAATGACGGGAATGTCTTTTGGAGGAATTGTGTTTTCATTGTCACACACCTGTATGCTTTCTAATGTGATTAACAGTCACTATACCACCAGTAAATATGTGCTTCATTTCCTCTGTCTAGCCATGTCTTTTGACCTCTATGCCAAATATGGAAACAACCGCACCCTGAGCCTTGTGAGTCCTAAAAAGCCTTACTACCAGTGGCGTCTGCGTGTGCCATCGGGCCACGTAGTTCGACTGGTCATTCTCACCCTTCATGGCGCCACACCAGGAAGCTGCACTGCTCACAAGCTCTCAGCCTATGACTTCCTGCTTCCTTTACAGAATAAGATCATTGCCAGGTAAAGACATTTTATGGTCCAGAGTAATTTTGCTAAATTTTCATGTACTGATCCTGGATATTTGTACCTGTGTCTCAGGTGGTGCGGGCTGCCCATTTCGGGCTCATCCCCCGTCATGAAGTTGACATCCTCTGGGAATGTCATGTTGGTCACGTTCTCCTTCAGCAGACAGAGAGATGGAGCAATCTTCAAAGCATACTTCCAGGCCATTCCAAAAGCAGGTTTGAATACTCTGCTGTCTAATTCCTGGAAAGCTTGTGTCATATGCTTGTATTTATGCCTTGGTGTCGTAATATTTATGTCAAAATGCGTATTTGCCGCATAATCTATGTCATCATTTCTCCTTACAGGATGTGGAGGGTCAATTTCTTCCTGGAATGGCTCCGTCTCCTCACCCTACTATCCGTCTTACTACCCTCCTAATATAGACTGCATCTGGACACTACGGGTAAGTCATTTGTGTCCTTGTAAATGTAAAAATAGATGCTGGATTATGAATAAATCATTCAGTTCAGGTTTGCTATAGTGAAAGCAAGACAATTTTTTTAGCGAGCATGACAATATTCGAAAAATAAACAAAACAAAAAAAGACATAAGACATAATAAGTTCCTGTTTTTTTATCCGGTCAGCACTTTAGTCATCTTCTTTGTCACTTTATCAGGCACCGTTGCCTGGATACCTGATCTCCATGACGATTGTGACAATGGACATTCAAGAGCCGTCATCATCAGACGGCTGTGAGAAAGATTGGCTGGACATTGGAGGAGTCAAGTGAGTCAACTGTGAACAGACAGCTGGTGGTTTGAATTTAGTGAATGTGTAACGGTTGCAACCAAGGAGCATGTGAGCAAATCAAATCCTTTTGTGGTCCTCTGTATGCAGACTGTGTAACCCGGTGTCAGACAGCAGCAAAAAGCGAGTCTACTCCTCTCCTCTCTCCCTCCACTTCCACTCCGATGAATCCCTCACTCACAAGGGCTTCTACTTGCTCTACCGAGCCTTCTCTCCTGAGGGCAGTAAGTCAAAATCTGATGCTTTCTCTCCATCGTACCAATTTTCAAAGTTGCACTCAACTCATACTGTAATGGGCCCAATCTTTTTGCTTTTTTTATAATAACAAATATTCAAAAAACAGAATATAGAATAAATTCACTTTCTGGTTATCTCCAGCCTGTCCTCGTCAGTTTCGCTGCGGAGATGGACGCTGTATCCCTCTGAGGAAAGTGTGTGATGGAGTTAAAGACTGCTTTGATGGACGGGACGAGGCTAAATGCTGTAAGTCTGTTAATGACACTGTAAGGCACTGTGCATTTGATTTTGGTTTTTATATGTAATGCGTTAATACTGCAACGGGTAGTTTCATTCATTAAATTGACTGTATATTAATCAAATTCAAAGGATTCAAGGATTCAAGGAGTTTTTATTGTCATTACAACACATGTAAACATGGGATGCAACGAAATTGGTTTCCCCTGGTCCTGGAGCAGCCCAATTATCCAAATATAAAATAAAATTTAAAAATAAAATAAGATAAAATAAAATAAAATATATATATACATATGTATATATAGAACATAAAATATAAATAAAATAAATATAAAGGTAAGGCACAAAAGTATATACAATAAATAGAAAAACAACAACAGTAACAGTGTAACACCATGGTGATGTGCGTGCATGAGTGTCCAGGTTGTGCAAACAACTGCAATGTGCAATATGCTGGTTTGCGTGTGAAAACACAATGTTTTTTTACTTTACTTTTAGTTGGCTGTAAAATAGACAAGACGTGGACTTTGTGCTAGATTCAGATTTGTGTATGTTTTTGTTTGTGCATGTTTGCACACATGTGTAAAACATGTAGCATCCTGCAAGCCGGGGGAAGTGCTGTGTGGGAATGGACAGTGTAAGCCTCAAAGCAGCCAGTGTGTGAGCCAGAGCACCTGTGCAGACAGCAGTGAAGAGGGCACCTGTGGTGAGTAGACCATCACCATAACATAACACATGCGCGTGTGTGTGTGTCTTAATAATTAAAGCTCACTTGTTTGTTTTTTCAGGAGGTAAATGTTACCACGTCTGCTCCAACAAGGTGTGTTTGCCAAAGTCTTCAGTGTGTGATGGCGTCAACGACTGCAGAGACCGCAGTGATGAACTAAACTGCACCAGAGCGTGTGAGTGTTTGAGACATTACTGGTTTCATTAACTGAATGCTGAAGTATTTTTTTTAATATCTTTATTTTGAAGTGTCTAAACATTCCTTCTCTTTAGACCTTAAGGGCTGTTCCTCATCCTCCTACAAATGTGCTAACGGAAAGTGTGTGAGCAAGGTCAACCCAGAGTGTGACGGGGTCAAAGACTGCTTTGATGGCTCTGATGAACTGCGCTGTGGTAAGTACATACATTCACCAAGCACAACCTTCTGTACTCACCTGAACTAAGAAGGTCCTCATCTTGTAGTTTTTCTCTCTCTCTCTGTGTCTATTCCTTTCTTTCAGGCTGTGGCACCAGGCCCAAGAAGCGTACTAAGATAGTGGGCGGATCTGATGCTGGAGCAGGATCGTGGCCGTGGCAGGTCAGCCTCCAGATGGATCGCTACGGCCACGTCTGTGGTGCCACGCTGGTCTCCAGCCGCTGGCTCATCTCTGCGGCTCACTGCTTCCAGGATTCAGATGCCATTAAGTAAGAAAGACGGCTGAAAACCTTTTTGATCAGAAATGTGCTCATGTGTTTCTACTGCATCCATGCTTGTTGTGTCTTCAGATATTCCGATACCCGTGCATGGCGAGCCCACATGGGAATGCGTGTGATGACCACAGGGAACAACGGAGCAGCGATCAGACCGATCCGCCGGATCATCCTCCATCCGCAGTACGACCAGTTCACCTCGGACTACGATATTGCCCTCCTCGAGCTCAGCGCTCCTGTCTTCTTCAATGACTTGGTGCAGCCTGTGTGCGTCCCAGCCTCCTCACACACCTTCACCACTGGGACCAGCTGCTATGTCACAGGCTGGGGGGTCCTCATGGAGGACGGTAAAATCTGCTCAAGAGTATCTAATGAAACCGAAAAGCGATATTACAAAAAGTATGTTTTTACTTTAGCTTTACTGCAAAACAGGATTTCTGACAAGTAACTTGTATTCTGGGGGAATAAAGACATGCATCAAACAAATACCGCAAAATATTTCAATTTTGTTTGTGTTTTAATTATAGGTGAGCTGGCCTCTCGCTTACAGGAAGCCTCAGTGAAGATAATAAACAGGAACACCTGCAACAAGCTGTATGATGATGCTGTCACTCCCAGAATGCTGTGCGCTGGGAACTTGCAGGGAGGGGTAGATGCCTGCCAAGTGAGTGTGTGTGTGTGTGTGTGTGTGTGCGTGCGTTCGTGTGTGTGTGTGTGTGTGTGTGTGTGTATGAATTTCATGGAAAAATACTTGATACTGTTAACACATAGCCCATTCCGTTGTGGTGTGATGAATTAAAACTGACCTTTTAGTCATAACCACAGAAGATGCAACTTCCCTGATCAAAGTCATTTTCACTTCCATTTTCACTTTTACCAGAATTATTTGAAAACCAGAACTGACCATATCTGCAATAACACACATTTAGTCATTTCCTGCTCATCATATGTCAACCTAAAATTGTGTTTCTCCAAATTCTCATTTAGCTGTTAGCATGTCGCTTCTTCTAAGTAATATGTACCACTGTGTCTGTCTGTGACCTCAGGGTGACTCAGGAGGTCCACTAGTGTGCCTGGAGCGTGGCAGACGGTGGTTCCTGGCAGGAATCGTGAGCTGGGGCGAGGGCTGCGCGAGGCAGAACCGTCCTGGCGTCTACACACAGGTGGTCAAATTCACTGACTGGATCCATCAGCAGACTAAAGGACAGGTGTGATTGAACACCTGAACACCAGATAGACATGAGCAAAAATGCGTACAGACCTAACAAACAGGATAAAGGTTTCAGACCCGGAGTCCTTTTTCAGAGTAAGGATGATAACATGGCAACACCATCAGTTTTTGGGAGTGGATCTATTTGAACGGAACAGCAGGGGCATCATCCCATCTCCGTACCAACCAGCATCCCATCAGTCGCACAACACTGAGACTGAGCTTTGTTGACATGTGCAGAAAATGTACAACTTAACCTGATTATTAATTAACCTTTTTGGTCGCTGCCCATAAATAATATAATTTGGTTGGAACACCTTAAACAGATTACAAACAAACCCAATTATATTGTGAGATTTGCTTGGTTTTGGTTTTTACTATCTGCACACATCTGGACTGATTTTGGGGAATATGTAGTCAACAAATACTACGTGTAAGCTAATTGCTCCGCCTTGTTTCCAGTGTTTGTGGTAAGCTAAGTTAACTGGCTGCTGGTGGTATCTCATAATTACTGTACAGTCATGAGAGTGGTATCTATCTTCTCAAGACAACAAATATTTTCGTAATAATTTCTTTTCGGCTTTTCCCTTCATCGTAAATGTGTAAATTCTTCTGTATTCACACCCTCTTTCCCTTTTTTTTCAATAGTCCAACCAATACTAAATTTTTGAAGCAGATTTTGATTGATGAATTTTTATTTTTTCAACAAATACAATGTGACAAGGATCCCTTAATCGTTGCTCTGAAAGAATTGTCTCTATAATATAATCTGATCAAGCCCTTTTCTTATTGAAAAGTAAACTAGTCAGCCCTCAAACTATGAAATGAAACTACAAATTTCATCAATCATATCTTTGGTATTTCTGTAATGCAACTTCTTGTTACTTATCAGCTGACTTTTACACCAACACCGATGCATATATGAAATAAGCTAATCAGCATAAATTCCTTTCTCTTTTCTTACCAGAGCTACATTGTTCACTATAGATGTCAGGAGTTGCAAAGATCAGTTAAACCGACATTCATTAAATGTGGAAACAGTTCTCTTCTCTTCCCACAGGGACGTATTTATGCCCTCATCTATATTCATCCGTGTACTGTACATGCATGTTCATGACTCAATTCGTGTGTTTAAGAGTTATTGTACTGTATGTATGTGGATTTGTATATCATCTGAGTCGTAGCCCTATGTTAAACATATTCTTTAAATGTAGCAGAGTGAATAATCACTCAATAGGAGGAGTGTAATATATTATATTATATTTTACTGTGATGGTTTAATTTATCTTTATGGTGCCTCCTTTGCTCTTTGTACATACTGCTCCATGAAGCAGCCTTTTCTGAAACTGACGCAGGTTAATACTGGAACAAAATATGATCATCAGCACACACTATCATACTAGTCTGTATATTTCTATTGGAGTTGGCGGTGAGCTACTTCTGAGCTCAGAGTGGTGACATTATTTACCTCTCTGCTCTCATTCAGCTCACATCACCATCCAGTGGCCAGTCTGCTCCATCGCCTCTTTTTATTTCCAGAGTGAATGATGCACCTTACATCCAAAAACTCAAAAACCACTACTGTTTATGCCTCATTGTTAAATAATATTAAAAAAAATAATAATAATATTTGCCTTTATATTAAAGACACAATTACAAACACGGCAAATCCTAACTTTGTTTTATACACAACAGAATCGTTGTACTCACTGCTGTATGTTTATTATAACATTTATATTATGTCTTATTATCTCTCTATTATGCCAAACAGTGACGTTTGTGTTTTCTTTTGTTTTCCTTTTTTAAAATCTTTTTTCTTAACTTTTAAGTTTGAGCTGGGAGCAAAGTTGTTGTTTTTTTTTTTGTTTTTTTTTTGTTGTGACACTCCAAGTTTTGAATGGAAAAAAAACAAAACAACAAGATAAATGAGAAACGCGAGTTCAAGTTGTTGAAAGCACCACCCAACCGTTCACACCCGGTGCCTACGTGCTGCTCATCCCGTGTACCAACCCAGAGGAACAGAGCCGTCCTGCATCCAAGACACTTGTTAAAAAAAAAACCTGATAATCTAAATTGATTGTTATTGGTTGATTAAAGGCAATTTCATTCATAAATATATGATTAAAAGTTAGTAAAGATAAAAACTCGACATATTTAATCAGCACATCACTGGTCGATGTCTTGACCACTGGGGAGAACTGGAAGGGAACTGCTGTTACGCGCCTTGGGTGTGTCAGTGGACGTCACGGAAGCCCTCTATCCGGTGGCTGCACTGTGGGAACGGTATAAATCCTCGCCACTGTCCAAAACGATTTGGAAAAAGTTGCACTGGAGTTCAAGCGTGGTGTCCTGTTGCGTGATCTCCCGCAGCTATCCTCAGGAAACCAACCAATCAGTCCATTCAGTGACCATCAGCTCAGCGCCACAGCCAAGTGCTGTGTGTGTGTGTGTGGGTGTAGTCTAACCCTGGAGGGCAGAAAACGACAGCAGGAATAAAACCTTGTGCCGTGTTTTTATCTCGTTGCACCGGAGTCCGCAAACATCATGAATATTACTCTCATCTGCCTGCTGTGTGGATTGTATGGTGTTCTTGCGAAAGGTGAGTAACAGGTTCACTTCTGTTGATGTGATGCGGTGCTGCTGCGGGGTGCCGATGTAAAGAGTTGAGCTCCTATATTATTAAATATTTTATTTTCAAAGTTCTCATTGAGTTATTTAGGCGACTACACAGGGCAACATTTTTGATGTAAAAAAAAAAAAGAGACAAGACTGTAAAAGTTGCAAAACTTCATTTTACGCACGAGTTTTATTATGGATATTATTTCCCATAAACTACTGTACATGTACTGTAGGGTCAAAAGGCGTCTTGGTGCTCTTCTAAAACAGTGTAATCTCCATCACCAAGGTGGACCATCCAGTCCTTTTCTTTGCAAAAAACAAAAAAACAAAACAAAAGATGCACAAATCCTCCTCTCTCCGTTGTGACATCCTGTGGTGTAGAGGCTCGTTTAACGGCCAATTAACGCGCCGGTGTGATCTTGTGTGTGTGTGTGTGTATGTGAAGCAGCTTGTAAACCTCTATTAGCGCTGAGTGCAGTGAGGGAGATAAGCGCTATCCTGCGGGACATTTGTTTGGATAATGCGGACCTCTGTGGCCCGGCTCCTTGTGCGCTTGGCCCCGGTTGAATGGACACACGCAGGGCGTTGTTTCCTGACGCTGATGAGTGCGTCAAATGGAAGTTTTGGTGTAAATGAAGGAAAAGCCAGATGAGGGAAATACCCAGCGAGCAGGACCCGGGGTTAATTTGCGCTTGTTGCTAAAACACTTTTTTTTTTTTTTTTTTTTTTTTTTTTTGCAGCTAAAAGTTTGAAAAAAGCTGATATTGATTTTTCCCCTCTTCTTCTTGATACAGATGAGCTCTACAATAATCAGTTAACACAGTCTGCGCCTTATTTAACTTTTTACTCAACACTTTAATATTTCTAACATGCATTTTGTACGTACGTCTGATTTTATTATTTTATTTTTTTGTTTTTGAATGAGACTTGAAGCATTCAGATTCAAATCTTGTTTCAAATGTTCTAAATGAATATTTTTTTAATGATACACAAATTATTACAAACTGCTTTACTAAACTAAGACAGAACTGGAAGCTACCTTATTAGCCAAGATTTTAGGGAATTTTGAATTTCTTTATACCTGTTCTTTATGTCATCATGCATTCATATATATTTCACAAACACACATTCATAACCTTACTAGGTTTAATAAAAATGATAATACAAAAACGTGTTTTTTTTTTTACAAAAAAAGAATTTAATAAAACATGACATAAAACACAAATAATTCATTAACATGTTAATAATTGTGCATTTTGTGTTAACTGATCCCAACAGACTGGTTGAAAGTTGCATTGAGATGCATGTTTATCCTGTATTGAATATCACATTTGTATTAATAATAGTGTTTTTTTCCTTGAGCACTTATGCCCAAAGAGAAACTATTATTAAAATTGTGGTTTTTAAGTGTTTCTTACGAATTTTCCGATAAATCAGTGAGAAGGATTTTCCTGGTGTTGTTGAGTGTGTGTGTGTGGAAACCTGCCACAAAAAGCAATCCACATGATGTGTGTGTGTGTTTCACTTTTCTGCAACATTTCAAACCAAACAACTTTACTTTGTTGAACTGACAGGAAAACTGCACTGGATTATTTGGAAATGAAGTTTTTGCAGCTTGTTGAAATATAGTCAGAGGAGTTTCATAACTCTTTTCTTTTCGTACACTCCCGTGTGCGTGCCCGTGTGTGTGTGCGTGTGCGTGTGTGTGTGTGTTTCTTGTCTTAACTTGCACACTGTGAATTTCAAGGAAACAGTATAGGAAGTGCTAGCAGTATGAGCAATGCTAGACCTGCTTAATGGGGCATCCACTGGGAACAATGATGCTGACAATGAATGGTAATAATGGATTTTAGTGATAAACTCAATTGCTGCCATACAAGTGATTTAACTACTCGCACAACAGTGATGTAGCTGTATTCTGGAGCGTGTTTGGAGCCGTGTGTTGTGTACACTCTATAAGGAGCAGTCACATTGAAGGACGGATTTCCCTGAATGATGTTTCCGCTGTTGTTTGGAGGAAGGAAGGGCGGACAGACAGCAGTCTTTATCTCTCATTAATAAACCGCAACGACGGAGTGGAGAAATGCCTTTATTTGATAAACAAGAGGGACACTGCTTACGCATTTCCACACGAGTTGTCAAGTGGCCTGAGCGAGGAGATGTGAGGAGGGTCACAGATACTTTGTCCTGGACCAAGGGGGGGACCAAGGCCGGTTCTTCAGTCAGTTAAGAGTTTAGTCCAGTGTGACAGAGTTTACAGGAACTGTCCAAACTATTTACTGGTTGTAAAAGTGTTTTGTCTTCCAGGATTTCCTTTTAAAAAATGGTCCCATTTCAGCAAGTGTACACCCTCTTCAAGGCTTGTTACAAGCTGGCCTTGACCTCTGACCTCACCGGAGAGCAGCAATTAATAAAAGAGGTTCATATGTGGATCCAAAAAAAGCCATTAGAGAACTGCAATCCTGCAATGTGGTGAAGCAGTAAACCAGTGATGAGATGTTGCCTCTACACCTGTATTCTCATCCTTTCCTTTCTCCTACCTCTGCAGATAAAGGACTAAAAGTGAGGTACAATGTGCCTGTACTGAATGTGAAAACCCGGACGCTGGTCCTGGATGCCAACCAGACACTACTGCTCAACTGCAGGTGAGTTTCAGGTAGATAGACCTGACCCTAATGTGGAACCGAGGTGGGACGAAGACACACCTTAAAAACATATTTACAACACACAAAAAAAAAACTCAAAATCAAAGCTAAAGGCTAAAAGGTTCAAGTGTATTCAAAGTGCAACCTTTCAACACTCTGTACCTCGTGAACAGGGGTCGCTGGGAGCTGATGTGGGCGTTCCCAGCAGGCATGGCCAGAGATCAGGTGCAAGTGAAGGAATCTCGCTGTGGGAAGTCAAGCCAGCATTACTGCAGCTCTGTGACGATCAGCCGCGCACAGGCCCTCCACACCGGCCAGTTCCGCTGTCGGTACCGACACCAAACCCGGAAACAGGCCTCTGTTTATGTATATGTCACAGGTAAGACACTGGTCGAAGAGCATCACTCAGATTCTTTATTCCTCTAGCTGTCCTACACACTGACGGAGAAGCCCCTCACTCCTTCAACCCCTGCATGCTTATTGTTTATATCCTCAGGTTAAACAGGATGCGGTGGGTGCTAAATACAGACCAATGCCAGAGAGCCAATTATATCTAAACAGTTTGTCCCAACAACACATCCTTCTTGATGACTCTGGCACTGTTTCACCCCCTGCCTCCCCTGTTTCTCTTTTCTCAGCCTGGGTCTACCTCCCTGTCATCTAAATATAAAACCTTTTTTTTTTTTTTTTTTTACTTTCGTTTACGTGTTACCTCGAGGCCAGGAATAGCCCAGCTGCTGAAAGGCTCAGGCCTGGGCAGAGTTTCCCAGGGCATCAGCCTTATCTGCTCTGCTCAGCCTTGCTTGAAGCATCCTGTGCTTGGGGGAGGAGGGGAAGGGCTTGAAGCGGGTGTGCTGGGAGGGGATGTCGCTGTGTCTCTACAAGGTAGCGGCGGGAAGGTGTGTGTGTGTTTGTGTGTGTAGGTGTAGCTGTGAGGGATAAGATGAAGGCCAGTGGCTCAATGGTATCCAGGGGCAGAGGAGGCATGATGTCTGCCCAGGCTGCTCCTCCCGTCCTGTCGCTGTCCTAGCCCGGAGCTGGGCTGGAGGCCAGGGTCACAGGGCATGCTACTGTTTGGCCAACTAGACCCTCAGGGGCCATCAATCGCTCAGGTCGCCATGTCCATTAAGCGTCAGACTTGGCCTGGGGCTCTGCTAGACATTGCCTCCTCCCCGAGTCTTCTATATGAAATCAAAGCAAGAGAAGGAAGCCCTCAGTCCACTAGTCCTTGGGGTACTTTTGTTCGAATGTTCAGAGATTTGCTTTCCTTGAATAACACCCTACAGTAACAAACAATACACTGAGCAACACCCACACCTTTCAATGGCACAGAAATATTACAGTAGTCAAGCAGGGAGGAGAAAGCTCAGAGAGGCCGTTTGATTGCTTCTAAACAATCTTTGTGTTTATTGTTGACTACAGGCAGTCATTTGCTCAATGGGTATTCAATGAATGGGTGTGTGTATGTTTAGGAGTGTGTGTATGTTTGTTTTTGCTTGTTGCTGAGATTGATACTTGCATGCATGTTTGTTTGTGTGTTTATGGAGTAGCAGGTGATTGTTTTCTTGGTTTCCTATGCCTGCATGAACATAAAGGCTCATTTCGCTCTAAATTTTAAAAATGGATTATTTTTTTCACTTATAGGATGGGTTCACAATTTTTCGAATTTGTCATGAATCAATAGTCATGTGCCCAAAATAATATTGGCACTTTTTTTTTGGTGTAATCAATCCTCCTTTTTCGTGGTGGCTATTAGAAGAACCCTTCATAATGCACTTTCAGTGTAAGTCATGAGAGATAAAATCCACACATATGTACATGAAATTAAGTCAATTTATTTACTTATCTATCTCAAAATCACACATAACCTGTATCACATCTCCCAAAAAACTCTTTAACATGCAAAAAAAAAAAAAAAGGACAACAACTTAAGACAAAAAAAAGAAGTGCAACAGAGGAGGATGTAATAGATGTCATATGTGCTATGGAGAAACTGAATGACAATATTACGGGTCCAGATTACAAACGTATTGAATATAGATATGGGAAGACATCAAGCAACTTCCAAATGTAAAGACCTGATAAGGGACAGACTAAAAATGCATTTGCATAGTTCAAAGGATTAAAACATTCAACTACTTAACAGCTCTTCTTTTCAAAAAATTTGAGTTTTTAAGCTGTTGGTCATTATCTGAAGGTGTCACTACATTTTTGAAATAATCTGCTGTTTTATTAGTAGCCTTAGAGACAAATATCTTAAACTCAATCATTCATTTTTTTATTTTTTTTTATTTTACATGCTTATTAGCTGTACCATATGTGTCCCTGACCGCAGTGTTTGGGTTTCAGACAGCCAGCAGCCATTTGTGGAACATCCGGCTATGAGCCCAGATGTGCTGTACATGAAGGTGGACCAACCGCTGGTCGTCCCCTGCAGGGTCACCCATCCTAACATCACCACCACCCTGGTCAAGGTCAGTGTAGATAGGAGAACTGATCTGTCAAGCATGCTGACAGCTTGGATGTGTTTTTTTCTGCATGTAGTGAGTGCATCTACACACTCACATTCTGTGCACATCATCACTTGTTCCCAGTCATTTTTTTTCCATCAGGGCTCACATATACACGCAATGCACCTTCCCGTTGTTTCTCCTTCTGCGGATCATTCGCCACATTGTTCTTATCTTGGCAGCCACTACTCTGTGGCGAGTGTGTCCGTTTGTTTGTGTCCGTCTGCGGATATGTGTGAAAGTGTGTGCGGATATGTTTGTGAGTGTTGGTGCATGAGTGCTGAGTGAGGGGGGATGGGTGGGTGGTTGGGGGGTAAGGGGGGATGGACAGTCTTACTAAGTGCAAAGACGAGTGTTTGGAGTGCTTGCTGTCTGCGTGTGTGTGTGTGTGTGTGAGTTCATGTTGATGTATCAGTGTGCTGGTCTGCAAATGAAACCAAACTGTGTCTGTCTGCCCTTCAAGAAAGCCAGTCAAAGATGCCTCTCTTTTACGGGCTTTTTCTGATCAAGCGGCACCCACGCCATCCTGTTGGCTTTTTTTTTTTTTTCTTTTTGTCAGGATATTGGGTCTGGAGTGCCCCACTGGCCCCCAGCCAGCACCACTTCCACTTCATCCTCCACCTCTTGTAGTAGCAATCCTGGCTGCCAACTTCTCCGTGATGCTTTAAACAGCTGGCCTGCCTGGAGGAGGAAGCAGTCGCAGCTACTGTTGGCCTCAACAGATCAAAGTGCAAACCATTCTCTTTAAGCAGGAGGGCAGTAGAATATTTGTCAAACATACAGTAGGCGTTGGTGAATAATGCACAAGTCCACTGGATATATGAAAATCATGTTTTTTGCATGTATCATCATATGCACAAAAAATGAACAAAAATGACAATTTACTATTACACGTTCATAATGTTGGGGGACTTCCAATAACTTTTAAAAAAAGAATAGTCAAAATATCTTTACTTTTAGTTCCAAGTGTGGGCCAAGCTCTAGAAAATCCTACGGAAAATACATGCTTTTTTATTTTTTAATGTAATCCCCAAGCCTAGATAACCTAGCCTAGTTAACTCACATGAGTAATTTTCTCCAACAAAAGCTTAAGAGCCCGTCCAGAGTCATATAACATGATCAGTAAATTGACTTAAATTACTACTATTAAAAAATAATCTTGATTAAAAATTCAAGGGGAAAGCTGCAACAAAAGAAAATGTCTTGGAGTGCAACATCCAACTATTTCCTCATAAATGCCTGAATAAATACCACTAAGGTAATTATTCTAAAAATAGCTCTCCTCCTCTTCCTCCATCTCTGGCTCACTCCTCTCTCACCCCTCTCACCCTCCGCTGGCCGGTTTGAACCAGGAATCTTCTCGCTGTCACAGGCCCTGGAGTGTTTTTTTCCTGGAAGGATTTTTCTATAATGTGACCCTTCTCAGCGGGAACAATACCCAGGAGGTCCAGCTCTCTCACTTCAGCTGTGAAAGTGAGCGGGGAGGTCCGGGACAACAGGATTGACCTGGGATTCCAGTCCAATGTCTATATCCTGTAGTAACAGGATGTGAGGAGATGGACATGGAGTCACATTTCTTATATCCTGACTCCTCTGGCTCCTCCTGTCTCTCCACCTCCACCTTTGCCACACCTCTGTGTTTGGTTTGTGGATACGGGTACAAGGTGCAGAAGGATGCAAAGGGCACTCAAATGGGGCATCAGTGAGTTTAGGAGGAGGAAAGAGTAAGAAGCTACTTTACAGGCGCAATGGCGTGAAAGGGTATCAGCTAGTTCATACTGGGGGTTCGGAAGGGGGGGTCCACTTGTTCCCTTGAGAAAGGGTGGGAGGCTTCCACTGTGTCACAGAAACTCTAGCAAACATTTCCTTGAGTCAGCCTTTAAGAAAACAACAAGGTTACACAATTAAACAAGTGTCCATGTCAAAGTAGCCAAGAAAGCAGATTACAAAACCAACCCTGTGAGAATACAGAAAGCTTCATCTGATGATTTTTTTTTTATTTATTTTTTTTTTACTCATTTTACTCCATTGTTGGTGTCAGCTGGAGGTTTTTGTGTGACCAAAAGTCTGCACTGATCCCAAAAGACCTGTGACTGTTTTATCTCATCTGTTTGTTCAAAAGCAATTAAAAAAAAAAACTCAAATCAAAGTGCAGACAAAAGAAGCTTGATTTTAGCTCAAATTCTGATGAAATTAAGTGGACACAGTTTTGTTCATGTGTTGAAAAATGTGTCTGAATACGAAACCGATGCTCTGCCTCCAAAGCTCTTGTAGATTGTGCGTTCCTAAATGTTAACGTTTCCTCTTGTGCATATTATAGATTTTTGCAAAACGTTGCACGTCACAAGTGACCGTGTTCTGACCTTTATTTGCATTTTTTTACGGTTATGATATCAAACTTCCTCATTGTGATGGACTTCTGAGGCCTTTCAGTTGTGCTTTATGTGTGTTCTCATAGTGTTGGTACAGTCAAACATTTGATGTGTGCTGCCTACTCCTCCTTCCTACAGCAGTTCCCCAACCAGAGCCTGAGTCCAGATCAGAGGAACATTATTTGGAGCAGCAAGCACGGCTTCACCATTCAAACTCCCAACTACGATTACATCGGCCTCTTATTCTGCCAGACCATCACTGACGGCGTCACACACAAGTCACGTCTATACATTGTCCACAGACAAGGTTAGCATGCACTCTGCAGCACTTCATTAATCACACATAATCGCATATATGTGTCTCCCCTAGTGTCCACTCTGGCTTCTCTGTATATCATTTCCTATGTTTTTCTCTCTCTTGTGCCAGTGAATAACATCATGGCGATGTATCTGAACAGTACTGGTCCTGTGCAAGCCCTGAAGGGAGAGAGACTCGCTTTGAACTGCACTGCCACCGGGGAGTGGAACACCAGAGTTGAAATCACCTGGGACTACCCTGGAAAGGTCCGACATGTATTCATGCCTGAGCAGAGATTTAAACCATACAAGCACAGGATTGATAGACACTGGGCGGAGGTTTAATAGTCTGCAGTTCCAGCTCAAATACACATACTAATCACTTTATTGTTATAGTTTTCGATTCTATGCACCCATCACTAAAACCTTATGGTGTGCACAAAATGTTTTTGAAATTTTTGAAATCTTTACTTGCCATGGATCCTGCAGTAAAATACCAGTACACTTTCTAAAAAGGCTTATTTCATTAGAGGCGTATACATTGTAACTCGTATTCGACAGTGTGCACCCTGAGCTAAGACTTCAGTGTTCCCTCTCTCTCTCTCTCTCTCTCTCCGCCTTCAGAAGACCAACACCGGCTTCACCTCCAAAAAAATCCTGAAACACAGCTCACACAATTTATTCTACAGTATTCTGACCATCCCGAAGCTCCAGCGTTCAGACCGAGGCCTCTACACATGCCGCGTTAACAGCGGTGAAAATAGCAAACAGCAGACAGTTACTGTTACTGTCCATGGTGAGTCTTAATTTCATAAACTACCTGACATTTAGATCATTCAACCACACAAAGATTAATCACACAGTATTGCTACAGTACAATGATGACTGTCTAGGGTGGAGGATAAATGTCACAACAGATATCTTTATTCACTTTCTTAATCTGGTGTTTCCTGAATTTTAGACCGTCCATTTATCAATTTGAAGCCCAGACATGGATCTGTGATGGAAGTTCAAGCAGGACAGAAATCTTACCGAATCTCTCCCAAACTAAAAGCGTTCCCTGCCCCTGAAGTCATCTGGTAAGAGGCCACTTTGACCCATGAGCCCTCACATCAGAAATCACACCCAACTGCCTTGTGTGAATCCCACTTGAGTTACTCTTCAAACTCCCTTTTTTTTTTCTTTTTTTTTGTCTAGTGTCTTATTCAAGTCTTTTTGTAGATTTTTTTCACTTCCTCATATATATAAATTTATTTCCATGCTATTACATTGAAATGACGCCGGTTAAGCAACCAATAATTACTCATCATATTTAGTAATATTTAATAATTGTTATGATGTTTTCCTCGAACCTCTGCTTTGGATCTTCTAAAACATTGTCTTTTTTTGTCCGTTTTTTTTTGTCTGCCAGGTTGAAAGACGGCATGATGGCAGCAGAACAGTGCTCCAGATACCACATAAAAATGAATTCGCTGGTGATCCGGGATGTGGCAGAGGAGGATGCTGGGAAGTACACCGTCCTGGTACGAAACCGGGAACATGGACTCTACCAGAATCTCACACTCACACTTGTGGTCAACGGTGAGGAACGCTGATTGAATTCTTCACCCACCAATCACCCATAACGCGCTCTCCTCTCAGTAGTTAAACTTTGCCCTTCTATCTCTGTGTGTGTGTCTGTGTCTGTGTGTGTGTGTGTGTGTGTGTGTGTGTGTGTGTGTGTGTGTGTGTGTGTGTTTCGGGGGGCTTCTGGGCTGACAGTGAGTCCTCAGATAGGGGAGAAAGCGGTGTCGTTGCAGGACCCAGGATCTGTGCCACAGGGGAGCAGACATTCTCTGCACTGCACATCTCATGGTGTCCCTCCTCCACACATCCAGTGGCTCTGGCACCCCTGCCCATCCAAAGGCCTGTAAGTAGCTCATCTATAGTAGTAGTACTATAAAATAAAAATTAAAACCTAGACACCTAGACCATAGGTGCATAGAGTCAGTCTGCATGAACAATGTAAGAATCCTTAGATCTCTTTACAAAGTTATAGATTAAAAAAAAAAGTACACATTGAGCCCAAGACAGTAAAATATAAGAGAATATGAACAAATGAGACTGCACTATGCAAAAAAACCAACACTTAACGTATGCTATTTTTATGTTTTCAAATTTAATAATAATTTCTCATTGATTGATATTCAGTTTACACATTCTGTGTGTATTTTGGCTACAAATATTATTAGTGCCATAATGACAAAAAAGTTTTATTTGTTGTATTAAATTGTTGGTGTGTGTGTGTGTGTGTGCGTGTAATTTTGAAAACGAGACATGTTTTGTCTATTTCAGCATGTGTTCAGACAGAGTTTCCTCCTTGTAACCAGAACAGATGTCTTTGGGGGCCTTTCATGTGCGGGAATGTGTGAAAATGTGTGTACTCACATATATGTGTGTGTGTGTGTGTTTCATCATGTCTGTGTTTCTTTTGTTTTGCTTAAGTTTCCCCATCTCTTTCCCCATATGCTTGTTCTCTTACAGTCCGTGTGTCCTTCTCTATATGTTTGTTTAAGTGCATACAAATGGGTGCGTGTGTGTCTGTGTGTGTGTGTGTGTGCCTGGTACATTCACAGACACAGTACACAGTGTATCTCAGACTTGAAAGGACAGAGAAAAAAAAACACACTTCAATAGAAGCCAGTTCCGTGCTCTCAGTCACGGTTTGTTGGTTTCCAAATCAAACGCTATGATTTAATGAATTTCCTGTCCAGGACACAGGGTGAGAGGCCTGTTTATTATTGTGATTGCACACTACATCCTGTGATGCTTTTTCTTATATCTGACACACACACACTATATATAAAGTTCTCATGAGAAATGGCCCAACCCAATGATGCAATGGGACAGTCATTTAACCTGCACATATACAGTATGAACATGCATACACACGCACTTGCACGTGTACTCAAGCAGACACTTGGCAAAGACATTGATTGAGTTGTTCTCGGAGGTCAGACACTTATTGTGTTGCTCATGACCAAGTCAGAAAGGTTAAGTGTTACCTGAGAGCACCACAGCAGCCGCCCAATCTCTATTCCCCCTCTGAGACACACTGACATCATCAGCATACTTGACCCTTAACCCCGGCCCTCTCACATGGCGCCATGCCGATGTGCCGTATGGTGTGGTTTCATGCGTTCGTCTCTGCCAAATGTAATCTACATAATGCACATGAAGATCTTTTAGACCAGATGGCAGCGCCAGAATAACTAATATTAGACTGAATCTGGGTAGAGAGATGTAAGCGCTTCATCCTGCAGAAATGTCGCTCTTTATCGAGATCATCTGTCGCATTCTTCATTCGTACATTTAGATCTCAGGGTACAAAAATATTATTGAAATTTTGCTTCAGTTGTACTTCAGTATTGTATTATTGTGCAGACAAACAGACTATTTGAGTGCATCTTTTTTTTTAATCATGGTAAGAGTCAGATGCAATCTGCAAGTGAAATTATTATATGATGAATTAGTTAAGTCATTGCTAGATGTTTAAATTTATTCTAATTGGGTTAATATGCATGTGAATTTATTTTGGTCTGTAAGTAATTACACTAACAATCTGAAGCAAAAATAATCATCCAACAAAAAAGGCAAATGATCCCAACAAAACAGAAAACTAGAAAACAACATGACGATTTCTACAGACCACGAAGGTATACTGAAGCTAAGTAATAGAAGTATCATTGCGCAGTAATATGCCAGCAGATTACATTTGGCCCCCTTTTTTGACTGATTCATGGTCCTGTTTAAAGCTCTGTTCTGGTTCTGCTTCAGTGACTGTGTTGAGTGTGTTTCTTTAGACTAGTTTTTGGCTGGATCCTCACTAGGCCCCTTGTTCTTTGCAGCCCGGCTGCACCACAAGCCTGACGCCGTGTTGGAGGAGGCCCAGGGACAGTGGACCAGGCTGGGCCAGGCTGAGGGGGCCTCACGCCTGGGTCCTGGGTCCACTCCTGGGTCTGGCCCTGGGAACTGCAGCGCTCTTATCTGGCCCGGGCAGGAGCCGCACTGGGCTTCCTGTGCAAAAATCAGAGCGCTTTTCCTCTTGTTGTTTGGCTTCCTCTCCGACGCGAGACGCTTCCCAGCAGCGTGATTGTCCCTTCGTCTTCAAACGTGGCACAGTCCGCTTCCTCAAGAGCTTGATCTATTCTTGAGAGCCCCCCCACCATCACCACCACCACCACCCCAACTCTGCTGCCCCCCACACATACCTCTGCAGCCCCTTTCCTCACCAGCTCTGCCCTCCACCCCAACCCAGCATCCTCCAGCTCAACAGAAGAACAACTCCCCACCCTGGAGCTTCCCCTCCACCTTCACGCACTCATCAACGCTTCTCCATCGCAGCCAGAACCCTTAGTGACATTACCAGTGATCCCATGTGATGATACTGTTGGAAATTAACGAAAAGTGACTTGGAACACTGCTGAGCAGTGAAGACCAGCAGACACAGGAAACAAGGAGGAAAATAAGCCACATCATGAAGGATTTAAAGACACCTGCGTTACTGGTTATTTATTTATTTCATCCATTGCCCATGTTTCAGTTCTCCCCTTGCACCAGTCCATCTTGTAGTTGTTTTATGCTTTTTTTTTTTTCTTTTTTTTTTTTTTTTACATTTCACAGACATTTTGAGCCAGAAGAAGTGCAATTCCATCCATCCACCAGCCACATTTCTGGAGCTGCTTTGCTTTTTTTATTGTGTCCTAGAGTGGTACTATAATGGGTGCATGAACCGTGCCTGTCCCAAGCCCTGATCTGATTCTGACATCCACAAAAGCTGTGAGTTTCTGTTCCGATTTTTAGTCACCGGTAGAGGGTCAAATGTGCTCACCTGGCGATGGGCGAAACAGGAGAGAGGACAAGCTTTGTGTTGTTCACTATGGGATACCTACAGTTCTCTATTTAAAGACTAACGGTCAGCAGCAGATGCCTACCATGTAGGAAGTCTCCACAGACCAAGAGACTATGACTGCCCTCTGTCATATTGTGTCATCCTGTGTCGTCCAGTGTCATCCCATGTGAAAATGTCTAATGTTTGTGTGTCAAATGATGTCAGCATAACAGCCCTGTTGTCTTTGTATTGAAATAAAAAAAACAACAACTTTCAAACGTATGTGTGATACTACAAGCCATTTTACGCGAGTGAGTGCCATAAGTGTTTTAATACAGTCCATCTGTGTATGTGCGTGCGTACATGTGTATGTGATTGTGTGTGTGTATGTATGTGTGTGCGTGTGTGTGTGTGTGTCCCATTCTACGGGTGTCTCCCAATGTGATCCATTCATTGTATACAGATGTTCTATGAGTAATATATGAATCTAATATTTAATAATTTTATACAACTAACTTACATATGACGAAATGACAATATTTGCCAGTTATGTATGAAACTGTAATGGTGTATTGGTTTTGAAGTGTTATATCAATTGTTTGTGTTTTTGCATTAAACTTTGCTTATACTTGTGTATGGTACGATTCTGTGGTGATTTTTCGGAGTTGAGACAGAAGCATGCAGGACAGGGGCAGCGGTAAAAACATATTTTAGACAGTAAAACAGGACTGGAAGAAAAAGGCAGTAGATGACCCTCACTGATACACAGCTCATTCATATTCCCATGCTGCTGCTCACCCTGTTGGCAGGCACACACTGTGTGAATGTGTCTGGAATGATTGTGCTCGTCCTTTTTGTGTTTCTAACCGTGGTTTATGTCCACACATCCATCTAACTAATCATATTTGTGTGTGAGAGTTTTTTTTGGGAGGCATGGGAGTGTTAGCTGGTGTAATCTCTGTCTGTGTGAGTGCATGCAGGATGTGTGGGTATGTGCTGCTGTGCATGCATCTGTGCGTGCGTGCGTGCATGTGCGTGTGTGCGTGCGTGTGTGTGTGTGTGTCTTGCAGTGCCATGCACAGGGTGAGTCATATCTAGATGCCAAGAGGAAGAGTAATCAGGGAGGAGAGAGGAACCAACCTCAGACAGGAGCTCAGGACAGACAGAGGATACAGACAGAGACAGGGAGCAAAGAGGGGTAGTTATACATCCATAAACAGGCACAGGATCAATGAACACTGTGGAAATGATAGTTTACAGTAAGGGTGGTGATTAATGTAATACTGAAACTGCTGTCTTTGGCATATCCTCCCGACTACCAGGAATAAAATGTCGCTTTTCTCACTCTTTGTAAGGTTATTACAATACTGAAAACATTTTTTGGAAAAAAAAAAGTTTTTATTTTTATGTGTCCACTGCAGTCGACAACACTTATATACAATGCTAAAATACAGCTCAAATAATTCAGAAGATGTTTTAATGTATACGTGAGAGACTTATATAAAATATGCCAATTCTATTTCAGGCCTAAATATGCTCAAGAAAAAGGATTATGCACTTATTTTTCTTTTTCTCATAAAATGTGCTTGCACTGACAGATGCCATTCTCCAGAATGAGGAAGTGAAAGGTACCAAAGCCCCACCCCTTTACAGACAGACAGACAGACAGACAGATTGACAGACAGACAGATAGATAGATTTTAATTTTATTTAAGGTTGCAACTGTTAGAATTATGATTATTATCTCTTCCATCGTGAGGCCCATTACCAGCTTCGATATCATTACAGTTTTCTTCATCATTGCGTGATGAGTGGAAAAATCTGCTTGCGTAAGCTCCAGTTCCCACAGCTCCATTGATGTGTAATCTATGCATTTAGACTTGTGAGAGTCATTGAGAGGGACAGGAACTCTTGTCCTGGAAATGTGGGATGATTTGTTAAGAATGGAAGGAAGCTGATCCACAGGATGACAATACCACCTCTGCATCCTCCATGGATGAACAATCCAGCAATACATAGCACTCCAAAGATTCACTATTGTCAGCCTGCAGGACAGGGTGAGAGGACATGATGTTATTAATAAAAATGGTTTGGTGATGATGATGATGATGATTATTTGAATGATAACATCAAGTAGCAATGATCAAAGCGTTTCCATGCTGTGCACAGCTGAGAAAAACACACACACACACCTGGATGCAGTATAATATGACTTGTGTCAACACAGCTGAGTCCTTCTCCTCCTCCTTCTCCTACAAGGTGTGTGTGTCCGACGTCCTCCTCACTATGGAGCCCTGTGACAGAGAGAATCCCCACCACGTCCATACACAACCACATCCTGAGTGTTACACACAGACAGGAAGTGCTTCAGGGGAAGAAAAAGGTGGGTGAAGCACTGAAATACACACTGACAGCAGAGCCATGATTGATCGGTAACAGGAGTTTGGCTTAGATTTGGACTGCAGTAGAAATAAAACACAGAAAGCATCCTGATATTGCAAATTCTGTGGTAAATTGGCCAACAATACACCAAACTGAAAAGAAGATGGATAAAATGCGTATCACATGCATTTGTCACACTTTTACTCACACAGACACTCACAGAAACACACCACATTAACTACTGATACTTATCAACAGCTTGCATGTTGAGCTGCCCACTGGGTTGGAAGTGGGCAGGAGGTCTGGCTCAGAGACCCCTATTGTCTGCTTAGTGAGCCCATGGAAAATATGATCCATGTCATCTATGGTAGAGGTAATGAGCCTGAACCTTATGAATGTGTGTGTGTGTGTGTGTGTGTGTGTGTGTGTGTGTGTGTGTGTGTGTGTGTGTGTTTCATAGTGTGCTAAGTGCTGGTTTGTTCATGCGGATGTTTGTGCTTTCCTCAGACGGTGGGGGTCCTCACTGTGGCAGAGGCCTTTGTGTCTGGAGTGTATCGCTGCGTTGCCTCCAACTCTGCAGGCACCGACCAGCTAGACATCCACTTCTACATCACAGGTGATCCCAGACAAGATGAATTAACTCTTATAGCACATGTACATATTGTGCGTTTTTTAAGGCTTGGATTACAAATTACAGGAAAAAATCAAGTTCAAGGTTCACAGGCCTTAAATAACCAGTTTCTGTCTTCTTTGTATCGTCCAGTTATTTTCCTCATTTGAATTCCTCCTACAAAATGGAGAGTAGGTGTACTGCACGTCAGCTGATCGACTTGATGTTTTGTAATTGTTGGCTTTCATTTTATTTCATTTTTTTCTTGCATCTACATTATAGGTATTCATTCAATTCTGTGCAATAGTCTTGTGATCTACACCCCAATAGCATAGACTGTCTCTAATATATTCAACACATTGCCATTTCTTCCTATCTTGTACTCAATGCTGCCAAAAAAAATAATAATAATATTTAAAATAAACGTTATTTATACAGCATATTTTTGACATGCCTTATGCAGTTGAATCAGGATTAAAACATTCAAGGGCTGCAATAAAGCAAATAAAAATGAGTGTCATAGCTGCTGTGTTACATTAATTTCACTGTCAGGGAGACAGAGGGCGCAGTGTCAGAGACGTGCAGTGAGATCTGCAGAGTGAGAGCACAGCAAAGACAAGTTGCTCCAGAGCATCAGAACAGAACAATATGTCATAATTCAATGGTTCTCACTTTTCACATCAAATAATCTGCCATTTGCTATTTTTTCTAAATGACAAATGACTCTTCAGTGCTATCCGGTTACAAATTCTAGCATTTTTACATGCTTTATGAAGCAGATTTCTACACATGCATTTGACAAACATTGTATGTTATGGTGTATGTGTCACAGGCAAAGTAACACACATTAATGTAGGTCAAAACAAAATAGCGTACGTGCATTGTGTTCATATCGTGTTGTGTGTGTGACACGGGGTTTGATTTGTTACTCGGGATATATGGTAAGGTTTTGTGCCTTGTTATTTTGAGTGTGTGTGTGTATGTGTCTGTGCACAAGACTGTGCTTAGCTGTTAGTGTGTGAGCAAGAGTGGGACAGGAACCTGGGGCTCTTATCGTTCCACTTCCTAGTGCAGCGCACTTCCTTGGACTGGCAGGTCCGCTTTATTTCGGGAGGCCTTGGGGTGTTCGGGAAAGATAAACACTATCTGCCATCAGGAAACTCTCGAGCCGTTTCCACAGGAAGTTTCAAATGGCTAAAGTAAATAAAAGGCCTTTTCACTGTATTCCACTAGCTGCTTTTACCCACAATGGCCATTCAACATTGTCATCAAAGGTTACAAAAATGGAGGATAGGAGGAATCAGCTCTCAGAAGTATATGTTTCAGGATCCAGGCACACATGTCAAGAAACTGAGAGGCCTCGTTTATCAAACAGGAGATCATTGGTGTTGTTATATGTTGTTCATCTCCCTGCTCTTCAATCCATCTTTTTGTCTCTCTGTGCTTCCCTTAGACGTCCCAGGAGGCTTCAGTGTAAGCAAGAGGGAGGAACCCAGAGAGGGTGGAGACCTCCATCTCACCTGTATTGCCAATAAGTACCTGTTCACAGGATTGTCATGGCAACGAGTGAACAACACAGAGGATGTCCGACCCCGAAGTCCTGCCCTGAGTAGTGTGGTCACATCAGGGGAGTTCTCTCACTCCCTGCTCCTGTTGCTAAGCAACCTGACAGCCAGAGACTCTGGGACCTACAGATGCTCCGCCCACCACCTCATCACAGGACAGGAGATGCACCTGGACACACAGGTGGTGGTCACAAGTGAGTGGTCTCTCCTCATCTCTGTCCTCCTCAGCATCTATATTCTTATAATGATAATCATATACTTATGATGATAATCATAAATGTATAATCTTATAATAATATTAAAGTACAATATTTCAGTGCTATAAATGATCTCAATGATATTAAAGGATTTTATTAGTATTCAGTGTTCATTAGCGGTGCAATTTCACAATTACTTATCATAGGAACTGAAACAGTTGGGTTGAATGAGTCAGGGGTGGAACAGAAATGCTATTTATTGTCTCAGGGCCTTGAGTGAATGGTTGTCATGGGCCAAAACTAATTTCTGAATTATGATTCATAATAACTAAATTTAAAAGACAGTTTCAAATTTTTTTTACTTAAACTCACAACCTATGTTGCACATACATGCAAACAAACAAACACCCACTTTCACAGAGGTCTCACTGCTTGGGAATTGGGTCCCCTTGGCTTCCTGGGGCCCCACCCTGCCTTTGCTCTTGCACTGTAGCTCAGCACCTCTTTCACGTGGGAATGAGCTCTTGTCTGGAGGAAGAGCACACAATGGCACTTCCCACAATGCCACATTTATAGGCCCCTACACAGGGCCGAAGGAACAATCAGCCAATCAGACACTGTCAGACCCCAGCCCCCGTGGACAATCATCAATTGTTGTCCAGGAGGAAGATAGGGGAAACAACAATCAGTCGCCTTGGTTAAGTGACTTTTCTTCATGTCTTTTACTGCTGTTCTTTATACAATCAGGGCTCAACGCGTCAACTTCCTCCCTTGGGACACCCGCAAGGGAATTACTAAAGAGACAGGGTGACCAGAAAGAAAGAGAGAAAAAAATATGGGGTTAAAAAGATACCAGATGACTTATTTGGTGTAATTATAGTGTATAGAAGGATAGTGTAGTGAGAAGAAAACTGAAAAACTGTATTCAATTCATTGTGTGTACTAACTAATGACTGCCCAGATGATGAAATACTACATTGTTGTTGCTTTTGAAATGGGTTTGTATTGCAGGGTATTTCAGGGTGAGTAAAGGGCCCAGGAGAGTCCAAACGCCAGCTGACTCACGCCAGGTTGAAGAAACGTGTCAGGGGTGTGTCTGATTATTGTCTGGGAGTGGCACTGGTCCAGAAATCAGTGGGAAAAAAAAAATAGCACTGGTTTCACTTCTTCACAAATCGGTTGTGATCTAAAAATAACTACAAATGTACTGGAACAAATGCGAACACACACATTTTTTTTTTTTTTGGTTTAAGTGGTGATAGAAGTAAAACTAGAAATACAGAATGCTCTGTACAAGTAAAGGTCATCTATTTAAAGTGACAGTACAAACAAATTAGGAGCAAAATGTCATTAAAGCACCTACAATTGATATTTTATACCATGTTATGTGGAAGAGGTGACTGATTGAGTGGCAAACCCAGAGAGTTATTATCATCACCTGATCCTCAGTCTTTGTTAAGTCAGGTTTCAGTTGCAACAGATAAAAACTACACAAATCCACTAAACACTTCCTTCTTTTACATAATGTTGAAATAAAAAGTAGCATAAAATGGAAGTGCTTGAGAAGTATACAAATGTGTAATGTAGGAATGTACACTTTAATTTACCAAGACATTGCTTAAACACACTCACGCTTTGGCCCTATTACTACTATGTGTGTGTTTCTCCTTTCAGTTCTGGAGCCTCCGGTGCTTCTTGATAATTTGACAGATTGTACTGTGAACGTGAGCAGCTCGATGACCCTCAGCTGTCCCTCTCAGGGCATCCCGCCTCCAACCATCACATGGTATAAGAACGAACATCCTCTGTCGCAGGGATCAGGTAACAACAAAAAAACAAAACATGCAAACAGAAGCAGTTATCTGGTGTCTAAAAGTTTGCATGACCATCTTCAGGCATAGTCATATCACCAGAAGATGGGACCCTCCATATTGATCGGATCACAGTGGAGGACCAGGGCTGGTACACATGCCAGGCCACCAATGAGAGGGGTTCTGCAGAAAGCTCTGCCTATATATGGGTCAACAGTAAGTGTCTGTCGAACAGTAGTATTTCTAAAGAATTAATGCCTTTGATTGGCTTTTCAAAGATGAAGCTTTTCCATATATGGTTATGTCTAAAGTCCATTGTTCCCTAAATAGATGTCCAGTCTGGATGTACAGACATGCAGCGTATCACATGGTCCGTCAATTGTATAAGAGGAGAATGATAAAGATATAAACACGATTCTTAACGTCTGTTTATCAATTTCAGTAGTAAACTTGATCAAAGTTTGTCTTAAGATAATCCCAACGTGGGACACACTTAGCTTTTTGTTTTCGTTTTCCTCATTCACACACCCACACACAGTTGCTTATACATCCAGTGGTCCTCAGTGGAGGCAGCACCCATGTGGCTCTGCTATCCCCTAGTTTAAGCACTGGTTCCCTGGCAGAAGTGGCACACACACTTCAGAGCCCGGGTCTGAGAGGAGTGGCTGTGTGTGATGTGTGTGATGTGTTGTGTTCTGATCAGTCAGGAAGGAAACTGTCTCCCGTTTTTATTTCCTACGGAAGAGCCCTGCCTGGATCTCAGAGAGGCTCTGCGCTGTAGTGAGCTGGGTATTTCTACATATTCCAAAGTAAAAGAATAAAAATAAACCCTGGACAGTAAAAAAAAAAAAAAAAAAAAAAAGCAGTGCCCCCATTTGGAAAGAAGGAGAACAATGAAAACATCAAACATCTATGTAAATGGTTCACACGATTTATCCTTCTTTTATTAACTCTTGAGTTTCACTTCCAAACTGGATTTGAATCACAGAAGTGAACTGATGATACACTTTCATGGAAAAAGTTTTTTCAAAAGAAGCCATTGTGTGCGTGTGTGTGTGTGTGTGTGTGTTTATGCAGGTGCCTCAGAAGCCTCATTTCTTGAAATTCCTGTGCTCACCTGCACCTGTGTGGTCGCTGCTCTCCTCTGGCTTTTGCTCACACTCTTCATACGTAAACTGAGACAGGTGAGAGGAAAAAGTGATGGCATGATGATGACGTAACAAATACATATATATATATATATATATACAGGTTTTGTATATTTTTAAGGATGCTTTTCCGTCTTTCGTTGATTAAATTGAGAATTTAAGTGGCCCTAAATGTCTTTTTTTTCCAACAAAAAAAATCCTTCCTTTCTAATATTTACTCATTTTGTTCATTCATTTGTCTTACGAAATGCTCTCTTCCCTCTCCAAAGCCCAACAGCTCAAACACCAAACCAGAGTACCTGTCAATCGTACTGGACACAGGAGAGGTGCCAATAGATGAGCAGTGTGAGAGACTGCAATATGACCCCAAACAATGGGAGTTCCCCAGAGAACGGGTCAAATTAGGTACGGTACACTTCTGTACACAAAAAAAAAAAATGCAAGTTTTACTTAGCTGTGACAGGAGACTAGATTTTAGGAATGTAATGCTAATGATGGGAGCGAGGGGAGGTATCTAAGATCACATAACAGATACGGGAACTTTCTCATAGGTCTTATCAGATTATTATTGGGAGTGACTCTCTTTCCATTAATCAGACTTTGTGTCTGTGTTGTCTGTGGCAAACTAATTATCTCCAGCTGGGGATGTGTCAGCTGTGTTTACTGGAACTAATCAGCTCTCGCTGTCATTAGTGTGGGATTCAGTTAGATGGTTTGTTGGTGGGGTATAAAGTTCTCTCTTATCAGCATCTCAAGTTGGGGATAGATGATAATAGTAATTTATAAAGTCGCTCCATTACACACACACAGAGAGACACACCTTACTTTTTTCACTCAGACACTTGTTTCTCTCTCTCTCTCTCTCAGGAAAACCTCTGGGCCGTGGAGCCTTTGGTAAGGTGATGCAGGCGTCAGTGTTTGGTATAGAAAACACTACAAGCTGCACGACTGTGGCTGTTAAGATGCTCAAAGGTACAACGATCGAATCCCCTAGTGTTATGATAGAAAATAAAATTACAATTCTCACGCTGGTAGAACATTTTCTTTCCTTTTCTACCCTTTGTCCACTAGAGGGAGCTACAGTCAGTGAACACAAAGCTCTGATGACTGAGCTGAAGATTCTCAACCATATTGGACACCATCTGAATGTGGTCAATCTCCTTGGAGCCTGCACAAAGCCCGGAGGTGTGTATGTGTGTGTGTGTGTGTATGTGTGTGTGTGTGTGTGTGTGTGTGTGTGTGTGTGTGTGTGTGTGTGTGACGTCTACAGTATATGTGTGTGTGAATGACTTAATATGTGCTCGTGTTGATTTAATTTAGAGTTTCAAAGCTATGCCTTTTCCGCACATCATAATTATAATGTGTGCGTAATGTGTGTATTTCTGTGTGTGCAGGACCACTCATGGTCATTGTTGAGTACTGTTGCTATGGGAATCTGTCAACCTATCTCAAGAGCAAGAGAGAGGTGTTTGTGCACAACATGGTAAGCTGAGTATTTCTAACAATGCTGTCATCCACAGTCACATTTAAAGACGTTGTCATGTTAGCCACATTTCACACAAAACAAACTTCACATTGATCTTGTGCTTCTCCTTGCAGCTGCAAAAAAAAACCCCCCAAAAAAACCTTCGCTCTTGTGTACATACAATTACAAAATCATAAACTAGAAACTTCACTTCTGCAATCTGCTGAAGTGCTAAAATGTTATCTGTTTTCAAGTATGGCACATTTACTTCCTTCCCAAATTCTTCTCAGAAGTGACTAAAAACTGTAGGTGGTTTTCACTGAGCAAAAACATCTCAGAAAATACTCATACCTTCAATCTGTCCTTACACGTGACTGTATGATATGCAATAAGTATCTGTCTCTCTCTGCTGTACAGTATTTTATCAGTTCATTGATTCTATTCCATCTCAGCTGGCTGAAAAAAAGGATGGACGGCCAGGGTGTGTTGGCAGCGTTAGATCAGAGTTTGATGAGAGAGACAACAAAGACAGCGATCTTGGTAAGGACAGGAGACAAATAACAATTCTCCAATCTTTGCGCCCATGCAAACTGCTTGATAACACCCAGGTGTCCCTTCTCTTTCTTTCTGTAGATCACAAATCCTCCAACTCTCCTTTATTTCTGAAGGATCTCATCTCCTTCAGCTTCCAGGTGGCACGAGGAATGGAGTTTCTGGCCTCTCGCAAGGTCTCATACTTCACTGTTCTGTATGTTTGCAGTGCATGTAAACATGTCTGTTGCCTGTATTTGATTATACGTGTACTCTGTGTGCCCAAACTAGTGTATTCATCGAGACCTGGCAGCCAGAAATATTTTGCTTTCTGACAATAAAGTGGTGAAGATCTGTGACTTTGGCCTGGCGAGAGACATCTACAAAGATCCCGACTATGTCCGCAAGGGAGATGTGAGCATGCATGAGCAATATAGTTCCATGAAAAGTGTTGCTTTTTGCAAAAAAAATAAAAATAAAAATAAAAAAACAGGCACTATTACAATAAAGTACACCACATAATGCAAATGAATACAAAAGTGCATATGGCAAATAAAATCAACATAGCAAGCATTAAAAAACGTCATAACTGATTTAGTGAAATTTTCATGCATCCTATTGTTTCCATCACATTAACTTGTTATCTGTGGAAATATTGAGCAATGAACATCATGTAATACTTTTCTTCAAAGAGGATCTGTGGTCTAACAGCTTTTCAGCCAGACAGACCTTTATGTGTTTCCTCACACCAGTGGTCTTTTGTAACCCTGGCTCTGTGCTCCGAGCAGGCCCGCCTCCCTCTGAAGTGGATGTCTCCAGAGTCCATATTTGACAAGGTGTTCACCACCCAGAGTGATGTGTGGTCCTTTGGCATTCTGCTGTGGGAGATCTTCTCTTTGGGTACGAACAAAGGGTGGACAAAATAACAGAAATAACACCCAATCCTAAAGCCCTGCAACCTTTTCTCCTAATCCTAAATGTCTGGTAATGTCTTCACATAATCATATATATATACATACCATATGTGTGTTTATCCAACAGGAGCTTCTCCATATCCTGGTCTTCACATAGATGAGGAGTTTTGCCACAGGCTGAAGGGGGGAACAAGGATGCGAGCGCCAGAGTACAGCACACCTGAGATGTGGGTTTACATTTTTTTAAACACTCTAACTGATGTGGAGGTTGGGGCGTAGTAAACATCACAACAACATTTACTATAAAAAAAAATAGTGTCTGACATGTCACAAAGCAAGACGCAGATGATGATATTGTTGTGTTTTGATCGTATAGTAACAAACTGTGTGTGTGTTTGTGTGTGTACAGTTACAGCACAATGCTGGCCTGCTGGGAGGCCATTCCCTCAGACCGGCCCACCTTCACTAACCTGGTGGAGACGTTGGGAGACCTGCTACAGGCGAGGGTGCAGCAGGTCAGGTTTTCATCTACATTAAAGGACATTAAAGATGCAAATATCTTACAAAACACTGTCTTATAAATTCCCCCACTTTGGCTACTTCCCTTCAACAGGACGGTAAGGATTATATTCCTCTGGGATCTTTCATAACTGGAGAGACAAATCACAGCAAGACCTTTAAAGAAAACCCTCTCGCTGTCACAAATCTGAGGTAAGATACAGCTTTTAATGTGTGGCAGAGAAGTGCTGCAATAAGATTAAAAAAAAAAAAGTGGGTGAGAGCTGCGTAACTGAAACTAGCTATATGCACAACAGGAAGCAGGTTGGGAAATATACTCATGCTTTGAATCTCAATCCTATCTATCCAGCTACATGAGGGGTATGGCTACACTTCAGACATTTGAGGAACTGCCCTGTGAGGAGCCAGAAAGCCCAGATGTAAGAAAAGACCTACTTCAGAATAAATAAATGCACCACAGCTTTGTCAGAATTGGTTTATCATATCATATTATATTTATAAGCGCCTGATAAGCTACCTGGTCACATCCTTTTTTTGCTTCAGGATGAGCAGAGTGACAGCGGCATGGTCCTACCATCAGAGGAGCTGAAGCATCTTACCTGGAATAACGGCACCATGATCAGAAAACCCGGCAGGTTGTGATCTTTAATATCAGACCTCATGACCCTCTTTCTAACTGCACATATGAACATTTTTTTCCCCAATTGAAATGCAAAGATTACAATCACTGCCAGAGATGCAGCTAAGGCAGAATACTCCCCATCAACTCCCCATTGTTCAAGAGAGATATTGTAAAAACTAAAGACCTTAAATTTATCATGTTTTTTTTTGTGTGTGTGTGTGTTCAGGCTCTTCACCTTCAATAAGTGCCGGGACAATCAGGGGCCCTTCTTGCGCAATGACATCCCAGGTCTCCGTGACAACGAGCCGTCCATCCTGCCGTGTGACTGGGAGTCAGACGAGGGGAGCTCCCCTCCTCCTGACTACAACTCTGCCTTTCTCTACCCGTCCCTCTAGCATCTGGTCTTGTCTAATTCTCTGAGATCTTTATACATATGTATTATCCTCTTCTGTATTTGAATTCTCTCTACTTTATTCAGCTTTTCCACATTTCTTTTTTGCATCCTCTACCTCGTTGGAGAAAACTTCTGTCCTCTTCCTGTGTCTTTAAGTCTAAAACAGTGGTTCTCAAAGTGGGGTCCATCACATCACACACGTTTCATACACGTTCTGTAATAAAACAGAAAGCAAGAATATCATATGGGGGACTATCAACTCCATGGTCTAATTTGTGTCAGTTTAGTTTAGTTCTTGACATAAAAAAAACTTTGAGAACTACTGGTCTGAACCTCCCAAATCCTTTTCCCATTTTCTTTTAACCAAATATGCATAATTTCTCTTTATTAACAGACCATATGAAACCATATGCTGTTGCACAACAAAGCCTTCTCAGTATTACCAAGTATTATCTTTCCAAATACAACTCTTTCCAAGAGCAGCTAAGTATTACCTGACAGTACTTATGTCGTGCAGTTATGTGGAATGTATTCACTGATCTATAACTATTATCAGAGCTTATTGTATTGGTACCTCATGCTGAGCTTTGTGAAGAGGAACACTGCTGTATAAAATTATTGTTCCTACTACACAGCCACTATATGCTGGACGAAGTTATTATTCATTGACTTATATCGTGTTAAGACAGGAAGTCAATGTTTATTTTTAATGCTGTAATCATCTCACAAATAATTCAATTATTCTTTATATTTCTTAAATTTGATGTCTGGATCTGACTTTTTCAGAATGTAAATATCTTGATTTAATGTCAAGTATCCTTTGAGATTAGAGTTATGTCATTCTGATGCTGTTTTTCATTAACAAATAGTATTGAATGCATGAAGGTCAGTTCAATTACGTGTCATGTGTTTTTCCCTTTCAATGTTTTCCTTCTCCCCAAAACTTGAGTCAATCGACAGAAAATTGGCAACTATTTTAATTATCATAATTAAAATAAAATTATTTCAAATTATTAGTAGACGAGAGTAGACATTTAACATTCATGACACTGCTATTTTAGTTAAGAAGTGAGAATACTGATAAAAAATATACTACTGATTACTATTATATTTTCTGTTTTGAAGAATGTAAGTAATTTCAAACCATATTTTGACATTAGTGTTATTCTCATGTTCATATAAACATATTTTAAAATATTTCAATTTTCGATTAAAGGCTGTAACATCCATAATTGTAAAAAAATGAAGAACCTCATGTATCAGTTTTGGTATTCTTTATTAAAATACTGCTGTACACACAAATATTGCAAAATTTGAGACAATGAACACAAGAGGGGCATAAAACATACTAAGATGGTGATTGTAGGTGTGTTTATGTGGGGGAGGAGAGGAGGTTCACTAATATTACTGGAGTGTGTGTGTGTGTGTGTGAGTGTGATAAGACCACTGACATTGTGTGTTGGCCGAGTTTGGGGCACGTGTGCATCTGAAGGTGTGTGTGCGTATCTTCTTGTGTGTCTTGAGGGTTTTCTAAAGCACCACATTCACCGAATATGTTTCCGTCTGTTTGTTTTACTAAAACCGAGAAAGTATTTCATGATCCAACACAACCGGCTCCCTGCAGGTTTTGTTGCCCTCAAATACAGACCACTGATATCCGCGACTTCAGCCGGGACACGGCCCGTGGTTACACCTGTCTCTTAATTGTGGTGAAATCCATGTGATCTTGTTTAACTATAATCTCATATCTGTGCGCACACTTTTTTTGAGAACAAGGTAAAGAAATCGAGAATGGTGGTTTGGCACAGCTTGGATTGGTTTTGTGTGTTTTTATCTTTATAGATTTGCAGCAAATCCATTTGATTTACAAACTGGACAATTGGAAGAGCAATTCTGACATGAGATTATCTGAATATGGATCTGTGCTTAAGGGCAACATGTAATCCCTCACGACGTGATGTCAACAATGCCTAAAACCACCTGAAGACGTCCCGCCCACTCCACTGTAGCTCATCTATCTGACTGGACAGGGGGCGGCCAATGACAGCCAAACACATTCAATCATTGGGCCCCTCCAGCTGTTTGTCATCCTGAGAGAAATCCAAGCCATTCGAGTGAGTGCAACAGCAAGCACAGCTGCTTTGTCTCCAGCACGTTTGTATTTCATGATCTTAAAAAGTCAAGTAAACCAAAAAAAAATAATAACTGTTGGTGCCCTGGTCTTCCTATTCTCCTTCGCCCTCCATCCCTTCCCCCTTTCCCTATGCCTGTCACCCCTGCTGGAATTGGTCCACAGAATAAAGAGTTAAACCGAGGCAAAAAATTAATTGCACTCCCTTATCCCATCATGCATTTCTGCACAAAAACTGAGCAAAGAGGAAAACCTCCTAGAAACGTCACAAAAAGCATCACTTTTTTCCCCCCAAAATGTAAAGCGGCCCAGACCCCCTGAGGGGACATGAGATATGGGGTTAAAGGAGGAGGGAGAGAAAGAGAGAGAGAAAGAGGAAGGGGACAGTGGGGACAGGCTGGGGACAAAATAAGGACATTCCACAAAGAGGCAGCTGTGGCTCTACCTCAACAGATGCCCCCACCCATGGACTACACCCAAGTGCTGGACAGCCAAACCAAAATAACACATCCTTGAGCTGTTCATGTCGCAAAAGTGTCCATTAACCAAAGGTGGTTGCTGCATATGTAACAAACACTTGGTGGACCTCATTAGGACAAGACACCCCTTCCTCGGTGCCAACAGAAACCACGTTTTGGGCCCCAAAACCCAAATCCCATCCCCTGAAACAAAATGTCAGAAATCCATTGATTTTTTTTTTTCCAGTTTTAAGAACCCTTCCCACCCGCCCAAGTGGTTTGTCCTTTCTGAGGGGGAACCAACAACCAAGGCAAACAGGTGAGCTGGCCCATTTCATAAAACAGGTGCCATCCCGTCCCAATAAAAGCCTCGAGTGGTGTGTCCCGTCTCCTTGTGCGTCAGAATGAAGGGGTGCAGTCTCCAGCTGGAGAGAGCTGCAATCAATACAAAGCTGGATTTATTTATTTTTTTGTTGTTGTTGGTTTGTTTAAATTCTGAGTCTGCTCTGGTATTTATGTCCGTGTGTGTGACTTTAGCTCTCTCTGTACACCCTGTAGGCCACTCACACTTTTGTATTCATAAAAATAACAAAAAAAAAATAACCAAAAAATTAAAATCTTAGTGCATCCTCCTCAGAAAAATAAACCCCAACTGTAGAAATAAACAATAAAAGCAGGAAAAAGTTCAAAACCTCATGGTTTGTTTCTCGTTTTGTTCCCCAAATCTAAAAAAATGTCATCATACTCATTCGTCACAGCTTCCGTATTTGTCCGGTTTTTTTTTCCTGTTGTTTTTAGATTTTTCAGCTGCAGGGTTTACGAAAACTAAAAAAAATACACTTTAGAAAAAGCCTTCCTGGTGGACAGGGTCAGTGTATGTGACTGAGGTTCACGAAGCCCTGCCCCGCTGCCTTCGCCATGCTGATGTCATCTCTATGAGCCTGGTCCTCTGCTGTAGTGCAATAATGTGTTCCAGGTCCGGGCAGTCCCATCCCGGGCCCGAACAGGGCGCTACAGAGAGCCGGAGGCAGCAGCCTGCAGCTCTTGGAAGGTACTGTCGAAGCAGCGCTTCAGGTCCGAGTAGGTCACAACCAGGATGCTCTTTTCATCCCGAGACACCAGGCTTATCTTTTCAGGAGCGCCCGCGTCCAGCTGTGTGTGCGCGTGGCAGGTAGACAAGAGTAACCAAAACAAAAAACAAAAAAAAACAAACAAATTGCTTTAGGGGTTTAATATTTTTAAGAAACGAAAAACAGCTAATTGAAAATATGGTTGTTTATGTATGGTAGATTTTGAAGGAAGACCTGTTGAATTAAATGTTTTTGAAGAATTTAGTAAGAAGAGAGAATATTACCCCCTCTCCCGGCTCTGTATTTTTATTTTTTTATACACTTACAGTGTTCCTAATACAATGTTGTAAAAGTACGTTGAGCTGAAATGACTAATTTTCTTGCCAATGACTAATCAGCATATGCAACTATTTTGATCATTTAAGTAATTTTTTAAGCAAAAAATGTCAAACATTTCTAGTTACATCTCCACAAATGGGAGGATTTTATGATTTTATATATCGTATGAGTTTTGGACAATGTCATGTTGGGCTTTAGGAAATTGTGAAAGATTGTGATTTTCCAGTATTTTCATTTTAAGTCACAATTTATCAAGAAATGTAATTGGCAGATTAATGAACAACAATACCATTAGTGGCAGCCCTAATTTTAAGAAAGTAGGTATGCATACAGTATGATGCTATAATAGATGATGTGAAAATTAGACCACTGGACATCATTTAAAAATTAACATGGAAGGAAATATGAAATAGTACTAACTTTGTTGAGGCAGGAGACAATGTGGCTGAGGTCGATCCAGGGCGTCCCAGCTTCTGTCACCTGGTGAAACAGGTGATCCCGGAAAAGCTTCAACAGGTAGCGGTCGCCTGTTTCCGACCAGGTGGGGTCCTTCTGAAACCTGATTCAAACAACACCAGGTTACAGAGTAATACTGTAACTGAGCCACACACACACACACACACACACACACACACACAGACACCCACACCCCCACCAAGGTGTCTTCAGTAAGTGCTACTTACTCTGGCCTCTCGTTAATGGTGCCCAGTTTGGATAACAGGCGGAAGAGACGGCCGTTTTGCACCTCCTGCAAATACACAATGGCTTTAGTCCTGAGCTCCACACATTTGCAGTTTCGGGGGGGTAATTTAACGCAAGTATTTGTATGTTTTGGTGGGAGTGAAATTTAGACCACCTGATGTTGAATTGCAGGACTTAAACAGAAACAAATCATTTTCTGAACACATTTAAAATGTCACGATACACACGCACAAGTGAGAATATAAATCTTCAGCTGGGGGCTGTAGAAGAACTTCAACTCAACTACAAATTAAAAAAGAAAACACATTCACACTCAGTTAGCCTTAGCTGTACAGAGAGAGCAATGAAGGCAAGCTTGACACAGCAGGTTAAAGTGCTAAATACAATCTAAAAGAAAGAAGTGAATAAATAATTAACAAACATTTCTTATTTATGTACAATGCTCCATTTACAAGATACCCAGAGTACGCAAGCTTGCAAGAAACTGAAACCTGTCACTTGACTTTCTGTCCATACACGTTACTGCACGTTTTCACACAGGTTCCAGAGGACACTTCCTCCTTTCTGAATGTCATTTAGAAGAAGATGCATTTCTTCTAAACCTTCATTTTTTATGCACTTTTATCTCTGATTATTAATGAATAGAAATCCAAGAACAAAGACAACAGTGGATAACTCCCGACACTGTTAACGAATTCAGGAAGCTGTAGACTAATCTGTGAGGAAAATATGAACACCCACAGGTTATAGTGAAAAACACAATATTTTTCACTCTATGTCAGATTGTTGTCAACATATTATAGCTCACCTTTTGTCTCTGCAGATATAATTTACTCCTGCCTCTCCTTTCTCTTCCTTCTGTCTGCCTGTCTGTCTGTTGTCGTGTAAAAGTGTTCTTTTATTGCCAGGCAAGAAAAGGAGAGCACATCACAAAACACACAGTGCGTATCAGAGATAACACAGAGATGCTCTAAGATGCCGCTGACCTGCTGGGGCTTTTTTCTTGTCTTTTATACCCTTTTACCCCTGTGCCTACGTGACAATTTGCACGATTTCATTTCAGCTGCATACACCATTAGATAAGTCTCTAGATTCTCATTACCGTAGTTACTTTTTTTGGTGCACTGGTCTCAGCTGAGGCAGGTGGCACAGCTGTGCTTGTCTGTTCATGAGGCTCTCCTGCACCGGCGGCTCTCCTCTTTTTTTAAGACTGTTTCTTGTAAGCTTTACACTGATAGCTTCACCATTTCCTCTGGCCTTATTTTTTAAAAGTTCTTATTTCTAAACTTTCTTCTAAGGATATTTTTAAAAAACTATTAAAGTTTAGCACACACACTTTAAATTTTAACAAGTGCACTGAGTGAAATTATCACCTTTATAATAAGTAAAATAAAAAAAACATTTGTGAAGTATACATAAAACTAAATCAAACATCTTGTGAAACATGAAATATGATTAATCTAATGCTATAACATTGCTTTAACCTTTCTTAAAGCTTCATCATATAACATCACATTAAAATAATCCTACAATGCAATTGTTGTTTTCTTTGGCATATCACAAGTCTCAACAAAAATTATACTACACTGTCTCACTCTGTCAATCGTTTTCTGCACTGTTGGAAAAAGTGAAAATTATTGAAAACCAATCATCCGATCATCTTGGCTTCCTCCAGGAACAGGACACTTCAAACTTTCCTGCCACGGTGGTCCCAGACCTCCACTTTGCTCCAAAAATTATGATTACATTTGCCTCAAAAACCCCATGACTACATCACTAGACAAACCCTATCTTATCTATCTTTTATTTAGCAACAAAAATCTCAAAAATTTTGCTTTGCAATTATTTGCATTTGCATGTATTTAATCTCTAAAAAAAAAAAAAACATGATGAATAATACAACCACAGCAATCAGCTTCACGCAGTGGTGTCACAATGACACGTCCACCGAGGCCCATCGTTACACTGCACATGAAATCCTACCGACGCTACAACCCGTCAGGTTCAACTTAGTCTTTGGTTCCTCTAAGATATTTTCTGCTGTAAAATTAACTGTTGAAATAGTTAAAACTTTTGTCAACAAAAGGCCTGCCAGGTAAATGCACAGCACTGCTACCATTCCCTGTATGCACATACAGCAGCATAACACGTAAACACAAAACCTTTGAAAAAGTTTTTGAATGAAGGTTTTTATTATTAAGGGAAAACAATCGAAACATACATGGCCCTGTGTGAAAAAAATTTTTGTGCCCTCTAATAACTGATTAGATCTAATAATTGGTTTTGCCACTCTAAGCAGCAGCAACAACAACTGCCTTTGCACTAACTTGCAATGAGTCTTTTACAACACTGCAGATGAATTTTGTCACACTCATCTTTGCAGAATTGTTGTAATTCAGCCACTTTGGAGGGTTTTTGCGCATGAATCGCCTTCTTAAGGTCATGTCACAGCATCACAATGGGATGCAGGTCAGGACTTTGACTCGGCCACTCCAAAGTCTTCATTTTGTTTTTCCTTCTGCCATTCAGGGGCAGACCTGCTGGTGTGTTTAGGATCATTTTTCTGCTGCAGAACCCAAGTTGACTTCAGCTTGAGGTCAAACAGATGGCCGGCCGGTGTCCTTCAGGATTTTTAGGTAGACAGCAGAATTCATGTTTTTCATTTATCACAGCATGTCTTCCAGGTCCTGAAGCAACAAACAGTCCCAGACCATCACACCACCACCATATTTTACTGTTGCGGTGTTACTTTTACACTAGATGTAATGGGACACACACACCTTCCAAAAGTATTTTGCCAAAAGTCTTGGGGATCAAGATATTTTCTGGTAAAACTGAGACAAGCCTTAATGTTCTTTTTGCTCAGCAGTGGTTTTAATCTTGATCTCTGCCATGCAGGCAAGTGAGGCCTGCAGTTCTTTGGATGTTGTTGTGGGGTCTTTTGTGACCTTTTGGATGAGTCGTCACTGTGCTGTGGGGTAATTTTGGTTGTCCAGCCAACTTTTTCAGACTGATAATTCTCAGTTACTTTCTTTCTCATTTGTTCCTGAATTTCTTTGGCTCTTGGCATGATGTCTGGCTTTTGAGGATCTTTTGGTCTACTTCACTGTCAGGCAGGTCCTCTTTAGGTGAGTTCTTGGTGTGACTAATGAAACCGAACTCATGTGTGATAAACCACAGTTAAGTTATGTTTTAACAGGGCCATGTAGGTTTGGATTTTGTTTCCCCTTAATAATAAAAACCTTCATTTAAAAAGTGCGTTTTGTGTTTGCTTGTGTTACCTTTGACTAATATTTAAATTAGTTTGATGACATGAAACATTTAAGTGTGACAAAGGTCGGCATTTATTCGTGAACATAAATGTCTATACCTTGGCCAGGTCCTCCTCAATGACATCATTCCTCATCTGCGATGCATCCAGTTGTGTGTAAAATCGAGCTCCGATCATCGGCATAATGTCATTGACACTGCGCAGGCGAGACTGTTCAGTCAGCAGATATCTGCAGGGAAAAAAAATAAATTTGTATGATAAGATAGTTTGTATTGTTACACATGCCGTCCACATTGATTCTGGCCTTTTGACCAGGTGGTTTTCTGATCATGCATAAGCACACAGGAACCCAGGTGTACTTCGATCAAAACACATATGGAAATAGCACAGTCACCCTGTATTTAGATGCTTGAGTGTAAGAGCATCCACTTTGTTATAACAGATCAACAGGAAGAAAATTCACTCTAAACTTATGACTAAGAATCTTATCAGACAAACTGAAAAAGAGCACACAGATAGTGTCATATATACTGTTTACACAGTGCTATGAACATTTCCTTCCGCAAACTTATATTTAACAACTGAAGTGTGTAGCCAGTGTCAATTTACGTTCTAATCAGATGTGCAGTACTGACTGCTGTAGAAATTAAAATATATTTAATATCATGTGTGTCCTTCTTTACCTTTCTATAAATGTTTAATTAAGAGTCCCATCTTGAGGAATTTACACTGTTGATTTATGGTAAAATTAGAAGGTAAAACTGGGGATTTGGACTGTATCTTACTCTAGATGTTGATCAAATCGTAAGATTGAAAGTCCTTCGTTCCTCTCAGGTGTCATTGGGATGACATCTGAGAGGCTTTGGTATCATTTGTGGCAAAGTTACAGCCTCAACAGATAATTTCTAGAAGCTATAAATATGAGATCAGTGTGGCTGGGCCCAACTTAAATTAAGACAAGTCTTAATATGCAACATTTTGATTAAATACAACAGGGCAACATGTGCTGTTTTATGCTGCACCCTGTCTTTCTTACAGAATGAGGTTCTTGAGGTCTGAAGAGTAGTTGATAGACACCAGCTCCATGGCCTTCTGCAGGTTCTCCCTCTGAATGCCAGCCCCAGAGTTACATGCCAACGCCAAGACCACCTTGCCCAGCGACACTAGGTCTGCTTGCTACATGTCAAAACAAACATATCACACAAACATTTGTATCAATGATATAACTATGAATTTTATTAATTAAATAAGATGATAGTCTGTGTAACTCGTATGTGATGTATATTCGCAGCAGGCTACATCACAAAAAGTACCTGGTACTGTGGCATTAGGGCAAGATGATTGGTCTGACTGCTGTCAAATGTTAAGACATCAAACACCCCAACACAGTTGACCCGTAACCTGCAGAGATAGGAGAGCATTACCATCAATAGTTTGTGCTTATGTCCATGTTGGGTGTGCAGCACGACCACATGGTTGTGAAAAAAAAAAAACAACAAAAAAAAGGGAAGTCCTGAAAAAACTCTTCCGCTTTTAACAGTCATTGCTATACTGATAGAGCTGGGAATTGAAATCCATTCTGTTCCTTACACTGCCTCATATGTGACAGGCTCTGTGTGTGTGTGTGTGTGTGTGTGTGTGTGTGTGTGTGTGTGTGTGTGTACCTGGTCTTGCCAGTAATGAGAATCTTGCTGGGGTCCATGACACGGCAGGCCAGGCCAGCTGTGTGGATGGTGCGTAGGGCAGAACTGAGCTGGACAATGTAGGCCCATATCAGAGACTCTGGGAGCAGACCTGCATGCTGCCGTGGCGGGGGAGGTTCATGTTGTCCTATACACAGACACATAGTCTTTACCACACAAAAACAGTTTGAAGGGCCAGATAAACCACACAAACTGTTACCCACTTCCTTTCAAAACATATTTATCAGTAATAAACAACATTTTCAGTCTAATTTAAAATCTAATCTACTTATTTTAATCCAACAACTTGTCTTACTCGTAAATATCTGTAACTTACTACTAACTAAATGGTTTAAGAGTGTATCAAGCACAAACACCACAATTTCACACACACCCACAAGACCGCCCAAGTTGGTCAATGTTTGTTTCAGTACACACGCTTCTAGTAGGAAGTACTGTTGAACTTCATGACTGTACTGCACTTTATGATCTAATGATTTGGGGGTACTTTGAAATATGTTCCTTTGACAGAAATTTGTATTTATTTATAACTCATACAAGTGTGTAGACATCAGTGCTTGATTTAAACAGACTAGACAAAGCCCAGAGTGTGAATGGTTTTACTTCCTCTGTCTGTCCCCTGTAGGTAGGGCCTGTAGCACCTGCCCCAAGATCAGTTTCAGCCACAATGTGACAATGTCTCTTGCACACAAACACATATTTCAACTGTCAAACCAGGATACCTTACACACTCCAACCCCCTAAATCCTCTTTGAACACTCAAAACATCCATGAGGGTAGTTTCAGGGACGTTCAGTCAACCAAGGGGTTTTATACTTGACCACAACTGCACGAAATGCAACTGTGAAAATACACAGCCAAATAGACATGGGCAGATGATCTTATTAGCAAATAAGTAAACTCAAAATGGGTAAACCAAGGTGGTGCAGATTGGTATCTGAGGTCTATTTTTTTCTTCTTCTTCTTCTGTGTAAAGGAGGAGGGAGTACCAACTCACCCCACTTCCTCTTGGTAAAGAACGAGTCTGCTGCTGGGTCATTGAAGTGTCTGCTGCACATGGTTTCTGCACCCGCATGGAAGTCATAGGAGAACACCAATGCTAGAACAAAGAGTCAAAGGCAAAAAAAATAACCACTTTAAATTGAGTTTGAATGCAAGTACAGGACTACACCTACAACATTTGACACATATTACCAATTTCTTTACTTTAATATCAAAAATGGCAAATGTTAACAACTGTACATACCCTAAAAGTAGAAAATAAATTGATCTAACAAAAAAGGCTCTTGATTCTACTACCATTAAAAAGACACATGGACCATATTCAAATGACACAAAGTAGGAATTCACACACACACACACACACTGATCGTGTACACAACAACTCCTTGTACACACTCACAGTGATCTCCAAAGGCCTTTGTGGTGAAGACCTCTCTCAGTGTTACAGAGTTTGAGTGCTGAATCTTCTTCCACATGTCCACCAGCATCATGCACTTGGTGTTAACAAGGCGGAAACCTGCACACATTTTGAAAAAAAACAAAAAACAAACACACAACATAAATATAGGCCTTAAGAAATGAATAAAATTATCTTACACCATCACTATATCCTGCTGACTAAATCTTAATATAACCATGGTGAGAACACACAGCACCTTTTTTTTTCTAAATCTTTATCTAACAGCAGGAAAGGTGCTCTCATCTGACTTTTGGTAAATGAACAAATTGACCAAAAGTTACACATAAATGCACCTATTTCCAGTGTTGGGGGAAACTACTTTAAAGTTGTAGTTATAGCTACTTCGCAATCAATACATTATTACATTATTTTTCAGTGGCTTTTTGTGTGACATGCATATTTTTCTTCTTTAAACCACAAGTTCTTCTCATCACCATGTATCCTCCTCAGGCAGTAAGGCAGGTCGTCCTTGCTGTTAACCGCCTTGTAGCAGGAGGTGATGTAACTGAAGTTGCTGGTCTTCTGCATGCGGTTTGGTGGGGGGACAGGCTCAAGGGGGAACAGGCTGTGATAGCTGTCCACTTCAGACGGTACATCTGTCAAACACAGAACCGGTTTCATAAGCAAAAAAAAAGAAAAAGAAAAAAAACAAAAACATCACAATACGCAAACAAACACATACAATCAAAAATAAATCCGAGTTGGTTTTAGGCCCCATTTGAATAATGACTTTACGCAATAAAACCTGAATTTACACTTTCATATAGGATTTGTTTTTACACTTGTGCACAATGTTTAAAGTTTCAACGCATTGCTGCATGACTGACAAAAGACACCAAAAAACGCGTTACTGGAAGAAAGACTGACAGATACACCCTCAACACCCTTAACGTGAAAAAATAAACTCCTTGCACCTTTCATGTAGTAATGTGTGTGGGTAATGTGGGTTTGTTTACTCATGACATTTGACAACAGAGCCTTGAAATGATTGTCATGGGTTCAATTACAACAGAACAGGCTCTTTACCTGGGTTCTCTGAGTGGTCAATCTGGGCCATGGTTATCAAATGTCTGTTTATCAACTCCTGGAGGAGAAACAAGAGGGCATCACATCAGACATTACCACCACAGAACAAGACTCTGATGAATGAAGGAGGAGGGAAACTACCTGTCGGAGTTCATCAGCCATGAAGAAGGACGGGGCATTGGCTTTCGGCTGCATGTAAGCCACATGGGGTGCAGTAGGGGGATAGATATGGTAGGTAGGAAACACCTGTGATGAAACCAGAAAAACACAGCTTCCTATTTATTAAGAAATGAAAACCACTGCGATGAACTACATGTATTGTTTTTCAACTAAAAATCTCATGACTACACAAATGTATGCAATGAAACGAAACTTTTAAAAAGGGTTTAGATTAAGCAGTAAAAAGGGTAATGAAGCCACACACCCCTTCAGCCCCCCCTCAGTTGGCCACAATGACAAATAGAAAATTAGATCACATCAATTTTTATAATAATAACTGATCATCGTATGAGCTACAAAAAGACAATTAAATGCAGTATTCTTGTGTACAACTATTTTCTGCCAATATCAAATTAATTGACAACTATATTGATTATTGATTTATTTTGTTTTGAGTTATTTTAAGAAAAAAATTCTCTGATTCCACATTATCAAATGTAAAAATTTCTGGTTTCTTTATATTTGGGTTGTAGATTGTTTGCAACAGAGTATGTCTTAAGTCTTTAAGCGTGTTCCTATTTAAGTCTGCATATATTTCCTGAACGTACCATCCCAGCCATTGGTGCTGGGGTGTTGTCTGTGTAGAAGTAGGTGGTCCCCCCTACGGTTTCTTTCTGGATAATGTGAGCACCCGGGTCAGATGCAGTGGTGGGCACCGTGTAGTTGGCAGGGTTTGGGGTGTGGCTGCGCCGACGAGGAGCAGGTGAGGTGTGGGGTGTAATTTTGGGGGAGTGGAGAGGAGAAGATCCAGCAGACAAAGACATGCCTAAAGTTGGTGACAAGAGGACATATTGCTTCAAAATGGGAATAACGCAATCACTGGTTGCAAACACATAAAATGCTTGAAAGGAGCACATCAGTAGAATATGGTGCTTTACAGAGGGAATTGCCAAAACTTGCTGAACTATACAATTTCAGGAGCTAAAGATGGAAAACAAAGCTGAGCCATGTAGTGCCCTGAAAACACTCACCTGGAGCCAACGCGGCAGCCGTGGAGCTGCTGAGGGCCGGATGTGGGAAGATAGGTGAGGGGAAGGCCTGGACAGTGGACTGAGCCATGGTGGCCATTCGTGGAGCTCCCTTAGGGATGAACTCACTTGCTGCCGGATTAGGAGCCTGGTGACACAAAGAAAACATGCAAGAGTTATATGAAATCTACCACTCCTGTAACAACAAAGATGAAGATGGAGATGAAATTCATCCTAGTTAAATTGCAAGTACAGAGTCATACAAAAGCAAAAAAACTAAACTTTAAAAGCCCTTTAACATAATTCAAATGTCTTGGACGTGATGCTTGTGTGCTCACCTTTCTCCTTTGGGAAATGCTAAGAGCACTAAAATCACTGAACAGTGAAGATGTCGGGGAGTTCACTGGATCTGTGAAAGACCATAAAGTGTAAGACGTTGGTGTGTGATCAATAGTCAATGGATGCGTGCCAACTACTTCTTCACGGAAGTGTAGGGGTCTTACCATGAGTGCTGTGGCTGAAGTTCTTGGCACCATCGTTGAGGAGACTAGGAGAACTGCTGCTGGTAGTCATTCGCTAAACAAAGGAGCATCAGGAACAGGTGTATTGTAGGAAGCTCTTTGCACAGATATGTATCAATTATCATTAATACACAAGTATTCTCAAAATTACAAATTATAGGTTTTAAACTAACTAAACTTTTAAGTAATAAATGCAACATGTGACGGAGCAGCCACATGTTTAGACAGACTATAAATCTGCCCTCTTGTACCTGCATCATTGAGTATTTAGACTCTGCTGGGCTTCCAAACCCATTGACCCCAATAAAGCTGCTGCTGAAGTAAGAGTTGGTAAGATTGGCATCGCTCAGGCTTGCACCCTCCATCCCTGCAACTGTAGACGACAGAAACCAAAAGGTGAGCAATTAATAACTGCATAAATATATTTAAAAAAAGGTAATGTACAGATGTACTGAGCAGAGATCAAAAAGTAAATGTAGGCATGTTAATGTCTACACTACAGCGTTGTTGCTTAGTAAGCCACAGAGTTAATTAAACAGGATGTAAACAACAAAAGCATGCTGCAAGGCAATATCCACTATCAGCACCACTTAATAATTAACTCATTTTAGCGACTGGTTTGTGAGATTTACAATTTATAGCGTAAGTAGTTGTAATCACCTCTGTTGTAGTCAAATGGTAGCTACTTGTTGTTTGTTTACGTTGTGAAAACAAGACAACACACAGCAAAAAAAAACAACAATGCTAGCGTAGCTATTAGCTCAGTTAGCACACAGCAACGCTCACAGTTCACATAAACAACGTTTAACTAGAGAGGCGCTGGTGGCAATGTGAAAGTCACTTTCTAAAAGTAAAGCCAGATGCATTCAAGTTAGGTGAAGCTAGTTTAGCTGCAGCTAGCAGCTCCACTCGCGGATTTGTGCCCACTCACAGCTGTCATACAAGTAGCAGGCCTCCAACAGCATGGCTGGACTTATGTGCTGATTTCAAGCATAACTAACGCTAACCTGAAGAAAAGTCTATTCACAGAGCAGCTGTGGAGAACAATACGTGCTACATCACTAAGAAGACGGTCTTGAATCATGTATGGCAGGTAAATATGACCCACGTTGTTTTTAATGGGAAAGGAGGCCTCGCTGGATCCTCGGAATAAATTTTAACAAAGCCCAACAAGGCCCCAAAAGTAAAGTCAGAAAGGTTCCCCCGTGTGAGGCCTCCTCTTGATGTAACTGTTACTCACTGGTTAAAAGCTGCCCCTCCAGAGATGTCCCTGCAGGCCCCAAGGATTCACTCTTCTTGGACACACCGGTACCTGCACCGCCCGGGCAGGCCGCCGCGGGGCCGCCGAGGGAGTATCCCGCAGGCGTCCCGCCACCTCCGGCCATGGACAGCGGGACGGGGCTGCCGCCGCCGTGCAGCGGCATGCTCGCCATGGACGGATCCTCGTGCAGGAACTGACACTCGTCTCCATAAAAGCAGGTTTTGTCTTTCGCATAGTATCGGCAAAACTTCACCTTGACATTGGGTATCCCGGCACCCCCGAGCGGAGCAGCTGAAGCTGGGAGTCCACTGTTCATGGCACTGCTGCTGCCGCCGCCGCTGCTGCCGGAAGACACTCAAACATAGAGAGACGCAGATAGCTAGCGAGCTAGCCAGCTAGCCTGCAAACACTTTCCCCCTTCAAGGAGCGGATTAATACAACTTCTGCTGGTGAAGAACACTTAAGAAGCTACAGTACTCACATTATAAGGCTAAGATGCATTTTGGTTTGAGAAAATATCAACGCATGCGATGAATCCTGGTCGTCGTTGTTGTCGCTCTCCATGCAGCTGCCTTCTTCTCCAAGTAGCCTGTTGTTGTTTTTGCTCACAGACAGGCTGCTCTGCTAAGGAGTTAGCATAGCTGTGCATTGTGGGTACAGCGTCTGGTAGAAGTTACCTGCTGCAAATTGAACTTTCAGCACAGACCGTGAATGCAAAACGAGTGAAGAAGCCAAGAGGGGTAAAGGTCTGTTGAGCCAAAGTGTAGGATCTCTTTAGTCTGTGCCATCAGCTTGGGTCACAATTAAATATATTTTATTGCCAAATTAATCTTTGTTTGTAGCACCTAATGCACAATTATCCAGTAAAACAGATGTGACAAATATAAACACATGAGTAAAAAAAAAAGCTGCAGTAAATAGAAATTAACGCGATTCTCAGATAAAATAAAAAAGTGAAATTACACATAATATGATATGTAAAATCACGATTATCTTATGTTAAAAAACAAACTTATGCTTTAAATGACTTGAAATGTGACTGTACACCCACTTTTAATGGCAATCATTGCATATTTTATTTCTTGAGGTGTTTAAAAATATATTCCTGTAACACTCATAAATAAATTTTTCGGAATTGAAAAAATAAATTGTAGCCAATGACGTCGATGAACGTCAACAACAGTAGTGAGACTTCCCCTGTTTTAAAAGGGACTCGCATCTAATCTTGTGCGCAAAGTTTCGCTGTCTGAACCTGCGGTATCTGATGCTGAAATAATGGCAGCGTCAATACGGAGGCAGAGAAATAGGACTGTGGGTGAGTCAGACAGTTTCTCTGTAGTATTAGTTATTGGCACTGTAAAATGTGCATTTTAAAAGTTGTTATTTTTGTTTGTTTGTTTGTTTTTTTGTGGTAGGATAATCAGATTTTGTATATTTGTAGATTATAACCTGCTGGGCAGTTAGTATTTAGATCAAATGTTTTCTGTTCCCTGTATGCTTCAACATCGCTCAGTAGTAAACTTGTGTTGAGAGGCTGGTACTTGGTACTGAAAAAAAGTGCAAAACTATTCAAAAAATCACAATGATATCTCTATGTGTGTCAATTAATAACCAAAAGTGTGGAAGTAAGAATTTATCAGGCTTTAAAAATATGTTTTAAAAGGGAACCAAATCCTAAGAACAAACAACCAGTATAATCACATGTCAAATTATCTAAAACAATGTAAAGAGAAATTACATTTCTAACAAATATTGTTATTATCTTGTTCTTTTTTGCATCGTGTTTGCATTTTTCACATATTTCTCTTTCAAATTTAAAATTCTATAAAATTAAATTTCTTTTTTTTTTAAATGGCTTAAAGGAAACATACAGAAATTAATAAAGTTAAAATCTGTAATAAATTTTCTGTCTTTCAAGCTGTACTCCTGCTGTGTGCGGTGTATTGCTCTAATGGCAGAGCAGCACAGAGCCAAGCATGTGTACCTACTCATGAGGTAAAAAAGTTGACAATATGATTATTACTAAACATACATTCCCTCTTCCTGAAGAGGTATTAAAGTCTCAAATATAATTTAGAAACATATTACTTTTTTTTAAGTTTTGTATGTGTTAAACAGCCGTGAATTTCAAGTGAAACCGACAGTGGACTGTGCAGACAGGAAGTTTTTCATCACTTTCAGACCTGTAGAAAACACACGCAACAATATGCTAGTTACAGTAGCGAGGAGGCTCATGGATTACATTACATTACATTATTTTGCAATTGGTTAATCCATCCATCAAGTGTCTGCCACTTATTTGGTCCAGTCCCATTAATTAATTCAATTAATTATATTACTAGGAAGTATTGTTGGGAAGTATAGACAAAAAATGTGATACAAATGTCAATAAATCAATGTACTTGATAAACAATGTCACGATGATGATGATTATTATTATTATTGTCTTTGTTGTTGTTGCAGAGCAGTAAGAGGCTGTTTATAGGTCATTTCAGTTTTTAACATCCAGCCATTCAAAATCTGGACAGGTTTGAGACAAGATGTAGTATATGTATTCAGTCACAAATGTACTGTCATGTGGTGATAATGTAGTGAAAGCAGACACATGATTCATTCTGATAGAAACATCATCCTGCTTGGGAATTAGGAAAAAAAAGCCTTTTTAACAGAAGACATTTTGACATGTTACAGTAAAAAATAAAAGCATAGGTGTAAACGATAAAAATGAATGATGGCTGAATTCCATTTAGCTGCTTCAGCTTCCTGCGCGCTGGCTCTCTGACTAGAATGGACCCATAATTATTACAACAACTGTGCCCTTCATATTATGATAAGTCAAAATGCAATTAAAAAAAATAAAAATCATGACATAATTATGGTTAGCAACAATGTAAAGTATATGGGATAATGAACTAAAACAATTCAGTATACATGGTCCGGTGGAAACAGGATTTTGAATTTTGATGAAACCACATCAATTAGTCTTATCAGTGATGGCTGATACATTCTGTCACGATGAACGCAGGGCCCTTAAATATTGAGTCTTATATTTCAGGTGGAATGTTTTCTCCCAGCTGACTATCTGAATGCATCTAGTCCTGTCAGCGTAAAGGTGTTTGTTGGTAAGACACTTATTATGTCTCTGGAGGGCCTCTATAGATACTCTGACTGCCGCTTGGTCCGAGGAATGGACAAATGGACAATGTGAGTGAACATCTGTATGTGTGTTTAGGTCTGTTACCCTTCTTTTTTTTTAAATATGTAAATGTTTAAACTGAGGCTTTTCCCTAAACATCACCAGAAACGGGAGTCACTCCATCGTCCTACCATCGCTTTCTAAGACAGATTCTGGGACATACATGCTACGCTGTGAGGCTGACAATGAGACCAGGTCCTTACTGTCTGTGAATCTTGTAGTAATGAGTGAGTAACAGCTCTCCCATCACCTCTACTAAACAACACCAGACACAACTCAACATAACAAACCAAAACTTGACTGTTTGATGCTGATTAATGAAACTTAAATCAGTGGTTATATAATGATGTTAATAATTTACTACTATATTATTTCTAGCACGTCCTACAAAACCACAGCTAACACTGATCGGTATAGAGAACCGTCGGAAGTCCCCTCGGTTGAAGTGCAACTCCAGTGGCTCCCCAATGCCCACACTTAAATGGAAGTAAGATTGTATCTATTGCATCTGAATGTACACTGAAGACTATGTGTAATTCAGACTATGTGTAGTCTACTGACACAAACTTTATTAAAAACATATTGTCATAGTATTATTTTCTGAATAATGATGGGTCTCCTCCTATTCTGCAAATGTTCTTCAAAAAAGTGGAATTGAAGAGAGTGAAATACCCACTATCAAGTATATTCAAAGCCATGTGATGTGTTGTGCTACTAACTCTGAAGGACAAGAATGCTCCCAACTATATGACTATGGTAATTAAATAATAAGTCCCTGCAAAAGATTTATCAGAAATGCATTAAATGGTTGCAGAAAGTTATTAATCTTTATCTACCAGACACAAATATGCAGCATGTGTAGATAATTATACAGCTTGTTGTGTAATCTGAAGTCCTGCTGTATGTTTCAGACCTAAAAAATGACTCCATGGAAAATGAGGTTCCTAACGTGACTCTGAGCCCTGGTCAGTCTTTACTGCTTCGCTGCCGAAACAATCGTCAATCATCTCCGTTAGAGTGGAGGAAAGACAACATAACAATAAATGCAAATGCATGCCCTCCTAAACACAAGGAGGAGGTACAGTAATTCCTACAGATTTGCTATTCCTACTGAACAAATGTAAATTATTTATCGTAGTGCTTGTCAAATCCCCTTTGAAATTATAACAAATACGTCGTCTTGTTTCCCCAACAGATCTGCATTAGAAGTGACAAGCATTTAACGCATCAGATGGCCTACCTGGTCTTTGGATCAGTCAGTGTGGACGATGCTGGCACATATACCTGCAGGAGTACATTAAAAAACAAAACTAAGTCTGTTAACATTCATGTCCAGGGTTGGTAGTATTCATCTCATTGCATTATGTCTTTCTCTAAATGTCACTAATCAATGTTTGCAAATGATTCTTGTTCTTTCTAATATTTAGTTTTAGTTTCATTCTTGTTTTACCTCAGCTGAAGGTTTCCTCTCTGTCCAACTGGATGACTTTAAAATCATACCTCCGGAGGCATCCAGCACCTGTTTGCAAGCCAGTGTTTCCTACCACCCCATGCTGCAGCACTGTACCTGGGAGGATCCTGATAAAAAGATGACTAAATGTATCAGGGATGAATGGGTTGAAAAGCACAGGTAGCTGCACGAAAGCAAGGTTCATCTGAGCTCGACAGTAGCTGTGAACTCAGTCCTAAAAATGTTGCAAAACGCTAGTTCACTGATTTCATATCAAAACTATGACAATGTCTTCTCAGGACTGTGAAGCTATGCGATCAGCTCAAATCCGGGGACTATAAGTTATACTTAGAGGCTGGAGGCAAAAAAGAAACAAAGACTTTATCCCTGTGTGTTTTAGGTAAGAGTGATCCATTGCTGTATTGTTATTTACAGCATCTTTTTCAATAATATGTTTCATACGGTACAAAGCATGATTGTCCACTGACTTTGTTTCAGACAAACCAAAGTTCAGTTTAAACAATGTTGGATCTATTTTTTACATTGAGACGAGGAGTTCCGTGCCAGCAAATTATTCTTGGATGTCTTGTTCCTCTACCAATGTCAGGTATGATTACCATTAGAGCTGCTGAGGACACTGTAGTCCTGATGTACACACTCAGATTCAGGTTTCTTCAAGCCCCCCCCCTCCCCTCTCTGTTTTATTGCAGTTGTGAAATAGACTCTGCCTGGGAAGAGATCCCGAACACCGCACAAACAGACTCAGAAGTCTCCTGTCAGAAGACAATCAAGAGCTCACTAGACAAAACGCTAGTGAATGGAAACCGCTTAAGGTTTTGCCTTACTAACTCAGCTGGCCTCAACTGCGAAACATTCCCAGTATACGAGTTTTCTCTATCTAAGATCTCCAGAGGTAGTGAGATTTGTTTCATATAAACAAAATTATCAAATAAAATGCCCTAGGTTTTTAAAGACTCTTGTTGACACGTTGTTGTTGTTGTTTTTTTTAGCTGTTTCAGATCCTGAGATTAGCAACTCGATGGTGCTGAAAGTAGGCATTTTAGTTCTGCTTCTGGCTTTGGTCATAGTCATCATGGTACTTGTGTACTTTGTCAAAAAGAAGGTATATACACATCTGCACATGTGCACACATACAAACACAGACACGCATGAAGACATGACGCCAAGCCTTTTTTTTTGTTTCTTACAGAAACCCCAGTATCAGCCCCAGCTTCAGATCATCCAGATGGTCGGGCCCAATGATAATGATTACATCTACATCAACTTCAAGGACTTTGAGTACAACATGAAATGGGAGTTTCCCAGGGAGAACCTGGAACTCGGTATGAATGTCATTAATACTAGGCATACACCAGACTTTTTCATATGTTATTGTTTCTAATAATGTGCTAATGGAGTTACACATAGTGCCTGCAAGGTCCATATGTGCAAAGACAATACCTGTATCCTCCTCAGGTAAAGAACTGGGCTCTGGGGCTTTTGGCATGGTGGTCCAGGCTACCGCTTATGGCATTAACAAGCCTGGAGTCTCACAGCAGGTGGCAGTCAAGATGCTTAAAGGTCAGTATTTCACATATGTAATCTGTTAGTGAAATGTGTAAATGTTATGGAGGTCATTTCAATACCTGATCTGGCATTTTACCCTGCAGAGAAACACCAGATCGTGGAGAAAGAGGCTCTGATGTCGGAGCTCAAAATGTTGACTCACATCGGTCACCATGGCAACATTGTTAACCTGCTTGGCGCGTGCACAGAATCAGGTACATTTACCACTGCTAAATACATATGTGTACAACAAATATCACCAACTAATCACAGACAGTGCTAACAAATTAAAATATTTGATATATAGTCTTAAATCTGAAACACTCATTGAATTTTATTTTATCTTAAGTAGGTGGGTCAGTTGTAGTAGATGAGATTTGAATACCATTATTACTGTGTTCCCAATATAGGACCCATATATCTGATTTTCCAGTACTGCTGTCACGGAGACCTGCTGAACTACCTAAAGAACAACAGTGAGCGCTACCACAAGTCCGTGACTGATGCTTTCAACAAGGACCGTTTCAGGAGCATTTATCACAACCTGCAGCCGAAAAAAACCTCTAGGTGGGAACAGGACCGAATATTGGGAAGAGGACGCAATAGTGTTTACCAATTACATTACAGTCAAAATCACATTGTGTTTGTGGTTGTTTTTTTTCAGTGAAAAAGAAATAACAGTGGACAACTACGTGCCCATGTACAGTGCTACCAGTAGGGGGCAGGAGGACATCGCCCTCCTCACCATGAACTCCTGTGACACAGACAGTTTCAAAGGTCAGAGAACATGAACATTGCTAAACAGAAAACTAGAATATCAACATTATTGAAGTGCAAATAGAATCTGTTTGAGCAGAGCTGTGTCGATCCTAACTGATCCCAATTTATCTGCAGACCTGGAGATATTCGAAAACCCAGATGACCAGATAGAGGACCTGCAAGCCCTGACTTTTGATGACCTGCTAAGCTTTGCCTACCAAGTTGCCAAGGGCATGGAGTTCCTCTCCCGCAAAAATGTACGCAACAAAAGGGCCCAAACTGTGGAAACTGTCCCCATTATATCTGTCAACTCACACAGACACACACACATACACACACAAAACAAATCCTTTTTGTTTTCCATGTTCTGGTACAACAACAAGCTGAAGTTTCACAGTGTAATTATGGCTCGGTATATGATTCAATTAAATACCTAGTTCATTGATCCTGTCTGTCTGCAGTGTATCCATCGGGACCTGGCAGCTCGAAACGTGTTAGTGACAAAGGGCAGACTGGTGAAAATTGCTGACTTTGGACTGGCCCGGGACATTGACAACGACTCCAACTACGTCGTGAGAGGAAATGTACGTCAAATGATCCTGCTACACTTGTTTTACATCATTCTTTTGATGCCCTGTCTGTGTGTGGGTTATTTTTTATTTTATTTTTTTATCAATGTGACTGATGTAGCTTTGCTGTTCTTCAGGTGCGTTTGCCAGTGAAGTGGATGGCACCAGAGAGTATCTTTCAGGGGATGTACACCATGAAGAGTGACGTCTGGGCTTACGGTATCCTGCTCTGGGAAATCTTCTCATTAGGTATCCCTCTTGTCTTAACAAGCAGTACAATTAAAAGAGAAGCAAACAATCAACCCTGCACAATGATTGATACAAACCCTGTCTCTGTCACTTGGTTAGGTGTCACTCCGTACCCAGGCATTAAGGTGGATCACATGTTCTATTCAATGATTGAAAGAGGATTTAAGATGGAGTGTCCATATTATGCCAACGAGTCTGTGTAGGTGTCTTCAGTCTGTATGCTTCCCATGTGTTTCTCGTGTAAATGGATTTATGACACTGACCAGATTCAGTCATGACAAAGTTGACTTTTTAATCACTTGCACAATAATGACAATAACAGCAACAAAAAAAACCCACAAAAAAAACAACAGTATAATGTGAATTATGGCGGACAGAACCACCAAATGATTTCCTTTGGTTGAAGATATCCTGGATAACTAAGAATACTTAAAAACATCAGGTCTATTTAGATACATGAACTGCATATATCTGTTAATGCTTCAATGTGTTTTTCCTCCCCAGGTATGGGATGATGTGTAAGTGTTGGGCTCAAGAAGCCTGCAACCGCCCTTGCTTCTCCAAACTGGTGTCCTTTATGTCTGACCAGCTGACAGACAGAGAGGAGAAGGTATAGAGCACAGTTGTCATAGTCTATGTAGAATCTAACCAAACAATGACTTTGAAATCGTCTATTCGAAACACATTAGCAGTATTTTGTCAAATAAGAAGCATCTTTCGTCTTTCAGATCTACCACAACATGCTCAACGAGACCTCCTGCGACTACCAGAATGCACCAGCCATTTTGGACATTTCTGCCTTGACGAAACAGAACGAGAGCATGACGCAGTCAGCCAACGACTACTGTCGAACCCCCGCAACTGAAGAAAGCAAAGTGGAAATGTGTGACTCGGACACTGTGGAAGCTGATGAAAAACTTCTGAAGACACCTGCTAGCGAGCAGTAGTCAATATTTTAAAAGCAGTTTATACATTTCCCGTTAAAATAATCTCAACAGTAGAATAGTACAATATAATGTATACTTGCTTTAAAAGCCTAAAGCTTCTACTTGTGTTCATGGGATTTTGTTTAATTATATTCTTGGTGTAAATATATTCTATTCGTTTGTGCAGCTAAGAATTTAAATAAGGTTTCATACAAGGATCCTAAATATTCTCAGGGTGATACTGCAGGCATAACTTTGTCTTCTACAGTAGACCTTTATAATGTAGCAACTGATTAACTTTTACATATTTGCATTTTTATACTGAACTGTACTCTTGTATTTTTTTTTAAACATATCACCTTCAATAAATTGTACTTTATATACTGAATGAAAGAGTGCTTCCCTGTGGTGTGGGTTGTAACCTCTGCTGCCATTTGTATGACTGCACCAATCTTTAAATGTGGTCTTTGAGCTTTTGAACCAAAGAGTGATTTTAACTTCACATTTGATTAATGTCTAGTGGCCTGAAGATAAACAATCCACTGTTTTAAAAAATAAAATAAAAAACAGCAAGACTGCAGAAATGTCAGGTCTAAAACTCGAGAGACGAGTTTTGTTTCAGGTATGTGGATTTCACCAGGCTAATCTCACCCCCAGGCTTACATGGGGCTTGTTCTGTGTGTCCAACAGTGCGTTAACCTTGGAACAAATGGTTTACCATATCATGTCCGAAGGTCACACTGTGAAACTACTGAAACCGTCTCAACGCATGAACATGGAAATCGCCGCAGTAAATGCTCTTCCTTACGAGGATTTTGTGAATATTTTCGGCAATGTGGTGGAGAAGTGTCCTATAATAACAGCCGCTGTGTGGTCGAGGCGACCCTTTGTGAACTTAGGTGTATTTGAGGCGGCCATTAATGAGTTCATTGATGCTCTGCCAGACTCAGGTGAGATATAGTCGTTTTTATTTTATTCTATTTAGCAACTTGTCATATTTTGTTTTTTTCACCCTGGTACTAATCAGTCACCTTGTGTCCAGGTAAAGAGGGGATCCTCAGATGTCACCCGGACCTCGCGGGCAGAGACCTCCAGAGTGGCATCTTGACTCCAGAGTCGCACGAGGAACAGGCACGAGCCGGAATGGATGCTCTCGACTCAGCGGAAGCCTCGCTCATGGCTCGTCTCAACGAGGAGTATAAGGAACGGTTTGGATTCCCGTTTGTCATCTGCGCCAGGATGAACGACAAGGCGAACATCTTACGGCAGCTGTCCGAGCGACTCAGGAACGAGCGCGCGGTGGAGAGGGCGCGAGGCATCGAGGAGGTGAAGCAGATATGTCGCCTGCGTCTCCACGGTCTCGTGCTCACTGATTCAACCAACAAATTATGAATTATGATATTGGACGTTGTGCCAGTTTTACCACCTGGATGTAAAGTCTTTATAGGCTGTGATAGTTGCTTTATTCCAAGTGTAGTGTCTGTGTGTGTGTGTGTGTGTTATTCATCCCCCATATTGTACAATAAAGTTGTTCAAACCATTGATCAGTCATTCTAAATTTAACAATTGACATGATATAACCTATAGGCTTATATACACAAGTGAACACTGATTGCCTAAAATGGAAAACATTATATTCTCGCAGTAATGTACACTTCATTACATTGCTCACATGTCTGAGGTGAAAAAAGAAGGCGCTGTCATCCAACCACAGTTTGTGCGAGTCCATCTTTATGCTGTCTTTTAAAAGCTTGTCTCAGCATGCCATCTGGTGTCCAAACAATCTCAAAGCATGTATGATGAAGTGAGATATGAACAAGGGTCCCTTCAGTCTAGTAGATGACAGACAATGCTATCCAATGGTGGTCCTTGACACCTTGAACTCCTTAAAGGGAGTTTAAGGTTGTCCCTGGAAAATGTCAACATTTGGTTAAATACCATCTCATATCCTAAATTCTAGGATAACGGTGGTTTCACTTTTTCCACTGTTATGATGCCAAGTCTTAAAATATCCTCTCAGGTGGGGTCAATCAAATGTAGCTCTTGTGGTTTATATCTGTTGTGTTTCCATCGTATAAAAAAGGTCCCTGCAATAAGAGTTTAGTTGCCAGTCTTGAGAATTAGAGCCGTCTCTGGGTCTAGGTTGGCTCTCTTGACCCAGAAGCGGACAGAGCGTGGCCTTGTAGCGGGGAAACAGGCGGCGTAGTGAGGTGAGGGACCCCTCCCGCAGCCTCAGCCTGGTCTCCAGATGTGATGGAGGAGTCCTGGTCCGGATCGACGCCCCTCGCCCTCCTCCGGTCCTCCTCTTTCTTCCACTTCATGCGCCGGTTCTGGAACCAGATCTTGATGTGGCGCTCGGTGAGGCTCAGGGTCAGCGCCAGCTCCACGCGGCGTGGCCTCGAGATGTAGCGGTTGAACAGGAACTCCTTCTCGAGCTCCAGCAGCTGGGCGCGCGTGTAGGCTGTCCTCGTGCGTTTGTTTTCCTCAGTCTCTGCCATCACATATGATCCTACAGAGACAAGCAGCCACAGATAAAGCTTATATTTTAAAAAACATTTGAGGCGAGGCAACCGTAAATATATCGTATTAATTATCATAAAGCTAGTCATTTATTTTTACTAAAATTAAAATAAAATTACAGTAAATTATGATTATTAGGCGTCTGTATCAGAAACTACTCGTGTGCTTCATGACAGCCAGGAAAATAAACATTATAATTCCCCTGCGTTGCAAGGAAGTACTTGAGTCTTAACCTTCTAAATTAACTTGTAGGACAAAAACATTATCAAACAGAAATATGTATTCCGAACCACAAAAATGTGTATTTGTACAGATTTTTATTATAGGGGAAGGTTATAGGGGAAAACATAAAAAGAACAACAATTATAATGTCATTTATTCTCGTGCAAATAGCCTAATTATGTTCCATATGTTGACCCGTAGTTAAAAATGAATCCCACAGATATTACAAATAAAAGCGAAAAAAAGCGAGTTCTAATTGATAAAATATAGTTTAAGATATCTGAGAGCACAAACATAGTGGTTTTGTCACGCAAAGGTTTTGCAAGATTTGCACTCAAAATGTTTATTTTATTTTATTTATATTGCTTTATATGTATTTGTATATATTGTATTGCTGAAGTATGATTTTTGAAGGGTGAAACTATTGATTTCTATTAAGAGTGAAATCATTTTTGTCAGGACCTCTTATACGACCTGGCTAAAACCAATGTTTCTTTTCCTTAAAATGTTCTATAAACACTATCAAAATGTTTTTAAAAAAAAAAATATTATGTACAATTTTGTTACATAGTAATACCTATAGCAATTGCTGCAGATATAAATCTAAATGTGTCCTACATTTGTAACCTAAAAAAACAAACAAATACACGAATCACTCAGCTATTTAATTCAAGTTCAGTTATGCTACTACATTACATTACTACATTTAGGACTTAATATACGACTTCAAAAACACATGTCTTCATGTTTTTGTGAGGACTGAAACACGGTCAATGCTCAAATAGATTAAATTTACGACAATTTAAAGTGTAAAATAAGACAATTTTATTATAACTACTAACAAAATAATAACGTAATGACAAATGGCAGATTTGGCCCTTGGCGTCTTTTCCATTTTCAGAAAGTCCCCTACTAATCTACTGGTATTATGCTTATAATATAAAATATACCAATTGAATCAACGTCTACAGTGTGCTATAATTATCTGTATAACAATAATTATTCCACAACAAAAGCTGTACGCAAAACTAAACTCTCTAGACTCTGTAGCCTATACCGACTTTTGTCTGTATGGATCAATAATCCAATGCAATATGTCCATAGTAATAAATAATTCAGAGAACTTCATAGAGGGGGCCAATTTCATGATTTCTAGAAATTAATTTAATTAGAGAACTAACTTCAGTTTGGTAGGCCTATTATTGAAGTTTAATCTAATCAAAATATCCCCAACTGACAGAAAAATACAAGTTAATTGATTTATTAATTACATTTAAGATGAAGGCTTTGGTTGTACGCGAAGTATAAAGACTAATAATCACAATCTCCACTGTGACAAAAGCCAGCGTAACAGATGTTGGTGTTTAAACGGCCTGTTATACTCTACAGTATAAAGACTATTAACGGCTGGAGATGTGGGGATTTATGAAAACGTTGACAAAAAAAACCCCCCAAAAAACTCGTTTTTGTGACGATAAGACCCGATAAAAGCAGGCACTGACCTTCCGGGCCTTTTACAAATTGACTGACAAGGTAAACTGAAACACCCAGGATAATATTGTTTTTTAGCATGATGTCATTTGGCCCTCATGAAGAGTCAGATGAAACTCAAGTTGTGCCATTGAATTCAAAGTCTGATTTGATGACCTCCATTCAAGTGAGTTGTGTCTTTATTATGAACAAATTATATTTATTGATATGCATGGGGTGTTGAATAATTACCTGCCCACTGTCCCTTCCAGGTGTGTGAGTGTGATTTTGTGGTTTTCATCCAGGGGAAAGGGAGGTGATATCTGCTCTGTTCACCCGTGTCTTCATAACCTGCGGCGGGCGGGAGAGGCTGCTGCTGGAGCCCCTGCGGGTGGTGGAGCTGAGGAACACCTGGATCCTCCCGCATAGGTAGACTGTAAGCAGGGGCAACGTCAGGAAGGCCGGCCGGCTCCAAGGCTCCCATTGACGGTGTGTAGACAGAGTGTACCTGCCTGCTCATGTAGAGGCAGGGCGGCGGGCTGTGGTTGTAGTCCTCGCCCAGTGATCTCTGGTAGGCACAGGAGTCTTTAAAAACCTGCGATGGGTAGTAATGATCTTCCCGATTCATGACTGCCGAGGACCCGAGGCTGTGGTGCCGCTTTGTGAGCACATGTACAGTACCTGCGCAGTGCCTCGGCGTGCACCTTCTGCTCCACCTGCTTCTGGCGCAACTGCGAGGCCTTTACAGTTCTACACAGGTGTGTCACTCTGTCACCATGTGACTCTGCAGCGACCAAACCATTGGTTTCACTGTTTGCTCCAAAAAAAAAAACGCCAGACTTGTAGCCCTCGCAGTTTCCAGGATATTCTGTAGCTTGTAAGATTTTCTGCAAATTGAACAGAGCGGCTGTCAGCGTGTAAATCAATGCCACTCTGTAAATACCGCAGCGTTTACCGCCACCTGTGTTTGCCCAGGTGAGTCTGTGGGACCCCGCCTCCACACAGATCTGTATTAATCTGATTCTAGAGCACCGGGAGGAAGCACGTTTGTCGTGTAGGATTGTGACCAAACAATGTAGCAATCGACACTTTTATATGGATATCTCTCTGATCTTACACACTGGGGCTGATAAATCGATAGGTATGCGTGCAGACGTCGGTTGACCTACACGATAAGAGAGATGGAGAGAGTTGTCCTGGAAACTTGGATGAAAAAAGCTCACAGGCCATAACCTATTTCCTCAACCCCCTTTTTCATTTGTCTTACATCTCTCTTACTTGGTGACTTTTAAACATGTACCCATTATACTTCTGTAAATGCATCATTTAACACCATTTAGCGAGCCTGGAGCCACAGTCCCCGCACGATAGGCCCTCGGCGATAACAAACACGGAGCTGCTGCGGTCGCTTCACTTGCTGCACTCTCGCCGTGTTTGCTGGCCATTAGTCTTCCGCAGGTGCATTTTCGCCCCATTAAACACCAGTTTTAGTGGTAAACCAATTAGGTTGGAGTGAGCAACAGAACTCAATTAACCGGCGTGCGCGTGGAGTGTGTGTCTCTCCCCCCCCCCCGCAGGTCGCGAGCTTACGTGCGCGTTTTGTGCAACATTTTGAGCCACAATCGAAATGTTTTCTATTGTTCAGGTAAACCGTAGCGGGACACGCTGCTTTTTACCCTGATAGTGTGTATCAACTCAGGCTATTTGCACTGAGTTCTTCAAAAGCAATTATGGCACTTTCCATGGTATCTTAATGGGGCACTCAGCGATGCAATAAAGTTCAAGTAAACCAATTCTATACAAATCGCCCCGTGCGCTGTGGCTTAATGGTGTTTATATTTGATCATTATTTTCAAACAGGAAGGAAACAGTTAACCGACGCTATCCTCCACTACAGTGGAGACGGACAACGTGATTTATGAAGCATGAGGAGCGTAAAACGCAATTGCACCGACTTTCTTGACACATCAGTTTTGCATAATGGCTTAAGCGAGGAGTAATCCAGCTCCACTTAGCTATATGGGTAATCACTCGGGAGTGACTGCCACGTTTATAAAGAACAATAAAAATAAAAGAGTGTAAGCTGAAACACATGGAGACAGACTAAATGGACACGACGGATATAAACAGCATTACAATACTTTCAACGCTTGAGCAAATGTCCATCTGTTGTCCTGAAACTCATCTGACCTCATTAAATCACATGGAAATACTCTGTGTGTGTGTGTGTGTGTATATATATATATATATATATATAGTTGAATCACTATTATTACTGTTATAGTAATAGTATTGTTAATAAATGCATGCCGTAGACCACTTATTCAAGAGGGCTTGGGCACCTGTAGGAGTGTCAGGAAAACAAGATTATTTTTTGTCTCCTTTGGCAAACAAAACCCGTTTCTGATAGCTGGTATATACATGTTAAAAAAAAAAAAAAAAGTTGGACAAGCAGATAAAATGTGCTTACCTAGTGGCGACAGCAGCATGGCTTATGTAAACATTATGAGCAGTGAATAATGACAGAAGAATGGTAATGATATTGTAATTCAAATCAAACCTGCTAGACTGTAAATGAAAAAGAATTACACCAAACCACGAGAACGGAGGACATAGAAATTCATTAAAAAATAAGAAACAAACATCCAGTTAAAACGTCCAACGGTTTTGTCAAAAGTTATCTGGACTATAAGGGCCACTTCATATTTTGTTCACTACCCTTTTATATGCAGAAAAAAAAAAGACTTGGCCTCAGGTTGTCTGAGCAATTTGGACTATAACATTACAATGTGGGTGTACTAAAGAAAAAACATTAGTCCTCCTTTGTCTACAGGGATTAAACACTTAAATTATTGTCTTTTCTGTCTCTTCCCTTCATTTGCAACATGCCAGCCATGTCCTACCATCCCACTGGCAGGTTTGTGGAGCATGCTGGTCGGTCAGAGGAGTATCCTCTGTGTTTCCTGGACAGGGAGTGGCCTCTGAAAAAGCAGTGTTCCTGACCTGTACAGTAGTCTTTCCATTCATGGCGTCAGTGTCTGTCTTTGTCTGTGCTCTGACCATCCTTCCTGTGTCTCCACTCTCTGTTGTCTTTGTGCCTGTGGCTCCTTTCCCTGTCTCGATCCTGTTTCTTATCTTTGTTACTGCCGCTGCCCCTGTGATGTTTATGGTCTGTGTGGCCTCCATTATTCCTGTGATCTCTGGGAGGTGTTCTGCTGCGGCTGCGGCTTCTGTCCGGGGACTCACTCCTCAGGCGTCCTCTTGTGGCAGAGCGTCCTGCTGTGGGCTCACCGGTGTGCCGCTGCAGGCTGGCGGAGCGCAGGGTGTTGAAGAGGAAGCGCTTGTTGGTGCTCCGCAGGGGACATTTCAACCTGACAGAAGAGTGAACCACAAAGTTTAATAGAAAGAGAAATAAGAAGTACATAGTGACTTGATTCTTAATGGTTTGCATTAAATCATCATGACTCATAGTTAAGCCTTACTCAAATATACATTTTATACCCTTATTATAAAGTGTTATAGGTTGTTCTGCTGTTATTCTTCTCCTTGTCAATTATGGTACTTGTATTATTTTGTTACAGATTATATTTTGGGTAAAAGTTAAGTGAATACACCTTGAAATAGAAAACAATGGTTTGACATCTTAAAACAATAGTCAGGTGTTCTTCATAATGTGCTTTAAATGTAAGTGATACGGTATGAAATCCACAATCCTTCTTTATGTGCACAAATATGTTTAAAAGTTTATCTGAAGTTAATATGAAGAAAAAAAATGCCCAAATGAGTGAAATTAAGTAGATAATGTTACAGTCTTTTTTAGGGCTGACGGCAAACAATCGATTAGTCGTTGGTCGACCAAAAAAATATTAGCTGACTAAAATTCTATTGGTCGATTGGTCGGAGGGAAAAAAACGCGTCTTTTCAAAGGGCTGAAGGGCTTTTAATTTGACGAGTATGATAGAGGAAGTCGCCGTGCCACTAATTTACTGTTGGCATACACCGTGTCTGGAAGAAGTTCTAAAAATTAAAATTTTTCAGTTCTAAAAAAAACACCTGTTGCGGAGTGAGGATGACGGTGCGGCTGCGACAGAACTGAAGAAAACACTTCGTGAGGAAATTGACAAGAGGTGGGAGCTAAACGATGAGCTGCACTCCAGCATATACATCAAAGCTGCAGTCTTGAGCCCACGCTTTAAACATCTGCCGTTCATGGAGGAAGAGAACCGGGACCAGGCATATGTTACGGTGTTGGACTTGGCTGAGAGTCTATCATCAGCAGTAGAGCCTGCCCAGCACGCCAGCAGTGATGACGACGAACCTGGCCCCGCACCAAAGAAGAAAACCAAAAAGACAGAAGTGGGACGAGATATCCATGCACCAAACAGAAGAACATAACAGTGAGATGAAACGGTACTTAAAACAAAAGTTGAGTCGGGACCACTATCAGGAGCGCTACCTGAAGCTGGCCAGAGCAGCCAAGCGCATTCACTCCATCCGATCCACGTCCACACCATCGGAGCGCATCTTCTCCAGGCCGGCTTCATTGTAAGCAAGACACGGAGTTCACTTCTTATTATCTTATTTTAGGCCTATACATTGAGTTTTTATTTAATTAGTTTCCGTTGCGTTGGTCTGTTTATTTGCACTAAGACGTGTTTCAGATTTGCCGATTGCCGGTTGTTAATTATTATTTAATTTTAATAGGCCGACTTGTCATTGGAATCTGATAGCTATCATATTTTATTCGTTATCCTAAATATCAAAAGAAGTGAAAAAAAAGTTGTATTAGTTTAAGGCTGTGTTTTATTTTCTTGTGTGTGTATCACGTGTTTTAAATAAATATTCATCAGAATGTTAAGAGTCTGCCAGTCTTTCTGATTAATTAGTTTTGACACATCCTGAATACCAGAATCTGAAATAATTTGCCCGTGTAACAGACGCAGACTGTGCTGTGCGCAGTGTACTACGTCAGCCAAAGTCACGTTGTTTTTTCCCCTTTTAACTCCGACTGGGAGAACTAGACATTCAACTGATTTTTATGTAGGTTAGTTATGTAAATCAACCAGGCTTACATCACATATTTCAGGCAATCAGACAACATAACCATTTTAAAATGCCTGCATGGTTGAAAATCGCATGAAGGGTACCTTAGCAGTTAGTGGTAAATGAGCAGAGAGACGGCCGCCTCGCAGTTGTGTAGAATATCACGTTATTTCGTTTTTTTTTTTTTTTTGAGGGGGCGGGGCGATTATTCGATTAGTCGGAGTGAATGCACGACCACTGGTCGACCAAGAAAATCCTTGGTTGAGGACAGCCCTAGTCTTTTTAGTGCCAAAGTCTCTCTTTCTGTTACTATACTTCCACCACAGCTCAACAGGGAAACACAAAGAAGGAATCTGATGAAGACGATGGCTGATATCCACTTGACATGTCTCACTCAGGCTGCTGAAACCTCATATTAACTTCAGATAAACTTTTAAATATTTACACATAATATTGACTGTGGATTATGAAGGGATCTAATTCTAATGGTCAGCACAAACATGATTACGGCCTGTGTTCATTTAGGCATCTGACTATTGCTTTAAGACAGACAAGAAACTGTGAATGCACCCTTTAAATGATTAATACTTTGTACATGTACAGTATTGTGCAAACATTTTAGGCACTTCCTGTTATCCATCGCTTAATATCATCAGCGAGGCATCTGATTGGCCCCAAATTTATTCTGCAGCATGACGACGACCCCAAACATACAGATACTGAGTCATAAAAAAAATACTAGTCACTACTTAATTCCTCAATTAGTTGTTTCAGTTCTTTTCACTCATCTGGAACAATTTAGTAAGAATGAACCCAGTGCTGTATAAGAGCTCACATTGTATTGACATTAGTTTAATACATTGAGAATATAGGAACATGAACCTAAACAATAACATCAAAACAAGCATACATGACAGATGTGTGTAAGAGGATACAGATGCTCACCATCCTGCAGGACCCATGGTCTCTGCTCTCACCCGAGCCCTGTCAGTCTCCTTGAGGAGCTCCTCCACTGCACGCCTGGATGGACACATACAGAAAATAATATGGCCTAAAAATGAGTCAGATTAAGGGGAGAAAATGGGACAAAGACACTAGAAAACCTCAAGGGGGCGCCAAGCCAAGGGGAGAATATTCAATTAATTAGGAGAACCACCGAGTGGTTCACACTGAGGAGTAGACAGTGAATCATTAGTGAGTGGATGCGGTATTAGTAGCCTTTTATTTATAATTAGCATTAGCGTCCTGGTTTGAACCGTGTTATCCGACCTTTAACCGCACAGCACAGCTACTGCTATGTTTAGCTGGAGCTACGGTGACAGGGTTTCCTCACAACCACTAAACTGTCACAACACACTATAAATACAGCAGCTGTAAACCACAAATACCCTCCCGTACATGGGGGGAGGTGTTACGGTTAGAAGAGTAGTAACAGACTAGCTAGTTCAGCCGTTAGAGACGTAACAGTAAAGTAGTTACATACTTCTCCAGTTCACCGTCCTCTGCCATCGCGTAGTGATCAATGACAACTTAAAACAAAGTTGATTCGACTAAAATCGATAGTTGTTAGTTCATTAACGAGGCACCTTTTTTGTTTACTAGTGTATGTGAGGTCCTTCGACTGAGGACCCCGTGTTTTTTTCTGTCCGTGGTGATGCCTGATCACAAACAGCCTCTTCTTTTCGCCATTGCAAAATTATTTATTGGGTCCCATTTGTCCCATTTATGTCACACATTATCAGAGCTGTAACATAGCCGTTTATTATCCTTTTATTATTAATCCTATATAACCTTCAATAGAGGGAACATATCAACTATAAGCCATTATTAATGAATTTATCATTAACTCGACAACAGAAGAGATTTTTCCAAACTGTTACCTTTTATTAATGACTTACAACTAATCTAAAGTGCATTAATAAAGACACTAGTTACAACTTGTAAGGCCTGTATAAAAGGTGCCTTTAGGGAAAGTGACACAAAAAAGCGAGAAAGTGTAAGTTTCCTGAAATAAGGAGCAGCTATAATAATATTAATAATATTTTTAACAAAACTTTTGGAGAATGCTAATTTTTATGATACAATTTTGTTGACAAGTATTTGGCTACAGCTGTAGTAATGAAAGCTAAACCTTATATTGAAGAATTGTAAAGCACAAAATAATTACTTTCCTATTTGTGCCAATATGATTGTATTACTTTTTACTAACATAATCAAATGACAAACTATTACCTCATAATAAATATAAAACAGCATATTTTGGGTATTTTTCTGTGCAGGCGGTCCCGCTCTGGATTGACAGCCGCTGACCACGCCCTCCCCGGTTGACGGACATCGGTGGGCGGGGCCAGTGCCGCCAAAGGCACGGGGGCGTTTTCGTGCGGGTTTACGGAACGGTCTGTTGCGGTGAATGCGTGATTGAGGTCCCGCAGCTAATAATCGTCCCCCTTTTTGGGGCCGGAGTACGCGGCGCGGAGGTTCAGGTAAATATTACATCTGAACATATATTCTGCCTGCACGTCCACAGTGTCACTGTGTGGCTGGCTTTGCATTGATATTGCCATTGTCGCTTCATCTGTCCTAGCTTTTTTCTCCGCTTGTGGAGGGTGGGAAGGAGTCAGACAGATGGGGCCAGTGATTTAAAAAAAAAAAATGCTCTTGTCTGGTCAAATGTGTTGCAGACAACGGGTAGCAGATCATGACACTGCAGTTATATCGTTGCCAAGGTAAATTAAGACTATGACAGTGAGAAAAAATTTGTGCAATTTCCAATTAAATCAGTGTCAGTTTTTGTTGTTATCATTGTCTGTCTGACTGTTGTAATAAAAGCAGCCTTTTGCAAAACAGCAGCAGGCCTGTTCTTGCAAGTGGCCGACAGCCTTTCTGGATGTTTTGTTTTATAAGATGAGAGACTATACTAGAAGGGTTTATAAAAATGTAGGCTAAGCCGACAGGACCTGAGATTTTAACCCTGTGGCCAAAACATCATCTCATTTTATTTGCAAATGTCATTCCTGCATGTGGGGGGGTATAGTTCATGATTTGTCCTGGGCTGTGAGATTAGATTGTCATTTTTGAAAATAAAATGAAAAATGAGCATCAGACAGGTGCAGATCTAAGACTGTTATTTATTAATATAGAAAGCAGTGCAATGACAATAACAGCATGGCCTTGGACTCACACAGCACAGACACACAAACACATACACTGGGATTAAAAGAAAGATATTTCACAAGCATTTGCCATTATTCATATGACTTGTGTGTAGGAATATATCTGTTGCTCCAATGATGTCCAGTGATGTTTTAAAATAGATTTAAGTGCTTTTCATGGCAAGGGCTCTAAACTCCTGCTACAGTGAAAAGATGAAGACTTTACTTATTGATAAAGACTGTTTGCAGGATCTTGTAACCAAAAAAGCTCTTGCGCAGGCCATGCTGTGTGTGTGTGTGTGTGTGTGTGTTTGCTTCTGCTTGTGTAGACTTGAATGTCTACAAGTCTGTGCGTGTGTGTGAATGTGTGTGTGTGATGTGGTGATGTCACAGCTTTGTTATAGGAACAGAGAAGCCTTGTGTCCTCATGATTAATTCATGTCCAGCTGCGGGATAGAGACAGAAGCAGCCAGTCACACACAGACAGGAGCACGTACTTAAAGGATGCTGAAATAAGTAGCTAACAGACTGGTAGCCAAGGAGACAGGAGAGACAGGTTGTCAAAGAAATGGGTAGCCACCGAGACGAGATGAAAAAAGCAGCAAAAAACGAACCGAGGGGGCTCTCATCATCGTCACCATCATCATCTGCACTGTCTGACAAGCTTTCAGGCTGTACCAGGGAGGAGCACAGCATCCTGCTGAGAGAAGTGCATCTGTTGTGCGGCTCTTCTGCATCCTTCTCCGGCTACACTCTGAATGTCAAGCCCCACTGAACAGAACAGGCTCCAGGTCGTCATGGAGACAGGAGCAGACCCTCACTGGAACAGAGGCAGGTAGTCACTGTGGCTTGGCGAGCCTGCTGTGTGCTGAGGCACGCCCTCTACTGTCCGCTGATAGCATCGGGCCCAGAGGGGCTCAGCTAATAGAGTGGCTGCAGGTCTGAGTGGCTGTGGGTTCGTGTACAGTGCATCAGCTCTGGGGACACACTCTGCTCGGTGGAGTGCTATATTTCAAGACTTTGCTTTAGGCATGTTCTCTTTCTGTTGCAGAGGAGACTGAGTGCATCTACTGTACACGGCCTGAACCAAGAGAGAAAATATCAGTTCCGCTTTGGGGAATGTTACTGCTATTTTTGTCTATTTTTGTGAACTTAGTGCCCCTTCAGAGCTTCACCCATCACTGCTTCATCCCATCCCCTCTCTTGTCTTTCTCATTTTCCTCCTCCTCCTCTTTTTCTATCTCTTCCAGATTTTTACACTTCATTAATCTCTTTTGCGCCCCCTGCTCCTCTCTTTATATCTACCTTGTCCACACTCTTTCACTCTCTATGCTCTTTTCTACCTCTCGCAGGCACTGTTTTCCCTTTCTGTTGCTTCTCCAATCCTACTTCCTCTGATCTGTGTCCTCTCTCTGCCTCAATCCCAGATAATTCCCTCTCTGTGGAATTGGAAGATTGCAGCAGGCGAGAGCAAAAGAGAGATTATACTGCCAGATTAGTGGACAGGAGCAGCAATACATAATCTCAGCACACTCATTGACACACGCACACACACACACATACACACAGTGCCTCCCCCGATCCGATGCACACTTACATACCCATGCAGACACGTAGGCCCACGTGCACAAAGTATTTGCCACATGAATATATGCATGAGAACATCATCAGACACTTGTTGTTTTTCCTGAAACAGCTGTTTAACCCTCTAGTTTTGCCCTCTGACCTACAGGGTGATGTGCCATCAGCCACTGGAGGGCATCTGTCCTCTTTTTCAACCTGTTCATCCTGTGAAGCTTATGGGATAGGAGTGTGTGTGCCCCTTCCCAACACTGCAGCCCCGCTGGAGTCATTTGTGCCAAAGCTGAGTTGTGTTGAAGGAGCAGAGATGGGCAGCCCAGGCTGCGAGGTGGTTCTCGCCGGGCCAGTGGAGCCAACCCTGGAGGCTCTGTGTTCTGAGTGTGGCCAGATCCACCGCAGCTGGGAGAACCACCTTTACAACTACCGCCTGGAAGTGGATGACGACCTTGTGTGCCACATCTGCCTGCAGCCGCTGGTGCAGCCACTGGACACACCGTGCGGTCACACCTTCTGCGCCCGCTGCCTGCGTAGCTTCCTCCAGGAGAGGGACTTCTGCCCACTGGACAGGACGCGGCTGCAGCTGCAGGCGTGCCGCAGATCCAGCATACTGGTTCACAAGTTGCTGGACAAGCTTTCTGTGTCCTGCCCTTTGACCCCAGTCTGTTCTTTGAGCATGCCACGATGTGACTTGGAGGCACACCTCAAACACAGGTAACCAGGCTTGCATACTGACAGACTAGATGATTGTGAAGGCTGTGAACAAACATAATGCCATATTAAAGATTATGCATGCATGACAGACAGGTTTTCACATTTGATTGATGCACTTTTTACACAGTATACGCCTCACTCAGGCAATGCATCCTAATTACAGTTGCGTTGGAGTCAATCAGACCATAAACAACAGTTAGTTAATTACAAGTATGCTAAGCTTGTCATTCAGACATTATTTTTATAAACTATATATTTGAGTGACATGCAGTCAAAACCTCTCCATACTCACAACTAGAAGGTTTCTGCCCGGAACATTTGGAGATAGAGGTCATAGTCTATAAGGGTTAGACTTACCCATCACCTTCAACCTCAAAGGTCTCCGTCCATCCACACGCTTTGGCTTTTGGCCCATTTGGACCAGGTGCTGTGAGACCCTGAGGGGATTATTGGGCTGTAGATCATGTGACGGGGGATTAGTGGTTCCCTACCATGGTCATGGGTTGGCTGACTAGAAGCTCCATGTTCTCATTCTGCAATCATGCTGAGCAACTTCAACAGCAGAGACCTTTTCAACCATTTCTTCTGCGAGACAGCCAAGGGCAACCCTGGCCTGTGGTGAGTCGAACACAGTGTGATGTGAGGTCAGCACAACTTAGGATGGCGAAATGGTATCTTTATCTCACCCATTCCTTGTTTCTGTCCCTCTGTCTCCCTTTGAATGTACTTTCTATCTGGCTGTTTCTTTCTTTCCTTTTGACTAGCTCCTCTGGCTGTCACTGTCACAAACACAAGTGTGTCTATGCATCTGCCCCTAAAGGAAGTGGAAGAGGTTGTTGCTGGGTTGTTATGGATGGAAGAAGTGTAAATTTAGCATGTGACAGTATATCACAAAAAATGTAGCACCATTTAAAATATTTACACTGTATAACATAGAGATTTTACTTTGCTTGGTACAAATTGTTTGGATTTAAATGTGTAAAAAAAAAAAAAAAAACCAAGATACAGCTGAGATAACAGGATTATAATCAGATTTATTGATTAAGGACTACTCTTCTTAAGGCTGTCTGTCGCTAAGGATCCATCCATTTGGTGTTTTGACACTTGACTATCCGTTGACTACCCAACACCTCTGTTAAGTTAAGGAGATTTTCTTAACAAGCTCACACTAACAGGCTATTGCTTACAAGCTGTTAAAAGCTTTTCTGAGTCAGCCGTTTTTTTTACAGAAAACTCGTGTTATTGTCTTTAAAGCAAGAGATGTGTAACTTTTGTAGCTTCATTACTGTACAGCAGTGGCCACAAGTGACAATTACACTATGGTAAAACATTATGTAATAGAAGCACGAGTAGAGAAGAGTCATATAGTTAGCAAGCTGACTCAACATTGTTTCACAGCATATCTAGATAAGATACTCGTCATACTAAACCAAGTAAGGATGTAGCAGCCAAACCATAAGGATGCGTTTTAATGCTTATAATATTTTATCAACTTTTAATTTGTAAGAGGACAAATGTGGTATTTCATATTTCATCGAGTAAGTGTATCCAAGATTGAAAATAGCAGAAAGACAAGCAAGCCTTGGTTGCTCTTACGCAGAAACTAAGATTCAGTATTTTATAGCCTATTTAAACTTTATTGTCAACGCTCTCCTTAATCAGTCACATCAGCAAACAAACAGATGAGAAGACAAGGAAAGACGTTGTAAGACGGATCACACAAGTTCACCTGTGAGGACTAACGTGACATTCTTTAATAAAGATTAAACCTGTGGGCGAATGTGGGCTCGCCGCTCGCCGTGCCCTGCAGATTTAGGTCTAAGATAGTACCAGGAGCCAAGAGTCTGCTGTCGCTGTGAGACTTTGTCAGTCAACATTGTTTATGTTGAAGATTAAGGACATTAGATTAAAAGACGAGAGTGCCAGGCCACAGTGTTCTTTTGATGGCCAAGGTGGGGTGGCTGATATTGTTACTGATGTACGTGTTTGCAGGTTAAATGTTGGTGTGTGTGTGTGTGTGCAGCTAAATGACAGGGAGACTGATATTTACACTGTACTTAACTTTGATCAAGACATTTCCTGGATCCAGATAGCTTTAAAATGTGAATATCTTTCCCCACTAAGGCATTTCTCTTTGTTCTCAATGGAAACACCATGTGTCAGTGACCCATTACATAAGGAAACCAGTTACTAAGTGTATTATGTTTTAAATATTGCATGAGTAAAAGTAATCACTGGAGAGCAATATTCACTTTCCCTTTGTAAGAGATGGTCCTGGTTTTCTTAGGGAGTAGGAAAGGAAGAGCAGAAGCACTTAAATAATTCAACCAGTTTATAGCTGCCACTTATAGTAAATACTTCAGTCCATTAATGGTGAGACCGCATTGATCCCTCAAGTCTGTCTGTCTATTTGTAATTGTCTTTTAGTGAAAAGTATCAATTTGTGGTTAGGATTGATGCTTCAATAGAATCAAGGTGGTGTTTCTTGCATCAAAACTCCGCTACCACGAGTAATCCATTGGAAATTCATAAACACGTTTGATAATTGATTAATCATCATTTATCAGTCAACAAGATTTACAGTCTATAGCCATACTAGCCGCTCTGTGAGGCTGCGTCTTAGGCACCAGCAGTGCTGTCAGCTAAATCTACCGTGCTTACAATGACAATGCTGACATGCTGATGTTAAAGGTCCTGCAGAGGTCTAATCATAACTGAAAACACCTGTGCAGGACCTTCAAGCAGGTATATCTACCACATTCACATCACCTCACTGCATTCTTCTTCGTTTTGGCAAGCAAAGAGAGAAAATCCCTGATGTGATCAGTTGAGTGTCACATCACGTTAACTGATGCGGAACTTGATTTTCTTTACATGTCAGACGGACTAACAAATTGACGCCTGTTGCTTGGTGAAAGGTGTCCCGGGACGCAGTCTCAGCAGACCAGTGTGGACGGTCCACGATGTGAGAGTGGGGATGAGCGAGCAATGGTGACCAGCCCTCCCAGATCACCCCGCTCCTCACAGACAGACCTGAGAGATGGCACCCCGTCACCGACCTCTGGACCTAACAACGCCTGCAGCAACGGGCCCGCATGGACAGACGATGCTGGCCTTGACAACCCCGCCTTTGAGGAAAGCACTGAGGAAGACAGTGAGTCCGTCCACTGCAGATTTAGATTGCCAATGGGCTCTGTAAAGTTTCTATTGACATACAGTATAAAAAGCATTCATCATCTTCTCAGACTCTATTTGTCTCTCTCTATCTTAGGTGTGGTTGGGTTGGAGTGTGTTATCCCCAGGGTGAAGCGGCCCCTCAGTAATCCCTGCATCCACCTCCTCCGGTCTGTCAGCTCCACCTCCTCTGGCTGGGACTGTCCTGAGTCCCCGCCTCTCTCCGCTGAAGAGGGTATGACATCCATCTTTCCTCGGTTCTCCATTTTCCATCCAGTCTTCCTATAATACAGGAAAATATGAGATATAAAATATGTGAATTTATCTTCCTTGTGATCTCAGAGCTATAATCTTAGACGACTGGATAATCACATTCAGACAACATTATGTTATTGTTTTCACATTAACTTGTGAAATGCAGCAGTGTGTAATGTGATTTGTGTATCCATTAGGCTGTGTGAAGTTGCCCTCCCTTCCTGAAGGAGAGATTACTGCCATAGAGGTTCACCGGGCCAACCCGTATATTGAGCTGGGCATCAGCATCGTCGGTGGAAACGAGACACCTCTCATTAATATCGTGATTCAGGAAGTGTACAGAGACGGGGTCATCGCACGAGACGGGAGGCTGCTGGCTGGGGATCAGATACTACAAGTGAGAGATTTCAGAGATCAGTTACAATTGTATTAAAAAAGTGCATGAGTTTATCTCACATTCTGCCCTATTTTCATACAAAAGGGAAGCTTGCAAACAATAATTTTTGCCATCACTTTTGCAATCAGTGATTGTTTTGCTCAAGATTAATGATGACGTACATGTTATAACATATAGTAGCCTATATGTTGTATTAGTGTATTAGTATTCCTTTATCGGTGTATCAGTGTACTCGCTGTACACTACTTGCTCAGAACAAAACAACAGACATCAAACTGAATTAAAGACTAGCTGGTGAATGTAATGGAACATTTAGTTGCTTAAGAGACTATAGTTTTTCTTACCAATTGATGGAGACCAAAACAGAGCTAAAAAAGAGAGTAAATATTAAAGTTATATTCCTCAATGGTTGAGAAACATGACTCCAAATGAAAGCTAATGTCGCTGGATGTGTAAAAAGGCAATTTAATAAGGTGATAATATGTTAGTGTTGTGTTTACAGCTTGTTGCACTGCCCTTAGAGTAGCCCACAAATCTATGAATGCAGGTTTAAACATGAATTTCCCTTAATCTCCTTTGACTTCTTTCTCTCCCAAGGTGAACAATGTGGACATCAGTAATGTGCCCCACAGTTTTGCCCGCTCTACCCTTGCACGCCCCTGCACCACTCTGCAGCTGACTGTGCTCAGGGAGCGTCGCTGTGCCTCCCGGGCGCCTCCCTCGTCCTCCTCCTCGACTCCGGCTGTGCCACATGCACCCTGCTCTACACCTGAGGGCACCCCGTCCAGCCCCGCCACACTGAGAATCACCCTGCACAAGCGGGACTCAACAGAGCAGCTTGGCATCAAGCTGGTGCGGCGAACAGATGAGTCAGGAGTGTTTGTGTTAGACCTGTTGGAGGGAGGCCTGGCGGCAAAGGACGGCAGGCTGCGCAGTAATGACCGCGTTTTGGCCGTCAACGACCAGGACCTTCGCCACGGCACCCCGGAGCAGGCTGCGCAGATTATACAGGTGAGGATGCATTCATGCAGACACAAGCCATTCATGCTTTCTTTAGGAAATATCTAAATTTGAGTGAGGAATCATTCAGAGTTGTGCCTTAAAGCCCTGACTCTGACTTTCTAGGCCAGCGGAGAGCGAGTCAACCTGCTGATTGGACGACCCAGTAAACCAACTCCGCCACCACCGCCAAAATCAAGCTCCACCAGAGACCTTTACTGCCTTGATCACTTCCTGCCTAACCACAGCTCTACCCCAAGTCCTGTGCCCATACACCTCTCCCGCACCAGCACCCACAGAGTAAGGAGACGACGTGTGTGTGCATGTGTGTGTGTGTGTTAACAGTGTTTTAAAGCAATATTCATCCTTTGCCCTAAGTTTAAGTAGACTCAAGAAAACGTTGAAACTGAACCTGTTTCCATCGTGTGATTATTCAGGATCTGTCCCAGTGTGTGACCTGTAAGGAGAAACACATCACAGTGAAGAAGGAACCTCTGGAGTCTCTTGGCATGACGGTCGCAGGAGGGCGAGGCAGCAAGAGTGGGGAGCTGCCGATCTTCGTGACCAGCGTCCAACCTCATGGCTGCTTATCGAGGGACGGACGAATCAAACGAGGTGAGTGCTTCCTTTCAGAAATGACAACAACAACAACAGGACAGACTCGGCCAGATCAAAAACATTAAAGCATCTTTATTGCTCATCCCTCAGGTGATGTTCTGCTGAGTATCAACGGGCAGGATTTGACATACCTGAGCCACAGCGAGGCCGTGGGCACCCTGAAGGCCAGCGCTGCCTCGCCCTCAGTGCAGCTGCGGGTGCTGGAGGTCAGCATGGTGGAGGAGCACGACCATGACCAGCTGCTGCCTCACACTCATGACAGCGACTTTGATGCCAACTGGTCCCCCTCGTGGGTCATGTGGCTGGGTCTGCCCAGGTGAGCACACACAGGCACATATTTGTGTACTCTATTAAATATGAGTGTTTATGATGTGTGAGTATTACCATGATATGTTGCTTTGATGCAGCGCTACGGCTTGATGTCTAGTTTTCACTTCTTTTACTTCAGACCAATTTCACTAAATCAAATCTTTCCATAAATTGTCCCGCGCTACTTTTTCTCCTTCATTCTCTTTTTTTGAAAGATTTTAAGATTCACTATTGACTTGTAAAGACAAAGATAGCTTTTAAAGTTGTTTTTACCTACTTGTATGATGCAGTCATCCCTCCCTCAATCTGCACTCTGGTCTTTTCTTGCAGCTACCTGCACAGTAGTCATGAGATTGTGCTGCGGAGGAGCCACCCTGGCAGTTGGGGCTTCAGCATCGTTGGCGGTTACGAAGAAACCCATGGCAACCAGGCCTTCTTCATCAAGACCATCGTCCTCGGCACACCTGCGTACTACGACGGTCGCCTCAAGTGAGTTGGTCTTCACACAACTATCTGTGGTCTACGTTAGCGGTGTCATAGTGTTGAGTAGAGCAGGTAGATAAACTTTGACCTCTTTGGGAGATAAGAGTGACATTATGTTAGTCTATTGCAGAGTGCAATCAGCGTGTAAAGCAACATTTTCAGTAGATTTTAGAAGTATATCACCTTTCATTGCAAAGAACTGCCGGATTAGTAAAATTCAAGACCTGAAGACCTGTATATATTATATAAACCACACCTATCGTTCGTTATGTCATCATTTTCTTGTTTCAAAGTCTAGGTACTTTTTCCCCCCTAATTGTTGTACAGTAAGCTTCAGTATCTGCCATCTGTTTTCTATTATTAGCTTACAGAAGTTGCACTGTTTTGCACCTGGATTGATAAGATTAATATTATAGGGTTTCTGGTGTTTTCCATTCACTCCGTTATACAGATATCCTGCTGACCTTGGTTCTCACAGTTTACCTACTTACAATATTCCAACAGTTACAGACGTTCTCTGTGTGTAGAGATACAATAAATAGCTCTCGGCCTTTACTGTAACACATTACAAAAAAATCAGCTTAAAGAAACTAACAAGTATTCCTTGTGTAGCTAAATCAGGTTTATTCCTCTGTTCCTCAGAACGTCATCATTGTCCAAAACTGTCATTGAGACACACTGTTTCACTGGCTGACATGTTTTTTTTTGTTTTCTTTCAGTGATCCCACATAAACTGTCCTGATGCTGTCTACTGTGGCTTTCATTAAACCTCATTTTAACATTGCTTTGCACGACAAATATAGAATATCACCAGCTGTATTATTTAACTATATTTTGTCTCTTGCTATGAAAGCCACTCTGATAGCAAATATTTCAGTCAAATCTAATGATTTGTCTCCATAATGTAGTGCTATTTGAAATGCACTTCACACCACACTGCCCGGTCATGTTTATAATCCATACTGATTTGAGTCTCTGTGTTGTCCTAGGTGTGGTGACATGATCGTGGCGGTCAACTGCCTGTCAACAGCAGGAATGAGCCACTCAGCGCTGGTGCCCATGCTGAAGGAGCAGCGAAGCCGGGTGGCGCTTACTGTGGTCTCCTGGCCTGGCAGCCTAGTATAATCAGGCCAGATCATAATCAGGCTCCGCACCACACCGAGTCCACCCAGAACGTTCTATATCGGGAACGACTTTGGCCAAAGTGAACTGGTACACGCTACTGTACATCGCTCCATACCGGGCTTAATCCAGGACCAAAAGCATTCAGAGCTGTAGTAGACCCAGCAGGACCGAGCCTGTCCTGACTAGGTGGGAACTGATCCAGATCGTGCCATGTCACTCGACAGACTGCACTCACAAACACACTGCTGTGTTCATATGGTCATGTTGTCCTCACTCCCGCAGGGAGAATGATACTGCAACTGTTAACAGGCAATCTGCTGTATTCACCTCACTAGGCGGTTGTAGAATCCAGGGCTATATTCAGGTGGATGCATCGTTGCAGGTAGAAATAGAATATTTAAGAAAAAAAATATATAGCCTGTGTTCCTTTGTCATCTAGGATAAGGATCTGTAATCACTTAAAGGTTTTCTGCAACACCAGTGCTGTATCCAGCTGAATAAGCCTGAGGCCTTATTAGAAACCTGCCGCACCCTGGGGGCTCAACTGCCCTTAGGCCTCATCACCATGACAACCAGCTGTCCCATCAGCCGGAGTTTTATACATGTGTGAATGTGTGTTTGTTTAATAAATATTTCCCTCTAAGGATTCATGGCTCCACAGCATGTTTTTCTGCATTTTGCAAGTGGGAGATTTATTGTTGAAAGCAGTTTAGCAACTATACAGTCAAAAAAAAAAAGCCTTGAAAGTGCTGTAATAATGAGGCTTTATTTCATAAAGTAAGACAGAAATTTTAAGTGGTTTCTTTCATAATCAACAAAAACTTGTTCCAGTAAAGATTATAATGCAGCCTCAAGATTTGGTGTCCTCTAAACGTGTGTTGTGCAGCTTTGTCGCAAGCTTTTGGGTCTCTGCTTGTTTGGCTGCAGCTGCTAGTCGGACCTGCAGCGCAATACGCCAGGGCTGATTTTTAGGATGCACTTTCTGAAGATAAATAAAAACCAGACATTACAAGATGGGAGCATTTAAAACTTAAAAAAAAAAAAAAACACATTACCTTCAGTTTTTTCTTCGCTGGGTCATGCACCACTCCATGTCGCCACAGACTTTCCTATTGAACAATTAGACAGTTACCAATAGACATACTGACCACACCATTTAAGTTAAGGGTGAATTTACCCAAATCTCAAAACCATTTCTTGTAGTGTAAAGCTGTGTAAATAGTTTCAGTCAGTACATACCTCTGACTTAAGTACAATTAATTGATTTGTTTGTGCTGCTCAAGACACAATTACATCTGACTGATCAGAATACAGGCCTCATTGTAAACTGTTAATTCAGATTTTTTTTAAACTGTAAGAGGCAAGATGCAGTATCTTAGCATTTCTAGAAAGAAACATTAATGCCATTAGGATGAAAAAAAAAGTCAGTTAGCCTTCACTGTAGTGGTGTAGTAATGAAAGTGTCAAGAAGTCTTCAAACACCAAAACAAGTTTGAGAAAGTGGTTTTGATGAAGCTCAGGTTTACCTTCATGGTGAAGCTTTTCCCACAGCCAGCATATGCACAGGTGTAGGGTTTCTTGCCCTCGTGATCGCCCAGTACGTGATTCTCCAAGTTGAAGCGACGCGTAAACTTTTTGTCACACCCTTCTCTGGGGCACACCAACATCCTCTTCTCCCCAGAGTGGACATGCAGCTTATGCTGGCGCAAGAACCAGGTGTTGTTAAACTGCCTTTTGCACTCTCCACACGGCAGCTTGACTGAGAGAGAAAAATAAAAATCATGTGTCCATTCAGTGGCATGTTACCGAGTACAGGTTTAACAAGACAGGCATTCCTACCTTTATGTTCCTTTCTGTGCTTCTGATATTCTGTCCATGTTTTCCCCACAAAAGGACATGCTTCATCCCCACAAGGGTAACCTGCACAAAAGAGACCAAGGGGGTTCTGGTTAAGATATAATTTTGGGGTTAAGCGGAAAAAATAAAAAAATAAAAAAATAAAAAAAAGACAGACAAACCTGTATGCACTCTCTCATGGTGCTTCAGTTTTCCACGAGAGGGAAATTCTCTTGTACAGTCTTTAAAAGTGCAGCTATATAGATAAGAGTTCAGATTTTAGATAATCAAGCACACAACTCCAGTTTTTTTTGCAACAAACGAGGAGTCACTTACCGAAAAGGTAGAAGCTCTTGGTGCTCAACCTTATGGGCATTCAATTGGTACCTCTTGTTGAAATCCTTTTTGCAGCCGTTATGATCACACTGAAATAAATAAATAAAATAAAGGATGTGAAGCAAACAATGCAACTCATTACAAGAAGGGAAACAAGAGTGTAGAAGTTGGTGTACTTGATACTGCTTCTCCTGGTGCTGGTGAACTCGAGCCATGTGGTTCTTCATGCTGGCGTTTGTGACAAAGGCCTCAGAGCATCCTTCAGCCAGACACCTGGGGATCAAATGCACCTTGAGTAACAACAAATAAATCATGTCCCAATTTAAAAAGAAAGTAAAAAAAGTGTCTTACTTGTGAGGTTTTTCACCGCTGTGACTAAGCTCATGTCTGGTGAGCTGATAGCGGGTGCAAAAGCTCTTGTCACAGTTTTCACATGAGAATGGTTTCTGAGGTGGAGAAACCCCCAAAAACATTAAAAAGTCACTTAATGCTTGTCAAATGTTCACGTGTTCAGTTGTTTGGCCTCTAAAAACCCCACTTCAGAACCACTTACCAATCCTGTGTGTTTGCAAAGATGAGCCTCGAGCTTCCATGACTTACTGAACTTAGCTTCACAATCAAAAAAAGAGCAAATGTAACTTGTTTGGCTTTGCAACCTCTTCCCCATCTTTAATAAGAGATGTCAGATGTGGTGATGTGGTCACAGGCTAAACTAGTTGTAAAATGGGGCAGGACACTTACTGACCTACAACCGGTAGCTCACCTGTGCTTGATTTATGTTATTGGGTCGTACCAACTGGATGATGAAAAAAAAGGGGGGGGGTATCTCATATGCAAGATGAACGATATGGAACAGATTCTTTATTTTTTTTAATAAATTTTAAACATTTTTACTACAACAATGGACTTAAAAAAAAAAAAAATACAAGCAAAAAAACATAGCATATTTACATCACTGACTATGTTCAGCAGTGGTCTACATTCAGTTCAGCTGTACAGGATTGTAGTAGAGTGATTCAGCAATGTAAGAAAATGATTTAGACCTCTAAGTTTGATAATGATCTCAGTGATACTCAAACAGTATAAACGTCCATGACTCTTTCCTCCACATTGATTGATTTAGGCTTTAAAAATGTCACCCAGGCTCCTTTGCAGCATGTGTGTCTATCGCTTGATCTGTTGTGTGTGTGTGTGTGTGTGTCCATGTATGTTTGTGTGTGTGTATGTGTGTGTGTGGAGCGCCAGTGGGAGAGAGGCGACTGTCTGTCTCCATTAATCACAAACACACACACAGAATTTACTGCTCTAATCCTAATCTTATCAATCCTCCAATATTGTTTTCTGATAGGGCTGATTTATTGTTGTCAGAAATTAGTCTTCAGTGAGATCCTTTGTAAACCCACAAACCTGGAACCGAATCAACCTTTCGCAGCCTTTAAAGCTCGACTGCGGTTTATAACTTTAGCTGAGAGGCTGCAAGTGACAATTAAAAGATAATAGTAAATATAAAAGTAGCACAAATAGAGAAGCGTCATGTCATTAACCACCATAAACTACTGGTCTTATTAGACCAAGTAAGGCTGTAGCAGTAAATATATATTCTCACTTTTAAAGTCCATGTAAATGCTAAAAGGAATTAAGCAGCAACAATTCAGTGACACTATCTGCTTGTCTAAATATTAGAGATCACCTTCTGTGTCCGTGCCAAGCTCTCATGTGAAACCTTTGACTGACTCCTGTGAATGAGGCCTATTGAGAGCCTGTTGGGTGTTACCTCAGTGCCCTCCCACGCTTCAGGTGAGCATGCCTGGGTCAGTTGACATGGTTATCAGCCTCATCCGGTCCCTCCTCCCTTACTCTCTGCTGCTGTCAGGGTCAGGATCAATACAGCTGGCCCAATATTCACATATATGACCCCCACCCACCCCACCCCCACCCCCCTCTGATAACCACCTATCACACACACAGAGATACAGTCTGCACTCTGTTTGGCCTGAAGTGGGATTTCCTTGTGCTTTTGTCAAACCTTCAGACCTATCCCAAACACACACAGAGACCACAGGTCATATGGACACACACACACTTGCCTCACAGTCAAGAAGTAAAAGTGTGTGAGGGATCGTGAGGCCTCGGAGGGAAAAACAGAGAGCAAAATTTAAAGCATCCCAAGACAATTCAAATTAATAGAATTAAATTTCATCCGCTTCACGACTCTATTGTACTTCAGTAGAATTTTTATTTTACTTTACAGTGTATTTTCTAATATTGTACTTTCACTTCTCTACATTTATCTGACAGTGTAGTTAGATTTCACACAAAAATCATATGATCAACCTATAAAATATAATAATCGTTATAGATTCAAGTACATAAAAGTATATCAATTTAAAATACAGCTAAGGTGAATGCATCAATGACAATAATCCAATAATATGATATATAAGAAGCACTTTTCAAGTATGATTTTGGAACACTGTCCTCGGAGGAAGGAAACGGATATCTTCACAACCTTGACATGGAAAAATCACATCTTAGCTGTATTTAAGGTGTTTTTCTATAATTGGAATGAAATGGCCTGCAAATAAATCAAATGTGATCACCTCAGATATGAAGGCAGCTAATTGTGAATTTTCATATCTGTGTATCATGCTATGCAACATTTCCACACACAACTTCTTTGGCATCAGTGGTGCAAGCCTGTCTGTTTGTGTGTGTGTGTGTGTGGTTAATATGTTACACGCTGGGTCGATACAGCTGCTCTGAGCTGACAGGCTCAATCTGTGTGTGTCAAACGTGTGTGATTAAAGAGTTCATAGTGCTCCACAGCTTTTATCCACAAGCCTCGCACCAACACCCCACCTCCCCCTCAACCTCCCTCCACCCTTTTTTTTTTTTGCCCTCCTCCCTCTCACTTGCTTTCTTTCCTCCTGTTTACTTTTTGTTCCTTCAATCAGTAACTTCCATGAGTCAGTGTCACACGAGAACACACACACACACACACAAAAGGACCTACTGCAGATGTATAGGCAGCAGGCAGGATGAATATCATATTATGCTATTTGAATATTTTGATCTGGTGGGAGTGTTTCATCTTTGGTTAATATAAAAACTAAGAAAAATGTACATCCATTCTGTATTCACTTATGTTTACAGGCCTATAAAGTATAAGCAACATTTTCCTTATCTCAATACTACAAGCAAAATCCAGACCTTGCCGATCAATACACCAAGGGCTTTGGCTGCCAACTCGCACATTGATTGATTGCATTTTGTTTTTTCCATCTGTTTTTTTTTTCTGGTTTTATCTCTTTGGGTTGTTGGATACTTATTACTCTGTCCTGATAAGACCTGTGTCTGAATTCCCTGACCTCAGGTCTGAAGGATTATAAAGGTGAAGACAACCTGAGCAGGTTTATCTCTGAAAGGTGCGCACCATTGTCCACTCTGGGATTACAACATTCATTTTATGCCTTTTTTCAATCTTCTAAATAAAATGTTTATTTATTATGTTAAAAAAAATCTATCTTCTACATATATATGTCCTCTTTTCAGATATCTTTTCATTCAAGAAAATTGTTGGCCTGGTCTTTCGCTCCCTCACACACACACACACACACACACACACTTCATCCTGTCAGCTGCTGGCCCTATCTCTGTAAACTGGTCCTAATTTGTGCAAATATTGGATAAAGTACTGAGGTGGGATGAGATAACCTATTTGTCACATAACCAGCCAGCCATTCAGCCTCCAATGATTAAACAGCACACATCAAGTGGTCCACACACACACACACACACACACAGAGCGCAGGACAGGCAATTCACACACACACACATATACAGCGGTATGACTAATACATGTATTTTATTATCCAGAGGAAAAGTACTGTTGTGAGACGACATTTACAGGCTGCTTTAAATGTTTAATAGCAGCCAATGATAACGGTCATATATACAGATATATAACACTATAAAAATATATATCTTGTCATGGTTGTATTTTAACTGGTCAAAGGTGGATTACATATTTGCATATTCACTGTGACTATTTAAAAGTGAATCAGTGAACTGATTTTGACCAATCAAATCTGAATTTTGGATATTAAGAATCCATGACAGACCAAAACTGTAGCTTCACATTATATAGTATTTCACATACAAATTCCAAAAAAAAGGTAAAATAAATTATATGTAAATATATAATAAAATATCTGGATTATTAATAAAATTTGACACAAAATTTTGTGTGAAGCAGATGACAGGGGAAAATATGATGGACATGTTAGTAAGAGTTTAAGGGAATTATTGGGATTATGGTAAAGTGTTGATGCAACATCCAAAAATATAGCAACTTTTATTTTGACAGGTTAAAGTTTGAACCATGTCTGTGGTCAGTAGTGTCCAGTCAGAAGTACTGAATGAATGAACACACACTACTTATTAATGGTGACAGCATACTTTATGTTCTACAATGAGACCTCACACTTATATTGACTTTAGCACAATATCCTGGTGCACACTGCCACCTGCTGCACTGACGGAGTAGAATCGACCTGTGGCATCCATCAGGCCTACGAACACCACTAATCACACATATCGCCAGCAGCCTCCTGTCCAGCTGTTATTGAACCCTAAACATCCCGTTATTCTGATAGCATCACTTTCATTTTCTATATGTGCTTGTTTGTTGATGCTGTGTTGACAGTAAGTCCTTATGTTTTTAATAGCTGCACCATTCAATAAGATTCAAATGCTTTCTATGTCTAGTGTCAAACTTCTGCCTGTCATATTTGGTACATTTAACTCCGAGTTAACTCATACTGGTGTTTCCAGTTGTTCTGAATAGACATCTGCTCACACTGAAGCAGGGAATTCTGGGAATAAAAATGATTATGCTCATTTTTTAACATGTTCATCACACAGCTTTGTCAAATTAAATGAACATAGCTGTGTGGTTACATCAAAGGCATGTAGGGCTATAAGTTGCTGCTAGACAGCAGTTTATTAACTTGAAAGTTGGATTTATCTCAACAAAAACTTGGGTGTTACTATTAAAAAAAGCTTATGTACAAATCATGACAACAATGTCCAACTTTTAACATACACAACAGAAGGAACCGTGTGTTCGCTGCTGCATGAGATCCAAGACGATAATCACTACAGATTAACATTACTGATGCTGCAAATGGTAGAAGCCTTGAATAGGTGACAGCTGTAGGTGTACAGATGTGCAATGCTTGTGACGTGTCGCTCTCAGATCGCCGGTGAAATAAAAAAAGTGCATTTGATTTCATTTAAAAATCAAAGGAGGACAATCATCATTGAGCGACTCTGCACAACGCATCAAGGCAATTTTATCAGTCAGATGTTTAAACAAACGACAATATGACAAGGAGCGTGTGTACAAACATTTTTATTTTAGTGAGCACTTTATGCCATGAACTCGTAGGGAATGGGCTCCAGCAGCTGTGGCTCATTTTTCTTGGTGCTGACAAAGTGAGCATCTCGGGGAGGAGCGGGCTGTGGAGATGAGGGAATTTTAGGTCAATATACAAGTGAACAAAATTAAAAAACAATGTTGGCTTAAAATTTACAATGCTTATGCTTTCAGCGTCTTTTGTTTTGCCAAATATAAAAAAAGCAAACATTCACATTTTTGATTAAGATTTTGGTACGCATGTGTACATACCTGACGCTTCAGTTCCACCCAGCTGCCCTTCTGCTTGGCCTCCATCTTCTTGCCCTCATTCTCTTTGACACGCTGAAGGAAACTATCTCTACTCTTTGAGTGCTTCACATGCTCAATGCGCACGTTGATCCTCTTGGCCAGGATCTTGCCCCTGTGAGAGAAATCATAAAAAACGCATTTACATCCAATGCATGAATCAAGACATTTAAGTTTTAGCTCAAAGTTCAAAGCAACACTGCTTAAATATCTGAGTATTTTGCTGTCTCCTCAATACAACCCCAGGTCAAACAGGAGTTTGGCTGGGATGCTTAAGGATTAAATACTTTTCCCCATATGAATGACCACTGAGGAGATAAACGATCCTTGTGGCAAAGTGAAGATGGGGGTACAGCAGTATGCAACACCTGTCAGTTTCATGATGATGAAACCACATGTATCTGGCTTTAACAGCTGAACTAGTCAAAATATAAAATGTCCGATTCATGAGGATACAGGTGTTTTAAGTCGTTTAGCCAGCTCAACGTCATAGCATACACAATCGCACAAAATACCACTTCCGACTTACTTGACCTGCTTGTTGACAATGATGCCGACAGCATGCTGGGTTACATTGTAGACCCGTCCTGTTTTGCCATGGTAGCACTTATGAGGCATGCCTTTCTGAATGGTACCTGTGCCCTAGAAAGAAATCACATATGATAATATAAGAACGAGCAGCAACAACCATTGAATAAAGAATACTTTTGTTTTTCTTTGTTAAACCGCTTGTCACCACAGAGACAATATTTCTTTCCTCTGCATATTTCTTAAGCACCCGTCTACTTCCAGTTGTTTACTTTTACTACTTCTACTTTTTTACACTTTAAAAACATGTCTAGCTCTCTCATTGCACGTTTACCTGTCTTGCTACTTGAGAATTTATACCACCGCTCTTTCAGAGTCACTCCCCTCTAATGCTTGGTTGTCTTGACCTACTTATATAAGTCGCTTTGGATAAAAGCACCTTCCAAATGACAAAATGTAAATGTCTTACCTTGATGTCAACAATATCTCCCTTCTTGTAGATGCGCATGTATGTGGACAGGGGAATTGGGCCTGCAAAGGTAATGCAGCCAATTATTTCAAGGTTGTTTTGTGCAGATTTGACAGTTCTGCTGGGCTGTTTACACCCAAACTCACTACACAACATTAATGACAAAGATGCACTCACCATGCTTGCGGAAGGGCCTGCTGAACATGTACCTCGTCCCCCTCCTCTTGCCTCTGGTGTTCGTCATGATGCCTGATTACTGAGGGAAAACACGCAATGTTAATTAAGATATATCTTCAACCTGTTAGACGAGTGTCCCCTCTCATGACATCATTTGGTTGTAAAATTTAAAGGTTTATCTTTTAAATGAAACCAAGGTTGTGACTAATCAAAAGGGCTGAAGAACAGTAACCTTACTTTGCATACATTATTTTTTTAGGATGCCTGGAAGAGGTTAAGAGTTTCTTCTAATATATACATTATGTATAATAATGTAACATATATAACATAATGAAAAGCAGTCTTTTCATCTCAGTGGTTCAAAGTCAATTCTTAGGTTATTAGTATTTTATAAGTCCATGATAAGCTTTAGTTTGATCTGTAATAATGCAATTTGAACTATACATGCTTCCTTTAAGGGAAGAACACAGCATTTATAGATATACAATATACTGTCTGCTACTGAGGCTAAAGATGGTTTAAAAGCTAATTCAAGTCAACGACGATAAAAAGCTACCAAACATGACTTTCTCTCCTCTGTGGAAGAGAAACGGTTTGAAAGATTTGATGCAACACAACACATTAACCCTGCTGATAACACCAGCAACGTTACGGATACATGGCAAATTAACGTGTCGATTAGCGACAAACTACAAACCTAACTGGCAGAGAGTCAGACATTTTTTACAGACTTGTTAAGAAGACAAACTTGTTAAGAAGACGAACTAAATCCAAATACAAATGTCGCGTTAACCTGTATTACAGTGTGTTAGGAAGAAAAGAGTTTATACGGAGTTGTGTTGCCTGCCAGGCCCGCATGGAGAGCCACGCTGCTGCTCCTGGTCACATTAAACCGACAATATCACTCCGTGGGAGGCGTATTAATGCGGTAATAACCCACTGAGACGTGTATGGGAAGAGTTCAGGTGCATATATGGATGCAATTGTCTACCAATGATAGCAGAATAAAGTAGAAAATGTGATTTAAAACGGAGAACATCTTACCCCCGGTCTCTACAAGATGGCGGGTACAGCGGAAAGAGAGATCAACTGTTCCCAGACTCCGCCTTGTAAAATACAGCCATGGCCGTCTAAGATACTGCCTGAACCAAAAACACAGTGGATATAAAGGCTGATCCAGAGTCAGCTAATTTACTGGTTGGCATAGAAACTGAGCCGCGCGCTCTGTACATTAACTGACTCTAAATCAGAGCTCACCGATACCATTTCTTAGAATTTTTTCAGGCTGTATATCTGAATCTAAAAGCTAACAGTTATATGAAGACGGCGGATCGTTTAATATCGAATACAAAATCTTGTAACGTTTTTTCCCATACGGGTAGGATTTCCTTTAACGCGAGTGTCTTACTTTGTACTTTGTGTAAATAAGTAACTCGGGGATACGCATGCGCGAAACGTGAGCATAACACCAACCTTTAATTTCTTTGATGACACAACCAACAGACGTATTAAAACAAAGTAATGTATTGATGTGACTTCGACAAATGAGCTTTTATCAAAAATAATGAGAAAAATCTGAATGTGTAACTCAATAACGAAGCAATCCACTTTATTCATCGCGTTTAAGCGAAGGCGGAAGCAACATGTAGTCAACGCTCTCGTTGTCTTTAACGGGTGGACCTTCCGCCGCGAGCTCAACAGAGTCCTCACGCGGGGAGAAACATCTTAGTCTTGTCAGCGCGCGGCTGTGTGGTGGAAGATGGCGCTAGCCGAATGGAAATCCTAATGACAGTCTCCAAATTTGCCTCTTTTTGTACCATGGTGAGTGGCACGGCAGTTTCATACTGGCACTAGTCGGGCTACAGGGTGATACAGAAATTGCGGCTCCGCTGTTATCGGCTTTTAAACCCGTGGGATGATAAATTAAAGCACTATGAAATCACGTCTCTGCTAGCCAAGCAGTTTTCCCGATCAGCCACCCACCGTCTTCTCGGCTCTGGTCTCTTCACTAACGGCAACAAACATGCACTCTGGAGTTCTGACTGCTTTTTAACTTATACCTTGACGACTAATTTGGTTAATAATATATTTTTTTATATATATAATATATGATACGATTTCTTTGGGCGTAGTGTCAGTGCACCTGCTGCAGCTGGGATTCACGGCTAACTAGCTAGCGTCAAGGTAACTGAAGCTAAACCAGCGTTACAGCTTTGATAACTACAGGCACAAACCTGGATAATTAATGATTTCACACTGATAGACGATTCATCTATAGTATGTGTGGAGAAACCATGCACACAAATGCTAAATTGACGTTTTTGGCCTTTGACAAGCTACCAGATATTATTAACGCAGGCGATGACGACATGGTTCAACATTAGCTGCGCAGCTGTGGACTCGCTCCAGCTCCGTGTCTACAGTTTGTTGCTGTCTGCATAATCGTCAAACATTAACTCGTCTCACGAAATCACACTAACAGGGTGTGCATGCCACAAAGAAACCGCGAGTCTTGGGCTAACTTTTAAAAAAACCTCTGTGCTTTTGAATACTTTCTGTCCTGACACATTTTGTCATCTCAGCCGAGTTGCTCTACGTGTGAAAGCTTATTTGGAGAAGTGGGAGTACCAGCCAGGGACAACGAAACTTTACTGTCAGCTAAAAACCGATGCATGCTTTTAGCACTAATGACATAAAAGGGTTGGGAGGGGGGTGATATGGGGGTTAAATGTCCATTAGTTTTCTGTTTCATCCCAGTAACAAATGACCTTGAAAATGCCAAGCTACTGCCATATAATTTAGCAGTTGCTTATTGATCAATAATGCCTGATGATGATGAATGTATGTGTTGTGTTATGATAAGGCAAAATTGTTTGGCATTCACAGGGCGCCAATGCCTCTGCTCTGGAGAAAGAGATTGGATCTGAGCAGTTTCCGGTCAATGAGCACTACTTTGGCCTGGTCAATGTAAGTGAATATTACTCTTGTGTTTGCTCTACATTTCCCCCCTGACATCCATGTGCTCTGATTCTACTGTAAGCAATATGTGGTGCTCATTTTAGTTTGGGAACACCTGCTACTGCAACTCGGTGCTGCAGGCTCTCTACTTCTGCCGGCCGTTCCGGGAGAAGATCTTGGCGTACCGCAGTCAGCCTCGGCGGAAAGAGAACCTGCTCACCTGCTTGGCTGACCTGTTCCACAGTATTGCCAACCAGAAGAGGAAAGTGGGCGTCATCCCACCCAAAAAGTTCATCACACGTCTACGCAAGGAGAATGGTGAGCGTGTAGACAGCAGAATGCCCAGAAGATCCTGAAATACCTGTGGAACATGAAGAATGCCGAATTAAACTCTTTATTTGCTTTTTCTCCTCAGAGCTGTTTGATAACTACATGCAGCAGGATGCCCATGAGTTCCTGAACTACCTGCTCAACACCATTGCAGATCTGCTTCAAGAGGAGAGGAAGCAGGACAAGACCAATGGCCGCCTTGCCAACGGCACATTGGACTCCCAGAACAACAACAGCAATGCCACGCCCGCTCCCACCTGGGTCCACGAGATCTTCCAAGGCACTCTGACCAATGAGACACGCTGCCTCACTTGTGAAACGGTGGGATGCCTTGTTGCTGTCTGCATGCACAGAGTCACAGCAAATGTCTCCTTTTTACACAAATTTTCATTCTAGCCAGACGGTCCTGCTGTTGATTTCAGGGATTACTGCATTTACAAAGATGAACACACATTTAGAGAACAGCTAACAGCTGTTTGTGGTAATTTCTGTTGGTGTGTGAAAACAATGTTTCTAGTAAACAGAATAAAATCACATGCAGGAGGATTTTTTTTTTTTTTTATCACCGACTCATTGTGGGATATTGTGGCATCAAACCAAATTGTCTAGTATTTGGGATTATCTTTGGTGTAATTTGATGACTGTTTATTTTTATTTTTAAATTTCAGATAAGCAGCAAAGATGAGGACTTTCTTGACCTTTCTGTGGATGTAGAACAGAATACCTCCATCACACACTGCCTCAGGTAAAGTAACAGTGCTGTGTGTTAAAGCAGAACTGCATCAGGCATTGAGGAAGCAGGAGTTGTAGTTCATTAGTAAATAAAAATTTATATTTTTTAAATTAGTAGATGATTCTTTAATCATCATTTTTAAAGCAAAAATGTCAAACATTTGATGGTTTCTGTGTTTCAAATGTCAGGATTTCCTTTCTCTCTTAAATCATAGTAAAAAAAAAAAAATGCAATTTGCAGGTGTCACTTTTTGTTTTTGTTTCAGTCAACTCCTTTCAGTTTTCAAGGATCTGTTTGAGCCAAAACTCTAAATGCCGCTTCTGCTGTGTCCTTCACCAACCTACACAAGGAGAATGCAGCTTGAAATCAAAGATGTGGACTTCAGATTGTGTATTGACTAATTTTCTTTTATTTTTATTTTTGGCTTCCCTTTAGAGGTTTCAGTAACACAGAGACACTGTGCAGTGAGTACAAATACTACTGTGAAGAATGTAGAAGCAAGCAGGAGGCACACAAGAGGTCAGTATAGAAGTTCTGTCTTAATGCATGAATATGATCTTTTTTTGTGTGTGTGTGGTTGGAAATTTAGATCGGGTGTCTGACAAATATTTGTGATATAGGATGCGTGTAAAGAAGCTGCCAATGATCCTGGCTCTGCACCTGAAGCGTTTTAAGTACATGGAGCAGCTGCAGCGCTACACCAAGCTGTCCTATCGTGTTGTCTTCCCCCTGGAGCTCCGCCTCTTCAACACTTCTGGAGACGCCACCAATCCCGAGAGGCTCTATGACCTGGTCGCCGTGGTGGTGCATTGTGGGAGGTGTGTAGGTGAACGCACAGTCACAATAGAACACCTTTTTTTAAAACGTCTCCACAGCAACCAGAGACACACAGACAAATCATGGTTCTAATAATAAAACGCATTTGAATATATTGGCACAAGTAAAAGTACATTCGAATGTAAATCACATCTCACAGGAGACAACACAGACCCTCCATCTATCATTGAACTGAGGAGGAGTTTGTCTGTCAGTGTTTGTTCAAGGTGTTTTCCTGACTTGAAATTAGTCCATGCTGGAACAGATTTCACTTCTCCGTGACTTAAGAATGCAAATAATCTAGTAACGAAAATAAATTAAAAGGTCAAACTTATCTGGAGCTGAGGGAGTACATGATCTGTCTGAGTCTCCCCCCTATTTGAGCTCGACTCCCATTTCAACTCCCTATTGCCACAGTTTCACAAAATTTTATTATAAATGATGTGAGATCAGTTTTCATAATGTCATGATGTTGCTTAAATCATAATATGTTGTATTTATGATCTTAAACTAGCTAAAATGAACAAATAATAACTTATTTTGGCATTAGACATGGGTATACTTGGACCAGATGCAGGATTTGCAGTATTATACAATACAAGAAAATGTAATACTCCTTTTAAGAGTACGCTTTTTAATAATGCATTCGTTAATATTAAGAAGTGACCAGCCAAGCTTAATATATTTTAGAGTTAAGCTACCGTCACAGTAGGTAGCTCAGGATAGTGTTTAATCTTAAAGTAGACATTTTTACCAGTTTTGTGTTGGCTGATTGGTTTCAAGCAACGAGTTGGGCGAAGATTTGGAGGTGCTTATTGAAGTGGGAGAAAGTTGTAATGAAGTTAAGCAGTGCCGTTTTCAAGCAGTCCTCTTACACCCACACATGTGTTTTGATGATTCAACCTCAGCTATGCTGGAATTACACAAAGTCACCAAACTTCACAAACAAATGCAAAATGATAAAGGTGCAGAGAGATGTTAAAATCGAACAGGACTGTGTTTACATGTGTGTAAGTATTGAGGTTATGGTCGGTTTTCTGTATTGTGCATGTAAACCTCAGATCCTGCTTTGAGAGCACCTGATCCAGTGATCATTATCTGCCTCGTTTGCAGGTGTGTCATCAGCTCATTACATAGTGGTTAGTTAATTAGGTAAATGGAAAAAAATAGTAAGGTAAATTATGCAATGATGATCACACTGATTGTGCTGAAATACAGGGAAAGTCTGACCTCAGTTATGAAGATCATAAATTGTATTTGTCATTCTTGGTTTCCATTACTAGTGAATAGATGAGTCTAAATATGCCAGAGTTTATTCTCAACTGTAAATAATGAAATCATAAATAAGAGGCTCAGATGTTCAGACCATCAGAAACCTGGATATTGATATGAATAACTGGCTTTCTCATGTTCCAAGTAAACACTGTATACCAAATACCCAGTCCTGCCAAGGAGTCTAATCAGGCAGAATAAGTGAAAACACCTGTGCGCGTGGGCTCTGGTTGTGAGCTGACTCTGTAATAATACAATGTTTGTTTTCAGTGGTCCAAACAGGGGTCACTACATTGCCATTGTGAAAAGTCATGACTTCTGGTTGCTGTTCGACGATGATATTGTAGAGGTGAGTGTATCAACAGTAGCATGTCCATATCTCTTTAGTCCCTTTTTTTTTTTCTTCTTCTAACCCTTCTGTGTGTTTTTCTGTTCTTGTAGAAAATAGACGCGCAGGCCATAGAAGAGTTCTACGGCCTCACTTCTGAAATCTCCAAGAACTCTGAGTCAGGCTACATCCTCTTTTACCAGTCCAGAGACTAAATGTCACGCGAGCGTTTCACCAGAGAAACCAGGAGAAATGCTCTGTTCCTTCGGTGTGGAGGGGGGCAGTGGACCATAAATGCACCACAACAGCGCGTCCGGTGCTATACCTGCCCGCACAGCTGTTACTCATACCTGCGCTTTTACGCACCCAGCGCTGCAGCGCAGCTGTGGAAGCCCCCACCCACCCACCCTGTGTACCAGCTGGCCTCCATGTCCCTCCACCTCCCCCTTTCATCCCCTTCACTCTGGCTGGATACTGCTGCTGCAGCTGCAGGGACAATGAGACGATAATGAATGAAAACTGTGTCAAGATTGTTTTTAAAAACATTGAATGAGGGTTGTACAGATGTTGGCTGGTCGTACGAGTGGTGTTCTAGTTTTTGCTTTGGGTGTGGGGTTGAATGGGTATTTAATAATTCATATGTGATATTCGCCTACTGTCGTCACCCCCCACACTTATTCTGCACTGGGTTTTTTTTTTTTGTAGAGTGGATCATGTTTTTGATCTCGGCTGTAAAGGCCGACGGGTGGGGGGTGAATGTCCCACTTATGGGGCACACTGGGGCTGTGTATTTCTACCATGTACAGAATGGTATTTGTATAAATATAACAAGAAGATAATATTATCATTGGAACATGTTAGACCTTGAGAAGATGTATTAACACTATAGTGCACTTTTGATACCGTTTTGTAGGTGTTGGCAAGTTTATTGTGAGGGTTTGCTTGAAAAAGGCCTGTTGTGAAGCGATCATTTTCTGTTTTAAAGAAAAAGAAATAAAGCAAGTAAGATTGAAGCAGGGTGTGTTTTCTTTTCTGTCCTACAGGTGCGCACTGATGACTCATAGGAGCTCAACATCGCCCCTCAGCGGTGCTACCTGTCAACGCTTTTCCACTGCAACAGGAGCTATTTTTAATTCATTCAGACCTAAAAAAGTGCTTTGAGGGGGAAAAAAAAAATCCCACGCAAACTGGCGATATGCTCGGTCAGCTCACTGTGGTCAGATACACGCAAAAAATGAAAGCCAGTCATCAGCTCACATCCTGGAGGCTGTGCCGCAAGGATGGAGTGATGAGGCGGCAGAGAAGATGGAGGACAGGGGAGAGAGAGATGGAGGGAGGGGAGGAGGAGGCTGGTGACACACATCAGGGTTGCTGTTAATAGCACAGACAGGACCAGAATAGCAGGGCGTCACAGGAGGAGAGCATCTTCATATCTGAAGTCAAAAACATCACTGAAACTAACACTAAAGTGTCTTGTGCAGTATGTGAGGAACAATGTGTTTAAAGAAAACATGTTTGACTTCAGACATGTAAAAATAGAGCCACACATGCACCTGTCTGTCCTTGAGGCAGCGTGGACCATCTCTTTACCGAGTTTAAGTCTGGTCCATTTGGGACTCCATCTTCACCATCGACCCCCCCCCCCCTCCTCCTTCCATCCACACACACCTCCTCCTCCCCCTCCTTCTCCACCTCCTCCTCTTCTCTTCCGCCGCTGCTCCGCTCGCTGCCTCCTGCACAGCCGCAGTCCACGGCGATGCGCCGTTAACGGTAGAGCCGCTCCGCGCTCTTTTCTTTTCTTCCATCATCCCCAGCTTCCAGGCAGAGAGGAGCAGATCAGCATCTCCCCCCTTTCCACGGGCTGCGTGTCTGTCCGCCTGCGCTGCACCATCCTTATCATCTAACATGGACATACGAGGCTGTGGTTCTTCCATCTAGACGGGAAGTCTCACCTCACAGAGTCAAGGTAGGCTGGGAGGCGGCGGAACCGGATTATTATTGAGCATCCTTGACATGCATGAAAAAAAAAAATGCAGCCTGCATCCTTTTGCTGACGTGGAGCAGTCGGTGTGTTTCTCTGATGCGAGGTGCAGAGGGTAAAGCAGCACCATATGGCCACTAGTGTGAGATGGATGTATGGTGTTAGAGGCTATATTTCCATGACGGGAGCGGCACCTGTTCTCTGACAGCAGCTTGAATTATTACCGGCACCGGTGGAGGGTTATCGATAGGAAACGTGGCCTGAAATTTGCTGCAAAGCCTGGTGTGGTGTTTCTATGATCCTCTTGTGTTTCCCTTGTTAATGCATTAGTGAATATACCTCTTCACGTGTGTGGTCTGACCCGCAGGCCTCTGTTATAACTGCTTTAACAGTCACTGAGGTTTAATGCCCAGCAGATTAAACATATTCATAGTAAATGTAGTTATCTGGTGCAGCTGAACCTTTCTGCTCCTAGTTGTACACTGGCACCATTAGTGTGTGCTCCTGCATAATGTTCATTCATTTCTATTAGACAGTACCACACTGAGAACATAACCTTGAGTGTGTAACACAGGTGTCTTCAAAATGACACAAGTTCAGTGGTGTGCAAAGAGGTCGGCTGGCAGCAGGAAGGGGAAACGGCCACCTCAGTTTTCAGATTGTAAAATTAAAAAGACAAAATTTAGAGACACTTGTAACAGATTATAATCTTGGTCCTCCTTGTCACTGTTGGGTTACTCGCTATCATTATAGTTATAGTGTTTGTGTGTGTGTTTTCATTTGCATTTCAGACGGGGGGCACAATGAGTGAAGAGCCACCGGTCACCCCCAGCTGGCTGACCCCTGACCCCACAGCATGGGCCAGCGGAGGCGGGGGACCGATGGACAACAGCACCGGCCTGGGGACGTTTCCACCAGAGGACTCCCTCCCACCCAGCCAGCTACCGCTGCTGGTCAACCCCTGGGACATTGTGCTGTGCTCATCTGGAACTCTGATAGCCTGCGAGAACGCTCTGGTGGTGCTGGTGATCTGGCAGAACCCTGCGCTCAGAGCCCCCATGTTCCTGCTGATCGGCAGCCTGGCACTGGCCGACCTGCTGGCCGGCCTGGGCCTGGTGCTTCACTTCACCTGTGCCTACTTGCTTCGGTCCGACTCGGCCCAGTTGCTGACTGTGGGCCTGGTGGTGGCCTCCTTCTCCGCCTCTGTCTTCAGCCTGCTGGCCATCACTATTGACCGCTACTTGTCACTGTACTATGCCCTCACCTACAACTCGGAGCGGACAGCGGCCTTCACCTACACCATGCTCGTGCTGCTGTGGGGTTTGTCCTTGTGTCTGGGCTTGCTCCCGGTCACGGGGGTGAACTGTCTGGCGGAGGAGGCCACGTGCAGCGTGGTGCGGCCGCTGACGAAGAATAACATCGCTGTGCTGTCCGTTTCTTTCCTGCTGCTCTTTGGCCTCATGCTGCAACTCTATGTCCAGATCTGCAAGATTGTGATGCGCCACGCTCACCAGATCGCCCTCCAGCACCACTTCCTGGCTGCCACACCCCACTACGTCACAACCCGGAAGGGTGTGTCAACACTGGCCATCATCCTAGGCACCTTTGCTGCCTGCTGGATGCCATTCACTGTCTACTCTCTAATCGCTGACTACACCTACCCTCCACTCTACACGTACGCCACGCTGGTGCCTGCCACCTACAACTCCGTCATCAACCCGGTCATATACGCCTTCAGGAACCAGGAGATCCAGAAGGCGCTGTGGCTGGTGTGCTGCGGCTGCGTGCCTGCCAGCGTGGCCCAGCGGGCACGGACCCCAAGTGACGTCTGACCAAGCAGACCCAGGTGGGAAGAGAGAGGCACCCTGGCTCAGCACTGCTCCTCACTGGATGTGTCCAGTGCCACAGAGAGCAGCAGCAGGGGAGATCAGGGGAAGTGGCAGAGGGCTGTGGCTTCAGTTCTCACTGATAGTGTTGCTGGCATAGGCAGTTTGGCTGCTCATCCACAGCCCCCATGGATTGATGGCGGTTTTTTTTCTTTGTTACACACTCACCATAGGGCAAGGTGTCTCACTGTCTTCCCCAGTAAAGGCCCCCTCCGTACAATCCGTGCCACGCCCTTCCTCTGTTCTGCAGAGAGCACTGAATGCATCACGTTTTACAGGCAGCAGCTGTATATAGAATGAGCATATAGTTAACAGCACGGGAGCTTTGGTTGACACGTGTTTGGTTTTTTTTTCTTCACATAGGGAGGGATTATTAGTGTGCGCCCACGCGCGAGCCTGACTGCGTGCGTGCGTGCGTGCGTAAATGCGCACGGCAGATCAAACAAAGCAGTGTGTGCGGTGCGGTGCGGAGGAGAGGGACAGAGCGACCGCGGCTGAACACGCAGGCATTTCCACAGTGAAAGCCCGTCTGGAGCAGCATCCCGTCGCTCTGCTGCTGCACTCTGAACGTGCGTCGAAAGCTAAACAGCCGCGGAGGACTAAAAATAGACCCGGCGCTCTCTGATCCGCGCCCTGCGTCCTCCACAGACGCCCAGAGAGAAATCAAGCCGCTTCCCCTCCTCGCCTCTCCCTTTTTCTCCGTGTCTTTCTTTTCTCTCTGGATTGCGCGTGGATGCGTTTTATTTCAGCTGGAGACAAAAGCCCCAGGAGACCCCCGCCATTAACCCCCCTCCTCCATTTTTTTATTCGGCACCAAACCGAATATAGGTCCATCGGATTATGTAACCACTTTATATCCCTCCTCTTTTTACTTTTTCACACAAATTACGTTTGACTCCTTGAACGTCTGGAGAATGCTACACAATGTTATTGCTGTTTATTTGAGGAAAATCCCACCAATTAGATTAAATTTATTTATTTACGATGACACAAATATTAAGTGTATTATCTCCAAAACACTATAAAATCCCCACAAACCCACAGAATAGGCTGAATTGTACAGGGAATCTACAAAACATGAATGAATCTGAATGTATTTTCATCTATTTGATCTCTAGAGGCTCTTCAGCTTCCTAAAGAGCCCCATAACCACGTGATCTCTGATCTGCATGCTAGACTTCAGCGTAATTTGCATGCAACAAGCACAATTTCCTCTTTTTTTTCCCCCTCGTGATTTTATTGTGGTAGGTCACACAGGGCGCTGCAGGCCACGTGTCACCATGACCCTAATAATTTTATTAAGATATCCTCATATGCATTGAATTGAAAGAGCTATACGATCATCACTGGATGGTCACAGGATTTGCACCGTTTATTGCAATATGTGGATAAAAAAATAGAAGTAAAAGTTTAACTTTAAATTCCCCTCATAGTTAAACCACAAATCTATGATTTTTTTTAAATTCTGAAAAATCATATCAGTCATTATTATAAAGGTCCTTTCAGAGAGCAGAGAGAGAGAGTGTGTGTGTCTTTAGGTTTTATAGATGGTCATCTGTTACCTAAATCATAAGAATATACCAGCCACTATGATTTCAATGAATTTAAATGTGAAACTAACCACATTTTTGAATGGTGATTTATAATTTTTTTGAATATACGTGGACTGAATTTGATCTGAAACACCCTCTATGTACAGCATTTTTATATATTTTGGCTCACTTAAAGTCACAAAATGTCTATAATGGCTATAAGAAAGCAGTTTATAGTGTTTTTACAGCTCTCAAATGGCTCAAATTTGACCTGAACAGCGTGTAAGGGATAACGAAGCATAATTCGATGGAGGCCCGAATCACAACACCTATCACCTGCTGCTAGTTCTGCGTTATTTTTTTTTTGGTCTCAGAAACTAGTGGCAAAGCCAACAAGCGTCCTCGTTCGTACAGATCACGTCAGCAATAACTAGCCTATGAATGGTAGTTATGTTTTGTTTTAAAAAGAGGCGAAGCAATACTCAGACAGCAATAACATCCACACCCCACCATGACTTCTTCCTTCAGAGTGAGGTACCAGAATGGGCCGCTTGGATTTTAGGATGTGATGTAGTGAACAGGCTCAGTGATGCTTCAGTGACATACGCAGGTGGTGGGATAATCACTTCTGGGCTGGAAAAAGTGGACGAGATCACCGGAGACACCGCTGCCTCATTCCTCTGCAAAAAAGGGTGTTTTTTGATCATTTGCCACACCTGGATGAAATTGTGAACTTTTTTTTGGGGTTGTTGTTGTTGCCTCTGCCTTTTTGTACGCATATGAACTGTCCTGAGTGTCGTAAACCTCAAGTGTCCGTGTGCGTCATTCGTGCATATGCATGGCCTCTGGGTGTGTGCGTGTGTGTGTTCGTGATCCAGCAGCTCAGCAGACCATGATCTGTACCATGATCTGTCTCCTTGCGTTGTCAGGGGGGCATTGAAGGGAAGACAGGTGTGTTGACCCCCAATGACCTTAGAGGATAATGCTGCCAGTCTTCCTGTCAAATTCTGAAATTCTGAGAGAAGTGGCCTCGTTACGTGTTTGTCCTCAAGCTTTTTGAAGAGAGACAGGACTAGGACGTGGATGCTCAAGCACTTCAAGCCAAAGTGAAAGAGACTCTGAATAGACTGGGATCCTAGTCCCGCTGTGTATGTTTTTCTGTCTGCTCTATATCGCTAATATTCTACCACTACGTAAAAATCAATCTAGTCTGGTGAAGGCAGGTGTCCGTTAAGTGACCTCTGAATGATTCTATGAGCTAAAAACGGCCACTCCCAAATACGAAAGCAATGCTTCTTATTTCTTTCCTCACTTCCTTCCTTCTCTGTGAGCCTGAAAGAGCTCGATACTCTTTCTGGCCTCAGATCATGATTGTTGAGGAAAGCAATAGAATAGCATTTCTAAGCTTTGGGACGTAGCCTGTGTGTATGTGAACTTGTGCACAGTGTCAGACTTGAAGCCTGTAGTTATTCGTCAAGCACCAACAGGTCAGGCTGGCACATCACAAACATCACAAACTCTTATTCCTTTACCTTTGGAGAAAAGTCTATTTTGTTATATTCATTGAAAAATGTCTATTTTTTTCCACTTTAGTCTGGCCTGAATTCTTTCAGATTCTGATGTTGTATGATATATAACGGCGCTGTAAAGCCTTTTTTCTGAATGTAGTCATAATCAAATTGTTTAACTGATATCCCCCCTCCTCTTGACTAATTTGTTTCTGTAAATAAGGCATGTATAAGAGGGGTGAGGGGGGGCTTTCTACCACCATGCATGGTGCTGCCAAAGCACCTAGCAAACTAGGGGATGAGTTGGGTTGCACCAAACATTTATCCACATCAGCTGTTAATGTAGAATTTGTCCAATTTGGTTTCCTTGCTTAAATATGCACCAGTTTGTAAAGGCTGGTTATTGGGTGACTGACTGGATTTGGCTACAAAGATAGGGGATGTTCGAGGGGGAGAAAGAAAAAGGTACGACTCATTCTGATTGGTGAATGTTTTTTCACTCATGCAGCCAGCAGTATTGTTGACCTGGAAGCTGTAAAAGATCTGAGCTGTTCATGGTTGAGCAGGGGTGAACAAGGGCTTTGTATCCAGAATAGTAAAAAAAAAAAGCCTGTGATGTTGGATGTAATACACACCTGAATGGTTTCACAGTGCGACAGTATACAAAGTTATGGGTGTGTGCAAGGTTTTTTTAAGAAAATGTGTAGCCAAGAATGGGCTGTTCAAGAGAGGATGATGTGTCTTTCTGATGGTTACTAATCTAGAGCTAAATATCAAAACACTCAAGGGCCTGTGAATGTGTGTGTGTGTGTTTTTGGGATGGGGTTGGAGATGGAGGGGGGTGGGGGGCGCCACAGTAACAGCATCTTGTGTAGACGTATGCGTAGTTTTCAATGTGAAATGCACTTTATTTTTTGGATGAAAATGGCACAACAAATTAAGTATCTGCAAAATGAAACATATAAACGATAATCAACATGCACTAACTTAACTGAGATATTGTAAGAAACATTGTGTGAACGTGGTGTCTATTTTTCCAAAGTGTTAGTTGTAACTTTTTAATTGTTTTGGTTAGTTCACTCAATTGAGAGATCTTGTTAATTTTGTATTAAAAACAAACATGTGCTGTGCATAAAACTCCTGCCTCGACTAATCTGTTCATCCTTGCCCTGGCTCGGTGCCCCTTTTTTTTTTTTTAGCACTCCTCTGTTTCCCTGGCAACTCCCTTCTTAGCTGTACCGTTACCATGGAAACTGAATTCTTAGAGCCAGGTATGTGTTGTCTCTATGATGACAGTGGAACAGTGAAGAGACACAACAGCCTGGCCAGGATCTTTCATTCATCATTTTATTTTTCTCTGGGTCAAAGGTTACAGAGCTCACACAAGCATATACATGACACCCTCCCACCTCCCCTCCCCTCCCCTCCCCTCCCCTCCTCCCCCTCCCATTCCCAAACAGCAGTGAGCGATTGCAGATGACTCAATCAAGTATCATATTTATGATCAATAAGACTTTTTACATATCCATCTTTACCACAGCATTTCATTTCAGTGGCTTGAACCTGTTAACATGCCGCTGAGTTCCTCCATTACTCACTCGCTTCCAGTTATTGTCGTCTACGTGTTAAAAACTTGCCTCATGATCTATGGCATAAACGAGTGTTTCAGTAAAAACATTTTTAAAAAAGACAAGTACGTTGGTTAGCTCGAGAGGAAAGTTTCTAGTGTTTTTCTAGCGCTCTTAAGCCTGGATTATACATGAAATAAGCACCTTCACAGAGTGTCTATAGAGTCATAACGGGTAGAGGAACATCGACTGGGGTGTATTCACAGTGCTTAAATATCATCGTTAAACTGAAGGTTTCAGAGAGTGATCAGCGTTACAGTATCTTACTAGCCTCTTTGCAGTGTTTATGCATCTTGAATACACCCCCAAGTTTCCAGTTTTGGACCATTCAGCTTATATCAACCTACAGCATGTGATTGTGTGTGATTGTGTGTGTGTGTGTGTCTGTTCTCAAAGTGTGTGACGACCTGTGAGTGTGGTACAGTGGGCATTTTTTTCAAGTGAGTGCGAGATTGACTGTGTTTATCTTTAGTGGTTATTCTGTGTGTGTAGTGTGTGTGTGTGTGTGTCTAAATCCAGAGTCTGTGTTAATCGGACCAATCGTTTTCCTCCAACTCGGAGTCGTCCTCGGAGTCTGAGTATTCCACAGCGATGCGGCGCGACAGGATGGTGGCCACATCGTTTCCGACCGGCTCCCTCTTTGCCTGCTGCTCCTGCTGCTCCTGCACCTTCTTCAGCTGGATGCCTGAATATAATATATAAATTGTTTTAAACCCACACTGGCTTCAGAAATATAGTGACATCACAGAACTATTACGACTGAGAAGTAGCTTAAATGTTTCTTCTTTCATTAGAGGTCAATTTCGTGAAAAACCTTTAAAAAGGTAGTAATTTGATGAAGCTGAAGTAATACTCAGCATAAAGTATGTTTAAATGTGACTATAAGTTTATTTTTGACTCTTTAACACAATATATGCCAATGTATTTTCATTAAAAAAGATAAACCTATACACTGAAAGGGGTACACATACACACACTGCAGCTCTTACCCATACGTATGGCAGCAAGCAGATCGCTGCGGGCATCGTTGACCACTGTCTCAGCAGGTACAGAGGAGGACATCTTGTAGGTTGTTAAGTGGGAGGCACCAGCTGGAATGGGAGGTGGTGGAGGACCAGGAGGAGGTGGGGCAGCCTGGGCTCCAGATAGAGGTGGTGGAGGCGGAGCATAGCCCCCAATGCCAACCATTGGTCCAAGAGGCACTGGACCTCCAGGAGGTGAGGCGAAGGCAGTTTGGGCAGAAGGGATGAGAGGGGCTGGGGGAGGGGGAGGAGGACCAGTGTTGGCGTAGCCATCCATGCTGCAAGAAAGACAACATGAGAGAGAATTAGTAGTTTTAATAAAATTTACACTCAGAAGTACAGTAACCAGAGTTTGTGAGTGAAGCATGAAGATGCTGAACCATTAGGTGGCAGCATTACCTCAAAATGGATCCAGCATGAACCTGTTTTGACTCGTTTCACAGCATTTGATATTTTCTATTTTAAACTGCATTATAATAAAGCAGGCAGATACATTAATCCAGATAGCTAACTCTATTATCAACCTCCTATCAACCCTTCTATATACTTCATGAATCAACTCAGCTACTATTGGTTTGATTAGCAAAGTAACTTTCTGGGTTTGTTATTTGTGTCCTTTTTTTCTCTTTTTACTGAACTGTTAAATACAGAACAAGGGGCGTTACAGTATTGAATTGTTTAGATATGTCTATATGTTTGATTATACAGTGCATATCATGTTTTTGTTGCTTTGTGTTACTGAAAATCAACACTAACACTAAAGAAACACCTACATCTGTCAGTGGACTGAGAATTATAGCAAAAGGTACAATAAAATAGCAAAAAAGAGAAACTAAATAAGGTTGACAGTATGGAAAAGGGTTTGGCTTTTGGTTTACCTGTAGTCCACTGGTGGGAGGGACACAGAGCCACCATTCATAGCCTCAGTGGGTGGAGGAGGCAGCGGGACATGGTGGTGGAGAGAGCGGCCAAGTGTCCCGCCCTGATAGGCCATGGCCCTGCCCCTATTATCATGGTCACTTCCTCCACGAGCGACGTGACCTGCAGCCATCTGGGCGGCCAGGGCGCTGGGTGGGGGGCCAGAGTAGGTGTGGGCGTGGCCAGCGTGATTCATGGCGTTGGGGTAATGGTGCAGATCAGGACCGTGACCCCTGACGGAGGCAGCAGGAAGGAGGAAGATGAAGGAGTCGAAGGTGAGGTACAAAAAAATGAAAATGTAGGAATAATGTTGCACATTTCCTCAGCTTACCAAACTGAAATTATGCAAACATGTTTTTTATAAATATGATGAAAATGCACTAACATACCTGTTCTCTGGCGACATTGAGCCCTCAGAAGAAGCGCCTCTGTCTCTGTGTATGGTGTGTCGATGGTCCGGCCTCAACTCTTTATCCAGGGCCATCATATTCCACTCCTGCCGACGGTTTCTCGCCTTGCGGACCTTCTTCACCTCCCTCTGTAACGTCCCATCCACACAACGCCTCTGCTCCTAAGAGAAAGAGTGAAAAAGAAAACGTTCAGATAATTGAAGTGTAGGAACAGCAACAGTAACTGTCTCTGTATTAAACCATACAGAATTGTACCTTCTGCTTCCTTTTCTCTTTCCTTTTGTCTTCTGTGTCCTGCAGCATCTTTTCCTTCCACAGGTCGAAGAAGTAGGATGGGTCGGTGTAGAACTTAAGTGCTTCCTTGTGGTCATCCCTAAACAGACGGACATCAAGAAAAGTTATACAGGTAAAAAAACGTCTTTAGGCTGAATGACAGGATAAAGAAAAAGAAAGCATTTTCTGACTAAGTGTGTGTCTTAGGGAACTTGGGGATGAAACATGTGAAGCTATAAATATTGCAGAAGTGGAGGACACTAATGGTAGAACACGGGTGAAATTATTGAGTGGGGGATCCTACATTTTCATCACAGAGACAGCATAACTGGAAATGACAGAATGAAAAAGTGGAAAGACTGGAGACAGAAAGAGAAAAGTGTGTTGCTGTGTAGTCTGGGTCAGAAGTTAGATTCCCACTGGAGACAGCCATGCTATATATGTAACACACTGAAGGTAAAAGCAGCAGCCGAATCAGTAAAAGGAAACAGCACCAAATTTGCTGCCCTACTGTGGATGTAGGTCAGCAATGCAACAAAATCAAATGAAAAACTTTTGAAAGGTTATAAATATGATTGGCAATGTCTTAAGTACAAACAGTAAACTGATTTAATAGTTAGAATAAAGTCTTTTATTTAACAGACCGATCAAGTTAGATAGTGAATGTCTTTCACTACTTAAAACTGCATTTGCCACAAACACATGCTTTGTTAATTTCATGCAGGTAAAAGTGAGAAAAAGAAGTAAGTTATACATTTAAAAGCTCAAAAATGACACAATATATCCATCTAAATGATACACTATGTTATTGCCAATTTTAGCTGCATTTTTTACACATTTTAAAATTTTGATTTCTAAAAGACCAGTAACAGAACATTTTCACAAACACAAACAAAGTTGTGTGTTAGATCAATTTTATGATAAATAAATTACATACTGCATGATACATTTAAGCTGCAGTCATCATTTACATTATGTTTGGTAGGAATAAACATGCAAAAGAAACTCTTGATTGAAAACTAGTTGTACTACAGATACAGAAATATTTCAGTTTATGCACCGACAACAACACCGACCTGTACGATGACAGGATGCTGAGTGGCGGAGGCTTGTCGCTCACATTGTACATCTCTCTGACTGGAATGGGCACGCTGCTCTTGGACACCACCTGCTGGTCCTGTGTGGTAGAGCTCTTGAAGGCTTTCCTCATGTTGATGTCTTGCAGGGAAACTGAGAATACAAACAGAGGAAAAGTCTACTGGAAAGTGGGAAGGAAGAAATAATAATAAAAATAAACATTGGATAAATCAAAATTAAGGAAAAGGCACGGTGCTGCAGTCCAGGTTTGACTCAGACTAGCTTAGACTAACAGCACTTCTGCAGTGATTGATGACTTGCTGTGTCTTGCCTCTCAGACCTCTAACCTCTGACCCACCTTCCTCTACGGTGGAGTCCAGCTGTGTGACCTTGACAGCCAGCCGGTCAATCCGGTCCTGGAGGGAGTTGGCGCGCAGATAGAAGGTATTGGCCTCCTTAAACAGCTCGCCAAATATATCCTCTGCATGTTTACCTGATGAGAAAGAGGAGGACAGCAGAAAGAGAGAGAAAGAGAGGAAATGGGAGAGAAATAGAAAGGGCCTATGAGAAGGAGACTTGTAATCATTATCCGGAGCCAAGTAAATCCCCACAGAGACTCAAGTCCAATCAATACAACGGTAATGTGACACAATGTGAAACGAGAGTGTCTGCAGGAAATGGCGCCTCATGCATATATAGCAACAATCATTGTTAATAAATACATCTCTGCTGCCTGCAGGTTAATATAAATGTATATTTATGTGAAGCCTCATCGTTTTGTTGAAGCTGGTAAAGGGTATCGCTGGAGACTCATAAAGTCAGGATTGCTGGTTTAAAGCCTTAAAAATCTGTAAACATGTTTGTCAGAGAAAGTAAATAACAACAGCTGATGTTCATGTGCCATTGAACAAGGCTCATATTCCCATTATTCCATTATACTTGTTGTTTGATGTCCAATCCTGGTGATCGGTTAAAATGAGCTCCATTGGTTATCCTTATAATAAACCCATGATGTATGGTTTAAGATTCAGACTTGAAAAGCAGAGCCAGAGGTCAACAACTTCAGAATGGACCACAACCCTTTTTGACATTTGACTGAATACCAAACATATGTTCCTTTGGTTTTAACCTCGGTTCACAGTTGTTTTCTTAACCCCTTGTTTTGGAGAATAGCTCAAGTTAATATTAACTCTAGGCTCAAGGTAAATTAGTACAAAAGGCCTTTTACTACGAGGCTTCAAAATACTGGATGTCAACACTGTGTGTAAAAAGGCAAACACATAAACACACGCTAAAGACTATTTCTGTCCCTCCTGCTGACAGGATGAGCTGCAGGGAAAAAATATTTAAAGGAAGGAAGCATCACAGATCTGGCATGCTGGGCCATGTCAACTCTGACCTCTCCTGAGGATTCTTATGGTCCACACATACAGACACACACATGTGCACACAGACGTGCGACGCATGCATGTCGTCTTTAGGGTTGCTCCTCCAGGCCTGTGTGAACATTTATATATAACCCGCACAGCTGCTATTGAAAGGGCCACTCCCAACACAGGAACTCCACACAATAAGAGACAGACTGCAAATGGATGTGACAGAGCCAAAAAGGAGAGGGTTAACAGCGGAAATGGACGGGCCGAAATCTCAACACAGTCAGTGTGAGGCGGAGAAAATGGATGCTGCTGAGGATAAATTGCACTATTGACGGGTTATGAGAAAGGACATGGGAATGGAAGATAGATGGAAAGATAGATGCTCTTGCTGCTGTAATCATTCTGCTACATTTATAGTGCGGATAACAATCGATATGAAACAGTTCTGCACACAAACACACACACACTGAGTGTATCTGCACTGTCACATGCACACAGCTGTCCAGATACATTCAGTTTTACAGCCCTATCTAAAAGGATTACATTTCAACCCTCTATGCTCCAGTGTGATAAGCCCGTTGCTAGCCTAGTGACCCCTAGGCCCTGTAACCATGACAACGCCCAAATCAATCACAGCTTCAGGACTGATGATGAAAGCATGTGGTCTTGCCCTATTACAAAGAGGCTACACACAGTCTAGACAGTCATCATACTGAAGTTAGTGGGGATAGAAAGCCTGAGTGTATTGTAAGTTTCCATTTATGATTTTTTTCCACATTTGCAGAAGGATAACATTGTAAGGGATAATGTGTTTGTGAATATGTGTGTCTTACTGAGGCTGCTGAGCTGGCGGATGATGGCAGAAAGCGTGTTGTTCATCACACACTCGAGCTCGCTGCCGATGCCTTCGGGAAGCTCCCCTCGGCAGAGGTGGCGGGGCTCGATGTTCCTCTTCACCAGCGGCATGACGAGGCCTTACACCGACACAAACTGGAGGGAGAAGCAAGCACACACACTGTTTGAGACATGACGCATCTACCATGGAGCTAGGAGATACATCTACATATAACAGAAATCATAATATAGTAATATCCCATAGTTATGGTTCATTTTTTACCAACCTAAACATTGTGGTGGTGTTATTATTTTGGATTGCATGTCATTGTATGGTCTTCCTGATATTCTGTCTATATATATATATATATATATATATATATATATATAGTATACTGTACAGTGAAAACATGATAGCTTGGGTGACGCAGTGGTCAGACAGCCAACAGTGATGATCAACAGTGTCCCAAAGTAAGAAGACTTGTGGCGACAGCAGAGAGATTAAAGCATTAGGGATAGCAAGATACAGGGTGCCAGCTAATCCCAGGCTGGCTTGTCACTGGCACAGCTGGATTTCTGACACAAACAGAGATTCACAGATGCTGTCAGACAAACACCAAAAAGGCAGAAAATGATGGGTCACGCCAAAAGTCCAATGGGTATTTTCACATTGGACTGCGCTGTTTCTGAGAATAAAGATATCCAGACGGACACTTTCTCCAGAGAATACGCAGGGTTTTACACACCCACAACTCTGAACTTCTCTACCTAAAATAAACCTCCGCGGGCTTTGATCAGACACTCTGTAGTTCAAAGGACAATTAATGAAAGTAGGAGAAATCCCAGAGTGCATCAGAGCAGCCATCTTATCGCCGCTTCTTCCTGCTTCCTGTTTTTGCTGTCTCGACCTGGCTCCTGTTGCCTGGACCTCCCTGTGTCACAGAGCTGCTTCCTGTCCAAAACAATACAGCTACAGCTCATGAAGCGCCGAGGAGGACGAGCTGAAAGACAGATGGAAACGTGCGTGCACACTTTTCCAAGAAAAGCTTTCCCGCACAATTTTAGCCTTGCCATTCAAATTATGAACCCTTAATATCAGTTTCAGTGTTAATACTGAGCAGCCATGCCAAAAAAAAACAGGTTGGAGAGCCACAGGAGTGCTGGCTGTGTAACAGACAGCTAATAATAGCTGACATATATTACAGATAGATACACCTCATACTACCCAAACCTTGCAGATACTTATTTGTAATCACAGTGAATTTTTTAAAATCTGTGTTTACCCATCACAACTACAAAATATAATTCTTCTACGTGGCTTACTATATTTATACTTTATGAATGCTTATCTTATAAAAGCCTAAAGCATAAAAAGATAAAGACGTCAATAGAATAAATCATTAACAAAGCAAGTGACTGAACAGGAAACGACTGTAATTACAGATCATGTCATTACAGCTGTCCAAGAGACACTTCTGTTCACTGAGGCCGATTCCCACCAGCCGAGTCATCATCTGGCCCCATTTTCTCAGCAAGAGACCCCCTGCAAACCCCAACAGCCTCACGCCAATGAGAGAAAACAAAGGGTAAAATTACATCATCATGTGGTGCCACAAAGCACGCTGAATACAGTCAATAATGAGACTGGGTTTGGAGTGAAAGGTCTGCTTGTATTTAGCAGATTTTTAGAAAGACTTGTGCTTGTTGTGTAGAAAGGAGGTTGATGCAAATGAGAAGATTGCATGTTTTTGCTTTTTACTGTGTGGCTGGCATGACAATCACATCAATGAGGCGAAATAATGAGCTACTGAGGGCGATCAGGAGGAGGGAGGAGAGGGACGGGCCTTGTCTGCTTGTGAGAAATGAGGGGAAAGTAGAGGCCGCATGAAAGAGTAGGATAAGAGTGTGTGACAGAGAAGAGAGTGAATGAGACAGTGAGAGAGAGAAAAGGTTGTGTGTAACATTGAGAGGTGGACAAAGTCGGTGTGTGTGTGTGTGTGTGTGTGTGTGGGGGTGTAGTATTGGGGTAGGGGGAGGGGTAGGAACAGGGACCTCGGGGAAGCCACTGAAAGGTTCCCGGGACAATAGAGCTCCGTTCACACGGCAACAGCGCTAGCTCTCCCATGCATCCTCCCCCTCCTCCTCCTCCTCCTCCTCTTCGACCTTCTTTAAGGCCCCCTGCACTTTTGCCATGAAAGCGTAGCTAGAGAGTACTCCTCCTTCATCCTCCACTCACTCAGGGAGAAGAACAGGGGTAAGAAAGGCAGAGCAAAGCCTGAACATAAGCTCAGCTCACTCACAACTCTAAAGAAGAAGACATAAGCTTTCACTCCCCATGCTTCGTGTTTCTGGCTCTTCCCTTTTGCAATGTGTTTGGATGCTTCAATTATTACAACCAAACATGAACATTGAGGCTATCGGGCATGCACACATGTACAAACACACACACACAAACACACCAGGTAGCCTCTCAAATGTCTCATTAGTGCATGTTAATGGGCACATCAGTAGCAAAAATGTCTTTGAACCTCGGAGGGGTGACATTCAGAGTGAAACACCCTTCCCCTGTGACTCCTACAAGATGCCCACACCGCTACACAGACATGCAGAGGAAGAGCAGGCCTTTACTACGGATGTGAGAACTCCATTAAGCTCTGAAAGGGGGATTCATTAGCAATTTATGAGCCGAGTACAGCTTCTTGTGTTGCAGGCTGTTTTGCTTGTTCTGATATTATGAATAATGCAGCTTGGATTACGTCAGGTCACACTGCCCTGAATATGGCGTAAAAAATAAAAAATAAAAAATCTGCTGTGACACTGCGCCTGTCCAGGAACATCTCCTTGTCCTAATATTAGTCATTCATGATACTGTTCCTATTGAATAGAGAGAAGGTCAGAGAGCTTGGCGATAACTTTTCCCCTTCTTTTCTGCTGCCAAGAAGACGAATATAGATGAAGAGCTCGGTCACAAGTAATGCATAACAGTGGACAGTATTAAACATCATTTGATATCATTACGGGATAATATATCAATATTCTGATGATGTCATATACATAGCTCAGGCCTAATGTCTGTTGAGTAAATCTGCAGGATTATTCGTACTCAAATACCTGACATTTTAATGCACATCCTGCTCCATGCAGTCATAACCTTAATGGTGACACAGATGCATTTAAAACAGTTGATTAATCAATTAGTTGATCGGTGTATTGATTCAAAATGTGGTAATCGATCAAGTAATAAAACAGCATGTTGGGTATCAGATGTTGTTGGTCAGATTAAGAGATCACTTTTTCACTTAGAGCACCATGTGTTTCTATATCAGTTATTCAACCAATCAGAAAAAGTCGATTAGTAACTCAAAGTGACTACTTACATCACAGGATATTGGTAATATCTTCGATTATAGATTAAGCTGCCATTGCCAATAATTTAAGTATTTATTTATATTTCAATAACACTGCATTTGAATTTCAGGTTGGCCAATTTATATTATAATCACATGGATGTCATGCTTAAGTTAAATCTGTGTATTATGTGCCTTAAAATTCCCACTTAATCTACTCCTTTCACTCTTTGAGCACACACACATAACACACACACACACACACACACACACAGGCGTGAACCACCAATAGCAACCGCGATCAATCACTGTTCCGCACCGTCGCTTCCCGTTATTGACGGAATGACCCACATCTGTTCATCCACCTCGATTCCCATGAATTTTCCTTTCTGACAATTTTAAATCAAAAAATTCAACACGCCGGTTGTACAACCAACATCAAACATGCTTTAAATAAAGACATTTAAAGTTACCCAGTAAATGGGAGTAAATTCAGTGTTGTGGTTTAACGGTTATTATCCTTAACTGGGGGTCCGCTCCAACTGACCACTTGGTTAAGCTAGCTTATGTCCAGTGGTCGACTTGTTAGTTTACATAAATGAGACTGCAGTCAACAGAAATAACCACACAAAATCACCATTCTGATACTTATCAGTCGTTGTAAAAAAGTAGCATAAGGCTCTCACCAGTATTAGAAATATTAGAAGAAAGCAGCCCGTCCGCATGTCCCGTTAGATACTCCCGTTAGCTCTGCCATCCTGTGTCCCCCAGCCCGTCTGGCCACTCCGGGAGGAACAATCCTTTGAGGACGGGGTCACGCCCACCAATCACATCGACAAATCAGATCTCCAAACAGGTTATTTAACACATGATGGGCATTCACAGCAACCAATAGTATTTTTAGAATGGAATGATTGACAGGGAGACTCCCCAGCGCTGTTGCGAATGGAAGAGGCGGGGCTACGGTTGGGCGTTGCTGAAGAGCTTAAAGGTTTGTGGGGTTTTTTTTGTTTTTTTTACGCAACTGCGTCCCACTTGTCAAAATTATAGGGGTTTTAAAGATATAGATGGTAATATGATATAGACCCTTCATTAATGAGCCTAACACCGTTACTGTATGTGATGTTACTACATAACACAAGAACATTTCAATACATCTTTAGTGTGTTTTATTTTGTTAAATTTATATGTGTGCTTTTTATGTTGTATTATGTCCTTTATGGAATTGATTATGTGTTTTGTGTGATGCTTTTACCTGTATATGTGTGTGTGTGTGTGTGTGTGTTTTAAATTTCAACCAATAAAGCTGAGAAAGAAATCTTGGGGTCTGTGGGCATTCAGTCGATCAATTTAAATGACAAGCAATGGCAGAAAACTGTGCTAGAGAGAGTGTTAGAGGTTAAAATAACATGCAGCAAGCAGTGATGCTGAGAATAAGCTGAGGTAGTATTGTATAACAGGCTGAAATAGCTGAGCAAACATCCTACAGGAAGAGGTTCAGTGAGAGGACTTGCTATACTTAGATCTGTGCTTTACTCTCCCAGGTGTGTTTGTAGACAGTAACAGTCTGGCTGTTGGAGATGACTGTCATCAAAGAGAGCAGAGAATAGTCTCTGGACCGTAGTTTGGGTTTAGTACATTAGAAAGGGAGGTTCACTATTGAAAATGCTGTTTTATTCCTTGAAGGTTAAAAGCCACAGCCTGCATTTTCTGTGCAGTAGTCAGTTTAACATTTATAATTGATTCGGACATGAATACCAAAGCACACATGTGCGACTGTGACTATGTCATAAAGTGGGGCAGTTAAGATGAAAGGGTATTTAGGCACACTTGGACTTTTCAGCAAATCCTGTGCAATTGAGAAAAACACTGGAGATTTCATATCAGTTCTTTTTAACGATTATTCCATTAATTGATTAGTCAATCAATAGAACCTGCTACAATTTTGATAGCCTCCAACTTTGTACCAAAGTAAAATGCCAAATAATCTCTGCTGTGTTTTTCAAATCTGACAATTAAACTCTGTTTTATATAATCTGCAAATTCAGTTTTTGTTGGAACTATTAATCAGATGTCAACATGCATTTTTGCAATGTTATCAGCATTCATGATGATATCTGACAGACTAAACAATTAATCAAGAACATAATCAGCAGATTAATCAATTTTCACAGATAATGTCCTTGTCAAAACTGGACGTTTTCAGTCATTTGATAAATATTTCCAGCCAGTTAATGTGATTTGACTGAATTATTAATAAATAGCTTAGTGAAACAGATATGGCAAACAACAACAACAATTTGCATCAAACATCATCATTTTGCACATACACACTCCCACCATATCAACAATATGAATGTTTCCACTTTTATTGTCAGGATACTTGATTCATGTAAAATATTTCAATACAATACAGTACAATGCATGTTCCATCCGCCATCCTCCATGCGATTGGTTGGTTTTGTCATCATGTTGTAAGGCTTTCCGCAGCATACGGCAGCTGAGTGATCAGCCAGTACGAGCTGCTTCACCACACTTGCCATGAAAACAAAACCATGAAAAACAGATTAAATTATAAACTACTAAAATCTTTTTTGTCATCTTTTTTTTTGTCCAAAAACCCTCAACGCCACAGCTGTGGGGGGCTCCACATCCTCCCAGCATGCTTCACAGCAGCTCATTTCAGTCCTCAGCTGAGGCCCTCACAGGGCCACACACACACGCGCGCACACACACACACACAAAACAGACAGACAGACAGACAGACAGACAGGAGGACAGACGGACAGGGAATCTGTCAACGCTGGCAGTCACATAGCAGCTTTCAGTCTCATCTGAGCTTAGACAGGAATAGGGTAACTGGCTAGGGAAGGGCGGAGGTGTAGACAGGTGGAGAAGAAGATGGGAGGGGATGACACAAGAGATTAACATGTGTTTCCCCCCAAAATGAGCCATCTTCTCTTGGCTGGTTTGATCACATCTGAATGAATGGAACAGGTTGGATTTGGACCATGATATCCATTCTTCTCATCCTCCCGCATTGCGTTTCATCCATCGGGTTTTGCTCTATAGCGGTGTTTCTAACACTTAGGGTACGGTGTGTTATCTTGAAGTGCAGGTTGTTGTCATTCTGTCCTAATAAACTGCTGCAGAGATGGTGCCCTGTGTGGGGTGGGGGGTGTTGTTGCAATGGACATCCCCACATCCCTCAGTACATTCTTTCAGGTGGGCGTGAAAAGGGCTGTGTATGAATGTATGCGTGTATATATGTGTGTGTGTGTGGGAGGGTTTGTCTCAGTAGCGGTGGGTCTGGTGGGAGTACTGGGGTGGCTGTTGGGAGGTAGAGGAGTATCCCATGCTGCTTTGGGGCAGTGCTGTGCTTGGTCCAGGGTTCTGGTAGGCAGCATGTGGATTGGAGCGCTGCAGAGTGGGCAGAGAAATTCATTAAATCCTTTTAATATCACTCATTTTTCAAAATACTCATTTCTGTTAGTGACCTCATTTTGGAGGTTGTTATGTTGACAAATTGACACAACGAGAAAGAGAGGAGCTTTATCGTCATCTAGATATAAAAATACAGAAAGGCAAACATGTACTGTAGGCAGCAGTAAAGCAACAAAACACTGAATGTCAGCTAAAGTAGTCCTACTCTGTTGCTTACAGAAAAATATTGCATCAAGGCAAAGTGACAATCTAAAACATTAGCCATTCATGTTAATTTCGAGACAGTGATGTGAGAATAAAACCATGGGAACAACTGATGAGTCATCCATGCAGACTTCTTTTCCATGACAATATTTGAAAAAATTATTTCCATGACCTTTATACTGCATAAACTGTTTATCAACAAAATAAAATCCACCACAAGTGAGTATAAAAATTCAAGATGTTTTTATTAAGCTAGAGAGAGACCTACCTGGTAGTCTGAGGTCATGATGAGGCCACCTGAGGTAGTGGTGGGAGGGACAACTCGCACTTTCTTCAGAGGCGGGCCCTGGACGTGGCTGTTGTCAGGGTTACCAGTGTGCCCCGCCCCATTCGTGTGGTTGTTTCCCTGTTGCTGCTGCTGGTTCTTCTAATAGCCCCCCCAAAAGAGACGTGTACATTGTCAGTACCGACACAACACATATATATAAACATATATAAGTGTAGCAGTATGTAGCATATTCATTTCTTACTTTGTCTGCCTTGTCTTCTGGCTCCTCCTCTGTCAGGAACTCCCTCTTAGGGTAGGGGATCTGGCAGCCTGCAAACACACTGGAGAAAAACGGTAAAGAGGCTTGTTATTAGCTAAGGGATCCATTGCTGCATCCATGGGGGATGTGATCTGTGCTAAGGAGCAGGTACTTACTCAGAGGTGGGCAGCGGCTCCTCCAAAAAGTAAGGGTCCTGCATGGCCTGCTCAGATGTGATTCTACGGATGGGGTCCATGGTCAACAGCTTCTGCAGCTTTTTTAAATTGCATACAATGTTAGCTTCAAACATGAATACAAGTGGTACAATCAAAGCATGCTTTCTGTGTCAACGAGAATCAAACTACAGCTGCACTGCTCTTATGGATCTTCCATCATAACAGACTGAGGTTATGCAGAATATCATTTCAACTCACCAAGTGGAATGCTTTGCTGTCTGGTTTGACTTTGTGTTTTTCCATGTATTTTATAAGGCTGCAGTTTGTGTATCTGTGATCGAGGAGGAGCATATTATGTTAACTTCAGTGCAATTACACCATTATAAGAATGTGCAGAGGTATTATATAGCAATAAAAAAATGCACAAACGCATAACATGTTTTTTTTGCAAGCAGACTTTGCTTTGCTCAAAGTTTGTTTCAGATCTTTTTAAGAAAACTGGGACACAAGTGCTCAGCAGACTCACGTGTTCCTTCTAAAGTCTTTCATCAGTGTGGAGTGTTCTGGCATCTTTTTGATGTCCTCCCAGTCTTTATCTGTGAAATGAGGGAAAAACAGGATTAAAGCATGTCACGCCCTCCCTCCCTTCAAAACCAGATTATTTAGGTTGTACAGTCTGGATTACAATCTTTTAGGCATAAACACCTTGTTGTTGGTTTGGAATTAAAAAATACATTTGCACAACACTGATGTGAAGGAAGTTTTTAAAACATTCACACCAATTATCTCTCAGCTTTAATTAATAACTACAAGTTTAATTGAGACAACTGCAAAGGGATTTTTGAATTAATTATGTAAAATTGGCAAGGCTTCGAATTCCTACAGAGGTTAAACAAAATCCATCAAACAGACTGGTGAATCATACAATGAGAGCAGCAGAGATGGAAGAGAAAAAAGATCAGAAGCCACTTAAGTGAACTGGAAAATATAGGCCCAAATATAGCCCTACAAGTAAACGTTTCAGACCATATTACTGTCTTAAGGAAAGGAATATTCTGTCTCTCCGAGGAAAGGAAAATGCTTATCCTTCAACACAATTTTCCACTGAAAAGGTAGCACAGAGACAGTACAACTTTAGTATAATCACAGCTGAACAGCATTAACATGATAACATTGTTTGGAAAATCAGAAGTATTTCTTCTCCTTATGTCACAAGCAGCAAATCCCCTTTTGAAGCAATTCAGGTCAATTATTAACAAACGACTTTAAACAGATTTAAGCAATTTTTTTTTCTGGATATTTTCTCCCAAATTCTGGCAGTAATGGGGTCTCACCAGCAGGGAAGCCCATGACGTTAAAGATGCGGTCCAGTTGGTCGTGGTGGTAAGGGTTACTGGTCTTGATGTCCTCCTGGCGACAGTGGAATATGGGCTCAGACGTCAGCAGCTCTGCAAAGATGCAGCCAATCGCCCAGATGTCTGAAAGGACAGAACACATGGAAAAGCTGTCATTTAAACCGGCAGCACAAGTTTCACAAATGGGATGTTGCGATGACAGATGGTGTTGCACAGGTCTCACCGATGGCTTTGGTGTAGTGCCGAGCTCCCAGCAGTAGTTCAGGTGCTCTGTACCAAAAGGTGACCACAACAGGGTCAAGATCGGCTAAAGGCTTCAGCGGTGAATTGAAGAGACGGGCAAACCCCATGTCCGCTGCAGAGTGGATATGTTGATCAGTAAAGCAATAACAACTTTAAACAATAAATTACGTGATATTTTAAAAAGGAGACATACATACCAATCTTTACTCTACCCCTTTCTGGCCCTTCCCCCATCACTAAAATGTTTGCTGGTTTCTGAGGGGAAAATGAAACATATACATAAATGTTAATTGCACAATGCACATATTTATAATAAATAAATAAATACACTGAGATATTTCATGTTTTTTTTGTCCAGATGTTGAACTACAGTCCTGTCTATGATCCGTGTTGCTGCTCCCTAGTGGACAAAATACACCACTGCACCACACAAGAGAGAAGGTCTACCATTTCACTTAGTCACTGGATGTGAATGGCAGATAATCTATCATCCTACTCTTAACAGGTAACATCTGTAAATACATTAGACTACTTTTCATTTTTTAAGTATTGTTTTTACATATTTTATACATATTTTACAATAACCTTGCACCAAAACAACTAGAACTGTCAATGATTATGCCATGACTAAATGCATGTAGTCTGACGCAGCTTCACATGTTTCACAGATTCTTTGCTCAATAACAATTTTCCAATCTTACATCAACTGTTTGCCCTGTTTTCCCTTCTACCTAAATAGTTTCTCTCTCCCCCTCCCTCCCCTGCCCTCCTCAATCCTCTTACAAGGTCTCTGTGGAGGACCCAGTTGGCGTGAAGGTAATGGATGCCATCCAGGATCTGGTAGAGCAGAGACTTGACCATTCCTCTAGGAAGCTGAAGTGGCTTCTTGTTGGCCTTGGACGCTCTGTGGAACTTAATAATGTGCTACAAAAGACAAGATCACAGTCAGGGTGTGCACGCACAGCACATGTTAGCTGAAATCCATTTATGTTCCTTTTCTACATTTCATTGGTCACAAATGTAAGTTTATACTACAGGCAAAATGAGTAACACTGATGTTTGTGGCATGTGTTTCCACTTCCTCGGGAGGGGAATGTGACTCTCAGCTCTGTGGCAGAAAATGGCATTTTAACTCTGATATGTTGCCAGTTCAAACTGCCAATTTTAATGCAGCAGAGGCTTGACTAACAAATGTTGAATACTTCTTGGTGTATGTGTGACTATGTGAGCAAAGCATAATTAACACCATGTTCTCTTTCCATACAACCAGTATCAGACGGTGACTGATAGTATGCTGATGCACAACACTATGAGTAATTTGTGAATTGTCCCTCGTTTAAAAAAAAACAAACAAAAAAAAAACATGGAAATATTTGCATTATGTGCAAAGATAGCAGAAGGCATAAAAATATGTAATCTACTTATAAACTAAGAGTTTTGTTTACAACTACATCTGTGCAATGCAGTGATCTGTGTGTGAGTGGGAATGTGTTGTATGTGCATGTGTGTTTGTCTAAACTATAAACCTTGAACAAAAATTAATTCTACAGATAAATATCACATGCATTCCCACTCATTGTTGCATATTCTGTAGATTAGATCACAATATGTTTGATAAATTATGTCATGCAACTCCTGTGTGTGTGTGTGTGTGTATTTTACCCAAAGATCATGTTCGGCGTAGTCAAAGAGGAGCCATACTTTACGGTCTGCGTGTGACAGGAAAACCTTCTGCAGTGAGATAACATTGGGGTGCTTCAGCTCCCGCAGCAGCTGCAATATATAAAAGCATTCAGAGGACTGGCCATACACTCTCATAGCAGAAATCATGCATGACAAGTGGCCAAATACACGGTTCATACAGCTTTTAAAGAATAAAATTCAAGCACTCACAATGTACCTAAACCGAAATCTCCAGACTCTCAAAGTCTGCACCATTGCATCTATATTTTTTTTTACTATAAATACAATTGCAAAAATTGTTTAATTGCTTTATACCCACAGCAATCAATGTATATTATCACTTTGTTTATTGTACTGATTGTTTGTATTAACTTTGATTGTATGTTTTGTGGATGTCAGAGTATCACAAAGGGATCGCAAACATCATAATCATATGTATAAATCTGATAAAATAGTGAAACTAATTATTCTTCAAAGAAGTTGTGGTTGATGATATTTTGTATTATATTTATATATATTCTCTAAACCAAAAACAACTTTTTTTGTCTGCTGCTTACTTAACAAGAGCTTCTTTGTAAAAGACGGTGATTTGGATGTTGCATAAACCACATAGGAATGCCATGAAGGTGTTTGAGACCAAAAAAAAAAAGAGACACAGAAAACTAAGTTCTTACTGCAATCTCTCTGCAGGCTGACATGGAGATGCCAGTGCCTTCAATCTGCTTGAGGGCGTAGTCCCTATCATCCTTCCTATAAAAACAGAGAGAGGTAGAGCAACATCAACACCAGACCAGACTGTCAGACCCCTGAGAGCTGTCTGCACAGAAACATAAAGGGGGCACTTGGCAGCTGGCACTGGGACTCTGAGGAGAGGCAGAGTTGCATTACCTCCAGATTTGTGTAATCAAGCTCACCTCTGAGGCTCAAAACAATAGAAGGGGAGAGGAAACAGGCCCTGTCTGGCAGCTGGCAAGGGACAAACAGAGCACTGGGACGGGCTCTCACTTGAATGAATCGGTTGCAAGCCCTCCCTCCCCCTGGCCTAAATCATATCATAAACCCATGCTTTGTGCCTCCTCAGGCCTCATCCAACTTCTGCAGCACAAATTAGCTCAGAGTCTCATAAACAGCAGCCTCCTAAAGTGAACACAAACATCTTTAAACACTTTAGAGCTCTTTTGTGTGTGGTTCACACTGCCAGTATGTCCGGGACTGCGATAATGCGCCTAGTATGGGCCGTGTAGCTCAAGCAGCCTTTAGCTCTTCCCAGCTTTGGTCCAGATACACTTAAAGGCTGTTAAAGGGATTGCATTAGATACAGTGCAAAAAAGGAAATAAATGAAAGGTTTAGAAATGAAGGTGGGTGGAGCACTGGTGGCCTTAAGGTTGCAGTGTCCATGGTTCAGGCCTGGCTGGATGTATCTCTCCCAGAGATTATCTCTCCGCTGTCAACTCTGACTCTAGAAAAAATACTTGACGGTGGGTCGTAGTTAAAAGGAAAAGAAGAGGGGGGAAAAAAAAGAGCATGAAAGCAACATGACCACATATCAAATTATAGTGTGCAAGTAACATTTTTACAATTTATACACAACTCAACACTATTCCAGAAACAAAGAAAGGCTTTGTTTCCACAATACATGAACATCAAAATAAAAAAAATATATATCTGCTCTCATATGCTAGACCTTGGGCAAGTGTCTGCAAATGTGTTCTTAATTATTGTGTTTTTTTTTGTTTTTGTTTGATTCTTTAAAATTGTTCTTATCATGGTGATGTTGTTGTTGTTGTTCTCTTTGTCCAAGGAGATTTTTCTCACCAGGGAGTGACCTTGATAAAAGCTGGTGTTGTGACACCCGGCTTCAACATCAACAAGTGCTTCTCTACCTGTGCCAGCTTCTCCCTACATTCCCTACATCACTATTCATTTTACTAAATAAAATAAGACTTTTACAACACAAGCCTCCCATCTACAAGAATGGCAAGACACAATCACAACAGTAAACCAAATGTCAGTGCTTTCATGTATGACAGAAAGCGTCATCAACCAGCCTGACATGAAAATCCCTGAATTGCAACACACCACATTGTTCTTCATTTTCCTACATAAACCTCTAGCAGCAGCACACGATTCTAGCCTTGAAGGAGAAGAAAAAAAATAAATGGGATGAGTGATTAAGATGTATTTTGGAGAGGGAGGAGGGCCTGGTGCAGGGTTCACTGGTTAGAGGCCTTGCTGGCCATCAACTCACCCATCTTTTCTCTTCGCCTTATACACATGACCGTAGGTGCCTCTTCCCACTTTGCATCCTTCGTACTCAAACAGGTCCTCGACACGCTCTCTTTCGCCGGTCAGCTTGACTTTAAAATCATAGTCCATTTTTACCAGTGTTCAGGCTGAATGTATCGGCTCCTTTCCTTTTTTTTTTTTTGAAGCGTCGCTTGGGAGGCAACTAAAAGCGACTCCAGCGAGCTCGTTTTGGTAATTCGGCTAGTTGCCTTCCCCCCCAAGCGTGGCCCTTTCTTCCTTTAGCCCAGCGTCCACATCGAGTTTTCGGGTAAAATTTAATGCACCGTGTGGTGCACGGAGAAAATCCAGGTGGGTAAACGAGCCCGAAATATCTTCCTTTCTCTTGTTGCTACGTTTCTCTCAGCCGGTATCTGCTGCTCCAAAGAGACGCACTTCACTTCGGTAACGACGGCGTATGCGTGCACGGCACTGTCGCAAAATGTCGTGAAGAAGGCACCAGTGAAAAAAAGCTTCAGAATGGACTACACATATTACAACACGTGGAAATGCATACTAATGTCGATGAAAATGTTTACATATCGTATTGTTGCGTATTTTATTGATACAGGTGCATGAAGAAAAAAATATATTTTGTGTCTTTCAGTCAATTTCGTATTATTGATCCATTTGTTTTGACTTAAGACAAGGAGAAATATTTTTCTCTGTATAAAATAACCCCCTCCCCCCCCAAGTTATGATACAAATAAAAATACTTATTAAAAAAGATTCATTCGGGTTTCATCTTTCCAACACATTAGGCATAAAGTGCTTTACATGCGCCGCAACTACATTTTAAAATAAACACAATATGAGTAAAATATTAAAATATAATGCTAAATAGAATAAAATGAAATATACAATAACTAATGGAAATAAAAACGCAGTAGATAAGCCTCATAGTTTTAATTTGGGAGTGGTGAAAGTTTGATGCACATTTAATATCATATATCCAAGTTTGAGACAAAACATGATTAGGACATATCATTGTAACACTGTAGTTGATAATCAATTACGCACTAATTATTAGAAGAATAATAGGATTAGTTTCAGACATGAGCTCGCCAGTATTGGTGGTAAAGAACAATTCAAAATTAAATGCAATGACAATAAAGGCATTTTATTCTATTCTATTTACATAAAGATGGATATATGTTGCAGGAACTATACTGCAGCAGTATTACGGGTTAAAACGCAGTAGCTACTCTACTTTCTCTTTGAGCACAGTGAAAGTATAGTTTCACAACACTTAATGAATCACACTGCTGCGTTGTTGCAGATGTTGTGTTACTAGGAACACTAGGAACTAATGTATCCCGGGCTGTTGTTTGGGAACGGACAGTGTAGTATCGCACCACTGGTCCCATCTTGCGAGAGAAAGGAGAGCAGAGCGAACCGTCCATATTACAGCTGCTTTGTCAGGTACTAAATTCCTCTTAATGTCATTGTCACCTTCTGTAGAACTATGCTGTGGTTACGTATTAACAATTGTGAGCATTAATGTACTGATAAAGTATTTATTTGATTTGTATTTGTAGGAGTTATTCAGTCTCACAGCTCACACTGATGTCGACGGGTTGCTAACGTGCTAGCACTCTGTTAGCAACTAAAGCGTTGCGCATTCAAAATGACACCTTGTATCTTTGTAAGATCCACAAAACCGTCTGTTGTTTTGTGGCGGCAGCGCTGTTAATCATCCATTTGTGTTATCATCTCGATAATATCAACATTTAATACTGCCGACATGATTCTTTGTCTTTCTTTCGTTGCCCTGCGTTTACATGGAGGATACCTCCGTTTCATTTAACGCGTCCCGCCTCTGCATCGCACTGATTGGACGCTTAGTGTGTCAATCATGAGCAGCAGGCCGCTGATTGGCGGTTAACCAGGATGACAACGCCAGTTTTGTTGCTTTATTCCTCTGTCTTCAGTGTGGCCTTCCGTAGCCACCGTCGTAGCTTGGCTAATATTAGCTCACATGTAGAATACGTTCTTATTCGGATGTCTCTTTGTTATTCTCTACTGTAAATTAATTGAACAACCGTCCAGTTGTTAATTTAGGTGAATTTGCGGCACTAATCTGCGGTCTAAATGGCGGTAGGATTACTGTAGCTTTCCTCCTGCTGGTGGTGTCTTTCGATAGAAAATGGATGGCGTTAAAACTGTCGTCTTTGGTTAGAGATTACTCACTGAACGGCTAAGGTAAACGAACAGTTCTTATTTGCATTGAATACTCTGTGACCCTAAAACAACCGTGATATAGTTATAATTATATAGCTGACCAAGACGTTTGTTCTTTGTCTGTATCAAAGGGACCTCAATAATAATAATAATAATAAGCTTATATTGTTCCATTTGAGCATTGGAGGCTAATTGTGACTTCACGTGATGCTAAATGTAGAGTTATAGTGGGTACTAAAGCCTTTACCTTTGCAACACACAGCACTTTTCACGGTGATGGACCCTCCTGGTGGGGGAGACGAACGGCGGAGGCAGGCAGAGCGTCTTCGGAGGGAGGAGGCATACTATCACTTCATTAATGAATTGAGTGAAGAAGAATACCGTCTAATGAGAGACAGCAACCTGCTGGGCACCCCTGGTGAGGAGGGACACATTTTACTGTCCATATATTCTCTGTATACGGTACACATTATACCACTGTCATAGTGTATTGTATCCATGACCAGTCTAGGAGCAGAGGTAGCTGTTCTTGATGCACTGCTGCTGACATCATTTAACAGCCTGCATGCCCATTTTTTTTCACAGGGGAGGTGACTGCTGAGGAGCTTCGGCAGCGTCTTGATGGAGCAAAGGAGCGAGTGTCATCCCAGCCTCGTACTGAGCAGCGTTGGCAGACTGCTGATTCTGTTGAACAGCAGGGCAGCAGCGGTGAAGGAGACGAGAGAGGGCCTGGAGGGAGACGGGGAGCAGGTAGAGATATCTCTATGTGGCTTGACAAGTCAGGCTTGCGCTACTTATGATGTTGTACAGATTGGATTTTAGTTGCTATTAATTAACTAACAAACCCAAGAATACCATCTATCTCTGACAGACCTAAAATCAACATAATGTTTTATTAGTGGACTTTCAGAGCAGCCAGACGAATGGCTTCATAGGATATAATAATGATATGATGATGTAAGTGAAACCAGGCAATAGAATTTTTTTTCAGGGTTTTCCTGGAAGAGATTAGTTTTCGGGGGAATATGTTAGTTCACAGTCTTACCCATATGTGTTCTTTACAGGAGGCACAGAGCCTGGAACAGAAACATCTAATGGTGATTCATTACTGGAGTGGCTGAACACTTTCAGACGCACAGGTAATGCTACTCGCAGTGGGCAGAGTGGCAACCAGACGTGGCGTGCTGTCAGCCGGACCAACCCTAACAGTGGGGAATTCCGATTTAGTCTGGAGATCAACATAAACCATGATCAGCCAGAGCCAGGGGAGCATAATGACACCTCGGATACTGCAGAGATGCCAGTAACTGCCCCAAACACAACTTCATCCTCTATACGGGCTGCTTCTTTCTCCAACTCTCGACCCTCAACCACACCAAGGCCAGCTCCTTACCCCTCCCCTCGCCCAGCCCTTAGTAGGAGGATGCAAACACGACGCACACGCAGCAGCACTACCACTCTTTCTATGAGCCCTCCTGCACTTCCTGCTCCAGTGGCCCCCCCTGCTCAGAGGAGAGGTGCTACTTTGCACTCTTTAGTACCACCTTCCACTGTTACCCCTCCTCTTGATCAGACTACACCTTTGCAACATCAACCTCTGAATGCAGAAGTAGAGCAGGGGCGTGATGATATGACTGTGTCTCTAGACTGTCCCCGTGTGTCACCCCAGTCTGGGTCTCAGGCCCCAGCAGTGGGACATGAATCACGTGGCAGTAGGACTCGATCGCGTGGACGTTCACGCAGGGCTGCAGCAGGAGGTGGGGTTTCATCCCGCTTGTCAAGGCGAAGTCGTTCCCCCTTAGACAGAACCCCTGTCCCCAGTACCACTCCCCCATCCAGCAGTGGTGTCAGTGTCTCTAGCAACCGCACTGTTGAGCCAGGCAGTGGCACAAGCTCTGTTTCCATGGAGACAGGGGAGGCTGTGGCAGAACCTGCAGCTCTTACAGAGCCAGCTATAGAGACAGGAGAACGTGAGAATGAGTCGCATATAACAGGAGCAGGAAGTTCAGCGGTGCGCCGGCATCCTACCATCATGTTGGACCTGCAGGTGAGAAGGATTCGACCCGGGGAAAACCGGGACCGGGACAGCATTGCCAGCAGAACGCGTTCACGTGCCCGAGTTGCAGAGAATACTGTCACATTTGAAAGTGACAGTGGTGGATTTAGGCGTACCATCTCCCGCTCTGAGCGAGCTGGGATCCGCACCTATGTGAGCACTATCCGGATTCCACTGCGGCGCATCAGTGAGACAGGCCTTGGGGAGCCCAACTCCACTGCACTGCGTTCCATCTTGCGTCAGATCATGACTGGATTTGGGGAGCTGAGCTCTCTCATGGAGACAGAGGCTGATTCTGAAACTGTTGCACCTAGCCACATAGATGTAGGTGGTACAAATAGTAGCACAAGCCCAGCCAATCGTCTACACACTAATGAGAGTGCAGCTAGCCAGGTTGGTTCAGGTGGGGCAGATCAGGAGAGAGTGGGGCTGGTGGGGAGTGAAGAGGACCAGGGTGGCCAGGCCAGGCTCGGAGGAGCGGTAGTGAGCACCACAGAGGGACGGACCACCAGCAGAGACACTAACAACTTGGTAGAAAATGGTACACTACCCATTCTGCGGTTGGCGCACTTCTTCTTACTGAATGATGAAGAGGATGATGAACACCCTCGCGGTCTGACCAAAGAACAGATTGACAATCTGGCAACACGTACCTATGGTCAGGCCAGCCTGGAGGGAGAGATGGGCCGTGCATGCAGTGTCTGCATCAACGAGTATGCCCAGGGCAACAAGCTGCGTCGCCTGCCTTGCTCCCATGAATTCCACATTCACTGCATCGACCGCTGGCTCTCTGAAAACAACACCTGCCCCATCTGTAGGCAGCCTATTCTCGCGGTGCATCATGACTGACCTATTTGCTCAAAAACACAACTATCATATTCCTGGCTGGCTGAACTGAGCAGACCCAAATGGGCTTTGCATGTACATAGCGCTTTCATGGTTTAATTTCTTTGAGAATATCCATTGTGTTGAAGGTTAAGAAGGTTGAACCAAAAGTGCAGAAAAAGAAAGTATAAATGCAGAGAACAAAACTTTATTTTTTTAGACTTTGTTTTCAGGAACTTGTTAATGTTTTATTTTCCTCTTCCTGTGACCTGTTTCGCCGGTCTCTGTCACAAAGCTTCAGAGACTCACATCGATGGATGGCATTCATGCTTAAGGAGCTCCTGTAGCCGCTGCTGACTAGTCTCACTTTAACTCGTTAATGTCTGATACTACGTGACATCTCTCGGTCACAACTGGACTACTCAGATCCCTTCTAGACTCAATTTATTCAGTATAAGCTGTAAATACCTCACCGCTGCTTGTATTTAAAGGATTTGAAGCAAGACGTTCCTCACATGCCGTCTATTCAGAAGCAGGAAACCTTCAGTTTTTTTAAACATTCACCATTTTAAAGCTTTGGCATCCATTTTAAAGTGTCCCTTTACTGTTGGTTGAGACATTTGTGATTTATTGGGATGTGTATGCGATATGTATTTAATTTGAAATAATTTTTATTCTGTAGGTTTGTTAAGCCCTCTCCATACTTTTGTCCCATATTATTGCAATACAGAATTCATCCATCAAAGTCACACACTAAAATCAGTCACTTTGAAATCATCATTACCCATTTGAGCAGCGTAATTCAAATGAAATGCAGAAGGCACATGATAATCAGGAAGTCAGAGTTGTAATTTAATATAAGTTGTGCAATACAGAGATAAAATACAATATTGTTTGTTTTTTGCTGTTCATTGTTTACATTGTAATGCCTGATTATCATCTCTGCTTAAAAAGAAAGACTCTTTAACCCTAAAATCCATGTTTCCTCCTGTTTCCTGTTATTGCTTGTGATCCATATCTGACAGACACCTTCACCTCTTGACCTCTCTTGAAACAGCTGGATGTAATTAGCTGGATGGAGTCTGCTGTGCAAAACTCTGGTACCCCTTCAAATCTAAAACATAGAAGTAAGAAATTAAAATTTACTATATTTATTTATCGCAGTTGTCCAGCTACTGTTTCCAAAATAATTTCTGCTAATGAAAATCTGTTGACTACAAAACTCTTCGTGAGTGATTAATTTCAGATTAAGTGCTACACCTGAATAGTTCAGTGTTATTAATAAGATGTCCATCTGATTTGTTTTTTTTACATAGTCTGCCCAGATACTGGCATTTCCTGTGTAACACGGGTGGTTTATTTAGCTCAACCACCTCATCAGTGTGTTGTCGTCAGGGTCACTGTGTGCATCAACAGTAACAGTACACAGGAGATACTACATCTCTGCGGTCAACATGTCACTTATGAAACTGCAGGAATGATGCAGTATGTAAGAATGTGTGAGCGTGCGGTTTAACCATGTGTGCATGTGAGTGTGTGGGTGCTAAAGCAAAGGTCCAGTGTCCGAATTAACCTGGTTCAGTGAAGGTCCACCACAGACTTGGAGAGAAAGAGAGAGAGAGAAGTTGTGGCCATTCATTTGAAAAGTGAATATTTATTCTGTTCCTATTTAATAAGATGGAAATCAACTTTTGAAACATGAATATGTATTATGTTAAAATGTGATGAGAGTAAATAAAGCAGTCATGATAAATATGTTACTATGTAATAAAATGAAGACATGGGTTTCTTCTCTGCTCCTTAACAATGGAATAAAATGCAGCTTTGTTATGCCTAAAGATGTGGTGTATATGGACATATATATGTGGGTAATAACAGTACAGTTTATCTATGAATAATCAACACAAACTACACCCAACTTCTCTGCCACGGGGTTCACAGCTCAACTACTCCCTCTAGTGTTACACACATAACTGTCCCCGGTAAAACAGTGACAGGTAGGAACTAAAATTACTCTTAAGGCAAGAGGACATGAATAAGCAACTTCAGTGTTTGACATATAAATAAAATAGTAGTTCAAATGCTGTAAATGATCAAACAATTGTACAAAATTATGTACTTAATTTAAAAAAAAAAAAGTCCAAAATAATTTTGTTGAATTATTCCTACTGAAATATAACTTAAAACAATATGTTGTACAGCTCAACAAGCAATATAAATTACTATGTTAAATACATTTCAAGACATTAATTATTGCGTTTAAATGTGGGGAAGTTATGAAAAATGCCATGCAGGTGATGTATTTAACGTTCAATATGTAATATTAAAAAAAAAAACCTTGTTTAATGACTATTCAATCATCCAAATATGCATAATACAATACACATGTTATCTAAACAAGTAATGACATTTATTTAAAAAAAAACATACTTTAAATTGAAAAGAAACATAGGTAATTTAAATTAAAATTAAAAATTAACCATGATCATGACATTATTTTTAATTAGCTTGTAACTGTACTCTAATGTAAATCTCTCTGCACATGTACGGTCACATGATGAGTCCCTCATTTTGAAAAGAAGTGGCCGGAAGTTGCACATTCATTGTTGTGTCTATCTTGACGCTGGCTGAAACTGTCCTCTACAACGTTACCACCTCCGTGTGCTACCGAGACATCATCATGATCCCTGACCGGGAGCAGCAGGAGCAGCGGCGGCCTCAGCACCAGCAGCAGCAGCAGCAGCAGCAGCACCCTGGGCCCGGAGCAGCGTCCCTCTGCTCTGCCGGTGAGCCATGAACATCCCACCGCTCCCACCTCCTCGTCCCAGTCTGAACGACTCCTGTTTACCAGCAAGATGTATTTCAACCGGAGAGGCAAGAAGATACACAACGAGGGAGGTAAGATAACCAACCAACGAACACCCTTGTTTAATCTTTGCCTTGATCGGGGATCCGCCTGCAGCTTAATTCGTGACATGCTAGTGCAAAGTCGGGTTAACCACTGCCAGGAATAGGCCTGCAATAATCGAGGATATAGCGGCCTGTACGTAACCGTGCGTATTATAAAAATGTGTGAGGCATATTAATGATCTGCTCTGGACTGCGTCATGCATGTGGGGTGAATTGCTGTTTATATTTCCTCTTTATTTATTTATTTATTTATTTATTTATTTATTTGGCACGGTTTGGGGGATGCAAGGACAAGCAGACTGCAGGTGTCTGCTTCAGGTAGCACCGTGTGTTATTTCTAACAAATATCATGACAGGTGTAGGGATCCGTGCTGTGGTTTAACATCACGAAAAAAAAAAAATAACAACAGCATATTGAGAGGAAAAAAAATGTGAGTTCGTTGTGTGACCTTATCATTATTTACTAATGTACTGTATTTCCCCTGGCAGCATTATGGTATTATCTGACAACAGACATTGTGCTATATTGAGCTCCTGTATCATATGGGGATTTTTTCCCCCTTTTTTTCATATGCTTATAAGGTGGTTTATATCTAAATATTTAATGTATTTTGCAATTCAAATATCTAAACTGGGCTTCTATAGATCAGGCCAAGAACAGCCTATTACCTCCCCGACTTAAAAAACCACGTGACCGTCTAAAGACCGCTCTTTATTCTGAGCCAGAAGTGAATCTCTCTTCACCTTAAGGCCAAGCACATGTATGTATGTATGTATGTATGTATGTATGTATTCACAATTCACATCACAGACTTTTAGACACTCGTGTACCCAGACTGTGTATATTAAATAAATCCTCCATGATAAACTCAATAGAAATGTAAAGTATAGGTTATAGTCACTCTTTCTGGCAGGAAATGGCTCATCCTCTCCATACAGTAGGAGCTGGAGGGAGGATGGAGATATTTAAAGGCGACATAGTGGGAGAGAGGCGATTTCACATATAGCGACTGAGTTGGATTGTACTGGAAGAGAGGAGCGTGTGTGTGTGGCTCAATCAGTGGCTTTTAATAGTGACTGGCACATATTGTTGGGCTGCTTTGCTGTTGTCTCTGTGTTTGTGTGTGTGTGTGTGTGTTTGTGTGCGTGCCTGCATGCCTCTTGCAGCTTCCAGAAATAGATAACAGGGCAAAGTGTGAGCAGAGATGAGCGCCAACTGGACCACGCTGTCTCTATGCCAGAGATTCCCCCCATATATGTGTTGCAGATACACGACTGGATCTTTTGACACAGGGGCAGCAAACATAAGGTCGAAGTTTATGAGGGTTTTATACTTTTTTGACAATATAAATACCATCATATTTGTATTTAAATAGGGTTTCAGATGGTGACCTGGTCATGTGGAATAGCTTTGATTGTGAGATTCACTACTTAATTTTTCATCTGACCTGGGTTAGGGGTTTAGTGGGACTTTTAAAGTTGTTTGAGAATGAATGAAATGGAGGCGTACTTCATTATGAGTGTTGGTTGTTATGTACATGTACACCTTCCCGGATCCTCCATGGCGTCTGTTCTGTAATCTCTTGGAGCCTGACCTCTTGATTCTTTGTTCCAATTAGCGAGCTGCCACATCCCTGGTGATGACGTCTGCAGCCTCCAATCTGTCACATTTACTCACCCACCCGTACACACATTCACACAACAGTATCATACTTTATGTTTGTATTTATGAAGTGGGTGATACAAACCCTGACCCTGTTTCTAATATCACATTTTATGCGTAGTAGTAGTAGTACTTCTAACTTCAGATATTGGCTGAGAAGACATATTATACTGTAGGAAAAAAAATATGTTTTCTGTTTTTAATAAGATAAACAAACTGTAATCAACATGTCTTGTGTTTTTTTTTTATTTGTTTTTTTTTTTGAAGATTGTCAAGGGCAGTTCACATTTTACTGTATGGATTGAAATGTAAGTGGCACACCTTGTGTTGGCGGGTCTACTTAACGCAAGTCATGCAGCTCAGCCGACTGTCAACAATACGTCTGTTTGGAGAAGATAATGACTGGTTGTCATGGCTGCCAAGCTACTGAAGATGCCATTTGGGAGATAGAGGGAGGCCTAATAAATTACAGCAGTGAGGTATTTCCATGAGCTGGACACAAGGGGGCACTCCTGGGCAAGCTACAAAAGTTTTAGCCAAGTCCATTTCTGTGTAAACCTGTCAGACCTACATCTTTCATTACGCAGGCATGAATCTCATCCCACTACAGAATGCCTCCCATGACAACCACACACACACCAAACACATTACGGACATGTCGATGTGTTGTGTGCGATATGTGTATATATTGATTTGTTATCTTGTGTGTGTTGTTTTCTCCCGCCGCGGCCTCTCTGTCGCCCACAGAGCAGTTAGTGTTGACCACCATTAGGCAGGAGGCTTCTGAACCGCAGGATCCAGGCGCTACCATGCGCGGCCGCCTCACAGACAGGTTTGAAAAAAGTGAGTTTGCTCGAATTAGACTGGATGACACCCCATTTGTGTCCCCAAGGTGCATGTGGCCACGCGTAACAGCTAGGAGCAGCTGTTCGCCAACCTCCGGCCCTCAAGAGCTACAATGGTTAGTGACAGAGTGTCTCTGGATCTCGTCTGAAATGGTTAAGCCATAATATTAGTGCTGCTAAACCCTGAACACTCTGTAGCTCCTTGGGGCCTGGAGTGATGAATGCTGAACAGGAATTAACCATCTCACTGCATGTGCTTGTAGGTTGTTATTGAAGTGTGACTTCTTATAAATTGTCCCAGATGCTGACTGACAACTACTATACAGCATGAACACGACAAGACAGTGTCCACTACTAGAGGTAGTTTAATGATCCGATGCAAAGTTACCCTAGTCCTCTTTCCATTACAAGTGTTGTGCATGGTTTCTACAGAGGAAATGAATAATATAATACAAGATTTCAATTGGTGTCCTATCCAGAACGCAAAAGATTTATTAAGGCGTGGCAACATAAATTAACTGTTACAGCCAGTGCAGAGATGTAATAGTGGGTTAACCACTCATGCTGATGAAGACAGATTTTATATGAACATATTGTTCAATGTGAAAACATAATGCATGCTGTAGAACACACAACACATCCGTGTACGGACATGGCATGCCTGAAAATACCATGTACACAAACACTACTGCATGTATGTATGTATGTATGTGATTGTTTGCTGGGTGCAGAGAGTGAGCAGGGGAGTAGAGCTGCATGTTAGGGGCCTTGCATGTGTTTTTTCAGAATTAAAGGTTATATGTTCACTTGTGCGTGTAAGAGAGAGAGAGAGTGTGTGTGTGTGTGTGTGTGTGTGTAATACACTCTCGGTGTGTGTCTGTGTATGTGTGCACGTGTATATGTGCGTACATGTGCGCGTTGAAGACTCACCTGTTGGATTATCAGAGTTTGGATTAGCAGTAGGTGAAGTTGCAGAGCAGACACAGAGGGGATTATCGCGCTCGTTCACTTGGCCTGTAAGAGGCTTTCTTGCCTTACTTCATGCTCTGTTACGGTGGCAAATGGACCCACTGGGAATGCTAGCGACCAGGTCAACCGGGACCTCCAAATAGTACCTACAGGTCGCCTAGGACATCAGGACAGGGACACCATGGGACGTAAGGGTCACCCAGGCAGACGACGTTCTGTTGGTAATACTGTGGCTGTGGTTTAGTGTGTAGGTCAATAACACTGTGACAGGGCCTTTGGCGGGTAGAGGATTAAAACCTGAGTCCGTGGCGATACAGGCAAGACAGGAAGGAACAAAAAGCAGGAAGATGTTTTGGCAAAGTTTTCAGAGAATAAAACATGGAAACATGTATCTGTCCTGCCTTTGTTGGGGGGTGGGAGTGCTTTGACAGCCGTTCTACTATAAGTGCTATTATGATTAATAGCTGTTTCCTTTTTGTGGTCTCATTATGTTTTCTGAGTCGGGTGTTTGGAAGATGCAGAATCAGAATCTCTATTGGGAACAATTGCATCAAATGTTTAAAAATACATTTGTACCATTTTTTAAAACACAATTCTGGCAGTCGTGCTAATTGACAAGAGGTGCTGAGGGAGACGCCTCAATAGCGGCTTGACATGCGAGCCGTCCCTTGAGTGAAGGCTGGAGCAGAGCACCAAGGCAAAAAAAAAAAAAAAAAAAAAGTGCTCCACATTACTGGAGAATGTATATGAATTATACAGCCCTTTTTTTATTTAGCCCAAAACACAAGCGGTGTACAGTAGCGAGATATGATAAAGCATGTGATGGGTGACATCTTCTTCTCTATGCATTTTCAGACTGCATTACCCATTTCTCACTTATAGGAATGGGCAACTTCATCTGGCCACTGTGTAAAATATTTGCTTTAATTAAGGCCAATTAAGCTTCTCTACATAATGGAAAGAAGCTTCCTCACGATTAATACATAGGATTGTTTTTAAGCCTCAGCAACTAAATGGGTAGCGAGCAGTATCTGCTTGCAGGGTATGAGATCCGGGTGTTTGTTGAAGGAGGATCGGTATAGTCTTACCTGTTCTGGCTGCAGGTTATCAGACCTATGGTATCTGTCTGGCTAGTCTAGATGCTTCATGTGTAATTGACCCGGTTCTGACTCGGGCTCTGACAGGCTTCGCTGCTGACTCATCATTGTGGCTCATCAGTAATGAGCATCACTGCTCCATCAGAGATGAGTAACCAAGGCATTGATCTGCTCAGAAATGAATCAGAGCCAAAAGAAGGCCTGTTAAGAAAGCCATTATTGATCTGTTTGGGAAAGGTTCAAAAGTCCAGAGGGGTTAAAAAGTAGAGATGTGTGGGTGATTAGGGGTTACAATAAATAGTTCTACAAAAAGCAGGAGTATGAACACAAGGTATAGAAAATGTATAGAAGGGTTGCTTGGTGACAGGGGGAAAAAGATGACACTAGATCATGTGCTTTGCCCTTTTTTACCTTTGACCTTGTATCATGCTTAATCATTTTCTTACAGTCACTATCTTGATCGAACCCTCAGCTGGGAGTGTAGCTAATAGCCTGTTCAGCAATAGAGAGATGAGAGAGGCGGCGTATCATCAGTGTGCTTGGATAGACTTTGACCTTTGCCTTGTACTTGCTAGCGTGGTGTAGAATAGCACAATGCTAAGGTTCGAGCTTTGGAAGAAGCAGGCTTCTTTTGTAAGGTGAGAATGGGGGATGAAATATTTACCTCTCATTTATGGAAAATACCTCCCCCTGCTTTTACACTATGACTGTAATAATTGTAAACGCATAGGCTTTTAATGTCTCTTTCAATGGAAAGGTTGACGTCTGCGTCATATTACAGTTCGTTGTTTGGAAAGAATGATCCTGTTAATTATTCTGTTGTTGTGGTGCTGCAGAATTAAGAGTTTGGGGACTGTGGAAACTTAATCTGCTAAATAAACCCTGCCAGTACATGCTTTTCTAAATTATTTATGCAATTAGCCAGTTGTTGTTTCCTCACTTGCACACACATAGCCATACAGACACAGACGGTGCACAGATCCAAAAAATGATACTACAATAAGAATTACAATAATGAAAATTAGAAGCTTGTAGACATATTATAAAACCAATATAGGAATATTAATGATTGAGCACTACATATACACTAAAAGGTAGCTTGCGGGAACAATATAAGAATATTATCAACATATTGTGAGGATTTTGTGAATGGATAATACTCTAATGTGCATTAGTGGGGATACAGTATGACACATGGACTGTCTATATCGAAGCAAACTAAGGAGAAAGATGAGCAGAAACCTGTAGGTAGTGCTGATGTTTCACAGGCATCACAGCGACATGAAGTGATCTCCTGACGGATGCCTCGGGGGTGTCATTTGACCCATCAGTGCCTGACCACAGGACCTCAAGGCGACAGCAGGCTTCTGGCCCTTTAAATGCCCCGGCTTTGCCCCTCCGCCGCACTGAAGGAGCTCCATATGGCTTCCTCTCGTTGTCTGGGCTCGTAGCAGTGAGCACCATCAAATTGGAGGGAGGCGATCGTTTAAAATCGCGCCCGAAAAAGGCTTCCCGAGGCGGCAGACGGACAGATGACACGGCGGTGGAGCTTGCGGGGGCAGTATCTTTCACCGGGGCCGGGAGCTTCTTTTTCAGCAACGCCGAAGGAGGAGAGAGGAGCCACGGGCGTGCTGCTGCATCAGTCCTCGTCCAGGTCTGCCCTCCTTGTACCATCATGAGTAAACGGTGGCGTCCAGACCCGTCTGCGCGTCCCTTGATGCCCATGAAGCGCTCTCGTTATTGAGGAGGGGGTGAATGAGGGAAGATCGCGACGCTTTAAAATGGTTGGAAATGACAAAGCCAGCCGGGCGGGGAAGCAGAGAGCCTGCAGGATGAGAAGCGCGTTGCATCCTCTCCTGTCACCACAGAGTGGTGGTGCTGGTGGTGCTGGTGGTGGTGGGGTAATAATCTGTGCATGCAGCCTAATAAAAAAGCGCGATGTGCGGCGTCTCTTCTCCGGACAAGTTGACGTGCTGATAAAAAAACAGACAAACCAGACGTGTTTGTTCACCATTGTGCATCCCTCAGCACATCCATTATACGCGCGGGAGGGTGGGGGTGTGGGGGGAGGGGGGCGTGGGCGTCGCGCGTGTGTGCATTGACGGTACCTGAATAATAATACTGAAAGACAAGGGGAGGAGGGGGCGGTGTTTATAACGGGAAACGTCACTGAATCGACCCCACCGGCTTCAGCACACATCAGCATACAGTAGCCTCCAGTACTAATTGGTCGCCTTCGCTTTTGAACTGTAATCCTCGTCTCTCTCTCTCTCTCTCTCTCTCTCTCTCTCTCTCTCTCTCTCTCTCTCTCTCTCTCTATCTCTCTCTCTCTCTTTGTGGTACTCACTCATCCTCGCCCCTCTTCCATCTATCCATCGGTGCAGGACCTGCTTGCTCGTCCGGCGGTTACCGCAAGGCAGATGATGAGATGTCCGGCACCACTTCCCAGGCGGATCCCGTAGACGCCACGGCGCGGACTGTGCTTCTCAACCGGCCACAGAACACCAAGTTCTGCGACAACCATGTCAGGTAGGTCCCACTCCCGACTGCACTTTCTTACTATGATGCATGTTGTGTGGCTTTTGGGATCTTTGGTCAGCTAATCAAAGGTTGATAAACCCACCCTGACCGTGTTTAATTATAAGACAAATAAATGTTTTGGGCTGCAGCCTTTTTCCATGGAGGTCAGTGTGATTAGATCCTAAAGGACGGAGTGAGTATTTGCTCACCGGGGCTTCACATCCGTGTTGTCAGGGTGAAGGACGGTCTGTGACAGTGTGTATGTTGTTCTACCTGGCATCCAGAGTAGACTTTGGACCATTGAGCTTTCTGTCTGATTCTGTCTGTTTGTTTTCCTGTTTTTTTTTTAGTTTTGCTTTAAACAATAGTAACCTAACGCATCTCAAAGAAAAAAAAAGACTTTTTAGTTCTTTAGAAACTACAATTTCACAGATGAAACTACTGATATGGCTGTTAATAATTCACTCATTAAGCAATGATTTGCAGCTCTGACATAAATTTCTGCCTCAAGTCCACTTGACAATCTCAGTTCAACATTGCTTGTCTTAACAACTTAACATGACTGTGTTACTTAATCAATACGTAGTCATGAATATTTAAAGCTGTCCATGAAAGTAAAGTAGCTACACTTCCATATGTTTACATAAATTACAGAAAGCACCTTAACTCTATCTATCTATCTATCTATCTATCTATCTATCTATCTATCTATCTATCTATCTATCTATCTATCTATCTCTCTATCTCTCTATCTCTCTCTCTATCTATCTATCTCTCTATCTATCTCTCTATCTATCTATATTTGTGTTGTCTCAGACACTGGTCAAAGGCTGTAGATGTTAGTCTGTCATGACGCTATGTGGTTTGAGCAGCTGAGGCACGAAGAAGCGAACAGATCCTGCACCTGTTGGTTCAACAGTGTACACACACATGTACATGAATGCAGTCTCATCATCATCATCATCACCACCAGCTGTTGTCAACATGTTTAAGGGGTTTAGGAGTGACACTAAATACTGTGTCACAGTCAGGCAGACAGTTTTAAGTTCAGATAAATGTTAATGTAACCGGTGAGTTGAGGGCGTGTCATTAGTCTGTTGAGATTTAATGGCCTCCGGTTATTGTCAGCAAATTCAGTTTCGCTTAAAAGACAGCCTATTTCAGCTCTGCTAATAAGATTAAGGTGAGGGCTCTCCGGGGTCATCTGATTGGATAATGTTTGATGTCCTGCCTCCGCTGTATGCTGATTGGACAGTCTTGCTTTTAGAGGCGTGCCCTTAATGTTCCAGTGTTCCTGTAACTGTTTAGTTTATGTTTTAAAGGTTCAATAGCCTTATTGATTTTTCAGAGATTAAAATTGTGTAGCTTTTATCTGTATACCCGGCTCCATTCCCTGTGTCCTCCACTTCCATGTCACCCACCCTGCAGCACAAGCATTAGTGCTGCTCTGCTGCCCACACGTGCAGTAACTTGCTCTCCTATTAAACCCACACACATAAAAAAAAGAAAACTTTCATTACAAACACTTTTTACTTTTCAACAAATTACCTGACAGCGATCTGATCTGATTTTATTTTATTTTATTTTATTTTTTTACCACTCAGATGAATGACTCGTCTTTGACTTCAGTTCAGTGTCTACTTTCAGCCTTTAATGTATGAAGAACACCTGCCTTGTTTTATGAAAACACAACAAAGCCACACAGCGGCAGGAGAGCATCACCCCTGCAGCTAACAGCTGTTAACACCACCAGAAAGTCCAACATCTATAGTATGAAAAACAACACAGCCAGATGTTTTTTCTTTTTTTCTTTTTCTTCTTCTCCTGGTTCGGTGTAAACGTGTGTGGAGTCTGGTATCACTTGTCTTTGATTAGATTAAGGCAGCTTTATCTGCTGGATCAAAGGTGTAGTATCACTAACTCCCAGGTATTTAGAGCATCAGGGTCAGGATACCATGTATGAGTTCGGAGTTGACATCTGTTGCCTCCGTGTTCTGTGTGTAATGTCCTGATCTTTTTACGTGTGTGTGTGTGTGTGTGAGGTAGACAGAATAGTTGCTCTGCTTTAGGAGATTTTAGGAGATCCTGGCCACACACAGGAGAAATAAGTCAGGCCTTGACTTGAAGATTGACTCTATTATTTTTAGACTCTAATGTAAAAGCTCTTACGGTAGCTCCTGGCTAATCAATACAGTTGTCTGATCAATACGCTTGATTGACAGACAGGTTGAGGTTGCCAAGGTTACTTGTACCTATTTTCTGGGATATTGGTTCTAAACTTAGGTTGTTGGATTAAAAGTCTATTTATAGGTTTGATGTCTGAGCTGCCCGTAATGGCTCTGTTTGTCCTCCCCGGGCACAATCGAGTCTTTCTAATATATTTTTTCTCAAAGTGCTGCAGTGAGTAAAACCCAAATGGAGTCCGCTGTTATTTAGCCTTTAAAATAACGCTACCGCTGTTTTCTCTGTGTTCTTCTTCTGTAGTACCACCAAGTATGGAGTCCTCACGTTTCTGCCCCGGTTCCTGTATGAGCAGATCAGGCGGGCTGCTAATGCCTTCTTCCTGTTCATCGCACTCATGCAGGTAAACCTCAACACACAAAACGCTAACAATATTTTTGGGAACTTTTTTGACATGAAAAAAATATGTACATTTTAAAAGAAAGTTCATAGAGGATAGTCACTAGATCACACGCTGTTGTCCCCATCATCATATACTCATTATACTTCTTTGCCTTGTGTTGAAAGCAATATCTGTTTGAGTATGCAAGCTGGACCGGTCATTGTGAATAGCTTGTATATAATCTAATGCAGTAATAACAACAACAACAACAACAACAACAACAACAACAACAAACGTTTATTTGCTCTCACCATCATCGTCCATTATGAATGCTCGAATGCTACTCAACATTCGCTATCAGCAATAATTGCTGCCTCTCTTGACTCTTAACAGCAAATCCCTGATGTATCACCGACCGGTCGCTACACGACGCTCGTCCCGCTCATCTTCATTCTCACCGTGGCCGGGATCAAAGAGATGATTGAGGACTATGTGAGTATCACAGCAGACGTTAGAGGTTTTTTTTTAAATGTTTTCAGTGTAGGAGGGACATCTAGTGATTTATCTTAAAATCTAATGCACCTTCTTCGGTTTCTTCACAGAAAAGACATAAAGCCGATAACACAGTCAACAAGAAGAAGACGACAGGTATCGAATGCATGTGTGTGTGTGTGTGTTTACTTATTAATGTACATCAACTGTCTGTGCATTTTTCCATGAGTGTGCTTGTGTCTATTTGCATGGTTTTGTTTTCCTTTCACGACTGACTCAATGGCTGTTGTCTGTCACTCACTATAGTGCAGACAAAAGTTTAGTCGCTATGAATACTGTATGAGAGCTGCTCTATGGCCCTGACTGATGGTGTTGTCCTTGTCTCTCAGTGCTGCGAAACGGAGCCTGGCAGACAATCATCTGGAAACAGGTAACCCTCACATCGCAGACTTCGTCTCTGTTACTTTCTCACTCATCACTGCTGCGCTGTCTCTTGCTCTCAGTCTATTGACATATACATTTCCTCTAATAATAGAGAGAATGCAAAAACTAGCAAATGAAACTACAGTACCAGTCAAAAGTTTGGTTCTGAATCAGTTAAAAAGTATGTCTGTCTGCAGGTGCAACATGATGCTTGCTGCTTGCTCTTTTAGTTTTGTGAAATTGGAGATTAAGCAAATCAAATTTCGTTAAATGATTACATTACCGTCTCAGAGAAGCTGCATTTCTGTCTCTGTCTCACCTGCTGTGCATTGATCACATATTCTCCTCCTCTTCCAGGATTTCTTATGTGCTTCTTTTTATGTGGCCAGACTACGGCCACTCGGTCTGTGTTGGGTCAGGATCTGTCTGTACTTATAAAAAGACACCCTGTCAATTAGTATTGATGTTTTAGAGTACATAAAACAGATAGTAAGTGAGCTGGTTTGTTGTTTTGGCCTTGATTCCACTTATATGTTGAGTACTTCTATATTAAAGTTACCCGAAACAAATCAGGGTCGTCATAGTGCAATCCATGATCTATGTTTGTTCTCATAAATCAAACTATTTCTTTGAGATCTTTGTCTTACGTACTCTATAACCGAGCCGGTCAGGTCATATCAAATCAAATTAGAGTCTTTGTTATGCGAGTGACATTAATGTCGAGCAGGAATTTACCCCCTTTGTTTTTTTAGAGTCAAACTACGTGAAGGAATTTGCTCCAGCTGCTTGTGAAGAGTTTTTTTTCTTTCTCCCACAACGGAGAGATCTGTACTTCTGTTTTAAATTTCTATTCTTTCTCTTATTATACATTTTGACTTTATCTCATAAAACTTAAAATAATTCCTCCTACTAAATGGAATGAGATGCAATACTTCTCCTTGTGCTTTGTACATAATGATCAATTACGGCGTAAGAGCAGTAAAGTAGTGCTCTGGTTGAAAGCCAATTTGCACTAAGTAAGTAAGCATGAGAAAGAGCTGTGTTAAGGCATTGATAATGCAGCAGTCATATATCATGTTATGTGTTGTAGTCTCACTTATCTCCACCTCTACAACTGGAAAACAAGTTGATCTTCAGATCCCATGAAAAACAAGCAGCCTCAACAACAAGATTTAACAGTTTACATTAGACCTGTTTCAACTTGTCTGTCCTGATGATGAAAACCCCAAATACTTTCCCATGAACGTTTTCTGATGTTGCCATATAGATATTTATTTTTAATTGGTCAATCCAATATACCACTTCATGGTGTGAATGGATTTTCAAAACCCTCCAGTTTTGCTAGGCTGAATTTTCTCGTTGGTCTTATGCAGCATTGTACTGTGTGCCAGAATTGATTTGATCAGTGAATTCAACTTTTTCTCATTTTGTTCTTCCTTATCTACGTGCTTGTAATTTCCTTTGTGTCCTACTCTGGTTCGCTCCTGTTACAGCTTAATCAAAATAATTGAAGCTATGCACCGCTGTGCTCGCTGTCACTTCATGTCTCATCGCTCACTGATCGACTTTCCCCCCCCCCTCCCACTCTCTCTTTCTCCCTGACCCCTCTACCTTGACACCCTCTCCCTCTTTTTTTACCCATTACGCCGTTGCACTACTAAACCCTGGGCTCAAGGTGGCAGTAGGAGACATTGTGAAGGTGACCAATGGCCAGCACCTTCCAGCTGACATGGTTATTGTGTCCTCCAGGTCAGACTTTAGTTTGTGTGTGTGTGTGTGTGTGTGTGTGTGTGTGTGTGTGTGTGTGTGTACTATATATGTTTTTAGGTAGTTTTAATATAATTAGAAGCTATAACTAGGAAATAAATGACTTTGAATGATCAAAAATGTCATGGATTGATTGTTTGCTGATTGATGGACAACTAATTTCATCACCACTATGTTTTGATGCAACCCTGCTTCTTCTCCACAGTGAGCCACAGGCCATGTGTTACACTGAGACCTCCAACCTGGATGGTGAAACCAACCTGAAGATCAGACAGGTAGGACACAGGAGCAGCATTTCATAAAAACACTCTATAAAACCAAAGGTTTAGTGAACTGAACATATTAATTCCATTCATTTATATCCACATGGTCACACACACAAGCTCCGATTGTGTTTTGTTGTAGTCTTTTTTTTTTTCTTTCTATCTCGTGGTTTTAATAATGTGTTTCCTGTTTTCACTTGCATTGCATTTCATAAAGAGCTTTGTGATCATTCTGTTTGGCAAAAGTAAATCATTAAACTTGACTTAATTTGTCATGCAGGGTCTCTCGCTCACAGCTGCTCTTCAGGGCCTGGAGGATCTGATGACGCTGTCCGGTCGTTTGGAGTGCGAAGGCCCCAACAGACACCTGTACGACTTCACTGGTACACTGCGGCTGGAAAACCAGAAGTGAGACACTCTCACACACACATACACAAAGCTTTCATAAAATGTGATGCACGGAAGTGTTAACATTATGCATCTATTTTACTCAAAAAAAAAAAAAAAAAAAAAAAATCCAGGTTGCCCTAAATCTGTATTCATTTATCATGTTCTGTTTCTCATCGCCTCTTTTTCTCCTCAGTCCCGCTCCCTTAGGTCCAGACCAGGTGTTGCTGCGCGGCGCCCAGCTCAGGAACACGCAGTGGGTCGTGGGAATCGTCGTCTACACTGGTCATGACTCCAAACTGATGCAGGTAAACTTAGTGTACTGTCTGGATTCGGTAACAAGCGAGTGTGTAGGTGTTTTTGAAGGGAAGTATGTTTATTATTCTTCAGTCCCAGAGTTTGAATTCCTTTGCCAAAAATGTAAAAAAAAACAAAAAACTTGTTTTTGTGTCATGACAAATGAAATCAGTAAAATAAAGAGGATTAGAGAGTGCCACAAGTTGATTTTTTTTTCACCCTTGTACCTTTGCCTGTCTTTTTTTCTGTTTCTGTCCTCCTCCCAGAACTCCACCAAGGCGCCACTGAAGCGCTCTAATGTGGAGCGAGTGACCAACATGCAGATCCTGGTCCTGTTTGGCATCTTGTTGGTTATGGCCCTGATCAGCTCTGTGGGCGCCGCCATCTGGAACAGAGAACACACTGAAGATGCCTGCTGGTACTTGTCCCGGGCTGGTGAGAAAACACACACACACACACACGATTTAAAAACTTCACAACCTGTATCTTGACTTTTCTTACATAAAATGAAATGTGCATATTTTGATCACAGGGTTGAAATTTCATTGTAAGTTTTCATTGTGGTGTGTTTACATGCAGGTGACATCTCCACTAACTTCGCATATAACCTGCTGACATTCATCATCCTTTACAACAACCTGATCCCCATCAGCCTGCTGGTCACACTGGAGGTGGTCAAGTTCACACAGGCCCTTTTCATCAATTGGGTACGAACCATTTGGGTTTTTTTTTTAAATACATGTTTCGAATATGAAAAACTATAATTTATCAAATATTTGTTGTTGTTTTTTTTTTACCTAAGGATGTGGAGATGTACTACTCAGAGACAGACACGCCAGCAATGGCTCGAACGTCTAATCTTAACGAGGAACTGGGCCAGGTCAGTCCTCCTCTCTCCTAAATAATTAGTGCTTGTAACATTACTGCATCTATACTCTCGATTATTTGATTTTGCTTCAGTTTCCCATCATCTGTCTGTCTTTCGCAGGTGAAGTATCTATTTTCCGACAAGACAGGGACTCTGACCTGTAACGTCATGCACTTTAAGAAGTGTACCATTGCGGGAATTACTTATGGGTTAGTCACCTTTATTTTATTTTATTGTAAATTCAATCTTTCCTCTTACAGTAGCTCTACCTGTAGAAGAAGCCATCTGCTTCAATAACACACCTTTTGTTTCCTTGAATCCCTAATTAATTAATGAAGTCATGACTCAGACTAACTTGTAGTAAAGAATGAGCTGTTTATTAATTTACCTGATTCATTGAAAAAAAAAATCTTTCATGCTTGATTTGGAAAAAAAAAAACTAATCAACTCATCAATTGAATTTATTCCTTTTGCTATACAACCTCATTCATCACTGCAGCCACTTCCCTGATCTTGACTGTGATCGCTCAATGGAGGACTTTAGGTTAGTGACCTCCTCCGCCCTTCTCATCTGTCTTCCCTCTCTAATACACTATTCTTTATTTAGCCTGAGCATGCTTTCAGAAATCAATTTACTGTGTGTGTGTGTGTGCACTTTGCTCGGAATAATGGATAATAAAAATACGCCTGAAATACTGGATTTGTTGTTTGGATACTGGAAAATTCTCCGATACATTTGTCTGCATACAGTAATAACTAGATTATGTTTTGTATGACAGCAATCTGCCGTCCAACAGCAATAATTCAACAGAGTTTGACGACCCGACTCTCATCCAGAACATCGAAAAAGAGCACGTAGGTGTCACCGACGGTTTTCTTCTTGTTTGCAGCAAACTGATCCTGCACACAATTGACCAGGTTGATAATGGTTGTGTGTGTGTGTGTCTGTGTGTGTGTGTGTCCAGCCTACATCGCCTCAGATCTGCGAGTTCCTGACCATGATGGCAGTGTGCCACACAGTGGTCCCAGAGAGAGAGGGAGACCAGATCATATACCAGGCCTCCTCACCAGATGAAGGAGCGCTGGTCAAAGGAGCCAAAGGACTTGGCTTTGTCTTCACTGCAAGGACCCCACATTCAGTCATCATTGAAGCTGTAAGTGTTTATTATTTATATGCAGATTTTTATTGTGGCAAGAGATGCTTTTTTTTGTTGTAATGCGGAGGAGATGACATTTTGTGTGGTGGGTTTCAGAGAGGAAAAGAGATGAGCTACGAGCTACTGAATGTGCTGGAGTTTTCCAGGTAATACTCCCATAAAAATTGTTCTCAGTCAATAAATAACTCTGTAACTAGAGTGTGTTTTTTGAAACTAAAAGCCACCTTCTTTTTCAGTAACCGCAAACGCATGTCTGTTGTGGTCAGGACCCCCAATGGGAAACTACGGCTGTACTGCAAAGGAGCTGTATGTTTATCTCATTATCAGTGTAGTGTAGCGCTCCAATAGTCTGCAAAGAACTATAGTCGAATTGCATATTAATGCGAGATCGTTTTTTTTTTTTTGCAGGATAATGTCATTTTTGAACGTCTGACTGATGCATCGCAGTACAAAGACTTAACTGTTGCTCATCTCGAACAATTTGCTACTGAAGGTAAGTTAAAGAAAGTGGAGCTGAAGCCATATTTGAGTTTTTTTTGTTTTACTTTATATCCATTTTTCTTTGTGTTGATGTCTTTACTGATCTATTATTTGGTAAAGAGCACATCATGACTTGACATTACTTGGTCCCATCTCTGTTTCTAGGTTGAAATCTCTCTGGAGTTTCCTCCGCTCTGTCTCTTTTTCAGTCTTCCAGCATTCTCAAAGCTAAAAAAACATATTTTGGCCTATTCCCGCCCAGTTTTAAAAACTCATCTCCTCCATGAGCACTCTGATTGATCGTTCTATCCTCCTCCTATCCATCCAGGCCTGAGGACTTTGTGTTTCGCCTATGTTGACCTGGAGGAAGGCGCGTACCAGGAGTGGCTGAAGGAGTACAATCGGGTCAGCACTGTGCTCAAAGACCGTGCTCAGAAACTAGAGGAGTGTTATGAACTACTGGAAAAGGTCAGTTCATAGTAATGTATTTATTTACAGGTCCTAAAATAAAGTGTTTCACCAGCCTTTTCTTCAGCCACACATGTTTGCCAGCAGATGGCAGAGTTGCTCCAGTGTTTCCTGCACTTCAGTAACTATGGTCCTACTTCACTCAAGTGTTTTAACTTGTGTGTCTTATCTTTTAAGCAGAATATAAAGACACATTCTGCTCTTTGCTAAAAGGTCTCCCATTGTGACAGGGTGGCATGTTGTTTGGTCAGAAAGGTTGCATTATATAAGGGAAAAAGTGAACAACGGTGATATAGAGATTTGAGCTGACACGCATGCAAGAGAGAATTGAACTGATCGGTGGGAAAACTGAGGATTTAGAGGAGAGAGTAGAGGTGAGAAAACTAAGAGAAGAGAGAAAAAAAGGAAGAGGAAGCAGGAGGAGAAGGGGCGCTCAGACTGGGAGACCACAAGGGTAATTACCTGCGCCAGCCTGCCAAAAGCCCCATAAAACTGGAGTCAACAACACAGTAGTGTTACCATGTGTGTCTGTGCAAGTGTTTGTGTGTGCATCCGAGTGTGTCTAATAAGGGTACATGTGCATTTAAATGCTGAACAAATTAAAGCAGGGAGGGGGGAGGGGGGGGAGGGGGTAACTTCTTGGCACAAAGACACAGAGCTGGTACAGAAATCTGCTGTACCTACTGAACTAAACTCGCTGGAATCCTCAAAATTGGATATAGATGATGTTCTCTGGAGAGAAAGAGCCCTCACATACAGGCTAGAGACGTCTGGCTGTATCCTAATTATTATGATTATTTATTTTAACTTGCTTTCCTCTTCTTTTTTTTTAAAACATATTTCATTGTCACTCTCTTTTTGAATCTTGCTCCTTCGTTCCACCAACAGAACTTAATGCTGCTGGGCGCCACGGCCATAGAAGACCGTCTCCAGGCCGGCGTGCCCGAGACCATCGCCACTCTGATGAGGGCTGACATCAAGATATGGGTTCTTACTGGAGACAAGCAGGAGACTGCCATCAACATAGGTGAGTATATAAATATAAGTTGTAGCTCTCAACGTGCAGAGAAGGTGAAAGCAGCTTATAGTGGAGTATTTACCAATGACGGCGTGGAAGTCCCCTTCGTTTTAATTAAATTATGATGGAAATAATAGCAGGCATTATATGCTCTGTGAAATTCCAGACATGTCTCCAGTGTCTCAGTGAATCGCCGGAGTACTCTGTGTAGAAGGGACATAAAGTTGCTCAGTAATGATATTGGTGCGTTTGGTTTCTTTTGGCAGTCGTACAGGAAGTTTGGTGGCAGATGTCCAAAAAAGCAGGACTTCGAGTAGAAACTTGGTCGCTCTTAGTTTAACGTTTGGGACATCGCCAGAAACTGTACTGTTCAAATCCTCTTTTCATTTGTCACGCAACTTTCATATGAATACACTGATATATTTTTCTTGTATTCAGGATAATTGTTACCTATTACCTATTGTCCTATGTTTAAGTCTTGGCTGCTATACTATAGGGATATGAGGATGGCCACATACTGATGAAGGAGAACTGGAGTGAGATAGCCATGTGTGGAGCAGGAAGCAGTTTTTCACCTGTGTTTTCGCTTTAAGTAAATGTAATCTCTCTCCTGCCTTCCACTATCTGTTTCTGCTCCTCAGGTTACTCCTGTCGCCTGGTGACACACGGTATGTCCCTCATCATCGTCAACGAGGACTCTCTGGATGTGAGTAGATCCTCCTCTTTCTGCTGACTTCCATCCTGTCTGTCTACACTGTGGACAGTATCGGGACTTTTTTTTTTTTTTTTTCGTGTTATGAGTACAGGAGGGGTTTGTGAGGGTGGAGGTGGGCGTCTTAAGAAGGTTACCGTGGGAACAAGGGTGTGGTCCATAGCCAGATTGGTGGGTGGGGCTCTTTGTGTGCACACAGGTGCAGATAATTAAAGTCTCTGGTGTCCCTTTGGAGAAACGGATGAAAAGAGACGAGTAGTGAACTATCACTTCTGTCCCCCTCTCCGTTTCATAAGCATTCACATACAGTACCTGGTTTTCAGTGATCACACAGTGTCCTCACTCTATTTCTGTCTTTTTATCTAACCTATTTCTGGTTAAGTGCAAGCCGAAGGTACAGAATGTAGATGTGTCTGATCTATTTTTTGTATCTATCCTATTTACTATTTAAAGTGAGATGTGAGACCTTCTAGATCTTTTACCCCAGTTATTGTGTTGCTTCATGTGTGACTGCTTCACTTAAGTGGCTTGATTGCTGTCATGCGTCTCTGTGTCTGGTCTTCCTTTCACACACTCTCACTCATGCACAAACACTCCCAGACTACCACATGTGTGCCCACACTAAACATATACACAGTGTATTCACTTTTACAGTCTGTTTATCTATGAAAAGGGGGGAGATTATGGCTCATAAATGTTAAGCATTGGCACTCTGTGTGTGTGTGTGTGTGTGTGTGTGTGTAGGTGCCCATTTGTAGGCCCCATGTGTGCATTAAACCTAGATGCAGAGACATCTATATTTACATTCATAATTTTCTCACTTCGTATAAGTCATTTCACAGATGGTGGGAGTCTTGGACTGTGAGTTTTGTGATTTTTATTAGTCTATAACATGATCAACATGACATCAGAGGCCTCTATGTGGTCAACATTGCATCCAGTTGGAATTCTATCTGAAAGGATTTTAATGTCGGCCACGATTTTCGATTTAATTGCACAACTTCACACCTATAATCAGTTTGCTTTCCTGTATTAGGCCAACTTCTTGTAAAAAAGAGGTATTTGTGAAATGTGCATCAAAGTGATGTCTAGTAAGTGCCAGGCTGGGAAGTGCTGGTCTAAAAGCCAGACGGCATGCAAGGTCACTAGACGCGGAGTAAATTGAGTTGGACCGGGTGAGCATTTTCATGTCAGGGTAATAAGGGTGAGAATTATCCTATGCAATTAGTACAGAAGGGTGAAAGTCAATATAGTTAGCACAGTAAGTAGATCATGTTTGTTCACATACTATACAAGTAAACAGTCAAACTGTATTTGCTATCTGGCCTGGAGCATCTTATATTTATATGAAGAAAAAAATCTTCTTTTTTTTGTACTGCTGTTATTTCTTATACATATTTTAATTATTATTATTATCTATAATCATATTACTATAATTTCAGCCAAATTGAACATAATGCCCATCACATTGATGTAGATCTATCACTACACAAGACGTGTTTTGTTATTATTGGGTGTGAATATTTTTCCACCTCCATGTCAGGAAAAAAAAAATCTGTTCAAATTCTTTTCCATTGGAACAATTTTCAGGCAGAAAAAAAAAATATATATATATATATATATCTTCCTGAGCTGAGAGACTTGAAATGATGCAGGCTGTAGCTGAGAGGTGCTGTCTTAAGATGAGACTTCCAGTATAAACAAAAGACTATGGTGAGAGTGGTGGATTAAAGTGGGCTGAGCTAATCAAGTATTTATAGAGAGAACTTTAAAACAACTCTGTGTGGTAGAGAATCGGTCTTTCAGATGGAAAAGCTGGCCTCGATACACTGTAATGGCATTTATCCACCCTGCTGATATATCCCTTAGATGAGTTTTTGAATGTTCGGTAACTCCAGTTGTTTAGATTAAAGTAGACAAGATTTATTGTCGTTAAACACAGTAACTACCGTGCTCTGTAGATGACCCTGACACAAAAAAAAAGAAACTGTCTTAATTTTGGAGTGAATAAAAATCTGCTCGATGATTATTGTTGAAGAGTTTTAAGATGAAAGCATTTCATTAGCATTCATTACTCAAAAGGGGTTTCAAGTGGTTGTACTAACACATTAGTACATAGCTGGAAAGCTGAGAGGGACAGCTGGTTGACATGAAACGTACACCATGGGTCATGAGAGGAATTTTTCATGTGACAAGTGCATGATCTACAGTTAGGGACACTTTTGTGTGTGTGTGTGTGTGTGTACATGCAACACAACAATATAAACTGCTTTAACATAAAAATTTAAACCGAATATACAATAATCACATCCAAACATCAGAAACTCATCAGACCAGGTATTCAGTATTTGCTCTCTGTATGCATATGTAGCGTGCTTGTGCGTGCACGTGGCGTCGCCGTCATGTCCGTCGTTCAGGACGACTTCAGAGAGCTCTGATTGTAAAGTGGTGATCGGCGCGGATGAAAAGCGACGCTGTGTCTTCAGAGTAACACTTATCTCTCACTTAAAATAACTTGCTCAGCTTCTTCGTGTGTATAACGCGCACATGAGTGAAAACAGAAGCAGCTTATCAAAAACTCGTTTGACCTCTTGCCCCCCCCCCCCCCCCCCCCCCCCCCCCCAAAAAAAAAAATTTTGTCCTACCTTTTCTTCTTCTCTATCGTACCATCTTCCTTCTGTTGTCAGTGTGAAAGGATGATCTGCTGGAGCAGATGCATCCACCCCCTCAGCCATTCTCCGCTCCATGTCTCCTTCACACCACTACCTCCACATCTGTCAACACCCTCTCTATGCACAGGAAGCGACTACACGGCCTCTGTGACGGGGGGGAAAAATGTGTGTGTGTGTGTTAGAGGGAGAGCAAGTACAAGCAACAAAATATGTGTTTATCTTTGTGGACTGAATAAAGCAGTGGGAGTGTTTATTGTTCTTCATGTATGAGATAGACAATCTGGAGAGAGAGAGAGAAAGGGACAGAGAGGGGAGACGAAGGATTAAGCCACGTGAGGGCGATGAGTGAATTGTAATGCAATCTCCTTTTGGTGCTCCTCCTCATCAAAACAAACCCTGTGAGCAATGCCTCCTGGGTAAACGGTTTTGCGACCGCTGGAGCTGTGACAAGCGCCATCTGTCACCTTCAGAACACAAGCCACACACAGACTGACACAAACCTTTACCCCGTCTTCTTCTGTTCAATCAATACTCAAGCATGTACAATTGGGTCTCATTTTTCTTCTTATTTCTGACTCTGACACACACACACACACACACACACAGTTTACTCTAGATGCAGTGGCATACAGTCGGCCCCGTCAGCTTGATAGTTCTGAATATATATTTCATCAAACTTCACCACAACCCCCCTCTCCCCATCATGCAGCCCACAGTACAACTCTTAAACAAACAATATCTTTCTTCTGCTCATTAATCATCTTTATGCACTCACACACACACATTTACACACATCCAGTGCCTTAACTAGCATGTATTGTTCAGGAATTTATAACATATATTTTTTGTACATCAGGCCTCCCACAAGTTCACATGTGTCTGTGATTTTTTTAGGTTTTGTGATTTTTTTTTTTTCTTGGTTAGCGCCGCTGTGTGTGTGTGTGTGTGTGGCTCAGGCAGCAGAGGATGTGGGTGTTTGCACAGATGTGCAGTCTGATAATTAAACGGGATATTAAAACTCACTGGTGACAGAATCTGCACTTCAGATATGAGCGCGTCTTTCTCCACCTTCTTTTCACTCAGCAGCTCTGCTCTCTCTTGCAGGCTTTCCCCCAGTTTTGTTCACACTCCTGGTCTTTTGTCTTCTTTTCTCATTTATCTTGCTTAGCTTCTTTTTTTTTCAGGGTTTTATACTCTTCACGTTTGTACATTTTCCATCATGGGTCTAACCTTTAAACGCTCTGTTTTAAAAGGAGAGGGTGGCCTGGAACAGATTAACCTTTTTGCTTTCCTTGTCCTCACACTGCTTTCATTTATATTCATATATAAATGTGTGTGTGTGTGTGTTTATCGTTATGCGTTTTATGGTTAAGTATTCAAAGACAGAAGGTGACCTGCGATATCTCAAACTGCCCCCATACTCTGCCCATTTTCTGATCCAAATATAAACCTGATAAAATTCCAGGCAGAAGGTCCTGTGAACATGGTTTACAAAGTGTGTGTGTGTGTGTGTGTGTGTGTGTGTGTGTGTAATAGGTTTTCCGCCCTCTTCGAGCACAGATGCATATGAAAAATAAACATTTAGTTTGGAACATAAAAACGCCTAGTAATGAGATCTGTCACATTGCGATTGGTGCAATCAAAGAACTAAGAACATTTTTATCCTCTGAGGTCTCCAAAAATAGTGTGTAATTTAGCGTGAGAAAGAGGGAAGTAACATAGTAATGTATTTTTCTTTGGTCTCATGTTTATTCTCTTTGAAAAAAGTGTTAACAGATCATACCGGATCCTTATGTGAGCTGTTTCTTTTCATGTTAAAAACGACATTCGTGTGTTTTAAAAGGATACAGTGAGTCTCGGACTTTCTGTTCTGTTTAGTGAGTGGCTGCCTGATAGCTTTAAGTGCTAACTAGTGGTTGTAACCTTAATTGCCTTTTTAATATTGTATAGCTCCCTGCAGACTGCCTGCTTATTATCCCGGGGTTATCTTAGCCGGTGCTAAAGCTTTGACAGGACCTGCTGTGACAACTCGCAGCGGTGTAGGCTGGTGAGCTGTTTGCATTCACTCTGGGATTGACCCGTGTGTGTGTGTGTGTGTGTGTGTGTGACCCCTCTCTATCTTTGCCTGCACAGGTTCATGCTATGGTGAATATCAGACACAACTAGAGATTGAGACATTATTTATTTATCATTATTGTTTTAAATAATAAAAAAAAAAACTGGAATTTGCAACTGTCTTCATCTGTCTTCAAGACTTGAAGCTTCAACACCCTCCATCCCAAACATGTGTCATGTACTACAGTGTTTTTATACAATCATTTTTCACTTATGCGCTGTTTACTTTGTGTTACGCTGCCGAGGCTTTTTGTGTCCATTCCTACGTGATGAGGTGAAGACAAGCTTTGTCAGATTCTCACACATGCACCGCACGTGAACCGCTCGCACAACCCCCCGCCAGCCCGCCGTGCACTTACATGCTAATAGACACACTCATACATGCATACATGTGTTTTTTTTATCCCTCTATAAAAACACATGCACTGCACACACACACACATAGACACTTTTTTGAGTTTCACAACCCTGACAACCTGTAATCTCCTTTTTAATCCTTTCATTATATTTTTGTTTTCCTTCACCGTGTTTTGGGGGAAAAAGGTGAGTGCAAACAGGAATTCCGGCATACAAAGAAAAACACGCGGCCTCAGGCTGAGAAAACAAGAGCAGGGGGGAAGAGGAGGGACAGTTGTGTGCGGTGAGAATGCACGTGTACATTTTGTTTGGCGAGATAGACTGCATTGTTCATATGATTGTGTTGCACATGTAATGTATAAATCGGTGTGTTTTTTTTTGTCTTGCATATGCTTATCATTTGACAGAGAGGTCATCTCGCTGCAGGTCACTGGACTCTCAGGTCTGATGACCTCCAGTAACCCCTTGTGAAAGACTGTGTAGATATAAATGGTGCCAAATCTTTTTTTTTTTTAAATGTTTGTGCACTTTTGTGCCTGGAAAGTTTGGTCTTGTGTAGCTAATTGCTATGAGATTTGTTGTATCGCCTACGTTTCCACAAACAATTCCTCGTATGGTTCATTTCAGTTTGCATCAGTTCTTGTAGTTTATGTGCATAAGCTGAATTCCAACACAACTCACACACTCACACACACACACACAGAAAGTTCGGGAGCTGTGTGTCACACTATTGGACAACACTTGATGGATAAAACATTCCTCTTCCATCTATTTAATGTTGGACAGCAGTTTTGCCATTTTGGACAAGTTGACAACATTTCTACAGACTAGAAATGAATAAAACAGAGAGGATGACATGCAGCTAAAGTGCCTGGCTGGAATCAAACTGGGAACATTGTGGTTATATGATGCATGTTTTAACCACTAGGCCACTGGGTCGCCCTGTTGGAGAGATTTTTTTCATGGTTTATAAGCTGGATGAACTGGTGATCTCCTTAATGGAAAGGGACTGCGGTTCAAAAGTCTAAAACTGTTGTGTGTGTGTGTGTGTGTGTGTGTGTAATAGCTCTTAACTCTAGTTTTTACTATTTTCACATGGTGACGTTTCTTATTGGTTAACTAACAAAATGGCCAAATAACTGTTATGTCACTTAAGTTCAACACTGAAACATTACAGATTCATGTAGTGTAATGCTGATCCTCTTTACTTCTTTATTTACTTTCTTTAATGTGTGTGTGTGTGTGTGTGTGTGTGTGTGTGTGTGTGTGTGTGTGTGTGTGTGTGTGCGTGCGTGCGTGTGGGAGGGGGGGCCTGACTGGTAGCCAGTAGCGTGCCTGTTCCTCCACATGGAATTTATTACATCTCTGTGGGATGTTTATTTTCTCTATTAATCCCTGTTCCTTTATTATCAAGAGCTCCATCAAAACTGCCCCAAACTACTGCGCTGCAGGCAAGCTGGCATCCACACAAACACACACTCGCAATCACACACACACACACACACACACTTACACTTTGCTGTTACACACCAGTGATGTATTTACAACATTAGTCCACCTCATTTATCTTTTTTTTCCTTCTCTGCTCTGCGTGTGTTTGTCATTCTTTCTCTTGTGCCTTTTTTTTTTTTTCATCTGCTGTGTTATGTTACTGTTACTGCTTTGTGATTTAAGATATGTCCATGGTTCAAGAATATGCCATCTGGAGCTTGTAGCATCAGTGTGTTGTGATAGTGTCTACAACAACTGTGAACTTTTATAGTGGCATTCTTAATTGTTTAGTCTACACAGAAGCAAATTTCTTCCCCCTGGATGAAAGCATCCTGTTCCACCGGCAGCATATGTCTTTCATTTGCCAACAGCGGTTTTGACCTTTTCAACAAATTTGTTGTAGTGTTTTGATGTGTGTGTGTGTTTGATTTGTATTTTTAACACTTTGTGAGACAATATTCCACCACCACAAAAAAAATTTTTTTTTTAAATTAAAACCTAAAAAGAGTCATTTTCAGGATTAGATTTAGAGTTATAACAGGTTAGTTTGGATTTAAAGATGAGATCCTCATCAATTAGAGGTGAGGATCAGGGTTAGAGGTTCGGTTTTCACTGTAAACCAACAGGGATTCCTGTTTGTTTGTTTGTATGTTGCTGACGTGAAGACAAAATGCTGGAGGAAAAAGGAGCACTTTCAATTAAACCGTCCTTTAGGGTTAAGAAATCTGTGTCTTTCTCCTTGCAGGCTACTCGTGCCACTTTGACTGCTCACTGTTCATCCCTGGGCGACTCTCTGAAGAAGGAAAATGAGCTGGCATTGATCATCGATGGCCAGACGCTGAAGTACGCCCTGTCCTTCGAGCTCCGCCAGGCCTTCATTGACTTGGCGTTATCCTGCAAGGCCGTCATCTGCTGCCGGTAGGGAGCACTAATTCATGAAATATGTACACACAAAAATGTTTTATGGATTCATTGGAAAGCTCAAACCAATGAAACGTTGCAGTTTATGATCAGCATTTTAACCCCTCAAATCTACAAGGGTGCCCCGTGCACACATCTTATAGGATGCTTTCATACAAGCCTGAAAAAATAAATAAATTCTGAATATGCAACGCATGTTGCATTATACATCATCTTTTATTTGGATCGCGATGACATCCAAAACATGTATGTATAAATCCAGATAGAGTCTTAGTAGAAGGTGGGCGAGAGTGTGTGTCACTGGGATTTACGTCAACAAACCGGTCCTTTTTTTAAAAAAATAAAGTTAAGTAAGCAAATCAAGCACCTGGAGGCACCTATTAAAGTTAAAATGCACACAAAAAAGGTTCATTGAACCTCACCGCGTAGGTCTCAATCCCTGGCGTGCATGCGTGTGCGTTTGTGTTTGTAAAGGTTGTCAGTTGCCCAGGGTCAGCAAATGAATGAGGATGATAAGAGCCTGTTGCACTGCACAGTTGGAGTAATGTAATGCACTGTGCTGCATCTGAAATGTCACAGTCATGACTCACTTACTGCCGGTACCCCTCTAACGGGCACCGACGCACATGTTCCTAGAATGTTTACTGCATGTTCCCTTTTTTGGTCATGTTCCACTCGGCACCAGCTGTGATGTTTAACAAAAGAGTTTCCACTCATCTTTTGTCTCTGTGTGTTTCGGTGTGTGTGTGTGTGTGTGTGTTTCGGTGTGTGTGCACGTGCAGGCTGGAGGGAAGTAATTGACTCTCCCCTGCATATCCAGGCCATATCCGGACTCAGGTCTCCGAAGGCCTTGCAAACAGCCTCCAGCTTCCTTTACTCACTCCATCCCTCTTTCTGTCTGTCCCTCTTTTCTTCCCTTCATTCCTTAACCTCCCTATCCTCAACAGAACTGCATATCAAACTTCCAATTTTTTTTTTTCCATGTAGACCAAAATGTGTCCATCATATTCCTGATATGAATATGAATTTTGTTTTATTTAGCAAAACTTGTTGTTAAGACAACATTTAATATTTGAGGACTTTGGCTTCTTTTGTCAAACGAAAACAAAAAGGTTCTGGTGGTTGTATATTTAAAGCAAGGCATCAAATAAAGTATAGCTCTAGTATCAGCAGTGGATCCCAACCTTTAAGCCTGTGACCTGTTAACATGAGAATAATTGTAAGGTCTGATGAGGTTAAACTACCCAGAACCCCATGTTGATGACCTAATGGTCATTAGGTGTGTTTTGTAGTGATCATATGTGCACATTCACCACAATATCATTGACAAGGTGTCTGTGTGTAATGAGCTACAGCTTTGACTTTAAAGTGTAGAGGTGTTGGTGAGATAATGTCCCATCTACGTTATGTGTGTGAGGGTTCACAGTTTAGGAGTGTGTGTGTGTGAGCGTGTGCGTGTGTGTGTCTCAGGGGCTGCAGAGTCGGGTGCAACCATACGCATGGGTTCCTGACTTCACTACCCGTTTGTTTATAGGAGGCCTCAGTGGCTGCTTATTTTCTGCCGAGTTCCACCGTCAAGAGCACTGGGAGCCTTTCATCTCACCAACACCGCTTTACACAATCCCAGACACTGTTAGCAGTGTTTAGAGGAAAGGTAGAGCGAAACAGAAACGGAGAGAGAGATAGAAGAGAGATAAAAAGAGATTTGTGGTCAAAGGCCGAGACACACACACACACACACACACACACATACATCAGACGCAGAAACAGGAAAAACAAAGAGCAGAGGTTGATCCCATCCTTCAGCAACTACTACAGAGGCCAGAAGACTCTCTGAGGTTTTCCCCTGGAAATATCCCGTGGTGTGTGTGTGTGGTGTGGTGCAGGGTGTGTGTGTGTAAATTTGTGCACACGCCTGTGTACAGATGAATACTGAACAGAGACCACCCAGCTCTGTGATTTCAGCTTGACCGGGACATGATCCTACTTACATATTCATAGAGGATAGACCATCTTTATGACTTGTGGACTTCCAGCAGGATGTGTGTGTGTGTGTGTGTGTGTGTGTGTGTAATACATGTGTATGAGGGTAATACATCTGCTCATGATTTCATTCAGTCAAATTTTTTTCCAAAAGCATGATGTTGCATGCATGTGATGGCTCCCGCAGCGCAGCAGCACACGATTTTATGTTCTATCATTATCAGAGCTTTGTGAACATGCTACTGTGATACTGCTTACCAGTGTTGATACCCAAAGTACTATAGTCTAATACATGGCTGCGGGCCAGGTAATTATTATAATCAGTGAAAAGTAATATAAATATTTAATATTGGGATTTTGGCAAGTGGCAGATTGCTGAATATCTACTTTCTGCTTTATGATAGTGTCCTGTAGGCCCATATATACCTTCAAATGTATGAATTTAATGTAAAAATCCAAATTGCCAACCTTAAATTGTAACTAAAACACCTGCAACTAGGACTCATATTACACATAAGCCACTACAGTTGCAAGTCCTGTACTGTGGGAAATATAACCCGCTTTGTTATAACATATTTAATCCCAGTACCAGTATCATCTTTCGTATTTGTATTTAACTGTACAGGCTGCAGGTAGTAAGAACAAGACTCACTTAAGCTGTGCGCATGTGAAAGACGGGGCAGTAGGAACGCCTCCTCATACAAAGCATGTTTTGAAAACAGAGATGAAGACAAATTCAAGCCCAGTCTGGATTTCTCCCACACAGCCGTAGTGTCATTACATTCCTGCCAATCAAAGCTTTGTTACTAAAAATGAGCCATTTATCCAAAGCTGAAATCCGGACTATAAAAATAACAAAGGCACGCAAAAAAACAAGAAGTAAAAAAAAAAAAAAACTAATATTGCGACACAGTTGAGAGTTTCAGAATAGCGACTAAATGGACATTGAAATTTCCATCGTGTCAACTCTAAAGCCAATATGATCGAGTCCGTAAAGTGCTCTGCAAAAATGGTGAGATTGTAAATAATTAGCTTTCAAACTAAAAAAAAAAACATTTAGATGAAATGAGGAAAATAATCCCCTTAAAAGACAAAGAACAAGATGAGCGGCACCTTGTTCACCTTGTTTCTTTTTATTATTATTCTTCTTTAAAGCTTCTACAGCTTCTCTCCATTGCAGATGAAGGCAGAAGTGAAGGATTTATGGAAAGATTACAACCAAAAACCCCAGTATGTGTGTGTGTGTGTGTGTGTGTGTGTGTGGATAGAGGCTGCCAGTCATCTCATCCTTTGGTCGCATTTGTTCACAGATGCAACACATGGCCCCCATAAAATGAAAAAAAAAATATCCATAGTACTTCAGTAAATGCAGCTGCCCCCGAGGGAAGCGTCGTGTAATGGATCCTCGCTGAGTCCTTCATTGTCAGTGAAGAGACAGAACCGGTTATAGAGAGAGGATCAGTGATACAGGTCAAGAAGGTGGAGTACCATTGAAAGCTCCCCGAACACACGCACGCCCACACACACACACACACACTTGGAGGCGCACTCAGATGTATGCAGACATGCACGGACATACATGTACATATAAACACATTAGATGTGAGCTACCCAGAGTCTTAATAGCAGAACAATGAATCATTGTTTCCTAATACCGAGTGAAGAGCAGTAAACAGAGCCCTGCAGCGCGTGCATGTTTCTGCCAGCTCTGTATCCATCTCTTTATTTTTCCCTTTCAACTGTTTCCCACTCGTACTTTTATTTTTTCCAAGTTTATTCTCCCTTTTCTTCTGTCTTCCTCTCTCGTGGCACTCTCTTTTATCTTCTCCAACTCTAATTTTCCACAAGTACAGACAGCTGTATATACTTAATATCCGACAGCCATCTCTATCTCTTCTGTTTCTACCTTTTTTTTTTTTGTGTGTGTTTCTACAGAGTGTCTCCGCTGCAAAAGTCCGAGATCGTGGATATGGTGAAGAAACACGTGAAAGCCATCACGCTGGCGATAGGCGATGGCGCGAACGATGTGGGCATGATCCAAACGGCGCACGTCGGAGTGGGAATCAGCGGCAACGAAGGCATGCAGGCCACCAACTCCTCGGACTACTCCATAGCACAGGTGGGGTGCAGACAGCATCGCGAGGCAGAGCACATTCTTTCACATGCACGGTTATGGTCTTACAAATATGTTACAGGCTTTAGATGCATATGTAGATAATGAATACCAGTTTGCTTGTCCACTCTGCTTATGTGTCTTAAGGCGAGACACCGAGTCAAACCTGCTCACTGTTCAATTGATCCCAATCTTTTATTCCCTGGAGGGGAAGGGGGGGGTTAAAAGCTGCTTAAAGGAGAATTTACTTACAGACGTCTCTCAAGTAACGATGCAAACGCACAGATTTTTGCAAATGTTGTCCTCATGAATTGCTTTGTTGATTATATAGAAGCTGCAGAAAAGTCATTTATCAGTAAAAAATGTCCAAACATTCTCCACTTTCAGCTTTTTAAATGTGAGAATTTGCATTGTTGCACAAACCAGGCGATTTTTAAAAAAATGTCACCGTGGGTCCTATTAAAATTTTAACAATACATGTTTTACTATTTTATTACCTGTAATAGAGAAAAAAACAATTTATTAACTGTAGTGAATAAGAGAAAGAAAGCTGCATTAAAAATGAACAGGATAGGATAAAAATGGCACTCAAAGGAATCTCCTGAACTGCTGAGTCTTGTCTCCTCCGTCTCTGTCTCACACACTGTGTCACTTCCACCGTTTCAGTTGTTTATCTCATAGCCTTTGGGCATCTTGCACAACTTCTCTATCAGTGAGCCTCCTCTTTCCTCAACTTTCTCTCCTCCGGGTCACATTCTTGATATCTTTGCTGTTCTCTGTCTGTCTCACTCTCTTTTTCTCAGATTATGTGAATGTTTCTCTGATTTCTCTTTCTCTCTCCTATTGGCAGTTCTCCTACCTAGAGAAGCTGCTATTGGTCCACGGGGCGTGGAGCTACAACCGTGTCACCAAGTGCATACTCTACTGTTTCTATAAGAACGTGGTCCTCTACATAATAGAGGTAGATACATCTTTGTATTACACACTTACACACACACACACACACACGGTTGCATTAACAGAGACGTCTTGCAGCTGTTTGTCGACATGGCTGACAGTGATGGACGAGGTGCCCTTCTGGTGTCTGCTTTCTGTCTCTATTGCACACACACATGCACAGAAAAAAAAAACGTGTGTTTAGATCAGCAGTGATGAGGCCTTGGCTCCAAGGGTCGACAGCTATGTGTGTGTGTGTGTGTGTGTGTGTGTGTGTGAGATGAGGGGACACACTGCAGCCTGGCCTGCCTGTTATGAGGGGTATTTGTCAGCTGTGCTCCCCCCTCACCCCTCACCCCTCACCCTCTGTCTGACATTAAGGATGCCAGCAGGTGCAGGTCCTCATGGGAGCCACCGCCTGTAGCCTAATGTCCCGCTCACACCACCACTTTGTCCCTGTGTATGTGTGTGTATGTGTGTGTATATGAGTGTGTGTGTTTCCATGATTATCTCACATGATTGGCTCCCTGCAGAGTGTTCTAGGTCAAAGGTTAGAGACTGTCTCTGTCCACTTAGTGGAGACAGAATAAGGGGGATGGGTGTGTGTGTGATTTTGTGTATCTGACCTCACCCCCTAGGCTGTTTGCTCCACTGTATGCCCCAGGAATGCCACAACACCCACCAGCGGCCCCAAACATTTTCTCTATCTGCCCTCAGATCAGATTGTGTCTGCTCAGTCTGCATGTGTGTGTGTGTGTGTGTGTGTGTGTGTTTGTGTGTGTGTGTGTGTGTGTGTGTGTAGAGGTTAATGGAGGTTTACCCTGAGCCAGAGTCACATTTAGACACTGTGTTTTGGTAAATTAACTTCTATAAAGTCTGAAAGTGGTTTCAGCACCAGCCACAACCTGACTTTGGAATGAATCCTGAGTCCCAACGAGCACGATACAGCGCTACAGGACATGCAGCAACTCTACTAGCACATCTTAGATTTAAAAATCAAGATATTCTTTGGAATAATTGACCAACAATATTATATTTGATATTTTATTAGTTTCTTTTTATGTGTCTTTACTGGGGGATGAACAGCTTTTGCTCAGTTGCTCTTATCCTGTACTATAAAGTACTTCAAGAGGATCTTTCACATCATTAAGTGTACCTGAATCTTAACTTGTGAACAATTTAGTTTTTCCTCAAAGTGAGCGTAAGTGAGCAACAGTGCTCTGGGTTTTGTTAATTAAAGGCATGTGTCCGTATCAGTTGTGAACACCAGCAAACATTTGGCCAGCTCTCCCTGCTGCTTCCACTATCAGTAACTCCCTAAGGCCGTTTTACCCTCCACTATTGTTCCTCTCATCCCCTCTCATCCCTCTCTTTGTGTCCCAGCTCTGGTTTGCCTTTGTGAACGGGTTCTCTGGCCAGATCCTTTTCGAGCGCTGGTGTATAGGCCTCTACAACGTGGTGAGTATCTGCCCTCGCTCTCTCGCCTCTCAAACTGTCTCACTCTTTTTCCTCTTCTCCACTTTCTCCCTCAATCTCGCCACCTCTGCCTGTTCTACTGGATGTCTCGCTCTCTACCTATCTCTCAATCAATCTCGCTCGACTTTTTCCTCCTTATCACCACTCTCTCTGTCTGCCGGAGATGTTTGTGTGCGTGTGTGTGTGTGTGTGAAAGAGAAAGTGTTTTGGAAACTGATGTGTGTGTGTGTCTGTGTGTGTGTGCGCTTCTACGTCTGGCTGCAAATGTCTTCAGGCTCCCCATTTTTAAAAAGTTATGGAATTTCTTTTAGTGCCGTCAGTCTGATGTGAACACTGATTGTCCTGCTATGTCAGTCAAACTATACAGTATGTATATAAGTATACACAGTATTCTATGGGTTTTTAATTGCTGTATGTGTGTGTGTTTGTGTATGATCCAGATATTTACTGCACTGCCTCCGTTCACTCTGGGGATAGTCGACCGGCCGTGCAGCCAGCAGAATATGCTCCGTTTCCCGCAGCTCTACAGAATCACCCAGAATGCCGAGGGCTTCAACACAAGGGTACATGCTCACACACAAACCACATGCTGCACCTATAGCTAAGGCTAAATTGGGTTTTGTTTTTATTCTTTCGGCTCCGCGTTTGACTCGTAATGCCTTGTCTGTTGGATTGGACGCGAGTGATGCCCGCTGTTTGTTTGCTGCGCCACAGCAAGTAAACAAGAGTGACGTCACGGCAAACTCTAATGAGATTCATAAGGCCAGAATAAGGAAGTCTTTCATTTTCGAGTGTACAGCAGCAACACAACCTACTGTATGTGTGCGAGTGTGTGTGTTAATGTGTGTGTGTACACTTTTGATGGCATGAACACAGTAAAAGTTGTGTGTTACTGTGAGGAATTGCTGTTTTTTTGTATGTTTTTATGAGTGTGGAGAGATATATGTGTGCTTTGGCTTTAGTTTTGTACTGACTTGTTTCCACTCTTTTTCTCTCTGCTTCTCTCCTTTTTCAGGTGTTTTGGGGTCACTGCATTAACGCACTGATCCACTCAATTATTCTCTTTTGGTTTCCACTCAAAATGTTAGAGCACGGTGAGTGGCTCGCGTGAGTAACTCTACATTCAGTTAATTGTGTGTGTGTGTTAAGACTTTGTCATGAGGCATCTGTGTGTTTGCGTGTGTCCTCTCCACAGACTCTCCCTTTAGTAACGGTCAAGGAAATGACTACCTATTTGTTGGAAATATGGTCTACACGGTAAGCATCTTACTTGTATTTTCATATGTGCATGTGTGTGTGTGTATTTTATTTATTTTTTATTTCTGTGTTTCTATTGGCATGCAGTTGTGCACATTTTTCGAATATGCACAGTATTTGTTTACACACCAGCACTGTGTTGCTTCCTCAGAGCCGGTCTCCAGCCAATCTAGTCCCGTCTAGCCAGGCTGTCTCCTCCCCACACTCATCCGTCTCTTCTCTCTATTCACTTTTCCATCTCACACTCTCACTATCATTTTACTCCCCACAGTCTCAAGTAAATGTCAGCGGTGTTTATTTGTTGTGTTATGTGTGTGTGTGTGTGTATGTGTGTAGACTACAGGGGTCTGTGGACGCCCCTAAGTATTTTAGCAGACATTGCTGAGTTTACTATATAACATTAATGTTTATTATCTCCACAGATGCCAGTGAACTAATCCTGTGTCTTTTTTTTTTTTTTATTTGTCTCCGTTGTGCGTGTGTGTCTGTGTGTGTGTGTGTGTAGTATGTGGTAGTTACAGTATGTCTGAAAGCTGGAATGGAGACCACCGCTTGGACCAGGGTAGGAATATTAACACACTCTAATGCTTCACATCACTGTGCCGTATTTTACTCTACCGTTGAAAAATAAAGAGCTCACATAACATGATCTAAATGCTTGGTAGTCAGGGAAGGCATGGGAAAAGATGTGATGTACCTTGATCTTGTGGCGAAGGTTTGAGGTTTCTCAAACTGCAGTTGTTTGCACCTCTTCATCCAACCAGTTCACTTGTGAGTGAAATTTTTTTTTTTTTTTTTTTCCATAGCTCCCTTGTAATATTTCCACATTCGCCCACTGACAAAGAACTGAAAAATGTTAATAAATTAATTCAATGAAAGAAGTTGAAAAGAAAGAACGAACGTCATTACTGCTCAGACAAAGCAGGAAACTGATCAGAAAACAGGGGGGATTACCATCTGTTAGAAGAATAGTAATTACAGAAACAGAACAGATTTAATTTAAGATGATTAACTTGCAGACGAGATGTCCTCATTCCTTTCATAAAACGTTAAATTCAAGTCATGAGAAATATATTTTTTTAATCATCTATATGGCTCGTGTCAAAAGTTGAAACGTATATAGGCTGTTATTATGAATTTCAAGCTTCCCGTTTACACCCAGTCGATAATGCGGGCAGCATAATGTCATGGTTTTAATGTCAAGTTAAATTTATATGTGGCTCGTCTTCACGTTTCCAATATGTTATTACTACATGCCACAATATCCGTCGGCTCTGGCTGCTGCATTCAATTCCACGGAGAAATGTCACCCGCTAGCAGTAATAACACTAAAACCCAGACTACACAACTACACTGAGAAATGACCTCTATCCCAGACTATCAACAGCCAGCACGGGTATGAGCGATGAAGCCTCCCTCACACTGGTAATGTTAGCATTTAAGCAAATACTGCTGTTTATCATCAAAAATCTGCCAGATAACAGATATACACCAGATGTCCTCCGATAACAAAAAAAGAACCGAGTGTACGAAGGGGCGAAACCCGAACAGCTGCTCGTGAACTTTTAGTTAGTAAAAATACGAAATGATGATTTAAGCAAGTAAATATCTGAACAGTGAATAAATAAACAAAAAGTAATCTGAGCGAGCAATTAATTCCCTACTTTCGTGCCGGGACAACGTAAGCAGATGTAGAGTTTAAGACAACAGTAGCTCAGACGTGACGACATGACTTTGGCTACTGTTGTAAAGAAAAGAGAGCGAGATTGGCAGGATGGACAGAAGGGCGCTGACACCTTTGTCCCTTCAGCTGTCCACACAACAGCCTGACAGTAATGAAGCAGGGTCCCACTGGAATTCACGCAGTGTCCCCTTACGGCATGATCACAGAGAGATGGATGAAGACAGAGGAAGGAGGGAGGGAAAGGTTGTCTATATTCGGATGAGCTGTATGTAAAATATTTGACCTCATGCTGTCTTTTTTTTCTTGTCTCTTAATCTCCGTCCTCCCTTGAACTCCCTCTCTGTGACTCTCTACGTTATCTTCGCCCTCATCCTCCTTCTTTCTCCTTTTTTTACTGTCCCTCTTCTGTTGTAGTTTTCCCACCTGGCAGTATGGGGAAGCATGGTTCTCTGGATGGTCTTCTTCGCTGTCTACTCCGCCATCTGGCCCACCATCCCCATTGCCCCTGACATGCTGGGCCAGGCAAGTCTCCTCTCTGCAAACATGTGTCAGTCATTTTAGTAACAGGGGGTAAAAGGGGGTTAAAATAGCCCTTCCTTCTACATCTCTTTTTCTGCAACCTCCATCACCTGCCCCTCCCTTTTTGGTTGCCAATACATGGCGCCTATGAGATTCACCTCTTGGGTGTTCCACGTCGGCACTGCTGGAGCCCTGGGGCTGGGGGTTTATACCCCGGCAGCCCCTCTCACCAGGCTTCCCGCACCTGCTGCGTGTCACCCGAGCCCCGGTCTTTTACTGCCCTCTGTAGAGGTGTTGACTCAAGAGGGTGGGCTGCTGCCGGTGGTGATGAGGGTCCGGTGGGGGTGAGTCTACGTGGGGGGACTCCTTGATTGAGAGACTCATTTTAGAGTTTAGGGATATAGAGGGGGGGTTGAGGTGAGGTGCCCCACTGAGTTGGTAGACAGTCTCAGGAGGGGAAGGGAATAGGGCCGTCTCAACTCCCCTCAGCCCATTAATTCAATTTGTGTCAGAAATCAGGAATGCGGTCAAATATCTCTGCAGCTGCTCAGTCTAACTGGGGAATGGTCAGAGACACTCAAACGGCACCACCCATCCCTCCACCCATAACTACCCTATTACCTCTCTTATTTCCCCTGCTACCGCTATCTATATTTCCATCTGTCCATGGGGGACAGGGGATGGAAAAGAGCTGTTGATTCTTGCTCAGAATAACTGTCTGTGTGTGTGTCTGTGTGTGTGTGTGTGTGTGTAAGTATGTGAAGTTGAGGTGCTATGTGCGTCCAACTATGTGTGATGTATCGTTGATAGTAGAGCAGTCTGTTTTTATGGCTATAACAAAGCAGAGAAAATCATTTAGCATGCCTCCGTCCTCACGGTGTATTAAGACCATGTGATATACTGCATGCCCAGTGCTATAAAAAATGAACTGTAGGTGTTTGTCACAGAGACACAGACATAGTGGATGTGTGAGTCCAGTTGGATTGTCTGTGCCTCGGGTTGTGATTTCAGCTGCTGCAGTGGATATTTCTTATTGGTTTTCTGATTCATTTTCCTTGTTGCCTCTCCCTCTGGGAAACCAAATTGTCTCTATATCTCTGCATACAGGACACAGGAAACACATGATACGGGTAATAAAGTTGATGTTAAGGATGTCACGGTGCATGAAGTGTTTGGGACTGTTGACTTAAAAAAAGTTCACTCCTAGAGACCGAGGCTCGTGAAACACCACAGATAACCAAAGGGGAGATGTAGTGTAATAAAGGCAAAAAATAGAGGGATTTCCAGTAACAGGCTGAGGACAAGGAACAGAAGATACAGCTGCATAATGTAATATAGTTGTGAAAGAGTGAGATTGGAGGAAAGAGATATGTGGGAGTAAGAGGCAAGACAGACGGACGGTGGTTAGATGCATGATTAATCCCTGGAGAAAGACTGAGGATGGGGGTCATAGGTCACAGTGAGCCAGGCTGCAGAGACAGGTAGGGGGGGGGTCTGTGGTAAAGTCGCTATTTTTATCTTTTAGCATCACAGGAGCATTGTATTACAGTTATGGGAATACAGTGTTAAATCCAGTTTTGTGGTGTAGATACAGGGTTTGAGAAAGCTGTTAAGTATGTTTGGCTAGCATTAGGGATTTTCAACTTCGGCCAACTCTTTATGCTGTGTACTGCTTTCAGTGTGTAACGTCTTAAATTTCTCTCTGCCTTTCGCACACATGTGTTTCTCTGCGCTCGCTACAGAGGGAAAAATGACTTAATACTCGATCTGAATTAGTTTATACGAGCAAAATAAATGGAGCCTGTGTGTTGTCATTGCAGGCTGGCAGTGTGATGCAGTGCTGGTACTTCTGGCTGGGCCTGATCCTGGTGCCTACCGCGTGTTTACTCAAAGACTTTGCTTGGACGGTGTAAGTAGAACAGATTCAATATAAATACGTGGGAAATCCATACAGACACTATTTAGCTTAACTGAAGCGTTTACATAACCCATATTGAGCCTGTGTCAACACTTACGCACACTACACTATATTATGAATAACACGTGTCCACATACTAAAACACTCAGACTTTCCTTCATGCATCTGATGAGCTTATTTTTTTGCTTTGCAGCACACGTCGCACTGTGAGGAAGTCTCTTCTGGAGGAGGTGCAGGAGTTGGAGGCGCGAGCCGTTGACCCAGGGGCAGCTGTACTTAGAGATGCTAGCGGCCGCAGGTATATACAGTACTCTTTATTCGTGTCAACAAACAGATTATTCTGTTAATTTTTTTTATCCATGTTTTTTTTTTCTTTTTTTTTATGCTTCCACTGCATTTTTTTTACTCATATTGTCACAACGTCGTCAGTCAAGTACTGCAGACTGAATAAACGGCCACAAATGCAGTTAGTTAAGAGACAATCGTTATTTATATTATCTTGTTTCTGTGTGTGCGTGTAAGAAATGACATATCTGACTCCCTCGGTGGCTCCGTCCACATGGCCGAAGCCAAGGCTGAGCCAGAGCTGTCACGCCCCCACACAGAGGTAGTTACTGGGTTTGACCTCTCCCACTGTGTGAACTCTGACCTCAGACAACCTGCAAGCTGATTTGAAGTGACCTTCACTTGTTTTTCTCTTAACTGAGTTCACATCTCTCACTCATTCCCCTCTCTTACTACTCATTCCCCATCTGTTTGCAATATCATGTTTACATGCTATTTTTTTCTTTGCCTATCTCCATAAAATTTCTCCATCTTTGAAATTCTTCATAGGTGGATCAATTTGAACTGCTGCGCAGACCTGGTGTGTTTACTGTAGTCTGTAGTTCCAATCACTGTGGTTTTAGCCTTGTGTGTCTGGTGTCACTAGAGTTGTGTTAGATTCAAAACATTTACTAACACATGATGCCTTTTTTCCATCGGTTAAAATACCCAACAGTTTATAATATAATAATATAATATAATAATAATATATTTATATAAGTATTAAACACACTGCAATGGACCACTCTGCATTTTGCTACTTTTAAATTTGGTGATTAAACTACTTTAATTAGTATTTCTGCATTGTGATAGTACTACTTTTACTATAATAAAGAGCCGGAGTGCTCCTCCTCCTCCTCACCCCTACACATGGGCCCCGTCCTGGACTCACCCTGCGTTTACAGCCAGGGAAACAGGACCTTAGTTCCTTGAGTCTTCTCCATTTGGAGTAAAGGCAAAAGGAAGGAGAGGCAATGGAGCAAAATGGAAAAGCGCACATCTGTATTTGTAGTTCCCGTGAAGGTCCCGGGGTAGGCATGGGAAAGGGGTGTACTGGAGAGTTTTGAGGAGACGTTCAAATGGAGCACATCCTTGAATCCTGAAGGAGGCCAGACAAAAAACATCACAGCAAGAGATCGGACAAGTTGAGTCGTACTGATCTGTCAGCCTTTCTTTTATTTGTCCAGTCTCCATTTAGTCTTTTATCATTTACTCGGTGCTGTCATCTATCTAACAGACATTATTTTCTTTGGCCAAAGAGTCTGAACAAACTTCAGAGTCCCTGATTTTTTTTTAGTGAAGCTTCCAGTCACATACAGTAATTTTAAAATTTCCTAACTTGCTTGCTTCAAAAAATCTGGCCTTGAGGAGGCTGGCTGAAGTCCATAACTAGTCTGTTGGTCACATATCAGAACCACTGAGCAAGCGCCAATGAAACCCCACTTGTTTAAATTTAATGCTCCATTGGCAGATACATGTAGAAATTGCATACTTTCAAAATAAAATTGCCTGTGCAGTGCATTTATACTCAACACCTATGGCTTTAATAGCTGCAGTGATGGTGATGAGACTGGATAGACGGGTATGAACTGAATTCTGCATGCGTCCATTTGTGTGCAATATCTGGAAAGGCATTAGTTATTTTTGGTCACGAGAGGAGAGGAGCCGTGACGGCGTGTGGTCCCAGAACAGAGGATCCAGTCTTCTTCTTGGAAAAGGGGGAGAAGAGAGGAGTGGAGAGTAGGGGTGGGTGGGGGGATGAGGAGTAGGTTACTATGGATGTCCTGTTACCCTGCAGCCAGTTTATGACTTGCTTTTGAGTTGAACTGAATGTCAGAAGCACTCAAATCTACCTCCTACTAACTTTTTGGGTCTCAAACCACTCAGATTTCGTTTAAGCAAGTGTTGATTCATGCAGTATAAATTTACTTTTGGCTCATGTCCTTCGGTGTCTTGCTTCAGTCTCAAAAATTGTCAAGTCTCTTGCTGGTTGCAGTTGAAATTATATAGAAGCATGAAGACACTGTGGATTCTGATTTTAAGAAATACTTTACAGTAGCTAGTAATGGTGCTGTAGTAGTGTGAGTAGTAAAGATTCTCTCTTTGATTACCTCAACCCCCCTCTATATCCCTAAACTCTAATAGTGTTTATGTGGCGTCACTGTAGTAACTGTCTCTTTCTTTCCTTTTCTCTGCAGTCTAAACGAACGGGCCCATCTGCTGACAAGAGTCTTTAGGAAAACGCCTTCAAGCGTAGGACGCTCAAACTCTGTGCAGCAGACTGTGTCACGTGAGTATCTCATTCCAAACGTAGATGCTTTAACATTATCCAAGCCCTGTCTCATTATAGGTCTTCACACTACGGTTTGTTAAGGCCTGAAGTTGTTTTGTGCAGATTCCTGGATGTAATTTTAGTCCAGATATTCTTGACTATTCTCTGTTTCTGTCTCTCTCTCTCTCTCTTATTACATTTGTCTTAAAAACACACATACATACATATTTTGTCATTATAAACTTAGTATGCAAGAAGAGGAGAACAATATTTTTGGTTTTGGTGTCTGTTCAACCGCACAGTAATTTGAACTAGAAAGCGACTCTTCTTTTCTTTTGCCTCATTTTGAGCTCAGAAACGACTGATTTAAAAAAAAAAAAAAAAAAAAAAAAAAAAAGGATCTGATTCCCAATATATGCAGGATACTTGGCTAAGAACACACACACTTCTTTCTTTTGTGGCTGTCGTCTGTGGCGTAGAAAAGCAAAACCTTATGATGGGGCAAAAACTGAAGTAAATTGCACTTTCTGTTTCCACTGTTTACATTTGGGCTCTGTCTTCTTCTCTTGCTCTGCAGATGGTTATGCCTTCTCTCAGGAGGAGCACGGCGTGGTGTCCCAATCCCAGGTAGTGCGCTCCTACGACACCACTCGCCAACGCCCCAGCCTCTAGCCCCGCCCCTGCCCAAGGCTTCGACTCACCGTAGCAACGGTTGTCAAAGTGACAGCACAGACATACTTACGTGACACCCTCACGCCAGGTGACCGACTCCTGCTGTGGCCTTACTGGAACTATGACCTCTGGACAGGGGGTGGGGGTCACGGTTAAGGCGTGGAGGTTGTTGCTGGTGTATGGACTGACTGAGAGAAGAGACCAGGCCCACTAATACGGAATATAGACTTCTTCAAACCCGCGCAAGCTGCACAGGCATGAGCAATCATATCCATGCACAGACATGACAAGTCAAACTCAGAGACTGCTACTCATATCTGTATACTCCACAGACTGGGTTTAGTTCATGTTAATGTTTGTGTGTTAGTATGTGTGTGTGTGTGTGTGTGTGTGTGTGCGTGTGCGCGTGTGCACTCCAGTGCGTCTGTATCTGCCTGTGCATGTGTGTCTGCACGCATTGGCGCCCCTGTGTTTGTGTGCATGTGTGTGTCAGTCCGCGCGTGTTTTGTGTGTGTGTATGTTAGCTTCCATGGTTTCCTCTCATCTCCCTTTCGTGGGGGGGGGGGTGGTTTATGCTAATCTGTCATCATATGCCGACGTCAGACGAGAGGGGCGTCAAAATAAACGCACACACTCACACACACACAGGTGCAGAATTCCTTAAAAAAGGGAAGCATAGACCAAGGATTGGAGCCCTGCACCTCAGCTACACGCCCTCGTCCCATCGCAGCACCGAGCCTCACTGCCAAACACCACAGTGATGTCACTGAGGCACCCGCACTCACCCTAAACTGGACCACTACCTTGTTTCGCCATTACTTCCTCTCTCTTTGCTTATCCCTCTCTTTCCTATCATTCTTCCTTCCTATTTCTCTATCTCACAGCCTCCTCGTCTCTTTTAATCTGCCGCCCAAAATTCTGAGAAGATTCTTTTTCATTTTAATTCTGACCACTCCTGTGATTCTTGCCGCCTCTCTAACATCATCGTCAGCTGACGTAAAAGCAGCAGCAGCAGCAGCAGTCTGGCATTAGTGCTTCCTCCTTCACTTCTGTTGGACTTCCACTCTCTACTGGACTGTTTCTTTCTTTTTATTTTGTATTAAAGTGGACATGTGTATGTGTTTATAATTTCATTTTTTTTTTTTCATTAATGCCTGTTTTTGTACTAATTTATGACGACATGTCTTAGAAGGAATATTTTACTGGCTCTGGGATGTGTCTGAATGTAGAGTTTATTGTATGTGTGCTTCGTACCGAGGACACTTCAGGAATGCAAGTCTGAAGGGTCGGGAGAGGAGAGGGTGGGGGTGTCCATCCGAGTCCTAATCATTAAATCTAATCAATCCATGGCCTGACTAAATGCGTCTGTCTTCTGACTCCAAGCTGTCTATTCATACACTATTTTCTGAATAACATTGAAAGTACTAAGGGGAATCTTGTGCTGAAAAAAAGATCAAAATGAATGATTTATACATGAGATACTAATAGTTTCATATATTAACAGAATCAAACCTCTCCCACGCTCCCTCTCTGAGCTCAGGAAAGTCGGTGTAGACAGACTGTTAGCAGATTTCCCCACCCACCCCGTCCCTGGACAATGGAGTCTCAAATGGAGATCCTTTTCCCACCCACCTTCCTGGATGTGTCCCAGGCCAAACCCGACTACAGCTGCTCCAGTATGGAGAATCAATCGGGCTAGTTTGAGCCAGTAAGCCATTTAAGTTTCTCAGCTCCTTCCCAGTGATTCCCCGATGGCTCCGCTCCGCTTTCCACATTAGCCGAGTTTCTGTAGAAGTCTGCCAACACTGCACCTCCACAGGCTTAAAGACCTCGTCATAGTTTTTAGTGTCAACTGTTGTGGTTTATTGTTTCGGGTGATGTGTCAGGTATCCACCGTGGGTGGTAGAGCTGTCTGTGAGTGTGTAATTAGTGTTTCTAATAGCTTAAGTATGTGTGTGTTTGAGTGTGTATGTTTCAAGGGGATTAAGAATTCGAGGCACTTGCGTGGGTGTGTGTGTGTGTAAACCTATTCACCACCGGCTTTGTTTTTTGTGAACAAAACCTCGTCTCTGAGTGTGTGTGTGTATGTAAATACACTGTAATTCACCTGGAAGGGCCATAGCAACAGAGAAATCCCCTTTCATGTTTTTAAAAGCACAGAACATGTATGTTTATGGCAGAAAAAGCAGGGATAACAAAATCTCAAAACACAGCTTTATGTTTTTAAAAAGTTGTTTATTTTCTCAAATTCATATGAAAAGTGTCCTTTGCATCGTCACTGTATTTCACAGGGAGCAAACACGTTGGACCTAAACGAATCCACCACTTTACAGGCGTTTGTATTTTTTGTTGCACACAAGCTGCCTACTGTATCTTACAGACACTGTGCTCAGAGTACAGATGAGGTACACAAACGTACCAGTTTCAGCACTTTGGGACATCTTGAGCTGCACGCTCAGTAGAGCGGCACATTCCTGAAGTTGCATGTTACTGAGTTACCAGTCGTGTTACAGACCCAGCTGCACAACAGTACACAGTATGGCTAAAAAAAAAAATCTTACTCGTCTTTTGTTGTTTTTTTTTTCTATGTGTGTTTTTTCTTTTTTTTTTTTTGGATGAACAACCAACAACTGCCTTTTTTGTGCCTTTCTTATGTGGAAAATGGTGACTCAAAGCTGCCCTGGAGCTGCTCATTCCCTCAGCTAATGCACTGAACTGTGAGAGTGTTAAATACACACACACACACACACACACACCTCTCACAGGAGAAGTGAAGGGGGCATTTGGCGGAGTTTTCACTGTATAATTAACTCTAATCTTCAGAGGACTGCCTCTCACTCCCTCTCAGTCACACACTCACACTTCTTGGGAGCATTAACTGCCAACTTTGCATGAATATTTTCATTTTTAGGGTCTGAGTGTGTTTCCGCTCAGGGCACTTGGGGCAGTATTTATTTTTTTTTGTTTTTTGTTTTTTTCTTTCCTTTTTGGGTGGCAGGATGGGGGTTGTATTGCAGGGTGGAGCGTCACAGTCTGTGTCCTGTGTTCACTTCATTAGAGTTTAAACGGTCTATAGGGAGATTGCGAATGCCTTTCACATCACGCCACCTGCATTTCTCATTACACGCAGTTAACTCACAGTTACTCATACGACCACATCCCTCCACACTTCACACACGTACAGTATAAACATGTTTTCACATGCTTTCTTTTCTCACACTTTGAACGCAAACAAACATATTCTGTATTGTATAAACCATTCACAATAATTCACAAGTGCAGATGTGCACATGGCATAAACACAGCATGTGGTCATAATTCTTTTGTTTTTGCTTGAATATCCACTTTGCGTACAGTTCAATGTTATAAATCACCCAGTCATCATTCATTCCAGCACATATAAACCAACATTTTTTTTTTCTCTCTCTCACACATACACATACATGCAAATATAAACACATGCACAGTCTTTATTTGAGCTGCAGGCTGCACTGAGCTGTGCATTATTACCCATCTGGGCTTGTGTAACCCACCAGTATGCAGTTTTGTTTATGCATCCATCTTACCCCATCGTAGTCTGAGCTTAGCTCATTCCAACTTGCTAAGAGATCATATGACACACTAAACAGACACACAACACACACTATAGCAGAGCAGGCCCTGCTGCCAGCAATGACTTTATGAGTCCATGTGAGTCTGACTCTTGCCTTTCTTTTTCCACTCTGGCAGCGTCCAGTAAGGTCTCAGGCGCAGCCCGCACAGGTTAAACTTCACAAGTTAGTCTTCACAACAGAAAGTGGCAGAGTGGTCTGCAGATTGGCCCCTCGTCACACAGTCACTGGAGGGTATTTCTGGTCACTGGTGATACTGGACCCACCAGTAGGAGGAGGACAGGGGGACTGCAGGGGTCTGTATCCTCCCTGGGTGGGGTCCAGAAAGGCAGCGGGGCCCACAGGGTGGGCATAGCCAATGTATTGTGGGTGTAGGAACTGTCCCTGATGAGGCATGATTTGGGTGGCCTGCTGGCAGTTGAGTACCGAGAAGTTGGTGGGCATGTTGACAAAGACGCTGGCGTCAGGGGGCAGGCAGCAGGAGGCCTGCGTCCGCATGAGAGCAGGAGGAGCAGGACGGGGGGCAGTGGGTGGGGCGGAGGAGCTGGATGAGGTGGCTGTGCTGGACTGGCGGGAGGATGAGCCTCTGGAGGTGCCAGCACTGGACATCATGGGGATGGTTTCCAGGAGGCGCCCACCGCTGGCACCCCCTCCTGTCGCCCCTCCTGATGACAGCTCCTGTTTGGGTCGGAGGCAGCGGCAGCAGCACACAGCAATCACAGAACCCACCAGGATGAAAGCCACAAACACCGAGCCCACGATCAGGAATGGCACATAGATGGGCACTGCAGAGAAAGAAAAAGCATGTTCACTTTAAACAGTAGCTCATAAAAATGCTTTTATGGCAAAATATTGACTTCTAATTGAGCATTTAACTTCAAAGAAATACCGACACACACACGCTCGCATGTCTTCTCTGCACAGACAAAGCGCCATATGAATGTGATTGGGTAAGACAGTGAAACAAAAGACTGTGCAGAGAGGAGTGTTTGGACTGGAATAGAAGAATGAAAGGTACACTAGGATTGGGTCCCCGGGGAGCCTCAGGCTCTCATTAGCAGTTATTAACTTTGTTTTGATCTGTTTTAATCCTGAGCGCCCTGCTGTGTCCACAGCCTCCTTGACCCTGCACCCTTGTGTGTGTGTGTGTGTGTGTGTGTGTGTGTATTTGCATGGGTGACATTCTTAAGCCAGGCTTCCAGCAGATATTTGTGACCCTTCTTTTCCTTCAACTATTTATGACCAGCCCTTTGAAAATAAGTTACTCAAGTTGAACTACAGTACTTGGCTTCTGTTTAAAGAAGGGTATTAAAGTTGACTGATTTAATGTAGCCGAATATGAGGTTATTCAGCCTTTTAAATCAAAAGAACGAACCCATTCCTTCGCACTGACCTTTTTCATTTCTTTATATTTAAAACATCAATTCATACTTGCAACAACAGTCTTGGGTAAAAAACTGGATGTCTGTAAACTTGCTCGGCGAGCCGGCGACGCTCCAACAACAACCTTGAAACATGATCAACGATAACTTTACTTTAAAAAGAATCGTTTTTTTTTTTTGCTAACTGTACTAATGGCAAAAGGCACAAGTTGACATTGTTGGCACGAACGGGGCGACAGGCGAGATAAGGTCGCTCCTGAGGTGTTATCCTCAAACATTCGTTCTCATGCTCACTTGCACAGACACCTTGCAAACACAATACACGGCCATGTTACATTATAAGTGATTAGTAGTGTTTTATTGTTCTCACAGGGTGTAGTTATTTTCCGCTTTGAATGTGACTGTGTGTTACGGGCTGAAACTGTATGCCAACGAGAGAGAAGTGGCAACTGGATCCAGTTTCCTTTTGTCTCTGGGCTCTTTGAAATGCATCCCTACGGCCTTGAGAAACGTTTCAAAATGCTCATCAAAAGTAGCTGGAGTATTAAAAGGATTACTCTTTGAGACCTGCTCAAAGCTGGAAGCTGGAAGTGACAAAAGACACAGGCCGGTGGCAAAGGAGGCCAAAGACAGGGTGATGTGAAACAAACTAGGACCTTGACCCATTTCCCTTTTGACAAGAAGCGGTGTCGACTTCAGAGGTGCCTCACAGCTACACACTTTCCAATAAACAGGTTTCAACAGGAACTCTTTCTGTAAGTGTGTTATGGCAACACACATAAGTAACAAGAGCTGAAGTGTCCCAGGGAGCCTTTTCACTGCCCTCTTTTCCTGCACTTATATGGCCTCCGCCTCGACATCTCTGCTTCTACTCCCCTGTTTTCTGCACGACTGATGAGGATTAGTAATTGCAAAAACCTTCTTCTTGTGTTACTTCATCCCTGCTTTCGCTGCAGAGTCCAAAATGCTGTACTGTAAATCAACGACGAAGGAGGGGGGGAAAAAAACACCACGTAAAGAGGTGGAAGAAGTACAAGCAATAGTCATGCATTCCAACTCCACCTTCAGTAAAAGTGCAAAAAAGTAAAGTTTAATGAAAGCTTTTTACTGATACATCAACTATTGTAGCTGGTCAAGCTAGAACTACTTTTAAGTAACTTATATACTGCGATGTAAATTGGTCCAGTGTTTTCCACAGTATAGGGATTGGTTCCTCTCTAAAGGGTCACAAGATAAATCTGAGAGGTCACGAATAGATTAATGGGGTAGCAAAGAAGAATCTTAATCTTTGTTTTTGTGTGTGTGTGTGTGTGTGTGTTTAGAGGGGAAATCACTCTTAAGTGGAACTGCTAACATCTCATAAATATCTGAAATGTGAGGGGCTCCAGCCAGAAACTTTTTTTTTGTCACATGACTAGGCTGGGAAACACTGCTGTAATATTATATAATAATCTATTTTATATAAGCTCATAATATGTTTTAATGTAATATATCTTAATCAAGTAACGAGTGACTAGCACTTGAGTAAATATACTTAGCTACTTTCCACCACTGTTCTCACTTTTGCAAATTCCTGCATGCCTACATTATTCTTTACAAAAACGCTTTACGCTTTTTTTTTTTTTTGGTGCACACAGGAGTTGAAATCCATCTATTGTTCCTTGTCACTCTTGCACACCTGTTGCCGCAGTTGAGCTGTGGCAGCCATGCTGCAGTAACAGCAGCCCCCTCTCCTAAGCTCTTGTTTTGGGCACAGTCTTTGTGGCTGACTGGCTGGTTGGCTGACTGGAGTCCCCCTCGTCTCCCTTTGCTATCCCGTGGGCATTCTCCTGTTCCTAAATACCATGTGTTTCTTCATGTTCAGCACATTAATAATTTCCTGCCTGTTATTCATTGACATTGCAGTGTGTATCTTTGCTGGATGATTAATAGGCTGCAAGCATATGAAAAATGAATAAAATGCACAAAAAGAACATTAAAAAAAACACTGTCCTTCATTTTTAGAGGGGAAAAAAGCTGCTTTACCTAAAGTTATTTTGGCTGGAGGCCACTGAATGAAATGTATATACCTCTTCCTGCAATGATAAGGCATGGTAGTCTGAGCAAATGACAGAATATAATTGGAGGTCCAAGAGAGGGCATATTATCCTCCAGGGAAATATGAAGTATGACCTGCGTTGCCTTTTGCTCTGATGTTTAATATTTGTTGCATTTTTCTGGGGTGCCCTCATCTTCTTGTTCATCTTTTATTTAGGTTATGATGCAACTTCAAGAGGTTTTATGGTAGATTAATTTATGGGTATGTAAGCAATGATGAAAGGGGAGGAAAATCTGTGTATTGTCACCAAATCCAGCGGATAAGATGGGAAGTGTGGGATTTTATGATTTGATGTCTCTGTTAAATGCAGTTTCTATGTGTGTGTGTGTGGGTGGGTGTCTTGGCTGTGAATCCCTAGAAAGCCCACAGACTCCAGAGAGACTACAGAGGGGGAATAAAGAAGTGATCTTAACGATGAGAGCCTGGAAGGAAATAAAAAATATTTTTTCTTTTTTTTTTTTTTTTTTTTTTTTAATGAACAGAGCTGTCAACACCTTTTGGAGAGCCACTGTCCAAGATCTGATCAAGTCCAAACTTGATCCCCGTGGGGACAACGTGATCTGAGCCCGGCCCCTCACGGCACTGTTACAGGCCAGAACAAACACAGCTATTTATAAAGTGCAGCACGGCACAGTTTGCCACTTGTGAGCGCAGTTAACTTTTTTTTTTTTTTTTTTTTTTTTTTTTTTTTTTTTTTTTTTTTTTTTTTTTTTTTTTTTTTAGAGGAGTCTGCTGTCTCCTGTACAGCTGTCGTTGCCAACCTTGGACAGGCAAGCAGATGAACCTCTTAACACGGAGAGACTGTGGGTCTGTTGGTTTTATGAGAGGAAACCAAACCATGTAATAGGTCTGAACTTTACAATATCACATTTAAGACCTCCTGTGCAACACTGTGTTTCTAATGTGGTTTTTAATTAGATCGATTTGGAATCTGAAGTGAAGAGAGACAGTACACTGAAGCAACAACTCAATTAGTTTCAGTACATTGTCTTCGACATACTTCACAGTCTTTCTTTCACATAAATAACAATGAAGACTATAAATGGGGATTATAGGCTTTAACTGTGAGTCACTAAACTCTAAAACAACCTTTCAACACATTCAGGCCTGCACAATCACTACACCATTTTTTCCCTTTTTGTTTTTGGATATGTTTCTTTTTTTTCTATATATTCAATACATTTAGGATTTATGTTTTTCTTTTTTTTAAAACCGTTCACAATTATGGCTTTATCAATACTTTCACTATTGTTTGTGGTGGGAGTAGTTGCAGCAGGGTTGGGTTAACATATAAACTCAAATGAATTGTAGGATCATACCTGCACCAGAGTCCTTGTTCTCCTTGCTCTCTGTCCCGGGCTCTTCAGCCTGCCGGTCGTTGTCACAGGTCCCCTGGTCCAGCCGTGCGTCCGTGCTGGCGCAGCAGTAGCGCAGCTCGCACTTCCCGCAGCAGATGATCGCGTCCGCTCCATCGATCTTCTCCGGGCACTGGAACCCTTCTTTCCAGGCTCCCTGGGAGTCGTGCCAGCCGTGGCAATACTCCCCGCTGGCTTTCACGTCGATAATGACCAGGAGTAGAGTCACAATCACGGTGACGGACAAAGGGAAACCTCCTCCCCACATCCTCGGCCAGGTGGCCCGCGGCCTCACGCTGGCTCACTGAGAGGACAAGAGAAGCTTTTACTCCCCGCGTCTGACCCGGTGTGAGGGGTGATACGGTGAGAGACTGCGATAAAGGGAGCTGAGGGGGTGAAGTGAGAGAACAAGAAACCACTTAAAAGCTGTCATTTGTTAGAGGAATCCCGTGCGTAATTCAGATCCAACTCTCCAAAAAAACTCCGCAGTGTAGGCTATTATCCTCTAGTTGTACAAAACATTTGCTTATACTACTGAAGGTAAAATGGTCACAGATACTACTAGATAGAATCCAGCTGGAAACCGTCAGAGCTGCGGGTTAAATCCAGTAGGGAAAGACTAAATGATCTTCTCTGACACTGCAACGAGGCTGTTCATGTCTCCTCTTCACTCTTCAAATGACTTTCCACAGGGATGCAGAGGAACCAACACTTGTAGCCTGATCCATGGGCGCACAGCTGCAGTCTCTCCTCAGTCCTCTGACCGCCAGCCCTTTGCGCAAAGACAACTTTTCAAACTTTTGTGGCGTGGTCCGCATTGTTGAGCGTCAAACGGCAGTGAACCAGGTCTGGGCCCGTATAGCACGATTGAACTGGAGCGCGCAGAGTGTATCCTACTGTGCGTCACAGAGAGAGGGGCGTGTAAAAAAAACAAATACTCACCACCTCCATTATATAGTAATACACTGCCTTGACACAACTTTTCCTATCATTCTATATCAGATGATTTACTGTAAGTAATTGCCAAAAAATTAATTTAAACTTACTCCAATTCGAGCCTTGTGCTGAATACCTCGAGTTTTGTTTTAAAAGCATTATTCCTCTCTCCACACACACACACACACACGCACACACCAACAGGCCATCTGCATGTTGACATTGCCATCTAGTGGTGTTGCCACATGTTGACAAAGGAGCCAACATCTGGCAATCATATCTGAATGCAAGATTAAATGAATGGCAACATAATAGTAACCACAGACCATAAATCCCTGGTTAGGCCTGACATTCACATTCGTTTTGTAGACATTAATATTATTATTAGCAGTGGTGAAATATATATACAGTATATTACTACTATTAATATATTTACTTAAGTAGGCCCATTATAAACTACAGTTGTGAGACTTAATTTAATGCCAGACTATTTTACTTCATTACATTTCAGAAAACAAATACGGCCCTACATTTATATAATCACTATATTAATATATTACACAGGCCAACAGTACATAATATGTGATTATTATAGATTAAACTAGTTAAACATTGACTATAGCTACATGTTAAATGCATATTGATTTTTTTTTCTTCTTTTCTCCCCAGAAACAAGCTCAACTATCTAACTGTATATAAAGTAGTTGAAACTAGTTCCACCTCCAGCAGCTACAACAGTAACATGCTGCTTTACGTAGTTCTTGCTCACCGGTACTCCATTTCCCGTCATGCTTCACTGTGAAGCGGCGTCCGTGGCAACAGCACAGGAAGTGGCGCGCGACTGTTGAAAAACTGTCACAAACAAACTAAAGAGAATTTTTTTTTTTAAATGTTTAATTTAACTCCATTGAAGAAGCTTCGTCAGATTTGAAGTGAAATTGTCTTTAATTGTAGACTCCTAAACAGACCGGGCTCTTTCTTCACAACTAACTGTGGCTTCACAACAGAAAACGTAAGTGCTTTTTTGAATTTTGGCTAACGTCATGTCAGCTAACGTTAAGAAAAGCGAACCGAGTCCAACGAAAACTAGTATACTGATGCTCTAACAGATTAAACTACTGAGAATGAGACTTCATCTATTGGTCAGATGTGCTACGTATATATATAATACGTTACAAAATAACATTGTGAAGCAACAGGTCTAATCTTTATCATATCATCCGTAAACAGATGTCATTTGTGAGAGCTGGGCGTCCTCAACAACACACCAAAGGAAAAAGGCCTGTGCGCCCCAAGAAGGCAGCTGCTCCCAAAAAAGAGTGGGTGGTGAGTACAGACAGCTGTCCCACCTGTTGAAAAGAAGCTAAGTATGTAGTCTTCACAGGTGGAATTAAGTAGCTTTGAAGTACAATTATGCTGCAAAATTGGGAAGATATTTTTCTTTTGTTTGTTGTAAATCCTTTTAATTATTAGACTTTGAGCGCATAATTTTTGTGGGCAGCAGATTGGCAGTAGTTCTCATTCAGAACATCCTGAAGAAGATTTGCCTTTTATCTACAAGTGAAGTTTTCAATACAATGTAAATATGAACCGTATGAAAAATAACTGAAATAGGTTAATATATGTTCCATTAATGCCACACGTCGTCTGATACAGTTTAAAAATCTATATTGGCTGCATTACATGAAGGTAAAGCTACTTAAAATCTTCCCAAGAGTGTCACCAATTTGTGCGAAAATGTGACTAACAAAGGTGGGTTTACTTCATAGCTATGTCTTATGCCAAATAACTCTGGGTTGCAATAGTAACAGTTATAGCATTGCATACGTTAACAATAAAAATATTTGTAAGAGAAAGTAATGACAGCCATCTGTTGTTGGTTTCAGAGCACTGTCAGTGACCTGTCTGTGCACAAGCTGACGGCTGCAGAGCTGGTAAGCTGTTTAACAATAATTGTTAACTGTTTTCATTCATTTTTTAAGGGAAAAAAATGTCAAAACTCTGTGGTTCCAGCTTCCTAAGTGTGAATATTTGCTGGTTTCTTTAGTCTTCTACAAATAGTAAACTGAATATCAGTCATTACTCCTGAAATTATACAGACTACATTTCAACATGTACTTAGATGAATGTATGCATGTTTAAATATAACAGTCTAATTGTTTCCTTTAACTTCAGAGTCATCGCCATGAGATTCACAAGTCCCATAACAAGGTGGCGGCTCAGTGGGAGCTGAGAGAGAGAGCCCTGAAATCCCGTCTCAGACACGCTGGGAGTCCTGCACCTCTGGACCAGGCCAGCCTCAGCATCATCAGGGAGGTGCGTGTGGTGATGACTTCACTGTTTTAACAGTTTTTTTGTACTTGATGTTGCTGGCCCATGCTCAGTTAATTTTAGTTTATCACAGTGTCTTTGCTGCTGGTGATGGTGGTGTTTTGTATCGCTACAGGTTTTCTCTGACCAACTGCTGCTGCAGGATGTGCTGGCCCGGTCTGACAGAGCCATGGCTGTGGTCAAAGACTTGTTTGGAGATGCTCCACGTAGACAGACTGGTAGTAATCTTATTTACTTTGTTCTGTCGATACACAGATGCAGTGTTAAGAGGATAAAAGACAAAAAAACCCACATAGAATTAATTCTAGTCCTCTGTTTTATACATGAGTTATTTCTATAAAGAATTGCCCCCTAACATAGTTCAGCTTTCTAACAAAATGAGACGTTAATTCTGGTATTTTGATTAATTCTTCCTAAGCCTTAATATTGTCCTATGGTTGTATACATTATGTTTGTTTTATTTTCTGCAGGGCATCCCAGTGTGACCATGGCTCCAAACTGTGACTCTGACTCTGCACTACTTGTTCTCCAGAGGCCAGATCCTCCAACTCAGCTGTCACTCCTCAGCCAGTCTATGATGGACCAACAGGTGTGTATACATTAGAAATATGTTACTGCAGGTCACTACCACTACCATCAATGTATCTGTTGTTTGTCTTAATAGTAATATGATGTATATCTGAGTGTATTACTTCCATTTTTTCTAGGACATTACTTACATGTTTGCATGTGTAATATGGCTGATTTCAGGCTCTCAATGAATTAGAAGCTTCAGGGGAAGACTACAGTGACGAAGATGCAGACTATAATGTCACCAGAAGGTACTAATAACTAAAAGATAGACCATGCCACCCTCCATCACAGTTTTAAGATATTATACAATAAGATAAGAGACTCAACTGGCTCACCTTGTAAGGAGGGAAATATCTTAATTGTTTACTACTGAAGTGTCACACCCTGCTGACGTTTATGATGCTTTTCTTTGTAGGGCCAATCTACGGAAAATAAAGGCAAAGACTCGGGGCAGAATGGTGGAGCACCAGAAAATCCATCGTCCAATCCCTGACCAGAAACATGCAGATTATGTTCCTGTAACCCCCTGCATGTCAGGCAGAGCACCAGACCAAACAGGTGGAGTTTATGAAAGAGTATACATTGGATCAGAAGTTATTTATTTCTTGCAGCTATCACAGCAATCCACCAGTAAAAATATCCTTTTTATTCTATGTGACCTTGTTGCAGCTCTAAATGCCACAGTGGCTGTTCAGCGTGTACGATCCAAACAGAGCCAGTCAGAGGAAGCCAAGGAGGAAACATCAGTCATGGTTTCTCAAGTTCTGAACCCTGAGCTGCCTCTCAACAACTCAGGTAACATCAGGAAGGTCCCTTTTGAAATACTCATAAAAATCATATCAGACTAAATTAGTCATCATCATCAAATGAGGAGTGTATGTTTAATTTTTCTTGTATTCATTTTTCAGACAGGATCGGTAGTCACACCACCAGGACCAGGAAGTTTGTTTCTAAGAGTTCAGAGCTGGATGGCTCCTCTGTTGCTTCTCTCAGTGGGGACCAATCCAGTCTGGGCCTGCTGCAGACCATGTTAGGTCAGGTGGAGGCTGATTTGGATTCTTTGAGTCCTGAAACAGTGCCGGCATCAGCACAGAGTCCGAAACAGCACAGAACACAAGGTCTGACTGGATTCTCTGTTGCTTTGGTCTCCACTCTGGGTCGCTTAGTGCATCTTGTCAAACAGGTATTTAAAGAGATCTAATACAGTCTTTACTAGCACTCTTATAGACTTATTGCACACATTTTTGGATTAGTTATTTTTTCTTAAAGATTATAGTATGAAATCATTTGAGAGTAAAGCTGTTACTGCTTATTGTCATGATGTCTGAACCTATGCCTGTGCACTCTTAATTTCATTATATCTAATCATTATCATAATTATGTTATATTTAACTTTTGTCATTGTCTTGTTAGAGAGAAGAAGAAGCTCAGAATGAGACTCGGGAGAGAAGACGACTGGAAGGGCAGCTGAGAGAGCAGCAGGGGCTGATTGATGCTCTCACTGCTGAGACTATGACCCTGAGGGAAGAGGCTGCCGCTCTGCAGGTGAGACAGAAGCTACCTTTTATGCTCTGACACTACTGGATTGTTCCGATTCCAACTGTGCTGATGGATCATGTTTCAAGAAAGTAATGTTTCTGTTTTTTTATCTCTTGTTTTCTGTTTAGGCAGAGTTGCAGCAGCGGACAACAGAGCTGGAGCAGAAGTTGGACACAGTGGTGTTGGCGATGGCGGGACAACTGGGGGAACACATTTATCTATCCAAAGAATCTGACATCAAAGCTGAAGGTGCATACAATGTGTGTGTATGCGTGTGTGTGCATGTTTGTGCATTGATACTAGTGCTGTTTTTCACAACTGGTTTTCACATGTCTGTACAGTTTGTCAGTCCGCACCTGTTCCTGAGCGAGTGCAACCCTCAGTTTCTCCTGCTGTCCTGCTCTCCCCGCCTCGACAGAGAGACTGGCAACAAATTCCTGGTAACCTGATTATTTTAAGTTATAATCTGCTTTTAGCCATATGCTCGTGTCATCTTCACTTAGTTTGCTGCGAGACGCATATTTTTGCCTTTCTTCCTCTTCCACAGTGACTCATCCTGTGCCACTGCACCAGGAGCTTCCTGCTGTAGATATCCTACATTCCTGCGAGGACGTGAAGATCCACCGCTCGGCCTCCAGCAGCCTCAGCAGCCTGCCTCTCACCAGTATGCCTTCCACTTCCTCACTATCACTGACCTCCGACCCACTCAGTTCACAGCTTTCTCCAGAGGTCATGCTGGCTGAGATCGCTCAGTTGAGCAAACAGAACGAACTGATCAGGGCACAGCTCAGCCAGGCTAAGAGCCTTGCTTCAGGCACCGGAGGATCGCCTTTCAGCAGTGGAGAGCAGAGACGGTTGAGCTCCTGCAGCAGCGCAGGCAGAGTCACACCTCAAAGTATTAGTGAGAGAAAGGTGTTAGCGTCCAGGTGCACAGAGAGACAGAGCCCACGCATCAAGGCTGCTGAAGGAGAGCAACTGACTAAACAGGTGAGCCTGACCCCCCTCGAGATAGCAGCCCACATCAGAATCACAGTCAGACTTTATTCATCAAGTTCATGTGTACATGGGGCAGCAAGTGAAGAAACAAGATAAATTATACTCTACAAATATAAATACTATACAATATTATAATAATAATACCCAACAAATTATTTATACAGACCAGTAATGTTGACACATACGTACATCATGTTTCAAGTGTACGCACTTTTTTTTCCAAGCATTGTAAATAAAGTTTACCACAAAGTATTCTACTTTTTGATATTTTGTGGCTTATGAACATTAAATGCTTCTCTTTATCATCTAAAGGGTAAAAACAACAGAATCAATCTTTGTGACAATTGGCATTTCAAGTGGTTCTCTTTCAAAACTTTTTCAAAGATTTTTTCACTTTGTTGCCCTACCAGACTACAGGAAGTTTGCTCACAGATCAGTAAGGAATCATTTTTGCCTTTAGGTTTTCTAAGTAGTTTGAAACTCAACAAACACAAGGAGGATTGGCAGAGTGGTCGGATCTAAACCCCTGGAGTCCCCAGGAAGCCCCCGTAATCAGTTTTAAGTGATGATAATCCACATTCACAGAGTTTTTGTGTCTGTCTTTGTTAGGCGACCTCTCGTGACACCCTCAGTACGAGCAGTGTGGAACAGCGCCTCCTCGAGCTGAACAGGCAAAGTGCAGCAGCCAGGGGGCGACTGTTGGAGCTTATTGAGCAGCAGAAGCAAAATGTTTCAGTCAAAGTTTCCCCCTCTGTCTCCCCCATCCCTCCCTCCGCCTTCAGCCCACACACAGCAGGTACTTTGGATCAACCTGGCATTGTTTGTCTGTCTGTTTGAGTACCTATAACTTACAAATCCTTGGATCATATCATTCTCAGCTGGAGGAGGAAGCCCAGAGGTGTCTGTGCTGATGCCTTCACAGCAGCCCCTGTTCAAGGCCGGTGGTGCTGAGAGTCGGTGAGTAGGGCAGCTGGTTGAGAGAAACGTTCATGGTGAGGAATTGGCATGAACATTGCTGATATAGTGACAATAAAAACTATTTAAAATACTTTTTTCTTTTAAATTTTTCATGTAATTCATCACGTAAACATGTTATAGAAAGGATGACATGGTGCATGTATTTGAAAATGTCACACACTGTCCTTTACTTATTATTTTATTTCTGTGCCGCAGATCAGCTGGTTCTGAAGCATCTTGTTATGGAGGGGACACCAGGGAATGCAACACACAGGTGCAGATGCACACAAAAAAATATAGATTACAGCAGAATCACCAAATTCCTATTATTTGGATTAAAAAAAACAACAACAAAAAATATTCTTTCTTTTTCCACAACAGGTTGACAAGCGGAGAGAGCGAGAAGGGTGGTTCGCCTTGTCCGCTCATGTAAGGTGACAAGAATAACCTGAAGCTAAAGACACTTTATTAAAATCTGTTTGTTTTTTTAAGTATTTTATCTACGTGTTTTTAAATGACTGAATTAAACGTGTTGAATTTTACTGGGGGTTTTTTTTTGGTCCAACCTTTTTTAAACACACCATTTCTATAAAGGAATCTAGACATGTTTGACAATAGGAATTATACTGTAGATACTTATCGTTTACATTTCTTTCTAATATACAGCACTAGAGCAACATTTAAAAAAAATAAATTATGGGTTGTGCAAAAAGTGCAAACATGCAGCCTTAAAAGAATTAAATTAAAAGTCAATTAAAAACTAAGTTAATTAAAAGTGCCCATCTTGGAACGCCACAGATTTTACATATCAAAATCTGTTTGTAGGTCTTCAGTAGTACAGAATCACATCTTCAAGAAAGAAAAAGAAAATCAGGCCTTATCTGGTTATCACTTCTGTATCTCATAGTTATGATTTAGAATCTCAGAATTATGAGAAAACGATCACGTAATTATTGATCCTTTTCCACTACTTATACTGCTATCCCATTTATTTGCATTGTGGGTAATGTGTAGAATAAAAAATATGATATCTGGTTCTGTTTCATTGTTGGTCCCGTGTATTTCTGTATTATATTCAACATCTTACAACTATTCAGTGGTTAAAAACACTGTGCAGATGTTACATCCACAGTGTCTGTTTCCATTCAGCCTAACAGAGATTCAGTGATTTGTAATTCCCTGCTCAGCAGCCTGTGTGTGTGTGTGTGTGTGTGTGTGTGTGTGTGGACATGTGGTGGAGCTGCAGACACCAGAGGCCCAGAAGCCAGCAAGGCTGCCTGCAGTAGCCCCTCAATCTTTCAACTTCAGACTGTCTGTTTGTCTGTCGTTTTGTTTATAAGGCTGTGGTACTGTTTAGTTATGGTCTGTTTCCATGTCTTTGAAGCACGTTTGATATCTATTAGTTTCAGTGTGTTTGTCTTTTAATTTGTGTTTCTCAAAGGAAAAAATGAGTTGTGTGTCTGCAAGCCATGAGAGATGAGGCAGGCGTAAAAAAAAAAAAAGCATTGATCCGACCCAGCAGGCTTCAACTAAAGTATGACACACACACACAATGCAATACAATACATGTGCAAGTCTTTAGTTATCTTGGTCCATTTGTCTTTTTCTCCTCCTTCAATAGCTTTACTTTCAATGGCCTGAGCATAGTAACTCAGTAATAGGAGCTTGGATTATTTGTCTTTTTATTTATATATAAGCTATAATCTGACTCATCTTTCTTGTCTTGCTTCGTACACACAGATCATTACTTATGATTTGCCTCCAATCGATTTTGCTGTATATATTGTTTCTGCCAATAGTTAATGGGAATTCTTACTAGCCAGTTGGAGCTCTGTACTATATGATTCATTTTTCATAAAGGTTTATTATTTACCTTTATAAGGTATATTAGGTTTTAGTCAGGACAAGGGAAACCATCTCTCCTCTTCCAGGACATCCAACAGACGGGACTTCAATGTTAACAACAACCAGTGTGTCACCTGTGGAGGATACTCTGTAACCATGCCGACCAATTTGTGGTGATGGCAGGAGATGACGGGTTAGATGTTAAGTGTTTGTTTTTTTTTTCCTTCTCATCTGCGTCTCTGATGCATTTATCTTCCTGTGCATGATGTACACACTGGATTGTGTTTGTGTTGTTTGTGTGAGTGAAGCTGAAGTGAGGAAAATGGTGCATTTGCAGTGTAAAGTCAGCAGATGGCAACCTGGAGACGTCATTTAAAGAGAAAACAACAGCGAAGGAATGAGCTGGATGTCCCTGGTACTTCTCAGACTGCATCAGGTACACTACAGAAAACCACTTTAAATATTTTTGAACAAATGATGTCCTCATGTTTCTATTTTAATACAGTTGAAAAAAGGTTCTTGAATTTCTTACACACTGATGATATCCTCTTTCTACACAGACTGAACTTGTGACGAGCAGCGTAGTGACGTCTGACATGGACACAGTCGTGGTACTAAACACCAGCAACATGTCCATCTGATGTTGGCACACAGGTACGGTACGTGATGGCTGAAATTCAGGGTTTAAAGAATATGGCTGCTGATTTATTGTATTTTTCTTATTGTCAACAGATCTCACATACAGAGCCAAACTAACAATGACCTCCACTGTTATCCAAAAAGTATTAAAAGTGAGTCACACCGCTATGCCACAAAGATTAAGACTTATGAAGATTATACAGGAACACTGTTTGTTTCAAAGTCAAGAATGTCAATTGATTATTGATTTACTGACATTTTCTTACAAAACTAATATTGAACTTAAATCGAGACATCAGGAGAAATTCACACGCCTAAAAGTCTCTTCACAGCAGACATTTTGACATGTCACAGTTAGAAAAACAGAGATGTTTTTTTTTTTTTTCGATTGATGGCTGAATTCCATTTAGCTGCTTCAGTTTCAGGGTGCTGGTACAATACATGCTGGCTCACTGTCACACACTGTCATGGCCGTTAATGTTATTAGCTACACCTGTGCTTTTCCTACCATAACAAGTCAAAATAAGGCCATCTGCTGTGATAAATGCCCGCTGTACGTACTGGTTCACTGGAATGTCGGGAAGCCTGATGAGCCATGATTAATGTTATTTGCTGCACCTGTGTGTTTCCTGCCATGACAAGTTAAAATACTTTCTGCTGTTGCCAAGGCGATTTGATATGAATATCTCTCCATCAAGAAAGTATGATGGGAGACATACATTTTTTTGCTATATATTTTGTTATATCCTAATTTAATGTAAAGTCATTTGATCTAATTTGGATTTGTTGGTTTTGTTTCAACTCTACTAACACCAGGCCTTCGCTGGCTCGGCCTATTTGTTCACTGACTGCTCTTCTGTGCAGCTCCTTGCCGCCTCAATCGAAAAGTCATAAATAAGTGGTCGTAAGCTGACTTGATTTCCACTTCAGGTAGTGTTTGCTGTGGGCTTTAAGGTTTCAGGGGTGACACTGGACTAGGAAAGAGAGCTCTTGAGTTTTCCAGTTTTAGACAGGAGCTCTGTGTGGGCAACGTCAATGGCCAGCAGGGAAATCAAAAGGAGTAAATATTGCAGATAATAACAGGATGGAGGCATAAAGGGGCCAGGGACTGCAGCCATAAATGTGGGGTCATGGGTCACTGTGGAGACTCAGGGGGAGGCGGGCGGGGCTTATTGTCCCCGGCCTGGCTGAGTGAAGGACGGGGTGAATGGGGATTAACCCCACCCCAGTGCCTCTCAATGCTCCCCCACCCCCTCCACCGCAGGACCCAGGGAAGGTTCCCATGTGACCGCTCCTCCAACTCCACCACATCTATCTGGGCCTCTCAGCAGCCGCAACGCACCTCCTTTACTCATCTTACACACACATATTCACACATGTATCATGCTACAAATAGAGGAGCAAAAGAGCTCGATTGATATTAATCTGATGTTTTTAAGTTTTCGGGAGGGGGGGGGGGGGTAATGTGAATGGAGCATTAAGTCACACACATGCATACAATGACATGGGGGCATGGAGAAGCGGGGGGTGGGGGGGGGGCATAGTTTTCTTTACTCATTTAAATCTGCCCCCACTTCACCTCTGTGAAGGAGGTTGAAGTCACTCAGAAAAACACACATAGTAAAGCTTGTGCACACACTTACATACTGGTTGATGCTGTTGCCTGTGATAGTGTCTTAGCTATTGTAGGTATATAGTCATATGATAGTTAAAGAGATGTGCCCAAGAACTGAGGTATTTTTGTAATGTAGATTTTACACTCAATTACAAATTAGAGCCCTGCATTGCAAAGTTTCACTTAAGAAAAGTACATTAGTATTATCAGCAAAATGTACATTAAGTCTAAAAAGTTAAAGCAGAATAGCCCCTGTATTATATTATTGGATCATTTTTCATACATACAACACATAAACTGTACTTTTAGCCAGTCCATATACTGTCCAGATGTATAATCTTCAAAAATGCAAAACATATTGTAAAATATAATGGAGAGTAGCAGTATATGGTGAAATTAAAGTACTCAAAAAGAAAAAACTCCAAATTGTACTGAAGCTGCTAAACTAAACTACTGTTGTAGTATACAAGTTGCTGAATGTCATGAATTATTTACACACACCACTAGAGGGCGATATTAATGTGCTGCAACAGGCTAATTTTTGGGGTCTTGAGGAGTTTATGTAGAACTATTTTTTTCCAACTTTAATATCAGGTATGACAAACAAAGACAGCATTATAATAAATGAAATGATCACAGCCTTTGTGACATCAGTTTCCCCAAAAGCTACTGACACATTATTAAACAATCTTTACAGCCTGCTGGTGAGTTTGTTTTGATGCAGTGCTAAGTATTTGTTGTCATGTGCAAGAAGCCATTTTGTGAACCGATCCTGCTGCTCACTTTTATCACTTAAAGCACCTTTTAAAATGTCTTTAAGGTTTAGAATCAGCATAGCGTGATGTGTGGATATTAGCATGTGTGTGTGTGTGTGTGTGTGCGTGCATGCATGTGTGTAGGGGGTGTACTCCACAGCTGTGCGAGGTTCTGATCTGAAGCAGGCTATTGCTTGCTGTGAAAATATTATTGCAAGTGTTTATTATTGCTTCAGTGTGAAACAGTGGGAGTGTTGTGTGCACTACACGGGCTGGTGGAGTCCAGAGTGTTTGTGTGTGCATGTATGAGTGTGTGTGTGTGTGTGGAGGGATGGTGGTGGTAGTAGTAGTAGGGAAGGTGGGGGTCTCTCCCCTCTCCTCTCTCCTCTTGCCTTTCTCCTCCTCTCTGTTTCCCACCGGCCAGCCCCCGGCCCGTGGCCCATTGCACCCTGGGTAATGGGGAGGCCTATTGGAGTTGATTAGTTCCGGCTGGATCCCAGATAGAGTTCTGACAGGCAGGAGAAACGAGCTCTCAGCGTGACCCCCCGCTTCCCCCCACACACCCCTGTCTCAGGCACAATGGGCAAAGCAAGGGAAGGGCCTTTTAAACAACTGCAGCTCTACTCTCTACTCCACTGCTCCCCCCTGGTCAAAAACTGGGCCGTTATTACTACAAAACCGCATTACGCTGCTTCTGCTGCTGCACACATTCAACCTATTAGTATCCATCCACACATAGTTATTAAAACTGAAAATGAACTGCATTTTGGTAACTTTCTCCACCAAACAAATAAAAATCAATTTATCACCATAACACTATTTCACTATGTTTTATGAATGCTGTAGATGAATGTTATGGATATACAACGTGCACAGTGTGTTGCCTAAAGAACCGGCCGCATACATCAGTGCTTTGTGTTTCCTCTGACACGCCATCACATCCACCGCGTTGGACACCTGTGGCATAAACTGACGTCCATTAGACACATTCCACAGCAGAGCAGCATCGTTCACACACACACACTTTCCCTCCGCAGCTCCATCCTCTTTATTTCCCACTCGACCCCCCCTCGATCCTCTCTTTCTTCTTCTCTCCTTTTCTCTCTCTCTCTCTCTCTCTCTCTCTCTCTCTTTCTCCACACATAATTGATTAAGGGCCGTTTTCATAAATCAATTTGGGACGCACATCAGTCAGCCCTGAATGGAGGAACCCCCCTCTGAGCGGCGGTATTAATCTACCTCAGCATGCCCTGCCACTCTCACTTACACACACACACACACACACACACACACACACACACACACACACACACTCACTCAGATCTGTATAAGTTTGTTTTCTTTAGCTGTTCCTGGTCACCTAAAACATGAAATATGCAAATGTTTTCAGAAGTTTTGCAGACAGATACTTGGAAAGGCAATCTGACAGACACTTTCCACTGAGTCTGAACACTCGCTGTTATGAAGAAAACTGGCAGAGAAGTGTGGGTGCTTTGGGGAGTTGGAGGGGTTGATGGATTAGAGAGGACAACAAAAGCAGAGCAAAATAAAAAGTGGAGGTTCTTTTATTTTTTATTTTTTATGGAAGTGTAACAAGTCTAATTCTTTCCATATGTCAGCGCTGCACATCTCTAAACAAACAAATATGTTGTTTGTACACTCAGCAGTCTGCCTCACAGACAGACACACTCTAACGGCTGTTTATAATTACGCTGATTTAATTGTCATTTTTATTAAGTGACTTCATCGCTCTTTCTTTTTCCCCTCTCTCTGCCTCTCTATCCACATTTGAAAGCTGTAGTTTTGGATGTTTGGATATGAATGTAACCATGACAGCACCCTTTTTTTATTAGAAAAACTGTGTCAAGTTGCAATGGATTCTGGGAACACGAGCCTGCAACAGCTGCAAGTGATATGCCTCTTTCCCCCCCTCTCTCCCCTCAGTCTGGATTTTCTTACACTCTGCCCTTTTTCTCTCCAACTTTTTCCTTCACCTTGATCTTTTGTTCTTTGTAAAAAAAAAAAACCTCCTTTGTACCCCCGTTGCTCCACTTCTACTTGTTTCTCGTTCTTTTACCTCCCCCGCCATCACCCCGCTGCCCGACTCCGTGCTCCAGGGTGTTGGCTTTAGTGGTAGTGAAAGCTGCTTTGCCTTTAAAAACAGTTTGTCTTAATGAGAAGGGGGGCAGCAAGGGGAGAGGGGGCGGAGGGTCACAGCTGAACCCAATTGCGTCCCTTTCCTGTCTGAGGTGCTGCTGGCCGGGGTCAAGCTCAGGGTCACGCTGGGCCGTCACTCCGGCTGGGTCCTGGTGCCGGTTCTGAATTGCCGCCAGCATGTGTGCTTAAGACAGTGTGTGTGTGTGTGTGTGTTTGTGTGAGTTAAGAAAAGAGGGGCAGGAGGCACATCTGTTTCTGATCCCCCAGAAAGCCTTGCTCTCCGGACCTGGAGGTGCTGGCGTGCCTGTGAAGGACTGAGAGGGAGAGGGAGGGGACGAGAGGGCGAGTGAGCGGTCACACGCACACAGTATGTGTCGGGTACGATGTGGTGCGATGTGGCGTGTTTTACAGCCCCCTCCTCCCTCTTCTACTTCCTTTTCCTCCTGACTCCCTCACATTTACACTTACAGGATGTATGTAAGTCCAGGAAAAGTCAAATATATGACATAATGTTATCTACAAATGGTCTTCAGTGGCATAAATAAAATATTTCATGTCTTAAATATTGTTTTCAAAAGTCTAGTTGAGGGAATAGTTGAGAAATATGCTTGTTCGTTTTCTTGCCAAGTGTTCAATTAAAAGATCAGGTCCACACTGTATGTTTGCCTGTACGATAAATACGCACAAATATTCAGGCAGCAGTCCGATAATTAATGCTTTGTATTATGTTTCTTTAATCTGTACAAAATCCTACATTTAAAGATGAAGTTGTGGTTTCTAAGCCGGACTATTTTTTTGTCACCTCTGGGGTCTCCGCTGGTTGTCGGACAACCTCACAGTGAATTATGCTATTATACAAAGTCTCACCTTATAAGTTTATTCTCTATCGTTCAGCTTTTACTCAAGGTTGAATAAAGTTTACACTTTGGTGAAATATTCAAATCCAAGGCTCCATGTTTTTAAGAAACTTCCATTTTCCTTCCTGTTCAGTTTATGTCCTTCTCATATTATTTAGATTTTTTGCCTGTAAAATCTTTATTCAATCCACAACTTCATGAAAATGCTCTAATTTCCTCTCCTTATTCTTCTTAGCCTTCACTGAATCCTCCTCACTCCTCACTCCTCCTCCTCCTCTTCTTGTCCTGTGTCACAGTCTGCATGGAGAAGGTAAGTTTAAGATGAAACACCACGTCAGTCTTTGAACAGAGCCTATAAAGCAGGCGCATATTAACGAGCATGACTAACAAGCTACAGTACCCACAGAGCTGGATCACACTGTGACTACACACACACACACACACACACACACACACCTCCTGCATGATATAGCTCTTTCTTTCTCTTTGTGTCTGTTTTTGGTGTTTCGGTTGCAGCTTTACGTCTAATGCAGTGTGTTTTTTATTCGTGTGAATGACCCCTTAATTGATACACATAAGGTCACAGGACATGTTTCCAGAGCAAACTCCTTATGTGGAAGATCCTGGCTCCAAATGGGAAAAAAATGGCGCAAACCATAAGAAACATCTCTGGACTTCAAACCGTCTCCAATGCTATCCATTGGGAAACATCTCACTTTGCTATGTCCATCTTTATATATCTTTATATATATATATATATATATAGTGAAAGTGACAAATTAGAGTTGCTAATAGGTTGATTTTGTTACCTTTTAAACGGAGCCTGTCTTTATGCTAAGGTAAGCTAAGTGGCTGCTGGCATCAGTCTCGTCATCGAACTTTCATCAACACATTTCATCAACACATTTCCCTCCACTATGAAAGCAAACAAACACGCACACGGCTTGCAGCTGTGACATACGCTAACGTCCACCAGTCACCGTTTCACAGCTCCTGACTCTCCCCTCGACACACCTGAGCCAATAAAGTAGAAAGCTTCTGCCAGGAAAAGCTATTTCATTCTCTCTCTCTCTCCTCCCCCTCTAACTCCCTCCATTTCAGTCCCTGAGGCCCTAAAACTGCCCCACACTTAACTTCTCCCAAACCCCTGAACACCACCATGTCCACCACCACCACCACCACCACACCCCCCTCAACTCCAACCCTTCTCCTGTTCCTTTTGCTAACTCTGCTCTGGCTTCAACCCTGAGGGCCCTAAAGCCGCCGAGCATTTTTAACTCCTCTCCCTCCCTCCCTCTCCTCCCCCTCTTCTCTCCCCTCCTCCAGGCTACTCCAGAGAGGTTCTTTACAGCCCTGTCATCCCCGCCAGAGCCGTAAAAAACACATCTGGAATCACACTCTACGTTCTACGCTCTCACCCCATGTTTAAGAAGCCCCCACACCCGCACCCTGCCTCTCCTCCACCTCCCTCCCTTTCCCTCTCTCCACACACACACACACTCACACACTCATGGCGAGGGCCACGCCGCAGGAAAAACACTCCCATAACGAGCTACAAACACTGAAATAACACTGTTACCCTAAGTGAGATGTTTCTAATGAGGGTTGGAGAGGAGCGTGACAGAGACGCAGAGACGGGGGTTGGAAAAGACACCGTGAAACAAGACACAGGCATGTTGGATTTGACTGTATTCGTCCGCCCACACAGGCCGAGACCATTTTGGATTCTGGTCAAGCTTTCTTTCCCCTCTTTCCCCGTCTTTTAAAAAGTTTGTTGTACGACCCTGTGTTCACTCATTTCAGCCTTTTGTGTGAGAAAGTGTGTTGAGTGTCTCCTGGTCTGAAGCGTGACTATATATACATTTAATAAGGGGCTGTGTGGTCGAGTAATAGGTGGTTGGGTTCGGCTACGGTACGGGGAGGAAATGTCAGCAGCAGATAGAGAGCTAAGAGATCGGAGAGGAAACAAATTGATTCTCTGAAATTGCCACTTCATCTGTCCTGATTGAGACGTGTTTGAAGAAATTTTAAGCCGTGTTTACATGTACAGTGTGTCTTTGTGAACATTCGAACCACTTGACTATGTGTGTGTGTGAGAAAGTCTGGTGTATTATTCTTCTCCCTTGGTCTTAGTTTTCCTGAACTGGTTCCAGTGATGGATAATAAAGGCTCAAAAAGCCCCTGAAATCCTCCGGCTGTTTCATTCCCCTTATTTTTCTTTTTCTTTCTTTCTTTCTTTTTTTTTTTTTACTGTGCAACTTAATCAGGATGAGAGAAAAATAAGGGTGAAAGGAATGACTGAGGTAGACAAAGAGAAGAATATGATTCCTCCTCTTTCACATTTTCTGAAATGAAGTTTTAGAAATGAGAGAAGAGGGGAATAACCCCACATTCAGAGCCAAGAACCGTTTAACCAAGACCATGTGCCACTTCGGGCTGGTTTATGTATTATGGACAGTGAAAAAAGTGTTGCTGATTTCTTATTTTTTTGCATGTTTGTCACACTTAAATGTTTCAGATCATCAAACTAATTTAAATATAAGTCAAAGATGCCACAAACAAACACAAAACGTCGTTTTTATTATTAAAGGGGAAACAAAATCCAAACCTACATGGCCCCCGTTAAAACATAACTTAACTGTGGTTTATCACACCTGAGTTCAGTTTCAGTTAGTCACACCCAGCCTGATTACTGCCACACCTGTTCTCAATCAAGAAATCACTTAAAGAGGACCTGCCTGACAGTGATGTAGACCAAAAGATCCTCAAAAGCCAGACGTCATGTCGAGAGCCAAAGAAATTCAGGAACAAATGAAGAAAGAAAGAAAGTAGTTGAGATCTGGCTGGGAAAAAGTTATAAAAACCATTTCTAAAGCTTTGTCTTTTGTCCCGTTACATCTGGTGTAAAAGTAACACAAGAGTGGTTGAGTCAAAGTCCTGACCTGAATCCTACTGAGATGCTGTGACATGACCTTATAAAGGTGATTCATGCTCAAACTCATCAAAGTGGCTGAATTACAACAATTCTTCAAACATTTGAGCGGGCCAAAATTCCTCCACATGCGCTGTAAAAAAGACTCATTGGAAATGCTTGATTGCAGGTGTTTCTGCTGAGGTCCCAATCAGTAATTAGGTTTAGTGGACAAACACAGGCCCATGTAACTTTCTCTTAATAATAAAAACCTTCATTAACTAATATTTAAATTAGTTTGATCTAAAATATACACATTACTGTATTAATGTGTCCGTGTGTGTGTCAGAGAGAGAGACAGAGGGTCAGGTTTCGGCACTGAGGGGAGGTGCTCGGTACAGCAGTGCTGCGGTAGGTAAATAGCGCCCTGACCCAGACTGCCAATGGAAAGCTCTCTTCTCCCTCTGCCAGAATCTTTTTTGTTTTGTTTTTGTGTTTTTTCTTCTTCTCTAAGACTTGGGGGAGAGGAGGTAAGGGTGGAGTTTAGGTGGAGGGGGAAATATGTGTGTGTGTGTGTGTGTGTAGGGGCAGGCTATTAACGAGCACCATCGTTTTTCTAATTAGTGCTTTGGGGAATATTTTCTTAAGGACTGCCGACCCTCCCTGCAGAGCTTTTTGGGGGAGAAATGCGTGAGTGCGTGCATGAATGTGTGGTTTTTTAGCCTGTGCATGTGTGTACAGTATGTGTGTGTGTGTGTGTGTGTGTGTTTGAGCATGTTTTCATTCTGTGGTTTTTCCTTTTTGTGCAGAAACGTTGCAGTATTTTCTCTACAGAGGTCAAATCACATATACTCATAACTTTTGTATGTCCACACACACACTGTGTCACATCCTAAAGGTATGGATGGACACATACATCACACACACACACACACACACACACACACACACACACACACACACTGAACTCAGTTCATTAAATTAAGGGGCTTCAGGTCGTCTCTCTTTCCTGTATTCTCAGAACTCAAGAGCAAAGGAACATTTCGTTTCTCTTTTCTTCTCTCTCAAAACTTTCTTTTCTCTTTTCTTCCCTCTTCTGTTGTTTCTTTTCAGGGAGTCTGCTGCTGCTCTCGTCCTTGCTTTGATCCCCCTCCCCTCCAACCCCTCCAACCCCCACCCCTCCACCCCTCCACCCCTCCCAGGGCCTCCAGCCAGCTCACTGGAGCGGTTTCCTGAGTCTGCCCAGATTAATGAGTGTAAGTTAGTGTGTACGTATGTGTGTGTGAGAGACAGAGGGAGAGAAGGAGGGAGAAAGAATGCCTCAGTGTACCACAAATTGTGAGTGTGTGACTTTGCATACTGTATAAGCCCATGTGTGTGTGTGTGTGTGGGTTTGATCTGTGGTTTCTAAGCCAAACTTTATTTTGTGGACTTTTTTTTTTTCAAAGATCATCAAAGTAAGTGATTCCACAGAAGGTTGGCTTTCTCATTGCATCTGGGCCGTTTTAAAGAATTCCCCAATCACAAGGCTGCAGGGATACGATTGCAATCAAGCAGCAGGCGTCTGTACAAAAAAAAAAAAAAAAGAAGCCAAAATGACCGAAAAGCTCGCGACCTCGCCCCTGTGACACTGTTAGGAGATCTGTTTGTGGAGCTGGGCCTGCAAACTTCATTCACATCAAGCTCTACTTTGGCTGAGAGTGTACAAACTGAAAACAATCACAATACTACAACTGATTAGAATTCCTCCTTGAAAGCCCAAAGTGCTAAAAATAATCCCCTGATTAGAGCCATGTGTTGAATTTGGAGCGGTGGGGGTAAGATGGGTTGTATGTGTGTGTGTGTGTGTACTGCGGTGGGTCGTAGAGAATAGGAGGCAGCAGAGGGGTGGTATGAATCAAACTGGAGAGAAAAAACAGTTTGTCTTTTCTCTGAGCTCTGATAATAACGCCACGTGAGTCCCCTCTGCACAGCGTTTATTCTCACAACTCACAGTGTACACACTTTCGCTCTCACACACATACACATGTGCACACATAGTTACACAGTCTGTCATCAGCACTGCACACACACACAGACACACACACATGCACGCACACAGACGCCTTCCCAGCAGACTTACAAATATGGACATAAACATGTAATCACAACCATGCCTGGTCCAGTACGGCTCGCAGTTTCTCACTCCTCTACAGATGGGAGGAGGAGTGATGGAGGAGAGGGGCCTCGTAATGGCCAGGTGGTTTTAGTTAAGATGCATTCTACCTGAGAGCATATGAAAGGCAAAAAAAAAAACAAAAAAAAAAAGACACAATGAATTTGTTTTCTTGGCCAGGTAAGTTTCCAGGAAATTCTACTTGGGCGGTTCACATATGTTACAGTAAAATGACACAGAATTGGAAAAATGCAATGTTTAGAGTAGAAATTCAGGCAAAATTCAATAAAGAACTGAAAGAACTGGTACAAGATGACACAGAATATATATATATTTCTTTCTTTCAGTTCTTTATTGAAGCTACATGATGTTTACTCGGTGAAATATTAAAACACAAGACACAAGCTGCACCTTCTTTCCATGTAACGGGAGTATTTTAGATCGTCTTGTGTATCATTTTACACATATATCCCCAAACTTCAGCCAAACTTTGGGATCTCCACTTAAAAATCAAGTCAAAAATAAAGTGGGTTTGGTGTGCCCTGGTAGCACGCCACACTACCGCAACGTCTGCGCTGTTCAATTCCGGCCGCAGACCTTTCGTTGCATGTCATAACCATCTCTCTCTCTCCACGTTTCCTGTCTCTCCGCAAGCCAAAAATCTATAAAAAAAATGAAAAAATATGGCTACACGGCATCATGCCCTTAAGTAGTAACCACAAATGGTGAAACCTGATAACCAGGAAAATAGGAAAAGCCCACTAAAAACTCTACAAACCATTTAGCAAGTGCATCATTTAAATGTATGCTTGCAGAAAAGGACATACATACAGGAACAAACTCATCTCAGCACATCAGCACAAGGCCCTGGAGCTTTCAATCATCATAACATCATCTTCAATCAGCAGATGATGAGATGATCAGTTGTCATGAAGCTGCAGGTGTTTTCATCCATGTCAACTGGAGCAAAATTCACTGCTGGCGAAGATCATGATTGAAAGCTCTGGAAGAGCAACTGAATGGAGCTTGTGGTCAAGACTAAACTTCAAATCTCAATAGAAAGACTAAATCCTGGATGTTTCATTCATAGGAAAATCCATTCATTAACTCTGAAGATGTTTAACAGGAAATATGGGAATAGTGAGTCAAAATTGGGTTCAAAAGGTTAGAGATTCACCCATGGAGTGTGTGTGTGTGTGCGTGTGTGTGTGTTTATTGCACATTCATTCATTTGTTCACTCTGAAACTCTCATTCAATGGTCTGCTGTGACTCTCCAGGCCCATATTGACTCATAAAGTCCCCATTATGGCAGCCACCATCAGCCCTTATCTCTCTCTGTCATGACTGAGGGCGCTGCCATGGCAACAGAGAGAAAACACGGTGTCATCTGTCACATCCGCTCTGTGTGTTATGTGCATTTATTCACAAGTATCTCTGATGACATAAACCCTTGCTGGTTGAGGATATTTTAGCAGAGATCAGTGTAGACAGTCAGTATCAGGACACTGATATGAGTGGCTCACAGAGCTGTCAGTCATCATGAATGAGCAGAGGCCACAATGTGCGCCAGCTCGGGGGGGGGGGGAAAGTGGGTGGGATATCCTTTGGGAGCGCGTGGTTGGACAGCAGGCTCGGAGGCACCGTCTGCTTATTTGATAAGAATTCGTCCGTCAGGAAGGAAAATAAACAGTCGAGCGTGCTGCTACTGCAGAGTTAGAGGAAGAGCTGCTACTAGAGCACAACACAATATTTACACTGCCGAACAGACACACATCCACAAAGACACAGCACATATACCTGCACGCGTGCACTGTGCGAACAAACACCGGGAAATGTACATATACACAAGCACAGAGGAGAAACAGGTGCAAGGAAACATTATTTAAACAATATAATTTTAGCAGTGTAAACAACAGAGACTGTAGTGATTGCAGGTTTTTGTATTGTATTCACTGTATGAGCAAGTATACATGTGTAGGCCTACATTTAGTGTGGTTGAGAGTACTAAAATACCCAGGTCAAGGGAATTAATGCTAAGTAAATTAACTAAGATTTTTTAATATCCTAGTTAATATATAAACATCTTTTCCATGCATTTCTTTATAGTGATACTAGCTCATCCTGATTTTTTTTAGAGACAAGAAATTAGATCCAGACTCTCTAATTTATTTAAAAATATACAATAAAATTCATGCTTTTGTAGTTAGGAAACTAAAACTGTACCCTGTAACAGATTTGAACTCCATGTTGTCTCCCTCAAACTACAGCAAAAAAAATGTGTATATAGTATTTATCTATAACAGAGTAAAATATCATCACCTGAAAAGATTTATAAAGCTAAATATATAATTTATTTATTGTCAAGCAGGACAGGTGTGACCAGGCGACCTGATCATCTTAGACTGTATTGTTGTACAGCATACCATTGTTAGGTGTTCATGTTATAGTGTACTCAGCCTGTATGCGAGAGCATCTTGAGGATCCCATTTGTTTGTTTAGATAAGGAAGGAGGGGGGGAGAGCCGAGGGACCGTGAGAGTACTGACCTCCTGGCTCTGAGCCCCGCCCTCTGGCTGTGACTGACAGATAGCATCAGTGCAGCTCCTTATCAGCTCTGACTCCCAGCCCTCTGATCTGGGATCTGCCTCCCAGCGCTGCAATGAGGGAGGGATGGAGGGATGGAGGGACGGAGGGAGGGAGGGAAGGGCAGGTGATGCCAAAGCAAAAGGGCACAGAAAACACGCAAACAAACACAGTTATGCACATATATGGACAGGTAAAGTCACAAAGTGTGGAGGAAAATCTGTTTTTCAGTCTAAGTGCATCAGACACAACAGAACAATAAATCAATAAAAAGAGAAGAATAAAATATAATAGAAGAATAGAATAGAATAGAATAGAAAAGAAACAGTATAGTTTCTGTTGAAAGTAAAGAACCAGGCAGCTTTAGTTCAGGGATTCATTCTCTCACACTTTCTCCTACTTTCTCGTCGAAATTAATCATAATGACAAAACTGCCAGTGGACGACGTGTGTGTGTGTGTGTGTGTGGGGTGGGGGGGTTATTTCTCTTGGATATGAGGCCATTCTGTGTTTGCGGCCTGTGTTTGGAAGTCTCTGTAAGTCATTTGGTGTGTTTTTTGGAGGGGGTGAGCTCATGCTTTGCCGCTGACACTGAACATAAAGACGCATTGAGTGAAGTGGGACCATAGGCCAAGTCTGGAGGTATGGGGGAAACAGGGATCTGTGTATGCACACACACACACACTCCTTCTCTCTCAGGGCACTGAGTGTAGAGGGCTCCCGAGGGCCAGGGGGGGACTATCGTTTTCCCCGTTAATTATGACCGTCTGGCAGGCTGGAAAGCAGGAAGTCAGAGAGGGAGAGATGGAAAGAGGGAGGGATGGTGGATAGATGATAGGGGGGAGAGAATTTGGAGAGAAAGGAATGGGGGGGTTAGAGGGTGAGAAAGAGAGTCAAAATAAGGGAGGAGAAGCAAAAGCCAAGATGGATGAGGAGAAGAAGTATGAGAGAGGAGTCTGAGAAAGGACGGGGGAGTGAGAGAGACATATCCAAATAAAACCATATGCAGGGAGGGTTCGAATGATAAAACCAGGTGCTTGATAAAAGGTGGCATGTCAACTGTTTTCAGCCATGTCAGGTTTGTAGGATGTTTTCTCCTCCCTCCGACACACTGTCTTCTGGCGTTCACTCCCCGGCTTCTGATATACAACTTACACTCCCTGACCTCGGCTTTCGTTCAACCTTTTGACCCTCTAAGCAACACCGGCTTGTGCCTATAATTTAACTTTACTACTCCACTCTTTTGTACCATCTGACTCCATCTGATGGGCCCATTCTTCATCCGACTCCCCTGTGAGTAAACTGAAAGAGCATTAAAAACAAAAAGAGGTAGATGTAGCGACACACCAGACTGTATATTTAAATATATTAATGTTTGTTGTTTAAAAAGTTAAAGGCCAGTTTTAGGCCAGGCAGCTGTATGAGCTGAGCTGAGCAAAGCGGGGTCTGGGATTTAACTGGCTCCAGGTCCAATTACGACTGTCTGCTGCATCTGGACACAGTTGGAGTTAGATTCAAAACTCACACTTGGTTCCAGTAGGGATATAAAGTCACAACTTTTTGACTGCAGGCCATTTAGGCTTTGCAAAGAGCGGGGCAATATTTACAGCTTGGCACCAGTCATAACATGGTTACACTGATAAAACCTGAAAGAGGAGACGACCGTTTGAGACGGAGCGAGGCTGGCGTGCTGATGTCAGGCTGTGTCAATAAGAGGATTTTTTTTTTCCCATGTTGCAACATACTAGTTTTGTTTGAGGGTTTGTTAAGGGAAAACAATTACTGGAAAAAAAAAAAAGGAAGATCAAGATCTCTGCGCTAACAATACTCTGAGTTGGGCCTTCAAGTGTCTTCTATTAAGTGTAGGCTTATAGACTCGGGCCAGGAAACATGATTCCTGTTATCTAGACACCAGTGAAACAAACAAACAGTTTTTTTGTGGTAATCTGGCTGCCAGAACTGGATTTTAAAAGCAGGATTTTTTTAATATAAAAACTACAATTATATGATTCCCAAAGAGCCAATAAAAGCTCAAAAATATATATTTTTTTTATGACACTCAGCTGGTCTTAAAGTAAGCCTTCACACTAAAACTCACTAGGTTAAGTTTGAGTATAATATAGCACCAATATTGGGTTAACTTTACCTAGTAACAAGCTTTAGCTAAAAAAAAACAAAAAAAAACAACGTGCATATGCCATTCAAAAGATACACAAGTCATATGTAGTCAAAAACAATCCGTGACATGCAAGATTAAAAAGAGTAGAGCAGATTATAACAAGCTTTAGTTACGGTAAACAGCAAAATAAACAATAAAACTGGGTCAAAAATACCCTTTGTCTTGAGTGGCTTTCTGGGTATTATTGACCCAGTGATTTTTTTTATTTTTTTAGTGTGTATGTAACTGTGAACAGTGACCACAAGTGACAGTTACACCATACTGATAAATGTTAAAAATTTAGTGTAAAAGTGGCAGAAGAAGAAGAAGAGGAGAGTTGTGAGGTTGGTGAACTGACTCATACAAGCTAACATTAGCAACCACAAGCTAGTGGTCGTAGCAGAGCAGTAAAAGCTGCAGCAGCAAAACCTCTACATGTGGTAGCTGTTTATTGCTTTATATACTGATCTCATATCCCTTTTTTTTATTTTTTTCACTTTTGTGAAATAATTTAATCACCGTTTTTATCTGAATAGCCCCCCCTTTAGGTTTTTGTCAGAGTATAGTCTTTCTTTTTTTCTATAATAATGGTTCAAAGAAATGTCAGGCTTTGTAAAAAATAAATAAATAATAATAATAATAAAATAAAACAAATCTATCTGAGGTAGCAAGACTCCAAATTAAAAGTGCTCAAAGATGAGCTTGAAAATGATTCAGAGGCCTTTGCACGATGGAAACAGCTTAAAGGAAGCGAAAGAGATTGAAACACAAATGGAAAGTTACTGATTTCATCTTAAACCAGTGATGGTGACCCACTTTGGCATACTGCATGGAGCTGCAAAACCCCTGGAACAAACCAGTAAACACTATAAACCAAACGAATCTTAACAAACAAATGCCAACGCTGACTTGGTGCAATACAAAACAGTTGTGTAAAATAAATTACATTGTGGAGATATGAGGAACTCCTCTGCAGAAAAATGTTTAATCAGAGCAGGCACACACACACACACACACACACACACACACACACACACACAGTAACTCACCCTGAGGTCCAACCCCACCTGAGCCTGGATCTTTGTCTCAACAGTACAATCACACTGGAATGAGAACCAGTAACAGCCTATTACTCTCCATATCCCTCCGACACGCACAAACACACACACATAGTCAGCTTTAACAAGAATGAAAAACAATAATAAAATCTCCGGATATGAAAAGCTCCTGAGGCAACAATGTACAGTTAAACTCAAAGATGCTCCCTCTTTGTGTGTGTGTGTGTGTGTGTGTGTGTGTGTGCACGCGTGCACTTTAGACATCTGAAAAGGAAAAGACGTCATAAATCTCTCCTCCCTGAGTTGTACTGAGAACTTTGATTGTGTGTCTGGATGTGAAGCCCAAGGCGGCACAATTCAACATTGTACAGTATGATTGTGAGACTGAAAGCAGAGCATGTTTATTAAAATACAGTTTTGAAATACAGCTTTCCATTTGTGACTTTATATTTTAGTTTCACTACATTTCTGTAGTAATTTAACGTAGTACTTTATTACATGTATGTATCATTAATCAATCAGTATTTTGCTTTGGACAAAAGTATCTACCAGATCAATGTAAATGTAAAGTAATCTGGTGGCTGTGTAGTTACAATCAGATACCAGTATTATTTTTTATTTTTTTTACTTTTTATTTATAAGATAATCTGGTACAAAAAAACTTCCCCTCCTGAAGCACAAGTCAAGTAACAACATAAATACATTTTATTAAAAAGTGCATCTCTTAGATCCTCTTGGACAGGACAGTAAAACAAGAAATGAACCTTATTCCCATTTTCACAAAGCCTCTCCTCCTCTGCAGTGTGTTGAGTGCACACACAGAGCAGTCAGCTAGACCAGCAGTTCTCAACCGTTTTTGTGTCAAGGACCCCTGAATTGCTGCACATTAGGTCACGGACCCTCATTTGATAAGATTTTGCTACAAGGACAAAGATTGTGGTTGTTAGATATGATTAAGACCAGAATTATATAGTTGTCAACTAGTTGAGGAGATCATTTTTATCAAATAAACTGTTATGATAGTGTTTGGTTAAATGTATATTAAAACTAATGCATGCTTAATTTTAAAACCAGTATGATCAGCTTTATACCCTTTACAAAGAAATATTGGATTCAAATTGCAATGAATCTCTGATTTGCAATTGTTAATTTTTCACTTATGGAAATGTTATATAAGGTATAAATGAAAAAGTCAATAAAACCATTCTTATTATATTATATATTATTGTGTTATGGTACTGCTTCATTTTCTAGTGTGCTATAGTCCCATCCAATCTTATAGATAAGTATTAAACCTGGAAAAATCATAGTACATACAATTAGTATGGAGTATGAAATTGGGACAGAGACACTAGCAGAACAATAACTAATAAAAAAGAAGCAGTTCATCCAAATACCAGTGGTCATCTCTAACCACGCTGGACCACTTAGTGTATGTATGAATGTAAGATATTTATTGCTGAGGCATCAGCTTCCAAACCAATCTCTCTATATTTATTAGTCTTTTTATATGTATATGTATTCACACAGAGATCAATAAAGTGTAATCTGATTTTATCTTACAATGCAGGTCAAACTAAACTCTATAAATTGTGATAAAAGTAGAAAAAAGATTGTGTACTTTCTCCTTCACTGCATTTTACATTCATCATGTGCATGAAGCTGCAGTTCAGAGGTCATAAAACACAATCATTCACTTCTCTATGAAAACATTTTCCCATGAGCTCTTTCTAATTTTTTCTTTTCTTTCAAATTTAGAAAGAAAAAAAAAACCCCCAGATGACTCGAGACTCTGCTTTGAGTCTCACTTTGGACAGCTTTGACATGTGCTCTGCAGTTTTTCAGCTCACACTAGGTTTATTTTTAGACGTATATGCTAAGAAAACGCCAGGAAGTACAACTCCTGCCACTGTACTGTTGACCGTACCTCCCATCATGCCTCATTAATCCTTTATTCAGATACTGTAATGCTATTATGTGTTAGGAATAGGACGGTGTTACAGGATGACACTGGGCCGGTATAGAGACACCTGTTGTTTGAATGCCTTAGTTATTGTAAAGATGTGAACCATGACTGAGGGTGTTTGTGTAGCGACCAGCAGCACGTCGCTCCTGTCAGTGTGGATGAACCCTGAAACGTCCGCAGACTTTATGTTGTTCTTGTTTCAGCCATAGAAAGCCATTATGAAAGCATGGTGCTCACACTTTCTTCATTATTTTATGTTTACACTAGTCACAATTAATTGGTTTATTGATTATGGGCTATAGCAGCAGCATCAGCAGCAGCAGCAGCAGCACATATAGCAGCCCAGCTGATTCATGGTGTTAGTATGCTTCAGCTGAAGTGCTTATTGTGCTTTAGTGTGTTTATTGAACGGTCTCTCCAACTCTTCGAGTGCGGCCGTTCAGAACAGCTTTAAACATCGTCTCCTTCAGTCCTGATAAGACAACACGTCATTTGAACTACGTCAGTTCAAGCATGCCGACAACTTCATTGGGCTCTCGATTGCCAAAACATTTTTAATTAGTCTGCAATAAATGTGTCCCAAAGCATGATTGAGACCATATACCGTATAGGGGCCTTAAAAGTTCAGCTCATATGAGTCAGTTGATGCTTCAGTAGTCGGAGTAACCAAAGCTAGTGATGGGATTCTTCTTCCTTCTTGCTTTCATGAATGTGAGAGTGAACGTGTGCTGATTTAGTACACCTATGCTCAAAGCACAAGTGTGTGTGTGTGTGTGTGTGTGTGCGCATGTGTGTGATTCATTTGGTGTTTTGTCACACTGAGGAAGTGACACAGCTGCTAAGGTCAGCATAATACAGAGAAAAAAGGGAGAGAGCAGGTCGTTGTCATGGCGCTCAGCTAAACAATGGAGTGAGGAGGTTGGAGAGACCCTTGAGGAGAAATCACCTCATACTCTACACACACACTGATGGACAATATACTCTGGATCCTTTAGTCATGAGACATATCCAAAACTCACTGCGTGCTCTCTCTCCATCTAACGTAGCCTCTTTGTTGGTGAAATGCACAAATCACACACACACACACACACGCATACACATGCACACACACCCTTCTCTCTGTCTCACTCTCCATTACTTTCATAACAGCATTTATAATCATCTACATGACAATCTGTGTGGGGCTCTATAGTGAGGCTCGGGGGTGACAGGGGTTAGCTCTGAAGGGAAGCAGTGCATGCTGGGATTGCGGCCTGCTGAGAGAGTGGCATTCTGGGAGGCAGTGTCCTGCGGGCAGAGCCTCTGGGGGATGCAGTATGGTTAATAGGCCTTTCATGGCCGACCCACAAAGCCTTTTGTCCCGGGCTAATTCATCCTGCCCAGCATGGAGAGATGGAGGGGGGAGGGGCACCATGGAGGGTTTTTGGGGTTGGGAGTCCCCACATTTTCTCCTTTCTCTCTGCAATGTAGTGCAGGGGTGGCGCTAGTGTGAGGGAGCCACATACACAGAGCCCTGCGCAGTAGCAACAACACCAAAACATTGGCAGAGCTTGCAAAGTGCTGGCAAACTGCACAACAACACTGGAAAACACCCGCGATTAATGACCTCTCGAAAACATCTTGAAGCTGGAACATCCTGCTGGGTTTTGTGAACGTATAACTTACAGAGTGTAGGATGTGTAGATTGAATTGAGTGGGAAAAAAAAAAAAAGCTGTATGTCCACACGCACAAATAAACACACTCTCACCTGAACAAGAGCAACAGGTGTCATAAAATGCCACAGCTTGTCAGTGACCGGTGCCCCGCTGGGTTGCAATAACCCCTCAGATACATCATGGTGGGAGTTCCTGCGTTCACAGAGGCGAGATGCTTCCCACCAACAGACCCCCCCTATCAAACCCTGTGATCTCAGAATAGTCAGTTATTAATGAACTGGACAGGAACGGCTCCCCTCGTTTCAAAGTGTGCTGATTGAAGTGGAGAAGAGAATTCCAGAGCGAGCGAACAGGAGGGGGCTTCGAGCTGTGATCACTGTGGTGTGAGTGTGTGTGTGTGTGTGTGCTGCACAGTCCTGACTGGGCCTGTAGCGTCCACAACAACACAACACAGCACTGCACTGCACAGCTGCACTGGAGGGCCTGCAGGCCTCAATGGACGGGGGTCAATACAAACTCTGTGGGGACCAACGCATACCAAATCAGGGGGAACAGAGCAGGAGGAGGGGGGGGAGGGGGGCGCACTTTTCGCCTCCAGGACACCGTAGTCTTGAGAAATCAGACTTTTTAAAGAGTGTTTCTTATTATATTTACCTGTCTGTTTGTTATTAATACTCTTCTAAGTTCTAGTTTTACCCATAACCACCGGAAAGTCCTCAAGGGGGTTATGAGAAGGGATTTTTTTTAGTGTGAGGAAACCACGGTGCAGTACCCAGCTCTGGGATTTTGGGATCCAGTCCCTATTGTTCAGATCCCTCCTCCTGCTTGGGAAGTGGGAGGACCCGAAAAGGCGTCGCAAAAGGGAGAATTGTTTGAGAGCTCAGTCATCCAAAAACGGCCTTTCAATGTGAGAAGTTGGGGAGCCGAAGAAAATGTCGGTGGCATCGCAGTAAATTACTAAAGCAGCGAAGGCTTTAGAGGGAAAAAGAGAAGTTAAAAACTTTTGGTTTTTTAAAGGACTAAAAAACTCACCGCAGAAAGAAGAAGAAAAGACGAAGTGAAGATCGGCTGAGTACAACGAGGTGTGAGCACCGCATAACAGCAGTTTTGGTGAGTTTTACTCCTTCATGCGGTCCATGTTTTTACGCTTGCGTATCGACATGTTGTTGTTTTTTTTAAAACTAAAATTATAAATAAATGTATCATGTTATGATTTGTGTTTGCAGATTTGTAGCAACTCGACTTCTACTTTATAAAACTGAAAAAAAAGTTTTTTTGTGTGTGTCAAGCCTGCTCGTTCATGCTTGTGTGTGTGTGTGTGTGTGCTTTTAATAGCAACATTTGTTGTGTCGGTTCGTCTTATTGATGCACTGTAACTTTAACGTGTCTCTACTCTTTTATTTGGATAGAAATGCGCACTTTGCTTCTCGCTTTTTTCTTTTTTTTTTGGGATAAACTTTCAAACCAAAGAAAAGTACCCTTTGCGTCGGGACTTAGCTTGTTGATTGGATGAGCTGTTGTGTTCTCCCTTATTTTCCAACGTTTTCCTCTCATTTCTGTCCATATCTGCCGTCGGTTACAGTGTGATACATGCATGTGAGGAGGAATCAGCTTTGTGTGACACGTTGCAGACATTGTTTTTTTAGGGATACGTGAGTTCTTTAAAGTAAATTGTGTCTACGTCTTGCAGGCCGCAGCCTATAGCTATGTAGTATGTAGTCGCTCCCATAGGGTAACAGAAAACAGACATGCTGAGCTCCCCATATTATCATCGGGGGAGTGCAGCCATGTAGTGGTGGATGAAAAGCAAAAAAGAACCAGATGCATTGATATGTTGATCCATCAGTGTCATAATAATGATGCTCATTATGGATCTAGTAAGATAATAACTGATAATATGCATATAAGCTTTAATACTAAATATGATCAGTTGTTTTTAAGTTGTCTGTTTCTGCACAAAATGAGCAAACTGCAAACAATGTTACCTGAGTGCATTTCTACAGTAACCTTCACCCTCTCAAGCCAAAGGCATGTAGTGTCAGAATAACCCAATTAAAGCCTCAAATAAACTGACAGCTGAGTGCAGCCATGAACGCAGCATCCTGCCTTGCTGTCAGGAGACTCTCCTGGTATCATCCTCTCATTCAGGTTTGATTTAATGAGAAAATGTTTGTCTTAATCCCTCCGTGCTAATGAGTCTTGGCCGGGGTGGGGGCCTGGTAGACAGACAGACAGACAGACAGAGGCATTGCAGGAACAGCCGCAGGGGCTCAAGTTTCCAACCCCAGGTGTCGTTTTGTTATTTGGATTACATTTTGCCTCCACTGCCTCGCATGGAGGAACCTCTGCGATTCAGTGACAGACACGGCATCAGACAAGAGGGGCCCGATTGTTCCCACTGAATCAATGTCACTTGGATTAAAAGTCGAAACGAATGGCCCGGCCTCCTGCAATTAGGCGCACAGCTTATAAGAGAATTAATTGGTCTCAGTATAAAAAAAAAAAAAAGGAGCCTCTTGTTGTTTAGTAGCATGGGTTTGTTGTTGCTGTTGATCAGCTCTGGCAGTCGGGTGGATCAAAGTTGAACTAATTGATTCCAGTCTGATTATCTGCCTGTTTCTCACAGTGCTTTGACCCCGTTTGAGGATTTATATGGATCCCGAGAAACATGATGATAAAAGGTTCATAATCAAGATATTCAAATATTGCAGCATATTTTTCAACATTATGCAGCTACTGTAAATTAGGAAATATGACATCTAAACTCCTAGAGTAGAGTATGATGATGAATGAGAAGCTCCAGGCCAAAACGATGGCTATTACCTGAAAGTACAGACATTTTGCTCCAAACAAAAACTCAAACATTAGTAGTTTTTAAAAAAAATTCAAAACAAACCCTTGTTGTTGTCTCTCAAATGTAAGAATTTTCTGTTTTTTGTTGTCATATATTAGTAAATTGTGTATCATTGAGTTTTGGACTGACATTCAAACCAAACGAGTGTATTTTAAAGACGACACAACACATTTTGTGACATGAGTCAAATAATCACCAGCCCTATACTACAATAATGTAGACCTTATTCACTACTTAATACCACAGGCACACTTAAAGTCCCTATAGGTGTATTATAATAGGCTATGTTTTTACTTATGCAGGATATCATCGTGACTCGAACACTTTCAGACTCTAGTCCCACGCCAAAACAACAGCTATTAACTGGATGTACAGAAAACGTAGCGCTGGCGGTGTAGGGTAGTCCTCTAAAATCCTACAAGTTGGGACAGAAAATGTGCGTGCCTATAGGTCAGGACGAGAGTCTGATGTGTCCAGAGCTGTGTTGCCAGACGTTTTCAATAAAAGGAGCTTGAAATTACATTTGATTGATCTTGGTTACCTGCCAAACAGACTTGTAGCAGCAACAAAGCTGCCAATTTTCCACTCTTTGGCCCCGTATGATGGTTCTTTTTCATCCGGCCTATAGGAGCTGAGCTTTAATATGTCTCGTAGCTCGCAAAGAAAAGTTACTGTGTGGATTTAGGTATGCGGCCAACTCCAGTAGATTTTTCTTACTCGTATCTTAGTTTGGTTTCTTCTTTTTTTTTGTCTGACTAAGAAATAAGTGGAAGGATATGATTTGACTTGTTTGATTCTTGCCATTTACAGTGTGTGTGTGTGTGTGTGTGTGTGTGTGTGTGTGTGTGTGTTTTTAATGTCTGGATGTAGATCAAAGTCTTCAGATGGAGATGAATTTTCAAGATGCATTTCAAGATTACAAACAGCCAGCGGTTCTATAAGGACTGCTGTTACCGCTCAGATCTCGTGTGTGTGTGTGTGTCTGTGTGTGTGTGTGTTCGACAAAGTTCCTGAGGTTTGACTCCAGTGCTGGAAAGCAGCATTGTTATTGTAGAGGGTGTAACATTGGTGTTAATTGACAAAGGAGGAAAAAAAAAATCATTCCTGAGGGCGTGCTTTCATCTCTATGACAGCGGGTACATTCATGCAGTCATAACAGCCTGCAGGCAGAATCTGAGGGCCTACGCTCCACATGTGTTTATGTGCGTCTTTTTGTGCATGCGTGTGTGAGTAATAGTTCCTGTCCAATCGAGATCATCTCTTCACACTGGAACGTATTACTTGTCACTTTGGCCTCACCTTCATGGTTGTTTTGAGATTAGATGAAGAGGAAGGTGTGTGTGTGTGTGAGTGAGTGAGTGTGTGTGTGAGAGAGAGGATAGTTTACATTTTATAATTTCATCAGGAGTTTTTTCTGGGTTAATGTACTTTTCATAAACGAGCCAGGAACATACTCATCGCCAAATAAGGCTGCCTGATTTCCCAGAGCCGAACATTATTGCCCTGTTGACATACGGTGCATTAGTCCTCCAGCGCTGACAGATTGGAGGCTCAGGACTCGGGTCCCTGGGAGGGTTTCTGTGTCCAGTCAGACATGGATAACCAGAGAGGGACACCTGGACCGGCAGGTGGCCGGGGTCCAGGCCCGTCTCCTGGGGCTGCATACCTATCTCCTCCTGATCCTCCCTGTCAGCCAGGACCACAGACAGCGAGCAAAAGGGAGAGGGAGGAATGTGAGGTTAAAAGAGTGTGTGAGTGTGTGTGTGTGTGTGTGTGGGGGGGGGGTGTAGAGAAGGAGAAAGTTCTGACAGAGTTGGAGAGGCAAACTAAACAGGCTGCAATCAAACAGAGTGAGGTTATTAAGGCGGGAATTAAGATAAATTAGATTTAAAAAAAAAGGGGGACAGATGCCTTTTTAGATGGAAAATTTGTTGCAAATGAAATGTGCTTTCACAGAGGTACTTGTGCAATTTTCCAATACAAAACACATAATCATAATCACACAATATCTGTTTCATATTTAGACTTTCTGTCATTGTATTAACAGCCTAATAGAGATCATTTAAAACCTTTAAAACCAGTCGAGTTAAGTAGTTGTTCTACTACTTAAACTAAAGGTTAAGAACCCCTTATTGGATAATGAAGTTACCCATAAGCCGTACTTTCTCTCACATACTTGCAAACACAAACACACACGTTGTGAGTCTGGTGTGAATGCTGTTCGCTCATTGATCAACTCCAGACCTGGGTGAGAAAAGGGGTGTGTGTGTGTGTGTGTGTGTGTGGACAAATAGCCCTGTGTATACAAAGCAGATATTTGGACAAAGATTAGGGGGTGTTATTATGAGCCAGAAGCTACCCAGACGCTCTAATAGATCATTCACACACAGGCACAAGATTGCACTCTGACTGGGACTGTTTAAATGACGTCTCAGCTAATTTCTCTTTTCTTTTTTTCTGTCTCTATTACACACGTTTTGTGTAGCTTCATTGTGGGGACTAGACGACAACCTGAAGTACCTTTTTTTTTAAATTTATATGCTAGGACTGTATTTCTTAATCAAACGTGTGAACGAAACAATGAAAGCGCCAGAAAAACGTCGAGGAATCTGGGTTGTGTTCCAGGGCTTTAACCAATAATCAGATTTAAACTGTTGCCCCAGAGAGAGAGAGAGAAAGAAAAAAACTCATCATTGAAGAATGTCAAACTGGCAGGAGAAGACATGATTCAACAGAATAAATCACTGGGCACCAGATTAGTTAGTTAGTGGGCCCCCGAGGTTATCAGAAGTGGAATTTTCCGTCGACTTTGCATCTCAGACTGCTGTCCAACCTTATGTGTGCGTGAGGTTTTATTTTATATTTCAGAGCACATCTGTGGCTCTGAGTGACAGGACAAATGGTAGCTCTGCCTTACTATTTCTCACACACACACACACACACACACACACACACACACACACACACACACATACACTAATCCAGCTTCTGAAACTGAAGGCTTTCTTTGAAACAAGCCTTCTCCAGCTGTTTCTCCTCTTAACAAACTCCTTCAGCCCCAGCAGCTTTCACTTTACACTTCGACTGGTTGCTCCATCTCAAAGTTCACCATTTGACACTCCACACACACACACTCTCTCTCTGTCTCTCTCTGTCTCTCTCTCTCTGTTCAATTTCCTGCCTCTTCTTGGTTTTCTAATTCCTGCTCATATCTGTTTTTCCTATAAGTCTTTCCCCTTCAGTTCTTTTCTATAACTTTACAACCTTTCTCCATTCCCTCATCTCTCTCTCTCTTTCTCTATTTTTTTTTCCACACCCCCCCCTTCTTATCTCAATCTCCTAATGCCTCCTCATATCTGTTTTTCATATAATATTTCACTCATTCTGCTTTTTCTCTTCCTTCCTTCATCTCCCACAGAGAGTTACAGGGCCAGGCAGCCTCTCTCTCTCTCTCTCTCTCTCTCTCTCTCTCCTGGTTCCTGCTGAATAATGGGGAGAAATTGCTCTTGATTTATAATTGGTTCCATTCACTCTGATGCATGAGCTGCCAAAAGAGTTGGGGGGCCCCATCCACCCCCTCACATCCCTCCTCCCTCTCGCCTACCCTCCCTACGATGCAGGAACACACAAGGAGTAGGCTGCATATATGTACAGCTATGAGCGTGTATATTAGCATGCATATGGTTTATCTCTCAGACCGTGGATAAGAAGTAGCCTAGGGTTTTTGTTTTGTGTGTGTGTGTGTTGACGTTTTGGTGTTGGAAAAAAACTTCCTGAGGTCATCATATTTTTGTGCCTCTGAGATGTAATAGAAGTTTGTGTGCTTGCTTATGTGTCATCAAGTGTGTGTGCGTGCAGGGAGAGAGTACACAGGCAGCAAAAGAATGGTTGTGGGTAAGTGAAACCCAAGTGTGTGTGTGAGATGAGTACTGTGAAATCCTGGGTATTAGTTTTTTTTTTTTCCAGTGCTGTATGGGAATGATTTTGAGCGTGTGAGACTTTGCTGCTTACTTAAAGCTAATCAGAAAAGATCCACCTCCCACAAAAGGGTCTCAAGACACACACACACACACACACACACACGTTCTCTATATGTTTTACACAGTGACGTCTTTAAATCAGGGCTGTAACTAACGTCTCGATTAGTCGTCTTTTAACAGTGAAAAATGTCAATCGTTGATCCCAAAGTCCAAGATGATGTCCTCAAATATTTACTTTTGTCCTGAGTAACAGTCCACAACTCTTGAGACTAAAGAAATTAGAAAACATTCACATTTGAGAAGCTGGGATCAGATAATTTGGACATTTGGACATAGTTTGCAACTAATCGATTAATCATCGCAGCTCTACTTTAAATATCTAGATATTCAGACTTTAGACTTGAGAAGTTGGTTAGTTGGATATTGTTGGATATTTTCTGACATTTCTGCCTGATTAAATGACTCAATTATTCATTAATTAAAATATTTCCCTCTTTTCTTTCTTCCTTCCATCCCTCTCTCTCTTCCTCCTCAGAAGTGATTAGCTAATGTTACCTACATCTATGTTTGGTCCGGCTATCTGGCTCAAACTCCCTTTAAAAGACGCGATGGTCCTGTTCCCATGGCCCTGGTGGACACGCTGGCATCTCACACCAGTCAGAGGAATGTGGGTGGGTGTGTTCACCATGGCGCTGTAATTAGCTCTCTGTGGTTAATTCAGCTTCGTTATCTAAATTATGCAAATGCTGCGGTGCCTAATTGATTAGAACGCCCCCCCTCTTCTTTCCATTGCTGGTCTGTCCAGATCCCCCTCGTTAATCCTCGAGACACTCTGTAGCTCGTTAGTGTCGGTTTGGGGGGGTGGAGGAGGGTTTGGACGAGCATATAGCTCGTTAATACTTTGTGAAGCTTGTGTGTGTATTATGAAAGAGGAGGGGGGGTAAATTCTCAACCTTGTTAGAGATGCTTAGATGCGTTTGATGTATAATATTCTGGCATGAGAATGAGCGATGTCTCGAGTGGAGGATTTGGACTGGCCCCCTCTCCACCTGTTGAGTTTTCATGCCAAGATAAGACCCAGAACGTTCTCGTCTTGTCTGAGAAAGCTGGTCACAAGATAGAAGAGAGATGGATGGGAATAGATTTAGGGTTTGTTCTTTGCCAAGTTTTTGCTTGTGTGAAATACAGTGGACAAGTATGGAGATTGTCCTGTTCAGTTTCCATTATCCATGTTTACATGGCAATGACAAAAAAATCAGACATGCATTACTGCTGTTTGACTTTCAGTGGCACTATTGAGAGAAACCCCTTGTTGTCCACCATCAGTGCTGAAACAGGTAATTGATTAGTTGATCAACAGAAAATTTGCGAACAATTGCCAAACTTTTGATGTTTCAGTGATGAAGTTGAATTTTCAGGCTAGGAAAAATGTTAACTTGGCATTTTTAAAATTGGGAGAATCTTTCTGTCCAATTTTTTAAAATCGATTATCAAAATAATAATTTGGTGCTACCCTTCGATTACCTATTTCTTCCTAAAATCTCTCTTTTTTTTTTTTGCCGTGTTGTGCTCTCGCTGCGTGCCGGTCCGATGATAAACTGGGTGTGTTGTTGGTTTGTTAAGCAATTTTCGGACCCTCCTCATCCTCCTCCACTCAGCAGAAACCACGGCCAGAGCAAGAGGCCAGCAAACAGATTGACAGAGTGAGGAGAAAATATGTTGGGATTCAGCGACACTCTCACACACGCTCTCTCAAACACACCCTCTCATTGACGAGGCCCTGCTCTCTCCTCTTGCTCGCCTGCCAGTTGACATCCTCTCTATTAATTTGAGTTGCCGTTTTGCCTCAACCTCTCCACCATCTCACCCCACCCTCCCTTAAACCCCCTTCACCCATCTCACATCCATCCATAAAGCCATTGAGCCCCCCTCTCCACTCTACTCTCAAACCTCCTGGTCATTGAGCCCCCTCCCTCCTTCTCTTTGGTCATTGAGCAGGGCCCATCAGCTCTTCCCCGAGCCCTTCAGAGTAGCGTCTCCCCTTTCTCCAGGGGTCCACGGGGTCTTTGTCCGTGCACCGGCTCACTGCTTTACAATGACTCTCCACTCTATTAAGGTGCGTTCTGCCTGTTAGCGTCGCCAGGGGCAACCGGCCTCCCGCATGGCAGCTATGCAGCATGGCATTGTGGGCCGCGGGCCCGAGTGGGGCAGTTGAACCCCCGACACTCCTCACACTTGACACCGCATGTGTTTATCTAAAGGGGGGGCTTTGTGGTGTTTGGAGAACCTCGAGGGAGGAGAGGGGAGGGAGGGCACGGGGTGTAAAAAGACGTAAAACTGGGGAGAGGGGAGTTCTGGGGAGGTGATAAATATTCAACAGCTCAGCTCCTCAGAAGGAGTTACTACCCTGCTACCCCTCCACCACCGCTGCCCCATCCTGTGTGTCCTCTCCATGCCAGAAAGCAGATGGAATGTGAGAGCTCAGGGAGGAGGCTCCAGTCTGGTTTTATCCAATTAGCAGGGTTGTCAAAATGAATTTATCCACGGAGGCAGGGGGACAATGGGACCGGCAGTGGCCCAGGAGAACAGGGGCCCCCGGTGTCTTTACTTAGCACGCTCACAATGAACTTCTGTCAAGTGACTCTCCCACAATGACATATAAGGCACTCGCATACCTACACGCATGATGCATGCCTGCACACCAACACCACGACCTCGTACTCGTTAGTAGCCGTGGGTTTTCTCCGAGCGCTCGCCACGGTGTATACACAGTACAGATGTCGTACGCGGTGATACGCGCACCTGCCAGTTCAAGCTCTAGTCTTGCGGTCCAAGTCAAGTCACGAGTGTTCATAAGCAAAGTCGAGATGTTTTCAGGCCCATTAAAAGAACACAACATTTCAACATTTTTCTTTCCTCCCTCCCAGAGTACCAATCCAACACCAGTGGTCTCTTTTTCTGTTTTTTTAATGCATGGGTCCACCAAGTCGTTTTTGATACTTGATAGAAGTATTTATTTCTTCAAAAGAAGCCAAACTTAAATATTAAATGTCATCCAAACACGCGCAGTTGAACAAGAACTTTTCTTGAAAAATGCTTTGAAAAAAGACCTTAACCAGCAACAGACACATTTTGATTGAGATTCGTTACACAGCTCTCCGTGTTGCTGTCTTGTGTATTTTTCATTATTTACAGGATTTTCTTGCTTACTACCTTTAACCGCAGCCGAGTTTCACCGTAGTCAGCTCTCGGTTCACACAGTTCCCTGTCCTGCACTGTCACTGAAGTATTTCTTAATGCCACAAAGCTGTTTGCCACGTTCATTACTGGTGAGACTGTAACAAAACAGTCACAAGGCACGTATAAACACGAACACATTCTCTCGGTTCTTAATTTAGTGTGCGCTGTCTGTGAGCGTGCTCTGGTTTTTATCAGTCTTGCTGACGCGTAGGAGTCTCTTCTCCCTTTCTCTGTCTGCGACTTCTCCGGGAAGGATGGATGGAAAAAGTTGGACATAGATGTCAGGCCAACTTTTCATCTTAAAGGAAGGGTATCCGCTAAGCAAACACAGGACCCAGCTGACTAATTAATCAGACAGACAGACTGACCCAAAGGAGCGAGCCTTGTTTTTAGGGAGTGATGATGTACGAGGGCCCTTCTCATACTACCATTACAGCAATCTTTTTGTTTCTGTCTCTTCTCCTGTCTCGGTGCTCTCTGCTTTTATTCGTGTGTGTTTGTGTGTGTGTGTGAAAGAGACTTTGGCTTTAGATTTAGCAAGCTGTTCGGGTAAGAGGTCTCAGTGTCCTGCTGTGTGTCCAGTTGGCAGATCGACTGGTGTGGTTTACGGTTAGCGACTCTCACAGTTGGGACAGGTGCTCAATACAGATGTGTCTTTTTATGGGCAGCTGTCCCGGGTTGTGTCCATACAGCGACCGGCCACAGAAGCCACAGGCCTTCAGCTATACTCGCTCCTGGTTCCACAGTAGCTCGCTGTTTGTTTACCAAGCGGTCCCGCTACTAATGAGCTAGTCTGAGAGTGGACGTGTGGAGCTAATGTAGCAGCAAATATGCTCGCTTAAGGCCGCTGTAATTAAGGTTTTATATTAACAATGAGTCACATGACTACATGTAGGTGAAAGGGGCCACAACAGTCACTGCAGTTTCCTTCAGCTCTATGAGGGTTTTTTAGTGTCTTTGTTTGGGTTTTTACAGACAGCGACCTGACTGTTTTGCTTCACTCGCTTGATATTCTTATCGGTATCACTTTCGGATTGCACCACACAGCTGTTTTCAGGCAAAAAAAGCTCTGATAAACCCACTGTAAATGGCACCAAATGGCAGACAGACTAAGTAAACAGCTAACGTAGTGAACATAGCGGAGCATTTAGTAGCTAAAGAGGCAGATGGTTTACTCAAAAGTTGGTGGAGACCAAAAACGGAGCAAAAAGAAAAAAGAAAAGTGAACGCTAATGTTCTTAAAAAGATGGTAATAGCCTGATGTTTATTCACAGCTTGTTTCTAAGTAGTCATTGCAGATGTAATCATTAAAAACTGTTGATTCACTACATTTGAAGCAGTTATTAGACCTAATCATTTTTTTATTGTTTACATGAAGTTATTTGTTGTATGTACATGTATGTTGTGAGCTTTGACAATCTAAAAAATACTTTACACGCATTCATAGTGTGCAGTTAAAATGTAGTGCTGTAGTGTGTGTGTGTGTGTGATCTTATGTGGCCGTTGCCTTAGTTAACAGCTGTTTTTCCATCAGTCTGCTGCTTTTCTCATTCTTAATAAATGTGCCAGGCAGCTAAACATTTTCACTGGGGCCATTAGATGATGAAGGTGCAATGTAAGAGTTTCCATTCTCTTAGTGTCCTGCTTTGGCCTCTTGTGTGTGTGTGTGTGTGTCTCTGGTCTCTTGCGCGTCATCAATCATCTCCTTGCCATAATAAGAGCAGGACAAATATGTATGAGAAAGTTGTGCGCTTCCAATTTTTACTGTATCGACGCAGGACAGTGTGCAGAGTGCGTCCAGTGCTCAGTGACATGTATGTATATGATAGAGGGAGGGAAAGAGAGAGAGATTCAGTTTTGCAGGACCACCCTCCTCATCCTAACGGGAAGTTGTTAGTTTAACCTGACAGGAAAGAATTCGGGAAACTTGGCAGCAAGCGACAAAGGAGAGAGAAACGCTCCCCTCTCTGTATTAACTGTTAATAGACTGACCATCCTCTCCTTCATTTTCCTCCCAATACATACTGCACTGAAGTATTAAAGAACCTCCATCTCACACACACATGCACCCACTCCAACATTGCCATGATATACATTTCCCCTGCCCCCCCTCCTCCCCTCCTCCTCATTAGTTGTTCTTTGTCCTAAATGCTGAATGCAGCCTGTGTGTTTTTCCTTCCTCCTCCTGGACCTTCTACCTGTATCAGTTTCACCTGAGCGGGAAGGTGGAGGGGTCGGGTTACGGCCTGCAGAATGAGGGCGCCCCTTTGATGAACACAGGCTGGATGGGTGCGGGTATAGGTGGAGGAGATGGGGTCAGCGGCGAGATGGGGGCTGACAGAAAAGAAAGGCTTTATTTGTGTCTGGAGTTTGGCTGCTGAGGGTACTGCAGAGTGCACTGCCTCGCCTGGGTTGTGTTTCATTAATGGCTGCCTGCCTGCTTGTGTATGCATGTGTGTGTGTGTGTATGTATATATATAAGCAAGTTAGAAGTAGAGAGAGCAGCACATGTATAAATGTGAGATTGGCTGTTTGGATGGATGATTTATAGTTTCCAAGCTGAATTTAGGTGTTTTTGTCGTCGAAGGTCACAACTCTTGCTTCTTGCTGTTTGTTTTGAGTGTACCAACTCTCTAACCTTATTCTCTGTTTGTGTGTTTCAGGGGGGTAGTGTATGGAAGATGTCTGGAAAGCGAGACTGGACTCCGTGGATGAAAAAGAGAAGGGCTCCAGTGTTATGCGCTCTGGGAGCAGTACTACTGTGCTGCCTGCAGAGCGGCGCCTCTCTACCCGGTGAGTAGACAAAATGAGTAAAAATCTGCAGGATTAAAATGGAAAAAAAAGCAGTTTAACACTGTTTCTGTTATGGACTTAATCTATGAGCAGTTTATGAATACCTTTTTACATTAGTTTTTTTTAAACACCTGGTGCAGGATAAGTCATGCCAAGGACAAAATATTCTGGCTCACAGGGAGGGAGGTGTTTTTACATATCTGGCAGCTGCAAAAGAAGTTTGTTTGAAATACATTTTGAAGAAGTGGGTCGCCATTGATGAGCAGTATGAGCCGCCACGACCGAACAGAACAGAAGTATATGTGAACAGATATCACAAGGAAACACCTGTATCTGGTGACTTTATATTAAGTTTATGCTGTTGCTGACTGCTCTGTGTGTAATCTTCTCTCCTTCAGACGAGGTTCCAGTGTTCACTGAAGAGCCCGGGTCAGTGGTGCAGAAGTTAGGAGGCAGTGTGAACCTGCGCTGCAGCGTGCGGCCCGCCTCCGCCAACATCAGCTGGCGCCTCAACGGCAGGCAGTTGGTGGATGGAGATCCTGGAGTTGTGCTGGGACCCAACAGCCTGTTTATCCCCACACTCTCCAACCTGACTCTGGGCAGATACCAGTGTGTTGCCAGCACTAGTGCTGGAGCCTTGGCCAGTGTGCCTGCTAATGTCACTGCTGCCAGTGAGTACAGCCACCCACACAAAGCTATGACACATAAACACAAACACACAGGCCCCTCTTTTGTTTGTCAGAGCTTTCAAAGAACACCTCGGACTTAATTTTCTTCTAGCAGAACAAAAACAGTAAAAGGGGCGGTATTTGTTCTCTTAAAATTTCCACCAATACAACACTGTAAACCTTGTATTTTTCCACTGTTTGTGGCTTGTACGAATCTGGTCCTTTTTATAAAGTCTCAGCTACAGTTTTGGTGCTAATACTGAGAAACTGCACATCATTGATTTAGTGATAACAGCAGGAATTATTCTGTGCACCTAGACGAAAAACTGCTGCTTTTAGTGTCTTATGGATCTAATGGATTTAAAGTGAATTATTCTCCACGCTGACGTTTTTAGTGCGGTGCCGGTCTGAGTGTGCCGTGTTATATTTGATATGCATCATGGGACTGAGAGGGGGCCTGAAGCTGTGTAACCTGAGCCAGAGGAATGAAGGGGACCTAGGGGCCGGGGCCTGTCAGAGCTAGGAGAGGGGACCAGGACTAAATCTGGGGGCCCCCCTGCCTTTCTTCGGCCCCTCTGCTCCCCACAACACCACATTCCTCTCCACAGGGCCCGACAGCACGGCTCACCAGAAATTATGGTCCCGTAATTGGGTTGTTTTGTGAAAACTGAGGGTGGGGGTGGTACGGGTGTTGTGCATGAGTGAGTGGACAGAGGATATGGGTGTATGCTTCACTTGAACACCTTAATAAGTAAAAAAAAAAAGTCTCTTTTAACTGTACTTATTGTTTCACTTGTAGTGATGTGATGTATGAGACTGCCAGAGATGGAGTCTGAAGTGTTTTAGACCAGTTGAGACAAGATATTTGCACAAGATGAGACGTGATGTCACATTCTCTGTCTCCTTGAAGCCCTCCATAACCTTACACACACACACACACACACACTGTCTTTCCCTCACACATTTCTCACTCTTCACCTTGTCACTTTCTCTCCCCTTCCCACCTTTCATTAGTTTTCACCTTCCCTCATCCTTTGTTGACTTCTCATGTTCTCATGTGATAGTTTGTCAAGCTGTGATTATGAGAAACTGCGTGGAGCCCGGACAAAGGCATTAAAAGTTATTGATGGCTCCAAAAGTAGATGAATCATTGCGAGATGACCGCATGTGAAGCCAGACTGGTTGCTCCACCTTCCCTTCCCAAAAAAACAACTCTAATTTAATAACGGCCTCTACTCGACCACCCTCAAACTGCCTAAGGAATCACTCCACAGGGAGTGTGTACGTGCCTGCCTTTCCATGTGAGCCCTCTTAGCTGTATGCACATGTTTTTAGTAATCAGGATAGGTTGATTCCAGACCCTCCTCGCTATCCGACTCTGAAGAATCTGTGCTTTTTGGCATAAGTTAAAAGCTCCTCGCTCGAATTCTTGTGCAGACAATCACTCTCCCTTTTGCTGCAGAAAACAGAGACGTGTATCTGCACAACATGAACTCACAACACGTTGCACAAACATGTAGTAATTCAGACACACACACACACAGGCCTCCTGCTGCTTCACATAAAGATGATGAATGCACTGTCTCTCTAGAATTATTTAAGTCAGCTTTGCCAAGCAGCCCTGGTGCGGGAGGTCTGCTTCACTTTATGAATACCATCAATCCTCTGTTCTGCCTCTCACCCGGGGCAGCAAGCACACACACACACACACACACACAAACATGCTACGCACGCTCACGTGCATGCACACACACCTGAGAGGCTCACATGCGGGGTTGCTGCTGTGAAGAATGCAGAGGTGTAGTGTGTGTGTATGTGGGGGGGGGTTAAAAGGTGTAACTAGAGGAATTTGAGGGAGGCAAGCAAGAAGAGGAAGGTGTACAGATATGAGGGGGGTGGCTGTAAAAACAGCACCTGATTGATTTAGCAAATGGAGCGCCACACAGTCTCTCTTCAAGGCTTTTTTCCCCGCGAACACACACACACACACACACACACACACACACACACCACTTAGCTTGACATGTCCTGGCTGGGATTCTCATCTTTTAGAATAAGACAGAGTCGGAGATAAAGTTGTGCATGTTTGTGTATGTGTGTGTGTGTGTGTGTGTGTGTGTAGATATCCCCCGTTTCTCCTGGTAAAGTTCCCACAGACACAGACGGAGTGACTGATCCAACATGCATGTTTGAATAAATCAGAGCTGCCTGCAGTGAAGGTGTTTGTTCAGCGCTTTGAGTAAATCACTGTGATGTCCATATCAGTAGATACCCTGCCCTTAACTAAACTTTGCTTATTGAATTAGAGTTGTATACAATGTCTCATCAGCTGACTGTATATACCAGCAGCGTGGTCTTTTTTTTTTTTTTTTTTGCCAAAGACTGCCGCTGGGCCAAGAAAAACACCAGTTGTAGCACCTCTGGAAAGAATGAAGAGAGGTTGTGTTTGTTAAGAATAAATCAACAAAGACTGGTAGATGTTTGATTATGTTCTTGGAGGAGTTTTACTTATCTTTCATTTTACTGTTCATTTTACTGTGCTTGACAAATTATTACTTTCTTTTCCCTCTTCTGAGCTGTTCCCTTTTCTTGTTTCCTCCCATTTTAGTTTCCTCCTGTTTCTTAAATCTATAAAATGGCAGCATCCCCTCCTGCTAAGCTTTTTGTGGGCTTTATTATTATTATTATTATTATTTTTTTAGTTTTGCTGCTTCCTCCCAAACGCAAACTGGATAGCTTTCTCTGAAACTCTATAGGACGGACACCTCTCACCTTTGACCCTGTGGCCGGGCCTTCAGGCCGCTCAGGCGGGGGCGGGGTTTAGCAGGTCAGAGGTCAGATGAGTGTCTGTGCTGTGCAGACTGCGTGTCTGCAGGACACAGTCGCAGCACATGGCCCCAGTAATCCCACTCCCCATTTCCCACAGAATCTGAACCGGCAGTCCCAGTATAATGTTTGACAGGATTAATGACACCTACTCAAATGTTACACACACACACCACTTTTAGGCTTCATCCGAATCTAAAGTGACATAAAATGAGTAAAAAAAAATGCAGCAAATGTTGTGAGATCTTTTATAAAACTCGAGAAAGAAATTGCTAAATGGAAGTGGAGGTTTTTCTATCAAAGAGAGGACACATTAGAGAAGTTGTGGGAATGCGGTTACAATACAATGGGGCCGGGCTTGTGTGTGTGTGAGAGACACTCAATATGGAAACAGCACAGTTATCGTAGTTTATTATCGTTCAGAATATTGTGGTTTTGTACTTCTAAAGCTGAGGACTGACTGTATACATGAGCAGTTAGATGTGATTTACACAGTGTATTAGGCTGATGAAAGAACAGTGTGTGCAGCTATGCGACAGCGCTGACTTTTTTTTCCCTCGCTTGTGTGTTTCTCAGAGCTGCGGGATTTCGAGCCCGACGACCAGCAGGAGATCGAGGTCGACGAAGGCAACACGGCTGTTATTGAATGTCACCTCCCAGAAAGCCAGCCCAAGGCTCAGGTCCGCTACAGTGTCAAACAGGAATGGCTGGAGACTTCCAAAGGTACCGTGTTACATCTCACATTGTGGCTAATTCATTGTCTCTCCTTACTTCCCCTCTTTATTCCCGTACTATCTTCGTAATTTACCGGAATGCTATAATCCTGCTATCTGATCCATCATAAAAACCGGTGATAAGGGTATTATCTCGAGAATGTTGAAACATGGGAATGTCTTTGTTTATTTTTCAAACTATTTACGTCCAAGTTGCCTGGAAGAGAAGAAAAATGCTTGAGTGGTTTGTGGTTGGTATGCTGATGATGCCTGGGAGCTGTAGGTACTGATATCTGCAGCTTATCTGTGAGGAAATGAAGACCACATTGAAGAGCGTTCCCTGCCTGCTCTTGGGACAGACTCTTGAGCGCCACCTTGTGGTCTCCGAGAGTGCACACATGCACTGGAATGGCACATAGTACTCATGTTACACAATGTGGACTTGATTTTTTTCTGTGGTTTCTTTTTCCTGTAAATTCTTGTGTATTTTGATTTAATCTTGATCGTGCATATAATACCTGATCTTATGTTACTGCTTTGTTAGTATTGTTTGTTGTCAGCCACTCAAAAGGATTAACTGCTCTTGCAGTTGCTGTGTTTGGGGGTTTTGGTATTTTTTGTTTTAAAAGCTCTGTCTGACATCTTTTTTTTGTTGTTAAATCTCCTGCAGGGAACTACCTCATCATGCCATCAGGGAACCTGCAGATAGCCAATGCCACTCAGGATGATGAAGGGCCATACAAATGTGCTGCCTACAACCCCGTCACTCAGGAGGTCAAAACCTCCTCCTCTACTGACCGCCTACGCATACGCCGTGAGTCACCATCTCCAACACCCTGATGTTAACACAGAAACATAAAAAAAAACTCTATTTCTTATTGCTAATTTCAATCAAAACGCATTTGAAAGACACCAAACATAAAGTTGTCATACTGAATTATCAACAGTTCAGTCAATAAGACACTACATGAGGAAAACTGAAAGAAATTATTAGTTTGTATCTGTTACCGTGGACACACGTGGCGCACATGTGGCTCGCACATGTTCAGAGAGAGTGACTTTTTTTTTTTTTCATCTGATCTTGCCAGAACATATTTAGCCACAGGTGTTGATTATCATAACTCAGAATTTAAACACTTCGATATTACCTCATCAAAGGTGGAGATGAAAGAGCTTTGACATCCATTTCTATTCTGGATCAAATCCAGCGTTTTAAGGAAAGAAAAAAAAAAACGAGAGAAGCTACACGGATTCATAAATAGCCAGCAGAGATGCAGACGTCACGTCACAATGACACAATGTCATCTTTTCCAGGCTCCACGTCAGAAGTGGCTCGTATCATTTACCCGCCTGCGCCCCGTTCCATCATGGTGACCAAAGGCCAGCGGCTGGTGCTGGAGTGTGTGGCCAGTGGCATCCCCACTCCACAAGTCACATGGGCAAAGGATGGGCAGGACCTGCGTTTCCATAACAACACACGCTTCCTGCTCAGCAACCTGCTGATTGATGCGGTGGGCGAAGGCGACTCGGGAACTTACGTTTGCCGGGCTGACAACGGCATCGGCTTGGCCAGCTCTGCCACGGTGCTCTACGACGTGCAAGTGTTCGGTAAGTAAAGGCGGAGAAGACGTCTGAAGGGTCGGTATGTGTGTGAGACGCATGTAAGACTGGACAGTTTTGTGTAAGAAAGGAGTTGGTGGAGACAGAGCTCTCTGTTCTGTAGCAGGATTTGATTGATTGCATCTAGGTTATGAATGACGTGTTAAAGTGATTTACTGTGTGTGTGTGTGTGCGTGCGCGCATGCATGTTTGTGTGTGTGTGTTGTGGGCTTGTCTCGCTGCAGCTGGCTCTAATTAAAGCCAGAGAGCTGCTGTAGCTGTAATGAGCTCTGCTTTTCCCTGATTCACAAGCAGCCAACCATCAACTCGCTGGCCGGGCCTCGCCTGCCTGGCTCTCCACATCTCCGTCATACAGCCTCTACACACACACACACACACACACACACACACGTGACATTGTTGGAGCTAAAGTTATGAAAAAATGAACAATTTTGATCTTTTATGCGCTTTATGAAGCAAAAACACTATTAGATGTTATCATTTTAGCATTTTTTTTGCATTTTATGTAATGTTTTGAGAACTGTTGGTCAGACAAAAACAAGTAATTTGAAGACATCACCCTGTGCTTCAGCTTTGTTTCTGCCTCTTACTCGCTTCTTCTCTGTCTCCTGCAGAGCCTCCTCAGGTGACGGTGGAGCTGCAGCAGCAGGAGGTTGGGTACGGAGAGACGGTGCGCTTCTCCTGCCAGGCGCGCGGTAAGCCCGCCCCCTCGGTAATGTGGCTCCACAATGCTCAACCTCTCTCCCCGTCTCCTCGCCACCGTCTGACCTCACGGGTACTTCGAGTCTTCAACGTGGGCCCTCAGGACGAAGGGCTCTACCAGTGCATGGCTGAGAACGGAGTGGGCAGCGCACAGGCCTCGGCTCGCCTCATTACAATATCAACCGGTAAGTAGGATATAGTCTGGTAATTTATCACAGCTTTAATTATTTTATTCCCCGTCAAATCCTTCAGATTTCATGATGTATGCCTTTTTTTTCTCTATCTAGGGATTTCTTCCAGAGGGAAGCTGCCTTCGATCTATCGGCCGCTCAGCCCAGATAAAGTTCTGAGAGAGCAGCCGCCTGTGAGGCCCGGGGCTTCAGGTGCCATGTTGCCTCTAGACTGCTCCGAACTGCCGGGACAGATCCTGCCTGCGGATGCACCCATCATCCTCAGCCAGCCACGCACCGGAAAGGCTGACTACTACGAGCTCACCTGGAGGCCGCGGCATGACCGTGGAGCCCCTGTGCTGGAGTACATGGTCAAATACAGAAAGGTACTGCAAAGAGCTTTTTCTCAATATATAATCTTTTTTTTACATTTTCAACAGTCAGTAACTCAGTCCTCGGTCTTCCTCAGGTCGGAGACCCTCTAGCAGAGTGGACCTCCAGCAGTATCTCAGGCTCTCTTCATAAGCTGACCCTGGCCAAGCTGCAGCCTGACAGCCTGTATGAGGTGGAGATGACTGCCAAGAACTGTGCGGGTTTGGGACAACCTGCCATGATGACCTTCAGAACTGGCAAAAGTACGACGCCGTCGGCACAGTTATAGTGTTCAGAGACATGCTGGAGCTTTTCATGTTGATCGATGTTGTTGTCATGTTGTTATTTTTACATCGACAGTGCATTTAATGATTTAATGAAAATGATACATCTGGTGTTGATCTGTATTTTTTTTTTTTTCTACAATCACCAAAGACCAAAACCAACAATGAATTGATCCTACCGACTAATATTGAATATCTTATTCATCTCTTCTAACGATATTAAACTATTCTAAAATACTTAAATGAGCCTGTTTTAGGATATTATTTAGACTTTGTTAAATAGAAAAGCTGCAGAGCCGCAGAGAGTCTTGGAAGTGGGAAAGTATGAGGATGTGGACTAAAACATTGTTGGTTTTGGTTTTCTTATGAGATTCATTGACAACAAAAACATAGAATATTACCAGCCTTGTCCTTTGTCTGAACATGGCTCAGAGTGCAGTTTCTAACTTGTTGTTTTTACAACTTCAGGACGCAATGGACAAAACGATCCGCCGAAAACTCCCGCGGTTCCTTCACCGAGCCTCTCCCGTGAGTATCCCCTCAAATCATGTACCTCGCTGTTCCCGTTAACAAACTCCACCTTTCAAATAACTACACTAACTATGACTGTAACTAGATGTTATTGTGTATTCTAACCGTTCTCCTTTTGACTAACACTTCTCAATCTTTCTTTCACTTCTGTCACTGAAGGATGAGCTCTCAGTAAGTTTTTCAATGTGATGTGTTTTTTTTGTTTTTTTTGCCATCACTGTCATAATTAAATCCATCTGGGTTTTTTTTTATTAGACATTGCAGTGATGTTGTCTGGGAGTTATATGTCTGTCCTTGTCCTCTGTCTGACACCGCTGATCCTCCTCTTGCAGCTCCCGAGGCCCCAGACAAGCCCACAGTCTCCACAGCAACCGAAACGTCGGCCTATGTGACTTGGATTCCTCGTGGCAACCGCGGCTTCCCCATCCAATCGTTTCGGGTGGAGTACAAGAAGGTGAAGAAGGCAGGAGAGGACTGGGTGACGGCGGTGGAAAACATCCCCCCATCGCGGCTCTCGGTGGAGATCACCGGCCTGGAGAAAGGTCCGCCATCTTCACACACGCTTCAACAGCGTTGTTTTCATTATTGTTACTTTGGCAGAGTCGGAGCAAGAAGTATAATTACAATGATGATGATGTCCTGCATAATTACATTCCCAGGGTTCATAAATTCATCAGCATAATGACTGTTGTTACAGTAATTACTGCCCTCAATCAAAACCATAACCAGATTGTAATCAACATTGCATTTGCTCTCAAAAGAAAAACAAAAATTAATGTAAAAAAACAAACATCATTGGGTCACACACACACACAATGCAGAGCTTCATTCTAGACAGATTAGTAATGATTATTACTCTCCATGTAGGTACGTCCTATAAGTTTCGTGTTGTGGCGGTGAATGTGATCGGGTCCAGCCCTCCCAGTGCCCCTTCGAAGGCGTACACGGTAGTGGGCGGGAGGACGCACGAACGCCCTGTTGATGGACCCTACATTACCTACAACGAAGCCATCAATGAGACTGCCATCATTCTCAAATGGACGGTGAGTGACTAGAAGGAAAAGTGGAAAGAGCAAATTCCCTACTATTAAGTGGTAGAACTTTTTTTTTTCTTTTTCCCCCCAGAGATATTTTAAATAATTTTGTACCATTTCGTTCCTCTCACCAGTACACGCCCGTAAACAACACGCCCATCTACGGTTTCTACATCTATTACCGGCCGACGGACAGCGATAATGACAGTGACTACAAGAAGGATGTGGTGGAGGGAGACAGATACTGGCATTCGATCACTGATCTGCAGCCTGAGACCGCCTACGACATCAAGATGCAGAGCTTCAACGAGAAGGGAGAGAGCGAATTTGGCAATGTAGTGATCCTTGAGACCAAAGGTGAGGCTCTAAACTGGCCTTTCTGATGTTTCTACAGGTATCAAAATAAGTCTTAAGTGGTCTTTATGGTCTTTGTTTTTTTTTTTTAACTGTTTTTTTCCCCTTGTTATCCTCAGCTCGTTCTAATCAGCAGCGGACGGCTCCATCAGAAACTCCAGAACAAGGGCCTGAACATAAAGGCGGGCTGGTGTCACGCCCAGGCGACCTCCCCTACCTCATCGTGGGTATTGTCCTGGGAGCCTTCGTCTTCATTATTGTCTCCTTCATCCCCTTCTGCCTCTGGAGAGCTTGGGCTAAGCAGAGTAAGTGCTCCTCACAGTCACTCAGGTGTTTGCAGTTAAAAGTATTTTCCTCCACGTGTGTGTGTGTGTGTGTAATGACATTTATGTTTTTATTCTAGAGCAAACATCCGACTTGTGTTTTCCTGCTGTTGCCGCCCCCGTATCATCATGCCAGTACACCATGGTTCCCCTTCAGGGACTTGCCCTGGTTGGCCACTGCCCGTTGGACGCCCACATGACCGCTCCACATGGTGTCTACCCCCCTAATGGGGAATACACACCCAACGGCAAACCGCACCACTCCACACACCATCTGCCAGGGCTGCAGCAGGTAAGACACAGTTTTAAAAAATAATAATTTTTTAATTATTATGAGTCCTTATAAGTCGCTTTTTGTTTTTGCTGTATTTATTATAATCTACATGTTGTTGTGTTCGCAGGAGGAGGTGGATTGTGATATGGAGTGTGACACGTTGTTGCCGCAGACAGTTTCCAATGGACATCTGCCTGTCTACCACTACTCCAATGGGTACATATACATGTGAAATTAATATCTTATATCTATATACATCTACTGTGTTGTATTTGTGGGACATTCTCAAGTAATTCAATTATTCAACTAATTTTCACAATATTTTCTTCTATATTTTAATGGTCAGATCAATAAGATAATTGAATGAATTAAATTAGGTAATTTGTTAATATAGTATGCCAAACATTTATGTCGCTTTCTCTGTCTTATATTATTATAAATTAAATATATTTGCGTTTTTGGACTTTTGGAAAACTTTTTTTTTGTGATGTTTTATTAACTTAAAGCAAAAATAATTGTTAATCGCAGTCATAAATTTTTTTTTTTTTTTTTTTTTTCTCCTCCTTTCATCAGTGGTCCTGATCATCATGAACAGACTTGCTGTCCTGATGACTCCACCCTTCAGCTCCTCGACTCCCGTCAACTCATCAGTTCGCAGGAACTGGGAGGAGACGGCAGCTTCTGTGGTGGGAACGAAGCAGAGGATGACATCACTCAAAGTAAGGGCATATTCTTCCATTAAAATCTACTCCTGAAATATTCTAATGTAAATTAATCAATAGTCCTAACAATGTCGTTTTAAAAAAAAAAATGTATATAATGATATAATGATATGATATGAATCCACATCCTTTAAGCACTTTTTATATTACACAAAATCAGCCTGAAGTTTTCAGACCAGCTCTTTCTCTCCTTCTTCATGCAGAGTCGGGGTCCTTTCCTCTTCTATCCCTAGAAGACGAAGGGATTTTCACCACGTCATCTTCAGCAGCCACGACACCACAATCCCAAGATTTATCGTTACAGGAAGTGAACATCCTCCCAAATGAGGCGTCACCGGAGGACAAAGGGACAGACAACACGACCGATGCATAAGAGACTGTTAAACAGACAGACGGAAAAAACAAGAGAAAATATTTATTTTTGTATCAGATATTTATATATTTATGCTTTTGTACATACAAGTGTTTGATTATACTGTATATAAGGTTATTTTCATATTGAAAAAGACTCTAATTTCATGACCCCCCCTCCCCCCGCCCCGCCTCGCTAATTCATGGACAAAGGGAGTACCATGTTGTGATGCTGAACAGTAGTCTGCATTTCCTGAGGAGGTAAAAAAAAGTTTGAGACGTTATTCTTTATGTGAAGATCAGTCAGGGGGGCTTCCTCTCAGTTCAGCACTTCATACCCTCCTCACTCCTCATTTCATTCCTGACAGACCTCCATCCTAAATGTTTGGACCTTTAGGTACTGAGCTTTACATACAACAGAAACAAAGCGGCCATTCACCAGAATGTCTGATGCTGTAATTATGAGGTGCTTTATTGCGGTTTTAGTTCTGTTGCTTTGTCACGTTTTTTCAAAACACAACTTGTTCGTCTGTCATTTTTGTATAGCGATAACACAAATGTATTATGCATTGTTCCATCATTAACAAACTATTAACACGTGTATGCAACCTAAATTCATTCTGTTTCAGTAGTGAACAAGAGATTATATATTGTATAGTTATTTATTTATTTTTTTTTTTTAAATCACTGAATGGGAGAGATTCTGGAAAATATCTTTTTACTCAGTCACTGATAAGCTGATCTTTTTATATACTAGACTGCAACCACTTCTGTGTTTTCTCATGTGCTGGTTACCAAATGACTGCCAGGTGAGGGCGCTGTGACAGATGTGTCAGTATTATTCCTCCCTCACAGGTTGGTGCATAAGTATTAGTCTTTGCCAGAGACATCTGCAATCAAAATGAAGGAGATCTTTAATCTACACTCCCCCTTTTTTTTTTAAGTGTAGTCATTATGTGGCTACACATGCTGGAGCACTATTGCATGTAAATAAAAGCTTATGAAATCAATCAGTTAGTCATTTTTTTAAATCTTGAGACAGTTATGTGTGGTTATTCTTAACATGTGATTTAATGTTATTTTCTGCTTTGTTTTGCTTCAGAGAAAGCAGAAAATGTACTGTGTAATTTGTTTCTCACAATGCGGTTGTTTTTAATTGCCCATTGTGCCACACTTGAAACTAGAAAAAACAAAACATGTTTGTTGTTGAATTCAAGCGCCACCTAGTGGGGTATGAGTATGTTAACAGGGCCTAAAGCAAGAAGAGTTGTGAGCCTGAAAAGCTGCACAGGAGGAAATGTGTACACTGTATTGAATTAAGTATTATATGAATTTAAAACTGCTCTATAGCTGAGAACTTTAAGACCTGTATTAAGAAACACGTCTCCAGTTGGCTGCAAATACAAAGTTCTCCTTATAAACTTTATTAATCAATTTTTCTATTTACAAATACATACATAATCTAACAATTCTGATATGAAACATTGGTATTTACAAAATATCTCTTGGGGAAAAAAAAATTCTGTACAGAACAACCTGATATAAGTTAGTAAATTACATTGGTAGGTAACTGTGCAGAGGCTTTCTTAAATTACAGAGAATACATTGAATTCAAGTTCTAAACCTAAATTAGATTTTGTTTTACTACCAAACAGCTGATTTAACCAACATTTCAAACAAAAAGCTTAAAAAGGACCACTTTTCTATATCCTCTTAAAAGCAAAAGATTTTTGAAATATTACAAATTATAACAATGATATCATACATATGCATGATACAGACTTGAGATTGAAATAGTATGAACATGTAAACAACATAAAACACCACCAGACTTAATTGGTGTGTCATTTTAACATAGGAACCATTCATCGGGTGCTTTCACCACCACATTCGGAACATGACGAACATTGTAAAGAACAACAGAGTCTCAAACTGGGATTTAAACTCAACGCCCACCGTGGCGATGGAAATGCAGCAGGAGCTCTCCTCACACAGCCGAGCTGCCGTCATGGCCCAGAATGTGGCTGATGTTGTGGGCAGGACGGTTGGGCTGCTTTCCAGAGTCAGCAGCCGAGGTGTTGGAGAGCGACAGCAGGGGGGACATAGGCATGGCCGAGCCATCAGTGGGCATGCCTGTGGCGATCTCAGGGAACAGAGAGGTGAGGCTGAAGTTGGATATGTGAGGGGTGATTCCAGATGAGTTGGGAATAGGCATAGGGGGCATGTCTGGAAGCAGGGGGAAGCTGGCCTGGCCAAAACCCACAGGGCGAGGTGGGGAAAGGATAGAGCCGAAGCGGTTGTTCAGCGGTGGAGCGCTGCCCTTGTCTGCACTTGGGCTGGGGAACATTTGGTTGGGAAAGTACTGGAGGGTGACATCACTGGGGAGGCTGGGGTGGGCAGCTGGAGAATAGGAGGGATAGAAGGAGGGTAAAGTGTTCTGGGGCTCCACAGGTAGAAGGGACGGCGTACGGGAGGCGTTGGGCTGGCTGACTGGAGGGATGAATGTAGAGTTAGCATTGATGGGAGGTGGAGGATTCATCCCTCCGTCAGGAATAAAGGGGAAACCAAAGTTCTGCGTTAGGTGTTGGTCAGGAACCAGGTTGTTGTCCGTAGGAACCTGAGTACCATCTGCCATAAAGCGAACTATAGTGCTGCGCCTTGCCTCCCCTCCAGACTGTGGCCTGCCCAGCAGCACCCCTCCTCCAGGGGGCAGAGGCAGGTGGCCCTCAGGTTCAAAGGGGTTACTTGATCTCAGAGTACCTGATCGAGGCCGGTCGCCAGGTCTCAGCTTGGTGGGCTGAGTATCGCGGGAGATGTGGCGAGAGTGCTGGCTAACAGCAGTGGGTGGTCTGGAAGGGGCAGAGGAGCGGCCTGGTTCAGAGCTGCTGTGTGGGGTTGGTGGATGAGGGAGACCTGCTCGCACGCCATGCATGTTACTGTTGACCTGAGAAATGTGGCCCTTGTTGCCCTCTCCAAGCCGCATAGCTGGGGCTTTCTGGGTCTGGGGCACACTGGGACTGGAGGCCTTGGCCTGTATGTCTGCTGCAGAGCTTCCAGGCACACAGCTGTACTCCATGCTGACTGGGGGACAGCACTGCACTGCTCGCTGGTGGTTGGTCTGCTCAGGTAGATGGGGGGAAAGGAGGCTTTGCATGAAACTCTGATGACAACCTTCCTGCTCTCGGGGCAGCGCTGGTCCAACTGGTATTCCCTGTGAGCCGAGATGAACCCCAGCGTAGCCGCCACGGTTCCTGCCATCTGCTGGAGGCCCTACACCCATTCTGAACCCACCCTGCTGCTGGCCCTGAGGTCCCCTCTGGGAGGAAGGCACCGACTTAGGGGCCATGTCACTCCCTCGAGACACCTGTGCCTCAAAACCACTGAGTTGATGTGCTCCTGCTCCTCCACCCATGGCCTTGAAGGGCGGGCACTCAGACACCCGCTGAACATCGGCAGACCCTGGATGGTCTGAGGGCAGGCGGTTCTGTGGGTTGTGGGCAATGTTGGCCTTCCCACGTGATGTGTCCAGATAACCCCGGAGCTCTGACTGCTCCTGTGTGCCACCGTGGCCAGACTGAAGGTGAAGACCCATGCGCTGCTGCTGTTCACCACTAGAGGAGCTTTTGCCGATGAGTGCCTCTGCAGAGTAGTTGGAAACACGGTGGCGTTCCTGGCGTGACGGTGCACAGGCCAGGTCAGACGACCGGGACACAGGATTGCTGGAAGGAGAGATGAGCTGCTGCTCCAGAGTCCTAGAGTTCATCATCCTCTGCATAGCATTATGGTCCTGACCAGACTGAGGAGGAGGAAAAAGTCAAGATGTTACTTCAAGCCTGATTTATCACTGAATATCATCAATAAATCAATCTGCACTTGATAATGACAATGATAGTCATGAAACCAGACATCGTGTCCATGGCACAAAAAGTCATCTGACCCTGAAAGATGCTTCCATCCAAAAGTATGAATGAGATGAGTTTTGCCTACCCTAACGTCTTGTTTAAATGTCAACAGTTTTCCAGACACAGAATGGAAAATAGAACAAATTAAATATAATGACAGCTGACCAGATATTACAATAATTTAAGTGGGTTTATTTTCAACCTCTTGTGTTTTAGGGATTTTCATGCTGTAATAGTGTAAATGTAAGCTGTGGTCAATTGCTATGGCTAACATCTGTATAAGGGAGACACTGATATTGGCCACAGTGGCAACAGCATAACAAATTCACCCACCAGTTTAAATTTTAAGCCCGGAAGACTACACTAACAGGCCCTCTCAAGCCCTAGTGGCTTGAGAGTTTTCACCCCTACTCCTTAATTTGTGAACAGCTGATGTTTAGTATAGTATACCAGGTAAATGACTATCAATTTTGACAATGTATACTTGCTGTATTTTCTGTTAATCATATAATAAAAGTTGGTTTAACAATTAGTTTATAAAATATATAATATTATTTTGGCAATAGAAATGCCTGTGAAATCGAAGAAACAAACAACCATACTGTCATATACTGCACCATGTGACACTACCAACCTTATGGTGCTCCTGCTGGGCCAGGTGGCTGCCGTGGTGGGCCCTGGGTCCTGCTGTCTGGGCTTCACAGCTTTTCTCCTGGTGCCTAAAGTGCTGCTGTTGCTGCTGGATCTGCTGCTGAAGATGCTGCTGGTGTCTGGAGTGGGAGCTCTGCTGCTGCTGCTGTAACTGCTGTAACTGCTGCTGCTGTTGATGTTGCTGAAGCTGCGTCTGAGGCTGCTGTTGATGTGTCTGTTGTTGGTGCTGTTGGTGCTGAGACTGTTGGTGTTGTGCTGGTTGCTGATGTTGTTGTGATTGTTGGTGTGACTGTTGTGGATGTTGCTGTGACTGCTGCTGCGTGTGCTGTTGATGCTGGGTCTGTTGTTGTTGTTGTTGATGTGAGTGCTGCTGCTGCTGAACTCCAGACTTTTCCATGTGATGTTGCTTCTGCTGCAGCCCAGCAGGCGAACCGGTCTGACTGCCTCTAACAAGACTCCGCTTCTTCTGCACATGCTGCTGCTGCTGCTGCTCCTGCTGCTGCTGCTGAAGCGCCCTCTGGTGTAGTGAGTGCCGCTGTGCAGGGTCAGGCTGTGTCAGGTGGTGTTGCAAATGATACAGGTGGTGTCTCTGTTGTTCTTGCTGCTGCTGTTTCATGTAAAGATTCCCTACCAGATGCTGGCCAGGCTGGGTTGCAGCATGCTGTGGATGACCCTGGGGCAGATGAAGCACCCCTGGCTGGTTCTGCTCAGGGGGCCCTTGAGGAGGGCAGTGGCCGTCTGTGGGTCGAACTACAGGGCTCATGAAAGAGTTTGTGGAGAAGAGGGGACCTCCACCTTCAGTATTGATCCTAGTCATTATGGCTGAGGAGGTGGGGGGAAGCTGTCCCACCATCATCTGACTATGATCTGGTGCTTTCAGGTCCATATGGCTAACAGTGGTAGCTGATGGAGGGCAAGGTTTGGGTCGTTTTCCAGTGTTTAGCATCACCTCCTCCTGGGCCTGCCGCTTGGAGATGATCTTCACTTGTCGCTCACCTACACCAACTCCAGCCTGAGCCCTCATTAACGCAGTTTTTATAGGGGTGTAGTCATTCAGCTGAGCTGCACCTGAGCAGGGTGAGAGTGCAGTGTTTGAGGGTTGGGATATGTGGGCTGAGGTCCCCACAGGTGAAGGAACTGAGCCCTGTTGGCCAGCCAGACTGGGAGAGCCAGGATAGGGCTGCTGATTGGAGCTGGGTCTGATTAGGTTGTTGACACTGAGGCTAGCCACAGTGCCACTCTGGGATGAGCTGAGAGACTGAGACTGGGAGTATGAAATGAGATGAGATGAGTTTTGTGGATGTCTGCTTCCGCTGGGCCCACTGACAGACCCCTCCCCAACCTGTCCTCTGACAGATACTGGGACCGCAGGTTTAACAGTTACTGGGTCCATGGGTTTAGTCACTTTTGCTTGCTGTTGTCCAGCTGAGCCTCTTTCTTTACTGCTAGACACTGTTGATGTTTTTGGGGGTTCCCATGCGGCAGTGGTGGGGTTTGTTGGAGCAGTATTGTCCCCAGAGCACCCTCCGGTCCTCCTCCCAGGACTGTCCTGTTCTAGCAAAGCCAGCATCTCTGCCTGCTCAGATGTGAATGTAAATGTTCCAAAGGAGCCAGATGATGCACTAATACTGTGACCCTGAGGAAGCATGGATGCCACAGAGAACCCTCTGCCTCCCCCAGCCCCTGTAGACATGGGAGAATCTGTCTGTCTGCTAGATGTCATAGAGTGGTCTATAGTTTGATCATCTAAGTTAGTGTACACCTGTTGAGATGGAACAAAGTCCTTCCTAGAAGGAGTTTCAGGCGTGGCCGCCACCAAGCTCTCTTTCTCTGCTGCTGCTGTGGAGTGTCTTCCATCGTGAGTCTCTCTGTTCCTTGCAGGGGGCTGGGGAGGTTTGACTTCAGCAGGATGGCAGGGTGGGAGAACAGGCATGTTCACAACAGTCTGCTGTGTTGGAGCTCTAGTGGTTGTGACCCTTTTCCTGAACTCTGAACTTGTTGTAAGAGCTGTAATGGAACTATGGCCTGCAGAAAAAGTTGGCGCAGCGGATGAGAGTACCACAGTTGTGGACACAGAGGATGAAGTGGTGGGCTGAGACTCTGATTTATTAGAGGGAGGAGGATCTTGGGTATTAGATCCCTGGGGACCACATACTGAAGTTAGCTGGGTAGCCTGGTTTAAAGGTACTGCTGCAGTGGCTGTGGTGCAGACTGGAGTTAGACATGCAGTAGAAACGGTATTGGAAGTATACCGAGCCTCAGTGGCACCTGCCAAACTGACCACAGATCTGCTCTGTCTAGAAATAGCAGAGGAAGTGGCAGACTTACTTGGTGTTGTGCTCGTTGCTGTACTGGTGGTTGGCTGTTTCACCTCTGACACAGAGAGCTTGGTTACAGTTGAATTGTTGCCAGTAGCTACAGCAGATTTACTCTCAATGGCCACAGCTGTACTAACTGATGGCTTAACTGAGGTGGCACTGACAGTTGTAACTGCAGTTGCCATACCACTAGTGTTCGTACGACTGATTAAAACATCATTCTGAGTTGTACTGACAGAGCTTTTGCTCTGTGTAGGGGATTGACTAAATACAGTTGATCCACTAGATGAACTACACACAATCATTTTCAGGGTTGTTTGAGTATTAGTGACATTTCCAATAGCTTCACTGCAATCTGTCGTAACAGCTGTGGTACAAGTGGGGGGAATGTCTGTGACTTTTACAGTCGAGCACTGAGATACTGTAACTGTCTGAATCTCTCCTGCAGCAGCTGAAGACTTGGCTGAAACAGCAACAGCAGGCTGCACCTGACTGACTTCATTCTTCTTGACTGGTTTGGACCTTTTAGCCGTTGACCTCTTTGTACTGCCACCTGTGCGAAGCCTCTTTGCTGAAGGCTTAGAGGCATTAACCACCAGCCCTGATTTGACTGGACTCAAACAAGGAACCTGTAGCTGCCGCACAGGTAGAGCAAGGGTAGTTACAGGGAGGGGCGCTGGAGCAGGAGGTTGTTGCTGCTTCTGCTGGACAACTGATGATGGAGCAGCTAGAGGCTGACTGTTATTCTGGCTAGAAATGGTAAGTGGAAGGCCCTGAGAGATGCTCTGGTTGAGACTGCTGAGGGCCCCTAAAGTGTTGAGGGCCACATTAGTAGTTGGTTCCTCAGTGGTGGTGGGCTGGACCAGCTGTAATGTACTCTGGCCACCCTGGGGGCAGGCTTTTTCAGAGGTCTTCATGGGCTGCAGGGCAAACACCTGGCCATTCACAGTGATAGTCTGTGGGGTTTGAGGAATTGCTGGAGAAGCAGATGCCTGGGTGACCTGCAGAGGATGGTTCATTTGAGGCTGAACAGGACGTGGGAGAATATGCACCAGCTGCTTTCCCCCAACACTCTGTAAGGAGGTGGCAGATGTTGAACTGCAGGTTGTGGGTATTTGAGTGGACACAGCAGGTACTGCAGTAGCCACAGCAGTAGGCACCATGCCAACCTGAGGATTTTGAGGGGCAGGTGCAGCCTGATTGGGTGCCTGGATGATTACAATATGCTGACAGGGTGTCTGATTGGTCACTTCCTCCCTTATAACTGATTGTGTAGGGCAGGCATTGGCCTGCTGCAGGATGACCACACTTTGGTTATTGTTGTTAGTGTTCTGTGGTGCTGTTACCCCTGAGGGTGCCCCTCCAGTTGGATTGACCTGCAGTACCTGCATGGTCTGAAGAAGGGGCAGCACGGTGGCCTGTGGCTGGGGCACCAGGGTTGGCTGAGGGAGGGGCTGAGGCTGAGGAATGAGGGCTGTCGGAGGATGGGGAACCAATGACGTGGGTTGGAGCACAGCAGACTGGGGCTGTGACACAATGGCAGGGTGAGCCACCACAGCTGGCTTGGGAAGAACAGCACACTGAGTTTGGGGGGCTAGGACAGGCTGTGTCTGGTTCAGGATTGCTGGCCGTAGCTGCGGTGGTCTCTGAAAAGGTTGTGCTTGAATGTGTGCTGTAATGGGTGCTTGTTGTACAGAAACATGAGGTTGCATCTGTATTTGAATGGGCTGAACAGATGATTTGTTGCCCATGGGGCACACAGTTACCTGTTGGACAGCCTGGGTGGTGTTGCTAACTTCTGGGGTGGGAAGACTCTGGCAGACTGGCTGCACTGTGTTCCCTGCCATCTGCAGCGTTGTCCAAGTAGTCTGTGTGCTGCCTGCTGTCCCAGCCCTAAGAAGGGCTTGGTTGTTAGGGATGGCAGTGTAACTTACATTCCTAATAGCAGTGTCCTGTGCGACCCAAGAGGAGACCTCTGAGGCTGCTACTTTAGAGGTGGTTATAGTCTGTGTTAACGTGGTGAGGCCGGACACAGGTGGAGCAGGGCTTTCAGTTGGGATCTGTGAAGCTGAAGTAGTTGCTATGTTCATGGTCTGTGCTGGGACTGCAGGCTGAGGTTGCGGGGGCAGGGCTGTGGTGACTGTGGGGAGCTGGAGGGTGATGTAAGACACAGAGGGTGGCAGAGTGGGGGCTGCAGCCGGTTTCTCAATCACACACTGTTCTACCACTCTCAGGCCTGGTGTAGACTGGGTTGGTGTGACAGTTGATCCAGGGAGAAGAGCAGGTGTGGAAGAGGAGGTATTAACTTGCAGCAGGGCTCCATTAACTCTTAACCTGGCACTGACCTCAGAATTTGGCTGAAGAATTAATGTTTCAGAAGGCTGTTTTCCTGGGCTTGTCTCCTTCCCCGCCGGGCACATCATGTTGCCATTGGAATAGACGATGATTCCTTTTGGGAGTTGATGAGTGGGAGTCACTTTTGCCACCTTGGCACAGCGCTGTTTGCCCTTCCAGTGGATAGTGGGGTCTTCCAGAAGGTTAATGTCGTGGGCTTTGAGGAGCTCGATGTAGTGAGCGCTCTCCTTCCTCAGCTCCTCCATCTGACGCCGCAGTCGTCGGATTTCCTCAGCTGCACCAAGACAAAGCACACATATAACATAATGATGTACATACTGTATATAATCATGCTTGCATAAATTATAGCTCACATATAACACTTAAAATAATGACACTATATATAAATGCGCAATTGTTTAACTTCACCTTGGACTTTATCCCCTCCTTCCAGAAGCATTGTGTCATTTTGTTTCTTCAGTTCAGTGATGTAGCGAAAAGCCTGGTCCAAGATCATGTTCTTACTCTAAATAGGATAAAAGTTTGATATTAAAAGATGCCACATAAACGGGAGCTGGTGTTTCACATATTCATATTAAAGAAGTGATGCACAATAGCAGTTAATCTGATAATCGGGCTATAAACTCAGCAATATATACAGACAATAATTTGACCATAATGGGCTGGTGATTAGGAAAAACAGTAATGGCAATTTGTCTCTTACCTGTTTGAGTGCCTGGGAACAGGGCAGAAGGTTACCAATGCGGTTAATCCCAGCATTTATCTTCTCCTTTCTGTGTCTCTCAACTAAAAAAAGACAAAACACCACCTTAATGAGCAGTCACATTTAAAGTGACACCCACAGTAAACCCGTGTTTGTTTGCAGCAATTTTGAATGGAAAGCTATAATTTATATAAAGATATAAAATATATTATTTTACCTGCATTGTGGGATTCTTTGTTTTTCTTCTTTCTGCAAAAAAAGGAAATAATTGTTGGCAGGTCAGCTTTACCCATTTCAGTGTTATGGCCTTTTTACAAACCACTACTGATATTTTAAGCAGATATTCTTTCTTTTGCTGAAAATTACAAAAGTAAAGCAGAGAAATATTGTATCTTAATGTTTTTTTTCCATTGTTGTACATTACTGTACATACCATGATCAACATTTACATATGCTCTCCGTCTTTGAAGTGTCTATTCCCTCACTGGGCGTGAAGATATTCTGAAATGTCATTAAGTTCTGTATTGTTGATCCAGTAACAACTTAAACTTAGATATTCCTCATGTACACATTAATGTTGGCAGAACTGGTTTCATGGCCCTTTAAAATGGGATGAACTGCCCTCAAACTAGAGTCTTTCATTCCTGTTGGAGATTTTAAAGCTTTATTACCTGATGTTTTTTTTCCCCTGACTTTTTTAACTGGTTTTACTCATTCTTTGTTGTTTGTGTAATTGTGTTGTTTTGATTGTGCTCTTGTTTTACGTGTCTTGTCCTCAAGTCTCTCTTGAAAAAGATATCTCGATCTTAAGAAGACTGCATGTTTCAATTAATTGAAGTGCTTGTACTAATCATTTGGTTAAAGACAACAACAACCAGCAGATGACTTAAACATTCTTACTTTGGTTTACGACCAGGTGTCTGAGTTTCAGTCATCTCTGGCATCCTGTCCTAACAGCTGCCTGTGTGAAAAGGTACCAGACCAGTCAACACATTCACCAGCTGGACCTCACATCCCTTCCGTGTCCGTCCTGCAATCAAACACCATGAAAGAATAAATTATCAATAATCATGATGACACCAGACAATATTATCAGACTATAACGGTTAAGTCTGCAGTAATTTTGTCACAGTAGAAATGAAATCAGCAACCTTAAGATACACTGAACCTCGAATATTACAACTAGCTGCTGTAGATTTACTAGCTTTACAGCTTATATAAACTCATTCACCTGCATATTACAGCTTTATTAAAGCATGATTGATTATTAAAGATTCACACATATAGTTATAGTTAACGTGTCGACACAAAACGACGTTTAGATAGTTATATTCCGTCACCTAACCAACTAGAAATCAGCAACCTGGGCTATTACCTATATAGCTAACCTAGCTTTCTTACGCTAATAGCTAGCTTAGCTTCGTTAAAAGACATGATTATCAAGCAAAGTATAAGGGTGTTTATTTGGGAGCTCCGCTGTTAAAACGCTACTAGTGGAGGGTAGTTTGTACTGACCTGTAGCCTCGGCATTTTAGAAACTGTCTGTCCCTGCGAGAAGTTAAAGAGACTGGAGGCTAACTGTTAGCTAGCAAGGCATTCAACTCAACTCATCTCTCAAAACAATCTTTGTAGATCTAACTTGGTGTGGAAAGAGGAGGGCTCTGTAGGAGCAGGCAGCCAATAGCATTTCGCATATGGGACGTCTGAGCCAATCAACATCCACGGAAGGGTCTAAACAAAATGCCCTTATGCATTGGTGTCTCCACATTGATTTAGAACATCTTTCTCGTAGGACATATTTTTAAGTTAATTATCAAACATAAACTTGTGATAATTAGTTCATAAATTAGCGTGGACATATAACAAAACAAGACAATCAGTAACACATTTACTGCAAATAGTAATCCTTTATTTAGACGTTAAAAAGTCTTACAATATAGAGCTCCAGAAAAGATAAAATTCTTCAAAAGAAAGGAAAAACATGCTTATACTACAACGGAGAGGACACAACTCTCCTTGCATGCAGAGGGGTCAGAGCTTCCTCTGGGTGATACACTGTTTGAGAGAACATAAAAAAAACTCCCAAAGTATCAGCTGAGCTTCAAATGAAGGTGAACTCCTGTAATAACAGAGGCTGACTGAGGCAAGGAGTTTGCTGAAAGTTGGCTACATAAGGTGCCAAAGGTGTTAAAGGTAAGATGTCTCTAAGCACATCTATGTGTTTAAAGACACACATCCTAATACACCTTCATTTTACTATTGAAAAATAATGCCCAAATCCAATCCCAAACATCTTACTTGGACTTCCCTCACATGACATTGTGGAGTGCCGTTTTGAGAAACTTCTCTCATTCCTTAATGTTTCCTAAAATGTTTTCACTCTAAGCAGTAAACCCAGGAGAATCTCTGAACCATTTGCCATCTTGATGTAAAAAATAAAAATAACGGTAACAGTTGAAGGGGAATTAAATTAACAGGCTGGAAAATAAAGTTATTCAGAAATTATGAGAGGTGACCACGTCTTCCCACCACCTCAAAACTGTTCAGCCTTCCTTACGCCCGTACCGAGGGATGCATTTCTGTTATTCCCACTCTGGACATGACATCAACAAACTGGTCAGACTCATTCCCCATAAATCCCAGGGTTCAGGTGGTAAGGGAATAGAGTTGTGACTGCTCCATGAAACAACCCAAAGCGTCACTCCAAGCTGACCAGCTGGGACTGTGTGTGTATGTGTCAATGATGGTCTTTCAAACACTTTTACCGCTTCAAACTGTTTTCGTTTGCTCAAAAGTATAGATATGTCCCTGTTAGCATTATAACCGCATAAAAACAACTCAAACACAAACAGTATGATTTGCAAACACCACACCCTCCCCAAAGTCTAAAACTGTCTGAAGTTGGCAACTGTGTCAATAGGAGCAGAAATCTGGACTTTTTGTCATTTTCAATTACCTGTACGAGGAAAGGGGAGCAATAAAATATGCAAAAATCAAAAGGGACCCCTTTTCAAAATAAATGCACCAATTTTTGTACTTTAAATTTGTTTTCTCTTTTTAGCGTCCTTTGAAGAAAGTGTTGAATGTGTCGACCCTGGGGCATTTGTCACAGTTCTGTTTCTGTGGAGGCGGGCACATCTGTGCTCTTTCCAAACGCTGTGCCCCTACTCTGCCTTCTGAAGCTCTCCGGTGGGGGGTGCACATGGGCTGCGCAGACTCTTCTGCAGCACATGGGCATCTGCAGGCTCTATCCTCTTGTAGTAATTCTTTTTTGTTTCGATGATTTCAAAGCCAAACTTCTGGTAAAAGTCGATGGCTGACTCATTGCTGATCTGCACATGACTGTGAAAAAAGGACTTTAGTTAATTATAGCTTAATTGAAAGAGGTGGTTTAAAAAGTCACACTTAATAATATTAACTTGGATTTATGTTTATTCTGATGCTAAAAGAAACCAGTCGATTTGATCAGTATCAGTTAAAATAAAAAGATCTGATTAATTGACAATGAAAATAACGAGTTTCTGCAGCCTTAGTTTACACCACATACACCATCTGCAATTGCCCACTTACAGGTAAATGTTGTCAAAAGTGCCATCCTTCTCACAGATGTTTAGCACATGATTCAGCATCTTTGTACCTTGAGAGACAAAGACAAAATGAAAGTTGGTTAAAAAATAAAATAAAAAAAAACACCACAAGATCACTACAATGCACTACAGTGGGTTGTTTTTCAGTTCCCTAAAGACGCAGAGCTTCTTACCAATTCCAAGTCTACGGTAGGGTGCTAGACAGCCGAGCGTCATGATGTACAGTCTCTTCTGGTTCTGAGAGTGGTCCACTCTGCAGCACACAGCTCCCACGGCAATGTCATTGAAGTATGCTGCAAAACAAAACAAAAAACAGGTAATGCTGAAACAGCAGCAACTGAGAAGGGTCTCTTGCTTCATTATAATGTCAAGAGCAATGACTGCCAAGTAAGCAGGGGGCAGGAAAATTTGAGATTTTGTTAACAGTGCAATAACTGGCCTCAGTAATGGAAAAAATATTTTAAAAATGAGAAACACATTTGATGACAGACTTATATTGAAATCAAAGAAAGAATAGTTTGTATTAATTTGGTTGTTGGATCCCTGTATTTTAATTACTTGCCTGTATCCTGACACTGATTTCCATGTGTCCTCTCTCTCATTTACATATCACTATCAACATTCAGAGTAAAGACCTTGCAACATGTTTTATTTAAAAAAAGAATTTATTTAGAGTATCTGTAATCTGTGTGAAAGTTACATGAGTAATGCGATCTTACCTAGCTTTGCAAGCTCTCCAACTTCCAGCACATCTTTGTAAAACTTGTCATTGTAGCTGACAGGGAAGATGACCTGGTTCAGGCGTTTCAACTGCTTAATGTTGTGAGGCGTAACATCCCCCAGCTCGATCCGGCTACTGGAACAAGAGCAAAACGGTCAAATTGACAGACAACTGACAGCGGGTACTCTGTTATATTCAGGATTAATTGACTCAAAATTCATTAAAGATTCACTGTGTGGGACCAAAAACAACAGCAGCACGCTGCACCCTCTTGAAACGTTAACACCGATATTTAACATTAGACTGGTTGGCTCTATTTTTTTTTCTCTAATAGTTGTGTATCCTAGAGATGAAACAATTAGATGACTATTGGATTGGTCGATCCAATTGATCCAAAAATTAAATTAACAATCATCAAGTTGTTGTCTCAAGCAAAAACGCTCAACATTACCCAGTTGCAGCTTCTTGATTGTGACAATTACTGCCGTTCTTCATCTTATAAACCAAAAAAGTAAAGTGAGATTTTGGACTACTGATCAGACAAAACAAGCAATTTAAAAAAGGTATCCCCTTCAGCTTTTACACCAAGGCAGAAGCTGTGCCACACAACACTGTGAACTGCTACAGTAAGTGACCCAAACACAACACTCCAGCTTGCCTGGTTGAGGGGTTCACTGTCGTTTATATATAGAATTCACAACCCCCACCATACATTTTTTTTTTTAAAAACAAACAAAAACAAACAAAAAAAGAAAACAGCTGCTGAATTCTCTGGGATGTACACTGTACCTGCATCACACACATACATATTTAAGACTGCAAGTTGAGTGTTAATCAGCCCTCATGTCATCTGACACAGCTAGAGTTTTTACTTTGACAGATCAAGTTTCACTGAGCGAGCTGGCACAACATGTAACTGTGTCGGAGACACAGCTGACCAGCATTTACTGGCAAGCTTGTGTATAGAAAAAGTTGACTTGCTGGGCTACTTTAACTCAGAGATCCAGTGTCTGCATGTTTAGCTTAGCTCAAGTGGCTTTACTGACTCAGCTTCCCAGCGGTAGCTTGCTAGTTAGCACTGCTTCTACACGAATTAAGGGAACCGACAAGCGTCTTAAGTTGACTGGACTATTCGTGACTAAACTGTTTCGGTAGCGGTGCTGCCGTTTTCTGTTTTTATCCTACACAAGAATAAAAATAGCTTAGCCAGCTAGCTTAGCCTCTCCGTCTCCTCCCCTTGTAAAAAAAAAAAAAAACTTTACTCGTGCTAAGCTACTTATTCGTGACTCAAAAGCGTACACTCACCCTTTCATTGTAAACAGATATTATCCCTTATTTTCGATGAGGTTGAACTTTATAGTTGTTTAGGGTAAAAAAGGAGGGATTTTTGACAGAGTAAGGGTCGGGGATGCCTCCCGTTTTACCCTCCACATGTAGCTAGTTGCGATGGTTGCTGTTAGCTTAGCCGTCGCCGCCGCACTCCTTCTCCACGACTGTCAACCCTGACCCCCGCATGCGCACAAACACTGCTGCGTGATACGGGGATTATTATGACCCGGGTTGTGTCTCTCAGGCTGAACACCGACCCAACGGCACCATTGCTATAATGCTATGGAACAACGCAGTATGTTTTATGATTAAATGTGTGTCATAATAATTAAAATCTATCTCTCAAAGTGAAAGTAAAAAGACCTAAAATGCAGAACTATATAAAAACTAACATTAGTAGTAAGACTAATGTAATTTTGCTTTTGATACTATCATATACTGTGTACTAATACACTGTACTGTAATGCAGTATTTTTACATTGCTGTATTGGTAAGGATCTTAATATTTCTTCCACCACTGGTTAGGCCATGGTTGGCATTAAAACCTGCCAATCAGAGATTTGAACACAACCTGAGAAGAAACTCAGCCTGCAAGTCCCAACTCAGGGTAACCGGTAAACACATCCATATAGACGTTAAAACTACTTTTATTTACTTTACTGTTTCTGTCGTTTGTCAAGACAATATTCGCAAAAAAAAAAAAAAAAAAAGTAAGAGTAGATTGTACCATTCACTGTTATAAAAGCAAAACTGAAACATAAACACAACCTCACAAATATAATTTAGACAACTTTAGACAGGTACTAATAATTGATAGATGTTCTTAATTTACACATTTTGGGTTACAGTTAACTAATATTAAGTATAATAATAATTCACATCATTTGTGACGGTGACTCCATTTTGGCGCAAACTTTGCTGCAAAGATATTCACCACATGACAGATAGTCTCCTCCTGGTGTAAATGCTGAGGCACATCTCAGCAGTAGTTATTGTTTAGGGTCACAAGTCAAAAGGATTAGGAACCAATGTTCTAAATGGTTCTTTACCTTGTCTGTTCCTAATTTATTTATTTTTTAATTTTCTCCAATCTTTGAAAATTTGAAATATTAGAACATTTGAACATTTATGGAAATTATTAAAATTAAAAGTCTCCTCGCTGCAGACTAACTTTCATCCAGAGTGATAGAGCATCATCTCTTGAAGATCTTTGCTGACGGGGCGGATCCAAAATGGCGTCTGTTTCAACGGCCCAGCAGTAAAACTAACCGTGAATCGACCGAGCAGCGAGTGACTGAAGTCAGCTGATCTGCAGTCTGCTGTCACGCATCGCAGCAGCCGTCGTTTCTCTCTCTCTCGAGGCAAGACAGTAAACCACCACTTCACAACCAGACGGTACGTATTATAATTTTGTTTAACTATACTATATGTAATAGTGATATTATAAACTGCCCTGAGCTTTAACGGGGAAATAATTTAGCTTAGCCGTTGCACCAAAACGTCAGAGCCAGCAGATTTCTGCCAGGCCGAGACACCAGTATTTGCTCTCATTTTCATTATACCGAATAACATACGGAGTTAGCCGACGTTGTAATGTATGTTAAATACAAGACAGGCTTATTTATGATTCATATGCTGGATTTTAGACTCTTTGCGGTAGCTAGCTAAGGTGCAGTTTCGAGGAAATCTGTCAAACAAAACATACTGCATTCATTGGCATCAGGTTAATGGCACACAGTCAAAGCCCCTAAACAAGAATATGCCATGTTTACAATCTACCAGACTATTTAATCTCTCTTTTGGCATTGGTTTCCGTGTAAAAATAATAGCATAAATAATATAAAGTAGCCGACTTTTATAGCTAGCTAGTTCTCTTCAAGGAGTTTACAATTAACATCAGTGTGTCAGGATGTTTTTGCTTCAGCTCACTTATATGTTACATTTCTGAGTGATAGTGTTAGTATTTTGTCTCTCTTTCATTTAGACTCTAGCCAACATAACAGCTAAGGTCAGTAGTAGGATAATGTAGAGGGGATTTATATTTAGTATGCCTCTATGCTCATTTTCTGTAAAGGGATGTAAGTCTCCTGTGTTTCCAAATGCATTCATAATTTGTACTTCCCAGTTTTGCACCATGCTAGTTTTCCACTTCCCTAAAGAGCCGCATAGAGCTAAGACCAGTCATGTGCCAGGATCATATGATCAAGTGTCATGTCTGTTATTTCTTTGTCCACAACTATGTGATCCTGAAAATATTATTTAACCAGAATTATTGATGCCACGGTCAACTGACTGAAGAAGCCTCTAATAAATACTGTAATATTTCTGCCAGAAAAAGCTGTAATTTCAGTTTGATTTGTAGAATCTGCATTAATCAAGCAGTTTGAAAGGTTTCTGTGATTTTTGAATAAATCAATCATCAGAACAGTAGACCTTATCTTCCCTCTGTATGCTGCTCCTTTGAGGGTCTTTAAAAAAACAAAACAACTTTGGTTACACATTGATACTTCAGATACTCATGTCTACTTATGTGCTTTTTGTCTTTGAGATAAAACAGACAAACAAACTTAAAGCAAAGACATTTTGTATGTTTTCTGGTCTCTCTTTTTTTTTTTTTTTAAGAAATGATTTACCAGATGGACAGAGTACAGCCTTTTAAGGTGTCATTCTCGCAGTTCTTGCATTCGCCCCTTGGTGGAGCTGCTTTATTCCTGCACAGATGGGACATAAGCAGCCTAGCATAAACAGGAAGATCTGAACATCAGTGGGAAGGACAAGAAAAGGGCATGAGTATAGTGCATGTGTGAATAAGCACAGAGGGATACCACATAGAAGCGTGTTTGGTCTGTGGCTGATACATACAGTATTCTGCAGATGAAGCTGCTCTTACACGTGTGCACAGCGTCTGCAGTCATCTCTGTGAGGATGGGCTTATGTCACGACTGATGACGGCTTGTGTTTGTGTTACTCCTACACCTAGCTGTGTGATATAGTATAATAAGAATTTAGAGTAAAAACATGCTGCTGTGTGGGATTCCCCTCTAATGTTATCGTGATGCATCATAATAAGTGCACAGTGCTACTGGACCTGAAGCTCAGAGAAATAAAGAGTCGTGAATTGTCATGTTGCTGTATTTTCCCAGAGGTTTCCATGGTTACAACAGGAGGTCCCCCCAACCGAGGTATAAGCACAGTGCCGGGCAAAAACCAATGCTTACAGTAGCGTCTGTCATTAAGAAAATTAATAGAGTGGTATGACTGTACTGGTGTAGGTGATGAAGTGTATTTTTACTCAAAAGAAGAAAATGTGATTAAGCTTTCTGTTGCTGAGTGTCTCTTTCACTTTGTCCCTTTCCTTTGCTTCCAGTCAGAAGAATAATCCTGTAAAGATGGACATGTCCAAGCTGCCCAAGATCAGGGATGAGGATAGAGAGAGCGAGTTCGGATACGTTCATGGAGTCTCTGGACCAGGTTGCCACCATACACTCGCATAAAGTCATCTTTTTACATTCTTCCCGACAGTTTGCATCTATAACAAAAGAGAAAACATTTGCTTTTGTTGAAGTTTGTAAGAAATAAAAACAAACCGAATATGATAAATTGCTGAGTTTTGTCACATGTTATTTTTGTAAATTTTACAGTAGTCATAACAAAGACAGGGTTGCTACTACACTACACTTCCTGTGTATGCATGTCTCATTTTTTTGTTATTTTTGTGGTAATGTAATAATCTGTACCAACGGAGATAAAAGAAAACAGGCTTGTTTACCCACTGTTCTTACTCCCACTACCCACTGATTGTTTACCTGGATTGTTTTCCAGTGGTGACGGCTACGGCCATGGCAGGAGCGGCCATGTATGAACTGGTTCGTGTCGGCCACAGTGAGCTGGTGGGAGAAATCATCAGGTTGGAGGGAGACATGGCCACCATCCAGGTCTACGAGGAGACATGTATCCTTACTGTTCAGCGGTGTCTGTCTACTAAACTGAAAATAACAATCAAGTGCACCTCTTTTTCTGACACTAATCTCATTCTAGTGCATTGCATTACAGTAATGTATGGTTTCCTGCACCTGCTGTACATTACAGTATGCATTAATCTTGTGCAAACTTCATTAAAGTTCATTTGTTGGGTTTTCCTAAGCTTTAACACAGCCGGTGTGTCTGTTGGAGATCCTGTGCTGCGAACAGGGAAACCTCTCTCCGTGGAGTTGGGCCCAGGAATCATGGGGTCCATCTTTGACGGTATCCAGCGACCCCTGAAGGATATTAACGACATCACACAAAGCATCTACATCCCAAGAGGTGTAAACATCGGTGCCCTCAACCGAGACCTAACATGGGAATTTTCTCCCAGCAAGAGCCTGCGGGTATGTCTGTGTATTCAGACTTCCAAGCCTCTGCTTAGCATGTTTGATGAGTTATATTTACGTCTCCTCTTTTTCCCCTCCACTGTTAGGTCGGCAGCCACATCACAGGAGGAGACATCTACGGCATGGTGTACGAGAACTCTCTCATCAAACACAAGATTATGATGCCTCCCAGAAACAGAGGCACAGTCACCTACGTGGCTCCTCCTGGAAACTACAACATCAACGTGAGTTTGAAGTACCTCCAGCTGTGATTTAGAACAGACCGTTGGATATCACTTTGTGTTGATGGTGTGTGTGTGTGTGTCTCAGGATGTAGTGATGGAGCTGGAGTTTGAGGGCGTGAAGGAAAAGTTCACCATGGTGCAAGTGTGGCCTGTCAGACAAGTGCGGCCCGTCACAGAGAAGCTACCTGCCAATCACCCGCTGCTTACCGGACAGAGAGTGCTGGACGCACTTTTCCCGTCAGTCTCATATCCTCCTTTTTAACCTTTTCAATCAAGCTCAAATTGATCTTCCTCCTAAATCTTTATCTAATTTTTTATACATTTGTCTCTCTTTGTCCTTCCTCTAAAGGTGTGTACAGGGAGGAACCACAGCCATCCCTGGAGCTTTTGGCTGTGGTAAGACTGTCATCTCCCAGTCCCTGTCCAAGTACTCCAACAGTGATGTTATTGTCTATGTAGGTTGTGGGGAGCGTGGTAATGAGATGTCAGAAGTACTCCGAGACTTCCCTGAGGTGGGTAGTGATAGCGTTTAGCAGATCCCGAATAAACACTAATGTTATTTATTAGTTTAATCTGTTTGACTCGGTCACCAATAATTAATGTTCAGTTGATGTTTGTGTGAGTACATAGGCTTTTGTTTCACCTGAAACAAACCACACAGGATGTAACGACTAGAGTGACTTTTGATTGGTGTTCAGTGTGACTGATTGAGTGAGTGTTGTCTGGCCAACAGCTGACCATGGAGGTGGATGGAAAGACAGAGAGCATCATGAAGAGAACAGCACTGGTGGCGAACACTTCCAACATGCCTGTAGCTGCCAGAGAAGCCTCCATCTACACAGGTGTCTGAAACACTCTTTGATCACATACACACGTTAAATCTGTTTAATGACATCATTAATCCAATCACAGAACAATGTATGTATCAATCAATCACAAGCTTTACTTGATAGATTACTTATTCACTCTCTGTTTGATTGTTTGTACATTAACCCCACATGAGTAGCGCATGCTAACTAAGTTTGCTTTGGCAGGAATCACACTGTCTGAGTACTTCAGAGACATGGGGTACAATGTGAGCATGATGGCTGACTCCACCTCCCGTTGGGCCGAGGCTCTCAGGGAGATTTCTGGCCGTCTGGCTGAGATGCCTGCTGGTAAGTTTGGAGTCTGCCGGAGATTGTAAAAAGAGCTTCAGTAATTCTGTATTTCTGGCATTGGGTAATGAAACGCAGACACAAACCGTTTCCTCACAAAATTCCAAAGAAGAAATGAGAAAGTAATTTTTCTGTAAGAAAGATCTTCGTTTTTAGTGATCAGTACATGAAAGGAAGTAGTAGTGAATCTGTGAATTTTACAAGGCAACATATCATATTGAACTGATTTTCTTCTAGCTTAAACCTTTTAGTTTGACCCTTAAATGTCACGTTTATACTATGAACTCTCCCAACCAGGTTGAAGTTATACTGAAATAAACTTTGTTAAAAGGATCTGAGGTTAAAAAGACATCTTTATCAAATAGTGCTTACATTCCCCCTTAAGGTGGTGCTAGTGTCTCTTTGTTTTGAATTTTGTATTTCCTGCGTGTGTTAACAGACAGTGGTTACCCTGCTTACCTGGGCGCCCGTCTCGCCTCTTTCTATGAACGTGCTGGAAGGGTGAAGTGTCTGGGCAACCCTGAGAGAGAGGGCAGCGTCAGCATTGTAGGAGCGTAAGTACAGCTTGGTATCACTAGAGGGAGACATTACACTCCACATATTTTATGGACTGTAACTAAAAGTACTTGTGAGTTGAAATAAAATGTTAAAATGTTTTGTTTGTTCAGCGTATCACCTCCTGGTGGTGACTTCTCTGACCCCGTTACTTCAGCCACACTTGGTATTGTTCAGGTGAGTCATATACAAATCATCTTCCTAATTAAATGAATCATCCTGTTTGATCAAAGCCGCTCAGTTCTTGATTTTTATTATGTGTCCGTTACGTCTTTTCTCAGGTGTTCTGGGGTCTGGATAAGAAACTGGCTCAGAGGAAACACTTCCCCTCAGTGAACTGGCTCATCAGCTACAGCAAGTACACTCGTGCCCTTGATGAATATTACGACAAACACTTCCCTGAGTTTGTGCCGCTCCGCACCAAGGCCAAGGAGATCCTGCAGGAGGAGGAGGACCTGGCCGAGATTGTGCAGCTTGTCGGAAAGGTAACGGCATGAAGTTGGCGGCGCTGGTTTTGATCTTTGGATAAACGCTGATCTGATTTTTCCACTTTTTTTCCTTTTGCCAACAACAAAAGAACACATTGAAGAAAGCTTTTTGAAACACGTCATTGAAGTTCTATCAGTTCTTTTGCATTTATAATTAAAAATATTCTAACACAGAGCTGATTTTCACTGTTAACAGGCATCACTGGCAGAAACGGATAAGATCACCCTGGAAGTGGCCAAACTGATCAAAGACGACTTCCTGCAGCAGAACGGTTACACTCCTTATGACAGGTAACATTCAGCTCCACACACATTTTAAGTTGGACATTTTGGACAAGCAAATTTTTGTCGTTGTGAATCTGATTATTCCTAAAAGGCTCAGTGTCTGAAAAATCAGATTATTGATAACCTATATCTGATTTTTTTTTTGTTTTTGTTTGGTTATCTCTGTAGGTTCTGTCCATTTTATAAGACAGTCGGTATTCTCTCCAACACGATCACATTCTACGACATGGCACGACACGCGGTGGAGACCACAGCTCAGAGCGACAACAAGATCACCTGGGCCATGATCAAGGAGCACATGGGAGAAATCCTCTACAGGCTCAGCTCCATGAAATTCAAGGTATGCATGTGGTTTTTGTGTATGCATGTATTGTCTCTTCTGTCCTACGCAGTATTCTATATTTTTGTTAATGTTGTTTTTTTTGGCACAGAAGTGGAGGTAAGAAGAAAGATAGCTGTCAGTATGATTAACCAAATAACTGTTTGTTTTTAGTCTTTTCATTGGATTTGCTAAAAAGTATTTGTGGAGAAGATTGGACAGACTTTTTCTTTTTTCAATTTAAAGAAACATAAGCATTTTATAATTAACATATCTAACACACGTGCATATCTATTTTTAGATTTGTGAAATATTGAAAAACTTTATCTCATGATTGATAAACAACCCATAAAATGGGAAAATTCTGCTTTATTTGAAGCATTTGTCACATATGAAGCAAAAATAGGGAGATTTTAGTTTTCATTGACTTTTGCCTTATTAACATATATACATACAAAATGACAAACGATGATCGATTGTCAAAATAGTTGTCGCTAAACATTTCACCGAATGCACTGAAAGTTAAGAGAATTGCAACAGAGAAGTGGAAAGTTAACTGTATATACTTTTCAATAATTTACACGCTCGATTGATTCCAAAGTCCACCCATCATCGGTTAACTCAGACGCTGGAGATCCTGCACACTGAGTCTGTTTAGGCCTCTTGTTTTCTGCTGTAAGACTATTTCTTTGTCTGCACAGGACCCGGTGAAAGATGGCGAGGCTAAGATCAAGGCCGAGTACGCGCAGCTGGTGGAGGACATGCAGAACGCCTTCCGCACATTGGAGGAATAGTCTTCACGCACCTTTCCAGTTTTCATCTCTGACCCCTCCACTGCAGAATCACATTCCACCTCCTTGTATTCCCCAAACTCCCCTGTGCTCCTTTTGTGAGTGACTGTGTGTGTGTGTGTGTGTGCAATTTCATGTGGAGGGAAAAGAGAAAGATGTACTGTATTCATTATTTTTTTGTTGCCTCACATAGGCTGACTCTGGATCCTCTGCATGGTCATTGATTGATTGTGTGTGTGTGTGCGTGTGTGTGTTAATATGCGTATGAAAGAGGGATCTCTTCGACCTGTTTCTTCCTTTCTCTGTTTACATGATTTCTGTCTGTAGCCGTGTTGCTCTTCCTGAAGAGGATTGATGTATTGTAATTCAAAGACCATCTGTACAGAAGAGTATTGAATATAAATTTAATAATAAGATCAGTCTATTTATTGCCAGCATTTTGACGTGAAGGCTTTGTTGTTCTCTCTTTTTTGTTTTTATGGTTGTTTCATGCTGTGCTGTGTTTGTGTATTTTGCTGTGTGAATGTGCAAAAACTCTCATCATGTTACTCCCAAAGAATTAAAATGTGAGGGGGAAAAAACAACCCAATAAAGTGTGTCTGCCTGTTTGACCTAATTGTTTCTGATGATACTGCCATTGTGGCTGAACTGGTCTCTCTGTATATCACACGTCCAGCACCCTGCCTGAATGCATGTCTATAGAAACCTACTTTAATTGCTAATTTTAAAGATATATATATATTTTTTAGTGCTTGAAATTATTTAAAAAAAAAAGTGATGGTTAGGTTTTGTTTGATTTCAACTCGTAGTTAATTGAAATCACTTGTTTTCGTAAAAATAAAGGAAGTCATTTTGGAGCCTTTAACTAGTTAAGTGAAGACCAATGAGCGTCACCAGTGAGATGATGACAACTCCCTGAGAAATGTTCCCGAGGCCGGATGACAACAAGTCGGACGAGCAGCACGCAACACATTAACTGGAGCTGTTTGAACACCTGAGAGCTGCGTTTTTAACTGAAACCCTGGGTCCACTCCGTGTCAGGTAGGTGACTGACACCCACGACTTACAGACAACCCGCAATGTAAATATATATAAATATATATATATACATGCTACAGATCCAACACGCCTGTGCGTTTCTGGCGCTGTGAGTAAAAGTATTTACGCGCACGTTTGTCAACAGCTGCGGCCTTACAGGTGTGATAGTAACCTTTTTTTTTTTTTTTAATCGTATTTGCTTTGTTTGATTTCTATACGGGACTTAATTTAAGAGTAATACGTCCTTTTTTAACAACACATGTTCTGTTGCAGAAAGGGTGTCATTGTACATGAAGGGTGCTTGCTGTGTGTTTCCTGCAGCGTCGCCTAGTTAAACCAGTTTTGTTGCATTGACACTGACTTCTCATGTGGCTCTGTTGGATATCCTTGTCTTGTTTCTGTCATGTATGTGTTTTTTTTTTTCTTTTCTTTTCTTTGTTAAATCTAAGCAGTGCACCAGACCAGATGGACCAGGTGTGTAACCGGTCAGGTGTGGGCAGTGACATCACAGATGAGACAGCATCTTTGGTGGATGCCAGGTGGAGCTCCGATGAGGACGAGGTGATTTAAAAAAAAAAATAAAAAAAAACTTAAGGTTTCACAAAGATCAAAAGATTAAAGGTGACAGAAACATTTTGACACTAAATACTAATATATCCTTCACATAATTTACTCCAATCTGAAACGTAATGGAAAACAATGGCTGCCCTCTAGTGGTTCAGATTCAAAACACCATTTTTCACCTCATGCAGGTGGGATTGCTGTTGCCACTCAGAAACCCCCCCCCCAAAAAAAAGACTAATAATGCTGTCTATCATCTGCTCAAAATCACTGCAACTATCTGTCTGTTTTAACCCCCCCGGTCAGACTCTTGCTTGTCATATACAGCTCCCGTTTTTCTGCACAAAGTTTTGAAGAATGACTGTGTATAAATAGCGCTCTAATGTCTCTATATAAAATGCTCATGTCATCCATCAGAGCTCTGATCCTCAGGGACAGTGTCTTGCTGCACCTCAAGCCCCTCTGTCGACCTACAAGCAGAGGTTTGATGAGTTCAAGAAGTTGTTTAAAGAACTGCCGGAAACAGAGAGACTAATAGTGGGTGAGTTACGAAGCGGTGTCACATGATGGTGTGTAATCGAGACAGTATTTGTATTATTTGAGATGATTGTGATATTCAGTATTTGAATTAACAAATTAAATTAACAAAATAAATTCTGAATTTTGTGCCTGTCAGAGTGGAAAATCACATCTAAATCAGCATTTAAACCTGCTTGTTCACTCATTTCTATGGATGATATTTTTTTTTTTTCCTCAGACTACCCATGTGCCCTCCAGCGAGAGATCCTCCTTCAGGGACGCCTCTACCTCTCGGAGAACTGGCTTTGTTTCTACAGCAATGTGTTTCGGGGTACGAAGGTAATAAGACAGCGGATGAGGACAGAGGGAAGTCAACACTGGCCGCACGTGAATGGAACCGCAAATGTTTGGACAGAGCAACAAAATATAGAAATATAGGGCAAAGGTTATATCGCTGTATATCTTATCTGATCATATGAATACTATATGTTGATATATATATGAATTTCAATGCTGTTTTTCATAATTAAAAGACGGTTTAATTACCGATTTTTAGCAAAGGAAAGAAAAAGTGAGCTCCTTTTTTTTTTTTTTTTTTTTTTTTTGGCCAAACATTAACGAATGTGATGCCGATAAATAATAAACAAGCATAAATGTTTTCATCTACGCAGAATATAAATTTTGTTTGCATCAGTCTCTAGAAAAAAAAACAAAACTTCTTGATGTAACAGTTTGCAAACATGTGCAACAATTACAAATGAAGACACACAACATGCAAAAGGAAAAACAACCAGGATGATGCACTAATTGGTACACTTGCAGCAGCCTCGGTCGACCGTAGTCGTGTCTCGAGCCTCGTTTCGTGCCTCCTCTCTGAGATTTACTAAAAGTCATTATGATATGTCTTCACAAAATAACAGCATAAAGGCATAGAAGGATTTCTTGTATCTAAGGGGTGGGGGGGGGTTCTTCCTTAATAAGCATGAATGTACAAACTACTGTAACCTTTCACCTTTTTTTTCATAGATTACATTGACTCTTAAAAACATCGAGACTATGACCAGAGTGAAAACGGCCCGGCTGATTCCCAACGCCATTCAGATCTTCACGAGTGCAGAGAAGGTGCAGTTTATTGATCAGAGGACAGTAGTCTTTTTACAACTCGTTTCGGTCTTCATGAACACGATTAGTAATTTGTTTGTTTTTTGTCTTTGCCCACAGTTCTTTTTCACTTCCTTCTCAGCAAGAGAGAAAACTTATCAGGCTGTTTTCCGCATGTGGCAAAACACACTGGTGGACAAGGTAAGAACCTGCTCCTCTCTACTCGGGTTCAACACCGTCCACAAGCCTTACTGTCATTTCACATCACATTCCTCGCAAAAAACGCACACATCTCACATCTTGTGATATGATTCAGAGATAACGCAGACTTTTTCTGTTTGACCGATATTTTTTACTGCTGTGGAAAAAAAAAATCCTTCCAAATCAGGTTTGTGACTTTATCCTGTTTCACATCACTTATCTAATCGGTCCAGAGTACAAATCATACTGCTCCGGCTACAGACGGTCTCTCTCTTTAAGGTTATCAGTGCTGCTCTGCTTTTGCATGTAGGGTAAAGATCTGCACACAGCAGCAGGGTTATTTATCCTTCCGCATACTGAGGTACTGTGTTTGTTATGTAGGAATAATTTACGTACATCTGCTACTACCCAGCCACTCAGCTTAGCCACTTTTTATTTGCAGAATAAAATTGGAAATGTAAACACTATATAAACAGGTGAAAATGCCCTAAAAATGACAGTTGTTTGCACGAGATATGTGTGGAGTTGAAGAGCTTAAAGGGTTTGAAATGTCTGTAGATAGTTAAGATGGATAACTGATTACTAAAAACTAAAAAGAAATGTTTAGCTACTTATACTTTACTTGGCAATTTATGAAATCTACCTCTGCACTTCATTTCAGTGGGAAATACACTTATTTGACAGTAGTAGTATAGTTAATGTTTACTATGCAGATTAAAATAGTACTTATAGCCCTTAAAATATGATGCATTGTTATATATTAAATGAAGCATGAAGTAATCAAACAGAAGTGCATCATATTATATTATAAATAATAATATATTATTTTATCTATGTAAAATGTTTACTTGTAGTCACATTTTATATTGTAGTGTCTCCATTTTAAGTGAAGTAATCTGAATACTTTCACCACTGTAGGGTGGAAACACTTTGAATAACCAATTATTCGGAGAGTGTTTGCACTGTGATAGCAAACACATCATTCATTATAGGCCAAATTGATGATATATTATGATATGAATTAATATTGGATATGAATTAATTAGGAAAATAAATGCATAGAGAAGGTTATATGTAATATATGTTTAATAAACCCCCTGAAGTCCTGACTTTTTAATTTGATCTATAGCTGCCTACACTTGTGTATCCCTGTAGACAGACGCTATAGCAGCAGCCTGCCCGCAGGGTGTTTTTTGGCTCTGCTGGGATCTGAAAGCACAAACACCTGTATGATAACATCATCGTCAAAAAGTTCATTGACCTCTCCAGGTGTGGCCACAACGGTTGAGTTTTTTTCTTCTTCTTCTATATTGTCGACTTGCCTCTGAACGGCTGAAACTGTTCACGGGACCGAAACCAAAACAAAAGGAGCTTGTGTGTGGCTGTCTGAGCCGTCGGTGCACCGGAATCTCGACAGGTGTAACGATCCTTTTTTTTATTTACCTTTTTTTTTAAAATCCCGGTGTGAATCTGGGCGGCGCGTCAGGACTTCCTGAATGTGAGCGTCCAGGTTACAGATCAGTGTCTGACAGCCTGCTGGAGCTCACAGCTGCGGGGAAAAAATGTACACCGACGAGTAAGTAAAGAGGAGCCTGTGTGGACGGATTTTACTTTAACTTAACTTTCTCTCTTTTTTGTTTTTAGGTTTTACATTAATCGCCATACGGTGACGCAACGTGTTAATTTCCGGTCGGGAATAAACAGGCCTAAAATAATACGAACGGGTTTTTTTTTTTAATCAACAACATATATAGTGTCTGTAGTTTCAGTTTAAAAAAAACAAAACTGACCTGATTCCTGTTAATTTTTATTCTCAAAGTCTGATTTTCATAATTTCTTAAAATATGTCTTGGTGATATTTAATTTTTTTACTCGGTTAAAACGCAACAATGTCAGATGAGTATCTAAATGTTTGGATCAGGCCTGGCTGTAAATCATACTGCGTTAACGTCACGTGTTTCCAGGCAGCTAAAATACCCTACCATTAAGGGCAAGTCCATAAAATGTCATAAAATAGGGGAAAATGTTTTTCACCATTAACCCAAAGCCCAACAAGTTGCAACCTAAAATGTCTTATTTTGTCCCAACCAATTTTAACGTATTAATTATTTGATGATCAACTAATCATTTAATCAACTAATTGTTGTGGTTTTACTGCTTTACTTTTGTTTGGTTTTTTTTTGTTTTTCCCATCATGGCTTCTGTCATATCCTTGATTGGGAAAGAAGGGACATCTCTACACATGCTTGATATTTCCATGACAAATATTTCCCTATTTCTCTCTCTCTCTCTCTCTCTCTCTCTCTCTCTCTCTCTCTCTCCTGCTTTCAGCCTCTGACCAGCTTGGAGTTTTGGCAGATGGTTAAACAGCATTATGGGACTGAACTGGGCCTGAGCCATGAAGAGATGGAGAGCTTACAGGTAGCAGCAGAATCAAGCATGCAGACCAGGTACATGCACTCCCACCTGCACACACACAGCCTCACATTTACAATTATCATGCATGTAAATTTAGTGTGATAGCACCTGTCTGTTGGTCTGCAGCCTGACATTGAGGCCTGGTGGTGATGACGGCCCGGGCCGGCTGGAGCGTCTCCCCTCCCTTCGCCTCCCTGCCACGGAGCAGGGACCTCCAGAAACCTCCACACCTAAAGGGGAGGATTTGCCCTCCCTTCTCGGCTCCCAGAACTCAGCCAGCGCGGGACTAGAAAAAGTATTAATCTTAATGTTGTGCGATCTGGGCAATGTTGAATTGTTTTTATATTCCTTTTTTTTATGTTTCCTATCACCAGGATGACTCCCGGAGCACCCGGTCTCAACAGCGCAGTCCTGCTCCCTCTCTTGACCATGTCAGCCCAGAACAGGTTTCCAAGCGTTCCTCACTTTCTCTCGACCTCAACGCCAACGAGAACAGCGCGTCTGATCAGAGCGGCTCAGAGAGCATCGAGGACGGTGAGAGGATACAACCCAAGTGCTGGGGTTTGGTTGTGTTTTCTTTCTTTCTTTTTTTTTATATTTTTTATAAAGGTGTGTGTATATGTATATATATATTTTTGTGACTGTTTTTTGCTCTCCCTCTTGGCTTCATTAGTAGATGAACGAGTGGGTGTGTCCCAGGGGCAGGGCCGCCTTTACCTAAACAAAGTCTTCCACATGAGCGCCAACAAAATGTTCGAGCTGCTCTTCACTGACTCCAGCTTCGTCCGCAGGTTCATGAACACCAGGAAGATAACCAGTAAGTCTCCAAGAGGAACTTATCCTCCAGCTCGCAAAAGCATTAATGCGTGATATTCAACGTTGTCTTTTTATTATTATTATTATTTTTTTGTGTTATCAGATGCCAACTTTACTGCTTGGCAAAAAGACGCCTCGGGAAACATGAAGAGGAGTCTGAACTACACAGTAACCATCAGCAACCCTTTGATTGGCAAATCCTCCACCGCCACAGAGAATCAGGTGTGTTTACCTCAGTGTGATTGGTATGTGTGCGCTTGAATGCATGAATAAACATGTTTTTTTTGTGTGAATAATAGCTTGCTGCTTATCATCATTATTATTATTATTATTTATTTATACTCCATTTATTCACTTCACACTTTCAGGTGTTGTACAAAGAATCCAGGGATGGTCAGTATTATCTCGTGGTCTCTGAGGTGTACACTCATGATGTTCCTTATCACGATTACTTTTACACTCAAAATCGATACTACATCATAAGTATCTCAAAGCGGAAGTGCAGACTAAGGTGACGTGATATTTTACTTATGGCATTTGTATATCAACTTATCTTTTGTGTGTGTGTGTTTTTTTTTTTTTTTTTTTAAGTGACTGCCATTTAAAACATCTGTTGTGCTGCTAGGGTCTATACTGATGTGAAGTACAAGAAGCAGCCGTGGGGTCTGGTCAAATCCTTTATCACTAAAAACTCCTGGAGCGGCATTGAAGATTATTTCAGACAGCTGGGTGAGTAGGAAGCTTGGTTCTCACTCTGTGCACCTCCTCGTCTTTCCTGATCCTCTGGTTTATTTTTAATCTGATCTGATATGAACCTTTTCCTCCAACACACATCAGCCTCTGCAGCAGTGAATCATATCACAGCTGCTTTATTGCGGAAAGAGAAAGGGGAATATGATGACCTATATAGCCTTATCAGTCACTTTAAGTGCACAGTACTCTGAGCTGATGCAGGGAAAACTTCATCAGTTATGTTCACTTTCTGCAGAGTTTCTTGTTTTGTTTTAATTCAGCCATTTAGCAGACGGTGTCTAAATACATTTACTTTTCTGTCACCTAAATTGTTTTTGGGCACTTGTGACATAATGGTTACAGAAGTAGAACTGCTGGAGGAAGAAGCAGAGATGAACCAAGGAGGGGGAGACTCTGGAAAGATCAGTGGGCTGCGGAGGAGGAGGCGGACTTACAGCCGGACCCTGCCGGAGCACATGAAGCCCAACAAGCAGTACGGGCAAGACTCTGAACAGCACAGAGACAGCAACATGGGTACGTGACATTATAAACAGTGAGTTGGTGCATTGAGCATGCAGTCACTCAGAGAAGTGGGAGCGAACGTTCATGATGCTGCAACTGCTACTGTTGAAATATGTTGAGCTCATCGTTGGAGAAGTATGTTATTGACTTATCAGGTTACACCCTTCCACACATTAGTTTGGAAATGATTGCAAAAGATGTTTTTGTATCGACTGCAAGGCAGGTTTATTTTTTTTTAAAAGCCTACATGATTGATTAAAATAAATAAATAAACATGTTTTGCTTGTTGATTTGTCTTCTACTGAAACCAATCTGTTTAAAAAAAAAACTTGGTTTCTGTATTTCAGGACCCAAAGAAGTTAAAGGCCCGTACAGATGGAGCATCACTACAATCGTGGCTGGGATGAGTTTGATGTAAGTGAACAACCTGGTAATCTGTATGAAATAAAGTGCTTTTATATTGTGTCCTGCATGTGTTATGTTGTTATGTTTAGCTTTAAAGTCAATACGTTCTGTCTCTTTTCAGTTTGCTGATTCTGACGATGTTGAATCTGGGCCTGTTTTTCAAGTTGTGGGCCATGGAGGACGTCGCCCACCGCATGTACCTGAGTACAAAGCATCGTCTGAGGGAGAGGAGTGAGGCCAGGTCAGATAATTATCTGCAGCTGCTACTCCTCATCATGCATATTTCTTTGCATTTTCCTTTTTGTATCATCTGTCAGGAATTTATTTTTACAGCAGTTGTCATGATCTCTCAGAAAGCAGAAGTCTTGTTGTGGGATGTGGGTGGAGAGAGGGAAAGGGGCTTACACCACCTTTTTGTCTGTGGTAATTAAGCAGACCACATACTTCATACATCTGCTGACTTCTTTTTTATGCATCAAAGTCATATTTTTGCTCATGAGAATAATTTTTTTTCTGTTTGACAGCATGGCACCAGAATATGGTCCTAGGCTGGGGCCAGGCTACAGGACCACAGAGGAGATGCACATGCTAAAAGCTGTACTGCAGGACTCCATCAGTCTTTTAGACCAGGTAGGATACAAAGCACAACAGAAGTGATGTCTGTTGGTAGCGCCAGTTACAGTTTCACCATGATTGTGCATCTTTGGTGCTTTCACCTCATGATTAAGTCTCTTAGTAGTTGTAAGTTTTACAAGTACACTGCACACTAACTTGAACATTAGTGAGCTTTTCCTTAAACATTAAGAGCGGGAAGAGTTACAGAAATGTAATTTATTTTACAACCATCATACAAATGTATTGCTGTCTTGTAGCACTTTTTTAAACACCGTTCTTGATATGGCTTCAAATAAGAAATGAAGTGCACTAGTTGCTGAGTGAGTTCTTCTTTTCCTCACAGCTCCGCACATCTTTAATGGTGTTGCAGCAGAACTTTGCTTTGGCCAATCAAACGGCTGCGCCACAGTGACACTCCCACACCTGGCAACTAAAAACATGCCTCTCCCTCTGTGGGGGGAAAAAAAGAACTGCAGTAATGAACTGCATCTGAGGAAACCTCTGGTATCCAGTGACGTTGCTGTGTAGATGTCCCCAGACACCTGACATACTACCTGTTGCCAGGGGTTACATGTCCCAAAGCCTTTGGTGGAGCATCAGGTGCCAGGATGTTTTTAAAGCTGCGACTTCTGCAAGGACAAAGTTACATCCGAGTCAGCTGCATGCGGAGCGGAGGGTTTAGTTTTCTGCAGGGGGCTATTGTCGGTTCTTTTTCAGTCTTTTCTCCAATGGTGGCATCGGATTTCAGAAAACTCTTTCCACATGTGCCTTCCTATATTCTGATGAGTCTGCCTCTTTAAATGAACTATTGTAAATACTTGCCTTTTTGTTTTATTCTGGGGGAGTGAATCAATATTATTTAAATTTAATTTTTTTCTCTATTATCATTTTTTTACAAGTGCCTTATAGATTGGGCTGTTTTTAAGATCTTTTTTTAATTTTTCAGTAACTCAAATTTAAATTTTATTTTTTTTGTAATGATGATTGATCTTTTTCAATGTGTAAACTGCAGGAGTGGCTGCAGTGTTGCACGTTAAATCAAGTGAACATTATTTTAGTTTTATATTACTGTATATGAGCCAAATATGGTGTACAGAAAATGTGTGCCTTTTTTTTCCCTTAAAACCATATTTTTAATACATATTTAATTCATAAATATCATAATATATGATAAAGAGGTACTGTGAAAATTAAACAGCCCAAACAGGCGACATTTAATCACATTTGATTGTATATTTATTTTTCTTCCTTTTCTGCTCTGAGCCAAATTTTGTAGTAAATGTATGATGATGATGATGATGATGATTTATTCTAATTTAATAGTTACTTACTCTGATGTTATTTCATTAAAAGTGTAGGGTCAGTGAGATTATCTTAGTACTGTGCACTCATACTGTCAACACTTTATAGTTTGTGCTGCGATTTCCAAATTGGCATCAACACTAGTCGTTTTTTTTTTCTTGTTTCCTTTTTATCAGTTGTTGGTGACACAGCATTACGAGTACCTTGAGTTGTTTGATGTTTACAGTGTTGTCTTCACCCGTTTCTGTGTGGATAATTTTGTTCAGCCTTTTTCTGTTTAACAAAATCACTACAGCAAACCACCCCTGTTCACAGTTTTCATATTTCAATGCACAGTTTAATAAAAACTGCCTTGCCTGACTGACTGTCTTGCTTAATTGTTCTCCTTTTTTAAGGTACAATCCTACTCCTTAATTTACATGTAAACTTGTGTTTCTATGCATAAGTATGATGTGTCAAATAGTATATGGTTCTCAATGATTTCAGTAAGTATAAAACAGGTACTGGGATGAGTAGCATGGATTGGGAACACAATGATTATATCAATATTGATTGTGCAACTATGAAATCAAATATATTTAGATGTAAAGCCAATAGACACTGCAGGTAAAACTAGCTGACATTTGATTAAAAGGTAATAATAATAATAATGAGTCTGACTTGACTAAAAACAGGTCTTGCACTTTATTCCACATTTTAGTTGTATTATAGTGATGCAGAAGCAGAGGACTAAACAGGAGTAAAGTAAAAATATGTCTCTGTTCCTTTGTCAAATTTAAAACAGACACTACTGACACTGGTTTTAATTACTGACAACACAGACCTCTATTTATTCCTAGAGAAAATACATATTTCTTATAAAGCATCTACTTGATTTATGGTAGTGGGAATTATAATCTATGAGAAATACGAGATAATACTTTTACTGCAAAACTTTTAAGTACATTTTGCTGTCAATACTTTTACATAAGAACTTTTACTTGTAATGGACTATTTTTTTTACATTGTAATACTTGTACTGTGTTGTAATATCACAACAGGGACTTGAAGTAATATCTGTGTATTCCAATTTTTTTCATAACATTGCTTATTTATGAGAAACAATATCAGTATCAGACTTGCCCAAATGTTTTCCTTGTATTATTGCTGTCAGTATACAGTACATTGCTGTCAGTGAGCTCAGTATACAGTACATTGCTTATAGTACATTGCTGTGCTGTAGGTGTGGGAGTAAATGAGTCTGGGCGGAGAAAGTCCACCTCATTTGACGTCAGGAGGGAAAACCGTCCGCTCAGTTTGGAGGCAGAGGAGTCACAGGACGTAAACCGGAACCAGCCCCGGTATGAAGCTCCCTCCCTGTACACGGACACTTGAAGCCGGACTGGTTTGTCTCCAGCTGCCGTTGTTCTGGTCATAGACATATATACATGTATATATGTCTATGGTTCTGGTGACTTCCAGACCGGATACGACAGCCGTTACCAGGAGACAGACTTCCGTTGTGAAGTCGTTTCAGTCGCTACTCGAAAGCATCGACATGTAAGCAGCTCAGTGTTCAGGTACGTTCATGTTGTTTGTTTATTATTATCATTATTATTATTTTATTATTATTATTAGTAGTAGTATTAGCAGCCGTTTGTCTGCGGTATTGTTGGCAGGTATGAGAAGTGAAAATCTGTGTTAACTGTCGAGGATTAACTGACTGTCATGAATGAGCAGAACAACCAGTGTTACACAGAAATGAACAGAAACAGTACAGAAACAAATCAAATAATCTGAATAAATATTATAATCTGAGAATAAAATGACATAAAGTTATTGCATGTTTATCCTCAGCTAAATTAGGCTAATGTTCACCCAGGAAGTAGCTAACCTCTTTATTGTTGGTAAGATTGTTGTCAACTAAGCTATCAAAATACATATCGTATAGTTTTATTAGCTTAAGTGTAACTGACGGAGGAGGTTTTTGCAGATAGAAATAACTATAGTAATTAATAGAGTAGAGTAATTAATCAGTGCATGTAGCCCAGATGGTCAGAAGGGAAGGACCTCTCTGAACTATGCTAGTGTGATTGCTGGCTGACCTATAATAACACACCATGTTATCCTTTGATTTATTGCTAATCAGTGGCTCTCTCTCTCAGGCCCCCTCAAGAGAACCAGAACCAGGTTTACCTGACTTAAAGGATTAATTGCGATTGCTATATAAATGCTGCCTATGCAAGCCAGCAGGCTCCACTGCTGGGACAGTCCACTTGCTGTAAATGATTAAAGATGACAGATGTGTGACAGATGTGAGGGTAGGAGGTGGACTGGGTAGGATCAAATGAGCAGGGTCTTCCTTGCGTTGTTGCGTGGTGGAAATCTGTTTGGAGCAGCTCCACTAATTAAAACACATGCAAACAGCTGGTAAGCGGTTAAATAGTTCATTTCAGTGAGCTGTTTGAAGCAAATTATTGTTATAGTCACTCAGTTTCTTTCTCTTATCTGGCACTTATCTTGTCCAAATGCTCACGCAAATACAGTTTATAATATTTTTATCATCTGACAGGCTGCAAGGCTATCCGTGATGAAGAAGCAAGCCAACAAGGTGCTGGAGGAGGAGGAGGAGGAGACCTTGTGCTGCTGTGAGTATATCAACCGGTACGGAGAACGCAGCCATGTAGCAGCCTGCTGCTGTGACTGTGAGGACCTGGATGATGCCTGTGACAGGTGAGGGGCAACAACAGACTAACAACAGCGCTGCATCTGCTAATCTTTAAAATGACATTACCCAAACTAATGTTTTTAAATAAGAGATGCACCAATCCTGTTTTTTTTCTTTCCTCCTACTGATTCTGATATCTGAAGTCTCTCTGTTGATGATGAAAACCGATTCAGACTTGTTTTTTTCCCCAAATTTAATATCTGTGCACATAACTGTGTAGAGTCTATTGAAATCCTTTTAATGTAAGGTGACACGAGGCCAGGTACTAATTAATTGAGAACATAATCAAAGATATCTCTAATGGAGTTACTGCTGTACCCCTACAATCAGCTCTGTTCGTACAATTTTCACAAAGAACATTATTTTTATTCTAAGCTTGGAAAGAAAATCATAACAACTGAATCGTAAACCTATTTCACTGCAGACATTTTCAGTTGTCATTGCAGGTTTGCATTATACATTGACCTTTATCAGGTAATGAGGAAATTATTGAAGTGAAAATATTCCACTGTCTTTGCTCCATTAGGTTTTTTAAGAGGGAGCCTCAGAAACCTGAATCCCTGTCACAGGTGGCTGAAGTTGTCACAGACCGGCTCCGTGTGCCCTGGCTATGGGGTGGAGCCCGGAAAGTGGAACTGTCTGTCATCCCTCCTCTTGTTATCCTCCCTGTCCTGCTGCACCTCGCTGCTTTCCACTTCGTGCTCGGCATAGTTGTTCTGACAGCTCTGCCGGGCCTAGTGCTGTGGTACTACTATTTCACTCACCGCAAGAAGGGACGCACACTGTTTTTCCTCAGTCTGGCCCTTTTCTCTCTGGCATACATGTACTACTTGTTCATCACAGAGGTCCATCCCCGTGGAGATGTCAGCCGGGTCCAGTTGACGGTGATAACATTAGGGGTCATCCTCACACTGGTGGCCCTCATCCACACCAAGAGAGAACCTGGCATTGTGCGGCCAAACCAAGACTCTGTCCACAGCACCGTGACTTATTACAGCCCTCTGGCAGACAGAGATCCTGTCATCAATGAGGGGAGGCAAAATGTGATGATGACAGTGGCCAACCGGGCAGGATCGACAGAGCAGGCAGATGTGGAGCAGATTAAGAGTAGCCGAAGGAACTGGTGTCCAGTGTGCAGGGTGATGCGGCCCCCGAGAGCAGGACATTGTCGGATCTGTGGTGTCTGCGTGCTGCGTCTCGACCACCACTGTGTCTGGTGGGTTCCATTAAAATGCCTCTCACTCGGCCTGTCATCAGTGTTTTCTCCTGTGCTTTCACCTTGTCTCACATCTTCAACTCTGAACCTGTCTTGCTTGTCGTTTGCCTGTTTTTTTTCCGACACAAATTCAATTTAATAAAGCTATAAACATTCTTTTGAATTTTCAAGTGATTGCCCTTAAGTGATTGTCTTTCTTTTCAGGATGCATAAGGAGTGTTTGTCCTGTTCGGTTCACACGTACTGTGTCTTGATTGACCATATTTATATGTCGTGTCAACATCACACACTCATATAAATTACAGCTTGAAGTGAAACCTTCCCTGCTGCCATCCACTCCTACACTATGTATATTCCTGCATGTATGTGTGTGTGTGTAGTGTAACCCTCAGGTCTTAGTACGATGTTTTGTCTGCCTGTGTGTATGTACTTGTGTGTTTGTGCATCCCCTCTGTTGTTGTCCGGGGCAGGATAAACAGCTGTGTGGGGCAGGCCAATCACCGCAGCTTCCTGCTTACACTCATCCTCTTCCTGTTGACGTCCCTGTATGGGATCAGCCTGGTGCTGCAGAGTGTGTGTCCGAGCCAGAACCTCCTCACCGCTTTGCTCTACTGCCCGGGGGTCTACAACCAGTACAGGTACTGAGAATACAGATGCGCACTTTGCAGAGACAAACAAACCGAAAATTTAATTTACGTTACAAATCACAGTTTACAAACTACAATTGATTAATTAAATGAAAAAAAGAATCAGTCATGTCCCTGTGTGTAGAAATGTAAGTAAAATATTCAGAATTATGTTTTTGTTTGTACAAAAATTAGACAGACCTGCTATAAATTGTTGTCTCTATGGATGCAGATTTGTTGGGTCCAGAAAGTAAAAACAGATGACTTTCAAATACCCACAGAAAGACTTTTCCATAAATAAGGCTACATAAATGGTCTGATCAAGCATGTAAAGCTTTGTATTAGCCAATATTTACTAATTGCAGCATTAGTGTTCATTTTGAGCAAATGAGTAACATATTTCACTACAGAAATGTCAAAGACAATTAATTAAGAAACGGTTTTACCACTTCATGGTTTGTCCACCAGAGAACATTTGCATGTTTATTTTTCCACTGTAAAATGTCTGACTTGGTACATATATTGGTTACAATTCTTTAGTATTTCTTTACAATATTATTAATGTATTAAATATATTCATGACTAAATCATCAACAATCAAATAGGTTATAGCAACAGTCAAAAGTCAAATTGCCTTCTTTTAATAACTCCAGGAAACTATCTTCAACTGAGGCACGGAGGAAATTTTGACATTTTTCCCAGAATTACCCATAAAGTGAAGACTAAGTGAGGATCTTGCTTATTGAACAGCAGGCTTATTTCACTGTTGAATCAGTTTTAGCAGTACCTTGGAGAGTTGCCTATCGAGCTGTTAGAGAAAGACTCAGAGTGATGAGAGCGGATAATGGTAAATGATCTACTCTGACACTTCCTGTCACAAATGTGACTGATCTGTTAGTGCTGATGTAGGTGTTGCACAGTTGTTCAGTATAAAATGAGATAAAGCTCATCTTTATCTTATTTTACTGTCTCTTTTCTTTAGATACCACACTGACAACACAGATTAAGTGGATAAAACACATGCTGAGCATGTAGTGTAGGTTGGTCAGATTTCTATGTGTGCACTACCAAAGTATATATGAACAGCAATAACCTTGTAGACACTCATATTGTCTGGACTGTGATTTATTGTGGAACTACAGCAGGATTTACTATCCTTTGTTTGCTTTCCAGCACTGCCCTATGCTTCACCTGTGCATGGTACAGCAGCATCGTGACCGGTGGGCTGCTCCACCTGCTGGTGGTGCAGGTCATCAATGTCAGCTACAACGTGACCGAGCGCGAAGCACGCATCGCCCTGCGAGAAAAAACTGCTCGCAGCGCCTACTGGGGACTCATCGTGGACACTGGCGTCTACTCTCGAGGTTTTCGTGCAAACTGGGCCGAGTTCATGAACATGACACACAAAATGAATCCTCCCTCTCCTGCCTCAACAGACTTGGTGTAAGAAACTATTATGCAAACCTAATAAAACAAATAGAAAAGATGAGTTTGTGGCTTGTGGCTGCTGTTTTGTTCAAGTCCACTGGGTGGCAGAATGGCTCCTTCCACTCTGATTTCGCTTCACTTCTTCTGTTAGCAGCAAACCTGAGAGCTGCCAGCGAAGTCAACATGCGTTACTGCAGCTGTGGAGTGGCCACCTGACTTTGACACATTGCAATAACAACTACAAACCAGAATAATAACATACACTCACTGCCTATCGTGTAACTGACAACCGGCATCTCCTCTATGCAGCTTTATCCTCTCACATTGACATTCAGTCTCCAGTTCTCTTTTCACTTTTTTCACACTGTCTGTTGCTGTCTTCCTTGGACTTGAACACTGTCTTTATGTCTCCTCTACATTCAAGTACCTTGCTGGGAATTGGAAAACAAGAAACATGAGAATGAATGAACAACAATAATGTCACTCTTGATCTTTGTAGGGACATTATCTCTGAGCACAGTAGCAGCAGCAAGACGAAGCTGGTCAGTCCTGGCCAACACACTGCAAGGACTCACTGCACCTCCTCCATAAACATACTACTACTACAGGATATTTGTCACTAATGAAAGCAGTAATTACTTTGACTCTTTTAAGCTTCTTCAAACTGACTACTGCATGAAACAGCTGTGAAAATATGAAAAAAAAGAGATCGTAAATCAATACACATAAATTGTACAGTTCCAGTAAGTGTTGAAATAAGGTGTCTTTTTATTAAATGAATGTGAGAAATGTACATCATTTGCTGCATGTTTGTGTGTGCGTGTGTGTGTGCATCATTTAGATGTTTGCATGTCTTTTGTGTGGGTATGCACTTTGTCTTCTACAGTGACTGTTTGTCCCAGAGGCTTTACAGCGGACAGGCGCAGAAATCAGGAAGAACTTCAGACACTTTCCGTCCCAGCTTCTCCCTTCGCTCCTCCTTCTCTCTTTCCTTGCGCTGCATATATGGAAGCTGCCTCCAGGCCTGGAAACATCGCCACAACACCCGTCTGAAGAGTGGAGGCAGATGGAGGGACAGACGGGAACAGAGCATGTGAGCAATAAGAAACTAAATTATTGAGACCTCTGGCTTGACGACACCTAATGAGGTTTCACAAGATGTTGCTGTGAGCTCATGGACTAGTTTATTAGTTGGGCAGCTGGTTGGAATTCACCTGCACGCTGTGACCATTTAGTTGACTCACCATGAGAAGCTGAAGATTACAAATATTCACATTTTGTGACAATGACAGTCAAATCATTAAGTGAGAAACACACTAATAGTGTTATTTAACATAATTGAGGCCAAATGTAATTGTTGGATTAAAATAAAGATTAAGGATAAAACAAACTCCTTCTGTGCAAACATATGTGGTGCACAGATGGACTGCGGATTTTGCTCCATATCGCTTACATTGAATGAACATAAGGAATCTTTTACACTTTTACAATTATTACAGCAAGAAAAAACTAATATAAACGAACTAATAATTTTGAATGTTCACATTAGCACCTGTCTATTCAAGTCCTTCAAGATGGTGACTATGGTTACCAAACAATCAGCATGTTAGCATTTAGGAAGAATATTATTCACAAAGTCTGTAGTGTAGCTGTGGACTCTTGGTCTCGTTAGAACCATATATCATCTGTACTGAATGTCTATATTATAGCTAATAAATGTGTTTTGTTGCTCAGGGCTCTAGACCAGTAAGTTTAAAAACACTACACCATGCTAAATAGTTTTGTCACATTGACGTTTCACCCGGAGTAGCAAAATACCCAACTGACTCTATTAATTATAATATGAGGAGACATTTATTGCTAACAGCAGATATGAGGCAGTCTGCTAAAGGAGATGATGGTCTCTTCTATTTCATATCTCACCATGTACTGCCTGGAAAAACCTGCCAAATCACGCTCACATTTCATAGTGGATTGTATATGTTCAGCTGCTGCTTATAATCAAAGTGAATGTTCCATTGTTTAACCTTTATCGTAATCTGTAGTACTTTTTAGCCATTTTACTCAAAGATCAAGCTCATTTACTGTGTCTGTGAATATCTTGAAAATATATAGAATAGGCTTTAAAATGTCTATACACCGAAAATTGACATTTAAAGGAATTCAAGGTACTGTGGTTTCTTTGTATTCTGTAAAAAAATGGTTTTCCATTTTAACTGGCAATTTAAATTTCACAAGATGTTACATTTTAATTTGACATCCAGTTAGTTAATAAAGTTAATATGGGGGGTGGGACACACTGCAGCGTCTGTATTGTGAACATATGGGAAAGCCACGGGTAGCAGACCTGTTATTGTGCTCCTGAGCCAGCTCCCAACTGTCCCACTCCGCCAGTCTCTCCTGGGTCACGTGGTCGAGCAGCGCCAGCAGAAACCTTCTTAGAGTGCGAGTGCGATAGAAACGCTTGGCTCGCTCCTCCTGAATCATCCGCCAGTCCTTCATCTGAGACGGACATGGAATTTGAAAGTGTGACACTTGCTTGTAGTAAAATACAGATTTATCTTTTCAAGCAGGAAAATTCTGTTGCTTCTAATTAAACCTAATACAAGCCATCTATTAAGAGTATCATCATCATCATCATAGCAATACGACAGTTTCTCAGTATTTTAAGTGACGAAAATAACAACTACTTAAACCAGAAAAGAAATAGAAAATGGTCAGGCATCAGAAAATATAATTGAGTAAGTAGAAGAGGAGATAAGGAAAATGTGTTGCTCTAAGTCACTGTCAGATGATGGGAAGATTGCAATCCTGATTAAGTAATTGTGTTTGTGTGTGTGTCTGCGGGTGTATACACACTCTCTTCCAACAGCTTAAGCCCCTCCGAAGCAAAAAGTGCTGGTACAGTTGGTCAGCAGAGGCTTCTTTCTCAGACAGAGACTCTCTTGCTGATTGCCGCCAGCCTAGTGTGCACCGCCTCAGGAGGACGAGATTGTGATGACTCTCAGCCAGCTGACAGGGATTGAAAAGACAAGCAATGAAGCACGCTGATGAATGCATCCAAACTAAATCATATGTGCCAGGTAGAAACAACAAGAGTGGTATGAAATGATAAAGGGCTCCATCCTCAATCTGGTAAAGAGCTTTTTTGTTACTGGCTGTTTAAACAGGTGTATGCATAACATTTTCTGTGTTTATTTCTGATGTGGCGCAAAGGAAGAAACAACATCAGAAATGATGATACTGTCACCGGGAATGCGGTTAGAAAGTGGCACTGTACTGTGTCACATGCTTTTGTTTGAATGCTCTCCTTCTGCCTTTTTTAAGTGTGTGTGTGTATATCTGAGCTTTGTATGTGCATGTGGGTACATGTGTGTTTTGCAGCTTTGCCTTTGGCTTGGGTTGTTTGATTTTGCTGCCGATGGAGTATTTTTACCAGAACAGTTTGCTCATTGCTCACAATTATCAGTCTATTCAATGTGTTAAGAGTGGGTTGCCTGTGGATACACAGCATGTGGTAAGTGGTACTTTATTATAATAATAACAATAATAATAATAATAATCATCTTTTATGTAGCACTTTCCAAAGCATTTAGCAAAAATATGATACCAAATGGAATGATGGCCGAAGATAAATTATCCCAACAACAGGGATAATAAATAAAAATACATAAATGACTGACAGCCAATGCAAAAAAACAAAAATAGGTTATTTAAATTATGTCTATCATTGGTTTTCCAGTATTATGAACATGCGACTGCATTGCAGTAGTTAAGACAAGATGAAAAAAAGCATGTGTAATCCTCTTTGTGTCGCTAAAATTCTTAACAGATTAATGTTTATAATCTACCTCAGACGTGGCAGAGAAACAAATGAACAAGATTTTTGGTATGAGACGATTCAGGAGCATTATTTCCACCAATGGTCCATGTGTCATAAAAAGCCGTATAGCCACTTAAAGATTTGAATTCTAGAAAGCCTTTAACAGACTGCAGTCTGTGCATGCATTGCCTTTATTTGACTGCCTCCCAGCCAGATAGTGGATGCTCTTTAATGTTTAAGCAAATCTAACCAGGCGATGTTTTTATTATTCAAATCCATGTTTTTGCCACATTTATTACCCTTGGAGGTTAAAAGTATCTTCCAAGTGCATGTGTGATAATGGAACGTCTGAATGGCACGATTTTATGCTCAATTACACCTTCTGGGTTCTGAATTGGTTGAGTTAGAGCAGACTAAAGGATGAATTTGGGACAGGTGGTTGAACAGGTGATATACCTCTGTGTTGGATTGCCTGAGCTGAATGAGGCGTTTCCATGGCGCCAGACCTCGCCGTAGCAACAAGGTTCTGTGGTAATGTTGATGGGCCAGTTTCAGAAGCTCCTGTTGCCTTTTCAGTTGCTTATGTTTCTCCTCCTCCCTCTGCACACCCACACGGAGAAAGTTATTTTAATATAATACCATGTTGTACAAGAGTACAGTGCTGCTACATGTCGCTTGCTCTTACTCATGGGAGACAACTGCTTTCTGTATTCCGACTCATGTCTTTGAGCATCTCTTTGATCCGCCATAAAATATGAAATACATCTCACCTCTTTTTCCTGCCTCTTCTCCTCCTTCCTCTTTTCTGCTGCTTTACGTTTCTCCTCCTCCTCCTCCCTCTGCCTCTGCTCCTCTGCGGCTTTCATTTCAGCCTGAGAAGTATTTTTTTTATTTATTTATGTATTTTTTTAATGAAGTGTGTTTGTGTGTGAAATGCCTTGACAAGGTATTTCAGAGCTTGTTTTGTTTTGAGCCTACAAAAGCAGTGCGGTAGTCTTCGTAATACACAGTGGAAACTTGTAGAACCTCTCACCAGTTTTTCCTCCTCCTTCTTTCTCTTGAGTTCCTCGATTTCCTTCTTTCGCTCTGCTCGCTGATGTGCACGGACCTCCATGGCTTCAGAAAGAGAGAGATGGAGAGAGGAGTATTGAGTGTATAGATATTCTACAGAGGTACAACAAGAGTTTCAGGAGCAGATATGTACATGTTTATGTATGTGCCTTTATATCCTGAACATGAAAGCTAAGGTAAACATGACTGTTGCAGGGATATAGACCCATGCAATGTGACACAAGGTCATGCAATTTCCCTGACAAAAGAACTCCACCGCGTGTTTACAAGAAGATACATACCCACTGTGTTTATTTATATCTACATATGAGTTTGTGTATGTCTTTATTATGTTTATCTTGCCAAGTAAGAGGAACTTGCAGGCTGACCTGTGATAATTGGATGGGGGCATGTTGGGCGTGTAACAGCTTTCCTCTGAGGTGCGCACAGACTGTCAGGTTCTCCAGTAACTCTCCGTGATCTGCATGAGAAACAATCGCAGCCAGAAGCAGAGAAACAAAGGCACGTCAAATCTCTGTCTGCACATTCACATCTTCTTGATCCTGCCTGGCAAATGTTATTCAGACAGGTATCACCTCAAGGAAAACTCAAGCTGGCATCAAACTGTCCACAAGTCTTAATGAATTTCAGTGTTTTGCTTAATGTATTGTTTTTACCAATAAAAACTATTTCACACTATGTTGAAGGTTGTATGACTTATTTTTGACTACTCTAAAAAGCTATCGATTCAGTAGTTTCTTGGAAAGGGCATTTTATCTGCCATCATATATATATATATATATATATATATATATATATATATATATATATATATATATATATATATATATATATATATATATATATATATATATATATATATATATATATATATATATATATATATATATATATATATATATATATATATATATATATATATATATATATATATATATATATATATATATATATATATATATATATATATATATATATATATATATAATTATGTGAACCAATCAAATTATGTGAACCATGAACGTATAATAGCCCCAATTCACCTCTGTGAGCCTCATGAAAACAATAAGTATCTGTACCATGCTAGATTTTCAATACTGAGGTGTCCACAGAAATGACTTGCAGACTTTTTCTGCTATTGGTCATCATTGTTGAAAGTGAAATGAGCTAAGCGATATTCAGCATTTTGAGTGCGTTTTAAAGCCAATGGCACATTTGGGGTATGCAGAGTTACAGAGACTGTCTTACTCGTCATTCAATCGCCCTGGGGGATTGAATGACAAAGGCATGAACAGCATACAGAGACTATATACAGTATTTATAGATTGCACATACTGTAGTTTTCTTATTCAGTGAACTGAATAATCCTGAACACCAGCAAAGACATTCAATATTCAATTTGTATTCCTTCACCATTTCCAGCCCTTTTCTGTGTCATTAGTTGGCATTCTGTGTGTTGAACGATCTGAGCCTGTAATAACCTGAGCCTATTCAAAAATGATTTTACTGAAACAGATGGCCAAAGATTGATTATGACAGTAGATTTACTCTACACTCAGACACATTGACGTGCTTCTAAATGATGTCATTTAGTGTAGTTTGACTAATATACACTTGATGTTGACCTCAACTAAACAAAGTGATTGTTTCTGAAAATAGAACCACTTGAAAACCGTGACAATGACTTCTCACAAAGAGGTGACTGATGCAAAAATGTGTCATCGCTGTTTTCGTGCCATGCAGCGAGGCTACCTCTGATCTTTAGGGTCAAAGTTTTGGCTCTTTGGCTTTGAGGCTCCTGGAACAGAAAGAAGCTGGGTGAGAGGTACAGTTTTCTGAGCTTCAAGCTCCAAGCCGATCATGCTCTGCTCCTCTTTCATCCGTACTATTTGCTCTTGCTGCTCCTTGAGCAGCTTCCTCTGCTGTGTGATGATCTGCTGCTGGACGACGTGTCTGTTTTCAAACCTGCTGCCTGATGACACTGCTCTTTTTGAGCAGGGAAAGTCTTTGCCCCGCTGCCGTATCTCATGGAGCTCAGCAGCAGTCGGTGCTACATGGCGCCGGCTCACCTGCCACGCCTCAGTGGGCTGAGCACCCACAGGGGTTTTATCATGACATGCTGCAGAGGCGTCAGGGGCAGAAGTGCTTGATCTGTGATGATCTTCCTTTAAAATTTGAAACAGAATAGAGAATAAAACAAAGTTAAAGCAGCCCCAAAGACCAGGTTTATAACAAGCTTAAGGGGTTAACACATATACAGTATTAAGCTCCTATCAGAGCAATTTAGTCTTTACTGAGGCTGATGTTTAAATCATGAGTTTACTCAGTGTGTGATATTTGAGTCACTAATCCCTGTGCATTGTTGCTAACAATATGAGAATTTGTGAGTGCATCTCCCACCTTGTGCGCACTCTCTGGTTGGTTGGATTCCTCATGTGGGGCCATTATTGACTGATGACCTGTGGTTTCTGCGGCTTTGAGCTTGCCTGTTGATGCTGCGTTAATCAAGGCAGCCATCTTGCGTCTCGTTTCCTGCTGCTGGGCCAAAAGCTCTCGTTGTTCCTTCTCCGTGCGACACCATAGCTGCCACACATTCAGACATCGCTGCAGCAAACGCTTTCGGTCACTTTCCACAGCCAGCTTGCATTGTCTGGAGAAGGTGATCATATTTTTTAACTTCAATATTTGCTTTTTTGGAGTAACAGGATATAAATGTTTGTCTCAAGTCAGACTTTCTACCATAACAGGTTAACAGGACTCTTCATAATACATTTTCTTTTTTTCTTGCCTGTTTTCAGCCCGTAGCTCCTCTTCTGTTCTCGTCACCTCTCGCTGCTTTTGTTCTGCCCACAACGCAGCTCGCCACGCTCGCCAGGCTTTCAGCTGCCTCTTCCAGTCACAAAGGACCACGGCCTTACCCATACGTAACCTTCGGTCCAACACCACTGAATACCATCCAGAGAAATGCCTCTGCAGACACTACAACACGACCACAAACATGCAGGCCCATGAGTTATTGTGACGCATAAGCACAATTATAAATATATAGGTATATATATACTGTACAACTTGTTCATACATCCACACACAATACAAGTATGAACCTTGAGGTTGCGCATGTGAACCATAGTTTGAATGTTCTGTTGTTTGTATAGTTTCTCTGTGTCCTGCTGCTGCTCTTGTGGAGAAGCTGACTGGAGGCTCTTGGCTGCCCGCTGCCCGTCCGTCCTCTCCCTTTCCCTGTGGGACAAAAATACACTTAGTAGGCTACAGAAGAATTACAGAAGTCCCCAAAAGTTGTTTTTAAAAATGAAAATTGTAGCCCAATACATACAAAAAACAAAAACAAAAACAACATGTATTGACATACACAAAGAAGTCATACTCACACTCCCACACACATATTTAATATCTATTTGGCAAGTTTTTCTATCACTGAACATCTGGAATTAATTTATTTTGTTATATTATTTTGCAAACTTCTGTTTAAAATCCGTTAATTTAATTTAATAGAAGATTAATGTTAGATTGTTAGATTTCCAGAACTTAAGATGAAACTTGACCAGACAATGTAAAACAATGCATCCTTAATACCTTAATTATGACTCAAACTGAAAAAGATAAAGTTCAATGCAAACCTTCCAACAATCGCAAAGAGCAACCGCTCAGAGTCTTTTCATTTTGGACTTAATACACAAATCTAATATGTGAATCTTTTCCTGAACACAAAATGACTCATCACTAAATATTTACTTTCCAGACATTGTACTCAAGCTTTACACCACTTGTACAATCATTTCTCTAGAATCTTTCATTCTGTTCTTCATTTTTAAGTAATTTCCCACTCAATTCAGTTACATCCAAACACAAAGTACATAATCGATACTAGATGCAACATTTTCTAGATGCAACATCTAAAAGTGTCATTTTGATCCCTATATGGTTACAACAGCTTACAGCTTGCTTTGCATAATGTTTGTTGATGATGAGTAACGTGAGCTCACATTTCCAGTCGTAAGTGAGTACACACATAAAGACACAACAGCAGCCTCATCATTCAAGTCAACAGTTTAAGTACCCTGCACAGCAGTTTGGGTCACGAAGCTGGCTCGTCAAAGGCATAATTGTCAGTATGTTGCCATTAAACATCAATCCACTATAGGAAAGTGAAGTAGGCAAGATCACATAAAATGCAATCAGACTGGAAATTGAAGGTAATTGCAGATATAAGGGATTGTTGTAACCACTTCAGATAAGTGGTTGACCATACCTCTGTCGAACCAGCTGTTCCAGGCCTCTACGCTCCTCCATCTGGCGTCGCAGTCTCACCATCTCCTTCTGCACCATCTCCTCCTGCCTACGTGCCTCCTGCTTTTTCCTTGTCTCCTCCTCTCGCTGCCACCTCTTTGCCTCCTCTCTGGCACCCTGCAGAGTCTCCCTCTCTCTCTGCTGTCTCTGCTTCTCAGCCTCCCGCCGGGCCCTGTTCTCTCGCACCTTCAGTGGCAATCAGTGGCAATTAGTGTAATTGGGAACGTTACTTGGGCGCCCATCGTTCCAGTCGATTCACTCAGTGCTGCTCGCAGGCTGACAGTTTCCCAACCCACAGGATTCACATCTCTCATAAAACGTGAGGAATCTGAGGAATACTTTGGGGACATACCTGCTGGTGTCGTACTTCCATGGTGATCGTCGGGTCTCTGAACTTCTTCCTTGTTAGCCCAACATCCAGAGCCAATTCCTCCATCATCCCAGTGTCTAGCACCTCCTGCTCCATCAGGTCTTGGAGGATGCTGTTAACAGCACTGTACTCTTCTTCCTCAGCCAGTTGGTTGTAAAGATCTATGTGCAGTGAATGTGAAATAGAAACAATATATCACAACTGAATGAGTGTTTAAAGGACCCTATTGTTGGCTTTATTTGTTTTATCCCATTAAAAGCAAATCATTTGTATTTGGAATTACTGCACACTGTTTTGCAAAGCATACAATACATTTTTAGATTGATTTCCTTCCCTTCAGGTAGCCACCTTTGAATATAATATACAGTACTACAGATATTAAAGATAAACCTCCCAAAATTCCCATTATGGTCAGAAGTATCAAATTTAAACAAGTCTTGCCTAATTAAAAATGATCCTCAGGTCAGAAAAACAGGATTATCATTGCTCAGTACCATCAAAGTTTAAGGCAGCAGGCTGTGCAGTAGCTAGAGTAGCAGCGGAGCACATCACGTCATCCACCTCATCCTCCGTCTCCAGCTCCAGACGCAACTTACTGCCCAACCAATCGCACAAAAGAGCCTGAGCTGCAAGATGCAAGAACCCGAATATCATTGTTAATTATTATGAATGTAATGTAACACATCTCTATACACTTGAAACACCTTTTTTTATGTGTTGCTGCTACCTTCACTGTAGGCGTCATCGTGAGCTCTTAACTGATCAGAGCTTTGCAAAGGTACAGCCAGGCTTTTGCTTCCTGACTGAGGCTTCTTGTGGGAGAAAACTTCAGACACAGCAAACTCGGAGGCCATCTCCACTTGCTGAGGACGAGGAAATTTCATGGAAGGAGTGAAAATGTGTCAGAAAATATTAAAAGTGCCATGAGTCCAAAGTGATATCTTCAGATTGCTTGTTTTGTATGTAAAAGGTCCAAAATCTAAAAGGCATTAAATTGCAAGCGATACAAAAAAAAAGATAAAAGCAGCAACTAATCAATTAATCGGCTGCTTATGATCCAACTTAATACACACACACACACATCTGCACAAACAGGAAGTCTTTCTCACCTTCCTCCACTGGTCTATATCACCATTCTTCACATGCATCTGTTATAGAAATAAAAATGATTTCATGTGTAAGATGATTCTGTCTCATGGTCACCTTTGCCTGGTAGCAAAATGCTCCCAGACATCTTGAGCTGTAGGCACAGTGTGCAAATTGAGGGCTAAGCCAATGCCTGATGTGCGCGGATTATTTCAGGGGAAAGCTTAGCCATTGCTTTATATCAGCAGATTAGTTGAGAATCATTTCCCAGACGTCCAAAAGTCGGTGCTGTACTAGCAGCAATTCAGTTATCTCTGTCTCAAGCTGCAGGGATGTGAGTGTCTGAGAAAAGGCCATCTGTATGACATTTTAAACCTTCCCCTGACACCAGCTACTGTATGATCCAATACATAGCATTAACACTGATGCGCTTTTCCTTTATTCATAAATCCAGCAGAGCATTTTCACATTTACAGTTTTACCCTCTCCAGGCAATTTTAATAATCCTGGAGGGGGAAATGTATGTTTAGATAAGAGTATGTGTTGAAGTACAGTAACGTTGGTGAAGTCTGAACCAATCACTACAAAGGCTGTAGTTCAACGTTAATCCAAAGACTAAACTTACCTTGGCTGTAGATGTGTTACTCCTGCTGAGTCTCCTCCACCTGAACAGGTGAGGATGACCTGTGAATGCCATAATCTGTTTGTTACAGACTTCAATTTACACTATTACAGTATAATCCCAACTATCATCTTAGTGTCCCTTTCCTGATATTCTACCAACAGCGTTCAAAATATGTTCAGAAGTCACTACGAAGAGCTCCCGTAAAAGACCTGTACACATAACTGCATGAATAAGATTACACAGCATTCTGGGTAATGTAGTGTATGAACCCGTTTTCCTAGGCTGACCGTCGCACCAAGGAAGCATTTCAGGACTACATGTCCCACTAGATTTTGTTTGTAGTTCAGCCGTCTCTCTGGTAACCATAGCAACTATTTTCACCTCGACAAAGAAGTAGCCAAAACTACGTTTAAATGACACTTTAAATAGTTAGATAAAATAAAAACCAACAATAATACACATTTGGAGGAATATAACACAATTGTATTTTGGTGTTTTCATCAAAGAGGAGACACGGTGTCATTTCAGTGTAAGTTGTTCAAGCGCTGTCGTCGCTGTTGATGACGACATATTTCGCCGACTTGTAGTTCCTGCAGTGAAGTGAGTTTTGTTGGTAAACCAAAGAAAGACTTAATTACAAAAACGCAGCATTATACAACTCAACAAACACAACTGTAAAGTCCGTCATTTTAGAGCAGTACACACCTCAAATCGGCGAGAGGTTGCATACAGTTATAACACGTGAGTGGAGTGGAGAAGCTAGTTAGCTGTGTGGCTAATTCACATGCTGTTTTACTCGTCTGTGCGGTCTGTAGACATTTTAACCGGATTTACTGTCGTTCAGGCTCATTGAGACATTGTCGCGCAGTCACTTAAGAGCATGGCGGCTGGCAGGATGAAACTAGAGCTGTCCCGGCTGGTTCAGGGCAGCGGTCGGCTGGGTGTCCTGACTGGGCTCGGCAGGACGGGGCAGCACTCCCTGGAGGTCCCGGGTTGCCTGGTGTACACACACTGTGGCACAGTCCCTCACCTCACCCAGGACACACTGCAGACCCTGAGCACCCTCCCCTCTGTCACCCAGGTCACCTTGTCCAACATGTAAGCTATACACACACACACACACACACACACACACACACACACACACACACACACTCAACTCTAACCTCCATCTTCATCACTTTTCCTTCCAGAGCAGAGCACCAGGAGGTGTTGGAGGAGTTTAAGGATGGATTCAAGAAGTTTTCAGGTACTCTTAGCTGCATCACATTTTCCTCTTACTGCTCTACTTATTATTTTTCATGTATTTTTTTTTTAAATCTTCTAGTCTCTACAAAACAAGTGGATCAGTCTCTAGAACCTAGAGATTAATCAGAGGAGGGCATGATTGGAGAGGTTGGGACACTCAAACCGTCTGCACACCATTGATTATACATAAATAACAATTACACCTATTCCAATGTATTTAAATGTATTCAGTATTGATTAAAATGTAATCCATCATCAGCTTTTAACTAACTAAAGTCATTAAGTGGTGTACTTAGATTAATGCAGTAGAGCTTTAATTACAGGTGCCTAACACAGACATATGTGTATATAAAAGTATTGAAAGTACTGATTCCCAATACTTGCCAGTGGGCTGATTTATGCTAAATATTTGACTGGATATTGTGCAAATATCATGCAGTTATTTGTAATCGCAGTTTGAGTATCCCTGACAGAATATCATATTTACAGATCATGTAGGTTCAGAGTGTAAATATATTTCTCAAAGTTGTCTTTTTTTTTTCCTTCTCTTAAAGGATCAAGAATGGCATTTGAACTGTCTGACCAAAATAGCATCTGTAGTAATTTTTCATGTATTTTATTTAGTATTTTGCCTTAATTCACAGTGAATAGTGCAGTACATAATTGATGGCAGGAAATGTATTGGGGAGAGAAGAGAAATAACATGCAACAATTACCTATTGGCCTCAAAATTCAGTACTGGTGTGAATGGCTGATTGATGTAAATGCCACACAAGATTTACCCTGCAGAGCTCAGAGTTTATGAACATTATTATTATTATTATTATTAATATTATTATCCACTAGCTAAATTGGAAACACTGGTGCAAATTCTTCTACATATACAGAATGTCAAGTTCAATATAGAAAAGCTGATTAGTTCTATGAGGCTGACTAAAAACGTAGTTCAGTTCTCTGTAGTGTATATATATATATATATATATATATATATAAATGCCTTAGAAGAGTGACCTCATTCAGCTTTGCTATACAACAGTAGCTGCGGTACTAAGGTTTACCCCGCCTCAGGCAACCTAATTACAAATTAGAAATGTAATCACTGTAGTGTCACTTGTTGTAAACAGTCAGGGGATTACTACAGTGCTGTCTCTAAAGTCCCAGAAAGCTGTGATTAAATAATTAGATTTAATAAGAGCAATTGCTGTTATTAGGCCTTTTGTTTTCTAACATTTTGATCTTCTGCTGCAGCTGGATTTGCTGATAAGGCCACACCTCATTCCTCTTTCCAGACTCCAAGTTGCCACATTAACATGCAGTAATGAAGCGTTTCCCTCCACCTTGCTTCATGCTCGCTCTTTGTTGACTGTAATTTCTCTGCCTGGTGTTGTTCTACTGTGATATTCACTTCGATTTCTGTTTTGCTTTGTGCAGGTCTTCATGATACAGTGTTGTACTGCTCGCTTCACGACCCTGCGAGCTCATATCCGTCAGGTCATACTACTTACAAGGTGAGATTGGGGTGAGAGAGAACTAGCCAATTAACATTGTAGCATTAAGAAAGCTTTTGTGTCTATTTTTTTTCATTTTTAAAACATTTTTACTCAATTTTTTTCAAGAAAAAAGAGCACAATACTTACTTAATACAAGAGCAGTGACATATGTAATGGATTACATCTTATAGCAACACGTGTTATCAATTTTTACAATAATGTATATATTGTTCAGATAAAGAACAGTTAACATACATTTTATTTAACTGACAGTTGCAGTCGTCCTTTGATGGCTGTAACAAAAGAGCAATTAACATCATGTCAAATATTTTTATTATCTCTTCAGCAATCAGTGTGAAAAAAAAAATTAAAATACGAGCCCATGAATATGAAATCACAAATGCCTTTTAAAATGAAAATGCCTTCTCTGGTAGACGGTGTCGGTGTGGGGCAGCGGTGGACGAATAGAGCTGACGGTGGAAAAGTTCATGGATCTCCAGAAGACCATACAGCCGGACTGGTACCAGAGCATGGCAGACGGAGAGACCTGGCAGGGCAACACTTCTCGCAAAAGGGTTCGAAAGTCAGTGGATCGAACTCTCGCCCACTTGGACGAGTGTCTGTTGCTGCACCAAAAATCACAGGTAGACACAAAGCTTTCAGTCAGTACGCACACACACCACCGCCTTCCTGCGTATGTTTTTGTTAGTTGGTCATGCAGGGCACGAGCACGCAAGACAAGGATTGATGTTTGGTGGTTTTGTTGTCACAGAGGTTGTTTGCAGCTGTGCTACGGCTGAAAAAACACAGTGTGATTAGGAGGAATACATTATCAGTGGGTACATACATTATCAGAAGGCATGACTAATTAAATCCACTGTTTTCTTTTTTTCTTTTAAAAGCAGTGAAACGCCACATCTTTTCAAGATAGAGAGAACAAAGGGAAAATATTTAATATTAAAAAAGGAGATTCACAGTTGTTTTGTGTTTCAGTTTGTTTGCATCAATCTGCAAGTTGTGTGTCTTTTTAACATTTTTTTCATGTCATCAAATCTTTTCTAAATGCTTAATTTATGTGGTCTTCTGTGTGTTATTGCCTGGCTGCAATTCAAATTCCTTCGGGACAACAAATAAGGTAATAAAAAGTGTAGAGTGATGTCAGGCAAAGAGCCAAACAGAACCAACGGTGTGCTGGTAATTCTTGACATCACCTTTGTACTGAGATGCTTGATTGCTACCAAGCTCTGCTCCCCACCTCCCACTGAGTCTATCCTTCCAGTGATGTGCAGTCACTTAACTTAATGTTGAGTCATCAAAACCCAGATGGGCTCTGGCAAGAATAAAACCGTTTTTCCCACTCGAGGAAAGATCCATGTTTTCGCAGAAGTCTTTGTGAGGATAAGCGTTTCTAATCTGTGCACAACACTGATGATTTATTTATTATATTATATATTTAGTTTCTGTTGGTCTGTTATGTTCTGTTGGTTTCAGCGTCTCCTCCTTTTTCTTGCTCCTCTCTATTTGTCAGTGGTTTCTTTCTTTTAAGCCGCCCACACATGATCAGTGGTAAAACTGCTCTGTGCTGGCTGTGTTGTTGTTTTCCTACGGAGAAAGTGATGGCACCCAACTATGTGGAAGGGTATCGTTTGAACCACCGAGTGTTAAGCTTGATGGATCAAATTATTTCTACTTTTTCCTCGATTGCCACTGACCTTTCAAGGTGCAACCAATGATATAACAGAAGATGACATATACTGTTGCTACGCTTTGCCTCTGCACCAACTGTCTGCACTAGAGGGTGACATGGGAGTGGATTTTCACTCCTGTGCCTTCCCACAAAAACACTCCTCTCCTGTCCCAATCCTGGAAGAATAACTCCTGTTCCATCCCATTTTGCAGGAACTGCATATTTATATATTACAGAAACTGGCCTATTGTTAATATTATTCCTGTTGATTTTTTTTAAATCCCCTCCCAGTCATGTGATGAATAGTGAAATTGACTCACGGGATTCCCCAAAAAAACGAAGCAACTTTCTGATCATCTGAAGGCAACTTGAGTTGTTTACTCCTGAAACTGTCTGTCATTGCCAGGAGCTGGAGGGAGTGGAGGTGTTCGGGGTGGTGGAGGGAGGAGACATTCTGGAAGAGAGGGTGCGCTCGGCCAGAGAGACAGCCAAGAGGCCCGTGGCAGGATTCTGCCTGGACGGCCTCCAGATGGGCTCCATGGACCAGGCTCTGAGGACCCAGCTCATCACTGCTGTGACCAAAGAGCTGCCTGAGTACAAACCCAGGTCAGCACCGCTCGCTGCTGTGTGATAAATGTGTATATTGATTCCAGTAAGATGAGTTGTTTTGTTTCATTTATCAAACACTCTTCTCTAGCGTTAAATTGAAAAGTATTCACTAAAGACATTCAGTCAGCTACCAAACCAAAGAAAACACAGTGAATGGGACTGATAGTACTGTCAATGTCATTTATCATGTCATGATCCTGACATCAGTAAGAGAGACAAATCACAAAAGGCATGTCTTGTATATATCCAGCAGTATAAGAACAGCCTGGAAATGGAAAGAAAGAAAGAAACTTCACACATTTATGAAGCTCAGACAACTAATGATTGATTAATCAATTGATTAATGCAAAACTCTGTGATTCAGAGACTGACTGGGCTCAGTTGTTGGGTCCTGCTCAATCAATGAATTACCTTGCTTGATTGATTATAAGTAAAACCCAGCAGCCCCCCCCAGTCCGTCAGCAGTCATTACCTCACTTATACCTTAAAGGATGTTACCAGTGTCAGTTAGTCTGTGTCCGTTCTTTACTGTTTGAGTTTTTACTTTGATAGCTGCTGACTGGATTTTATTTAAAGTTCACTCACATTTTGTCATTTTTACAATAACAAATTTGCAATGTTACACTAATATAGTATCAGGTCATGAATGATTTTTTTTTTCTGATTAGTCAGATATTGACTGCCAAAATATAATTATTTAAGACGCCTCTTAAGACTAATTCTCAGAATAAGAATCTGATTTCCCCATGTGAGTCCATGTACGTAGCATAAATGATGCAGGATGATGCTCAATTAATGAGTTACCTGTCAGTTAAATTATCTCACGTTTAGAGCTCTTGGTTCTTGGTTCTTGGTTCAGAACTAGTCTTCAAAAATGAATAATTTTTTTCCCCTCGTCACAACAAACTGAATTGAACTACAAGGGCGAAGGCAACTAAAACTAATGATAAAACAGAAACATTGATAAAAAGATTATGTCGCTTGGCCATATTTGATTCCCGTGGAGGTTATTTGGCATTCTGTAGAATAATAAATAAACACACTAAAAAGAGCCCCGTCTCTAACCGTCTGACTGCAAGGACAAACCTCCCCCAGAGGTTGATATTTCTTCCAATTGAATCATCCTGTGGAGTATCAGAGCCTTTTTGCTTGTCCTACATGAGCACCCTGCTCCTGGAGGTGATGGAGGATCTTTGGCAGAGGATCTGAGTGTGAGAGAGGGGACCTTTGAGGAGCAGTCATCTATCCAGAAGCTCCCTGGGAACCTTACTAAGTCTATTCATGAACAGGCTCATCTCAAATACCGTTGGACACCGTCCCTGCTGGTTCTTCTAGCTGTTGGGAGACTGGAAAGTGGAGTCTAGTCATTATCGAATGCTAAATTGGGTTTGACGTTGACGCCTGCAGGCGGAGAGTCAGAGGGAGCCAGTTAACTGAAAGCCCATTTTATTTCATTTCTAATTCAGTGCTTGCTTAGCTTCCTGCTGTGTTTGGGTTGACTGTGTGTTTGTGCGTGACTCTCAGGCTGCTGCAGGGCGTGGGGCGGCCTGATGCGGTGCTGGCGTGCGTGGAGGCCGGTGTGGACCTGTTCGAGAGTTTCTTCCCCTTCCAGGTGACGGAGCGAGGATGCGCTCTGTGCTTCAGCTTTGACATCTCCCCCGACCCGGAACGCGCAGGTAGAGCGCCCCCTGCAGGTGTGGTCAATAACACCAACAACTTTTAATTCTCTTTCACATGTAGCATTTAAATTAAAGCACATGGGGGGTTTGTTTCAGAACTTTAAAAAGGGTCAAAAGGGGAATTATGAGACATTTTTGAATTTGGCAGCACTTTCATCTCTTTTTTTTCACCATTCTGTCCAACTGAATGACCTTTCAGGTAAAGCAACCTTGCCCAAAGCATACAGATTATTATTTTTTTAATGTAAGTGTGATGAAGGAAATTACCCCCCGAAAAAATGGAAAATGCTCACATTTCTATTACAAAGCTTGCAACGTGTGCCTAGAGCAAACTGACATGTCACTATGTAATTTGGGAGTTTGGGTAGGTGGTCTCTCCCACCAGATGCTTTTGGATATATAATGAATGAAACCTGAACATAATGTGATTGTTAATATGGTGTGAAATATGTTTACTTTGCGTCATGACTGTATACAAAAGAGATGCGCACAAATCAGTGATGAAGATTTCCTCGAGATGATTGGAAATGGGGCAAGACAACACTTTAATGTGATTAGCTGTCAACTAGCTGAGCTCATGATAAAATATGCCTAATAATGAGCCTGGTAGGCTTATGTTATTTTCTATAGGAGATGCCCAATGATGTAAAATTGAAAATGAGTTATGGTAATGTTCTTGTACATATGTAAATGTAAATTCATCTCGGAGTCGAAAGGGCTGCACACAGACTTTTCTCTAATCACACCATCTTTAACCAGTTAGTTAAAGCAGATCAGTGTAACTTTGCAGTGTCTTCAGTAGTGGAGCAGCAGCTGATCTACTTTCAGTTTGTTGAGGCTCCGTCTGGCTGATGTTAGAGCTTATTTTCATATAATAAATAGGCAGAAATCGTGTCTGTTGTGGGCATGTTGCCCTGCAGATGAGGGAAGTAGAATCAGAGATGGATCTAATGGCGAACAAAATTATATGTGTGTGTCTTTGTTTGTATATGTGTATTTTGTAGCCTCAGGTCAGTCAAAATAATTGGGTAGAAAGAAATTCAGCAGGTAAAATGAAATTAAATCAATGTCATATCTCAGTGGCTCCAGTAAGGTAACAATTATATCCAGGCCAGTTGTTCTGATTGTTGTCCCAAGTGAAAAGCTAAAGAAGTTGACAAGAGCTGTGGAAAATACACTGAGTCGGCCTGCCGTGGACCTTGTGCTTCATTAAAAAGTTATATTCAGCTGACAGAGTGAAGTTTGATATCCGGCAGCGTCTAGTGTCAGACAGCACTAATCGATTCTGTACAGGGAGCGTAATGGAGTTCAGTGTAGGTGAGAGCTGTGATGGTGTCAAACCTGAAGAGAAATTTAATTCCCCTCTCAGCCAATTACAACCCCCCTGGGGTTGGGGGGGTGTCAACACCCCCACTTCCTAGTTAAGATCCTTTTTGACACTGCAGACCCTGTGCTAATTCATCCCCTTCCTTGCTTCCTTCCTTCCTTTCTTCCTTCCATCTCACCCCCTCAACGTTTTCCTCTGTTGCATCTCCCTCCTTCAGCATCATCACCCTTACTGCATTTTGTTCACCAACTGCTTTTAAGCACTTCTCCATTTCATTTTTTTGCATATTATTAGCCTTTTCCAAGCCTGATTTAGTCTCTTTTATTCTCATGGGTAAGCTTCGGAAAAGTTTATTTTCCTGGTTTCCTTTATATACTTTGTTGCTCTCTGCTGCTTCATCTGTTTCACAGTTTCCACTAAAATCATTTTTTGTACTGTTGCCTTTTTATCTCTGTGCTTATATGCATCACCTTGAACCATTTTCTTCCTGTTCCTGATTTCAGATTCACCATGGTACATGATATAGAGTACAAAAAGAATATACAGTACAATAATAGCCCAGAAGAAAGGAAGTACAACATAAATAACTTAAAACGAGGTAGAACATTCTTCAAGAAGCCTCATTTACATATAGATTATTGCTTATAGATAGATATAGAGGGAGTTTAAATAGTAGATCAATACATTACAGTGATACCAGACAGTTGTCAATACAAGGATGCAGTGACCTTGGGGATTTCTGACGTTGTAAACCCTGAAATTGCATAGAAATCACTGATAGTCAGAACATAGCCAGTAACACTTTTATAATGGCAAGCAAGAATATAGGACACAGCAGTGTTTAATAGGAGTCAAGCTACAGTATATATAGTTATATATATGTTTTATTTCTGCCACCCGTCTGGTGGAGCGCTGTGGTTCTCTATAGAGGCTTATTTTCTGCTTGAGTACAAGACAGTGGTGAAGGTAGTTTAGGGTGTTCTGGGATTAATGAGATGCATGTTTTTTTTTGGCAGTGCTGGAGCTGCACAAAGAGAGGGACGCAGCAGGGGAGACGCAACAGAATGGAGATGATAATTTCGATGATCAAACACAGACATCCTTTGAGATGAATCTCAAAGACAAGAGGTTTGTTGCAGCTATAATAAACCCTAAAGGATGTGACAAGCAGCAGTGTTTGCAGAATATGTGTTTGTTGAACACTCGATTTACATTTAGGGTGCCAGTTTTTAAATTTTCTTTGAACTATGTAAACTTCTGTCCAGGTACCAAGATGACTTCAGGCCCCTGGTAAAGGGGTGTGGCTGCTACTGCTGTAAGAACCACCAGAGGGCGTACCTGCACCACCTGCTGGTGACCAATGAGCTGCTGGCTGGAGTCCTGCTCATGATCCACAACACATCCCACTATCACAGCTTCTTCGTTGCCCTGAGAGAAGCTCTGGCCAACGATAAACTGGACCTCCTCAAGAGACGCGTACTCGGGGAGAGAGACGGGCAGGTCCGAACAAAGGAATAAGACGGATGAGTCAGTGATAGGACAGGGATTGATCTGGGGGTGGAGGGGATCACTGGACTGGCCAGAGGCAATCAACATGCTATCTTGCTCTACCCATTCCAGTCAACTGTTATACTGCAGAGACCTTGAGACTTGACTCTCTCCATATGTTACAAAAGTCATGTCTCTCGAGCAAGTGCGAGAGAACAGAGCAGATAAAGACCACCATTTGATGTTTGTGCCTTTATGTTTGTGTCCTGGTTTCATATCACTTAAACCCACATATTGATCAGAGCAGATAGTCAGGAGGTGGAGTCAGGATTAGGTGACTGAAGAGGGAAAGGGGCTAGATGAGAGGTCAAGAGGAATTTGCATAAAGAAAGAAATGTGAGGATCTCTATGTGCTTTTTGTTGTGGTCTGATTGCAGGTCAGCAGGTGATAATATCATCTGGACTCACTGACATAGCAGCGTAGACTAAAGGGACATCCAACTCAAGAAATTGCCAAACTAAATTCAGTTTTCTGCTATTATACATTAAAGTCATGCGTATAATAAGATTTCCTTGAGGTGTTGTCATCTCATACTTGATTTATTTGGGGTTTTTTTTTTTCTTCATCAAACATTTGTCATATGTTCATGTACTCCATTAATATTTGTTATGCTTCAGGTTGATTCTTCTAATAGGATGAGCTTTTTTACACACATGTAAATTGATTTTATGTAGTTGAAATGAGAGTGTGCTTCCTATTAACCACGTCAACGCTGCTTTTTGTCTCGTGGGTTTAGGAGAGGTTAACTGAAGGTTTGAGCTGACAGCTCCACTATTCCCACGGAGGAGAAAGGATAAAGATCAGATAAAGATATGGGTCTCTACTGCCTCCCATGCAGAGATGGAGGGAGGCTTTTTGAAGGTGAGGGGATATAATTGACTGCCAGACTGTGCAGATGTCTGTGGGGGGACAGACTAAGAGAGAGAGAGAGGAGAATGTGACAGATTTATGGAACAGCAGTGGAGATTTTTATTATATTTGTGGGTTACTTTAACCGCATAGAGCATTATAAAGGAGCAGGTTGGTGCTGTGTACGAACACAAATACAGGTGTAAAACTGGTTGGAAAAGATGGAACTTTATTAATACCTTTGGGGGGAAATCGGCAAAAACTAAAACAAGCAGTGACCTCTGGATCGTGTTTATTTTAAGGTTTAATGAGATGGTAGTAGAGGTAGTGTGAAGAAGGTTGTAAAGTCAACCCTTCAGGTAGCAAGTAAAAATAGACTGTATTGAATGGATACTGTCCTCTTAACTCACATAACTACCATTGATATTTTATTCTGAAACCGTTTCAGTGGAGGTGATAAGCAGCAAACAAAAATAGACAGAGAGAGAGAGGGTGTTTTTAATTAATAAGCTTGGTAAATATACTCAGGCTAAGTATGCTGAGGTTTAATAAGATGTCATTCTGGCTTTTTTACACTAATTTGGACCCTTTGAAGTTGCTGCTAGTGAAATTGCTCTTAATAAGTCTCGCTTACCAAACTCCAGCCAATTATTCATTTTGGCACATATTTATCAAGTGCAAAATAAAGTGGATCATGAGCGATTGCAATAACGAGATACACCACAATGACAGAATATAGATAAACATATAGCAGCTTAAAGTTTATTAATAGAATGTGTTATTGTATTGATGAAAAATGAGGGTGGAACAAAGTGAACAATGTGTGAATTTGCATACGATAAAACCAAATTTGATTCATATTCACATGATCCAACCCAAGGTCACTTTTCCTACAGAATGCACATATGCAATATTAACACTATACATGTGTCTTATACAGCCAATGTTTCATACACTTAATTTGTGGATTAAGTTCCATAAAGTATTTCTTTGCTGTGTATGTAAAAAAACGTGTCCAAAATACCACTTAGGACTGTCAATTAGTCCTTGGTTGATAATGTACTAGAGTTAACTTCCATCACAGACATTAAGATTTTATAGATGCACACATTCATCCTCTGTGTGCCTCTTTCTCTGCTGCACAGTTACATTTGGCACCATTTCCATGTAATAGAGGTCTGAATGACACAGTTGGCAGGTGGCCCCTCATAGCTCATTTCAACTAATTATACAGATGGAGAGTGTTATGCAGGCTGGATCACTACAAGTTTCTGCCGTCTCTCCATCTCCACTCCTCTGGACAAGTTTCAAGTGTGTGCGGTGCCTCTCGCATTTATCTTGCACTTAGCATGGCACAGCCGGATTTGTCATCTGCTGTTGTGGCAGGCAGCAAAAACATGAAAACCAAATGAGCTCGCCTAAAACAACACAGTGTCATAAAGCCAGCGGTGTGAGGTGCAGCTGCTGTTATCTGTTATTGTGGAGGAAATGATGGTCAGAGAGGGTTTTTTTTTTAAATTATCACTGAAGCATTGTGATCAGAACAGAGCATCCAAAGTCTTTACAAGAGTGAAAAAGAGCTTAAATCATTGATTCAACAAGATGTCACAGTAGCCACAGCCCGCTCTTAACAACCCCACACTGACAGCTCACCTTACACATACTTCTCCTGAATTTCACCCAATCAGAAGCAATCAGGACATTTTTTTTTTAAAAAGCCGACAGCTCCTGACCCTCTTCTCTGTCCCCATGGTAACCCTTGACCACCAGTAAGGCGCAGCTGTGATTGTTAACACTAGGCCAATTAAATGATTACTAGCTAAACATGAGGCTAAATGCTTTATTACCTCCCTGGTGTATTTAAGGATACGTTTATACATGTACATCTTCACCTGACAATGGTCTAAATCAGCAGGGACCTTCTCTCTCTCTCCGTCAAACATCCCCAGTGAATATGTTATCAGGGCTATGACTCTGTGCATCATAATGTATACGTTTGAGGGCTCTGTTGAAACACAGAAGGTCATAACTCATTAATGCTGGAGACTTATTGGTTACCAAACCTCATGACCTCATGACATTATGACCTGGTGTCCTGTGTACATTTAATAGGGATGTGACATGAAACCTGTAAAGGCAGGTTAGTTGGTTTATAGCTGGTTTATGTCGAGCCGTTTGATGGGTTTGATCATGCTTCATTACTGTGTGAATCCTTGTTATTTTTTATGGGATCTGACACTGTAGTATACTGAAGATGGTATAACTGAAAATATGTGCACTGTAACCAATCCACTGACTTTGTTGAACGTATTTAAGCGAATAGGTGGTGAGGCTGTGACTACACTTCGTGCAAATCCTATTTCATATTTAGGTCAGGTGCCAAACAGCAAATGCAGTGAAGGAAAAAGCAAAGGGGTAATCATTACTTTATAGTTACTGGTTTGAAACTGGTGGTATGACCCTATTGAGTATTGGGTGTATTGATGTCAATATTAAATTGCAGCGGTTAGGGCGGTTGCTTTCAGCTAAACGATCACGTTAGCATTCTGATGTTTATTATGTATAATGTTCGCAGCATTTAACCCAAAGTACAGCAGAAGGCTTCACATTATTAAAACATACTGCCAGTATATGAAGAAAGACCTGCAAGTCAGCAAAAAAGGCACATCATGTAGAAAAATGTGTCAAATTGATCAATTAGCAGGACAATACACGCAGAAATTCATTTTTTGGCATCTTTAAATAGTGGGAGTGATGAGCCATCTGTTAAGTGATTCATTTCCTAAAGACATGATTGTTGTGTGATGTACAAGCTAAAATCCTGAGAGAACAGACTCCTTTTTGCCCTGTACTTTATCTGGATTACCTTACATTGGAAATGCTGTTTAGTTAATTAAGGGGTTAATTAAGGACACCGCATATTACAGAAGGTCGGCTGAGGTGGTGTTTCTGTAGTGTATGTGTTTCAGTAAAACCAGCTTTTCATTTATTATTGCTCGGCTACTCTAGAGGTCAACGGGAAGTTGAATGAAAGGTCAGCTGTGTTTCGTTTAGTAGGACAGTGGACGGATGCAAAGGTCACGTAGGATTTGACCTTTTACACATGAGCGTGAACGGCTAGTGCGGGAAAACGTATAATTTCAGGTTTGAACTGTTTGCAGAATGATTTGTTGGGCAAAAAAAATTAATTTTCTTCGTAGCTATAAAAGAACACCTTTCTTTTTATAGTACGGGGAAATTGACCTGAAGTGATCTGCTGTGACTAAAGTATTTACTGCTAAAGGTATCTCCAAGGATGCCTGTCTATTTCTGGTTAAGCAGTAGTTTGAAAAAGATTGACGACTTTTAATGGTGTGATACATATAACCTTGACGGTGTTGTTTATGAGATTTCTTTAAGCATCGTGATGGGTAATTTGTAACCCTCAAACTAGTTATATTTGATTGCCACTGTTGTTTATGGCTGTGGTGCTTGTTTGAAAGAGACAAACGACATGCGACGAAGAAAGCTTTTAACGGTGCCGAAATTTATGTGATCACCCTTCCATCAATGCGACCGCTCGATCGATTCATAAACATGTCACACATATTTCTGGATGGTTTATTGTTATCTAATTTTCCTTTTATTTAAAAATCACAGTGGTCTCATTTGTATATTATAAATTCTCTCCCACATTTTAAAGTGCGTACTTGGGCTTTAAGAATCAAGCGATCAATAGGTGGACTGCCTCATTCACAGTCTCTATAGGGGGTGAATCAGAAAAAACACAGACTTAATGTCATTGTGTGCCTTATGTTAGTACAAAGTCTAAACAAATAATCCACGTGAATTACCATTTGTGTTGTCCTTGGGCACTCACATACGTGAACACATCGATAGTGACATCACTGACAATCAGACTGCAATCAATAGGATTTGATTGTAATGAAGGCCCTAGAAGGTTTTGTTGTCGAGTGTGTGTGACTCAACACGTTGATGGTCTTACATGCGGAGCCTTGACTGAATACTGATCACATTCACAGACGGATTTGATTTTTTTTTTCTTTCACACTCATGAAGTGAGATATCAGTCTAAAGCTTGACTTCTCCGCCTCCCACGATGCATGGATTGCCCAGTGTTGTGATGGCTACCGTGTGTCATTATTTCTTAATGGTGAAAAAATTTAAAGGCACAATGCAGAGATTTTTTTGTAACATTGAGTTGGTTCAATTCTACAGATGGGGTGACAGAGACCGTCGACAGCAGCCTTTGAAGGAACAAGCCACCAGTATAGAAAGTGAATATTTAAGTAGGAGAGATGAAAGACTGTGGAGAGAAATCCAGTCGTTCTTGCTCTTAAACACGAGCTTCTCTTTCTTCTTCCCTTCACGAGTGGAGATAGCCGTTAGCAGAGATTTAGTTGTTCATTTTGATTTGAATCGACATCAAAAGCAGATCCGCTTATGGAGCTTGAAGTAACGGCTCGTATCTGTAAATTGTGACGATTTCAAGCTCGTTTTTTTGTTTGTTGTTTATTTGATAGCGATGATGTGAAGATGATGAAGAAAAAAAGGTTTATTACAAATAAGTAAAGTACAGCAGACAGACCCCATTGATGTCTGATTCAAACCCCCCTGTCTTTATAGCTTTCTTTATCCCACAACCAGACGCTGTACTAATTACCTCGGTCATAAATAAGAAACGACGTAGATCCCCTTTTATTACCTCGCTGGCCATTCGGCCCCTTTTTGACCTTGTTAACCATTTGATCTCTTTCTGACCTTGACTTCCTTTCAGAAAAAAAACACATCTCACAAAAAACATCAGATTCCCTTTTAGACACAATACAGAGCATGTACGGTAATAATATTATTTTCTTTATAATGGATGTTTCATTAAAAAAAAGTTCAACAAAGGCTTAAAAATCCTTAAAAGCACATCTACTCATCCCTCATAATTACGGCGTTATGGTTTCTTGACCCTGTTAGTTGTACATCACACACACACAGAAATGACAAGGAGGCACCTTCACGTACTACAAAGAAAATACAGTAATAATAATACGTAGGAACGACTCCCGACTGACATGAAGAACACACTTTAAATCGTGGCTGACAGCAGGAAGATATTGGTGCCACAGTTATTCCCACCTTAATCACACGTGGCCGACGTCTGCCCACATCGTTAATACCACTGAACAGTGTAAACATACCCACTGATTTAATCTGCTAGAAAACAACAGCTACTAGCGATTGACTAACAATATCAGAGTCACCCAGGAAATAAGTTACAATGGAGAAAGATTTCTTTTCGAGACTTTAAGTTAATACAATAAATACTTGCAGTTGTACCTCCAAGATAAATAGTTTGCAGGCTTCAGAGTAAACTCACAAGCAAATAAAAACTCAGATTTCAGGAAGCTGCGCAGAAAATCTTCTCATTCAGCAGAAGCATTGAACATAAATCTGTATAAAGTCAGCTATCCAGGAGAAGTGAATGCAGGGGGTCTTTTCTCAAAGAGTTTCTGTTTTCCAGCAGTGTGATAGGTACTGCCGCTGTGATAGATACACTGACATTCATTGGATTTGAAGGCAATTTCCTTGTGTCTTGATTGAATCAAGAGACGAATGTCCAGTCGTTGGATGGCTTAGTTGGTCATATATATTCAGCCTATAAGACCTTTGTCTGATCTCATTCCACCTTTTTCTCTCCCACCCTAAACCTCCCTGGAGGGAGCATGTGTTTCTGTGAATGATGGAGCCAGAATACAGAATCTTTAATGAATATTGAAACTCGTGGCATTAGTCAAGTATTTTGATGACGTTGATGAAAAGCAGCGCGCAGACACAACATCCCTCCGTTACTCATCCCCACTTGGGGCAATCAGATAAATGACACCAGCGAGTGATGTTCAGTAGGGCAGATGAGGTTGTACAAATGTAAACTGGCATATTAAACATCTGGTTTTCAAGTACGTCTATCTATACAACTGCATTCATTTGAAATGCATAAGATGGGCCCACAGTACACTTAAGAGGTGATCTCTATGACACTATATAAATGACTGTATGCATGTGTATAGGTGATGCTTCCACTGACGTTTGTTAAATTGTTTTATTTCAAGGTTATGTGAGGTTGAAGTTTTCCTGACATAAATTTGTATAGTAGTGATGCTGATGATTGTATACAGAGACATTATACACAAGGGGTTGTATACATTCTAATGATTTAGCTCCATATACATTCACCATCTTAAGGAATATATGCAGACTATAACATGCAAAACAAAAGTGCGCAATATACAGCTTTTATTGAAAAGAAATGAATAGGAACTGTTTCATTTAGCAGCTGTCTATGTACAGGAGCTGCAACAGGAGCAGAATATTATTCCAGCCTGTTACTCCCTTAAGGCCACAAGCCTCTTAGACACTGTTGGCCTTAACCTGTGTTGTCTTATATCTCCTCACAAGTACGCAAGGGAGCCTGAATTTGCATTTTTCATCCAAATCCGTGGTTTGCTTTACTATATTTTCAATCAAAAACACCAAATAGGACATCCTAAAATGATTATGCATGTGATAGCTGAGATATAATATTAATCAAAGTTTAATCAAAGCAGTTTTGAAATAATCCACAAACATACATGTGCACTTCTTCTGAGAGTTTCTCCAAGGATTTTTATTGCATTATTTATATATATATATATATATATATATATATATATATATATATATATATATATATTTATTTTTTTTTAAAATCTATGTATGATCGCAGTGTAGTCAGTCCATCAGTTGGTCCAGATTTGAATCAAAGCGCAGGCAAAATGATTTAAAATTCCTTAAAAACTAAAGGCTAAACTATAAAAAGTCTTTTTTTTTTTTTATCAGCAGGTGACATTGATTGTTACCATGGAAACACCAATCTAAACCACTCCTGAGATTGGATGACATTTTAGGGTTAAAATAAAACAGTGTGTCTTTCTAACATATTTTATTATGAAACAGCTGCTGAAGTTCACCTATAAAAGTGTAAAAACCTGCGGTGGGTCACTGATGACATCACTGCGGCCGCTTTAGGACTATTTCGGCTATTTCCAGCGATTGTTGTGTCTGTGATGATTCAAGCGCATGTTTTCCCTGTGTGACTTTGCATTTCGGCGTTGTTGTGGATGCTGCCGATGTTTGAGCTTGCTTGCAGCCAGCTTCGTTGGCTTGTTGTTGCTGGAGATGTGGAGGTCAGACACCGAGTTAGCTTCAGGGCCAAAAGAACAGCTGGGCGAAACGGGATACTGCCTGCAGCTGAAGAAAGGCCAAGCACCCGTGTCTGACTACAGTACCAAGTGTACTTGCACATGTGCTCATTGCCACGCTTCATGCATGCATATTTGTCTTCATTTGTACATGGTTAGACACAGTTTTACCTTAATTTACATGTAACCTCTGTTCTTTTTTCCCTGTGACTTGCCAGTGATGTTGCTCTAGCTTTGGGAGTGAGATGACAGCCGCTGGTTAGAGGAAACCTCCTCCGCTACACATCCTCAGGTACTCATTAAGTCTCCTGCAGAAGCACCGTCTTCCTCGATTTAGCTGACATATCGGCAGCAAGGGAGGAGAGGAGAGAAGAAACAGGAAAATAAAGCCCAACGGAAATGGAGTAACATTTGAAGCACGGAGATGACAAAAAAGACGTAGAGAAAGAATTTATTTTCTGTGACTAAAGACGAGGCAGATTGTTTGATGATTGATTGATTTAGTGATGGCTGACTTTGAGTACACATGCAAACACTCCTTTTTGGAGGATTAGACTGTGTTACGGGTGGAATTGGTGTGGAATGAAAGTCATCTATTTTGTGCTCATCAATTAAACATTGTTCCCCGGGGTCTTTCAATCTGTAGATTTAATTAACACGTTTCACAGGACTAACAGGCAGCAAGGGCCTGCTGCTGGGAGAGCAAGAGTAGATTATAAGGGAAAAGGGAATGTATGGGAAATAGACGAGGCCTTGGGTGACAGAGGAGAAAGGACAAGGAAGTTGATAGATTAGAGTTTGAGAAAGAAAGAGTGTAACGTGGAACACATCAGTTATACTTTTAATAGCAGTCAAAGGAACGCACTTACTTACTTAGAGTTAGAAGATAAATACTTTACACTTCAATGCTTGTAAGAATCAACAAATGATTCTTAGAGCCAAAGTCAAACTGGAACCTGCAGATTTTAATCCAGACGTAGGAAAACCTCTTTAATTAAATCTCACTGACATTTGTAACTAGTATTCTAATGACATAATTATATATTTATTGTGGATAAAAAAGGACATAAGTTGTCAATCAAAGTATTAAGTATTTTATATACATCCAAAAACATGTCTGAAGAGGATCCAGCCTCACTTCCAACAACAACTCTGCAGATGGAGCATCAAGCTACAGAGCGGTCAATACAGCCATGCAACAACCACCTGTGCATCATTACTCAACAATCAATACACGAGAGCCCGACACTCACGGATGAAGCACACATGTGATTGCAAAGCAGAACGAGCTGGAGACGGAACAATTTGGAAATGTTGACACAAGAGAAGCCAAGAAATGAGGGAGAAAAGCAAGATGCATGCGTGGACCCAGTTTAGACTCTGCTGGAGTCACTTGTGCAGGCCGACAAAGATAAAGAAAGAAAGATGAGGAAAATTGAAACAGAGAGCAAGCAGGGTTGATAGCAAGACTTCTGCAAAGGAAACACAGAGATAGAGTGTGTGTGTGTCTATGCACTTTTTAAGGTAACTGACTACATCCGGGTGAAAACCTAGAAGTAATTAAAACTAGAAGGAATGATTTTTCGTTGACCTTCCCAGCTCTGGTGAGGTTTTCTTAGTCAAAGTATCAGCAGCCTGCTTAAAATGGATGATAGACATGAGAACAAGGTGTGTAATTAGTGAGTCATTATGGCAATTTGGGTCTAAATGTGATGTAATTATACAATATTTGATGCCACATGTACTTTGAACTCTATAGAAGGAAATAAGCCTCAAGTGCACCCGAGAACCCTCACACATGTGAATGCACTTTTTTTTTTTCCCACACAAACCACTTTTCTCATAAACCAGCGAGTTGCTCCCTGTCATTCTTGCCAAGGCGGTGAGGAGGTCTCGCTGTAATTGCTCAACAGATTGACAGAATAAGAGGAGCCTGGGCGCTGAGGGTCCAGAGTGAGAAAGGTGCGGCCGTGCATAGAATGTATTACTTATGCATGCTAACTCCTGATACATTATTGAATGTGTGCCTTTATTTAAGAAGCACAGCTTATCTCCAACTAAATGCAATTTTTAAGATATAGTACTATTCTTTCGTTTGTGGTAAATAAATAAATAATATTTTGCCATAATTTCATCCAGAAAGCATCCAAGGGAAATACAGGCACTTGTGTATTGAGGGAGATTCCTCCGTTTGCAGTTAAAGAGGGAGAGAGGAGTCTTCCTTCCTCAGATTAATCCTGATAGGTGTGGCGGGGCTTTTCTCTCTATCTTAGTCTCAAGCTTCCTCTCTGCTCATTAACTCTAAAAGTAGCTCCCTGGTTGTAACCTGCTTCCAGATAATCACACGGCTGCATTGTGATGGTAATTCTCAGGGTAACCGTGGTTGTCCTTTAATCTCTTCCATAGGAGAGGATCTAAAAGAACCATCGAAACGAAGCACTCACCCTGAAGAAGGGGAATACACTGGCTACTATGCAAACCTTTGAGTGTCTCTACGTGTGTGATAGTGTGTGCACATGTTTGTTTGCGCGGGTGTGTGTGTATACACGCGAACTGTGTGTGTGTGAAGGTTTCTCGGGGGCTTATCAGTCGATCCCTTTGTGCAGGGTCTGTAATTGACTGTTCACGCAGCGTATTCAATGAACTCCATCTGGAGTTTTTTATGCTGCATCTTGACGTCGGTTTGCATACAAATGTCAAAGCATTTGCCCCGTTTGCAGGGTTCTTGTTCCATGTCCGATAAACTCTGCTTTTCTACCACATTGTACGGTTCAACTTGACCTGACTCTACTTGCCTTTTTTGGGTTTTCATCGGGCAAAAGTTGTGGATAGTACCTGGTACTTTTTTTTTGGTATCACCTCCATCGAGGTTTGTGACACTGAAGACCACAAGCTTGTCATTTTATTACTCTCATTCACTGCTTTGTTCCCCCTGCAGCCACAAACCCTCGTCCTAAACTGGTCCTAAATTGACCGTTTGACCAATTAGCGGCGGTCATCCCTGCTCCCATTGAGGATGTATGATTTGCAGTGGAAAACAAAATCTAGAAAATACCTGGTACCAAAAGCGAGCCGAGTCGAGTTGGTACCAGGTACTGGAAAAAATACGTAAAAGTGTCTTTAAAGGTCAAAGTAATTTACTTTTAAAAAAAAAGTCCATTGAAACATCTCCACTTTCCATCTTATTTACCGACATTCTGCATCACCAACCGTCTACAACTAATTATATCTAATCCTGCTTAATAGTTACCTGAAATCCTCAGTGCCGCTTATGAATGTTGATCACGAAGCCCATGAAGAACATTCACCTCTCGAGGCCTCCATCGTCCTCTTGGTAACTCCTTATCACAGGCGTGAGATAAATACTGCTAGGGATACATGAAGTAGATGTGAGGAAGCGTGGGTGGAAAAAAAAAAGGGCAATTGTCTGTGCAGGAGTATGTATAGATATGCATGCTATCAGAGAGAGCCCAGACTGCTGATGAAGTTTAAAAAAAAAAAAAAAAGTCCAATCACGTTTCGTTTTTACAATCCAACTTTAGCTACTGAACTGCAACCAATGCAACATGATGCTGAAACAAAGCAGAATTAAAGATGCCAAAACAGTATAGAAATATTGGAGGTTCAGATTATATGTACAAAAACCACAGCACATGTAGTTGGTAGAGTGGGTTGACTTAATCAAAGCCATAATTATAATATAATCAAATATGCATTTTAAAAAAAATGCTATGCGACAAGAGGCACCCATACACCTCTGTCTGAAATAATCATTAGCAAATGTAATCATAATCATACTAATTGCCGTTATTATTAAACCATTCATTCCACTCACTAGCTTTACATAACGTTAGTACCCCCTGATGTCAGTTGTTGATTGGATATTTATTATCACCACCTACCAACCAAGGACCAATAAGTAAGAAAAAACTGTTAAAAATCATTGCTGATAATTTCATTATAAATCATATAAGGCTTAGAGTATGTTAAAATACACAATTAGTAAGTGCAAGAGGTTAAAAATGTTTCCATGCTCTATATTATATTATATTATGGGATATCACCATATAGTGGTAACTATGGTAACTGACTGACTGTAACTTTGTAATTTACTTGTTTTTTTTGGGGGAAACATTTTAAAAATTGTCATGTCCCGTCGCTCATGTGGAAAATGAGGTTGTTTTTTTTTTTTGTTTTTTTTTTACAGTGCAGTAAAGAAAGAGGAGCTGACGGACACCAACAATAACACTTCACTGGAGCCAGGACATGCATGAAGGGATAATGTTAATGTCAATACGTCATTTTGCACTGCAGCTATTGTGAAAATGAATAATATTTTGCTCAAAAGTGTCAGTAATTGCATAGAGTGGAAACAAACCTTTTGGTGAAAACAGGCCAATTTGCTGCTGCTAATCAATCAATCAACCATCGGTAACGTTAGCTATCGTAGTTCATGTTAAATTACATGGAAAGCTAATTAGCCACATGCTCTGCCATTATACACACAGGAAGAAGAAAAGGTAGATAAGAAAAGACAGATATATTTAAATATACTATTAGACATTAATGTAAAAAAATGTATTTAATAAAAATTTCATCCTATCTGTAAGTATTTTAAGGTTTTTTTGTATATATATATACATATATATGTAAATATGTATGTATATATATGTATAAATGTGACTGGATGCATTAAATAGTGACTAGTTTATTTATTTATTAATTTTTTTTTATGCGACATTTTGATTACAGTTTGAATGATGTTCCTCCAGGATGACTAGAGGTCACAGTGTCATGATCATGCATAATAAAGTCTGATCATCATACAGAAATCACTTGTGCGGTCTTATTTCCTAGAAGGAAATATATGAGTAAATAAATACTAAAACCAACTCTTTTGTAACAGGTTTGCATGCTTGACATGTTTGAACAGTTTTAACTTCCCTTCTGGCCACATTATGCATTCATCAACGGTATTAACCTGTCACCAGGGCAACCTTTGAACAAACACATACACACACACACACACACACACACACACAGACACACACATTTGTTCTTGAGGACAACCCATTCACTAACTTTAAACTTGGAGTAATCTTATAATAAACCAATTAAAATGTACAATTGAATTAATAGTTGGACATCCTACAAATATATGCTTACTTGCTTTGTTAAGAAGAGTCAAAGCCGGGGATGGTAGCAGGTGAGTGAACTGTCAATCACAGCTGTCAATCAACATCCACACACATACATCAAAGCTAATATAAATCTTCAAATCTTATTAATGAGCAATCATTTCCAAAATGACCACCAGCACACTTATTAGAGGATCTGAATTTAGTGACTGAGCTTATGATGAAATTATGAAATTATTGAAACGGTTGAATTGGAGTCAATTGGAACGAGCATCTAGTGGCCGTCGGTGGCCTTGCACCTTAAGCTACCAGCAGATGGATCCGAACATACAGTATTCACCTCCAATCTTGGAAAAACAGACTCGACAGCAGCTGAATAAAAGCGCGAGACATCACTATTTATTGCAGGATTGGTTGCCTCCTCACACATGACCCCTTCATCTCAAAATGGCATCAAATTAACAGTAAAGGCTGCATGTGAGTGAGCGACAGAAGGGAGGTTGATTATGCTTTGACATGCTGGTGGGAGGATAAAAGTGGGAGACATTGGTGGAAGCAGAGAGGGACAGACTAAATGTTAGTCATGACATGTAGCTGCCCCTGTCTGTGATCAACATCTTTATCCATCATCATTAGCCACTGCTAAACACTGCGACTGTCTATCACATCTGTCCTGCCACCCACAGAAATGCACAAAGCCTCTCATATCCATTGAGAGAGAGGGAAGAGACAGGGAGGAGACGTGCTATTTGTGTGGGAATTGGAGTGGCGGCACTTAGTCATCAACTTATTTTTGCCCTGTGTGCATTGCCTCCCTGGTCACATGTGTGATCACGTCTGAGTAATTAGACAATGAGCAGCCATCATTCAAGCGTGCATCCTGGTCCTTCTGAGACCTGCTGATAAACATGCACATTTACATTCATCCTTTCCTTCCTCCAATGTGTCATTTTTCAACTAGCAGTGCTACTGAACATAGTGAACAGTGCAGGCAAACCCTCCTTCTGCCTTTCACTCATAGATATGGGATCCATTGTTTTTGAACCTCCCCCCACTCACCTGCTTACACATGTTCCATGATGCACACCACACCACATAAATGCGCACAGACACAAAGAAAGAAAGCACCTGTTTGTGCTTGCACAGACATGCACACATCTGACTCATGCATGTCATGCAGCAATCAGTATAATCCCCAAAGCCCACGTATGTATGCATCCATCCATATATGCATAGAGCTGTGCAGCATGCATACTGGCAGTAAGTACAGTACGTACATACAAAGATATAAGATGAAGTGGAGGGTAAACTCGCTGAAAATCTGTTTGCATTGTGTTTTTATCAACTTCAGTTCAACTCTATGTTTTCCTCTCGATCATGCACGCCTCCACTGCAATGTCAACATCAAGTACAAAATTCCACTTGTACAAAGGAAATATAAAAGAGGCAAAACAGCCACAATAAACACCTGACCTTTGACCTTATACGGTAACTCGTAACAAAAGCAGCTCAGTTTATGTTAAAGTGAGACTACATGGAAAGATAATTATTCACAATTCATTTTTCACATTTTTTTTTATTTTTTATGAAAAACTTATTGAAATATTCTTACTGCATTGTCAGGATAAACCTCTTCCACACCATTTTAGACCCTTTATGAGCTTTCTGTAGGCTCGCACCCCCTTCAGGACAAAATGTCAACTTTACACACAGGATGCCTTTTGATGTAAAAAAACCAGATTGCATGAAATTGGATGAATGCATTCACTCTCCCAAAGGAATAAACACTTGTTTTTAATGACCCTATAACCTTTCCTCTAAAACCACCTGAGGGCAAACTTAACATTTATAGCTTTGCTACTGGTGGAGATAAACAGAAAACAAAAATATCAGTATGCTTGATCCTTTGAGCCATTTCATATTGTTATGAGCACTGCAGCTGCTAGATGCCCCTCGACTTGCTTCAGGCCTTTTGGGACTTTAGGCTTATACTCAGTTCACTTACAGTAAGCGGTGATCAGTTTCCCTGAATGACTGAATGCAATCTGGAGTTGCATGTACACAGCTGCACAGTATTTACGCACCAAAATGCATATTTAATTAAAATTTAAATTGTATTTAAATTCAATTAAAGGAAAAAAAAAAGAGCAAACACCTCCTTCCCGTTACCCTGATATCTCAACCTCAATATATTTTATGTCCCTTGTAAATATACACATTAATTAAAGCCTCTGTGTTATAGAGAGATAAAACATAAATTAATGGGCTAATATTGATGTTTGCCTTATGATGATCACGACGTGGAGGTTCCTCTCACAAAACTGTGTGCATCCATAAATATAGGCACGCATGCACACACACACACACACACACGTCAGGTGCATCATCATCATGAGTAGTCTCAGTGGAACAAGCCACAGTCGACGCAATGGCACAAAGTGTCAGAGGAGCAGGTGTTTATTCCTCTCAGAGAGGAGATCTTGAGATGTAGGCTGATAAAGGCCGAACCCCTCTCTCCTCCTGCAGCTATCGTCCACCTTTTTTACCCCCCTCTTACAGTTATTGTTTTTTTCCTTTTTGCCGTTATTCCTTCCTACTCAGCTTTCCCATCATCTCTTATCTCCTCCTGTGTTTTTCTGTCCAGATTCATCCTCCTTCTTCGTCACTGTTGCTCTTCTTTTAAACCCTTTCTGTCTCTAAATCTCCCAATAATCTGTTCTCAGATGGGCTCCTCTTGAAGCACTTTAACTCACCAAAACGATCTCTAATCACAAGCAACACTCAGACATACACATGCATACATGAGCTGTGTCTGTATAAATGACAGCAAGCAAGGAAAACAATTTCATCTTTTTATTTTATTTTTTATTTTTTTTATTATTTACAACACACTGCAGTAAATGCTCTGTCCATGACAGACCTGCCCACCACTTTACAATCCTGCTTGACTTGTTAAGATCTCCAATCTCCCGCCTTCATCAGGACATCAGTACAGCCAGGAGGCAGCTCTAAATCACAGGGGAGGTTTGCCAATAAACAGGCACTTCCTTTAAAAAAAAACACTGACAATGCTTCCACTGTGCGTTACATCAAAATCTCACTTTTTTTTTTTTTTTTCTTTTTTTTATTCTAATGAATCCACATTGAGGACAATGCCTCCACATCAATATATAAGACAATCTTTGAAATGATGTGAATCTCGGCAGGGACCAATACGATCCTTTCTAGCACAATTCAAGTGAACAGCCTTGAATTTTGATATGTGCATGCACTGGTGAGTTCCTGATGGTCATGAGGATGATGATGAAGAAGGAGGAGGAGGAGGGGCTGAGTGGGGGAGGTGAGTTACATCAGTTGATCCACACAGTGAGGTGGCAGCAGGCCTCAGGACAGAAGTGACCCACAGCGCTGCACTCAATCTATCAGGCATGTATCAATGAATCTTTACTCAAAAGAGCTTCTAAACTGACCTCGATTGGAAAGTCCTGATCTGAGGAACTGTGCCACTGAGCACATACTGTACACTACATATGCACAAAGAAGTCCACACCTTGTGCTATCAATAAGACTATATGCATGTGAAAATGTAAGTCCCTATTCTTGGAGTAATACTGTTCAAACGGTGTTCCAGCCCTGTCGAGAAACAAACATTTGAGTCTTTATTGGAGTAAAAAAAAATCCCCTTTTTGTTTGCATTTATTGCACACCATGGCGTCATCTTCTTTGCTTCAACCTCGCTGCTGTCGTATAACTGTGAATGCGGCGCAAAGCAGATTCCCTTGTCTTGACCATGACCAGCGTATCATCTGTGGTCACTGTTTACTAAATGCGCCACGTCTGAGTTGTGAGTTGTGCCTCATTTCCATTTTAATTTCCTGGCACGCCGTCTTCCTCAGCAGCTGAGGATCTTGATGAAGGCCCGTCTGAACTCGATGTTGAAGGTGGTGTAGATAATAGGATTGAGGGCACTGTTGACATACCCGAGCCAGGTGAAAGCACTGTAAAGCCCAGGAGGCACGTAGCATGTCCTGCAGTGGGTGTTCAGAATGTGAGTCACAAAGAAAGGCAGCCAGCAGATGAGAAACACCCCTGGAGCAGCCAGAGAGCAGAGAGGTATAAAGAGAAAAGAGGACAATAGGGAATTTAAGGTGTAAGTGGGACACAGTGTTGTATAAAGTAAATAAATAAATAAATAAATAAGTAGACCAAAAATGGTAAGTAGATAGAGAAGAAAATGTGAAACGTGGGGATGTGAAGAGTGGAGGAGATGGTGATAAGAGTTGAAAAGTGTAAAGAAGAGAACAGGAGAGAAAAAAAAAGAGAGACTTTATATTAATTATGATCACAATTCATGTTTACTAACCGCAAAGAAAGAAAAATACTCTGTAAGAGTTTGGAGGATGGTGTCACAAACCAATGTAATATCAGCAGCCTAACCTTACATAAGCTAAGAGTGAGACACTAATTAACGTGGTCTTCGGCTGGCTTCGTTAATTCAGGACTGACATCCAGTGGGAGTCAAGACGCCATCACCCGTCAATCCACATGAAAATTTATATAAAAAGGATCTCAATGTTTATAAGCCTTTGCCAATAAATATGTCCAAGAGATCCCGTATAGGCCGTAATATGTTGAGAATATAGTCATATACCATTAAAATAAATTGTCATAATCTACTAAATTTAACTTTTCAGCATAATTCAGGTAAGTTTCTACTGTGCTGTTATTAGCCGCTCTAACAAGGAATTGAGGAAAGTAAAAGTCACAAGCCTTTGCTCCGTGAAAATCAATTTTACTTCCCTAAACACATAAATAAGCCACCAGATATGGATTCTATATTAGAGTTTAGAGTAACGACAGCAGCTCATTCCTCATTATTTTAATTGGGAAGTTTTACACTTCGCCAGCCAAACTTATTACCCAAGATGTTTGCCAAACACAGTTTAGTCCTCCTCAAAACTTTTCATATACTCACAATAAGCATAAATCTATGTGTTAATAGCAAACATCACTGTAAACACTTTATTTATGATACTGCACTGCATTATTAAGGCTAACTCACAGCAATACAGGAACAAAACTGCTTCTTTATTCATATACGTCTAATATTAACGTCTAGTATTTAATTGGGAACTGCTTGCTTTAGCCTAGAAGCATGATAGTATATCATGTACGTAAGCATCTTTTTCATCTTTAAGATCAGGAGTTAGTGTTACCTAATTACTAAATAAGAGTCAGCTGTCATTTCACCAGACTAAGGTGGCTGTCGACGGCTATAAATAAAAAAAAGATGGATTTTGTTCACTTCTATGTCAACAAAAACAGACAGACATTTTTTCAAAATTGCTCTGAATTCAAAGTGGTGTATCATTGTAAACATATGCATATGTATCACGCTGAAGCTTGACAGGTGTTAATAGAAACGGGAATGTGACATACATTCAAAACACCTTTGCAGTTAATCTGTATCTTGTGTGGTATTCATATATATACAAACTCCCAGATCACTTAAATACCCAGCAACAGCGAGCACGGTTGTAGTTTATTTTACACTCATTAAATCCAAAGACATTTACGTTTGACTAAAAAGCAGGGTGTGATGTGGCTGAGATCATTGTGTTTTCACTGACACCAGTATAATGTAAGCAGACACCTCTGATTACATGTTGAAGCTGCTTCAGGAGTTACAGCATGTGTCTGGACACACGCTGTGAACCTGTAAGCCAGCCAGACCATTGTTGACATTTTAAGCTTGATTTACTGTGGCTCTGCAAAATATGCAGCAAATGCACACAGAGTGAGAAAAATATGCTGGTGTCATCACAGCCCGAGCGCAGATGAATGGCTACATATGGCAGGAGTCTAAAAAATGTTGTAATAGAATAAATAAATCATGTACTGCTATGTATAAACTTGTCTGTATTATGTGTTACTAATGACATATACATTTTCATTTCCTCATCTTATTCCACTTAAGACAGTCTCCACTCACCCAGCACAATGGCCAACATCTGAGTGGCCTTTTTCTCCCGAGCGTGCATGCTCCTGAATCGTGAATTGTTGGTATGCAAATGAGGCAGCGGCCGCAGTGACGTGTGTGTTCGCCCATTTGACAGATCCTTCACCTCACAGCTCATCCTGACTGGCCGCTCATTCTGGTTGATCTCCTCTGCCTCCTCCTCCTCCTCTTCTTCTTCCCCCCGCTCCTGCTCCAGATCCACCTCGGTGCGGCCGCAGGAGGCGTGGCTGATGCTGCAGTAGTTCTGCATGTCTACCGGGGGCAGCATGGAGTTCTCCACGGGGCCGGTCTTCGGGTGTTTGCGCCACAGGCATCCTGACAGCAGGTTGGGCTTGGAGGGACCTGAGGGCTCTACACTCTGCTGTCAGGAGGAAATAACACATGGTGATCTGCGACTTTAACAGTGAAAGCGATGCCTTACAATTACCAGCTAATGATTGTCATTATTGATTAATCTGCTGATTATTTTCTCCATTAATCGGTCTACAAGGTAAACATCTTGTTTTGTCTGGGAGCATCACATACTCACATGTGAAAAGCTGGAACCCTTTTTGCTTAAAAAAAATAAAATAAAAATCACTAAAACAATTATGTGCTAATTTAAAATAGTTGTCAATTAATGTTCTGTTGAACATCACAATTTGATTAATTGATCATTACAACTCTATTTACAACCAAACAGCTAAGATAATGTTGCTTCATGTCTGCTGTATTGTAAACAGGTAATTATTTGGCCCTTTATAAGGTGATAAAGTGTCAAAGCTTGTTCTGCTTCCCTTAAGTGACAAAAACAACTTAATTAACGCCACTTTAATGATTGAATTTTAAAGCTGACTTTCTTTAATCCCTTCGACGTCTTCTCCAGTGTAATATCTGGTGAGAGATTCCCTTTTTCTTATCCCGCCTTTAGCTCATGTGGAAAATATCATGCACTCCACTATTGACCTGACACAGTGGTTGATATGACTCAGGACGTTGGAAGTTATGGCCAATACATCTCAACAGAAGTGCTTTTCAGACAGACTCAGAGCAGTGAAAAGCTTCTCCTCCTCCTCCTCCTCCACTCCAGGTTTTTATATCCCAGGAAGACAGTTAACATTCAACACACATTAAGAAATACCACTAGAGAAACTGTACATTACCTGTAAACGCACTACTTCATTTCTCTAACCTGACTTTTGATCTCGCAAATACTTCCTACAGCCCCACTGAGCCATCTCAGTGTCATCAACTAGTTTTGTGCAATGTGTATTTACAGTATAGCCGCAAACATGAATTTCCAGTCTTTTCTTACTGCCATATTCATATATTTTCCTCAGGGGGGAAAAATTGCAGATTGTTATTCCCTCCTCCTTTGAACAGTCTGTGAATTATGCAGGTGCTGCAGCGCGTCAGCCGCAGACTTTGCTCAGCTGACCAGGTGATATTTTTTTTTTAGCTCTTTCTCATATCACACAGCAGAACACAAAAAATCTGAATGTGCATGAACATACAGACACAGACAGACCCACATGAAAAGCTAAAAACAGAACCACCATCATGTCACAATACGCCAACACAGTCACAATATGAGAGTTAGTCAGGCATTAGGCTGCTCTAACTGAACAATCTCACGGTAGCGTTGAATTTGTAGTTTAAAAACAACACCTTACCACTTTAATCCTTATAGGTGACAGGTCCTGTTTCGCCTTGGGAGTCTCTTCTTGTAGACAGGTCTCCTGAGGGATCAGAGGGTAGTTCAAGATAGGTAATATTTTCCAGAGTAATGCTGCACTTATTCCCACACCCTTACACCATCCAGTCTACAGGCACAGGACTTGTGTGCCTGTATTCACTTGGAAACAAGTCATCGATTTGTCTTTTTTTATTTGTCTCGGTGGATGTTTTCATTAAAATTCAAACAAATGTTCCAGACAAAATAATCAAGAGAATTAGACGACATGTCCGTCGTGTTTTCCGTCAAACACTGTTTGCGAGCTCAATTAAAGCTCGACCCTCCCATGGGACAAGAAAGAAAAAAACAAAAAAAAAACAAAGCTTCTTTCTTATCAAATGTTCCTTCAGTTGACTGAGTCAGAGTCGTATTATTCTATTTCAAAACATTATAAGTCTCTCAGCATGAACTCCTCCGGGGCTTGGATCTTACAGCGGGTGAGATCCCAAACCGAGGCTCAACCGCAACCAATTATCTGTAACCTGCTGTTAAAATAGAAGACCTGACTGTGAATGTATGTGCAATGAGGGGGAAAAACTGAAAGTGAAGTGAAATGTATCCGACCACATTACCGAGGAAGCTCGTGGATGTGCCAAGGGTGGTCCAGTTACTGGATTGAATGATCTAATCATGTCTTTTCTCATACAACATTTTTTTTTTTTTTAAAATAGGTTGGATACAGACGCACAGAGCATGACCTGATGTCTCCTTGCCTGTGGATATTATGATAAAGCCGTTTGTGTGATAGATGTAACTGGGACAATTATTAGAGTGATGGATGAGATCAAAGAACTGACAGCTGGGTTGAGAACAAAACGCAGATTTGCATTGTAATGAGATATCCACCATTTAAAAAGCACAGAATCGTCGACGGTAAAAAATTGAGAAGACAGTTTAATCATTTTTCAAAGGACTTACATATAACTCAAAATAAACATAAAACACTCTAGTCCAGTTCATATTTATAAGTAGCTTGTGTTTATGCGTGACATACTTAATCTTTTCCCCAGAAATTGATTGTGCTGCATGAATTAACTCAAATAGATTAGTGGCAAACAGAGAACACACCTGATTAAACTGACTGTTTTTAAACTTAACAAGCCAGTTTGATTAAGAACTTTACAGCAGCAGTCGGGTCAGCTGCTTATATATTTACAGTTGATCTTTGACCTTTTGACACAGCCTACATTTTACAGGAGAAACTGCTCTTCTCTCCTCTTGCTTTAAAGCACATAATATTCCTGAGCTTCTACTGACATCTGCTCTTTTACCTCCAAATGACTTTTAGAAATGCATACGTGTGACGCGTTTACCGTGGCATTTTTACCTAGCGTTTTTGACAGCAGTGCTGCTGTCTATCACTGTGATTACATGTCACATTTTTGAACATAATGGAGTCTGGTTGCAAGGGTTTTCGGCGGTAATCTGCAAAGAAAAACCTGTTTGTGAGGTGTGTGTGTATGCTGTTAGTAGGTCGAGCAAGAGAAGTCCAATATAAAGGTGAATTATAATTTGCAAGTCATTATGAATATGCATAATGCATGTGCTGTCGAGAAGAAAACCTTGCAACCTACAAAAGCATTGACTTATCAGGAGCTAAAAGTGCAGCATTATTCTGAACTCGACTGCAATGAATATTTTACCTTATATAGTAAAGGGTTTTATAACAGTGGATGATGACAAATTTCCTCAGGCAGTAGACAACTGTTCAGGCAAAATTCAGGTGCCACTTTCTATTAGGACATCCTATAAAGCATTTATAAGTTGCAACTAATGGCTTTATTCATGCTTAATAAATAATAACTACGAATGTTTTATAGATCAAAATATCCTGTTTAACAGCAACTGATAAAATAAATAAACCTTCAACTCTGTAATGCATGTTATAAGTAAGTCATTAAAAAGGAAATCATTGATAAAGTGTTTTCGGCAATCTGCATTCTGTAGCTGTAAATGTTTTTTTGAAAAGTTTTTGTTTTTTTTAAATTAATTTTGGTTGAGATGCCTCGCAGCTCTTTTCCAGAAGGTCAGAGTTAAAATGGTCCACTGCATTTTAAAAGTTTAAACAATTTTAAAGGGAACATATCATTTTCTGTTATTTATATACTGTTATAATGTTGGATGTCAATGTTATAAATCGTCAAAGTTGTAAAACTTGATGTGAAATTATGTAAAAATGATGCCCGTAAGTAAAAATCCAGGGCTTCAGCCTGCTCTGAACGCTCCGTTTGCAAAGTTGCTGCTATTTCCCTGACGGCAGATAGTTCACACATGCCCACGGTCGGACGTCGCATGAACATGGATATATTTGAGTTTATATTTCATGTAAAGAATGAGAAAAAGAAGTGAAATCATACTACTATTGTTTGTATACGTAGTCGACTGGGAACTTTCAGGAGCTAATCAATCAGAAGAGAGTGGGCTCATCTGGCTCATAAATTTTTTTTTTATTATTAACTTTTATTAAAGCCATTAAAGTTTAAATTTTAAAATCATTTACCTTTTAGAAAGTAAAATTGGAAATATCAACAAAGGAAATTAAAAGGACAAGATACATGTCTTACCACAGACGGTGGAGTCGGGCCAGGCTGCACTTTTCCGCTGGCCTGACCAAAAGTGATCCTCTTCCGCCTCATCCTGAGGAAGACGTAGATGCGGATGTAGACCAACAGAGTGACGATGAACGGCAGGTAGAAGGACACCACCGAGGAGTAGATCACAAAGTCGGGGTTGGAGATGGAACACACCATAGGGTCATCTGCATTAAAGGCAAAAATATGATTATGCAAAACAGCGTCAAAATCACAGAATAATAATAGCGACAGTGAGTGTAATTTACAGCCAACCCCTGACTCAGGTGCATGATCTCCATCTTGAAAATGACCTCTGCAGCTTGTCCTCTTTTCATATTCTGAGTATGTGCTTGTGCAGGTCCGCACACACATACACTCACAGAGAAGAGTACGAGTGGAGGTATGACTGATTTGACAATAATTGCACCATAAATTCAGCATAAGAGACCGTTTGACATCAAAATAACAGTGTGTGTGGACCAATTTTTCAATCAGAACTCCAAAATGAAATGCCCGTCTGGTAAGATAATAGTGCTGTAAATTGAAGACTGCCAGCTGTGGAATGCATATTGTATGTGCATGAACAATCTGAAGTGATTTGGCGCTCCCTTGGATGTTCTGCTGGATCGATAACACATACCTCAATACACACAGAGAGAGATGGAAACAAGGACGGACAGAAAGAATCTATTTCTAGCCATTCTCCGCGCCGTCATCAGCTTCTAGATTCCAGTTATTTAGCCATTTTTGTGTGGCACTTATACAGTATTTGTCTTGTCAAGCTGCTCTTTTTCCACTTTGTTTCTTTTAAAGGATCCTGGACCGGATGTGAACCCACTGGTCCCTCCTTCTAATGGTGATGCACGGCTGCGTACTGACAAAACAGTGGGACTCCAGCAATCAGCAGCCATTGTTTTGAAGTGATTGTACGTGGACTCGGCCCAAATGTGTGTATCTCTGTGAGTAGCTTTACATTGTCTCTGGCTAATGCTCTTAATTATATGTGTGCAGACATGCATCTGTGCTGCTTGAAAAAAAAAAAATTGCTACTGGTGATTTCTCTCTTTATTGTTGCGCTGTTGTTTATTCACTGGCTAAATGCACATCATCATTTTGTCAGCTCAGCTAATTTTCAGCTATGTGGGCTATAAATACTAAACGAGGGACAAAAGAAAATCAGATGCGAAGATGATACAAAAGTCTCATTTAACCATCATTATAGGTCTTTTAAAAGAAGCTGAATTTAACATTTGATTGTTAATATTGGATTTGGCTTTGTCGACACTTGTGCAGTACTGAAATCCCTAATATCTAAGACTTTTTTTTTCCCTACCTGGCAAACGTGTTCAGTTTGTAACACAAGCTCTTTGTCAAGGTGAGATAACCCCGGTGTTGGCATGGTAAGTAATCATTTTCTCAGGCATGACATAAACTCAAGACTGAGCCACAGAATGCATTAAACAAGAAATCATGTTTATTTTTATGATGATATGTTTATCTCATGGGTGGTGAGTAGTACTCCTGATGATGAGAAAAATGACTCTGGCATGCTTAATTGGTGAAGTGCACCGTTACGCATCCTGTTTGGGATTCTGCGTAATTTCACTCAGATGACACGCAGACATGAAGATAAAGTCAAAACGTTGTTGACCTGACCTGTGGTGTTGAAGCCAAACAACAGAGGACAGGAGACAGCAAAGGCCAGGACCCACACAGTAGCAATCATTAGAAAGACTCTCTTCCTGGACCGATGGGTGGTGTTGTACAAGACGGGCATCACCACTGCTGTGTACCTGCACATACACACACACACACACACACACACAAAGGAAAGGTGGCAACATGTGAATGAAAAGAAAAGTCCTGATATAGTACAATAAAAATGAATAGTTAGAGGAAAAAAGGCTTTGGGGATCCCAAGAAATGCAGCGCTGAGAGAAAATTAAAAATATAAAGACCAACAATTAAGCAGCAAACCGGGAACTTGTATTTAAAAACATTTTGGGTATTCAGCAATAACCCTGGTGGAGCTTTAAGAGTTAATCAGCATACTATACACTAAGAGTGTATAATGAGCTCATGAAAACTAGGTTCAGCGATGGCTCAGTGGAAGCAGCAATTATGCTGGACCCCGACCCAAAATGAATGTGATGTTATGTTGTTTAGAGCCAGATAACTGCCACGATTGTTTATCCTCATCAGACTAATTACTCCGGTACTTCTCTGGGCAATATGCAGGGTGAACCCGGAGCCAAACACACACAGACATTTACTAAAAATACTCTCCCCTCACCGCTTTACTCAGTCTTTACCCTTCTTTACCCGCGATGCTGTCGGGCTGAATGAAAGTGGGGGATTAAAAAAGTAGGGTGGTATAAAATAATGTACATGATTTATTGATCAAGTGCTACTTTGAGTAAGAGAATGACAACAAAGCTCTTCAGCTCCGAGTCGCCACTCAAAATATGACCTCTGCTATAAGTCATTTCATAAAGACACTTCCTTTCAGGTGTATTTATGCCACCTGCTTTGTATCCTCATAGCAAGTAATAAATCTTCCCCCCCTGTCACAGCAATAATTATTATGTTATTATAATAAATAAACGACACCAGTGTAATACAGATGTGTTGTATACTATTAATGCCCCTGGTGCTTTTCGATAATCCAGCACCTCACATAGCATGTAATACTGCTGCCGTGTTGTTGACTTGTATGATAACCACAGGGCTCATTAAAGAGCCATCCTTAACAGCAAATTATGTATTGTGCACAAAAATGCTGCAGGACAAACATATGTTTGTATGTAAATGTTGTTGCTGAAAGGTAAAAAAAAAAAAATTATTAACCTATTCATTTCTTTTCAGCTATTCTTCTCCTGCTTTGTATACGTCACCTTCACGTTCCCATGAAAGACTCAGACCTGACTGCAGGTTTTCTTTTTAGGAATCACTTTTATTCAGGAATATGCATCATGTGAGCACTATATAAATACTAAAATAAGCATAGTCTGGATTTTGACACTACAAGACACAAGGAACATTAATAGGTAATAATAATGCAGGAACCATCTTAGTTGTTATTGTACTTTAGTGCTGCGGATTAGTTGTGCAATTAATCAAATGATTAAAAACCATGCATGCATGCTTTGCCCGGTTGTTAATCCAGCACTTTACACGACAATATTATCTTCTTATGAGAGCACCCATCGAGACGTCTTAAGGAAGACAAACACCTCCTCCTCCGCACATGTATGTACAACTAAATCCCCCAGACACCTCCATTCCTTGCGAACTACTTTATGTATTCTATGTAGTTGAACTCTTGATGCCTGCGTGTTGTAAGTTCAAAGACCCCAGAGCGCCATTAAATATTAACTGCGACACAAGAAAGAAGAAAACTAAAGCAAATAAATAATGTAAACACACAAGATACACATCTATAGCTATAGTTCAAAGAGGCGCACTGCTGCACAACACTTCCCGAATTAATGCAAACAAATACACAGCAATTACAAGTCAACGCCCGAGTCTGAGCCTAAAAAAAATCAAACCTCAACAGAACTGTGTGAATAAAATCTTCACATTTCTGTCTCCTGCCTGTCTATCATTCTGTATAAGTATATACAAAGACAGACATCTATCAGGAGCATATGAGAAAGATGGGAAAACATCCAGGAAGGTTTGAAATATCTATGAGGTGAGGTGAAGAAAATAAAAAAAACCTTGCACGGATGACATTTACATTGGAGAAGTCATGGCAACATATGTAGTCATAGACAATAACTGCAGCAGTGAGGTAAACACACACACACACACACACACACTGAACACTCACCTGTCAATGCTGATAGCACACAGGTTGAGGATACTGGCAGTGCACATCATCACATCCAGCGTGACAAAGATGTTACAGTAGAGCCGGCTGAAAAGCCAGGCTCCGCCGACCACCTGCACAGGACAGACAGGCAGATTAACAACGCACACGTTCCTCTTCCTCCTTTTTCACCGTGAAGTGTGAAGTACCTATCCGGCGCACACATGAATGCACACACTTGTACATGTTGACAGAAAGGCAACAGAAGAAGGGAAAAATGTGAAGATTACACGGTACACATTAAGAAAAATAGGCCTAAACTGACACATTTACTGCCCTGTTAGGTATTAACATTTATATAGATAATTAATTAAGCTGATTTATGCGTGAACTTAGCAAACAGATTTATGCCGGCGTACAGTACTTGTCCTTAGATAACACAAGCTGCAAGCTGCTAAAGGAAATGGTCAATAACGAATGCTCTGTGATGATTTTGCCATGATGGACGACACATAATGTTGTTAGCTTGTGACGTTGAAAAGTAGAAACAAGGGAACGTGTCAAAGACAGAGGTTTAATTATCCTCAAGGGAGCTTCCATTTCTCAGAAAGGACATTAACCCCCGGCCAAAGCAACAACACCCCAAACAACATCCCCACCTCCATCCCCCGTAGCGGAGTCATGCTCAGACCAACAGGCTTTCACTTAGGCTCCATAACGCCTGGTAATAACTGTCTGACAAAGATAAATCGGATCCAGGTTCCATTGCCCGACGACTCCTGAATCTCTTAAACCTGGGATGGGAATATACACGTACCCACACAGAGATGCTGCAGGCACACATGAGAATACACACAAGCACACACGTACAAATATGTAAATAGACAACAGTCACTCTTGCATAGACCAGAGATATCACACGTGCACTGAAGCGAACAGATGCACAATCATTTTCTTCTTATACATACTAATGTGGAAACATCTGCTGCTTATGTTTATGCCCATGATTCCATAACATATGATCTTAATACAAATCCTACCCTTGACCCTTATGCAGCAATTGTTTCACTTTTAAAGGACAATTCCACCAATTCTAGACACAATCGTCATGTGTACTACTGAGCTGGAGGGGCTTTGTCCAGTGAGAAAACAGCACCTAATGATATCATAGTGATATAATCAGTATTATGTTGGCTTGAACTTGCAGGCTACATGTTTTTTTTTTATGGAAAGTTTGTGTTACAAGTGAGGGGTATAGATTTGGGTATTGTCGGACCCAGCAATTTTAGAGCAGCAGATTTTGAGTATGCGGTGTGGTCATGCGGTAAAATGAATCATAAATGACTTCAAAAAGTCACTGTATACTAAAAGAAAAGCTTGATTTCCGAGTGTGCTGTTGATGCACATTATTGATCGACGATGCATTGGACAAAGGGAACAGAGGAGGCACTCACAGATGCAAAAAAAAATGAAATGAAACTTCAGGCGGTGACAGCTACAGATAGATTTGGTGTTTCTGTTCTTTGTAAACATCGGTTTCAAAAATTACAGTTTGATGAATGTCCTATTAGTACAAAGACGTTGATCTACAACAAAAATACTTACAAAAGCAGTATACTGACAATTAGAATAGTACATACTGTATACAGTTAATGGAGTATGGAAATGGGACACAGTGTAGGACTAAATAGCAGGATATCTCTGCCTCTGTTGCATTGATTTGGACTATTGTTTTTTTTTTAATCCCCATCTAGCATATCCTCCACTTTATAGAAGCTCAATAATAAACACCCTGCAGCACCCCTTTAATCTCAAACCTAAAACCCAATACTGAACCCAAAAGTAGCAATTTAAAGACAGGAAAAAGATGAATAGAGCATGGTAAATCGGGGAATTTACTATGCTCTATTCATCTTTTTCCATTTTCGGGATGTTTAGCCCTCATAAGCATAGAAATAACGCAGACACAGACACACACACACACACACACACACACACACACACACACACATAAATAGACTGAGGCACATATGTGGTTATATATTGAACATTGTGTGCACACTGTGGGAATGTAATGGTGACTCAGTGGGGCTCGGTCGACATCTCGTATTGCCTTTGAACATACGTGATCTATATTGAAAAGGTGCAGCAGGAGCAGCTATTGTCAGGAGGATCAGTTTTTATATTCTGGCAATTTAAAAATTGATAGATGTATGAATCAAAGACGCAAAAAACATTTTAATAATTATGGCTTCATGGGCGTGTAAAACTGCAAAGATTTGAGACTTTTAAGAGCTTTTTGCGCATCAATACATTCTTATTATTTAATATTTTCACTGTATTCTCTACAATGAAACGCTGCTGATAAAATCTTAAGGACAAGTAACCTCTGCACTATAAATGGAGCTATTTCTGCAGTCAGGTCATACGTTTTCTGAGGCTGAGCAACATCAACCAGGATGAATTGTGGCCAATGAATGCTCAGTCATCAATGCCAAAACAACGACTTCCTTCAAGTACAATTCATAGATCAACTGTTCCACCTCAGGGATATGGTGGCTTGCTTGGCATGATTACTATCTGCCGAGAGTGGTGAGAACGATATTCACTCACTTTTCCTGCCAAGACCCGCCTACAGAAGCAAACCAGCAACCCTCTGAAGCTTGCAGGGTGATGGCGCTTGCAGTTCCACTCTTGAGAGCTAAAAAAAAACCTTAAGCCTGTGACTCTGAACTAATACGTTATTTTTTTTTCTTCTGAAATATTACTGACCTTCACAATCCCGTCAAGTAAATGAATGTTGTACTTTTGTATCATACTATCTTTTAATGACCAATTCCTCATGGGATCATAAGTCTCTCCGTAGAATCTCAAATGAAGAGTCTCTGCAATGAAAAATGTACCACATGCTCTCACAACACGACTGCTTACATGGAAGTTAAACTCACGATTGAATCGCGTTATGCTTCCCGGCTATCTTCAAGCACAGTGAGAAATAAAGTGTTCTTCTAACTGTGAGCAAACTGGAGGCAGCAGGGGTGGCTGTTTGGTAAACATAACTGGACTTCAACCAGATGATTTTTTGACCTCATGTGGGCAAACACTTGCCCTTGAGCAAGGATTGCTATTCTGCACATAATGGGTAGCACCGTGGCTCAGTGCCTCACAGCACAAAAGTCCTGGGTTCAAACCCCCGCTCCCTAGACTGGCACTGTATCATACATACACTTATATAAATATAAATAGAATGGGTCAAATGGGGAGAATCAATTTCATGTCTGTGCTTATATAGTGTATTACTTTGATTAAATGTGGATGCCTGAGGGTCATGTGTGTCGGTACAGTTAATGACGCTACTGAAAAAGGAGTGACATGAAGAGGGGGGGGGGAGGGGGGGGGTGGGGGGCTGAGGAAATTAACAGTTAGCACACAAACTATGTTTGACTGGTGAGTAATCTGGAAAAAAAAAGAACAGCAATTATATTTCCCTCAAACCTCAGACAATTACCCGAAGTAGATGAAGTCATTATTTGTTAATAGTATTCAATATGTCCTTCAGCAATTATGTATAATCTACATGGATAGTGAAGCAATCTAAAACTACATTTCATCATCATTACTGTCTTTCTATCGCCCAGATGTCACAATATAATAAGTTCGAAATGACCCTCATCCTTTTTCTCTCCGACTTCAGCTCCTTTTGTTGCAGAGGTCCACTTTGTCTCATTCATGCTTTCCTCAACTTTCCCTCTCCTCTCCTCTCCTCTCCTCTCCTCTCCTCTCCTCTCCTCTCCTCTCCTCTCCTCTCCTCTCCTCTCCTCTCCTCTCCTCTCCTCTCCTCTCCTCTCCTCTGTCCGCCCCTCAGTCACTGCCAAGCATCTGTATTTCAATCATCCTCTGCAGCTCTAATGCGTCCTCTCCTCTCCTCTCCTCTCCTCTCCTCTCCTCTCCTCTCCTCTCCTCTCCTCTCCTCTCCTCTCCTCTCCTCTCCTCTCCTCTCCTCTCCTCTCCTCTCCTCTCCTCTCCTCTCCTCTCCTCTCCTCTCCTCTCCTCTCCTCTCCTCTCCTCTCCTCTCCTCTCCTCTCCTCTCCTCTCCTCTCCTCTCCTCTCCAGTGTCAACCCCTCAGTCACTGCCAAGCATCTGTATTTCAATCATCCTCTGCAGCTCTAATGCGTCCTCTCCATTTTTTTATGCTGCTGCTTTTCCTTTCACTACCCTTGAACAGTGATTCCCAACCACAGGTACTTTCCTCAAGGACCAGTTTCCCTGCAGTTGCCAGGGAGTATACAGGAATATTGTGGAGAAGCTCAACTTTAGTAAATGTACAGTCAAAATAATCAATAAGCTACCAAATACTGACTGACTATTACACATCTGTACAGACATTGGTCCAGAATGAGAAACGCCACAGTTTGTGTGGCTTTAGTCAGCAGAGGTGTGCATACACAGAGCTCTGCATCTTTCACGTCTCTATAGTATTGCATCTATTACATAAAATCTTCGGATTGTTTCCTTCCTAACTTTATTAAATACTCAAAGCGTCACACAGCCACAGAAACAATAAGTCTGTCTTTAAATTGCGAGTGTGATGTCCCCATTTACACAGGTGACACAGCAGTAGCAGCCAGCAGCTTTAGTCAGGATCTAATAGTAATTAATGTTGTGTGTTCTGCTACACATCCGATAGCTCAGCTGTTACACGCTGATTCCACCTTTATATGTTGGATTTGTTCATAATAAAGAAGACGTCGAGACATTTTTATTTTTTAAATAGCTGTGTCCTGAGATAAGCCTCATTACACACTAAATCAAATTTCAGTGTTTTAATTGTGTTCTGGGACTGGTGCTGTGGAGGTGAACCTTTTAGTTTCTCAGAAAAAAAACTTCTTTTCTGCTGGTACATTTAAAGGGTCATTTCACCCCCATTTCCTCCCAGACCTCTAATTGTATCTGTCAGGCTCATTTGTCCAGGTGAACAACTGTCTGAAACTGTTGCCTCCATATCAACACCGTGGCTCCTTAACAGACCTAATTGTTAATTAGGTTGATTTCCTATCTTAAATATGATGACTTTAAATAACCTAGTTTTTCCATCTCCAGCAACCGTTGAATGGTGAATGGTGAGAGAGAATATATGTATATGTGTTTTGGGCTTATTAACTGCATCTTCATTGATTATTCTTCCAGTCTGCCTGTATGAGCTTGTCTGTTAGTGGACAAACAACATCAATGAATCCATAAATACAAAACACTGTCAATTTCTTCACGTGGAGCCGACACACAAATTATTTTGGTTCAGTACATTTCTGCTGTCAGTCAGCCTGGTGAAGGCAGTTTGGGAGCTGAGAGGACAGACAGCTGCTTCCATGGACAGAGATACTGAATGCAGGTCAAGTGAGAAGTAGGTTGAGAGAGTTTAGATGGACTGAATTTTTTTTTCCTGTCCATTGTACAGTTTGAAAAAGATTTTGATCTATTTGCAAAGTTTCAACTCTATTTATTGGCCACAACTCCGTGTGGGAATACAAACTTGTCTTAAACCAACTTAAACACTGACAATTAAACTCAACCTGTATTAAAACAATATCGTGACAGCATCCGCTTCCATGTAGTGTTACTTAAAGGGCAAGTCTTTTCTTGCATGTATTGTGCATGTATCCAAAGCCTGTATCTTTGGAGCCGTATCTAAACAAACTAACGTAACCGTCGCTTTCGGGCCGAAAAAACATGTCACCCAGTGCAATGATGTGGCTCATTGATGGTTTTTAAAAAATAGTTTTAGCAACAGAGGTCTATGGCACAGAGGAATAAAAATCAGGCTTTGGATACACATAAAACATACACAATGACCCCCTCAATGACCCCCTCACCTCGAGATACACAGCCCAGGGCATAACCAGCGAGGCCACCAGCAGGTCTGCCACAGCCAGGCTGACCACCAGGTAATTGGTGGTGGTCTGGAGGGAACGCTCCCTCAGCACAGCCAGACACACCAGCACGTTCCCAAACACGATGGCCAGGATGAGCAGGGAGTACAGCATGGCGTAGTAGTTACGCTCGTCTTGCCCTGAAGCCTCGGTGCTCTCATTCCTCTCGTCCCATCCGAGGCGGTCTGACTCATTCCAGAGCCGCTCTGTGCTGCTAAACATCGCCATGGAGACGTCCCGGTGACATGGGAGGTGAGACGTAGGGCAGACCTATGAAAGGAGAGGAGCATAGTTTAGTGCCGTCGCATAACTTCCTGTCTTTTGGAATCTCATGCAAACACATTTTTTAACATCTCATTAGTCAGATAAAAAAATTTGGCATTTAGGCATCAGATGATGGTGGCAGCCATTACTGTACATCCCTGCTGATTGCTGTACACTGGCACAAACAGTTTTTCTTTCTATTTTTATTTGAGTGAAAAATGGGAAAAAACAAACATATTGATGACTTCTGGAGATATTATAGCTCTGCCTGTGTGGCTCCTATAGAAACAATCACCCCTATAAAGACTCAGCAGAAAATGATGTTCAATGGCAAACTTCATCAACAGCGCAATTATGATTGCTGGAGTCGGCCTTTCAAATGTATCCCCTTACTGTGATTAATTATTTAACACAACTAACACAATACACAGAAAGCAGAAAGCAGAGATTGTAACTTTAATGAGGGCCTGGCAGTATGCCTTTGAGCATTACTCATCACGGAGGGGTAATAAGTCCACGCTGCCACCCTGACAGGTCTGGTTGGCTCTGGTCCTGGACCCCTCCCTGTCTGGCCAGAATCCAGATAACAGCTGTGGTAATGCTCACACCTGTGCCTGTGTGGTAAAGAAACTGATCCATCTTATCCAGCTAACTGTCTCCTCTGTGGCAGAAATAGGGAGAAAGACACAAAAAAAAACTAGGAGCTCTGGAAGCTTTTAAAGATTTCCTCAGTCTCAGTTCCACAGTGGCTCCGATATCATATGATTGTCCACAAGAGGACCCGCCGAAGGAAAATAAAACTACAGTCACTGATACCATTCACCTTGAAGTCTCTCAATGGGAGCGCAGCAGCAAATTTGACCTCGAATTAGATGTGACAGGCCACAATGAATCAAATCATATAACATCTGAAGTGTGAGTTTGGAAAACCAGATACATACACACACACAGACCCATATGCACAATGTTTAATCTGAGGGTACAGGCTATATGATATGAGGTAGCACACTGCTTGAAACTGATTTCCCCCTCTTCACTTGTTTGCCTCTCTATCATATTAACACCTGACCCTGCTCTCTCAGTGTCAATGGCCAAATGCTCGACCTCCTACAAGTGTGTGTGTGTGTGTGTGTGTGTGTGTGTGTGTGAAATGTGCATCATCAGATCCTCAAATGCACACGCGTGTAATCCCACACAACGCACACAAGTGTCCTGCTCAGTTGTGCTAAAAAAAACTTAATATGTTCTGAAGCCATTAGACGCGGTGTACGGTGTTGGAGGAGGAAGTTGGTCATATTATCACAATGCAGAACAATTAACAGGAGTTTATGTAGCTAAAGAAAGACCTAACTGTTGATTTGTTATCAGGAAATTATAATTATAGCTGTCAGGGAACCGTAATTTACGCGCGTCATAAACCTTAATCGTAAAATTCAATTAAAGTCCGCGATAGGAGGACCGTATCAGGCTTTATAATCGCGCTCTGAGAAAGATTGGGGTCAAATATAGTCCAGGAAAACAGATGAATCATTAGGCAAAAAAAAAAAAGAAAAGAAAAATGATTTTCCATATGATCACATATCAGAGCACATACTGGATTGAAACAATGAACAAAGCAAGCAGCAGATAACACAGTTTCATAGGCACAAAAAACCCAAAACTGAAGCAGAACTGTGGAGATTAAACGCAGAAACCAACATTTCAATTAGGCGTTTAATGGCGCTTATATCTCCCCCTCAATGCAAAATAAACAGACGTACATACCTGTTACTGTTTTCTAGTGAAGAATTCATCAGATGCCATGGAGGAAAGCATCATCCGTGCAGAGCTAAAAGTTGTCCGGTCATCGCGTCCTGTAGTGCGAAGCGAGCGGGAGGAGCGCTCGGTGCCATTGCGCGCAGGCGAGTGTGAACGTGGGAAGCTCGTGTACATGAATCGCCGCGCACTCACACACATTTACTTCATATCCAGCTCCGTGGCTCTGTGACGACCGGCGACACGCATTGAGCTAACACTTTGATTATTTTTTTCCAGACACACCGGAGACACGCCTATACGTGGTGGAGACGTCAGGTGTCTCCCTTTATGCGCGTTAGTGATGCAGTGGCAAAACAATGACAAGGTGACCAACACATACAACGAAAAAAATAATAAATAATCTGAATATTTCCTTCAACATCTGGTCTAAATACATTTAAAAAAAACTCTTGTCCTATGGTTGTATTCCTCAGGATGCCCCTGAACATGTCTGGGTCATCATGTTTTGCTGGAACCTAATATTGGCCTCATAAAACAACTAAATGTGGGATTAGGTCACTGTGGGTCTATGCATGAAGACAAAATGTATAGACTGACACAAAGTGAGTCCCTTTCACATGAGAAATGAGAAAAAAACAACAACAACAAAACAAAACAAAAAAGCTTCAGTGCAGATAAGAAGTGCCAGGAGCTTGTTTCTTATATCTCACATTCCCAGCCAAGGTGCTTTGTTTTCCTATCGTCTACATGGCATTTTAAGATGAGAGTAATGAACCTTGCAGGAGCCCCTACAGTGCACACCAAATGAGATCTGGACCAAACCAATGTTAGGTGTAACAAAGGCAGGTGTTATTTTTCTTTCCTTCATGAACCAGTACCAACAAATAATCTAATTTTTATTGTAAATACAAAATATTCACGTGTTAGTGTTTTAATATATAAAGAGGGTGTGGTTGTGTGTGTGTGTGTGTGTGTGTGTGTGGGGTGGACCGGAGGGGGTCACGGCATTAATCTGTCAATAGAGAGGCGAAACAAGACCACACAGTTCACATTTCCAGATATTTTTAGCGGAGCTATGCTATAGATTTTATTACAAAGCCTCCATTAAAGTGCATTTTCAAAAGCAATAAGCAGCAGGAGGTTGGTGACCGGCTCAATGTGACCGCTACAGCCCTAACTTGATCATTTTTCACCATCAAGCTGCAGTCAGTTTGTGTTTTAACTAGTGTTAAAATTGTCCATATGTTCTTGGTGCTCTTTGGAAATTTGACTTTTTTCTGGAGGGCAAATATCTCCTGTGCAGTGCAGAGCTGAAGATAATCCTAATAGATACCGTAGCTGGCAGGAATCCATACATTTAAAAACGGATATTTCCTTCTGACAAAATTGATGTGTGTTGTATCCATAAAATAGGCCAAATTCTGACTCTGGACAATATTACACGAGTGGCTTCTCCAGTCATTCAAAACACATCCAATAAATTCTGATCTCTCTCTTTCGAGGTCGCGGAGCAGTTACTCACAGGATCTATACCTGTCTAGACTAATACCAGTGTGAAGGTCAGGCCTCAGAGGCTATGGTTTTGATAACGTACAGCGGTGGGAAAATAGAAATAAATATTTTCAGAGTTGGTTGATATTCTGCTACCATCTATTGGCTGGGAAATTGAACTGCTTGTGTCCGACACTTGAAAAACCCAAATCCGAAAAGGACATGCAAATTGTTGTTAATTCTTGCTGTAATCATTCCTCCTGTTCATACTGGACATTTGATAATTACCCTCTTAATGAGCTTTCAGTAGAAGTGATGGATGTCAAATCAGTGGTTTTGGACGTCCAAATTAATTAAACTTAAAGGATATCTTTCCAAGTTAGCAGCGTGTTAACTAGAAACATGGCAAAATAAAGTGCACTATTCTTCCCAGAATGCATTGCAAAAATAGAGGAATTTGTAAAAACTTTCAAATGGTGGTAAAACAACATATTACACATTGTACACAGTGAGTGTTTGCTGTGGAATTGGGACAGACGCGTTTAAATATTTTAGTATAATTTAATCAACATCAACTACTTTCACATTAGTCTGTTTGCCATCAATGACATGTCTTTACACTGAATTAAAAGAAAGCTATACAGCATATTTTAAAACCGCAACAGGAGGTTCAATTCAGTAACTAAAAAAATAATGCAACAGGGCCAAGAAGCGTAAGTTTTTAAATGATATTTATCTATAACCGAACAATTTCAGTTTCAAATTGTAACTCATTAACAGTAACTTTAAATTGTAACTGAATGTTGCTGAAGCTCAACTCTTATGCGTCATCTGTTTATTTATAATCTGTAGTTTAGCTGGATTTTTAATGAGAAACACAGGACTGAAACGCAGAACTCAGCCGGACATCATTTTCCTTCCTGTTCGACCCACTCGCTGTACCCTCCTTTGTAATGTCTCGCCCTAAAAAAAAAAAAAAAAAGGAAGCATGAAAAGAACAGCTTTGTCTTTAAAAACTGTTTGTTTGTTTTTCTACTGAAAGGTCATCCAGCGTTCAACGAACCAAAGCTGCAGCACCAGAGATGAGAAACTAGATTAATAATTAAAGAACAAATGTGCCATTTCCAGCTCTGGTTGGATCCACTTCAGGCTCACATTAACCAAGAAGACTGATCTTTGATGGGTGCATCTGCCCTTTATTTACCTGCTAAATCCCAGCTGACGGGCAACGTCCAGCGCTTTGGCACTCCTCCTGCCACTTTGGCAATGAAACACCAAGTTGTCGTCATCTTTCCCAGGAGCCCTCACTGCAAATTTCTGCTGAAAGTCCTCAGGGGACAGCTTCAGAGACTCCTCCAGACTGCCCACTAAATGCACAGAAACAATATGGCAGTAAAAAAAAACAAATAAACAATAGAAAACCACTGTTTTTTTTTACACTTGTACGTGTTCTCACACTTACACGGCATGTTGACAGCATCAGGGATGTGTCCAGCCTGGTATTCATCAGGATTTCGGACATCAAATAGCTGAATGTCATGAGTGGACAACATGGTCTTCAGCTGGGAGTAGGTGACTACTGATGCTGAGGAGGAAATATGAAAAGTTACAAACATTTCAGCATTAAATAACATTCATTTAGGTGTCAAGCAAGAGCCTGTTTAGGCAGTTGTAAAACACTTTTACTCACCATCCATATTTTTTTTTAACAATAATTTGTGTTAAATTAGCATCTAATGCTGGTAAATGTTACTGTTGCCTGCTGTGAGGGTGAACTACACCTTTCCCTGTTTCCCTTAAACGCAGCACACTGACTGACCATTGTTGTCCATTTAAAACAAAAAAATGCCAGTCAACCAAACCCTCCTTTTCACACTAAACTGCAGTGCTTTCAGTTTTTAAGAAAAAAAAATGCTGACAGTAACCTGGATGCACATAATGATGTCATTTCCCCACAATAATAAGTATAATTATGATATACATAAGAGAAACACAGGGGTTTTAAGATGATCCCTGTTTCCTGAACATACTGTAGGCATCTCCGTATGTTGGACTTGAGGTTGTAAAATCCCGAAAAACTGCACCGAGAGTCGAGTAAGAGCTGCGGTTGACTCCCGCAACAACCTGGCCGAAACATCGCGAGAGCAGGAGAGGCAGCATCCCGAAGAGCGTGAAATGCGGACTGATGCGTGATATAATCATGTCTCCGTCCAAACACAAACAACTCAACTGAACTTTAACACTTTCTTCTTCTTCTTCTTTAAAAGCAAAAAAAAAAAAGTTTCCGGGTAAACGCTGCGTTTGCTGCCATCTTCAGGCTGGTAAAGCTAAAGCTCTTCTTCTTAGAAATTTCAATAAATATGTTTTGTGAATATTTGGATATTAAGTGTTGTATGTGTATGTTGTTAATGGCCTAAATAAATAAACCTAAATAAATCAAAAAAATATGATTTAATAATTTATATACATTAAATGCAGTGGAAGTTAAATAATGGAATCTGTAGGATTATTATAATTTGTATAAGTATACATTTATTGAAATGTATTAAACATTTTCTGTTACAGGAAATCCTCCACTAACTAAAAACATACAAAAAAAAAATGTATGTTATCTACCACTCACTAAGCATAAGTCACTGTAGAGTTTTATAATATGTTGTTATTAAATTATCACACACTCAGGTTTCCTCTAATTTGCATGTCTCAATCTAGACTCTGATCCAGTGATCTACTTTAAATAAAAAGCTTATTGTTTTCCCCCTATCACTGACCACTGTATGTTTTCTCCTTTTTTTACCCCCACCATCATTACACACTTTCATCTCTTTGGCAGCCTCCCAGTCCTCAGAATTGTCTTGGTCAGTGAAAACAGCTCATCCATCACCACCCACCTCGTCCAGATGGAGTAGTACTGCATATAGCTGAACTCATCTCCCCCACGGGGCAGCTCTTCCCCATCTCATGCCACAATTGTTCAGGAATTCATTTGGTGTAGCTTCATTATCACTTTTTTAACTTTAAACATTTAATACAGCTGCACTCTGCAAAGGGAAAGAGACGATGAAGAAAAACAATGTCTGCAAACTTTTTGTGTATTTTTCTGCTTTTCACAAATATTTACTTTTTGATTGTGAAATACTGGAGAGTTTGACTTTTTTGGCTCACTATTGCGCCATGCTGGCTGCTCTATGATGATGATGTGATTCAGTCAGGCTACTAATATCTGCTCCTTGCAAAATGTCTTCTGGAAAAATGTAGTACTCCAGAGAATTTATTATTTTGTCTGTCTTACTGCACATCTCGTTAGGAAGTCTTTATTGGCATCAGCAGGAACTGATTCAACACAAAAGCCTAAAGACAATGTTGTAAAACCGGATCAGGTTTCCAGATACAAAACTCTTATGTTCTGTTTTCCACTGATGGATCTACTAATCCTGATAGATGAAAATCAGATTGAAATGAAATCATACAATTTGGAGATTTGTTTTTTTAATTACTGATGTGCTCTTGTGTAGTTTAATCTATAGAAATACATCATATCCTATTTGCTGTCCATATACTATATATGTCAAATTTAAACTTTTAAAGCAAGTTGACAAATCAACAATGTAGTGGAGTTAAAAAGTACATTTCCATCTGAAACGTAGTGATTTATAGGTTGTACTATGTATTGAGTAATATCGAATCACTCATTAGTGATTAAGTGATTTATAAAGCCTGTCACTGCTGTTTTAAAAGATGAATTGGAAATCTAATCCTAGATTTAGTGTAACACCCACAGTCACAAAACCTGTTCAATGAATGTGTGGAAAGATTTTTTATTTTATTTTAATATAACTGGACTACAGGGAGGTTTTTTTTAATCCTGATGCAGTGCAGGAAACTTTGAATGTGCTGTACAAATCTTATGTAGCTGTTAAAGTGACTCAAATTATCCAAACCTTGTCCAGTCGAAGCAGTTCGTAAATCTCAATCACTTCCCATCGCTGCGTCTCATCAGGCCTCAGACTAACCCACGCTGCCTTTGAAGAGGGAGAACACAGATAAATAAATCAAATATATTTCAAACGCTCTGATACTTTAACGATTTATGGTGGAGATAAAAAAAACAAACAACAAAACAAAATAAGTGAATGTAGGTATTTACTTATATTTTGGACCGGTGTACTTTAATTTGATGTTTAGTTTTCTAACATATTTTAAACCCCCCCCCTTCCCTCCTAACGATAATGGTACGCTCCAAAATACAGCGTCACGAGACTCACTGACTCAACCGGTTTCAACAGAGGAAGAAGTCTGTTTATTTTCATTCACTCGCAAATTTCTCATCTCTTAAAACTATCATAATGTTGTGTGGCGGGATTGGAGAGTCGTCTCCTGCAGACGAAGCAGTTCAGACGATCTGTCAAAGCGTAAGTAGATAATTCAGGGTTTTATTTTTTTTAAATTATCATTATTTATTACACGTTCAATTTGCTCCATGGAAACTGTATCTTCATTGTTACTCAGATGAAGCCCCACGCAGAGGGAAAAGCAGGAAGGTCCTATGATGTGTTCAATGCCGTCAGTTACAAGAAGCAGTTGGTGTCCGGGATCAACTACTTCATAAAGGTAATGTTTCCTTTACGTGCCTAAGAATAATAGGATATAATAATTAACTACGCAGCCTCCGAAATGACGTGTCAAGTGATAACTCAGATAATTCCTCCTTTCATCTTTCAGCTGTGTCAGCTCATTGTTTTGGATTTCACTACTTTATTGTTTTGGTTCAGTCGCACTGCTTTCAGCGTCATTTCCGGCTGCTTTTAGGGAAAAAAAAAAAAACAACTCTAGAAATCCACCATAAAGTACTGTACTTACTTCACTTTTTCCTTGCAGGTGCATGTGGGAGGAGATGATCATGTTCACCTCCGTGTCTACGAGAAACTCCCGTGTAACGGAGGAGGCCTGGAGCTGAGTAATATGCAGCAATCCAAGAGCCACCACGATCCTATTGAGTACTTCTGATCGGATCACAAACCAAGCAAACACCCCATCAGTGCCTAACATGTGTGTCTCATTGTAAACAATATTATGAAAATGCTTGTGGATCATTGTATAAAAACAATGTATGCAATTAATGTATGCCTCCTTGTCTGTTGTGCATTCAAATATAACAAAACACCGAATTCAACAAACAGTCCAATAAAAAAAATCACAGGGTCAAAACCTTCTGCTGAACTCCTTTGTTTCTGTAAATCTGATATTATCCAAGTTCATTGAACCATAATGCTGGTAAAAAAAACAATGCATGCAGTTCTCATTAACATATTGTTAGATCCTGATGGTAGAAGTTTATCAGGAAGGAACAATTTTGTACAAGATGAATAAAGGAATCAAATCAAGTGTTGTTTCTCTTTCTGTGATGGTTTCTGATTTTGAATGGCAGCATAATAGAGCATATGTCTTGTTGGACAAAAACATTTTTGCACAAAAGCAATGAAGCCAAACTGAATGCACTATTGTATGTTGACACTAAATGTTGTGTTGACATTGCTCAAAGCTCCTGATTGATTTATGGATATAACATTGGAATGCATTTTAAGCAATCAATTCAAACATTACTTAAAAGTGATTTTACTATACAAGTCTATAATTATTCCACACGACAGGCTGCATACTCTCAACACACAGTCACAGTTATATCCTGCGTTCAGGAAGGAGGTCTGTCACACCATTCAATGAACTTTTACAGTAACACATCCAAGAAGCAGCAGATGAACTAGCTGGACCTGCAGAGAATAGCCTCCTTGTCTGGAGAAAAGGAAGAAATTCTTGCGAACATAATCATATCTGTTGAAATAAAGGTGTGAACAAGTTACTACTTCCAACTAACTGGGAGTGCGCACAACCTTAATAACATATAGAGACCAAAGTTCACAGGGTCAAAAGAAATATTATCCAAGTTCACTGTGCTGTAGCTCCACCCAACACGTAGCAGACCCATCTTCCGTTTGTAGTTACACAGTATAAATACACATGAAGGGTTGAACTTAAGCACCTGCATTGAGATTCTTTAAACCAGACAACTGACCTCTGTGATGGCTTCACCAGAACCCCTCAAATATAATGGATACGGCAAGATAATAACTGTTGAAAACTGTCAGAAGTACTGTGATCAGGTGAGTTATCCATCTACCTTTCTCAGATCTCCACAGACAACACTTTGGTCTTCTTCTCATTCTGGATTTGTGGTTGTTTCCTTCATTAACAGGTAATGAGCGAAGTAGAAAAGCAAACAGGGAAGCAGTACACTGAATATGTCGCTGAACAATACAGGATTGAGCCTGCGGGAGGACGAAACTTCCTCATCAAGGTAATGAATAATGTGATTATTTAAAATATTTTTTTTCCTCACTGCATTGTTGACGAAATAAACCTAGGATTTTTACTCCTATACTTGTGTAAGAACACATAACAATAAAGAAACTTATGAACTGAACTAATTGTGACATTGCAACACAAGAACAAGAGGAATATATTTATCTAGATGTCTTGTTTTCCTCTTTGCTACAGGTTCATGTAGGAGGAGACAACTATCTTCATATGATTGTCTACCAACCCCTCCCTATTGGTGGACGATGCTGTACGCTAAAAGGTGTACAGGAGAAGAAGGGATACGATCCCCTCGAACCTTTTATGTGATCACATCACCTGTTTCAACTGCTCGGCGCCTCTTGTCAAATACTTCAATCTAGAGTTCAATGTTTCTTTACAGTAAAGTAAAAGGCAAATATTTGGTGCTCCTGAAAAAATGAATAAAGAAAGCATTAAAAACCACAAAAAAAGATTTGTTGTGATTCTTTCAACTGTTGCTTTTCCTTTGTGGAGCTTTAACATAGAGGCAGAATAAAAAAGGTGAGCAGAAAGACATTAGCCTCTGTCTGGATGCTGTTTAAAATTGCACCATACTAATTAATTGAATTTTCTCATAGACATCAGATTTTATATGGTTATTATGAAAAAAATTATAATTTCCTCAAACTGTAATTAAACGTGTATGTTGTGAATGAGGAATACATTTTTATTTTTTTAAAACCTCCAAAAATTGATCAGTTACTTCTGACGGGTGCTCTGGAGAACATTTCACAAATACTTCTATCTAATCTAAATTTAATCTAAAACAAGGAAGAACACTGACTGAAATCTCCCAACATTCAATGATGTCCATATGCTATATATGTCAAATTTAAACTTTCAAAGCAAGTTGACAAATCAAAGTAGTGGAGTTAAAAAAGTACATTTCCATCTGAAACGTAGTGATTTATAAAGCTTGTCACTGTCAAAGCTGCTGTTTGAAAAGATGAATTGGAAATCTAATCCTAGATTTAGTGTTTGTTTTTTGTTTTTTTTAAGCATAACTGGACTACAGGGAGGATTTTAATCCTGATGCAGTGCAGTTAAGTACAATTACCAACAACAATTAAACTGCAACACTTTGGCTTTTGACATCTTACAAAAAGTAGTGTGTAGTCGGCTCACAGCTCAGATGTCTATGAGTTGTTAACAGCTCCAACAAACAGTGATTTTTCCATTTAAACTTCACACATGCTTTCATTTATATAAACATAGTAGTTCATGTTTACAAAACAGATGAAAAGCTCGAGATGTCTTAAGAAAACTAACTTCAACAATTTTATGTCTCAGTTTTTTCCAAATTCAGTCTAAAGAAGTACATCCTGAAAACATTCACCATTAATGAACTTCATTAATTGAATTTAATGGTGATGTTGCTTTGTTTTTGCTGTAGTTGTAAATAAGCATCCATCCAGGAACAAGTTTGCCATAGCAACTTAGAAAGAGATCACGGCGATGTATCTACAGCTTGTTTCTATCGACACTAGTGGCCAAAAAAAAAAAAAAAAAATCAGTGAATGCACTGAAATGACACCTTGCTTTTACTTCACTTTTTCCTTGCAGGTGCATGTGGGAGGAGATGATCATGTTCACCTCCGTGTCTACGAGAAACTCCTGTGTAACGGAGGAGGCCTGGAGCTGAGTAATATGCAGCAATCCAAGAGCCACCACGATCCTATTGAGTACTTCTGATCGGATCACAAACCAAGCAAACACCCCATCAGTGCCTAACATGTGTGTCTCATTGTAAGCAATATTATGAAAATGCTTGTGGATCATTGTATAAAAACAATGTATGCAATTAATGTATGCCTCCTTGTCTGTTGTGCATTCAAATATAACAAAACACCGAATTCAACAAACAGTCCAATAAAAAAAAAATTCTGTTGAAATAAAGGTGTGAACAAGTTACTACTTCCAACTAACTGGGAGTGCTCACAACCTTAATAACATATAGAGACCAAAGTTCACAGGTTCAAAACCTTCTGCTGAACTCCTTTGTTTCTGTAAATCTGATATTATCCAAGTTCACTGAACCATAATGCTGGTAAAAAAAACAATGCATGCAGTTCTCATTAACATATTGTTAGATCCTGATGGTAGAAGTTTATCAGGAAGAAACAATTTTGTACAAGATGAATAAAGGAATCAAATCAAGTGTTGTTTCTCTTTCTGTGATGGTTTCTGATTTTTAATGGCAGCATAATAGAGCATATGTCTTGTTGAACAAAAACATTTTTGCACAAAAGCAATGAAGCCAAACTGAATGCACCATTGTATGTTTAGACTAAATGTTGTGTTGACATTGCTCAAAGCTCCTGATTGATTTATGGATATAACATTGGAATGCATTTTAAGCAATCAATTCAAACATTACTTAAAAGTGATTTTACTATACAAGTCTACAATTATTCCACACGACAGGCTGCATACTGTCAACACACAGTCACAGTTATATCCTGCGTTCAGGAAGGAGGTCTGTCACACCATTCAATGAACTTTTACAGTAACACATCCAAGAAGCAGCAGATGAACTAGCTGGACCTGCAGAGAATAGCCTCCTTGTCTGGAGAAAAGGAAGAAATTCTTGCGAACATAATCATATCTGTTGAAATAAAGGTGTGAACAAGTTACTACTTCCAACTAACTGGGAGTTCGCACAACCTTAATAACATATAGAGACCAAAGTTCACAGGGTCAAAAAAAATATTATCCAAGTTCACTGTGCTGTAGCTCCACCCAACACGTAGCAGACCCATCTTCCGTTTGTAGTTACACAGTATAAATACACATGAAGGGTTGAACTTAAGCACCTGCATTGAGATTCTTTAAACCAGACAACTGACCTCTGTGATGGCTTCACCAGAACCCCTCAAATATAATGGATACGGCGAGATAATAACTGTTGAAAACTGTCAGAAGTACTGTGATCAGGTGAGTTATCCATCTACCTTTCTCAGATCTCCACAGACAACACTTTGGTCTTCTTCTCATTCTGGATTTGTGGTTGTTTCCTTCATTAACAGGTAATGAGCGAAGTAGAAAAGCAAACAGGGAAGCAGTACACTGTATATGTCGCTGAACAATACAGGATTGAGCCTGCGGGAGGACGAAACTTCCTCATCAAGGTAATGAATAATGTGATTATTTAAAATATTTTTTTTCCTCACTGCATTGTTGACGAAATAAACCTAGGATTTTTACTCCTATACTTGTGTAAGAACACATAACAATAAAGAAACTTATGAACTGAACTAATTGTGACATTGCAACACAAGAACAAGAGGAATATATTTATCTAGATGTCTTGTTTTCCTCTTTGCTACAGGTTCATGTAGGAGGAGACAACTATCTTCATATGATTGTCTACCAACCCCTCCCTATTGGTGGACGATGCTGTACGCTAAGAGGTGTACAGGAGAAGAAGGGATACGATCCCCTCGAACCTTTTATGTGATCACATCACCTGTTTCAACTGCTCGGCGCCTCTTGTCAAATACTTCAATCTAGAGTTCAATGTTTCTTTACAGTAAAGTAAAAGGCAAATATTTGGTGCTCCTGAAAAAATGAATAAAGAAAGCATTAAAAACCACAAAAAAAGATTTGTTGTGATTCTTTCAACGGTTGCTTTTCCTTTGTGGAGCTTTAACATAGAGGCAGAATAAAAAAGGTGAGCAGAAAGACATTAGCCTCTGTCTGGATGCTGTTTAAAATTGCACCATACTAATTAATTGAATTTTCTCATAGACATCAGATTTTATATGGTTATTATGAAAAAAATTATAATTTCCTCAAACTGTAATTAAACGTGTATGTTGTGAATGAGGAATACATTTTTATTTTTTTAAAACCTCCAAAAATTGATCAGTTACTTCTGACGGGTGCTCTGGAGAACATTTCACAAATACTTCTATCTAATCTAAATTTAATCTAAAACAAGGAAGAACACTGACTGAAATCTCCCAACATTCAATGATGTCCATATGCTATATATGTCAAATTTAAACTTTCAAAGCAAGTTGACAAATCAAAGTAGTGGAGTTAAAAAAGTACATTTCCATCTGAAACGTAGTGATTTATAAAGCTTGTCACTGTCAAAGCTGCTGTTTGAAAAGATGAATTGGAAATCTAATCCTAGATTTAGTGTTTGTTTTTTGTTTTTTTTAAGCATAACTGGACTACAGGGAGGATTTTAATCCTGATGCAGTGCAGTTAAGTACAATTACCAACAACAATTAAACTGCAACACTTTGGCTTTTGACATCTTACAAAAAGTAGTGTGTAGTCGGCTCACAGCTCAGATGTCTATGAGTTGTTAACAGCTCCAACAAACAGTGATTTTTCCATTTAAACTTCACACATGCTTTCATTTATATAAACATAGTAGTTCATGTTTACAAAACAGATGAAAAGCTCGAGATATCTTAAGAAAACTAACTTCAACAATATTATGTCTCAGTTTTTTCCAAATTCAGATCGGATCACAAACCAAGCAAACACCCCATCAGTGCCTAACATGTGTGTCTCATTGTAAACAATATTATGAAAATGCTTGTGGATCATTGTATAAAAACTATGTATGCAATTAATGTATGCCTCCTTGTCTGTTGTGCATTCAAATATAACAAAACACCGAATTCAACAAACAGTCCAATAAAAAAAAATTCTTGTGAACATAATCATATCTGTTGAAATAAAGGTGTGAACAAGTTACTACTTCCAACTAACTGGGAGTGCGCACAACCTTAATAACATATAGAGACCAAAGTTCACAGGGTCAAAACCTTCTGCTGAACTCCTTTGTTTCTGTAATTCTGATATTATCCAAGTTCACTGAACCATAATGCTGGTAAAAAAAAACAATGCATGCAGTTCTAATTAACATATTGTTAGATCCTGATGGTAGAAGTTTATCAGGAAGAAACAATTTTGTACAAGATGAATAAAGGAATCAAATCAAGTGTTGTTTCTCTTTCTGTGATGGTTTCTGATTTTTAATGGCAGCATAATAGAGCATATGTCTTGTTGGACAAAAACATTTTTGCACAAAAGCAATGAAGCCAAACTGAATGCACCATTGTATGTTTAGACTAAATGTTGTGTTGACATTGCTCAAAGCTCCTGATTGATTTATGGATATAACATTGGAATGCATTTTAAGCAATCAATTCAAACATTACTTAAAAGTGATTTTACTATACAAGTCTACAATTATTCCACACGACAGGCTGCATACTGTCAACACACAGTCACAGTTATATCCTGCGTTCAGGAAGGAGGTCTGTCACACCATTCAATAAACTTTTACAGTAACACATCCAAGAAGCAGCAGATGAACTAGCTGGACCTGCAGAGAATAGCCTCCTTGTCTGGAGAAAAGGAAGAAATTCTTGCGAACATAATCATATCTGTTGAAATAAAGGTGTGAACAAGTTACTACTTCCAACTAACTGGGAGTTCGCACAACCTTAATAACATATAGAGACCAAAGTTCACAGGGTCAAAAAAAATATTATCCAAGTTCACTGTGCTGTAGCTCCACCCAACACGTAGCAGACCCATCTTCCGTTTGTAGTTACACAGTATAAATACACATGAAGGGTTGAACTTAAGCACCTGCATTGAGATTCTTTAAACCAGACAACTGACCTCTGTGATGGCTTCACCAGAACCCCTCAAATATAATGGATACGGCAAGATAATAACTGTTGAAAACTGTCAGAAGTACTGTGATCAGGTGAGTTATCCATCTACCTTTCTCAGATCTCCACAGACAACACTTTGGTCTTCTTCTCATTCTGGATTTGTGGTTGTTTCCTTCATTAACAGGTAATGAGCGAAGTAGAAAAGCAAACAGGGAAGCAGTACACTGAATATGTCGCTGAACAATACAGGATTGAGCCTGCGGGAGGACGAAACTTCCTCATCAAGGTAATGAATAATGTGATTATTTAAAATATTTTTTTTCCTCACTGCATTGTTGACGAAATAAACCTAGGATTTTTACTCCTATACTTGTGTAAGAACACATAACAATAAAGAAACTTATGAACTGAACTAATTGTGACATTGCAACACAAGAACAAGAGGAATATATTTATCTAGATGTCTTGTTTTCCTCTTTGCTACAGGTTCATGTAGGAGGAGACAACTATCTTCATATGATTGTCTACCAACCCCTCCCTATTGGTGGACGATGCTGTACGCTAAGAGGTGTACAGGAGAAGAAGGGATACGATCCCCTCGAACCTTTTATGTGATCACATCACCTGTTTCAACTGCTCGGCGCCTCTTGTCAAATACTTCAATCTAGAGTTCAATGTTTCTTTACAGTAAAGTAAAAGGCAAATATTTGGTGCTCCTGAAAAAATGAATAAAGAAAGCATTAAAAACCACAAAAAAAGATTTGTTGTGATTCTTTCAACTGTTGCTTTTCCTTTGTGGAGCTTTAACATAGAGGCAGAATAAAAAAGGTGAGCAGAAAGACATTAGCCTCTGTCTGGATGCTGTTTAAAATTGCACCATACTAATTAATTGAATTTTCTCATAGACATCAGATTTTATATGGTTATTATGAAAAAAATTATAATTTCCTCAAACTGTAATTAAACGTGTATGTTGTGAATGAGGAATACATTTTTATTTTTTTAAAACCTCCAAAAATTGATCAGTTACTTCTGACGGGTGCTCTGGAGAACATTTCACAAATACTTCTATCTAATCTAAATTTAATCTAAAACAAGGAAGAACACTGACTGAAATCTCCCAACATTCAATGATGTCCATATGCTATATATGTCAAATTTAAACTTTCAAAGCAAGTTGACAAATCAAAGTAGTGGAGTTAAAAAAGTACATTTCCATCTGAAACGTAGTGATTTATAAAGCTTGTCACTGTCAAAGCTGCTGTTTGAAAAGATGAATTGGAAATCTAATCCTAGATTTAGTGTTTGTTTTTTGTTTTTTTTAAGCATAACTGGACTACAGGGAGGATTTTAATCCTGATGCAGTGCAGTTAAGTACAATTACCAACAACAATTAAACTGCAACACTTTGGCTTTTGACATCTTACAAAAAGTAGTGTGTAGTCGGCTCACAGCTCAGATGTCTATGAGTTGTTAACAGCTCCAACAAACAGTGATTTTTCCATTTAAACTTCACACATGCTTTCATTTATATAAACATAGTAGTTCATGTTTACAAAACAGATGAAAAGCTCGAGATGTCTTAAGAAAACTAACTTCAACAATTTTATGTCTCAGTTTTTTCCAAATTCAGTCTAAAGAAGTACATCCTGAAAACATTCACCATTAATGAACTTCATTAATTGAATTTAATGGTGATGTTGCTTTGTTTTTGCTGTAGTTGTAAATAAGCATCCATCCAGGAACAAGTTTGCCATAGCAACTTAGAAAGAGATCACGGCGATGTATCTACAGCTTGTTTCTATCGACACTAGTGGCCAAAAAAAAAAAAAAAAAATCAGTGAATGCACTGAAATGACACCTTGCTTTTACTTCACTTTTTCCTTGCAGGTGCATGTGGGAGGAGATGATCATGTTCACCTCCGTGTCTACGAGAAACTCCTGTGTAACGGAGGAGGCCTGGAGCTGAGTAATATGCAGCAATCCAAGAGCCACCACGATCCTATTGAGTACTTCTGATCGGATCACAAACCAAGCAAACACCCCATCAGTGCCTAACATGTGTGTCTCATTGTAAGCAATATTATGAAAATGCTTGTGGATCATTGTATAAAAACAATGTATGCAATTAATGTATGCCTCCTTGTCTGTTGTGCATTCAAATATAACAAAACACCGAATTCAACAAACAGTCCAATAAAAAAAAAATTCTGTTGAAATAAAGGTGTGAACAAGTTACTACTTCCAACTAACTGGGAGTGCTCACAACCTTAATAACATATAGAGACCAAAGTTCACAGGTTCAAAACCTTCTGCTGAACTCCTTTGTTTCTGTAAATCTGATATTATCCAAGTTCACTGAACCATAATGCTGGTAAAAAAAACAATGCATGCAGTTCTCATTAACATATTGTTAGATCCTGATGGTAGAAGTTTATCAGGAAGAAACAATTTTGTACAAGATGAATAAAGGAATCAAATCAAGTGTTGTTTCTCTTTCTGTGATGGTTTCTGATTTTTAATGGCAGCATAATAGAGCATATGTCTTGTTGGACAAAAACATTTTTGCACAAAAGCAATGAAGCCAAACTGAATGCACCATTGTATGTTTAGACTAAATGTTGTGTTGACATTGCTCAAAGCTCCTGATTGATTTATGGATATAACATTGGAATGCATTTTAAGCAATCAATTCAAACATTACTTAAAAGTGATTTTACTATACAAGTCTACAATTATTCCACACGACAGGCTGCATACTGTCAACACACAGTCACAGTTATATCCTGCGTTCAGGAAGGAGGTCTGTCACACCATTCAATAAACTTTTACAGTAACACATCCAAGAAGCAGCAGATGAACTAGCTGGACCTGCAGAGAATAGCCTCCTTGTCTGGAGAAAAGGAAGAAATTCTTGCGAACATAATCATATCTGTTGAAATAAAGGTGTGAACAAGTTACTACTTCCAACTAACTGGGAGTTCGCACAACCTTAATAACATATAGAGACCAAAGTTCACAGGGTCAAAAAAAATATTATCCAAGTTCACTGTGCTGTAGCTCCACCCAACACGTAGCAGACCCATCTTCCGTTTGTAGTTACACAGTATAAATACACATGAAGGGTTGAACTTAAGCACCTGCATTGAGATTCTTTAAACCAGACAACTGACCTCTGTGATGGCTTCACCAGAACCCCTCAAATATAATGGATACGGCGAGATAATAACTGTTGAAAACTGTCAGAAGTACTGTGATCAGGTGAGTTATCCATCTACCTTTCTCAGATCTCCACAGACAACACTTTGGTCTTCTTCTCATTCTGGATTTGTGGTTGTTTCCTTCATTAACAGGTAATGAGCGAAGTAGAAAAGCAAACAGGGAAGCAGTACACTGTATATGTCGCTGAACAATACAGGATTGAGCCTGCGGGAGGACGAAACTTCCTCATCAAGGTAATGAATAATGTGATTATTTAAAATATTTTTTTTCCTCACTGCATTGTTGACGAAATAAACCTAGGATTTTTACTCCTATACTTGTGTAAGAACACATAACAATAAAGAAACTTATGAACTGAACTAATTGTGACATTGCAACACAAGAACAAGAGGAATATATTTATCTAGATGTCTTGTTTTCCTCTTTGCTACAGGTTCATGTAGGAGGAGACAACTATCTTCATATGATTGTCTACCAACCCCTCCCTATTGGTGGACGATGCTGTACGCTAAGAGGTGTACAGGAGAAGAAGGGATACGATCCCCTCGAACCTTTTATGTGATCACATCACCTGTTTCAACTGCTCGGCGCCTCTTGTCAAATACTTCAATCTAGAGTTCAATGTTTCTTTACAGTAAAGTAAAAGGCAAATATTTGGTGCTCCTGAAAAAATGAATAAAGAAAGCATTAAAAACCACAAAAAAAGATTTGTTGTGATTCTTTCAACTGTTGCTTTTCCTTTGTGGAGCTTTAACATAGAGGCAGAATAAAAAAGGTGAGCAGAAAGACATTAGCCTCTGTCTGGATGCTGTTTAAAATTGCACCATACTAATTAATTGAATTTTCTCATAGACATCAGATTTTATATGGTTATTATGAAAAAAATTATAATTTCCTCAAACTGTAATTAAACGTGTATGTTGTGAATGAGGAATACATTTTTATTTTTTTAAAACCTCCAAAAATTGATCAGTTACTTCTGACGGGTGCTCTGGAGAACATTTCACAAATACTTCTATCTAATCTAAATTTAATCTAAAACAAGGAAGAACACTGACTGAAATCTCCCAACATTCAATGATGTCCATATGCTATATATGTCAAATTTAAACTTTCAAAGCAAGTTGACAAATCAAAGTAGTGGAGTTAAAAAAGTACATTTCCATCTGAAACGTAGTGATTTATAAAGCTTGTCACTGTCAAAGCTGCTGTTTGAAAAGATGAATTGGAAATCTAATCCTAGATTTAGTGTTTGTTTTTTGTTTTTTTTAAGCATAACTGGACTACAGGGAGGATTTTAATCCTGATGCAGTGCAGTTAAGTACAATTACCAACAACAATTAAACTGCAACACTTTGGCTTTTGACATCTTACAAAAAGTAGTGTGTAGTCGGCTCACAGCTCAGATGTCTATGAGTTGTTAACAGCTCCAACAAACAGTGATTTTTCCATTTAAACTTCACACATGCTTTCATTTATATAAACATAGTAGTTCATGTTTACAAAACAGATGAAAAGCTCGAGATATCTTAAGAAAACTAACTTCAACAATATTATGTCTCAGTTTTTTCCAAATTCAGATCGGATCACAAACCAAGCAAACACCCCATCAGTGCCTAACATGTGTGTCTCATTGTAAACAATATTATGAAAATGCTTGTGGATCATTGTATAAAAACTATGTATGCAATTAATGTATGCCTCCTTGTCTGTTGTGCATTCAAATATAACAAAACACCGAATTCAACAAACAGTCCAATAAAAAAAAATTCTTGTGAACATAATCATATCTGTTGAAATAAAGGTGTGAACAAGTTACTACTTCCAACTAACTGGGAGTGCGCACAACCTTAATAACATATAGAGACCAAAGTTCACAGGGTCAAAACCTTCTGCTGAACTCCTTTGTTTCTGTAATTCTGATATTATCCAAGTTCACTGAACCATAATGCTGGTAAAAAAAAACAATGCATGCAGTTCTAATTAACATATTGTTAGATCCTGATGGTAGAAGTTTATCAGGAAGAAACAATTTTGTACAAGATGAATAAAGGAATCAAATCAAGTGTTGTTTCTCTTTCTGTGATGGTTTCTGATTTTTAATGGCAGCATAATAGAGCATATGTCTTGTTGGACAAAAACATTTTTGCACAAAAGCAATGAAGCCAAACTGAATGCACCATTGTATGTTTAGACTAAATGTTGTGTTGACATTGCTCAAAGCTCCTGATTGATTTATGGATATAACATTGGAATGCATTTTAAGCAATCAATTCAAACATTACTTAAAAGTGATTTTACTATACAAGTCTACAATTATTCCACACGACAGGCTGCATACTGTCAACACACAGTCACAGTTATATCCTGCGTTCAGGAGGGAGGTCTGTCACACCATTCAATAAACTTTTACAGTAACACATCCAAGAAGCAGCAGATGAACTAGCTGGACCTGCAGAGAATAGCCTCCTTGTCTGGAGAAAAGGAAGAAATTCTTGCGAACATAATCATATCTGTTGAAATAAAGGTGTGAACAAGTTACTACTTCCAACTAACTGGGAGTTCGCACAACCTTAATAACATATAGAGACCAAAGTTCACAGGGTCAAAAAAAATATTATCCAAGTTCACTGTGCTGTAGCTCCACCCAACACGTAGCAGACCCATCTTCCGTTTGTAGTTACACAGTATAAATACACATGAAGGGTTGAACTTAAGCACCTGCATTGAGATTCTTTAAACCAGACAACTGACCTCTGTGATGGCTTCACCAGAACCCCTCAAATATAATGGATACGGCGAGATAATAACTGTTGAAAACTGTCAGAAGTACTGTGATCAGGTGAGTTATCCATCTACCTTTCTCAGATCTCCACAGACAACACTTGGTCTTCTTCTCATTCTGGATTTGTGGTTGTTTCCTTCATTAACAGGTAATGAGCGAAGTAGAAAAGCAAACAGGGAAGCAGTACACTGTATATGTCGCTGAACAATACAGGATTGAGCCTGCGGGAGGACGAAACTTCCTCATCAAGGTAATGAATAATGTGATTATTTAAAATATTTTTTTTCCTCACTGCATTGTTGACGAAATAAACCTAGGATTTTTACTCCTATACTTGTGTAAGAACACATAACAATAAAGAAACTTATGAACTGAACTAATTGTGACATTGCAACACAAGAACAAGAGGAATATATTTATCTAGATGTCTTGTTTTCCTCTTTGCTACAGGTTCATGTAGGAGGAGACAACTATCTTCATATGATTGTCTACCAACCCCTCCCTATTGGTGGACGATGCTGTACGCTAAGAGGTGTACAGGAGAAGAAGGGATACGATCCCCTCGAACCTTTTATGTGATCACATCACCTGTTTCAACTGCTCGGCGCCTCTTGTCAAATACTTCAATCTAGAGTTCAATGTTTCTTTACAGTAAAGTAAAAGGCAAATATTTGGTGCTCCTGAAAAAATGAATAAAGAAAGCATTAAAAACCACAAAAAAAAGATTTGTTGTGATTCTTTCAACTGTTGCTTTTCCTTTGTGGAGCTTTAACATAGAGGCAGAATAAAAAAGGTGAGCAGAAAGACATTAGCCTCTGTCTGGCTGCTGTTTAAAATTGCACCATACTAATTAATTGAATTTTCTCATAGACATCAGATTTTATATGGTTATTATGGAAAAAAATTATATTTTACTGAAACTGTAATTAAATTCAATTAAAATGAAATCAAAGACGACAAACTTCACTTGAAAACATTTCATTATCTTTAAAAAAAAAAACAAACAACCCAACTCTTACTGTACAATGTTTCTCATTAAAGAAGCACAAAAAGATGACTGTAGCGGTGGTAATGCAACACAATACAGTGATGGAGAAGAGGTCAGAGTGGTCCGGGTGGTGAACAGCCTGCAGACAGCCTGCAGCAGCAAGTCACAGTTTCTGGAATCAACCCTCAAGTGAAACGGCTCCTCTTGTCACACAGAGCTTCACTTCACCTTCGGGGGCGTGTAGTGGATTCGGCACCTTTCGCTAAAAACCTAAACAGAAAAAGAAACAGTGATAAGTAACATTAAGAGGACAGGACATTATTATGGGATTATAGGACACGGTGGGTAAATGATAATAGCGGGCGTACCTTCAGACTTCTATCATTGACGACTTCTTCAACGTTCAGCTCTGATTGCATAAGCTTTAACTGGTGGAAAGGAAGACAAATGGTGCATCATTTTCACTAAAAAGTCTGATGATAGAAACAGCCCACAACCCAAATATATTCAGTTTTCTATCACAGAGGACTAAATAAACCAGAAAATATTCACATTTAAGAAGCTGGAGCAAGAATTTTGTTAATGGTGCAGTGTTTTCCACAGGTTGAGAATTTACTTGTGGTGGCGGATATATGTTGCGTGTGACAGGCGGGTTGAGTAATAAATGAATGATAAACAAAGGTTTATGAATAACAATTTTTTTTGTGAACTAGAGTATCTATATGTCAACGTAAATATTCAAACAAAGAATTATTTACATAATAAAATACATTTTCAAAATATATTCAAGAAATCAAATCACTTAAACTCCGCTTTTCGTCCAGAGCTGTTCCACTTTGGCTTTTGTCATGTATGTATTTGCACCAACTTCCTGATTTTTAGTCCTGAGCATTGGTCAATCCCCCAAAACTATATTTCCCAGAATTAAACCCAGTAGCATCGTTCATCAGGTCCCCATCAACACTTCTTTTAAACTCCACACCTCCAGTCTATAATGAATGCCTTATTGTCACATACATTGAGTCTTCCTCCAATCTAAGACCCGGATGACATCACCAGGATTTTGTTTTTGTTTTTTTGATTTTGGAGTGTTTACATCAGAGCCAGGAGAGACATTATATAATGTAAAAATTCCTACTCCTCATGACGAGCAGATTATGTTTCACACATTCTCACATCTTTGTATCTGAGGCCCTCTAGTATCAGAAAGAGGAATTACTTTGGTCTGCTCCTTTCTGAGCTGTTTGATGAGCGCCAGGTTTTCACTGTCCTTCGCTCTTTCTCCACGCAGTTCTTCCACCACCTCAGATGTCTGGGCTATACAGGACTTAATAGCTTTGTCTCGGTTCAGGTGAGCCTCCATCATCTGTGTGCCACACAAAGTACAAGAAAGCACATGTAGCAAGGTCATTACCATGAAAAAGCCAGGAAATAGGATACTCTCAAGGTTTCACCAGTTGTTACAAAAAAAAAAAACACACACACAAACACATCATTGTAGTCATGATGACACACTCACAGATTCATAGAGTTGTTTGCATGTTTGCGTGGCATCCACTTTGCCTGAGAAGGAGACTGTAGGCACAGTGGTGTTCAGGGCATGGACGATGCGGTCATCTATGGTGCGCATTACCTTTAGCACCTCCTGAGAAACACACAGGTCATTCACAGAGATAAGTAGCAGTTAACTAAAAGCATTAAAGATATGAAGGGCTGCTACAAACAACAACTCAGGATCATGATTGAAGTTCAGACGTTTTTGTGACAGGCACATTGGTATAGTACAGCATTGGCAGTAATGTAGCCGTCATGGCAACAAAGTGAGAAGAAAGAAAAAATCGTCAGATGAATCGATTATGGAAACAATCCGTAGTTGCAGCCCTAAAGCAATGTCTGCCAAGACAAAAGTTCAAAGTTACTTAAAGTAACTTTTAAAGAGCTGAAGATGTGAAGTTATGCACAATGTCATAATTTTGAAAGATAAAAGATTAGTGAAAAGTCACATAAAAGACATATTTATCTTTTATTCCTTTCCCCTTTGTTCTTCGTACAAACTCTGAACTGGGGAAGAATGGTTTCCAGTACTATGCATCTTACTACTGCAATGAACTGCAACACAGCTTGAAGTTAGAGACACTTGAGGGATGTAGTTTCAGTTGCTGCTACTCTTCAGTGTTTGGGACTGTTTGAATAGTGTGTCTGAGAGTGTATGATGATTGTTTTTATATGCAACCTGTTCTCAGGTCTTTTTTTGCAAAAGATTTCAATGAGATTTCCTGAATAAATAAACAATATGATGTATTTTAAAATCTTCATTCCAGACTAACAGCTGTAAAATAAATGTAGTGGAGTAGAAAGTACAATATGTCAGTATGTCTGAAATGAAGCAGAGTGAAAATATAAAGTACTCGAGTACATGTACTTAGTTATTTTACAGAAGTAGACGGAGGAAGACAGTTGAACAGCTTCACCGGGTCATTTTTTATGACATTGATGTAAAGGGCTGTGACACAGACTCTGACATAATGAGGCTCCAAAGATCATAACACGGAAAATAAACCGCACGACCTCCAAACTCGCGGGACGCTGCGGTTTCAGGTCGCTGCAGTTGCGTGACACTTCTGTACAAATCGATGTATTCTCCATTTAAATTACCTGAAACATTGAAAAGTCCTCACAGCTTAAAGTTCCATTAGGCGCCGCCATAGTTGACTGCGGGGTCCTTTCCAGTCACAGCGCGAGGCGGCTGTTCAACGGAGCGCCTGAATGGAATCCGCCTTGGTCAAGCTAAATATGGACATACCCCCCAAATTATTAATAATATCAACAGGTTTGTCTCACCATAACTTAGTTAATGTCTCTATTAATATGGCATCTAACGAATTATTACACAGTGGTGGAAAGTAACTAAGTATAATTCTTGAGGTAGACTACTTGTATTTTCCAGTGAGCTATTTTCTACTCCACTTTTCAGATAAAAAATTGATACAATGAATAATATAACAAGCTTTTAAAATACAACACATTGTTAATGATGAAACCAGCAGTTTCCAACTTGCCTTAAAAAAATGCAGTGTGAAGTCAGGGGTCACAGTCTATGAGTTAATATATAGTGGTTTTAATTAAATAGTGATTTTCCCTCTAAACTTCTCACATGGTTTCATTTCAATAAACGTTCAAATTATTTACTTTTACTTTAATACTTTAACAAATTTTTTTTTTTTGCTAATACTTATGTAATCATGCAGAACTTTTATTTGTTATAGTGTTGTTGTTTTTTTACATTTCTATATTCATACTTTTACTTAAGTAAATAGCCTGAGTACTTCTTCCACCGCTAGTTTTTCCTCAAGGGAAAATGGGAACAAGTCCCTATTCTATCATTGATAGATATAAAACATATTAATAAACATTAAACAGAACTGGGATCAATAAACTCGATTGATATATTTCAATCAGGCTTTCTGTACGGGCTCCTGTGTTTATGTGACGGGGTCCTGTTGAGTAGTCGACGCCGGAGCTAGTTGACATTCAACGTCTGACGGAGAGCCTGAGGTGTTTCAATGCAGTTTCAGGGCGTTTAGATCTTATTTACTTCATTTGAAAAAATAAAAATTAATAAAACAACATTAAAAAAAAATAAAACAACAACATGAATTTCGTCAGATCTCGTCTTTCCATCGGCAGCCTCTTAGGTTCGTATAATCCACTTGAATTTCTATTTTTTCCTTCGATTAATACCTGCGCGATTAATCTCTCATACCACTAGTTACAATACATTTGACATTTATTGCCACTTGTGAAACTATAATTCAGTTGAATAATCTTAATGCCTAACACGGCCGTGAAAGGTGTTACAGTATATTGATGGTCGCGTGTTTGTTCCTGTATTGTGAAATGTCTTCGTAACATTAAAACACTTGACCAAGTTGTTTGATTATGATACGATGCTATTTTTATCCTGACAGTAGACGCCACCTTATCTTTACGGGGTTATGAAGTATCTTGTGATTTTTGTGCTTGTTAAAGGACAGGTCCCCAGTTTTTCATAAAACAACAAATGAATATCGAAACAGGTTTTTCTTGCTTATTTACCATCATTTTATGTCATATTTGACAGTAAATTGAATATCTTTAAGATTTTGGACAGTAAGTTAAAACAAATCAAGCAAACTGTAAACATCGTGGGCTCTGAGAAGTTGGTTCAACACTTCATTGATTAAACAATGGATCAATTATTCTATAATAATTGTTTGTGGTTATGATGCATGTTGTAATATCTGGACAGGTCAGAGGAGCAGACAAGTCAGTGAGACATGGAGCCACAGAGGGATGTGCACTAAACCACAGGAGGCCAAAGCTGAACCTCCTGCAGCTCCAGCAAAAGGTAGTTTTTGGATCACAGATTTTCCACACATGCACAATCCACTAATCAATTCAAGTCACAGATATTCACCACGACCTCTTTGCTATTTTCACCTCTAATCCAGAATAAATATCTGATAAACCTGTAAATTGCTAAATGATACCTTTTTTAAAAGAAAGCTGAGGTGTCAAATTAGGCTACTACATAAATACCAACTTAATTGATCATTTAATTTCGTTAGAAACTATTTATTTCCCTACCAACAAAGTCACAAAGATAAAACATCCCCAAAATGATTATCAGAGGATATTGTACATCGCAGGAAGCTTGTTGTTGTCATAGACAGTGTGTGAAAGTTTGTGAAAGTCCCAAAGGAAAGAAGGACACAGGGAGTCAAAGTTTGGGGTGCTTTTTGTGCCGGATGTGGCTTCACTGTTTGTTTTCCTACAGATTTGTGGACTTTAATGTGTTTTGTTCTCTCTTTCAGCACCTCACCATGTGTTCAAAGTCCCAGGCTGCAACCCCTCCCCGTTGGACAAGAAGATGTTGGTCTGGTCAGGACGCTTTAAGACAGCAGACCAGATACCAGAGTTTGTGTCGTAAGTAGCCTCTTCCTGTTTATACCAGACCACCCAGCACACTCGCGTCCGATTGGCGCTTTGCGTGATTTAGTTTACATCACAAGAACAGAGCTAACTAACTGCTGCTGCGGGTAGCTGGTCGTCCAGGACGGCTGGAGGTAATTACAGTAGTTCCTGGCATCAGGGTGGAGATGACGTTTGATTTGCTGCTGTGATAAAAGACCTGATTGTCACACATACAAACTGCAGACCTCCCAGTACTTAAAAAAAAACCTCCACACCATTTTATACACACTGATTGATGTCTTCCACATTATTCTGTTTTTGATGTTTGTTTTCACACCTGCCTGTGCCACAGGTACGATATGATTCAAGCTGCCAGGAACAAGGTCAGAGTGAAAGGCTGCTATGTGATGATGGCGGCCACAATAGTGGCCTGTGTGGTGATGGTTATCCTGGGAAAAAGGGTGAGTGACAATAGATGAGTGGTTTGTGTTTTAATGAAATGCTTTTCTCCAGTAACTCGGGGGGGTTAGTTGAATTGATCACCTTTTAAAGGGACAGTCCACGCCAAATCAAACATGCGTATTTTATCCTCTTACCTGAAATTTATCCATTTAGATTGTTTCGGTGTGAGTTGTCACGTTTCAGATATTGGCTGTAGAGATGTCTGCCTTCTTTTGAATGAGTTTGGTGGAAAGAAAATAGTTCCCAACATGCTTACAACAAGGTCTGCGGATTATCTTGAGTAACCGGATGATTTCTGGAAAGAGACATTGCTGTTGAGTTTGTAAAAAAAATATAAAAATGCTGCTTTGAGCACAACAACCATCCAGTTTGTATTTTAAGGCAGATATTTCTACAGCTGATATCTTCTAAACTCAGCAATTCATACCAAAACGATCTAGATGGATAAACAGCACTACAGGTAAAAGGGACTTTTCTGACTTAGGGGTGAACTGTCCCGTTCAAGTGAAAGCTGTAGATGTGTCTTTTTAGAGGAAAGAACAAAAAATCTAGATGCTCCCGATGTATTTCAGGGTGAATATCAATATCATCACCTGTATTTTGTTACAGGCTGCTGGAAGGCACGAGTCCCTGATGAATCAAAACATGGAGAAGAAAGCTAGATGGAGGGGGGAATTACAAAATGATAGGGAAGTTACTGTTCCCCTGTCCGAGAAGGCTCAGTAATGGACAACTAGTCCCTACACAACTATGACATTTTCCCTAAATATTGGGCCAATAATATCCCTGTTCCTGCTGTATACTATGTATCACAACTACAGCGCTGTCTAGTTTAGCAACCAAGAGACAACTACGGATTATTTAAGAATTGTGAAACCCAATGCAAGGGTTTATCTTTTGAGCAAATGTATTGAGGGTATAAACTGGTGCCTGTTTATTGAGGAAATGGCACTAAAATTTTTATGGGCAAGGAATGGAAACCCATAATATGACTTCACCAGATACTGTAATGCAGGTTTAAAGTGCCAGTGGATTTTTATATCTACACATTTCTTTCAAGTACATACAAATATGATTCTCAGACTAGACAAGAACTCTGTTAAACAGACTTTCCCACTTTAAACTTGCCTCAGAGGCAGGAATCGTTGTTCTTTCTCTTGTAAAGATGGTACAGTGCTAAAGCTGGCATTCATTCTTCTGATGAGAAGTGGATCATACATAATAACCATATGCACAATGGTCTCTCCTGATAATCATGTAAAGTGACATCTATGTTTGTATATAGTTAGCACCAAAAAAGATCTAAGATTTAATAAAGTTATACTTCTTGGGATTTCTATGATTTAATGATCTGATTTGGTTTAACTGGAACTCCAATTTTATTCAAAGACTATTTAATATTATTTCCTCATAAACATTGAGATTGTGGCTAGCAGTTCTTTTTCACGTGTTCAGTATGTAGTGTGTGTGTGGTAAATGGAGCGTTCAGCTTTCCCCAGAGTCCTAATGTATGTTGTGTGGCAAACTAAGTAGACAGAGTTGTGCTTAACTGTTCAATCAATCGAGAAAAATTAAACTGCAGTCTAAAGTTTTGATCGATTAATCTTTTAGGTTTTTTTTGATTGTGGTTGTTTCCGTCTTCTCATATGACAATACTTATAATTATAATTGCTAACTTACACACAAGGTTCAAGTACTGCCATTTCTTTAGGTATTTGGCATTAACTTGATCCAAGCAAATACATACTCATACTGTGTACTACTAACTACAATGAAGCATATTCACTTAGACATTAGTTCATGAAACGGCTTTTATGCAAATGGCATAACAGGGGACAGTTGCACAAACTCAATACAACAAACAGGAGCTGGTTATCTCTCGCAGAGATATTGACAAACATAAGCAATGTAAAGAAGAGGACTTGGTAAACATTCAGTTTAGCTAACTAAGGTGATCACCAGTGTTTTCAAGTTTTAATCTGGATTTTTGTTGAAATTATCTGGAAGGGTTTCTGTAGAATAAGGATTATGGCACCATCAGTAACATGAAAGATGCTAACCCCAAACCAAAACAAAAAAACATGTTTGTTTGTTTTTTAACCTATGTTTTCAAAACCCAAAAGCTGATTTATGTGTCACTGATCAATTCAGAAGATACTACCTGAACATGGGTTTGGAGAGCCATGTTTTAGACTGCTCACAGCTACATCGCCAATTTTCTGTCTGATTGGTTGAACTTAATTAGTCATAATGAAGTTGTTCGAGCTTTGCTGAGGCAGCATGATCTACTGATTGTAATTAGTGTGCTAACAGTTTCAATTCACAATATGCTTGAGTCCCTTTGCGAGAGGGGTAAACAGTGAAGTATGTTGTAATCCTCGTCATACCAGAAGGGGAACAAGGATACAGACCACTACCTCTTTACACCCCGCTTCCTGAGGAGGGAAGAGCCGTGTCATCAACCAATTAAATAGTTAATGTAGAAACTATGATATATTCTCAATGAAGAGGCATCAGTCCTGAACTAAAGTGCTGCAAATGAAATGAAATGAAATTATGGTAAGATAATAAAAATTCCCGCTGGTCTGCTGCTGCACAGATTCCAGGGTTCAATAGTCTGTTTTGTCTTGTCCAAGTCTGTCCAATTGTCTCAGTGCGAGGGAAGACTCCAATTTCCCATGGTCTCATGGGGTTATTCACATCACACCAGAGGCAGGAGGCAGTCAAAAAGCTCTTCAGGATGGAGCCTGTGCAGGTGGAAAGTCCTGTTACTGGAGGAAGGAATGCATGATATGAGATCCTAAGAGGGAACGCAAGCAGCCTGGTTTGTCACTGACAAGCCCCACCCCTCAGCGACACAGTCAAGTTCCTAATTTGTCCATCTGTGGTCACTTATCCAATGGCTGGAGAGTGGAGGTGAGGGAACTGACCTTCAATTTTTTTTAGTTTAAGTGCCTTTCGTAGAGGTCAAGTGAGTCCTTGAGTCGGGACTGGCCACATGGCCCCGCTGTGGACAGTTCAGTCCAGTGACCACAGTAAAACGTGTGGTCAGTGTCTCATGGTCAGTCCAGTGTTTAGGTTGGATCATTCTTCTCTATGTAAGTGTGTGTATATATGTGTGTGTGTGTGTGTGTGTGTGTGTGGAAAAAAATGTTTGTCTGTCTTGTGAGTCATTAATGCTTCAATCAGACAAGCTGTGCAGTCCTACTATCTCCCGCAGGGATCGCCAATCTTCGGGAAGGTGGGCGGACTTCTTATTTGGGACGAAAACCAAAAAATAAGATGCGGATGGTGTTACAGGGACAATCAGCAGGGTACCTTTTGGGAAGCAGTAGGAGATGCTGGAGCCTGAGCAGGTGGTTGCTGAGGAGTTAGATGCAGAGTTCAGCTCAGCGCAAAGAATGATGAGTAAAACCTTCACAAACTGGCTGACAAGACTGCAGAACTTGACCCACGTTGGACGTATGCACACACGTGCTCCTGTAATATTACATTTTTTTCATAATCATGATAATGATTAAATCAATCTCTCTGACAATGAGAAGGGAAGGAAGGGGGGACCCTAGGGTTGCTGTCGTCTGTGATCACAGCAGTGAGCAGAGAGTGAGAGAAATGAGCGGCGGTGAGGATGAAGGTGGAACACGGGAGAGGATTTAGCATTATAGCTGGAAGCCTTCCATCGGGGCTTCGCACTGCTGGAAGAGGAACTGCTGCTGCTGCAGGTCGACAGCTGGAGCCAGAGACGGGTCCTCGTCTTCAGTGTTGAAGTAGCGCTCGATCAGGTCGAAGGCTTTCTGGTAGATTTCCTGGTTCTCGTGTCCCTGCAGGAATTCCAGCTTGTCCAGACCTGATGGAGAAGGTCAACCGACAAAAATTTACTCTTCAACAATTTAAAATATTGATTAATCATTTCAGTCATTTATCAAGCAAAATTGCCATATATCTGGTTACATTGTGTCAAAAAAAAAGGAAAACACACACACATATACAATAATAATATATATAATAATAATAATATAAAAATAGATACGTTAATGAAAATAAATTAATTGCAACTCATTAATTCATGTGGTAAATTTTAGTAGACTATTATTCATAATATGCTCACGTACCATAGGCCTCTTCGATGAGTGCACAGTAGGGGTTGATGCCTCCTCCCCTCTTGGCCTCCAGTTCTCCCAGTCGCAGGATGTTCTCTAAGCCATTCAGAGCCACCTGCACTATTTTGGAGTCCATAAGCGTGAGCAGGTCACACAGAGGTTTTATGCTGCCAAGTTCCACTAGGTGCCTACAGGGGGCAGTAAACACACACAAATAGAACCATGTTATTACTGTACAGAGCAAATAATTGTCTTTGGTCTATAATTGATACAAAGCATGTTCAGCAAACTGCAGATACTTCATCAATAAATAAAACTACACTAGAGTCATCGTACTAGTAATCGCTAAATTTTCATCGGACGATAGCCGACAGGTTACGAGACTGTCAACCTACTGCCTAAATAGATTGTGTAATTAGGAGTAATAGCCCATTTCCACTATGGTGTAGATCAAATTTTTTAAATAGTCTTTTCAGCCTTAAATCTACCTTTAAATTAAGTGGTGCATTTGTTTAAGGTGCTAAATACTAGCGCTGTATTAGTTCTGATCTGTGGATTGACAGAACGACTAGCTCTTATCACTGATATTTTTCACATCCTCTATGAAGGAACAAGCTACTGTTTATTGGCTGTTAGATCTTGGTTCAGGTATGTTTATGTCCCTCAGTGGTCTAACCTGATCTGCTCTGCAGAGCCCCCTGAGGTGGCATTGGTAATGGCCCAGGCTGCTTCCTTTCTTGTGCGAAACTCTGCTACTTGCAGGATAGTGATGAGAGGAGGCAGCAGACCTGCATCTATCACCATCTGCAAAGAGAGGGAGAAATTTATTAGATGAGTCAACTTTAAAATTCTCAAAACCTGTGAGTAAACATTTTCCACGTTGTTTACAAAGAAATAATACGCACACACCTGTATTTGTGCTCGGTTCCCTGCGGTGATGTTGGAGATCGTCCAGCAGGCTTCCTTCTTGATGGACTCCTTGGGGCTGCTCAGAAGGTGAAGCAGGGACTGCAGCGCTGAACAGTTTAGGATCACCTGAAGCCAAAGCACGCATTAGTCAGAAACATTGAATTACTTTTCACCTAAGTAGCATAACTTTGTGTGTTTGTACATGTTCCCATTACCTGTGTCTGTAAATCATCTCCAGTGACTATGTTACCAACAGCCCGCAGTGCAGGGGATACAACCTTATAATCAGAGTGCCTGGAACAAAACAGAGTTGTGATCAGTGTGTGTTACATTATGCTTTCTGTTTAGCTGCTCTATGCATGGTATTTCATCACATGTATCCTGAACAGAGGTTTCCAAATAAAGGAAAAGTATTTTCTTGCTTGTAATGCAAATACAGTTGTTCAACTACAGTTGGTCAAATTTAACTACTGTTGGGATAATATTCATGACAAACCCACATCTGGGCTGCCACATCCAACATAGCAGTGACAAATTGTGCACATGAGTGATTATGTAAAATATAGTTATTGGGTGTTATTAGCTGGTGTCAGAGTATGGCTTACATTTTCTCCAAGAATATCTAGTAAGTATTATGTGTTTAAGGCTTACATCAATAACTCCACTAGTCTGCGACAGACTCCTGAGTCAATAACAGCCTGGATTTTGTCATTAGGGCCATCAGATAGGTAGGATAGTGCCCAGCATGCGTCAGCCAAGATGTCTGTGTCATTGACAAACAGCAGCCAAGAGAGCACACTGAGACATGGGGACACCTGTAAAACATGGGGGCAAAGAGGGGTGGTGAGAAAGAACATGTTGGTGTTAAGTTTAGTGGGGGGTTCCCAGTTTATATAAGAAACATATAGCTTGTGACCTTGAAAAATGAGATATAATGTACTTAATAATTGTGAGAGGTGTACTGTTGCCATAATGATATATTTATCTCGGCAAATCACCTTAGTGAAGTCTGGAGGTGGGTTCTTTCCTCTGCACAGGTTTGAGAGTGCCCATACTGCATTCCTCATCATTGTTAGACGATTCTGTTTAGCCAGTAACCTGCAGAAAGGTTTTATACAAAGCATGTATTTAGCAAGGATACAGAATCTTGTATTTTTACAAGACTACTCTCTATTTCCAAATGTCAGTGAGAGAGAATAAGACAATGTGTCATTGAGTTGCTACTTACTGCACCAGGGAAGGCAGAATGTTGCAGTCTATGACAAAGTCTCTGCACTCTGTGCTATCTCCTGCTATATTTCCCAAAGCCCACACTGCCTGCAGGGCAAATAAAGTATTCAAGTCAGACAACATTAAAATGTATAATCTTCATTAACAAGACTCAATACAGGATAACAGACTTGCAAAATGTAAGTGGTATTCTATTAAAATGTGAACACAACCTAAAAATGTTTTAAAATCAATATGCATCAATGTTTTAATGTTGAGTCCTCCTTACTTGTTCCTGTACATCTTCAAAATCTGAGGTGAGCATCTCAATAAAAATGGGCACAGCTCCTGCTTGGATGACTACCCGTGTCTGGTGAGATGTACCTGATGCAATGTTGGTCAACACCCACGCAGCCTCAAACTAAAACAATATTCAAAACATATTTATTAATTACTTTATGTTGGTCACAGGTTAGATTTTTAACTATTAAATGGTCTCCTACTGTATGACACACCACACTTACAAAGTATCTGATATTCAGCACACACAAAATGAATTAAAAACTGCAAGAAAATTTCATGTCTCCTCAGTTCAGTCATCTTGTGCAAACCTGCACTGTTACTGAGACTTGTAGGAAATGTACCTGCAATGTGCAGTTTTCTCTTCTCTTCAAGAACTCAACAAAGCGTTCCACCACCCCTGGAGTTGCAATGACTTCATTAATGGGTGGGTTTGGTTCTGTGTGAGACATAAAGTAGGAATAAGCAACAAGGACAACATTTAATACAGCCAAACTTATTATGGCATTACAGCAAATATTTAAAAAAAAAAAATTCCTCAAATATATATTAAAAAAATAAATCACATATCAGAGTCAAACTGTTAACACTGAATTTTAAGTTTATTTACTATAGCACATTTCACAGAGCAGTGTCACAGAGTGCTTCACAGGAAAACAATAACAAAAACAGTAAATACCAATAAAACATAAGCAAAAACAAGGAAATAAACAAACAAACCTGCTGTCATAACAGAAATCAAGCTAGAAAACCCTTACCTTTAGAAAGGAGTTTCCTAAAGCGCTGAGTTCCTATTAGCTGCTGCTCAGGAGAACTGGAGAAGATCATTTGAGTCATATCGTCAGAGATCACCCCACCCTGTACAGCACAGAGATGGAGATTTGATAAAGCAAATGAAACATTGTCACATCTCACTTGATCTCCCTTGGTGTAGACATGGACTCAGACCTGAATCTCAACAGCCACATTAAGACAGTTAGAAAGTCAGCCTACTACCACCGGAAGAATATGTCAAGGGTTAAAGGACTTATGTTTCAGGAGGATTTGGAAAAAAAACTTGTCCAAGTATTTATCTTCAGGAGACACGACTGATGTAACAGTGTCTTTACAGAGCTCTCTAAAATGCATTGTATGGTGAGGATCTTGTTTACCATCTCTGACTAGTTTGATGTTTCTCACCGTGAGTGGGTCCATGTTGTTAGCCTGGGACTCCAGGTAGCCGCTATCGGCCATCCCCTCGTCCTCCAGGATACCATCATCCTCCACTGTGGCAACATTCCTCCTCTTAAACAGCTGGAATATAACAGTGCGTAAATTAATGATTTGGGTCTTTCCTTATTTTTTTACATTTTGCAACAGTGGCCTGTACAGAATTGTCACATATCCTTCACTCCACAGTAAAGCAGCTTAAAACCACTGCTGAGGAGGTCTAAAGTACTGTACTCCCTCCACTCCTGGCTCACCTGTTCGTCCTTCTTCTGTTTGCGGAGCTGCAGACCTTCCTCTTCCCTCCTTCTTCTCATCTCATCTGTGTTGAGAGACTTGTTCTTGTAGCTCTTGAGTCGTGCATTGTCCTTACCCTGACTCATTGTGTAGCCTGGAGAAGATGCATACATAAAATCGCATAAACTATTATGTACATTCAGCCATATTATGTTAGAATTAGCTATTAGGGCAGACTTTTCAGATAATCAAGGCAATAAACAAAGCTTTCCGCGCAGGTATTGAAACTTGAAACACGGCTAACAGAGCTAAAGGTTAATTTCTCTCAAGAAACACATCAACAAATAAGGGCATATAAGGATACTAGCTAGCTAGTTAGCTTCCTATCTATTAACACTGCGTGATTAATACGCGTTCAAACATATATTACAATAAATATTAAGGGTGCTGCTCCCTTTGGAGTATCACAAAGCAGGAAAACACACGGGTTTACACTGAATAATATACTAGATACTAAGAACATATCCGTTGTTAGCATAATAGAGTAGCTGACGTAGCTAACACCGCTGAAATGCAGCGTTAACCGTTAGCTCGAGCAACAACATCAAACCGTACCAATAGTTTTCATACGTCGCTGACATCGATAATTAGACTCTGAATAAGACACGTTTCGACACAGAAGCTCCTAGATATGTGTAATTATTGTTATCTGACCTGTCAAATTGGGCTCTGTAATCCCCTGATTCGCTAGGCCGCCGTTTCTACAGCCGTCGCCGGTACGTTACTGCGCATGCGTGATGTTAAACCACAGCTTCCACTCTCCATGATGTAAACATGTCGTGTTTTCACTCCCTGTGAATGGGTTTATTTTATATTTCACTAACAAACGGTTTGGTAACATATCGCTGACTCTCGATATCTCATCTGACGTATCTGTGCAGAAAACGACTAAAGTAACTTAAACCGCATTTGTATCTGCGAAACAAGAGCCAATACTATCAAAAACAGTGGCAATGATAACTTCGAGGGCTTTTTTCTTTTTACATCTGTCGGTCCTTTTAGTTCTGCAAACAGAGAACAGGTGTCAGGTGGGATGTTGGTGAAAGTTGTATGAACCTTTAACTCCGATACATGTGTGAAGTGGAGACGCGCCGACGCCAGAAGCCATCAGGTAGACCGATGGCTCGTCAGACAACAACATACCACGAAGCATCAGAAAGACACTGACATGAACAGAATGAAGGCCAGTGCCTATAATTATAATCATCATCATACATATTCCTAAAAACAAACGTTACAAACAGAAAATAAGATAATAAAAAGGCAATGTGAAAAACACATAGGAAGCTTTATTTATACTCCACATTTCATACACAAAACATCAACAATTCTGGTCAATATTTTGTACATTTCATTTCCTTATCTACTATTTAAAATTTAAGCTCTTCTCACTTCTGTCTATTTTACACATTTTTACTGTAAAAAAAATCTTTATATGCTATTTAGGATTACTCTAATTTTATGTATATTTATGAATGTGATGCACAACAACATCAAGGCAAATTCCTTGTATATACAAACCTACGTGGCAGTGAGCCTAGTTCTGATTCTCATGTGACATGATCAACATCTGTACCTCTGTGTGTGTGTGTGTGTGTGTGTGTGTGTGTGTGTCAGACAGTGGTCATTTGGGGATGAGGTGTGTGCTCTGACCATTCAGCACCAACAGGTGCATTGTCTGATGGGGGACCCATATGTATGACCCCCTCCAGTCACCCACATAGCCTACAGTAGACCTTTTAAACACCACCTTTTAAAAGGTCTATTCACTTTGTTTAATGTATCATATGTTTGTTGTGTTGTGACCAAGTTACAATCTAATCTAATGCTAACGTGCATCATCCAAGTGGTGCTGCAGTTTGATATTTTCTTGCTGCTTGTGTTGTCACTCATCTGAATTCATGTTACAAGTTTGTCTTAATGTCAACTAGCATTTGATGCAATAACTGCAAACAAAAACTATGAACCAACTAAACTACTGGTTTAATTTAGGGCCACATTAACATTGATGTTCCAGCTGAACCCATGATAATGCACATAATGACACATAACAAGCAGGCTTGGATCAAAGGTGATCTTCAACACTGCACAATCCAAACACCTGTCATCTGTGTGGGACACCTTTGAGTAAACTTACAGCCATCAAAATCCAAACGTTGTAGCACTTTAGGGCCATTTTTCAGACGTCTACAAATATGCGACGTGCAAACTCTGCGCAAACCCTTCTCCAAAAATGACAGCTACGCAAAGTCAAGTCTCGGTCGGGGCCTCCCTCATCGCTGATGGTGACTGCTTCGACATGTGGCATGACTACATGAACCTGGGCCGACTGCTGAAGAAGCTGTGTGCTGGGCGTGAGATGGACCTCAGAGACACAGAGGGGCCCAAGAAACAGGAGAAGGAACCGAGGAGACGCAGACAAACCTCTCGGCCGGAGGACTGCAAGAACTCCACAGAGCTCAGTCCTGTCAGCAGCCTGTCGGACACCAGCTGCAGCGGGACGTCCTCAGACTACTGCCGCTTCTGCAAGCAGAACGGGGAATCTGCAAGAGTGTACCGCTCACACAAGCTGAGATCAGAGGACGGGAAAGTCATCTGCCCCATCCTCTGGAACTACACCTGTCCCATCTGCGCGGCCACCGGGGACCACGCACACACACGCCGGTACTGCCCGCAGGCGCAGCGTCAGGAGGCCGCGAGGATGCTGCCAGGGTCCCGCTTCTGAGAAGCTGAGAATGGACACATTGAAAGACTGTAAATAATTACTAGAAATGTTTTGGTCACGTGTTCATGTTTATGTAGCTAGGCTGTTTTTGGTTCATGTTTGACTAGTTGGTCGTGCATTAATAATATGTTGCTGTCACTGCATGCTTGCTCTGCAGTGGTTAAAATAGTTGAACTACAAATAACATTCAAAACACATGTTATCAAACTTTTCAAATGTCAAGTATCAAAACTGTAAACTGTAAACATAAAGCTTTCTACTTGTATATACATTAATAAAAAATACATGTGAAAAGTTAAGTGTTTTTTGGTGTTGCCTGTGCTGTTTACATCTCATTGTGACAATATTTACTTGCATGGTGTTTATCTACATCTGCTCTCCAATGCCATGTTATATTCCATATAACATTTTCTAGATCAACCACTGGCAGCAGGCTAACATTTCATAGTGGTATCAAGATAAAGTTCAGCAAAGTTGACATGATTCATAAACTATTCATATAAGAATAAACTCTGGTCACACCTGCGCAGCCACGAACTGATATGATTAGGTGATAAAATGTCAGTTACCAAACAGGTCTGCTGGACAAAGTCTGCCTTTTGTAAATGTTTATAATAAACCCCTGTTATGCAGCAAAACAGTTATGCACACAAACGGTACGTCAAAAGTTTCTTTATTTGTGCTGATAATGGCACAGTTTGTACTTTAGACTAAACAAATGTATCAACTGGTTGTTTTTCTACATTATAACATTTATATGTTTGATTTATAACGCTTGTGTTTTTAGAGAAGCTGCATATTCACAATGGCAACACAACATTAGGCTTCTGATTGTCATCGTGCTGTCATTGATTTTCTTCATCATCACTATGGTGTTCATTGCTTTGGCAGGACCAGGAATATGTCAGTCCAAGTTTCAATGCAATTTATGTGATTTGTTTTGTGTTGTTTATATATATATATATATATATATGAAACTCTTACATCCTTTGACATTTCAACATTATTTTATTATTTTGGAATTAGCCTCCCCCCCAGACCCATTTTTGGAAATCACAGGCAACATTTCAGATGAGTTTACAACCCAGATCACACCATCAGGATGGATCTTTACTATGTGGTTGATCATTTATGTCTTTCTGGCTTAGTGTATGCTGTAATGAATGATTCAGGAGTGACCTGTATGTAAAATGTTGAGTGTTTTGACAGGTTTTATGATTCACTGCACTATGAAATGTATACAAGATAAGAGGCGCACGTGATTCGAGTGGTCATAAAGCATGCACTTACACAACTAGTCTATTCTATATAATAGACAGTCTTCTTTCCCCCATGTACAGTTGCTCTTATGCACACAAGGAGCGTCAGAAAAAGGTAAGGTTTTTTTTACATAGGTATTTCTTTTAAATTTGTGCTTGTGCTAATGCTATGAATTTGAATTCTGATTTTAAGAAAGCTGATAATTTGTGAGAATGATTTTACTTGTGTAATTATCTGAATGGCTTCTGTATGTGTTACACGAGGTGTTTATCATCATTTCCCCTGCATTTCCCATGTCCTGCCTGAGGACACTCCAACAACAACAACAAAAAAAAAAAAAGCTATTCATGAGCACATTTTTAATCTCAAAACAAATGCTTTCTCTTTTTGAATGTACTAAAAAGTTTCATTTATCACAGTCGACCGAAATGGGAAAACATGATCCTGGACGTCTTGCTGCGATAGTGGTGTCTGTTGTCAGCTATGCAGTAAGCTTGGTTTTCAATGGACTGTCTGTAGTTGGGATTGGTAGGTCAACATTTTGTGGATCATTTGTTTCTTGTGTTACACCATTAAGAAATCACAAAGATTAGTTGCATTCCTCTCATACACTTACTTCCATTTTCCCTTTCATATATAGGTCCTTTCTACACCACTACAGGCAACGTGTCTGATCAGTTCGACACCCAGATCACTCCTTCAGGATGGACCTTTAGTATCTGGAGCGTCATCTACATCTGGTTAACTGCAATGATTATCTACATTGTGACAGGCCTTTGCAGAAGGTTGCAATCCTTTTCATACTTGTTTAAAACTTTAAAAGGGGCCGTATCGTGCTTTTTGTGATTTTCTATCATTTATATACTGTTATGATGTCTATGTATTACAGGGTCAAAATTCCAAAAGTTGAAGTGAATGCACATCAAAAGTCAGGGCTGCTATGAATGCTTCCTTTACCATTACTTCCCCATCTAACCAACGTCAGATTGTCTGTTATGTAGACGTTGTTGCATCTTTTGCAAACTTATAAGCTGATTGATCAATTGTTGCTCTTTCTTCTTGTAGGAATGGTTATGGCTATGTTTACTGCAGCCCTGCAGTGTTGCCTTATGGATTCTTCATTAGTTGGTGTCTCAATCTGTGTTTCAATATTGCTTGGCTGCTTGTTTGGGACAGAGGGTACGTTCTGCCTCACTCACAAGTATTTTACATCGACCATCATTTTAAACTGTAGGAGCTAAACAGCATAACGAAACATGTTTTTTTTTGTTTTGCTGTTTTGCCCTTTACTATAGGGTGATGATTGCTGCACTCGTCTTTCTCATCCTGGTCACCGGCACAAATTACTCTTTGATAAGCTTTACCTGTCATGGACTCCATATTTATGGGGCCTGGCTCAAAAAATATCATAAAGCAGACCTGTGGCTCCTCCGTGTGTTGGTTAGTATGACACGCAAACAGTGTTTCCATTGTTAAGTAAGGTTTAATGTTGCAGCTTCCAGGTTAGATACTCTGTAATCATCTGACTGAATTTCACTAACAAACCTCTATATTAAACATTACTGCTTTCAGGTTCAGAATGGCGTGATGATATACACAACATGGACAACCATTGCCACTTTAATCAACCTGACCATTGTACTGACTTATGTTGCAAAGATGCCCCCAACAGATGCTGCCACCATCTCATACTCTATGTTGACTGTTATATTACTTGTGTGGTAAGTGCTCTTCATTTGGTAGGAAGTAATATGTACACAAAAAAAGTATGTCAGTGGGACTCTAACGTAATGTCTATATACTCTGCCCTTCTTAGGTTTATAGTGGAAAACTTTGTCCTTGACAAACACGTGCGGTACATCCTCACCATCTACCCTGTTGTGATCTGGGCTCTGTCTGGAAACCTGGACAAAAACTATGATGCTACATCACCTAGTCGCAATGGGATCTTCATTGGTAAGAAACTGAAGACAACTCCATTTTAATTATATATGATAGATAGATGCTAATCTCTACAATCAGCATCACAGAAATGCATCATAAAATGGTAATCTGTACTTAATCTGCACTAAATAAATGTTCCTCTCTTAGCTGTACTGTTGGCTTTAGCCTCTGTACTGTTTGTCATACGGATTGTTTTGGTGATCTGGAGACACATCAAACAGCCGCTCTACACAGACATCAGTCCTGAGGACGTGGAACCGTCCAGGATTGCTGAGAAGCAGAAAAAGATATTTCGCTGAACATTTTTTTCAAAATGTTTGCAAATGAACACAGCTCTGTGTTACGTCACGTAAATGGTTTTTCTTCCATTTGTCAAGACACCATTACAACACAGCGTTGTGAGGGGTGCGTATGACATGTTATCATCTACCCTAATCCCTGTCAGTATTCACTGTATATTTAATTAACATTTTCAAAGGTTTTTGTTAAAGGTTTGTTTTGTAACATGTTGCAGTAAATTCCAATGTTGATGTTGGTTTTCTCAACTTTACATAATTTATTTTTGAATTAAAGTACTCATCAGGGTGGACAAAATATTTGGAACACTTTTAATATAATGCACTCTGCTGTTATTTTTGCCACTAAACTGGAGTCAGATTTCTTGTATGTGTACATACTTTGCTAATAAAAATGATTCTGATTACTTGTCTTTTGGGTTAACATGTTTTCCAAACAATACACAGTTGGAGGTTTTGGAATGAAATAGCAAAAAAAAAATCTTCCTATTAACACATATATAATAATAATAAGAAATAAAATAAAATGATTAGAGAGGAAGTGGATGGAGATTCTGGTCTCGATTATCTATAATCCCTTTGAATATTATTTAAAGGAGACGGGCATGGGGAAAAGTTTGTCTACGTACTGACCCACACTCCAGTCCAGTAGGTGGCGGTAACGTACCTATAAACTGGTTGCCATCCGCCATATTAAAGTTTTATTCCCTGAGGACAGTCTTTCAGGCAGCAAATATATAGTAATCCAGGATTTTGTCCAGCAAACTTTACCTGTCAGTTATTTACGTTTATGTTATACTTAACTCTGTTTTGCATTTTCAAGGCAAATGTTGTGTCTTAATGTCTGCCAAATTAGCAACCGTGCTGCCTGAAAGACTAAGCTCAGGGCATTTAGTCACTCCTCCTTCAGAAGACTGCGCGGGTTAACAGCTTCATTGTTTAAATTAAGGTCCGGCCTGAGCCTTCTCTAGTGTTTTGCTAACGTTAAGGCTAACGCTTGGCTATCAAGTGAGCGAAACAGCTTTGTTAAGCAATAACAGAGCGGATACAATGAAATGCACTCTGGGTGCTAACCGAAAGAGCAGTTATTAAAAACGGAATGATAGCAGCTAACGTAGGTTAGTTGTTAGGTGCCGAGTAGCCGACATTGGAGCTAGCTATCGTAAACACTCCCCTGCGTTACTGTTAAAAAAGGATAGCTAACATAAATGGAGACGAAGTATCCCACTTTGGTAAGATTAATGTTGTGTATTTACTTTTTTGTGTTTGTGTTTTCTGGTGTGTGTCTGAGAAGTGAGGGCTGAACAAACAGAAGGTAACGTTACTGTTAACGGCTTTGTAACGTTAAACACTAACACCGTATGATACATCAGCCCTGCAATAACACAAGGATATACTGTTTAGTGTTTGTTTAAACTATGTTATAGACGTGTTTATTTAACTTCATAGTCATTTCTGAGGTTTAAGTTAGTTTGTGTTGCTGTTAAAAATCCACTATGTAATACTGGGGCGTGTTTGTTTTGGTCCAACCAAGTGGGGCAATTTCAATAGAGAATAGACCGAACCACACATTTATGCTTGTTTAAACTAAAAAAACATAAGTGAGTAGTAGTCAATAGTAATACAAGTAATATATTGTCTAGTTTTACAGTAGAGACTGAATTACAGTAGACGCTAACTAACTTTATCTCTACTTGTTGTTTGTTTACAGAAGAGGCCAAAGAGGAAGCTCTGCTATCCCATAAACAAGGACAAGTAAGTCTGAAAAAAAAAAAACCAAAAAACTTTAATGTTTCAAGAGGAATACCTTGCAATTCACAAAGCTATTCGAGTGCTTTTGGTCATGTTTCTGTTTTTATATGAGCAATTGTGGCCGGTTAGCTCAGTTGGTTAGAGCGTGGTGCTAATAACGCCAAGGTCGCGGGTTCGATCCCCGTACGGGCCAAGTAGATTTGGGGCGGCAGTAGCTCAGTCCATAGGGACTTGGCTTGAGAAACCGGAGGGTGGCGGTTCAAGTCCCACATGGACCAAAATATGGAAGGTGGGCTGGTAGCTGGAGAGGTGCCAGTTCACCTCCTGGGCACTGCCGAGGGGCCCTTGAGCAAGGCACCGACCCCCCAAAACTGCTCACTGGGCGCCGGCTTGGCGGGCTGCCCATCACTCCACCATCTCTCTCTCCACTTTGCATGTATATATGCCATCTGCCTGTACTGCATGTCTGTGCCATTGCATGTGTGTGTGTATAAATGCATGTATGAAAAAAAAAAAAAAAAATAGAGTGATAAGTAAATTTCCCCATTGAGGGATAAAATAAAGTATATCTTCTTCAATTATCTAAATAAATGAATGAAAATATAGAGCTAAAACTTAAAGCAGTTGTTGCAGGTCACTTTATTGTACTGGTATTTATGAATTTGAGATTGAGACTTTAAGATAAACTTCAGTATGTTGTATAATAGTTATTTCTACATAATAAATTATTTATGTTTTGAATTATACAATAGTCTGCCAGCCACCAGTTAAACCTGACTTTTTGTGTTTTCAGTCCATCTAAACAATGGGCAGGAAAGATGTCATTGAATGATGTCAGTAAGATGTTTGACGACTTGGGTGAGTGTGCGTGATTAATTTGTTTTATTTGTTTGGCAGTTAGTTTTGCATTTTCTTTCCTGACATCATTATGTTCACCGACGCTCTCCTTTTTTTCCAGATCCAGCCTCACGTGATGATTGTGATGTACTCTCCTCACCTCTACTGCTTGATACTGAGAATAAACAGGCGGCTTCAGCTGTTCCACTAGAGGGACATCTAACTGAAAAACTTCCAAGATGTCAAAAGGTAATGTACAGTCAGTCTGTACTTGACAATGATTTTGCTTATATTACTAGTCACTTCATTAGTCACACTTTTGTTGACAAAAAGGATAGTTTAGTTTAGATTTAGTTTAGATTCGTTTTCTTTTTTGTCATGTGAAATTCAATTCACTTCATTTTCCTGGCATTTCCAAAGTTTTCTCAGAACTGCATGGTTTGTTGGATACAAGTGCCACAACTAGGTGTTTGCAGACTCAGCAGCTCTAGTGTATCTGTTTGTGGTATTCGTATGCCTTACAGAATTAAACTAAATTTTTCTATATTGTGTGTGTGTGTGTTGAGCCATTGAATAGGTGTTTTTTTTTATTCTTTAGGTTGCTAAAGATGTCCTACATCCTGTAACAAGTTCAACCAGTCCTAATCTGGACATCGGTAAGAGACTTTGCTTACACATTCTTCATTTCTAAATTCAAACATGATAAGCAGTTTTTACCAAAAGTTGCAGGTATTATGGAGACAGATTTTTTATTTCTTTTTTTCCCCACTGCTTTGTTCTTGCTAGTGTCGCTTGCTCAGAGGAAACACGAGTAGTTCCTCAAAAGGTTCTTTGCACAGAGTGAAAGTTCCTGCAGTCGAAATGCAGCTTTAGGTGTTCAGAACCTTGTTCCTTTTGTACGTGCAGAGGTCTTCTGTTTTGAATTTTGTTGCTTGTCCTTGTTGTAGATTTGGAGATCCCATTTAAAGGACATGGGCCAGTGAAGACCTCAAGCCCTATTGAAGGGGATATTGGTGCAAAGGAAAAGGCCAGTGAAAAAGACCAAAATGTGTCCCCAATCCTCCTTTTCTGTGAATATGAAGATCAAGAAGAAGCAATTAAAGAGCCTCTAACTAGTCAGAATCCCCAGTGCAATGGGCACACCACAGAGTAAGTAGTCTTTATATATATTATGCTTTTCATGTTAAATTAATTATTAGAAATGAATTCTGCACACACTGGTTTTTGCTCTGAAAATGAACACTAACATTTCACATCTGTACATTTCCACTAGTTAATCTACAGCACTATTTCTTTTTATAATTTCTCTTTCCTCCAGATGTGATAATTTCAAGTTTGATTCTCCTCCAAGTAAGGTTGTTATTAGCAAACCCGAGTCCAGTCACAAAAACAAGGTGGGGGCCTCGAGGTAAGTGGCTTTTCAATTCTCAACATAATAATTAGTTTGCTGTAGGCCCTCAAACACGGCATCAGTATCTGATGTTGTATCAAAGTACATGTGAATATCTACTTATTTACCTTCCTCTGCAGCAAAGAGAGTGAACCAGGCGGTGAAAAAATGTCCAAGAAATCTCAAATACCTGTTTTGGAGGGCAAAGGAAAAACACAAAGGTAAGAAGGGATAATTCTGTAATGTTTAGTTATGTTTATTTAGTTCTCTCACTTCTGATCAAGTGTGCTAACAATACAGGATATTTGAAGTCTATATTGATATTTGAGAATTTCAAAAAAAATCCCTCCAATTTGCGTGACAAAGATGTGTATTGTGGTATTTCACAGTTAAACAATACATTTTATAATTAAATATGATGGTGTGTGTGAAAAGTAACTGGAAATTACATTATTAGTGCTATAAAATTACAATTAAGAAACTGTGGAAATCAAGTAAATAAGTTAATGTTTCTTTCTTTTTGGTTATTACCAGGCAAGAAAATACAGACCTACCTGTTTCAGCAATGAGGCAGGAGCCTAAAAACTCAGCGTGTGTTGACAGGGAGCCAGCAGCGGAGATGTCCACCTGTGTGGGAAAAGAGATGACAGCTTTTCTGCAGAAACTTAGAGATGCTGGGAAGCCCAAACCTGCAAGGTAAGTTTATATAAAAGGACATCTAACTAATTTGATGTTGTGATATTAACCAGGTAAAAATGACCACAACAGACGTATGGTAACAGAGTCATCTGTATTAATCCTGCACTTTTGTTGTATTTTAATATACAAACAACTAATAATCCATTCATTATTATTATTTTTTTTATGTTCCAGAAAGTTGCCATCACCAGTAAAAGCACCTACATGTCTGCCTGAGCCAGAGGACGAGTTTCTGATCCTGGATGATGCTGCACCTTTTCGGTTTTCCATCTTCAATAAAACCACTAAAAAGAGTCAGAAGCAGAGCAAAACCTCCAGCTCCGACAAAGACAGCTCAACAGACAAGGGGATGGATGGTTTTACGTCACAAGAGACACAAAAACAGCAGGAATTGAACCAGGCGACCAGAAAAGTTAAGAGTCCGACTGTCAGTCAGAAAATGAAGAAGAAATTGAAAGAGAGAGAGAATGAAGTGACGGAAGCCACTCCTGATCTTCCTGCAGTTGACTTGGTGAAACAAGATAAACCAAACAAAAAAACCCAACAGCGACTCAAGAAGGTACAATCGAAAGAGAGTGACATGGCAGTGGACAAACCTAAAGACGCAGATAGCAGGGAAACAGATGTCTTCACCCCCCCAAAAACCCAGAGGTTGTCTGAGATAAAGAGATCACAGGCTTCAAAATATGAGCGAAAAAATGCCAAGACTAGCAAAGCTAAATCATTAAAGTGGACCAGAAAAGAGATGCAGGGATCTGATGGCGTAAAAGAGACGGTGAAGGAACAAAGGGGCAGTGAGGAACATGCAGCTGTTCAAGACCTGGGTTGTCTTTCAGGTAAGGTTCCCCTATGCTTTAAATCTCTCTCTGAATCTTTACTGCTGTTTTTAATCATGTTTGTTAATGTATATGCATGTTAATGTAATATCTATATTCGTGAATAGAACAACTGTTTCAAAAATGGAAAATAAAAGTTAAGTAAAAACTCAAAATAAATGTTAAGAAAATACATTTTTAGTGATTTAGTAAAAAAGTTTTTTAAGCATCTCATTGATCATATAGAGCATAATCAATTATTTTCCTGTTGTCCCACAGACAAGGAACTCCAGCACAAACCTGCAGCTCAAACAGTAAATGGAAAGACCAAACAGAACAAACAGTTGGTTGTTTCTGAGGGGAGTTCGTCTGACGATGGTCAGGTGCTTGGGAAAAGGAAAAGAAATCCGCCTGGACAGTGGTGGTTGAGCTGCCCCAACAGCACAGAGGAAAGAAAGACAGAAACAAACAACCAGCCTGATCTAAAGAGGTCCAAACAGAACCGAAAGAGTGATGGACTTTTAAAGCAAAGAAATCACAACACAAATAAAAAGAAAATCAAACAAAACAAACGCAGAAGTGGAGACAACCCAGACAAGATGAAAGCAACAGTCAAAGAACTTCACATGGTCAGTTCAGAGCAGATTGAAGATCAGGAAAAACAGCAGGACGTCTCGGATCAGGACATGGATCCAGCACAGTCCAGGCCTTTGGTATTTCTACACAGAGACGACAGCTTCAACTCGAGTAAGATCAGGAGGTTGTTTTGTATAAACATAGCTGATTTTTAATTAAAATATCTACCTCATCTTCAGGCATTTTCTCTTCATTGTTTTAGCTGCGTACAACCAATATTGCAATTTTGTAAACAGCATGAAGGTTTTTAACTTAACCATATGTGATATTTTACAGGGGATCAAATATTTCCGAGAGTATATAATCACAGCGCTAGTGAAATAAAGCCCAGCACACTGGCAGCACCTGCGTCTCCCAAGAGACCTTCGGAGCAGCTCAGTACTCCAGAGCGAATTAAACGGAGAAGAAGACCTCCTGGTACATGGTGGGAAGTTAACAACATGCCAGAGGACATGGTGGGCATCTCCTCCCAGCCCCAGCAGCTCAACCCCAAACCGACCAAACCCCGCAAGGGAAATAAAGCACGGTCCAAACAAAGCAGATCTCCTGAACTCCGGTCTCTCAAAAAGGGCAACGCTGCAGTCTCGTCAAAACCACCGGGGGGAGCTCCTGTAAACCATCTGGAACTGAGGCCCCTGTTGGCTTCAGAGACTGTCAAACCCTCTCGGGCCACATTTAAGGACATTGCTGTACTCAACAATGGAGGTGCAGGTCAGAATAACAGACGTGATGTCACCGTGTGTCCTGCTGAGGGCTTTGTCACTGACTGTCCAACATTCAGTAAGACGAACAAAGACATTCTCAGCATGGATGCTGGTGAATTTAATCATGAGAGTCCACCGGCTAGAGGGCGTCCCAGCACGTAAGAGAAAGCCTAAATGTTTTCACTTTTAACTGTTTCCCTCCTATTTTTCATTTTAAAATGTGTGTTCACCCTTTTTTTTTTTTCTGCAGGTCTACTGTCTTCAGAAGCGGACCATCATCCATGATTGAGCTGCAACAGTATGAGGAAAATGACGACATGGGTTGGTTTTAAAATGCATAAAAATAGAAAGTCTCAATCATACTTTTAGATTTTTTTAGTTTTGCCAATTTACTTTACTTGATCTTTATTTTGACAGTTTTTTCTTCATTTTGATGTTTTTGAAAATGTTCTTGTTAAAACTGTATGATTTCATGAACCAAAGTGTAACTTGTAAGATAAAAAAAACAAACACTTTGATAGGAAAGCCCGTTCCAAGCAATTCCTTTTATCAATTAATGTTATGTTACAAAATAATAATTACTACAGTGTAATGCAAATATACTGCAATAGAGCAGCAATTAGAAATGCAAAAATGCTAGTGGCTTAAACGAAAATTAATCTGCAGCTATTTTGATAATCGATTGCATTTTTAAATGATGAATCAGATGGATTAATAATAAAAATAATCATTAGCTGTAGGCCTACTAGTGGCACTATTTGTCCAATTCCAGGCTTCAAGACTGGCTTGTCTGTCACTTACACACTGCATTAGATTAAAATATGTCAGTATGAGTGAACAAACAGTATTGGTTTAATGGACTGTTAAGTGTACAGCAGCATAATCAGATGAGTATTCAAGAGTAACATCGCTTCATTCCTGCTGTTTTGAAAATATAACAGCTGTAATGGCTTTGCTTAGTCTAGCTTTAAATTTTATTTATCTCGCCAGTGGGAACAACAGAAGCCTAAAAAAATGTTTATTATAAACACTGGAGAAATAAATGTCAGTGTGAGGTCATCCTCAAATATATAATATAAAAATGCCACATTTGACAATTCTGTCAGGCCCAAAAGGTGAACAACTGCATTGCAATATTTACACTGTATGCAATATGTACACATTTCATCTTCTGTGGTGTTTGAAAAACGCAGCAGGTGGACCTTTGACACTCATATCAGGAGTTGATTGTTTTGTTTTCTTTCTTTGTTTCAGTTCTTCCTTCATCCAGAGTTGTCTGTTCTACGCTCTCCGTGTTGGATCTCTGTGCTCCTCCTCTCAAACCGCTCATCCTACAGGCGAGGGATAAGGTCAACCTGGCAGAGTGGCTGAAGTGTCTCTGGCCAGCCACTGTGAATAGTAAGAAAATATAATGACTACAGATAGATAGATAGATAGATAGATAGATAGATAGATAGATAGATAGATAGATAATACTGTAATTTACACAATACAATGTTTCTCAATGTGTAAACATATTTTCACATGTTTTTTTTCTGAAACACAAAAGAAAGATAAAACGTGGTAGGTTATTGATCAGAGCTATCATTGAATTTCTTTACGGCTTGATGTCCTTGCAGAGCAAGCTGAGATCACTCCAGACCAGTTTGATTGGTATTTCTACCAAGGCAGAGCGATCGGCTTCCTGCAGGACCTGCAGTGTGGATCCTTCGCGAATGGAAAGATCCTGCTGGGCTCCTACATGAAGAAGCCTCTCTGGGTGGATCACAGCGCTACAACAGTCAGTAAACCTCTTATTTTCTCCTATTTCTCACATGAGATTATGTTCTACTCTTGTCTTGTTATATCACCTGTTAATCTGTTAATTTGTTTCCTTGTGTTTTTGAAAGGTTTTCAACTTATTAACTAGCTCTGTGAGTGTAACCATCGACTGCAACGAGTCCCGTTTCAACCCAGGACAATCTTTTATGGTGCAATGTGGTAAGAATGTGATATTACATGTATTAAGATTTTTTTTATTTCTCCCTGAGATTTATTATGGCACTACTTTATCAATTGTGATCACATTTCTTACCTAGAACTCTTTACTGTAAACGTATAGCTTAAGATGTATACCTATGAACGCTATTATCTTATTGTTGCTTATGAATGTTACTGTTGTTCAAACAGGACATGCCTACAGCATCCAGAACCTGGCTGCACAGCCTGCAGTTCTTTACTACACCAGGATACTAGCGGAAAGTCCGGACTGAAGTTGTCCGCTAAATGGCAGCAGAAGGGTGTGGGAGGGGAAAAAGAAAATCATATTATGTAAATACTTGAAATGAAACAGACTTACTTTCTGTATTACGATGTTAGTTGTAAATATTAGTCTGTTTTTTTAAAGCATGTGATAATATTGAAGGTAAAAATGACTTGTAAAAGCATTCTGTGCATTTTGCTATCCTCTGTGATTGTGCATGCGTTTCCAGGCTCCGAGCTGCAGTGTATAACTGTACTACTGCCTACTTCTACAGGAGTAAGGAGCTGTCAGATCTGATTTGATGTGCTTTAAATGCGAAACAATGTCTTCATTTGCAGTTCATTTTGTTTGGACTATAAAATAGCAGATTCATGTGCTAATTGCTAATTAATAATCTCTGTTTGGTTATTTGCAATGACTAAAAAAAACTATATAGCTACAATTTTATATTCATTACTATATATGTCGAATTTAATAATTTATCTAATTATGTCCACAAATGCACAAAATTAGTTTGTGAAAACTGAGCTCAACAGACATTGATAATTAAGCGATATAGTTAGAGCTTTATAATAAGATGCAGCAACTAATGTTTGCTGCTTTGTGTCAAAGCTTTTCACCAAAACTCAAGGTTTAGGAGAGCTGATGATGTTTGGCGTGAGGGTATAATAATGATTGCAGCTCCGGTAATGTTAAAAAATGAATGACCGTCAGGAAATAACATGAAAAAGTCATGACAGGCGTTTAGCCATCTACTATTATTCTGTCCTGCTCTCTGCTAAGACTAGAAACTTCATGTCAATATTAAACCTGGGAATATTTAAAATATTTTTAAAAGGATACATGGCTAATTGCAAAAGAATACCATACTTTAAACCTTTTTATGAGAGCTGCAATGATTAGGCAATTAATCAATTGACTGAAAATTAATTGGCTACTATTTTAATAATCTATTAATTAAGAAATATGCCCAAATTCCAGCAAATGTGAATATTTTGTGAGTGTTTTCTTGCCGTTGGGTTGTGGACTGTTGTGTTGGTCTGGACAAAAACTTTATAGTAATTTCTAATATTTTCCACGTTATACACAACTTGGAACTCGCCCTTCAATTATTGCGTTAAATATTCTGTGCAAAATGCAGCACCACACAGTTAAATCTAACATGTATTAACATAAATACTTGTAACATAAGCAAAACTTTTAGATAATGAATACCAAGGTTCGAGGTACAATAAAGTCCCTGGTGGTTTTCTGCAGTCAAAAAGTGAATCAATGGTAAATGTTTATTTTGTTAAGGCAGAGACCATTTACTGACCTAATTCATGGGGCCTGAATTATGTCTCTGCATATGAATCTCTCGCCACGTTATACCGTTAAATAGTTGATGCCAACATGTCTCTTGAACAAGAACCTTCGGATCGGTCTCTGATATTTGAACAAGCCTCGACACTTTACACAGTAATTTAGCTGTTAGTTAATAATGCAAGATTTAGGCTACATATTGTGTAATTAAGGTAGTCCAGTTAAAAGTGCTGGTTACGTTTCTCCAGGCTACAACATGTCCATCACTGAGACAACCCTCAGACAGAGCGACTCAAATTTACCTGGTCAACATTCATGACTGGAATGCAAAACAAAAGAAATTGAGTGTTTTCATCCAGCATCAGTGACACTTTTTGTCTTCCTTTTTTTCATGAGCTACCGCCTGCTAGCAGATACTAGGATGTCAATTTAACATTACTACTTAATGTGTCTAAACAAGATGGTAGATGGCAATTAAATAAGAATATACTAAACATGTTCTCAATTATGTTTAAACCTGTGTAATGCAACACTGATGTAATGTTAAGGTAATTATGTTTACACAATTTCACTCTTGTTTTTCATTATTGTAGCTGATTTTTATAAACCATCAAAGATGACAGATATTTGTACTTGTGTGTATAGGTTCTGTTAAGTTCTGTTTGCCTTTGACCCAGTCATAATCTCAGAGCATGAGGCAATCATGAGGGGTTTCAAATGCCTCTACTACTCAAGGAAGAGAGAGCAAGCACACCATACTAATTATCCATCTCCTTTTGATCTAAAGTGTGACTACTTTAAAAAGATGAAGGTAAATAATTATCATGCTACGGTGTTATTGTTTCATATTTTCATGTCGTCACTGCAAATTAGCACACTTCAAAATCTCATAATATTTCATCTATATTTAATCTCATTCACTTTTAGATCGGAAAAAAACAACTACCGGTCTCGTTTAATAATTGATAAGATTTCGGAGATGTTGGCCACATTGATTGAGGAGCAAATCCTCCAAGACATCCACTCCTCCGTGGCTATCGGGCTGGAGGAGATGAAAGCACAGACGACTGTGAAGAAGCAGCTGGAGCTACATGCCAGGTATTATTCAATTGAGAGGACAACAACTAATGACTGAATCTGTGTAATATGTCTGTGTTTAAGATTATTTTTATTTTTTAATGTTTTTCAGATGGACAATGAATGTCACAGATGGGAAGGCAGCTATCGTCATGGCAGCTATAAAGGAAATACTGCACAAAAAGAAAGTGTCAACCCCAAAAGCTCTACGGATTAGGGATGGATGGAGCTTCTGTAATTACTGGTATGAACTTCAGAATGAACATTTTAACAGGTGTTGGATGTCACTGGGTGAAAAAAAGGTTCACAAAAAAAACAACTATATATTAAAACATAAACAAACAAAAGCAGCACTGAAATATAGCTGTTTTTTATGATATGTAGTATGCTTTTTATCGAAGGAAGTGATTACATAATACTCTTCACTGGTACTGTTTGAAAATCACATTGTTTTCCTTTGCTTGCAATTTGCAATTCCTGCAAAATCACAAACAAAACATCACATAATGTATCATAATTTAACTGTTCTAACATAACATGTTCACAATGACGGTGTTACCATGCTAATGTCTATGCTTGACACAACAAATAGCTGATGGGAATGTCATTAGTTTTGCAGGTATGTGGTCATATTTATGGCAAAATATATGGAAATTTAAGAGTTCTCCAAAGTTATTACAATTCATCCTGCAATGTAGAGCTGAACAAATTTCACGGCAATCCATCCAATAGTTGTTGAGATATGTGTCTGATCACTGCTGTCAGCGGTATTCATCCTCTGGGGACCATGGATGTCTGCACAGAATTTAACAAGTCATCCAAAAGTTGTTGAGATATTTCAGTCTGGACCAAAGTGGTGGACCACCTGAAAGACAAACCCTCACACAATGATCGAAGAAGGGAAATAAATGGGTTTTGTATTTGTCTTTACGTCTAACTTAAATTAAAGTGCAGCTGCAGAATCCAAACCTTGAATAAGTTTGTGTAAGTGGTGAGACAGGCCTGAGAGTCAACGGCCTCATATGGAGCTCAGTCTCAGCCCTCAACCAGCGAAATGCACCTTTTGACTCATTGTTATCTCTTTAATGCATCTAACATAACTATATTTGACACTGGGTATTCTTCCGCCTGCTATCAAACAAGTATCAAACACCACAGGTAGATATGTAGTTAGATCAATCTGAATATTACAAAATCAGCTGGAAAGAAGAATGCAGGTGTGGTGCTTCAAGTCTAGAGATATGAATGACCTTTTATATGCATCTCTCTGTCTAGTAAAAATGGCTTGATGCGGGCAGTAATTGCTATGACGTCTGGTTTGATTAGATTTCATTTGCAAAGCGATGCAATATGACTGAAGAGCTTATCAGCAAACAGCTTTTACTGACACTATTTACTCTTTAAGGAGCTGGAATGTGCACATATTTGATAAATTTCTTCACCACAGATGCTTCTAAGGCAGCGAAAGTAAGCCGTTTTAACTCAGCAAATGTTTACATTTCTGTCCACTCGGAGTTTGTCTTTGTGAGTGTGAATTAAAACAGCAGGAAGAAGCAATGTCGCGCACTAAAACCTGACGGCCAGTGGACACATTCAATAGTCAGTGTATTAATTATGCAATATTTGCCTGTGTTGAGCTTCGCATGCCATGAATTCATTTGTCCACACAAAGGCTATTCAAGTGTCCTGTGATTAGTTTGTGTGTCAAGTTTCCTTCCTTTGTTGAAGTCTGGGGCTGCAAACTACAATGAACTTGTGTGTTGCTCCATGAATCATCCTCTAACAATCCAGGAATTCTTTCAGGTTCAGGCAAATAACAGGAAATGATTTTGTCTATTTCAGTTCTTCACGCCAAGACTGATTTAGGAGGTCATTAAAGGTCTTTAATATCTTCTGATGCGTTCAGGCTCTAGAGGGGTTTTCTGTGCAACTTTTACACACAAATATGCATCCTGAATTAAACATCCTCCTCTTACACTCCAACCGAGCCGCTCTATCTCATTGTCTTGAGGTTACACCCATGTTGACAACTAACAAAAGATACTGACACATACTGTATAGCACAGATTCAACAGTAGGAAATTCTTTGATTAAATATCCACAAGAGTGTGTTCTTGTAAACGGGCTATACGTTCAAGTCATCAGGACAATAAACGATACACAAATCTATCACGAGGAAAATTCATGCGGTGGGCGGCCATAGTGGCTTCATTCAGCCCAGTGTCGAGCTTTTTTTTACAGTTAATTTATTAGCATTTATGTAGTAAAAATCTATCAAGTAAACGTGACAAAAATATATTATTATTATTATTATTATCATCTCTTCTTCCTGGACCACTTTTAATTTAAATCCATGGGGACATTTCACATAATGACTTCTACCTGTCTCACCGCTCAGCCCACACCCTTAATTCAATCCCTTAACATCCACCGTTAATTGAGTCCTGGCCTTCTGATCCTCTATTGCACTTATGATTAATTACCCAGCGGAAGGCGTCTCATAAGAAAAGCACACAGGTTTGATATATGTTGGACCTCGAGTTTCTCTTGAGACTGAAACAAAATAAATTATACAAAGATACAGTGGAGCACTACATTCAGGGTTTGTCTTGATGAGGCTTCTGGGAGTAAAAAAAAAAGTCTTTTGAATCTAAAATTCCAATTATCTTTTGACAGCTGGTTTGGTAGCTTCAACTTTCAGCAACATAATAAGTTTGTTAAGAAATATTGTTTGAAAAAGGAAATCAATGAAAAAAAAAATTACAGATGTTCATGCTTATTTTCTTTTCGTTGGTAAACAGGGTTGATTTAGGGCAACGTCATTTTTTCATCGGAGTGCGGTAACGTTTGCACACACTTCAAGTATCCTCTCTGGACGATTCACTCATTTCCTCTCTAACCTTGAATTTAATCTGCTCCCACTGAGTACTTTCAAAAACGGCAAATACATGATGACAGCCACATCTCCAGACAGAGGCTCCTAACTGCCTGGAGGCAACCTGCCTCTGCAATGCAAAGCTAAAGGTAGAGGAAGGAAAAAAAGATCAGATTTGCAGCTGACTGTGCATTATTTTGCAGCTCAAAAATAAGTAGATGGCTTTTTTTTTTTATATTATTATTATATTCTGATAACAGATCCCATTTTTCCCTGGATATCATGTATTGAAAAACAGGGTCATTATTTTAGAAATAATGAAGTGGAATTACATGACTGATGAATAAATACATAACATGTGAATAAATAAAACATACATTAAAATACAAGATAAATGAATTAAATAATGAATCAAATCCCTCTACACACCTAAAACCGTGACATCCAATCTAAATGTTTAATTAGATTATAAATAAATTTTGTTTCTCAGGTTATAGGTGTGAAAACCCTCTCCGCACTGCCAGGGATAAAATTCTAGTGGATGACTGCTAATTTATTCAAGGGCAATTAAATTTAAATATATTGAGTCAAAAGATATTGCAATAATCGTAAAAATATATGTATAAGTTACTAGCAACTGTTGCTAAATTAGAAAATCAGTAGACCACTTGTGATTTAGACCTATTGTCGCATTTTGTGTCATGGTAACATTCAGAAAATAGTCTTAAAATATATAATCATAAAATATCAAATTGTACCACAGTTGTTGAGAAAATCTGCTGCAAAATAATCATATAAAAAAAAAAAAAAAAAAAAAAAAAAAAAACTCACTGGAGGAACTGACTGTCCAAACTCTTAAAAATAGAATAAAATGAAATAAAATAAAATAAAATAGGACATAACCTCAATGTCTCTGGCAGTAGCTACGTTCCTTTGGAAACATGCATACTATGTGGAAAAAAAACAATAATCTTTTCAGCATTACAGACTAGCTTTTCTCCTACTGCTAATCAACATCAACAAAATGTCACTGCAAATAAATCATTTTTAAAATATCACATAAGTTCACGGTAGCAGTCGATTTCACTGTCCGGGGGTCCAGCTTTTCCCTGCGATCCACGTATTTATAAGATGTGATACAGCCACTTGAACTTTTTCCCCCGCAGCAATTTAAATGATCTACTTTCCCAATCTCTTTACAACCTTGCAATCAGATTTGGTTCCTGGTGGTATCATTGCAGCTGACCCCCAGAGAAAACTTTTTTTTCTGGACTTTTTTTGGGGTGCCGAAGAAAGAAATCTTCAAAGAAAAGTCTTTAAAGATAGAATGTGAGAGACAGATTTAGAGCTTAGTCACAGAGAGAGGGAAGAAAAAACAGAGAAAGTAACAGATTAATTGGTTTTTTTTCTGCTACAGCAGTTCTCAACCATGTGCCACAGACATCCTTGGGATTTCAGTCCAACCACAAACTACACTAGCTGATTGGGTGTCTAATGGTTGAGAAGAACTCCTGTCTGAATCTGGAGTCTCTATTTCTTCCAATTAAACCAATTAAAATTGACTGTTCTGGTGGCATGCAGCCATTACATCCCGGGTTCAGTTTAAGTCCAGAGCTTTCCTGCTTGTCATCTCTTTCCTGGTTTACACCTCTCATTTTAATCACGATCAAGAAAAGCAGAAATACCCCGAAAGTCACCTTTATAAAAGTTAAAGGTTCTTTCCATTTCTTTTTTTTTTTGTTTTGTTTGTAACAATCTGTGTAATCCAACAGCCACACATTTCTCTCCATTCAGTGAGAGGAGCAGATTACTGATGACAGATGCACTAAAGATTGATTACAAACCATTGATGCAAAGTGACAGCCAGTGTTCCCAAAAAAAACCAACTAAACCTAATATTTTGATGTCTTGGTAGACTGATAGAAAACCTACACTATACAGTATGCAACTTAACACTCCCATAATTAAAAGTAATTTAATGCCTGTGATGAAGTTAAAGGGATTGATTCAAATGAATCATAGTCACATCATCCTGCTGCAAAACACATATATGTGAAATTCCTTCTTCACATGTGTAGTGAAGCGGGGTGCATGAAACTTTCATATTGTAAAGCTCCGCGTTTGTATAAGTATAAACTGCTAGAAGTATTTTCTGAGGGAATATGACACTAATACCAGCTCATGCAAGCTTAATTCATCCACAGTTCATCATTGAATGAATGAAAAGTCTCTGTATTTCAGTTCCTATTTATGTAAAAGAAAATGTTCCATGAAAAAAAAAAAAAACAGGCCACGTTTAAATTATGCTTTTCAATTACATGAGCCAATTCAATACAGTTTTATGCAAATTCAATGAAAATTCTGACAAACAGTAAAAAGTCCATAAACTCTAAAAGGCTCCTACTCACTACTCAGTTGATGTTTCTGTCAGGAAGTAAACCACTGTATTTAATAGAAAGGACACGGCTAGTTGGACATTGTTGGACAAGTATTGTGTAGCTAAAGCTTGATATACAGTAGCTTATTCCTCTGTGCCACCGAGCTCCATTGTTGTGTGAGATCTATCCAATGAGCCACATTGGATAGATCTCTGGGGGACGTGTTTCTTTATTACCTTGAACATGGGCTCTGTAATTTTCTTTGAGACAAATCCCTCATACATTGTCCTGCTATAAACACAAGTCTAGTGGGAATTATGTCCATATTTAACTATTTATGCCCAATGCCAATATTCAGTGCCAACGCAGGGAGTAGTAGTACCCCTTAATGCAAGGAAACTAAGGTGTGGAGGTGGAGTCAGGGTGGTGGATGGACGATTAGCAAGTGCGACTTTCATGCATTCTGGAGATCTGCAATCAGCTTTTGCTTTTTTTTAATGACTGTAACCAGGTTTTAGCCCAAGTGTTTATTTGCCGTAACTATGATCTTTTACCAGTTGCCGTGTGCAGATATTGCAGATAAATAAATATTCATACTTGTCATATGACTTTTGGAATACTTTTATTTGAGCCCTTCACCACTTCGCCTGTGTTGCAAGACAGGATGTTCACAGTAGGAAACTGAAGACAGGATGGTCACGGTTGGGTTTATTTCTGGCTACAATCAAAGTTGACACAGCTGGCGCCCTGTGGAGAGATGTTGTGTCAGGAGGCTCATCAGAAGCTGTTAAAGGAGGATGATCCACTCTCTGTCACACTCATAAAGCTACCAATTAGTGTAAAAGCTGTGTGGATCTTCCCTCTTTCACCTTGTGAATGTGACATTTTGGAGTCAGATATAATGGTGTTGAAAAGCAGCCAGTAGCCTCTGAAATGCATCTGATGTCTGACGGAGTAAATGAATCTACAGCAGACAGTGACTCAGCCGGGCTAAGGTACCTCTATCGATTACTCATCTGCATACTGATTCAAGAGCCGTGAGATAACGAACAATAAACTGTCACGTCTAACAACGCGTGTTAAAATAGAAGGAAACAATCGCTGCACTACTTTTAATGATTCATGCAAAAGCAACATATTTAGAGTAAAACAATTACAATAAATGTAAAATACACACTGATAGCCATTATCAATCTACGTTTAGTGCACTCGGTAATTTTAGGATGTTGTGTTGCAATTTACTTTTAACTTCCTCTCAGCCTGCCTTGGCTATATCTATCTATATAGGTAGTGATTTCCTATATTTCTCAAAATTACTTTCGACAACTTCCATTAAAGGATGTCAACTTATTGCCTTCAGCTTACACGTATTAGCTCACCAGGTTTGGAGCAAAATAATGAATTTTTCCACTTCAGATTTTCAGTACACACTCATGAAAGCACCATGTCGTCTGGTTGTGTTGCATAACGCTCTTCTGATGCTGCCGTCACAGAAGATATTGATTTCTCACTGTGTGTGTTTTTAAGGGCACTGACAACAATACCTGACTTGAACCTTCAAAGATGATCTATTTTTCCGCCCACAAAAGTAATCTAACTACTTTACCAGTAATGCAGAAAGATATAGTCAAGAAAGGAGGGGACAGTTCTACATTATCAGGAAGGAAATTGTATTGTTTGTATGTATGTAAAGGTAGACTTCACTTATCAACAGCAGCTGGATTCATTTTCATTCAATTTCCTGGCAAACATCAGCATTCAAGTCACATTACATTTTGTGACAGGCAAAAATCACCTCAGAAAGAGTATTTTCTGCTTCAAAGGATTATTTTATTTTCAGCGTAAACGACTGCACCTTAAATTATCTTTAGATCCTGCACTGATCACTGTGTCTGTAATATGTGGTGTGACGTGCGTAAAAAGGGGTAAATTACACACTAAGCAGTAATTGTATGGAAGGTTTCTTCCTCTGGGTGCTCTAATAGAGGTAACGTAATGACAAGTGAGGATACTGTGCCTTAAACTAAAACTGTAGAAATGATCCCAAATATGTCCTGGGTACTAAAAACAACTCGCACCTTTATGAAAAATGGAAACGGTTAAGGAGGGAAATCTCTTTACTTTACTTTGATGTAGGGCACATTTTTAACTGGTAATATAAGACGGCAGATCCAGTGTGATAGTCCTGAAAATAACAGTCAAACCTTTGTTAATGACTTGGAACAATTTGACTATAGATTTGACACTGTGGGTGGCGTGGCAAAAATGTGATGAGATATGCAGAAAATCTCCCTGTAGAAAGATCAATAGTTATTGAAGAATATGATGTTGCTGCAAATCTTTTGAAAATGAAGTCAAACAAGACCCACTGGCCCAGACGGTCTTAAAAGCCTGTCTTCTTCTTAAAGACTGTGCTCCTCTACTAAAAGGAGTTTTTGCAAGGTTGTGTCAGTTCCTCCTAGACACATGCACAGTGCCCACATCAATCCAAAAAATTTTCAATAATCAGGCCTGTGCCAAAAAAAAATCAAGCACTAGTATGCCAAATGATACAGTCACACTAAGACCACACTAAGTCACACTAAGAGTTCAAGTATTTGAGCTCCAGGAGGCACTATAGAGTCTCTCTGGCAACTAAAAAATATATATTTAAGAAGTCCTTCCTTCAATTTTGCTCAAAAAGAACCAACACTGTTTTGGCTTTTGATAGAAGATACAAACTTAAATTTTCCGCTGTCAGACTTTGTACTCTTTGTGGGCTACAGCGACATCACACAACTTCTGCATTTACCCGTGACAGACAACAATCATTATTCACAGAATAACAGGAGGCTGCTTGTCAGGGAAACGTAATCATGGGTCGTTTAAAGCGTTTAAGCTCACAAGTCATTTTTCTTGTGATGAAGCATCCCCCTCCCCTTGTACAAATCAGTGAACAACACATAGTGGTATAGGCATGTCAGTGCTATTCCTCATGCAAGCTTAAGCAAGTCACATTTGCAAGGTTTCTTTTTCGATAAACCCTACCAAATTTTTTTTAAATTTTTTTTATTGAATGTGATAACCATTTACACCAGGAGATCAGTCAGTCAGTCACCACACCCAAATACATACGGTTGTCTAGAAGCGGGGAGGTCAGTAAGTGCACATCTAATTGTGCGATCACGATTGAAGTGACAGGTAGCTCAAGCATTCTCCCAGCCCTCAGGATGCGCTTGGGGGGGGAGGGGGGGTTGGTAACTGATGGTGATGATGGGTGAAAAGTGGTGGGGATGTGCTAATTCAGCAGCCACATCCGTATGACTGCATACTGCATGTGCAAAAAATGAGAAATGTTCAGAAGGGCGTTTTATTTGAGACGTTACTGTCTAATGTCTTGATGTTCTTTGACAAACCGGTCTGACAAACACCTGTTGTGTATGCAGGGGGGGGGGTTGTGGAAAAAAAAAGGTGTTAGAGCAGGATGAATGTTGTTTCACAGTCTTCAGTGTGCGGAGTGATGGTGTACATGAGTGTTATATGAGCCCTGTTGATAAATAGCGGTTTCGTAGAGCATCAGTGGTTGCGCAAGTTAATGTTCTGTCCTGCTTTGTGAGCTCTGTCATGTACGGACAAAGTGACAGGGTAAACTAAATGAAGGATGGAGAAGAAAAAAAAAATCATATGTCCACAAACTGCATAACCTGATGACTTAATTTACACAGTATAATTTGTTTTTTATTGATATTCTGCTATTGGCTGCAGGTCAGCATGCTGTGGTCTCTGATGTTTTTTTTATTTATTTATATTTTTTTTTATTCAGATGCTGCTTCTGCTGTGGTGATGATGCTTTTTCAAAGTAATGCAGAGCCTGACAGACACCTCTGAATTTCAATTAAATTAATCTGGCTCGCACAGGGTGTTGTGAAAAGTGAAAGGTCTGTTGGACTGAAACCAACCAGAGATGTATACTTAGAAAAACAATTTAAAAAGTTCAATCGGAGATAATACAGAGTGTGACTACACGAGGGGAGGAAAACGGACTCAGTGTTTGTCTGGACAAGGCCTAGAAGAATGTTAAAATATTTTAGGAGTTCCCTCTGTTCAGGGGGCTGTTCTCTGGCATCAAAACAATATTTTTCTATGATGTACTCAGGCTAATATCCAATTGGTGTGACGATGAAAGGCTGCAGAACACCAAAAAAACAGCTCATGTCCTTAAACTATTTATGTTCTTTACATTCATTTTCATGCTCATCGTGTTTTTTATTTCTTTATAAACCTACTCTAAACTGTTCAGCGCAGCATATATAAATATCAAAAACTCAGTAAGCAGCACAGGGTGCCCTAATCATGAAATTGATTTTTTTTTTTTTACATTGATTTTTCTCTGGAGTTAGAAAGATGAGGTAAGCTGTGCTGTGTTAGAGTAAGTTAGTTTATTCACTGAATCAGATGAACCCTTTAATTGAGTTTCTCCAGACACCAACCTTACTGCATATAGCGCATATAGTTACAGTAGGTTGAGGTGAATGTGGTTTTTATTTCATCCAAGTAATATTTAATGCACAATTGTTGCATTGAAAAAAAAAATTATAATTATAGTCTTATTGATGTAATCTTCATGTGAGGAAGAAAAACCTCCTCCTTTATCTATATTTATATATGTCTTAGTTAAACACAGCAGACTTTCAATGAGTAATTTGACTATATGTATGGTATACATCATAAGAAGCTGAGTAAGCTGCTGAACTGTCCAAATAAAGTGTGACTGAATAAACACTTGAAACCATAACAGACTGTAACTCAACCATCTCTTTATCTTTCATTGAAGCGGGAGGGAAGAGTGTGCCAAAATAAACAAACACAAAACATGCTGAAGCTTCATACATGCAGTATGATTACTGATTCACCAGCCTGTTTTCTCATGGTGAAGCCTTTTCCTGGGAAACACCTTGGACATGTTGCTAGCAGTGTTTGACAGTTCTCCTTTAATGTAAAAATATCATTGTTTAAAATAAGCTGACTAATGCCTGTGAACTGGATCAATTCTCAGGATCAACACTTTGACTGACAGAAGCGAAATGCACGAGTTCATTTTCAGTTCAGAGAGTATAAATGTCTCTCTGTAAATCTATTCACTGAGCCTTCGGCTCGCACCAGCTGTCTGTGGCCGGGGCTCAACATGCCTGCAGTCAAAATTGTGATTTTTTTTTTTTTCTTTTTTGTTTGCTTGTTTCCCTGTACTTCCAGCACTGATGTAATTGCACCAGACAAATCCCATCAACATCTCTCCTCTCTGTTCAAAAAGAGAAAAACACTGGACTTTAAAAATCATGGAATATCATCTGACAGATCATACTACTCAAGCTGCACTCATGGATGCAGATGCATATAGCTACTGGTAATTCACTCCACTGGCTTGACACTGAAGTACAGCTGCAAAGAGGCAACAAACAGAAGCCGCAAAAGTGTAATAAGTCCGATGTTCCAATTTAAAGCTGACGTGCATAACAGTGTTTCCACTTACTCTCCTACTGAGCCGTCATGCTTTCTGGACGCGATCGTTTCATGAAGAAACAGTATTCATACTGATGATTTGTCTCCAGAGGCTATGCAAGACAGATGATTAGACTGTTGGAAATAGAAATAGGAAACAACTACATTATACCATTTTAGGATGTATTTCTTTTCAACATGTCTTGAAGGCAAATTATACAAGAGATTATGATGAGCAGGAGTATGTTAGTAGTCAAATATTGATTCTCTTTTGTTTTAGGAATAGTAAACAACAACAAAAAAAACCAAAAAACTAAATTTTTCACGACATTCACAGACATTTTACATCAATAAAACATACAGCAAATCATGTTAGAGACCAGTTTTTAATAATAGACTAAAACACTGATTGATTGAGATAGTCTCAAACAACAATAACTGTATCTCGACGCTTCGTCTCTGTCCATCTTCAGGTATTGTCAGGCCACATTCAGATTTATTGTTTAAAAGTTTAAAAAATCCTTCAACTTTATGTTTTATGAACCTTGTATTGAGTAATTCTCCTTCTCGGTTCTCTGCAGGCATGCTGCTCCTGTTGACTCCCTGCAGTTAAAAAAAAATGTTGCTCACCAGTGGACCTCACCTGAAGATTTCAAATCAATACTGAAGAGAATATCTGATTGCCCTGCAGTAAACAGCACGCTATTTACTAAATTCAGCACCAACCTGACTTAAATACCAGATATCAACACATATTTTCTTCCCCTTATATCACTTTTCCTGACAGTATGTTATTATGTAGTAAATGAAGGCTATATAATTTGGTGATTTTTTTCTTTTTTTTTTTCTTTGTCCTTGTCGGGTTGTTGAGAGAAAAGCATCTGACATAGATGTTTCATAACTCACTGGACAGTAATACCATTTTTATCTATCATCGCTCTGACAAATGACAGCTGTTGAACAAAGACTTTTATTCACCGGTGCAGAGGTTTAGAAATAGACCAATTTCGTTTTGATCCCACGGCAGCTCTTCAGGTGTCCTTGCAGAGCGTGTTAGAGTTCCTGTTAGAGTTAAGACACATGCAACTGTATCTGAATAATAGATTCTTACATTATTACAATAGAGGGACTTAAGTGGAGCAGAGGAAATGTGAGGTAAAAACCTTCTGGCCTGTGCAGCTGTGTGTATATTTTCATTTCATTTAGCCCACGTTCTGGCTTTTTAAATAACCATTAGGTTTCTATAAATACACAATTTTTCAAGTCTTCAGATTTATTGTGGAGCAATAACTTAGAGGGCCTGACTTTACCAAATTAGACCACAACGACTCATGTTGATATAATATTGACATTGTATTTCTGGAGAGAAGTTGCTGCTTTTTGAATGGGAGTCAATTGGAGCCAGGGGATTTTTTCAGAGGTGGCATCTAGCTGTTGTGAGACATTGCACTTTAAGGTAGTTGCAACTTAACACTTTTTAAGTTACTTTTTAAGCAACTGTGAGGTTGCATTTGAGCTGAATACTAACATCACAATGCTAACATGCTCACAATGACTGGCTATTGCCATCCATGCTGCTTCCGTGGCCAAAAAAACACTCATTGGCATGATATGACACTCTTCAGCCTGTTTTCACAGACGGGTCTGATTAGGACATCTCCTGGACGCCTCCCTGTGGAGGATTTCTGGGCAAACCCAGAACACACTGGAGTTATTATATATCCCATCCGGCCTATAAGAGTGCCTTGGGATCCCCCATGAGGAGCGGGAGGGTGTAGCTTTGCCTGTTGCCAAAATAAAGTGGACTCCGAATATGCACTGGTAAATGTGGTGATAACTTAGTGGTAACTGCAAGCACCACAGGTAGGATAAGGAAATGAGACTCATGTGTGGAGTCTACAAATGTTTTGTTGCAAGAATTTACGAGTGTCAGTAATATTATTTTTTTAATGGTAAGAACCTATTCAGACTTGCAGGATATCAAGTGTTGTGTCACCGAAATTGGAATTTCAGGGTTCTTCTACCCCATATTATTTCTTTTTTTTTTCTTTCCTGAGGTGGTGTGAAACCACAGGTCCTCCAATTACGTTTGAAGACCATAACCATTTTTACACTCGAGAAACAATGATTACACTGGGGCGAAAGGTGAGGTCTCAGTGTGAAATACAGTAGCATTCAGCCAAGATAATTTCCCCTCTGGGAGGTAGGAATGATGAGCAGCTCTCTGTCAAAGTTGGACACAGCTTTTTCCTTCTGCTATAGCTTTGCAACACTAATCCACATACAGGACTTGGATGCATTACTTATTTTTGGTGGAGGAGCATGCAGTGACACTGACTTTGTTGATCATTGTTTTTTAAACATTCAAACAAAGAAATACATGCCATCACCTGATCGGGACAGTGGCAGCCATTTAAAAACATCTTGTGCTGATTGCAAATCAATCTCACGCTGTGCTTCTATAGGGTCACTTAATACTGATGTCAGCTCGGCTGATAGAAAAATAAATAAATAAATAAATAAAAAGCTCGCACTTTCCTCCCTCTAGCATCAACAGTCGGTTTATTATAATAGCTTCATGATTGCAAAGTGCAAAATTGTGCACTGAGAAAACTAAGCAGGTGAAAAGAGATTTTGCTGTTTTTCCCTCGAGGAGATCCAAGAGAGGGTTGCAGCCGTTCCATCATTTAGCCTTAGATTGCTTATGAAGTCGAGAGTTGATTGTGTTTGTATGCGTTTTGTCACTTTGTCTGCCACACAGACATCTCTTGTCAAATTTGAGCGGCTTTGGCTTTGTGTTTCATTGTGTGCAGATATAGACATATATCACAATGTATAGCAAGAGTATAAAATAATATATGACAGCTGTTTGGCTGAACCACACGTGGCAGATAGCACATAAAAAATCAAGTTGGCTGTCAGCGTGATTGCTTTCACCGCAAAGCACCTTCCATTACGGCCCCCTTCATGACATGATCCTCCGAATGTAAATGTGAAAGCAATTTCACATGTTGGTTATGTAAAAAGTCATAACAGTCGGATTCAGTAAAAGTTCCATAAACACTCTCAACGTGCCGCGCGTCTGAATTGAATGCCGTCAGATTATAACACAGAGGCTAGAGCAGTAGAGAAATGTTTAAATACACAAAGAGAGGAACTAGTATCATCTTTTATGTTCTAAGAACATAAAATCAGCTCAATAAAAGTTAAAAAAAACTGTGAATAAGTTAATTTAATGTTGAAGGGATTCTCCTCGTGTCAGATCAATTTATAAAACGTTCCCCTCGGGTTGCAGGGTTAGAAAGAAGGTTAGAAATATAACCACAGTAATAATAAGACCAGCTGTCTCCCTCTGTATATGTTCTACTTAATCCATCCCCCAACTTCATGGATGAATAAATATATCCAACAGAAGTCCAAAAGAAAAAGAACACTTTTTTTTCTTTCGTATCATTAAACTTTTTCAGGAGTGGCATCCATCTCCTGCTTCAGTTGCCAAATATCACAAAAAAAACAACCAAATGGCTTTTTCTATAAATGTTTTCCTTTAACATATTAATGAAGGCAGTAATGTTGCACATCCCCATGTCTGAAAAAAAGGCTTACTATGCATACGTATATCATGTTTTCACCTTTCAGCTTGCAGCTGCTGTTTAGCACATCTCCACTAGCAGCCAAGCCAAAGTACAAACCACCTTTTAAGACATGTGGGAAGCCTTTGAGCAAAGAGAGCTTATCCTAAGCGGCCAGACCACGCTAAACGCTAGAAATTGAGGTTTGGCACTCAGACACAAAAACGCATGCCTCCATAACTGACATCCAAAAAAGCCAACTAAATAAGTTCAACTAATCAGTCGGTGCACACGCCACACAGCCAACTCTGCCGTCAGCCATGTGTATGGAAATATATCCCTTTTGTAAACCCAACAAAAGCAGAGATTTTAAGTCCATAGTACAGCAGGGGAGCTTTTACATCAAATGCTGGTGTCTTTGCTACTTTGTGCATCATGAAGCTGGTTGTTTCAGGCCATGAGCATCACCCAGGGGGGCAACCTGGGTTCGACTAAAGCAAAATTATACTACGGTAATCATCACTATTGCTTCCTCTGCTAACTGTGGTATAAATAATCTTTAATTGTGTGTAAGGTTGCAGGGAAGAGGCCCTTCAGGTTGACCACTGATTGCAGCAGCTCAGATAAAAACCGTATTGATACAACAATTTGCCAAAAAACTTGAGCCTGAGAGCTGTGAGCTCCATTTTCTGGGCTTCAATAAGCCGGAGTCGGACGAATGGAGATTTGACTGAAAAGCAAAAGTCATCTGTACAATATTTACAATCTGCCACGATGTGAAGACGTAACATAGATCAAGCAAGATGGGAGGAAAAAAAAAAAAAAAAAAAAACCCTGAAAAGCTCGATCTTGCTGTTAGCTTCAAACTGTATCGATTCAAGTCTTGGCTCAAGCTGTGTTATCAATGCTCTCCTTTGTGTGTCTACTGTTTCGCTTGCAAAAACTATAGCTGCAGGCCTCCCATTCAGTTGTTTTCAATTCAAACCCATTTGTTCTCAAATTCAATTTCAGATTCACGATTGATTTAGCACGTACTTGATCCGAACTGACAATGGCGTACTCATTATTTGTCATTGTTCCTGGATATCAAAGGGATGTTTCTAATGTGAAATATCTTTGTGATGACCAAAAAAAAATGAAGCTGTAGTAAACTCCTCAATTTCCTCTGGCTCTATTCACTGTGACCAGGCTCAGCTGGCTAACATCCCGCTTGCATATCTGTTTGAATTGCGAGCTGACAATGACACTCGCACACATGCTACACTAATGCACTAACCTTCACCTTGGGTTAAGGCTTTTTTTTAATGGAGAAAAAAAGAAAAGAGATGTTGCTGTTGTGCTTTGGTGAGAGGATTACTGGAAACATATTGTGTGTTCATAATAGTTGATGTCGGTCGCTGTGCAACCCCGGTTTCATACTATTAATTGTCCTGTGCTATTGTTTAAAAAAACACACAGCTACATGAAATGTGTATACGCTTTTTGAGAGCGAAGACCTTACATCCATATTTATAATATCCACCTACAAAATCACCTTCACACATTTCTATGGATGATTCTTTAAGATATTACCCGCCTGGCAAAGATGATGAGATGAGAATAAAGAAAAAAAATAATTTGATATTTTATAGGGAGTCCACTGATAATCATCAAAATTTAAAAAGAGATGAGATTAAGATTATACATAAATCCCAATTACTCAATTTACATTATCACGATTTCAACAAGTGGTTCTGAATAGTTCAATATAGAGTTATTTTACAAACCTTAATTTCTTTATGAGTATACCTTTATTGGGTAAAAATGGGTTCAAATGAGATCAAAAATGCTCAAAGATTCTGATAACTGGTTAATTGTTATCATGTTTCAAGCAGAAAAAGCTGCCTGCAATGAAGAATGATTGTTAGTGTTGGGTTGAGGGGCTCCTGGTGGAGGTAAACAATAAAGTAGAGTAGTTTTTTTTTGGTTTGTTTTATTGTGAAATGTTTGAGAAATTGATGTTTGTTGTCATGAAATGGTTCAGGAGGCTACCTCATTTACAGGAACTCGCGAGCAACGAGAGCGATGATTGCATTTTTCTCTGGTAATCGAAGAAAGAAAAGACACAGAGACACTGATACAGTTACTCGAAGATTGCGCCTCATTTATTAACAGTAATAACGTAATTTGCTTTGTGTTCTGTCTGATTCAATTCGTGCACTCATCTTATGCTAAATGCTAAGAAAACAGATGGTTAAAACGCAAGAAAAATGTCTAAACGAGAACCAATAACTCGTGCCTCCGTTTACAGTTTATCCTGCATGTAAATCATTTTTTTTTCGCCCCCCAAATCTAATGAAATCTTCTCAGCCAACACACAGCTGCTCTTTGTTACCCATCTGAGTGGAAAGAGAGGCATGTTGGTTCATGCTGTCATGTAGAAAATACATAGATCATTAACAAGCACAGACACTTCACAAGATCCAAATTTAGATCTTACATAATCATTTTATCCAAATTATATTAATTTGATTCAAGAAGGACGAGGACTGTGCTGAGCGTGTATGATTGCTGAACAATAATGTCATAAATCAAGGTAAAAAAAACCCCCAAAAAACTATTGCAAGTATGTCCTAGGCACAGCGCTGCTTTTAGGCTAAGGGAGCGTTCAGATTAGCTGCTGCAAACAGATAGATGAAAATGATGTATTATGGCAAAATGAAATATTCAAATCAAAATTTGACTGTGAATTGAGGCTGTGACAGAGAAAAGAAATCTGAATGTTTCGTGTTTTTTTTTTTTTTTTCAGTCTCGTGTTTGTGCTGTGTTATGCCAGCTTGTGGGAAGAACATTTCCCATCAATATTAATGGGTGGGCTCATGCAGAGAAATGCCTCGCAGGGTGACCTCAGCCTGTCACAGGGACTGAAGATGAAGAAGTGCAGTTGGTCCAGTCAGCTGTGAGCGGAGGTCGATGAGCAGTGACACAGACAGCATTGAGGGTGGGACTGTGGCTGAGGAAGGCGGAGGAGATGGATGACTGATGGAGCCAGGATGGATGGTGAGTGTATTTTTTGTGACTGCAGGGGGTGTGGTGCAAAGGACTGGGAGATTGAAGGTGCTGAAAAGGGCCTAGTTGATCATTTTATATCCTGACTGAGTGGAGCCAACTTGTCCCTTGTCACTAACATTGAATAAAACCTTTTCTTTGTGTATAAAGCCTCATAATGACAGGACTCAACCTTCAAATGACTGTTGAACAATGTCAACGTAACTCTTTCTTTTTCTTTTCTCCTCTTTACCGGCATGTTTTTGGTGTTTTGTCGATGACTGATAAGGATTCGCATTGTGATTACACCTTCCTCATCTTTATGCATTATCAATTACAACAGGGTACGCCAGTGTAATTTAGATAATGGACTTTTTTTTTTTCAAACTGCTGTTTAGTGGATTCTTCTTTATATGTTTCTTATCCTTGTTTAAATTGTGCTGCTTTATTCCTTAGAAAGAAATCTGGTTTACTTTATATATAAAATAGTATTTTTATTACTGAATTTTATGGTAACACGTTGCTACCGGTGCTCAAACAAGCATTTACTAGTGCACATTTTATAAGCACACCTACTACGAGATTAAAACTCAAAGATTGCTCACATGTCCAGCGTGTCATTAGTTAGCACGCTAAAAATCAGAGTCAGGATTTACCCAATTTAGGTCAATAAAGCACCAACACAATAGTGGGCTAAAGTTACCCAGAAAACCAGTCAAGACATGGGGTTGCTTTGAGACAGTTTTAGTGTTATTTTATTTTACTGTTACTAAAGTTTGTGACATTACAATAATTTTTTTTTTTTTTTTGCAAGATATCACTTTTTGGTTAAATTTGAGGCTCCCAGATTCCCCGGTGTGAACATTTACTGTCACTCCTAATAATCTCCTAATTCGACTGGAACATTTCTGGGACTCATAATTTATTGAGCTGCAGGAGTTGGACGGTTAGTTGCTGTTAGTTTACAGCTAGATATTGTATGTTTTATTATCTGTGTTATTATATGTGGAAAGTGATTAGTATTCGTTTTCTTTACCATTTAGCATAGCAGTATTTTTAATTGTAGCTATGAATAAAACGAGTAACAAAAACATACAGGATGTTAGATTATGTCTTTACATATGTATATAAAAAAATCCCATATTCCCATATTTGTTTATTTTCATCCAAACCATCTACTTGAGATATTTTGTAATTTTACATCCTTGAAGAGGTAGATAAGATGTATTTTTCCATGTATGAGTGTGTCCTCCAAATAAAAAAAAAAAGTATTTCTATCCAATACAATATTTGTAAGAAACCCAACCTCTTCAATCTAAAATTAAATCTTAAATACTGGACAGACATGGAAACCTGGAAATATCCCAACCATAGCTGATCACTGGTTTACTGTCGTCTTGATACATTTTGGCGGCTAAAGTTTGGGTCAAGCTATTGCCATTTCCTCTTTATTTTTTATCAACATCTTTGTTAAAAAGGACTACAAGTTTAACAACACAATTATTCCTTTTTTGGTGGTTTCAAATCCAACCAAAAGGACTACTACAAGGCTTCAGAAAGAAAGAAACTGCTCTCAAGAAAAAAGTAGCTTCTGTAGCTTCCTGTATGTGTATTGAGAAGATTATATTTCATATGTTTGATAATATTTTACATTAAAAACATCTTCTTACTATATGCAACAGTTAAACACCAAACCAAGAACTGCTGCAGGTGTTATGGTCAACTGTGTGTGTATGTGTGTGTGGTTATGATATGGGGGAATGTGGCATTTTATTTAATACTCAAACAAGGCGTGGACGTTGATTCATTTGATTTTTTTTTTTTTTTTAAGATGGCCCTGACAGGAGGTGAAGCTGAGCTGATTATCCAACAACGTGCGTAAATCTCTCCTATATTATTACCACAACCAGTTTGGTCTTTGGGTGTTTGTTACTGGCATCACTAAAGAGGAGTAATTAGTGACCGTACTTACTTACAGGATCCTCGCCGGCAGCATGGCAGCCTGGCAGCCTGGTTAACTGACTGTCTCCTGGGGCATGCGGTACGGAGTTGTGAATGGGCGGAGGGGCGGATACAGTCCAACAAAGCAGCTCTCCTGTCTGCTGGAGGAGCGCACAGAGAAAAGCGCAGTCCGATGGAGAAATGACAGCAGCGTTTCACCTCACACATCTGAACACACACACACACACACACACACGTATACACACACACATACACAGCCTCGCTTTCTTTACACACACACCTTAACACCTTTACGGAAGGAGTTTATCAAGGAGACACAAAGAAGAAAAGTCCAAAACTTAACCCAGGATGGATGCTTTACAGCTGTTCTCTCTGCTGCTGTTCTACGGATGTCTGCCAAAAGTAAGACCTCTAACTATATCATTTATTTTACCGTACAAGACAACAGTCTTTTATAGTGTGTAACGGATAGTCAGTTTAATACAGTCAACGCAAAACAGCACGAAATTAGTTTTTATTGCCATGAAAGGAGAAATATTAAACCATAAATCATGATTCAGCTTGTTGTTAGCTCTAATCTATCTATCTATCTATCTATCTATCTATCTATCTATCTATCTATCTAAGCACCAAACTTGTTGGATATAAAAAAAAAAAAAAAAAAAAAAAAACCTGAAGTGATTTTGATTTTGAATGAACTGTCCTCTCATCTTATTGAACTGTTAGTTTCATTTCACTCAAGGTTATGTTCATTTTATATGGGGACTGGCTTTCTGGTATTCAGAAACATATAATTCAAAACCCTCGTCTGCAGCTGAGTCAGTACTTGTGAAGGTGAAGTTTCTTCAATAGTTGGCAGCAAGACCATTATGTGCTTTGAAGGCAACACAAAATAACAACGACTATATGTGGAAAGTAAGAATTTAAAATTGTCTTGACATCACATTGCTTCCAATGTATGTGATAACCACAAATACCATAAAGACAGTTTCAGTTTCAATCAGAGCTGCAACAATTTATCGGCAACTGTTTTGAAAATCGTTTTCGAGTCACTTTAAAAAAAAAAAAGACTAGTGCAAAAATGTTTGCATGATGTATACTGATTGAAATGTTTATGATGATAGACAGACTGTGTGTTGAGAAAAAAAATACAAAACAAGCTACTGATATCTGGGGAACTCATTAAAGCTCATATACCACCCACTACACGTTTTACAAGTACTGACATTTCATATACCACAGGGTACATTTCTATTGATCCGTTTCGTCCCACAGGTCGTGTCCAATAATGTGTCACTAATCCACAACCTTTCAGTAAATATCTCTGTGGGTTCAAATAATTGGTCTCAAAGCCTTTTGAGCATTGAGACGTGGTAACATGTTATCTTTCTGTATATGACGGTGCATTGCTACAGGGAGTAGCCTATTAGTGTTGAGGAGGCTAGATGTGTAGGCATTCCTGTATATTAAAGGGGATATATTATGCACATTTACATTTACAGGTGTATATTTTTAATCTGGGGAATATCTTTGCATGACTTACAGTTAAAAAAAACAACAACTCCTGATTATCTTATACTTGGTTATCTTGCAGAAGCTGCATCCGTCTACGTAAACACACAGTAGTAGTATGAGTTCCCTTGTTTTTGTTGTACTTTACACCAAAATGTCAAAACTCTCAAATACATCTCTCCAAAATCTGATCTGAAATAGTTGGACAACTAAAATCCCCCCAAAAAACAACATAATATGTCCCCTTCCATGTGTCCTGATGTATCCTGGGACTCAAACTAATAACTTTAAAAGGACTTTGAAGTTTTGTCCAGCCTGCGATAAACTGAAATCATCCATCAGGTAGCCGAGTGAGACAGGGTAAATCTGCTCTAATTTGCCTCAGGTGATTTGTCTTTTCATAGGCTCATCAAGACTGAGGTGTCACCTGCAGTTACATCTTGTTTCTGTTATGTTCATTAAATATGTCACAAGTACTCTGCTTCTGCTCCTCTCATGGTCCACAAATGCTGACAGGGATTTACCGTGCATCTTACCTCCGACCGCTCTGACAGCGATCAGCGATGACTATTTCTTTTTTTGTCCAGCAATAGGTGAAAGAAAAAATGAAAATAAGTCTGAAGAGCTTAAGATGTCAGATTATAATAACGATCATGGCTGCGGGTGGACTTTAGTCTTATGTCTATCAGGGAGACTCTTTCCAGACACGATGGACTGAAAATCTAAGTGACTGTGTGGAAAAAGTATTCCTCCTCACCTCTGACCCCAACTCTCTAACTCTCAGATGTCTGGCTCATCCCAAGGCTTTAGAAAAATCAACAAGATGCGTCATTTGTTGAAATATTTTAGTGGCTTGTACGGGCAAACATTTAACTACATGCATGTGTGCTACATTTGTGTCCTTTGCTCGGTCCTACAGGCAGCTGCTTTACAATAACATCCCCTTGACATGTTTCATCGATATATAGCGGTGTGGAAATGTAGCGTTGAGGGGAGCGCAGAACGTCCCACAAGTGGTTAAAAAAGTGCACGTTAATGGTTGGATGTCAGTGTTGTCTGTTTAACATAATGCAGATGGTAGAGGAGGAGGAGATGGGAGAAGAGATGCGAGGGTACGCGATAATGGCTCCTGCTACATTTCTCTCTCTTCAAATAATACACACCTGATAGAAACACTGTAGCAAGCTAGAAAAAGCTAGCTAGTTGATTAAGAAGTCTGTCAGTGGACTCGTTTTAATAGAAAACCCTGTAAAAGTCTCATGGTCTTAAGCTAGCTAATGCTAAAAAAAAAAAAATAATTATGCTAAAGCTACAGCGTAGCAAAATGTCTCACAGGAAATATTCGTTCAGGCCAATTTCCAACACTCACAGCAGCGTTTCCACAACATCATGTATGTCTTCTTTACAATTGAAAATTTCTGAAGATTTAAGATGCGTCTCCATGGAAACACCCATATGAAACAGACAGTTTTCAAATACTTAGCTATCTTTGTTGTTTGCTAGGTTTAACCATTGCTATAGCAGAAAAACTTTGACCATAACACCTGTTGCTATCAGCGGTAATTTGGCAGGATGACAAAACCGATGAAGTTTCCACTGTGGTTAAGGCCCGGTTAGGATTACGCACGAAATCAATTGGGTTAAAATGATCAATTGAAATGTAAAGTTAGGCAACCTTTGTAGCTTTTATAAAACTGTCCCGACTCGCCGTTTGAAACCTCCCATTGAAGACAGACTCCTCCAGAGCCAGACAAAGCTACGCCTTGTGGTTTGTCTGGCCACACACAGACACGATCTTCTCTTTTCATTTTCCTGTCAGCTTTCCTCGTTTTTTTTTTTCTAATTTATTTGATCGTTATCGCGTACTCAAACAAAGGCGAGACCGGCAGCCATCTTAAATGACAACAATCACTAACAGTCTGGCAGCCATTGTGATGAGCTCTGTGCTAACAAACTATCAAAGCTGGCAGGTATTTATGTGATGTTTTGCTCGTGGAGACACTGTGTGTATGTGTGTGTGTGTGTGTGTGTGTGTGTGTGTGTCCCTAAAGCTTTGCAGAGGCCCACTTATCATGTGCATAGTTTGGGATTGCCATTTTGATTCATTGCCCACTACAGCAGTTTCCTTGGCTTGGATTGAAGTGTAGATATCGTAGGCACGTTTTCAACATGTCTAAATTGCAGACACTTCGTCCTCAACTTTCTGAGCTTGACCGTAAATCACTGTCAGGACCCTTCTCCCCCCCCCCCCCCCCTCTTGTATCTTTATATATTAAGGAATGTACCTCAAATTCAATTGCTCCCATAAATCACGTACTCTGCCCTTCGTTGTTTTGTTATCATTGGTCTTCCTCTTTGTGTACTCTGACTCTATTCACAATATACAGGCTTATGCATGAACTAATAATCTACCTCCATGTAATGAAGAGAGCTTGATCCCAGCAGCCTACAGTACAAGTCCATTATATCATGTCTGTTTTCCCCCCGATGAGAAACTTTGCTCCAGTTCTTCCTTTGTTTATGGAGCGTTATTGGTTTTTCGGGAAACTTCACGTTGGTTGCCGCTGGGTTGCATTTCCCAAAAGCCAGAGGACATGGAAACAAAAAAAACAAAAAAAAAGTTTTACATTTTCATTTCATACTGATTTGGAAATCTGGGTTATTAGCGATTCTTATATATATATATTTCTTTAGCTTTTTTAGTTTGGAGAAAACCCGTAGTCTGAATATTACCATATCTTAATATTAAAAACCCTCCTCCTGGTCCAATATTCAGCTTACAAAAGTGTGATGTGGAAACTTTAACTTTAACTTTAAGTTAACGTGAAATGTGAATTGATTTTTCAGTAAGAAAGAGACTGAATTTAAATATATAGAAACACAAACACTTTTTACTATTTACACATCCAGCAGACATAAAGAAACATAAACATGCATTCTGGAAACGAATGTACGTCTGTTGTTTAATGTCCTTTTAACTCTGTTTGGTCTCAACCGCGTTCAGAGGGAATCAGTCTGTTCAGCTGTGAATCGCTTTCTTTCTGTTTGGTGATGGGCAGGTAGTTTATAGTGGGTTTAGCAGAGTTTATTTGCTGCCCGCTGCTGCTGGATACATCGTGGATGAGAACAGTGAGAGTGATTAAAAACAGTGAAGCTATAAGCCATAAAACCAACTGCAACGAGCTGAAATATGCAAAAGTTTGTTCACATTAGAGTCATTCAAATAATTACAAATATAGAAATACTGATGAGTGCAGCTTTAACATTAGCTCTGCTGTTCTAATGTGTTCCTGGTGGGTGTTACTAACTAACTAAGTTCAATCACTAATTGGGTAAGAAATGTGTCTAGTTTGGTGCTTTTATGTTGAAATGGTTGGTTGGTTTTTTCTCATGTTAATTAGTTTGTGGTAATCTGTGTGAAAACATATCGTTATTTACACCATGTGCACAAAATAACACTTCAATCAAACTTCTATGCTCCCTCCATAATGCAGGCTCTCAATTAAGTAATACTGCAGGTATCTGCCTCACTTTATTTGCAATAATTAATGTGCAGTCAATCAAACTATCAAACTACCTGAGTCTCGGGGCGCCTGGGGCGGTTGGCCCTCTCGGCACAGTTGGTAACTCAATTTAATAGTGGCACAAAGTTCAATATTGATTTATTTTAAATGTAATTCTACATAAATGTGGCCATGTGATATATGTTAAGTCATTCAAAGCAATCATACCTCTACTTGTCTAGTGTAGCAGTAGCTCTATTTGATATTAGGATTACGGTTCTTATATTAAATCATCTTGCACACAGATAGAACAGGTTGTGCAGGCTGAATATTATATTCTGTCTTCAAAAAAGGTATTACCTTCTCCTCTGAGGGGTCTTTTTTTGGACTCAAATCCTCTCTTAAGTGCTCCATTGTTACATTGCTTCACAATCAATTTCATGCTAATCAAAAAAACAAGGTTATCAAAAGGGTCTGACCACACAGACGATTTCCTGTGCACAGATAATGTTAGCAGATTAATCTCTTGCCTCATGGCGGGTGCCCTGCTATTACTTCATGTGTTAGGATAGATTTTCTGCTGTAATCGGTTGCAGGCAAAGACTCCTGTGAGCATAGTTCTGTGGATTATGATGAGTGTCAGGACGACCTCATCCACAGGGGGAAATAAGAGTGATGTGAGGCAATGAGTGAAGCTCTGAGAGGGCAGTGTGGCATTTTAAACTTTATACTGCATGTTTTGTTACGTTTTACATGGATGTTGGCGTTTTATGATGCAGTGTTATTGTCATGTTCTTGAGTCAATATTAGCTCCCATGGTTAATAAACTGCTACTGCAGCACATTCAGCACTAAAAGCTGTTTTAAACTCCCAAAATAGACTTTTATGTGGATTCTTTACTATGAGCCACATATTTAAATGTAATATAAATATAATAAATATAACATATATAATAATAATTTGCTGTTTTCTCACCTGTTTCAGTGGTGAACGTTGTCTCATGTTGTTACTGGTGGTCATGGGGTGGTCCTGTGACTTCGACAGGGACAACCTGATTATTTCAACCTGACAGTGAACATTATTTTCTTTTAACTGTGACTGTCATCCTTCCCGAACCTCAACCCAATAATAGTCATCTGTAATAGTTTTGGAAAGCAATGATAAACTATCAGTTATTCTGCTGACAGGACTGTAGGATCAGGAAACTCTTTTACTGTATGTGTCGTTGGGAAGACTTGCTCTGCTGATGGCTGGTATTGACAGCACCGTGGACAGAATTAAAATTAATTGAACTGACAGTAACCTTGAATCATATTATCCCCCTTTACCACTGGCCTCCTTTTTTTTTTGTGCTGAAAGTTGTCGTTACTGGTGGCGTCCCACAAGGTCAGCAGTGAAGGCTCGAGGCCGGACACACATCTGGATTATTCCTGCAGCCGAAAAAATGCTGCATTCAAGAGCAGTCTGTAGTATCTGGAGCCACTGTCAGCAATCAGTTCTATATGAGGAGAAACTATAGTCGTGTATTGTCTTTCAGTACACTTGATCAACAATGGATGCTTTAACTGGGCCATCTGAATACATTTCTAGTCTTTTGTGTTGATGACTGTGGTACAAGCTGACAGAAATAGAGCAACATTATCTGCTTCTTGCAGAAATCATATTTTGGATATTGTTTTCTTTACTTGTTGAAGTGAGTTCATTCCATCTCATGATATTAGCCCTGTTTCCATCAACCTATATTTAAGTGTCACATTAGAAAAGGTTGATGGAAAAGGCAAAATTTGTGAAAATATATATATATTATTTTTTTTTTTACGTTCACTTGAGGGGGTTAATCCCCTAAATTGGAAATGGAAAAAACTTTTTCCTGATAAGTTCTGACATAGAGAACATTTACCATGATCTGATCCGTTTCCGCTGTTGGTATTCTCATATCATATGCATTTCTTCATCTTCATCTCAGCATAATTTACCTAATTTTATTTTCTCCGAACCAGTTGATGAAAACATGCCTAATTAAAACAGTTGGTTTAAATTCGCTACATGATAATGTGAGAAGATCAACTTTGGACAAAACGGCGGCATATCTGGATGATTGATGAGGATCACTTCAAGACCACAGTATTATTATTACGAAAGAGAAAAAAAAAAGACATCAAGGACCAATTAAATTACAAGAAATACACTATAAGGGTAGAATTGTAAATACATTATGTGATCTTCTCACTCTGACCTTTACCGCCTTGAGTCTTGTAAGCCCTGTAGGTCTGTTAACAGCGTGGAGGTTGGAGCTGCTTCTCTCTCCATCTCCACTGACCTTATCAAGCTACTCACTCCTCGTCTTACACATTTTTCATTGACCCACCAGCTCTCCATCAGCGGTTGTCAGTCCACATTTTTCAGTCACTGTTGACACAATTGCAACAGATTACTTAGTGGCTCCCTTCACCACTTCCTAATCCATTTAGACATAAAGAACATTTTTGTTTTATGCTGTATTATTAGCAGGCAGCCCAGAGTAACAGTAAAACTTGAAATGTTGCAGGAAAATGAGAAAGACAAATATTTACTAGCACAATATTCCCTGGCATGCAAGCTGTCTAACGACCTCAATCTCACTGAATATGAATTATTTCAGCGCTGTATCGCGATGTGATGGAAGCGTTCGATTCTTGACACCTCAATGTGCTTTCCGCCTCTTTCACAGGTTTTATCGGTGCAGATGTGTGACGTGGTGAACGAGATTGAGCTGGAGAAAGAGCGCTGTGAGAACAGCACCTCTGGGAACGTCACTTCAGGTCATTCTTGTATACATATATTTTCCACTGTGTGCAGAAGGCTATTTAGAGAAAATGTGAAACGGCATGTGTAAATAAAACAGTCAGGTAAGGTAATATAGATAAAAGCACCATACCAATTGTTTCCAGAGGCATAGTTGAATTACACTGACTTTACCTCAGACAACTCTTGAAATTGCAGCAGATTAAACAAAAGAAATAAACATTTCATTTTGAGATAAGGAAACTATATTTGGTATAGTCGAAATTATTGTAACAGCTTTGCAAGAGTAATAAAACATCCAGGTTATGTATTTGAGAATCAAGCTGTTAATTTCCTAAACCAGGACAGGGTGTCTAAAATTTATTTTATCAGCACTCCTGAATAACATAAAAGCATAGACTTAATTATTGGGAAAATTAATAATTTAAATTTATAATTTTTTTTTTTTTTTTTTTTTTTTTTTTTTTTTTTCTTCTTCTCTTCACCTCTAATTAACACATTAGGTTTCCACCGGTTGCCTGCCAAAATTACATTGACGACAAGTCTTCAGGAAGTTACTGCTCCCAGCCAAGATATAGTCAGACACATAAACCCCTTGTAAAAACCACAGTTGTTTGTTTTTTTCTGCTTAAATGTACAAGCACACACATTTTTGACCCCAGTTTACTGCAATCGAAATGTTTTGAACTCTTTCTGTATTTGAAATGTTAGTCACACCATCCTGCTCCTGACAGTGCGGATGAGCTCGGTGCACAGACATGTATCACCTGGATGAATTTCCAGAAAAGTGTGAAATAGCAAAAAAACACAAGCAATGAAACTTTTCTGAGACAGACAGACAGATGTGTGTGTGTGTGTGTGTGTGTGTGTGTGTGACATAACCACAGGCCATGAATGTATGGGTTTCTCATAAAAGCACACGCAGCTAATTCATTTACAGTATTAGGGATGTGACCTCAGAGAACAGCTTTCACTACCTTCCTGTTGAGGAAACAGATAGGGAAGTAGAGAAATGAGGGTCATTGCAGAGATAAGGAGCGAAGCTGTTTCCATGCAAGCAGGTCATTCACTTAATGCACTGTACAGTATGTACGGTATGTGGTGGGAAAGTGGTGATTTATTTTTTATTTATTAAAATGAGCTGACAAGGCTAATATAAATAGGTTTTTCCAGTGTCTTCTTGAAGTCAGACACTTCAGTTATCCAGCTTCTTATTCATATTCCACTGATACTCTTAAGCATATCGCTAAGAGGACTCTGTGCACATATTTACTGACTCGCATAGAGGACGGGCCCGTGGGTGTCCAACTCTCAGTTCAATCATCACGTCAGAAATTTTTTATGTCATGATTGAATATTTTCATTACTTCAAGTGTCAGTGTTGTGTGAATAACTTAATTTATGGTAATACTACAAGAGGAAGAGTCTGATTCTACTGAACAAAAAAAAAAAAAAGCACAAAGGTCTGAAAGGTCCCTCAGTAGTTTATACTGATGTAACGTGAAGTCACATGGAGCGACAGGTGACTCATTTATTGGGCAGTTTTGGTGATGATGTCTTCCATCATCATGGAGGATGTGCCTGTGGGTGTTCAGTTCTCAGTTTAATATAATATATAAATATTTTCATTACTTTTAGTTGCAGTGTTGGGTCATAACCTCATCATAACTTAATTCATGTCTGTAATTTACTGCACTTTGCCTGTCTTTAGGCTTTTAAAGAGGGACTCAAAATGTTCTAAGTCTGTCTTAAAACAACAGTCAGATCATGGTCATACTGGCCATTAGAATAACCCTGGTTCTTATTGTGTGGCCCCCCATTACTTACACTGAAAAAGTGCATTTGAAGTGCCCATGGGATGTACACCACTGTCTATTAACATCGCAAAAATATGGAGTAATAATTACGTCTCGTCTCAGACAACATCTGTGATTATGATGCAAAAAGGTAATGACTAATAAATGTCTTATATCTCAATTTCCTGCTCACTGCTCAGAGTGAACTTTTATGGAAGGAATAGTTTATTACTAAAAGTGGTGAAGGTGTAATTTGTCTTACCCCGGGAAGAAAACGAGCAGTAGAGTGAGGGAGATGTCCGTCAAACATTGTCTGTTCATGTCCACGCAGTCCATGAGTAGAAGTCTAATTAGGCTCAAGTGACAACACCTGTAGGGCTGTACAAAGGTCATTTAAATTATCCTTCAAAAATAATCCAGCGCACCTGAAATACATGACAGTAATCATGAAAAATTTAAAAATAAAGAAGAAGAAGAAGAAGCTCCTGAAAAGTACAGTATGTTCTGGAGATTTAGGGAATTTTATCCTCTTTTCTTTTGATGTTGTTAGAAACAGCATTTATAGAAATGACAAACTGATTGACTATTGATTTTTTTCTTTCATAAATCAACACAATAGACTTTCCAAGATTTTTATGTCTAGAAATCAAATAATTTTTCATTTAGTTGTTGAATTAAATCTGAAAAAAAAAACTGCTTCCAATTATCTGTTCATATTTCACACACACACATCACAGCATTGATTTTTGTCCGTGTATGTGCGTCTGTCACTTCAGAGTGATTGGCGTGTTAATTGTATTTTCCCGGTAGGTTGTCAAGGCATGTGGGATATCATCGCCTGTTGGCCTTCAGCCCGAGTCGGAGAGGTGGTTACAATAGTGTGTCCCACGTACTTCAGTTACTTCAGTGACCAGCAGAAAGGTAAACCATCTCCCTTCGCTTATTTGTAACAAACAAATTGATTTTCTGCTATACGTTTAGTTTTATGTTAGTTTTCTTTATTTTATTTCTCTGTCTGCTATCATATTTCAGTCTATTAAAAAAAGTAAAGAGAGCTGTTTCATAACGGTAACAACTTGTGGTAATGGCATGTAATATAAGTCCTTCTGTATTCATGGAATAATTTATTGTGAGGCAAACAAGCTTTGCAGCTGTCAAAACAAGATGATCTGTTGTCACTTTACTCATTAGCTCATAGCTGGCTGCCGCATTTATATATTTCTCCGTTTTATTCGCTTTTTTTTTTTTTTTTTTTTCCAGGCTGTGGTTATGTTGATATTTTTTAAAAGTGTATTTGCATGCAGCCTTTGAGTAAACACTAAAGATTGAAATATATTGCCCGCATGCAAATGGAAATTTAAAAAAAAAATCATCAAACTGATATTTTCACCAACACCTCCTGAGGACATTGGGGGGAAATTATTAGAAACCCTGCAGAAAGCCCAAGACGAACAACAGTTTTCTTACGCAATGACCACAAAGCGAATGTGATTTCATGAGCCTCATGAAGAGCATCATTACATCATTGTTATTTACAAGACTAATCTGTAAAATGCCACTACTTTGACCGTTTAATGTAATGTTCCCATCATTGTAAAGGAGTGAGAAGTGTAGCTTTAAACAGCAGAACCTCACACATAACGCTCTGGGAAAACTCATCCATAATGTTGTTGACCCTGTAAACTAGTGTGTGATGAAAGTATAAAACGTTCCAGATAATATAATGAGGATTTTCCAGGTACCTTTAAGAACAGGATAAAAGTTAATCCAGGTTACTATAAGGAGTATATGGGACATTTACCTGAGCCAAATGAAAGATCATCTTTTTAATGTGCATGTAAACTCAGCCACAGATTACAGTCAGGGTTTATGAAAACAGGAAGGAAACCACAAGTACAGACACAGAGAGGGAGCTGATTCACTGACCCAAGATAAGAAAGAGAAACACTGGCTAAATTTTTGGGAATTTGTTTAAATCTCTTTGTGTTGTCTCTCTCTACAGGGAGCCTCGGTTCTAGTCAACGACCTTCTTCTGTTCTCTTACACAGATTTTTATTTCCTTCATGACTGATTTTATTTTTTTTGTATTAGAGTGTCTTTATAACAGTCCTTCTTTCGTGACTCAAACTTGTCTTTGTGCAATCGAGAAATGTTTTACGTGACTTGTCTGAATCTTGAGGTCATAGTTTTGGATGCCTTTTGCAATTTCAAAACCTTTTGTCATTTTTTTTTTTTGTTGCTCTCACTACAATACACCGACTCCTCTGCTGCTCGAGACCTTCAAATGTTATTACCAGTACCTACACTAATAAACGCTCCCTTCAGCTCCCTGAATAAACAAAGGATTAAAAAAAAATGTCCAGTACAACACATTGACCCTCTGTTCTTAACTCAGTAGCTTCTGTTACGTACAGAGGAAGATAATGAGTCAACAATGAATCACTGCACTGGGCAAATAGCCTTTATCATCTTTTGTTGCATTCAAAGCAAATTTCTGTGGTGTAATTGACGACATTGGAAGTGAAGCAAAATACGCTCTGTGTTCAAAAACACTGGTCGACTCAAAAAAATGTGTTGCCATGGTACCTTCTTATAAATGGTGATTGATTTCAATGTTATTCTAGGAACAAGAACATCAACAGACTTATTGAAATAAATTCATGTCGTGAAAATGTTTTTTTTTTTGGGGTTTTTTTTACCGTAATTGTTGCCTTCCTCAGGGCAACGACCAACAAACCTGCTCTTCACAGAGAATTCGGATGCTTGTGTTAACTCATATGATGCCATAAAATGAAACTCATTAGATTGCGTTGGGTCATATTTCACGGGAGGTCGAGCATGTTATGTGATTAGCATTCAAGTAATGGGAATGCTGTTGCTATGTGACTGACCACGATGGATGATGTTGTTCCCAAGGATATTCCCTGTTTCCTTTTTAAAAAAAAATATTTAACAATTTTGCATTTCATTACACAGGAAAAACTGAAGAAAAAAAAGGTGACGTCCGTGACATTTTTAAAAATGTCAGCATGTCTCAAACATGGACTTTGAGGATGTTTCTGCTTATGAAGTCATGCATAGTCAATGGGTCACTCAAATTAACTCTAAAAACAAAGAGCAGGAAGACACTCAAAGGCACCATTTAAAACATTATTTTCTTCACGTTGTTGTTCTTCCTTGTCCAGCGCGGCGCTTCAAGGTCTCTACTGAATTCTTCTACAGCATTGACTCATCTTGAGGTCTCTTTTCAGAGATCTAACACCTCAGGATGAGTCATTTAGCTCTTGTTTTTTTGTTTTTGTTTCCATCCTTCCATCTTGTGACAGGTCATTTTAATACAACCCTGATATCAGCATGGCCACTGGTTTGGAGACTTTCTGTGTGGAGATTTTTTTTTTTTCCCTTCCACATTCTTAGACGGCCGTTTTCATATCTGTGCTGATGGATATCCATTCCTTATCTTTTCAACACTCTCTGGATGATTTTCATCCAGCTTTTTACCTGCTTCTCTTATGACTCTACAACCCATTAAAAATCAATACTCATTCTTGCCCACTGAGAGATGTGCTAATATCAAATTATTGACTGCACCACAAGATAATGGGGGCTCTTATTGTTACACAACTAATAGATTTTGCCTCACCGTGACATATATACGAAACATATACAGACCCTCCAATGACATGACGAAGATACTAACTTGGTTGATTTTTAGTGGTTTCACTAATAAAAATGGCACATTCTGGTTATAAGTCTACACTTTTAAGTCTACTCTCATTTTAACTCGTTCCCATTCTGCAGCTCTTCCATCAGAACAATTGTTGGAAAGTAAAATAATTTTCTTACCTGGAACCTGCCATGTTATTTTTTTTTTCTTGTTCGTTTTTTTGCTTTTGTTTAATCTGTGCAAAAACACTGACATTGATCCTCTATGCTAATTCCAAAGGTTGTACTACAACCTTTAAACATTTTTTCTGAGTTTATATCCCAAAAATCTAAATATGTTAACTGTCTGTCTCCACTGAGCCATGTGTGCATGCTAACGTGTGAACGTGTGAATTTTTTTTTTCTGCACTCATACAGGCATTATCACCTCAGAGTGTCAAACAGCAAATTAGAGCCACAGGGAAATGTGACACTTAGAAAATTGGAGGATGCACTTTAGACCCCAGATGTATTGATACTAGCATGACAGCTGTTGAGTATAAAGCTGATGGTAATAATCAAAAAAAAAAAAAAGCCAATTTCCTATTTTTTTTTTCTTTTTGGCAACAAAACTCATTTGCAGAGCCAAACCATCAATAAATTGATCCTACTTGATTGATCGTAAGTTTGGTGTGAAGCGTGGTCATGGGTTTTATTGTCCATATTCTAAGACTGCTCTGCATCCACCACAGAAGTTGCTATTTCAACCTTTATTATTTAGTTATTAATAAAGGCACAGAAAAAAACCTACAGCCGTCTTAAAAAAATAAACAACAATAATTGGATTTTTTTCAGAAAACACCAAACCTTATCTAAAGATATGTGGAGAGCCACATTACACACGGTTGAGAAAGGTTATATTCCAAAACTGGATTTTTTAAATAATTAGCAAAGTTACAAATGTCAGTGAGATTTTTAATGAGATTTTTCCTGAGATATTCAGACTTTTTACGTAGCACCACCAGCAGTTTGACATTTTGACTAGTCTCTCGATTTGATATTTTACCTTGATTATCAGGGTTTGTGGATTTAGCAATTTGAACTGTGATAGTGATTTGCATTAAATATATATATATATATATATACTGTATCAGTATCAGCGAAGGATTTTGTTGATCAGAGACACTTTCTCTGTTAGGATCTAAGCAAAGTTTCAACCAGTTAAAGCTCAGAGTCGAGGTAAACAAAGCGCTTCAGTGGTGGAGGATTACGGATTATTTTATGCATTAAATAGACATCTGAATACAAAATTGAGTTGTCAAGTTTATATTTGTTTATATATATATCATATGATACTGTTGTGATTTCGTGTCCAGGACTTTCAGGGCTTCATTTTAAAGTGACCTACAGTAATTGGTTTTAAGACAGTCTTGTTTGCATGAGACCAACATGATATGTTACAATCATCTAAATATAGATTCAATACAGTTTTTGAGTACTAAACGCCATTTAAGTTAGAAGTTCTCTTACATTTATCCTTTTTTGGGTCTTTTTTTTTGCTTTATTATTATTATTTTTTTTAATTAAAATCTGCTATCATCTAGTGCAGACTGGGACTGTCTTCACTAGAGAAATGACAACACTGCTGCATCTCAAGCAACGCAGCAGTTCCAAGTCTGCAAATCTCTCTCATCAATAAGCTTATTTTAAATTCTGGCAAAACTAAATGCTATTCTCCAAGTCAACTTAGAGTATCCAGTCTGCTGCCTTTATCGAAACTCTTCAGGGTTCTCAAATTGAAACTGTTGAATGTTATAAATACTTTAGACTCTGGCTGGAAACCAGACTCACTTTTAAGACCCAACTGAAGTCAAAAATTGGACTTTTGTATAGTTAAAAAAAATATGTTTCTCTTCTGCTAATCAGAAGATTGATTATGGTGATATTGTATAGATGCAGACTTCTCTCTCACTTTAAAAGTCTCTTGACTCTCTATCACTGTGCTTCATCACAGGTGATACATTTCATAACTCACCTTTACATATTATACAAAAAGGTAGGAAGCAACTATTTATAAGGTTCTACTGCCTCATTGCCTCTGGTTACATTAATATACAGTACTTATAATGTCAGAAAAAGCATATGATGTTGTTGTTATCCTGTGTCATAAATGTTTAACCAATCTTTTCTTAGCCACAGCTAAGAGGCTTCATAACCTGACCAAACCTTAACCACAGAGGTGCCAGAAGAAAATGCTCATATGGGTCATTTAGGATGACTGCCTATTTGGTTGTTAAGTTTTGGAGGATTTGTTGAGCAGATTTGTCTTCATGGCCTTGAGTGCTTTGAAAGAGGTATATTCAGACATAAACAGTCCCAGCAGTGCAGAGAGAGGATGCTGTCACCTGGTCTGATCCTGTTCTACTGTGGCAACAACCTCCAGGCACCAAATCACAGCATGCAGCAGCGGATAAGTAGATTATACTTCCAGCGTTGTTGTGGCAAGGCAATTCGACAGAGCACAGGTGATAAAAAGTAGTAAAAAGAGCATGGGATCTGGTTTGATAGCTTGTTTGCTGACATGCTTGGAGGTCAAATCGTCAGCTCTAGGTGCCGCCGAAGTGACGGGATCGAAATTGACTTTAAAAAGTTGTAGAATTCACATTTTTGATTTCCCCCCCAAAAAATGTGAAAAATGAAAATGTGTCTCTCTGAGCCGCGAGACGTCCTCGTTAAAAGTAAATGCTAAAATAATCCCAGTAATGGAAGAAGAGACTTGATGATGGTTTGAAGGTATTACTTCATGGGAAGGTAACAACAACGACATACAATAGTGCATGTCAATGTCAACAGTGCAGGAATTTATCTTCAAATTCAATAAAATGAGGCGAAAAACAGTATTTCAGTTTTTCATCTATTTATCATTTCATTATTCAACTGTAAATCTGGTGACAAATTCAGCACCAAACTCAGTACACATCCATTACTGCTGAGGGAAATGGTAAAGGCATAGAAACGCTTACAAGTGACTTTACTGGGATTTTTCTTATGAATTACAGTTAAAATAACTTAATGTGGGCACAGATAATAATTCTTCAGAAACCATAAAACTTATAGATTAAACAGGAAAAGGATATCTATTGCACTTGTTATTGATTTTGCAGGTAAAGTACTTGATAAATTTAAAAAAAAAAAAAAAAAAAAATCAATATCCAGCAGAGCTACAGCAAGCTAATGCTATTCAGGTGTAACACCGTGTCTAAAACCTCTATCAGTCTATTAACAGGAAGAAACCGCATCTGAAAAAAAAAACGCTGTCATTTTTTTTTTCTTTGAAAGAGCTTTTCGAGGCAATCTGTATCTCTGAACGCTGCTGGATATGTTTCAGTCAATTTATATACAGATTATCCACAACACTAAAGTCAACAGAGATGACTACAAGGGAGAAAAATGCTCTCTCTGTGTGTGTGTACATCCTCCACTGCTTATTTCCAAGGAATGACTTGAGTTTTACGTTACATCATTTTGTTGTTGTTGTTGTTGTTGGAAAGATGTTGCAAGGTGACCATGACCCAGCTCTGTGGGCTCATCAAAGGCTTGACGCTGTGGCCGATGACAGCGCTCTAGTTTGTGCTATCAAGAAAATGTCATGACGCCTGACAAAATGTACCTCCCTGCATGAAAATGTACAGATTAAGCTGTTAGTGGCGGTAAAGGGTGGCGGTGTGTGAGCTTGTCCTCACTTCTGACATTAGTGGAGCCGATATTAAGGGTTTGAAAAGAAAACCACAGTTTCGATGGATTTATTTAGCAGTTGAACAAACGGCATCTGTTCATCATATGATGACGATGCCAGTTTAGGTAATGAATCTTATTCTACACTACACTCAAAAAAAATAAATAAAAATAAATAAATAAAAGTTTGATTGATGTTAACAACACCAGCCTCCTCTTATTAGTTTATTGATTTCTTGACTCTGATGACCCAAAGATACAGAAGAAAAGATTGGATAAATTGAACATATGTTAATGGCAGCTGCATATCACCAACACAATCTCATGAGTGTTACTTCCATTTCCAGACATTGATTTGAGATTACAGTTACAGAGGAGACATATTACAAATTAGTTTTTTTTTGTTTTGTTTTGTTTATATTGTTTATGTTAATACATATTCTGCTCAGTCAGTTTTTATTTATTTTCTTTGTATAATTTTTGCATTCCTGTCATTATTCTAGTAACAAAAAAAACCTGATGTAGATTTGGTAATAGAAAATGTTGCAATATGTTCACGCTGTCAAAACAAAAATGGCCAATATGTTGTTATTGGACTTTTTAAAATTCAGTGTGTGTGTGTCGGGCTGTAACCTTACAGAGCTGTAAAGGGGTAACAGGGGGGATGGCAGAACAATGCACTGCATGGGGCAGAGCTACTGCTCGGCAGGTGCATGCAAACAAAGCAATGTCTTCATTCTGTGATGGAAGAGAGCAATTCAGGAACACTGTCGTGGTTTGTCTCTTTGTGAAATGGCCTTGAGTCCAGGTAAAGTCGCGGTGCTTTCAGGTGCCATTTTGCAATATTCTGCAGTGTAGCAATAAATCAGTTGAAAAAAAAAAAAAAACTGGAGCTCGCCATGCAGACTACAAATGAATGCGCATTGGCCTGACAGATGACTTCACATCTACTTTAGTCAATGCTTTCAATCAGCTTCCTCAAGAGGATTTAGCTTATAGTACCACTTACAAAAACCTCTGGTTTTTTGGTGAGGAAGATTTAGGATGTTGTTTTAATGAGACTGACGCTGGACATGTGTGAAGGACTTTTAGGATGTTGCTTTAATGAGACTGATGCTGAATATGTGAATGTGCGCAGCAAACTTGTTAGAAAACTTGACCTTTCCCCCGAGTGAGCAGCATTTCTAGATCCCAACCTCCTGCTGCGCATGCTGTCCTCTGCAGTTCGTTTCTGGCATATGGTAATATTTTGTTGTAATTGGCGTTTACATGCACTGAGCAATTTGGCTGTCAGTCACGCTGCGGTTAAGGTCTCATTTGGGTTAAACTGTTTACATGGACCTTTGATGTTCCACAAATGAATAAACCATGAATAAATCCTATGAATAAACCAAATAACAGACTATTTTTGGTACTCCTTTCACAAGATGGCTCACCTGCAATTAAGTTCAGCCATAGTAATATGTCTTTGACATAGAAAAGAGGCAGGTGATTTCTAATGCAGTAGACACAAATGATAACCTGTGTACTTTCTGAATGCTCGTGCCTTATGTTTTAGCAATAATAATACTCTCTTCTTGAATCTGACCTTACATAGTCAATCCACCACTTTAGTTCAGACTGAAATATCTCAACAACTAATGGATGGATTGCTCATTTAGTGCCATCATCAGACCAATATATTTCCAATACTTTGGTACCTGAGTGCAGATTTGATCATTTATTTTATTCTATGAATAATATGAAATGTTTTATTTGCTCTTATCTGTTTTTTTGTCATTGCCCTTTATCTTGTTCTTATTTATTAACCTATTGTTTGTTATTAATATTTATTTCATTATCAGCTTGTCAGTTATATGTAAACCAACCTGTATGCAAGGTGCTATACAAAAAAAAGTGTGATTGATTGAATGTCAATCAATCGATCATATTCACTTGATAACATGATGCAGTGTGCATGCAAATGTTGCCTCTACTGCATATGATTCTTTGACTCGAGCATGTTCATTTCTGTTTGCTTGTTTGAGTGAGTGACGAGATAGGGATCCGAATGTCAGTGACTCATAATAAGTAAGTTAATTGCACACATTACAGAGAGTCCATCATACAGCAGTCTGTGGAGTTTGAGGCTTTCTAGCAGCTTTGCAATGACCTAACAAGCCTGTATACGGGGACAATGACAATGTCACAGTATTTTTCACAGCAATACGTGGAGTGTTGGACCAATTTTAAACTTACTTGGTGAACAGATGGAAGAGAAATGTACTGATTGGGTGGCTGTGGTCTCTTTGTGTCTCTTTGTCCATCTCCAGGTAACCTCTCTAAAACCTGCACAGCAGAAGGCTGGACAGAGATGCATCCTATTGACATCGCCCTCAACTGTGGGTACAATCTCAACAGCACTAGTGATGACGTGAGTAAACGACCGCAGTCTATAAGAGACATCAGAACAGATACACGTTGGTCCCGTAGTGAATGAACTCAGCAACGCAGTGGGAAACCATCTCGAGAGCCAGTGGCAACGAAGAATTGAACGAGAACGTCTTTTCTTTTCTCCGTGGGTGTCGTCGGTTTTGTCTGGGAAACGACTATAGCCTATTGATTGTTGGTTTCTTGACTCCAGTGTTTATCTCGCATTTATTCTATCTTCATTCAATAAAATTTTTTCTTTTTTTCTTTTTTTTTTTTCTTCTTATGAATTGCCTTTAAGCACCAGGTTACGTAAAACATCTGGATGCACACTCTAAAACTGTGTGTCATTTGGAAAAATAATTGTTACACTATTGGTATAATATAATATAATATAATATAATATAATATAATATAATATAATATAATATAATATAATATAATATAATATAATATAATATAATATAATATAATATAATATAATATAATATAATATAATATAAATGCTTTAAAGCACTCACAGGACAGGTATCGCTTTTTCTGGACATATTTATCAGAAAGTTGAACTATTCCTTTAAACCCTCATTCAGAATTCATGACTACTGGTACATTGAAAATGAATTAACCAATAAGTCAACATCTGTTTTTGTTTGATGAAATATGCACGCGTCTTTTAAAATACAACATTTCATTGTACTTTCATTAACTAGGTCAAGTCTGTGCCAGTCAATGCCTGCTTCTATTATCAGGCATTAGGAGTCATTAGACGTTATTCATGTTGCCTGCCAGTGTAGGAAGGGAATAAATACATCAAATGTTGGTCTTTTTTTAGTTTAGATTTATTGCGGAGAGGGCTAATCCTGTCTGTGTGCCTGTGTTAATGAAGGTGGAGCTTTGTGAGAAGTGAATGTGCACTACAGAGTGGTAAAAGCTTTCTTGGTGGGCACTCCGCTCTCATTAGTATGCCACATCGAAACTCAGGAGGGACCTGTCTGGTGAAATACTCTAAAAGGAATTCGATGTCAGTCTTTCTGCATACTTTATGCCACTGCATGCCACAGGATGCAGAGCTCTTAATCTCATTTTCATCACAGCACAAAGCATACAGTGCCATGACAGTAACATTGTCAAGCTGCTTTGAATGTTCATGTGCTGAAAGCCAGCAATGTCTAACATCCAGCTAGCAGCCAAGGCCACTGGTTTCTGGTTTCTATTAGGATAAAGGGAAATAATGCAAGATTGTGAAGAAATTTAAGGTCATTTGTTGTTTTCTTGAACCTCATTACTCCGTGTTGTTTTTCCCAGCAGGAATTAGCTTACTTATACTTGTAGAAGATTACAAGGATGTTTCATAGGGATGAATGAAGAATCTATATAATCAATATAAAGCCATGTCTGTATGTGACTCCTCATCACAGGTTGCATGTCTATGATTTCTAAGTTACCTTGAAGTAGCTCATTTCTTTTAACGCATTTTTTTTAGAAGCAAACCTTTTTAATCCCTTGTTTCCTTCACCGTGACTTGTGTTCATATTTCTCTACAGGGCAAGTTTTTTTGGCAGGTGAAGATCGGATACACCATTGGCCACAGTGTCTCCCTCATCTCTCTCACCACAGCTATTGTGATTCTCTGCATCTTCAGGTATACCCAGTAAAACCTGAGACACACTTACCATAAGATGTAGATGGCTTGTATAAAAGCACCCACGAATATAACAAGGAAATATTAAAAAAAAAACTTATTGTACCATATTTATTCTTTTGTACTTTTTTTCTCTGAACATACTGTAAATAAGCAATTTCCTCTGATGCAAAAATTTCCCTATGAGTACAGTAGCTGTGAAATTTTTACATCATCCTTCCTCTGTGTTCACTTTATCTCCTTACATTCATAGCCAGAGTAATATGATGCAACAGGTGGTTTCTTTCTTCCATCCAATCATGCATACTCTACTCTATACCTATCTAACTCGTGTTCAGGGCTGCAGGGATGGAGGGAAAGTTACAAGGTGCTTCTTTATTTCTGTCATTTCAAGAAATTGCTTTTCCTTCTATATTCTGTCACTGCCACTGCTGTGTGTGTGTGTGTGTGTGTGACTGATTTAGTCACTGACCAGACCTGCGCTAGGTGTGAAAGTGTGTCCACCTGTGAGTGAGTTATATTTGCTCCCATGCATCCAACACTACAAGGCAGGTGAAGGTCAGGATTATAAAAACAAAAACAAAAAAAAAAAGTGTGAAATCATGGCAGCTAGCCAGAGGGTTAGTTATGACAGGGCCAGTGGGTGGCGAGGGTAGCTGGTAGAGTTAGAGGGAGGGCTGTCCGTGAGCACTTCTGATGTCAAAGATACCACAGATTACAAGAAAGTGTGACTTCCTGTCATATTTGTGCTTTTAGAGATGTTTGTATTTCTTTGCTCTTGAAAGCATTAAGTTAGTCTTTAAGTAAATGTATTCATTGTAAGCCAATATGCATGCACGCACACACACACACTCACAGACAGACACACACACACACAGACACACACACACTGTCAATATGTGCCCAACCAGTTAGTTTGTAATTTGATTCAACCAGAGAAAAAATATTAAGAAAATACATTCAAAGCAGCTATAATCAATATTTTGTGAGAGGTGTCACTTGTACCGCTCAGCTCCCCTCAGCTTTACAGAGCATTATATGTATCAAAAGTACTGATATATTATTAGAATATTAATACTGATGCATTTTATTTTGACTACTTTATATATATATATATCTCCATAATAACTCCAGTTGTCAAAATAATGTAGTGGAGTATTTAGGTAAAGTACATCTACCTCAAGTGCATACTGTGTTATCCTAATGCATTCTCAAACAACAGCCTCACAAACATGTGGTTTCTATAATTAATTTACTGGCTACTTAGGAAAAAATGTACTGAGATGACCTACAATATTAGCTCAGCGGAGAGGCTATTTAGTGTCCACTTCTTCAGTCTTCAGCAATGATTAATGACGCTCATGTATCTTGTGAGGACTGTGAGGGAAGCTGCGGTGGGTTGTAATGAGGGGCTTTCAGGTTGGGTTAGTTAGTAGGATGGTGTGCAACTACCACAAATAGGATGGGAAAGTGTTTTGTTTTTTTTCCTTCAGCAGGAAATTGTTCATCTAGTAAATCTATTGATTATAAGTCAAAATGGAAAATGATCTTGGTTGTTATACTGTAAATTACAATCTGTGTTATAAATATTTTTTTGCACCTTGACAGAAGCAGCACAGACACAGAGATTAAATCTCACACTTGCCCCCAAAACACAAAAAAAACTCCATCAACGTCATTCTGCCTTCCCTCACTGTGATTTCATTCAACCACAAAATGCTCTCAGTGTCTTAAACTGGCTTTAAATCACAGCAGCGGCTGAAGAAAACAGCAGACAGTACATTTAATGAAATAGTAGTCGCAGTTTGTAAAACAACAGCTGTTTACAATTGAAGGTTTAACTAGCTGTGACAAAATGTGCGCTCCCCGGCTACGAGATAAGGTTAGATGAAACTTTAATGACTCCTGTGGGTACATCAAGTGATTGGGCCATGTGCTGCATCACTGATGAATATTTCCCTGCGCTGAGAACAAGCATCGCCATCAAACAAACAAACGATCGTAGTTCGCGGGAGCCTTGATACAACTGCAGTCATTCGTGAACCGTCTCTCTCCCTAATCATTTAATCTTCTCAAGAAAGATAATCAGAAAGCCAAGAAATATTTGAAAATTGATATCTTGAGAATTTCAAGAGTTTTTTCTGATTATTTCATTTTGGGATTCACTTCTTTTGCTCTCTTTATTGCTGAAGTGTGTGTGTGTGTGTGTGTGTGAGAGAGCTATCCACGCTGTGACAAAGGATCTTAATTATGACTTATCTCAGTCTGTAATCTGCTGTCATTTAAGTTACCTCCAAGGACATTGGATAATTAGCACGAAGACCCCCTTTATCAAATCCAAGTGTGTGTGTATGTGTGTGCGTGTGTTTTTGTCCCCTTGTATTAATCTGTATTCTTGTTTCTCTTTCTGTGTGTCACAGGAAGCTCCACTGCACCAGGAACTACATCCACATGCATCTGTTTGTGTCATTCATCCTGAAGGCCATCGCTGTGTTCATCAAAGACGTGGTTCTCTATGAGGTCGGGGAGGTGGACAACTGCTCCTCAGGCTCTGTGAGTTAATTGTCCAAGACACTGTGGGTGTCATAGAGATTAACAGCTCCGGGGTTTCAACTGAGGAAGGATGCTGAAGATGTCCTTGAACCCTTAAAAAAAAAAAAAATCAAACTTTGTAAGGAGCCCAGCATGGGAACATGACACTCAGGGTGTGCAGAAGTGGTCGGGCCAATTATCCACATTATATCACCTAATTGGAGGCTCAAATGGATGACAAGATAGATTTCAGAGGTTTGATGTTTGTCAGGAAACAAGGAGGGAACTTAACACCATCAATCCCAGTAGAACAAATTAAACCAAAATTCTGCGTTAATTAATAGTTTTACAGGACATGCAACATCTAGATAGCTCTGATATTGTTTAAAATACTGAACGTTTGAGGCCATATATTCAAATTTTAGAATAGAAAGACTTAAACGGATATCAAGAATGTTAGTAAATACTACTGACATAAATCTTATAGTAGCTAAATGACATTTATGTTTGGAGTTACATCAAACCACGATGTTTGTCAGCTTTCTACACCACCGCCACTGAGCCACAGCTCAGGGGCCCCCTGAGACCACAGTTTCATGTGGCCACATGACTTTCTATTTATTATTGAGCTCTCTGGCTGGCTCCAGTGTGTTAATGGAAACACTGGGTTGACAGGAGCCAGCTGCTGTCATGGGTTCGGCTGAAAAAGACACGTTAGAAACAGGCTCGGTGCTACTGTGTTCATCATGACCTCGACATTACTTCCATTACAACTGTTGGCTCACTTACAGTACTGTAGCTTCCTGTGTATGTGTGTAGGTGTTGTGCATGCTTCATTCATTATGTTTTTTTTTCTACAGTGGGATGTTTGCAGTAGTGGCCCATTAGATTAATTCACGATATAATGACTGCAGGGAAGTCTATAACTAATGCATTATTTAAGGTGCCTGTGTGTGTGTATTTATTCAGCACCATCTCCTTCATGTGTTTTTTTTCCAGTAACAGAATATCTCATCATTCATCCACACGCCACTGATGGCATGCTTTTTTTAAATGGAGCTCCGGCCAGCAATTTGTACTGATTTGCATGCATTATAACTAGCAAAAAAAAAAAAAAGGGTTCATTTTCCTCCCCTCACAATGCCAAGTGAAAATCGATTCATATAGGCTAACAAATCCATGTCAGTCTCAGTGCCAGATGCTTTCATGAGCGGCCCGAAACTTTCCCTCCATGTACAAAACGTTAATCCTTGCAAAACAACACAGAAAGGTAAACTTTTTGTTTAAGTGTAAACTAGTAGCCAAATTCTCCGAGAGTTTAATCCTTTTTTTTTTTTTTTGTAAAACTGGTATTTGCTAAATTGTAGGTAAATATGGTCACAAGCAGCAAATGCAACACATTTCCACTTATGGTGTAGACAGGAAGTTAAAAGGCAAAACAACAAAGTGTGTGCATATGGTCAGTTACAGTAAACGTGGTTCTGTAATCAATGTGGCCACTCTTGATGAAAACGTACCACGATGCAGTCTGATCCCAGGAAGTCTGTGAAAGATCAGCTCACTAAACTATGAATGAGAGGCTTTTTGATGTCAACTTCTAAAGTCTTCAATTATGATTAATGATGTTCATGCATCAGTAAAGGTACGTGAGTCCTGTTGCAGAGGCTCGGGCATTACACTTGAATTCATTTATCATGCTTTGGGGTAAGAAGTGTGGCGTTTTTTTAGCATTTTATCTTGACCTGTTTGTTCTTGGTCCTGCTCTGATGTCCTGCCGTTCTATCCTCAATTCTTAATCCACTTTATGTCCATTTCTAATCACAGCATATCCTTTCTACTCTCATGTTTCATATCTGCTACATCTACTAAAGTGCTCAACACATTCTGCCCTCCCTGTAGGTACTCCAGGATGCTTGTCCCCCAAAACAGCTTGTAGCTCATGCAGGGTATATCCGCCTCAAACATACAGTGAAAGTGTGTGTTTCCATGGATCGAGGAGGCTGTGAAAGAGCTGCACGCTGCTCTCATCAGCTCAGCCCACCCACACCATTAGGAAAATGAACCTTTTAAACATGTTCTTGCATAACAAGTTCAAAAGCATCCTCCCTGCTCTGTGCTCTCGGAAGGAGCAAACTGAATTTTGAATGAATTCACCCATCCTGATGGAAAGTGTTATACTGTGAGCCTACCAGAATAGAGCTAGTCATGTTATCCTGTGGTGTTTGTTTTTTTCGTGCCTTGTTTGCTGAAACATATGCTGGAACATTTCTGCACTTTGCTGGCTGCGGTTTCCTCTAGTTTGACAGAGATAGAGCTTATATGCCATCTGGGAGTGATGCTTTTTATAGTGCGTACAACACAGTTTGAAAGAAGTGAAGCTCTGCATTTACACCTGGCAATAACATGTGATCTCTATCTAGATAGATTGGATCACCCACTGAGCTCATTTGAATATTGACACCCAATCACAGTGTGGACACAATTGAGAAAACAATTTTAATTGCCAGGTGTGAATGTGTTTAAAAAACGAATAATTGTTGTAATAAATTATTTACTAATAACTTATAGAAAAGTTATATGCCACCAACGTGTGTGTGTGTGTGTGTGTGTGTGTTAGTCAGCATGTCTGAAAGTCACACAAAGCAAAACATAATTTGCTTATTTTGATTTGAAATGTAGGCAGCCTGTACCGAAAGAGAAAATGAAAATCAATATGTCCATTCTTCCATTTTTGTAAATGCAATTCTGTCACTACAGGGAATGAAATTACACTAGAAATATATTTTCACTGTTCAATATGTATTCACTTGTGTATCTCTGCTTTTGTGCCTCGTATCCTCTGCCAGGTCGGCTGTAAAGCGGTGATTGTGTTCTTTCAGTACTGTATAATGGCCAGCTTCTTCTGGCTGCTGGTGGAAGGTCTCTATCTTCACGCATTATTAGCGGTCTCTTTCTTCTCTGAGAGGAAGTACTTCTGGGCTTACATACTGATCGGTTGGGGTAAGGAGATTTCTCTTTTATTCTTCAATACGTGTCTGCTGTGACCTTTGCTGGTGGGCTGCAATAACTTCACTTTGGTATTAATAATCTTTTCTTGTTCACCAGGAGGTCCGACCATTTTTATCACTGCTTGGAGCATCGCTAAAGCCTACTATAATGATGTGGGGTAAGAACAGACCAGAGTCCAGTATAAAATCTTGTTGGTTTTTTTTTGCACTGCTTTGATTTGCAGATATTGTTTCATGTCTCGCCAGGTGCTGGGATATCATCGAGAACACCGATGTCTTCTGGTGGATCATTAAAACCCCTATTTTGGTGTCGATCTTGGTAAGTTTACAGATTTTTTTTTCGGCACTTTTTCGGAACTGTTAAAACTCTCAAGTCAGATTTTTCCAAATTAGTCTAGACCTAATTTACCGCGGAAAGAGAAAAAGACTTTGTCGGTTATCATCAGTCCACCTCAGACTTTATCTGTCAGCGTAATGTATGTGAAAAGCATTTGAACTCCGCTTTCTGTTTTGTATTCCTACTATGTGTCAGCATCACTGAGGGGTTAGTTTGACCTCAAACTTCTCATTTCACTTTGGAAAGTTGGCAGGATAATCACTTCATGTCAATTTTCTTCTCTCTTGACTGACAGGTCATCGTCTACTGCATTTACTGTTATATTTATTTTATTTATATATATATATATATATTTTTTCTTTCGGAATAACGAGAAACCAACGTCAGGTTTTTAATGTATTCCTCTGATATAACAGAATGATATGTTGGTGTAGCCAGACCTTTCAGCAGTGCTTAAAACAGTAACACAGTATTATATGCAGTCTGGTAGATAACCGTATTCTTGTTTACGGATGTGTGCTGATGTTTCGTTTTTCATTACTTGGCAACAGTTGTTGACGGAGCAGGTTCAGTTGTGTTACTTCACATTAGGATCAGAATCAGCAGGCTGGCAGTCACATCGCTTTGTCTCTTTTCTCTCTGCAGCAGCAGCTGAGTGATGTTTGGAAGTACATCTTGATGTGTGGGATGTGATTGCTGGTTCAGAAGCCCAACACAAATTTAACAATTTAGAAATGCTGATTTCCCCCCACAGGGCAGCACCACAATCCAATCAGAGCAAGATATAATTCAGCATCAATCTTCTGTTATGAGAGGCATTGCTCAAACATCATCTGAAATACCGAATCAAGTGCTGAAATGAAATAGCTGGCTAGCTTGCAATAATTTCCTTTAGAACAAGGTTTTTTTCCATATAGAAATTTTATATATCTGGTTAATGTTTAACCTGCTCACCAGCTCAAAATCTCATTTACATTGTAAATTACTCAAATGACACCTGAATATCCTCCTCAGATGAATTTCATCCTCTTCATCTGCATCATTCGAATACTCCGTCAGAAGATCAACTGCCCAGATATCGGAAGAAACGAGTCCAACCAGTACTCGTGAGTATATTTTCATTTTCGTTTTCATATTTCATGCTGAAAAGGTTCATGATTTATGAGCCGAGATACAAGATGAAATGTTATTAAATCCCTGTGAGGATTAATAAAAATCTACAGTGATTTCACAGTTTTCTGTTTTTGGACTGAATTTTTCGTCCAGTTTCTGTTAAAGTTAACTTCATTAAGCAGAACAAACAAAGACTATCTGGAAAAAAGCTCTGAAAGCTGCAAGTAAGGAAAGAATATTTGTGCTGTAGGTGCAACTGCTCTTAAATTTCACTCTTTCTCTTTTAACTTTTTTTTAATGCTCAGAGCATTGGAGGGATGACCAATCCGTTTGAGAAAAGAAAACCATGAGCCTTATGTGATGCTCAGCAGCACACTGTGGGCTTCCCCCAGCAGCTGCTTTCCACAGAGATATAGCGCTCTTTGTGTTTAAGTGATTTTTTTCTGTGATGGAGGCTCATAAGGCAGCCATAATGCATGAGGTATTTTCCCACTGATACTTTTAAGGATGTTTTTTTTTTCCATTCCTGGTACTGAAATGTAAAATGGAAAGTACTGTGGAATTGCATTCAATTATTAGTATATATGGAGACAGTTTGAAAATTGGTTTCGGCCCAAAGGCAGAAATGTGATTCTGTTTTTGCTTTGTCGTTGCAGGAGACTGGCGAAATCAACACTGCTTTTGATTCCTCTTTTCGGCATCAATTTTATCGTATTTGCATTCATCCCGGAGCAAGTAAAGACTGAGCTGCGGCTAGTTTTTGATTTGATTCTGGGGTCATTTCAGGTATGAAATCAACTTTTTAGAAGCAAGTTATGATAAAAAAAAAAAAAGCATAGATTCAAAACATAAATTTTACTTTGAATTTATTTTAGAATTTTAATTTTGTATCTTACGTAAAAAATAACGTTCACATTTTAGCTTTTTTAAGTGTTTTTCTTGAATTTTTTTTTGAAAGTTCAGTCAAGGTCCAAAGTTGTAAGTTGGACTTCATAGTCATCCCTGACACTCTTCTATTGAAGAAACCCGTGTAGAAAAATGTGGCACGTCGAAAGGCATCTTTGCTGGCTAATTCGGCTGCAGTGTTACCGTAGAGAAATCCTGGTGTTATTTCAGTTCATCACATAAAAAGGGATGATGACGAATGAGCCAGACAGCACAGCTGCATTACAGACAGCATGGAAACCAAGGAAACCTTTCCAGCACATTTTTCTCATCCCTCTTTCTCATCATTGCTATAAACAAGTCATCGTATCACATTCTTTTTTTTTTTTTTTTTAATCCATTTATACCGTATGTCTCATGAATGCTTAAATTAAGAAACTGAAAAGACAAGATAAAACTGGACATTTGACTATGACACAAACTGTTATCGCTGTCTTATCTGTTTTTTCTTTTCCTTTAGGGCTTTGTGGTAGCAGTCCTTTACTGCTTCCTCAACGGGGAGGTAAGTACACACTCACAGTGATGTAAACAGTTTGTATAAACTGTTTAAACCTCAATATTTCCACACCGAGATAAGGCACATGGCTGTAGTAGCACTTAGAAATGATAGTTTATCAGTATGTTCTCTGTGACTCCCTTGATACTCCATTTACATTAACACCATCCTGAATAGTAAATAGAGCTGCAAGTATGAGTCACCGGTCGCTCCAACCGTCTCTCCTCCCTCGGACCTCCCCTTCACATATTTTTCTGCGCTCCGCTCTGCAGGGTGGGAGGGCTGTAAAAAGCAAAGCCTTTTTGGCAGGAAGCCATTCAGTGATGTCTGCAGAGACTCTCTGTGGGCAGATTAGTTATGTTCCCAGTCCTGGGCCAGATTAAATCACAGAGATGGGCTGGATGGCAAGGCTTGACACTATGCAGGCTGAATTTTAATCTGCAATTTTAAGGTGCCCTGGTAGTATAGTATTATTTAGTGTTCAAATTACTAGAGCTTTGATACTCATATACTGTATATATACTGTATATATATAGCTGCAAGGTTAGACTCATTTCTAAAAATATACCATATATAGTTTTAACCAAAAGTGAAAAAAGGTAAGGATGTCTGTTTGTACTATTGAAAATTTAACTCTTCTAATAAGATGTTTGGGAAGATGCATTTTAAATGACAATATGGCTGAGCAAGAGTGAATCTGTGAAATCAATGAAATGTGAATTACACGTGAAAGAGGAAGCAAAACTTCTCAAATCAAAGGTTTTTAAATTAGTGTTTCGCAACAATGTTGAAAAGCTGCACCTTGGTCTCTATACTAATAAAGTGCACTGCAGCAAAACCTGCACAGAAAAAAAGTGAGGCAATGCTAATGCTCACTCTACTTTCATCCTGCAGAAGGTCCTTTCGCAGTTTAGTTCACTTTCCTCCCTCTGACTTAGTCTGAATGAAAAGTAATCTTTGTGCTGCAGCTTATTTTTTGATATTCCTCAATCTGTTATTCTTTGGCTGCTTTAATGTTCCTGCTTTATCTGTTCAGCTTTGGTTGCTGTCAGTGTCCATGCCAACCACCCAGTTTTCCCCCTCTGTTTAATGTAAAATGCATCACTTCTTATGCACCAGGGAGTTCTTCCATGAAAAGAGGCACCCTCACAGGTGCTTAGAACAAAGTGTTCAAGAACTGGGTATGAGCTGTATCCCTACTGTCCTATGTAGGTCAGCGTTAGAGAGTAACAAAAGAAAGAATTTATTTATGTAAATAATATATGAAATTACTGCTGAACTTCTCACTGTTTTAATACACTGCAGGTCCAAGCAGAAATCAAAAGGAAGTGGCGGAGGTGGCATCTGCAGAGGTACATGGGCTCAGACACCAAATACCAACACCCGTCTATTGGCAGCAGCAACAACTTCAGCACCCAGATCACGATGCTGACGCGATGCAGCCCGAAAACACGCCGGGGTTCATCCTCGTGTCATGACGATTTGTCTAGCATGTGACCAATGCAAGCAATGATACAATCATTACATGCTATACAAAAAAATAAAAATAAAAATCTCATGCCAAACATCAAGCAAAAAAGACACAGCATATGTGAGCTCTAAAATAAGACGTTAGCACACACACTCGTGGAGAATACAATGCTTGAGTATCAAGTGGAAATCACTTTATAAGCAGTTTCTAATCTCCGCGTTTCTTTAACAGCAAAATTTAGTGACTAAAATACAAATGCACCGCTACACAAGCACAGCTTTTGCACATTCACTTTTTTTTCTTTTCTTTATTTCATGATCGAGTGCACGTGTACAGATGAATTTGTGAGTTATGTCATTATGGATCATTTGGTCAATAATTTTCTATGTGCTGGGCAATGCGAAATGTCTGTATTAATGGGGTTAAGGTGCGCAATCAAAATGTTAACTGCGCCAACTCACACACAATCTGACATAATTATGATCTGATTAAAAATCACTTAGTGGATTCCTCGAGCTCCAACACTCAAGTGAGAAAAGGCTGGTGCTAAGACATAACTATTATAGGAAAAAAAACGGACAGGAAATCCCATGATTTATATTCTAGCAGAGTACACAGTGGCATCACAGGCAAAGAAAAGCACCGAAAAATGTATTATGGGAGTTTGTTTGAACACTGAATGTGAGCGGAGATGGTGTTTTTTAAAGTGTACTTTTAGACCAAAAAGAACAAAGCAGTGTGCAATATTATGTTTTCCTCAACGTTTAGGAAGACAGAAAACGAAAGACCAGCAGGTAACTTTATTTACATTAATACCAAACAGACCGAGGCTGCAGAGTGCATTAGGGAAGTGTGCAGCTGATTCACAATGATGGTTTGGAGTACAAATGCCCTTCTCTGCACTATCACTGCCACGAGAGACTGTTTGCCCTTCTGCCTTCCCTCCCCTAAGTATCATCTTCCCTTTTGTTTTGTATGATTTTGCACATGTGACAGGGTTTTTTTGGGGGTTTTTTTTAAGGGCACTTTGGTGCCATTCACTGATGAGTGCCTGGGTTCAGTGTTGTGACGCTTTCAGGCTCATCTTACACTGGCTGTCTGGCTTTCACAGTAACTCTGGAGAGGAAATGCCTTCAGTTCAGTCCTTGAATGTTTACATTTACGTGGGATGAGTCATTTAACATTGTACAGACAACTATACAGTGTGAAGTCTAATTAATTGCTGTGGATTGTTGTGCCAAACCGACTGTGTTCAAGTTACAATACCAGTAAAGTGTCGTTGTAATTGTTATTTGTTCACATTATTGTCAATCAACACTTTGGATTCAAAGGCTCGCCAATAACAATTCCCTTGCACAAGCTTGTTTATGTAGCAGTGTGTGGCTATAATGATATATAGCAGCTCAATAGAAAGCCCCTCATTGCTTGACTTTTAAACAGTCTTTAGATTCATAATACAGAGGAGTAATGCGTGCACAGATAAGCTCTCACACTGGCAGATACTCTTTTTTTTTTTTTTTTTTTTTTTTTTAAATCATCCATTGTGAAAAATAAATCCTAAACCCTCCAGTCAAGTTCAAACTTATTCACTGGAGGAGTTTGAATCTGAGGTCAGACTTGAATGTCACTTGCATGTTTATGAAGGAAAGAACATATATATATATATATATAAAGTCCATCTTTATCAGAAAAATATTTCTCATCTCACACTGCTAATTTAAAGAGCCAGACCTCTTAAGAGCACCATGTGTCATAAAAAAAAACAAAAACACTGTTTTGTTGTTTTTCTTAGAAATCATATGTGTAAAACTTTGTTTGGTTGGTAACAAAAAGCTTTAAAAGTTATAGTCTGACATTTTGGGGAATACACTTAGTCGCTTTCTTTCAGAAACAACCAAAAAGCATCCCCCCCTGTTAACCTGCCACCCCTCCCCACTCCATCCCTTATTAACAGAGAGCGCGCAGGGCCAGAGAGGTTGTTTAGTTGAATATGTTTATCTAGTCTGCCTGACTCATTGATCCTTTTAGGTTTGTGCAAGTTAGAATCTATGGCTGTGACCTAACTGTGCTGTGTATTGATAAATCCATGGCGCTAAAGTAGCAGATTCATCTTGGATCTATAATATCCTCTAAAGTATATATACTATAGATACTGAATTATATAGTATTTATTATATATGTATATTATATGTATACACTATATAGTAGACTACAGTATAGAATAGTGTCACCTTCATGATCAAACTGACAAGTAGAAACATATAGTCATGGAAGCGTGAGATGATCATCTGCTGCTTATAATATTCTATATATTATTATATAAATATAATATTCCTATGTGTCTGTGCTGCTGAAAATACACCCTCAGACTAAACCCTCTGTGTTTAATGTGACTGAGGAAATGAACCTGTACTTGACCGCATTGCACTGAGCTGCAACAGTTACATAATTCAAAGTAAAGTTTATACATAGTTTAACTATATATAGTTTATATAGTTACTGCAACTTTTTTTTTTTCCTATGGACGTCGTATAATGTCCCATGTTTTATCTTGTGCTATGCTAAGCTAACTAGCAGCCAGCTTATAGTTCATATTTACCTGCAGACGTGAGAGAAGTATCTTCTCATCTAACTCTAAGCAAGAAAGCAATAAGACTATTTCCTGAAATGTATGTTGCTTTAAAGACTTATTATAACACATTAGTTTGGTGTCTCTTTGTTGTCAGTAATGTAACTGTGTGAATCTGGCAACGTACCTCTCATGATGGTGAATGTAAATACATTTGTACATACTGAAAAAAACCATCGAGTTATACAGTGTTTTCACATTTGGTCGCAAAGTGTTGTTAAAAATGATCTTTCAGTATTTTGGTGAACTGGCATGGTTGTTGTGTATCAGTGAGATAATATTATGTCAACTAACATTGTAATGTACATTTAACTATTCAGTATTAAACTTTGTATAATAAATAGATTGTTTATTTGCAATATGTAACTGCAATATTCAAATTGGATATTGTGTTGTATATTTAAGAGAGTCGATTTGTTTGGACTGTTGTTGGTGCGGTGCGGGAAACACTGGTGCAATCAGTGTTCAAACTGTGACTTAGGGGAGGGTGGTGTTGGAGCCTATATCCTTTCTGACTTGGATAAGGAATTGTCAATCTAAAATATGTTACCCAACTACTTTTGGAGTGATCAAATTGCCTATTCTCTGCTGATTAATTAGATTACTGGTGTAATCAAAACTGAGTGTCGCTTCCAAATTGACTTCCAGGTCTCTTTTGACCAATTAGATTACAGTTCTAAAGAAAACTGGGCGTGGCTTCCAAATTGACTTTCTGATTCCAAATTGGTCTTCCTGGCCAATGAGATCACAAGTGTAATCAAAATTGGGTGTGGCTTCCAAATAACTTCCTGTTTACTGAAACTGTGACTGAGAGCGGTGTGTGTGTGTGTGTGTGTGTGTTGTAGACTATATAGTTTCTGACTTGGGTAAAGAATTGTGTCAATGTAAAGCAAATTACCCCCACTGCTGGTGTAGCAATCAAATTACCAGCGGAGCAATTAGATCATGTTATCCTCTGAGTAATTAAATCAAATTGACTTCAGGGGTATGTGTTGCCAAATTACAGGTCCAATCACATTAAACGAACACATTAAAGTTCTTTTCTTGGCAGGAAAAATTTAACTTGTCAGAAAACTTTCTTTTGCTCTATCTGTGTGACACAAATTATTTAGAAATACTCCTGAATAATACAATTTTTCATGTTTTTAAAGTGTTGATAGCTTTTATCAAGGTGGTCTCATCATAAGCCAAAGTTTGTGCACCATGAACACTTCGTCCCTACTGACATGCTTTTGCCTAATTGAAGCTTATTTTCATATGTGTTCTCTACTACTTGACAGTAGCATGGCCCAAGGTTGATTTTTTATTTTTTTATTTCACTCCCATAGATTCAAGTTGTTGATGCAAAAATATTAATTCCTCTTTGTGAAAAAAAAAACATGTTCAACCAGCTCCATTTAGGTCTTTTTCATTTATTCAAATATTCATATTCCTCTGTCTTCTTCTGTTATATTTATTACATTTATCTTTGGAAATGTATATTTTTACTCAAACAGAGGATAACTTCATCATATGTGATGCAATGCTGTTCTAGCTGATATTAATTCAACCAGAAAGCAGCACATTAGGAAATAAAGGGAAATAATAATGGAAATAATGTGTTTGCAACAGACAGCTTAAGGAGTTTCTCCAGCTCACAAAAAAAAGAATAATTCCAGTAAATTACTGCATTTTTTTCCCCCTTCATTGTGTGCTTTTACAGGTCACAGTGCTCTCAAAAGACAATAGCTGCTGAAGAAGTAGGAAATTAGTTTCTCACAAAGTCAAATTTTCACCTTCATAAAGTCAGTATAACTCATCTAACATATTTGCATGTATTCAGCCAGTAATCAAAAATTCACAGTAACCTAAATAGTTTTCAATACTCATATACTGAAAACCTGAAAAACAATCCAAGATATTACAGTAGTAATTCATACTATTCACTATATTTCACTGGGAAATATTATACTTTTTACTCCAGTATGTTTACCCAAAAGTTTTTCTGCTTTTCAGATTTGGACTTTACATCTGAAACAAAATCAAAACAAGTAGTAGTAATAGTTAAACATTTGTTTCAGCTTTACAACATTGAAGTGTTGCTTAAACTTTAATGCAGCACCAATAACATTCATATAATATACTTGATAAATATAACATTCAGAATTGGACAATTATGCAAAAAAAGTACTTTCATACATCCTAAAACATGTCCCCTCCAGACATGTTTTAGGATGTATAAAAAACCTTGGCTTTGAATAATAAATTCTGCATGTTTTTTCACTATATATATATATATATATATATATATATATATATATATATAAAAACCACCTTCTCTCTTAATAAAAATTCAGAATCTATGAATATGGTTATTTAATCACAAGCCATGCTCATAGGTTGATGCAGGTTGTTTCTTCTTCTGCAGATGAATGTTATTCTGCACAGTGAAGCTCCAACATCCAACTAAAGGAACCAATATTTTCTGCAGCTTATGCTCATGTACTTTTACATACATTATATTAACATTTTGAATGCAGGACTTTTACTTCAGCATTTTTTTATAGATAGATTTATATACTTTTTAAAAGAGTTGTTGACTCAAAGACAGTTTAAAGTAAAAAAAAAAAACAAGGCCTCTCAGACAAGGCAAACAAAACCAAACGGGCTAGGCAAAGGCAGCGGTCAGCAACAGGCAAAATCCAAAAACCCAAGAATATCTCCTAACAAGAAACAACGAAGCTGGACCATATGACACTGAGCACCAAAACGAACTGGCACAGAGAAGAGGAGAAGCACAGACTAAATACACAAGAGGGGGATGGTAACAAGACACAGGTGAATCCAATGAGGGCGGGACAGACAATCAACACTGGAGGGAAACACACAGGAACAGCAAGTGAGACGGTCTGAAAAGAGAGAGGAGAGGTAAGTTTCACAATAAAACAGAACAGGGACCATAAAATAAAGGAAAACAAAACGCATGATATTAACAGGGTTGACGAGATGTGTCAAGAGTCAAATAAAAGATCTCAGTACTTCTTCCACCGCAGTCAGAAATCAAAGTAACTCTCACTTCAATTCCTCCCACTGCCAGCCGCTCCTCAGTTACGATATTTTACAGGTACGACTGACCCACTGAGTTTACTTTGATGTATTAAAACTCGAGCTATTAGAGTTAATCCGTAGGTTGTCTCTCAGGTTTATTGGTTCACTGTGTTTGAGCGTCACGGACCTCTTGCTGTGCTCAGCACCATGAAGAAGGGAGAATTCAGCCAAAGCGAGGCGACGTGTGTGCTGTAAAAAGATTAACAAACTGCACGCTGCCAATGCCTGCCATGTTTCAGGTCTGCTGTTCCTGGGTCTCATGTCTCATTAGCTTTATCCTTAAGTTATAAATGAGCATGCATGTAATATGATAAACTATTCACGTGAATTGTAATGATTGTTAATAGAGACATTTTTTAGGGTTGAAAGTTTCTGCATGCAAATGCCTGCAAATATGTTGAAGACAATCAAATTTGGTTTGTTGTATATTTATAATATGATATCAGATGATACATTTGATAATTTTTGTATGGATTTATACACAGCGGGTATGTCAACAATACCAGCTGTCAGAATGAATCATAAACAGACAGTGGGATGCAGACAGACAGACAGAGAGAAGATGGTTGAAGTTATTGTCATTATATTGCTGGTGACTATTAAAATGTGAGACAAGTATCTTGCCTTTAAGCATTTTTCAATATTCATGACACAGGTTAAATATTCATGTGACAAATAAGCAAAATGCAGGTGATGTAAAACAAAAAAAAACAAAAACAAGCGAGCGAGCTCTGTTCAAACCGCTAAGAGGCCTCTTTGATCACTTTTCCCATCTTCACACTGACTCTGAGATCCTGACTCATGATTTAATGCGAAGTCGTCTGCCAGATCTGATCTGATCAGAGCTTTTCCCCACTTATCAGAGGAAGAGCTGCAGGAGTGAGAGTATTTCATTGTTTTTCGTGACCTCTGTGGTGAGTGCCTGGTTGTAATGCGCAACAGCGACTACTTAAATGAATGAATGATGACAAATGTTGAAGTGTGACCTACGGGAAGGATGTCATACTTGGCTCTGATCTTTTTTCATTTGCATGTGATAGAGAATATGAAAACAAAGCAAATTACCTTGAAACTTGTGAATATATTTCTTATATCAGCATGCCAAACGCCACCGCCATCCAATGTCAACTGGTATTAAAGAACAATACACGACCCTAGACTGACCCAACACAACCAACCCGCAGCTATCTTTACTAAGCTGCTTACTGTTTCTCATTGTATGGACATTTTTACTGGAGATATGTTGTTTTGTTAAACATAACAACATAGCATTGTACATCTTAAAGCTCCTAACGTACCTTTTTAAAGAGATGTTAATTTTCCCCTTTAGGTCCTCGGTCATTATTGTTGTGCCACTCTTTCATCTTGAGTTGTAAGGTACACTCTGTTATGATTAATGCACACCACCATTGTTCTAACATACGCACTTACATACAGTACAGTATGTAAAGTAATTTGTTATTGCCGAGACACACTATGGAAGAGAAAACCCGCTTTGATTCATGTTTAACAAGGGTGTAAACAAGCTTGGGAAACTGTTCCACACATTTATACAATGACAGGATGCTTGATCTCACTTTTGACATAAATGCATAATTTAGTAAAGGGAAAATGTTACTCATGTAGTATTAAAAGCGTTGCCGCCTCGTCTGGGTGAAGTGACTGCATTGTATTTTTAGGGCTGGTTTGACTGGGAGAGTTTTGAGAGCCGGTGGTGTATATTGTATAGAAATAGAAATAGCTTAGTGGCTGCTAACAAAGAGCTAATGGCCTTTTCTCTGTCTGCATCGGTTGTTAAAAGCTAGATGTCTAATCATTGCCCGCAGTACAGATCAATTCACATGAATCCCAACACTGTAAGTAATACTAATTTAATGCAGGAGCAGAGAGACAGGCATTGTTAAGGGTTTAGGGGCCTGGAGACATGCACCACACACACACACATACACACACAGATTTACAGCAGCTACTTTATATGTACTATTTTCAAGCCATTTGAGATAATAAAATACCTAAAATTAATTATTATTATTATTATTATTATTTCATCCTTTGGAAAAAAAAAACATTAGATAAAAAAAATTAGATACAAACCGAACTAATGAGGTAATGGGGAACAGGTGACAAGACAGAACAGGCAAGGAGCTGATAGGCTGGGAAACACAGGCAACAGGGCAGGTGTGGAGGGACGAACAACAGGAAACACAGGGAGCTCAAGCCATGAGTACCACTCACACATTGCTAAATATGATGCTACATCCAGAAGACGGTTAGCTTAGCTTAGCATAAAGAGTGGAAGCAGAAGGAAACACATCTAAATGTTCTCCGGTTGTCTTCATCATCGTGAAGCCATGACACAACAAATGTTAAAGATGACTTGTTTTGCACTCCTGCCACCTAAAAAGAGGCAAGAATTGTCTGACTATTTTATGTAACATAGGTAGGGTAGGAATTTAGTCAAAATAGCTGACCACATTTCAATCTATGCCATAATAATATAGGCTGCTCTAATTGCAAATCAAAGATCCCGAACAATGCCAAGTAAATGTGCTCTTCAGTAACACTGCTCTCCTTACCTCCTCTTCTCTTCTTAGCTTCTCTCACTCTCTCAGCTCAGCTCACATGACCCTGGAAATGTCTTGAAATAAGAAAATCTAAAACAAAAAAAAAAGTATTAAGATTTCTGATCATAAACTTAATATGCAAAAAAAAAAAAAAAAAGATTAAATACGTAGCTTATTCTCTTACATCTGCTCCTGGCACCTCTGCTCTCCTTTCCTCTTCAATTTCTTCTAAACTTCTCTCACGCTCTGAGCTCTCTTCATTTATCGCTGGAAATGTCTTGAAGAAGAAAATATAAAACAAAAGAGTATCAAGATTTCTGTTCATGAACTTAATATGCAAAAAAAAATCTTAAATGTACATCGTATTCCCTTACATCTACCCCTGGTACCTCTGCTCTCCTTTACTCCTCTGTTCTTTCTTCTCACATTTTCATCTCTTGTCCCTCTTCATTTGCTTTGTCCACATGTTTTCACATCTTATTTCCTTATTCTCATTTTCTCTTCCACTCCTTTCTTTCTTCTCTCTTCCCCTTAAATCCAGACCTCTACTCACCAATTATCCACACATTTGCTCCTCTCTCCTCCTCTTTACTTAACTTTCCAATCCCTTCATTATCTCTCTACTTCCTGTCCTGCTTCGTATTTTATTTATTTTATTGATTAGTTTGTGGCATCTATGTATTGGGAGAACAATGACACAGTCATAGTTTGTATTATTGTCAGAGTCAAATCCAGGTTTGCATAGCTAAGACATAAAACAGAAACAGACTGTATGTACAATATGTGCCACGGCCACATTAATGCATCATAGATAACTGATCCAGTGAATCCTTTGAACCTCAACTGAATTAACTTGAAACTGAGCTTCACTAAAAAACAGTAGGAGTTTAAAAACTGTATTGATGACGGACATATTTACACCTATTCAAAACACTCTTGACTTTGCTTTCATCTGATTGCCTCTAATATTCCTGTGCAGCAGCTTTATAGAAAGCTCTCCAAGGAGCGGTTGGACTGATAGCAGAGTCAATTTCAGGCTATCTGTGTTCTCTGAATTTGATGAGAGGGGACTTCAGTGAAAGGAAGATGAATACATCAATTGAATTATGCAAGTACGTTCTTTAAAGATTATTGAGGTTTTACTGTAAACATGCATTTACTGTAATGCAGTTCCTCAAAAGCTGAAGTGTAAATATGAAGTGGAAATCGCTGTTTCCTGCTTCCAGTCTTTGAGATAAACTATTTGGCTGCTGACTCTTGCATCATATTGAATAGAAACACATGAGAGTTGTATTGATCTTCTCAACTAACTCTCCAAAGGAGAAACAGATAAGCATGTTTCCCATCAGTCCCATAAGTTTATTAAAATATTAATCAAACGTTTGTTTTGTTTTTTTGTTATGTTTTTTTTTTTTAAATAATCCATGGTATGAACTGGTTTCTCTTTGAATCATGCACATTATATTTTTTTGCAAACAGAAAATCCAGTTGGAGGAAGGGAAAAAAAAGGGGACTCAAAGCTTGTAAGTAAAGTATAGTTTATCATTTGATTTGTCTTTGGTTTGTGATTTCATGCGTTGGTTCAGTCGAGGCACTGAGCGGGGAACATCAAAGGCTCTGGGTTTATGAATTGTTGAACATCCTAATAAGCATAAGGGACATGCTGTAGCCTTAAGGTCTCAAGTACCAGACTGGAAATCAACACATCACTGCTGCAACACACTGTGAATGTTAAAGCTTAACTTTTTATTTCCGCCACAGTTATGACAGCACACAATATGCATCTCAAGAGCGCAAGAATGAAGAGCTGTAAATGTTTCTGGATCAAAATAAAACAACACACTCAGCAGGAAACTCCTCTATCCAAATTTAGTATAATTCAATTAGTTATTAAAGCTGCTTATCCATTACATAATTCACCAGGTAGTCAGATACACAACTTCAAATGAATGCTATTGTTGCTACAGGTCAGCTGGATGTGCTGTATAAGTAACTGTCTGCTCATATATGTTGCAGTTACAACTCTGTTGTTTCCAAGTAGCCAAAAAAAAAACAGTTAATGCAGTTTAAAACTTGTCTACTGTCTACTGCTGCAGAAGCAGAGATGTAGGAAACTGTAGGAAGTAATAATAATTCTCCAGAGAAACCTCCACACTCATGGCACTATGGGAAAGTGATGAATGATGAGTTTGAAATTGATGGAAAACGCTAAAGTGCAGGCTGCCAACATGCAGCATGGCCACTGAACCTGAGACAAAGATTAAATATGAGAGTGGGATCCAGAGTGACTCACCTTGATTAAATCTGCCTTGGCTCAGAGTAATTTCACACACAGTCCCAAAGAGTATCTGTGAAGACCAAAGATTATTTTTGCCATCATATTAAAATATCAAGAGGTTTGACCTCTTCAATGAGGTTGTTAGGTAGTTGTTTCGCTGCAGCCACAGTCATTCAGCTCAATCATCACCCCGGCCTTTCTTCATCGACATGATTCAACGTGTTATATTTTGAATTTTAAACCAGATATTATAGCTGCAATGATTAGTCAATTAATCAATCAGTTGGTCAACAGAAAACACATCTGTAACTTAACTAAAATATTCTGCAGATTGATAATAAACATCAATGATTAGTTGAAGCTATTCACTATATTAAAATGGATATTATTTGCATAGCTACAGCTAAGCTCTAAGACATAAAACAGAAACAGACTTTATGTACAATATGTGCCACGGCCACATTAATGCATCATAGATAACTGATCCAGTGAATCCTTTGAACCTCAACTGAATCAACTTGAAACTGAGCTTCACTAAAAACAGTAGGAGTTTAAAAACTGGATTGATGACGGACATATTTACACCCATTCAAAACACTCTTGACTTTGCTTTCATCTGATTGCCTCTAATATTCCTGTGCAGCAGCTTTATAGAAAGCTCTCCAAGGAGCGGTTGGACTGATAGCAGAGTCAATTTCAGGCTATCTGTGTTCTCTGTATTTGATGAGAGGGGACTTCAGTGAAAGGAAGATGAATACATCGATATTACTATTATTGGTTTAAGTTAAAATTTTTACTACTTGGGGAGAGGTGTTGATGGTGGTGATGTTAATCTATTGAACTATGTATCTACTTTTAGCAATATATATAACATTTATTCATTACTTTTAGCTTTCTATTTAAACCATTGGACGTCTTTTGCTTGCTTATTTGTAAGCAAAAGAAATAGCAGCTTTAAACATTTCAGCAGGACCACCGATGCCGTTAAGCCTATTTGTTAAGGGAGAGAGGACGGCTTCTCAGCTTCTGCCAATTAGGATAAAAGAGGTTAATCCCTACAAATGAAAACGCTGACAAACACTCTGCATGCTTTTGCAGCTAATGACACGACTACGTAAATGTCTGTAGTCTAGTGACAAAAAAAATAAATAAAACAGAGGTAAGGAGTCAGATATTTATGGGAGGGTTTTATGGACATGGCTAATTTGTGACGTTACTGGGAACTGGAGTTAGTAATATAGGTTTAGGTCAAAGGTCAGGACATGACATGGCAGACGTCTCAGTATAAGAGTTAATATATTGATGTGAGGAGGATTAAAACTGGATTATTAAGTTGTTAAAGAATAAAGACTTTTATTAAAACCTCTGATGATGTGGAAAAACACCTTCTTTAATCAACTTAAATCAAAGTCAATCTTCTGATGTACAACAAGTTATCTTCCAGGAAGAGAGCCACGTGAAATACACTTTCCTTTTTTCATATGACCTTTTGAAAACATTCATACGAGAAACTTTCCATGTTTATGTTTAAGTGAGCGCAGAATGTAGAGAATGTTTGCACAGTCTTTCAAGGCTTTCTTTATATACACAAAGCAATTTATCGGAAACTTGTAATTAAAGTGCAGTGAACATGACGGGACAAATGAAAACACGGATATCTGTCTGGACTTCAAATTAAGCTCGTAGTCGATTCAGGATGCGGACAGAGCGGTATATTATCGCTCCATCAGTCACCTGTTTAAATCAGCGTCAGCAGTTCTCGAAGAACAATTGGATGATTTCCACGATTGTTAAAATGTTAGTATTCTATGCATTTCTACCAACCGCTGCTGCCCTTTCCAGTCAATGTTGATTCTGTCCCAACTTCATTAGCCAGTAATTCAAAGCCTATTTTTTTCTCTGCGGCTACAAATCACATTGTTTGCTATGGCTGTAATAAAGTTAAATATTAATACTTTATTTTATAATTTTGTTATTGTATATAAGTAAGCAGAGCAACAATTATGATGAGACAGACATAATCTTATATTAACATAAGAGATTAATATGTTGTGAAAGAGCTCCATCTGGTGAAACTGTAGAAAAACACAATTGGTGTTCAGGCATTTCTGTTTTTTGTCATTTCTACCATGTCCATCATTTTATTTCTGCATACAAGTTCAAACATTAAAAGATAATTTAAGCTACTTAAAAGGGTATTTTTTTCTCTCTCTCGTCTGATCACTGCTGTATATGAAGGTAACACTTCTTGGATGCACAAATCAAAGATCAACAAGTGGGAAAAAAAAGACAGTATTTATTAATGAAATGTCAGTTTTACGAAAGCAGGGACATGATAAAGCCCTGTAATCATGGTATATGGCATGTTTACAATGAATTACATTGTTACATTAGTTTCCATCATTATAAACAGGTTACAGGATACAAATAACGTCAATAAAACAAGGTTTCAATTGTACAGTGCATTTTTACTGTATGTTTTAAACCTTCACAATTATGCTAAATCTTCGCTTCAAGTGTTCATATGCCCTCCACATTATTTGGTTCTATATCTTTAGAACATTGATAGCATCAATTTTTTATTTTTTTATTTTTTTTTACAATTCATTTGGTCAACAGTGAACCTCTCGTAGTCTACAGAGGAAATAGTGAGTCAGTAAAACCTCCTTTGTATCAAAAATATTTAAAACACAATAAATAATAACAAAGATACACTTACTTATGGTTTTCAATCAACACACATTTCATTTATGTGAATCCTGTCAAAAGAAACTTAATTTAAACAAAATGTCAATCATATAGTTGAACTTGAATAAGCTATTTATTGAGCCAATCTAACTTCCAACATTGTACCAAACTTGTGATTTGTAATCTAACACTTTTGCTAAAAAATAGGCTCAATTGTATTAATCTGTAGCTACACTACGTTTTATTCTCCCAGTGAAAAACATTTCAGTTCCCTTAAACTTTGTAAACGACAAGCTAAAAGGTGTTTTTTTTTTAAATACTGTTGCTTTACAGTAAAGGATGTTTGAATTGTCGGATGAGACCCTTTTGCTTTCTTTGAAAATGCCTCTAACGTTCCTGATAGAATGAAAAGGATGGATTATATACAGTTCCACTGCAGCCACAACACTAAAAACTAATAATTAATTTCTCTTGCTTTAACAGATATCAAGTGCAATATTTTTAACCGTAAAAGCTGAATACACATGTTTTTAAAAAAAAAATAAACTTAGCATCTTTACTTTCCAATTCATTCAGCAGCGCTAAAAGTGTCCTATATCCAAAACATAGATTATATTCCTATAATTTACGTTTATAACTAGAAGTAGAAGATCTACAGCAAGAGGACGGCAATAAAAGAAAAAAAAACAAAAACGGAAATAATTATAATTTTTAGCTGAACTTGATATAGAACACATTCGGGAACAATTGCCATAACCAAAACACAAAAAAAAAAAAACATCTAAAAATTAATAGTGCAGTCAAAACTTAAATAAATCAGTGCATTCATTCATTCTTTTACCTGCAGTTTACATCTTGACAATGCAGAGATCAGTAGACAAAGATGGAACAGACAAACTAAAATATATAAAATAGCTTTGATCATACAATTAAAAAAAAAATAAGACCATTTTCCTCTGACCAAAAAGGAAATATCCAACATCATGCCATACGTGGCCATAACTGCCGAATGTAATTTCTATTAAGTAATTTAAATAACAGAGCCCTTAGATTTGAACCTTTGCAACGACTAGCTGAGCACTTGCCGGTGTATCTGTACATAAGACAAAACTAAAACAATCAACTACATTTGCATTGTCACACAGGCATGGAACCATCCCATATATTCACCACATTTTTACTTTATCTTATAGCCGTAGTAATGAGCAAGTAATTGACAACAAATTAAAAACAGCTGCATTGTTCACTTTACTTCACTTTCACTGATCTTTAAATCAAACTACACCGAATTATCACACTGTCACTGTGTGATGGATGACCTAATTATCTGTTAATCAGCCACATATAACCTATTTTTTATTTAACCTAAGTAAAATGAAATCGAATGCCTGTTACAATCACAGTCTGTCACCTAGTGTTGTAAACTGATTACTTAATGCAGAGATAATCAATGGCATGTGGTAGTTACAAAATCACATAAGCATAACTATTAATTTTTCTGCATGAAAAAACTTTTTGGAGAAGAAGAGCCTGACTGAAATTGATCAACATTTTGTTTCTAAAATTTAACCATATCCCAAGTTGTTTTTTGTTTTTTGTTTTTTTTTCCAAATGTGATCATTTTGAGGATTAAGAAATAACGGTATTTACTGTAAACTCTTCACAGTCTTTTAAACAATGTACACAAAGTGCTGTTTACAAGAAAATAGTGAATATTGTTTATGATGACAAAAAAAAAAAATCCACATGATTTCTTTATAACTCATGAAGAATACGCTTTCTTGTTGTTCTTACCTGCACTCAAAACACAAAGAGGTGGGAGAGGCGTGCCCCTCATACCCCGCAGTCATTGGTTCTATCTTGGAGTTTGCGAGTAAGGATGAGGAGGGTGGAGAGAGAGGCGACAGAAATGTGAAATATCAGCTGCCACACATTTCTCATGCCAAGCAGGTAGAAGTTGCATAGGACGATCACACTCAACAGAGTGAAGGACTTGGGTTTCTTTAGAGATGAGTGGAAAAGGTACAGGTGGCACTATGGAAACAGAGAGGTCATTCGCATGAACGAGTGTCCAACAGAGTTTGAGCGGGTGTTTAAAAATGTGAACGACATTTACCTGAAAAACACAGCAGACGAATGCTAGAAGAAACGCCACGACATTCCATATTCCTTCATAATCATCCTATGTAAAGAGAAAGGAATATAATTACAGAAACATGTGATTTTTCATACATGTGGACGTTCACTTTATTTAAAATGAATGACAAGAGTGATAATCTGTGCAATAATTTATTTGTAGTATTTGCGATCACATCCAGGCACTGCCCATACCTGGAATGTGTATTCGATGAGGTGCACACCGCGGATGATGTTCAATGATGCACACATGATATTGAGAACCAGAGAAAGGATGCCCGGTGCCGTCACTGGTTCAAGTCTTATATTCTGACCTGTTAAAACAAAAGAAAGTGACCATATGAGTTGTGTGAAATAATAAAAACAGATAGCAATGTGTACTGTTGTCTATTCACATTACAATTACTTCAAAATTAAACAATCAAACTACAGTGTATACAATTTATGGTGCTGTCAAAGGCAGGCAAGAGCCATTTATTATGATGTATATTTACTGTAGATCTCTTACCAGATCCAGGAACTTGCTCCATATGCCCATTAGCGGCGCCGTTAGTTAGCTCCACCTCCTCCAAGGTAAGAACTTGCGGTGGGCGGATGTTCAGATCCTGCTGGACCTCTGCCAATGTGATCTCTAGGGCCGGACCACCACTCTGGTTGTACTGCTGCTTAAGCTTCTGAATGGTGCTGTCTGTCAAATGTCAAAAGCAAGCAAAACATGTTTGTATAAATCCACTTAAGACCGGAGCTTTGTGTGTTATTCAACACACCCCTATTTAAATTCCAAAATGTCAATAGCAAACCTAGATGACATTATTTCTCTTCCTACTCACCAAATTCCAAAAATGGATATGGCCTGGCTGCCAAGGCAACAACAGTGCTATTGTAGCATGCGGTGAACTCCCAGCGCAGATCTTCCAGGAAGCAGAAGGCCTTAGCAACGGGGAGGCTGCAGTGACACACGGTCATGTAGGATACACCCTCTGAAGAGACGAAGCTGAACAGGTGAGAGGAGAAAAGGTGTTTAGTAAACAAACAGCATGACACAGCTTGACATGGATGTCCCTGTGACCAAATGGACATCTTCTGCATCACTAAAGCAAATACACACTTATATGCATGTGCAGGTTATGCATTGTGTCTTTGTGCAGTTACACAATGCATGACTGAAACGGTTCCCTGAATCCTTACTATATGTTGAGCTTCTGGCCCTTGACCGTCCCTCTGTCAGGGAAGAGGGCCAGAGCTTTGCTAATGGTCCTGAGTTGCTGCTTCCTCTCCTGAAGCTCTCGATTATGTTCAAAATCTGTGGAGGCCGACAGGGGGAGTCCATCCCTGACCCGAACCACAAAGGCAAACAGGATCAGAGACATGATCCACTGGGCCCATGAAGAACACACTGCCTACACAGGGTAAAAAAAACAAAACAAAAAACAATTTCAGATCTGTATTCCTACTATATCAGGTCTGCAACTAGATTGTTTTCATTACCAATTGATTTGACAAATATTTCCTTTTATTATTTGATAAATCTTGAGGGTTGTTTGTCTGTTAAGTGACTGCCTCAGCTCTACATTGAAAATACACCCAGTTGCCAGTTTTTAATGAAATGAAATTAATTCAGTTTTACTGAAACTGTTAGAGATGTTAATTCAACTTTATTGTCCTTTTACAGGCTGTAGTTTGTGGTGCTGTTACACTGTATATGTTACTAATACTGAAATGCATTTCCAATATTTTGTCCATCCCATGTGTACCACTCAGGGAAGACTAAATATTAGAGACATCTCACAGCATAATGCAATGCAATGCAGCAGCATCACAAACTACAGTCTCCAAAATAACCACAAAGTTGAATTAAATGGCAGGTTCACAAATTATTTAAGTGTGCCTTAAAACAGTCAGGTGCCCATATGAACACTGAAAGAGGTTTTCCTTGATGTAATCAATCCTTCTGATCATACTGGCTATTAAAAGATCCCCTTTAGATGCTTCAAAATCTTATATGGGACTTCATCGGTCTGAATTAGTTATATCAAGTGTATATCTGTCAGATTTATAGTGTTTTCCTGTTGAACTGTGGTGGAAGTATAGTAACAAAGAGGGAAATTGGCACTAAAAAGACTGTAACGTTGAAAGATATCTAGGTGATTTGACTGTTTTAGACGGATGAAGCTTCATATTAGCTTCAGATAAACCTTTAAGTATGAACAGGAATTATCACAGCAGGAAAAACCTGTTTCAAAATTCAATCTTAAAACAACCGACTGTTGTTTTAAGACAGACTTGAAAAAAATTGAGCTGCTGCATTGAGTACACAATAACTGGCAAGTGTTTATTATCAACTGCGTAGATTTAAAAATCTTACACTTTTCCCCACTTAAGTGGCACTTGGAAATCAGTGTGACTGCAGTCTTAATGTCAGTTATAAACGCGTTGTGTTGCACCTTACCTCATTATCATGGGTCTCATGCTGCACCTTAGCTACTACAGGTTAGCTGACTACAACATCATATCAGAGAAATACAAGCCCCAGCTCAAAGATTAGCGTTACAAGTGCAATAGCATACTTTTAAATACACCCGAGTTATATAGTAAACCTCGATAACCTGTTTTAACTGCTATTTAAGTTACGTTCAAATTAGCGAACAAGCTAACTTCAATTCCTCTTTCCGAAACAACAAAACCACAACAAATCTTTAACGGAATACGGAAACGCGAAAGGGACAAAATTAATCTTAACCATTCCGAGTTAGCAGTAAAGGCATACAGACGGCCCTCGGTGACTAACGTTAGCTGATTACCTGGCTAGCTATTGTGTAAAGGTTGGTTTTTGTCATTTAATATTTGGTATAATTTGCAATGATTTTAATCGTTGCGCGAAATGTGAAACTGAGACATCTAAACGTAACCAGGCTGTTAGCTTAACCACCCCAGAAGTGCTAACGGTATGTTAGCTATGTAACGATAGCCTGTTATTTTTTTCCTGTTTGTTTATTTCTCACATGTTAGTTTGAATTTTCTGTTGTTCGATTTTAGACAAATTGTTTGAGGTTAGTTGACGTTTTAGACGTGAATGTGGTCATGTTGATGGGAATTAATGTCGACTGTGTATAATGAACATTAGCTCCTGGTTAAGTTTGACGATAATTGTGGTGCATTACTGCAAACGTTAAAACATTACGTGTTAGCTGTTTCTCCCCCTTTTAAATAATATGACTTAATAAGTAACTGTCATAGTCATTACTCGAAAGGCATTTCACACTAGTAACTTGCACTGCAGAAGTCTTTAAATTGTGTTATTAAGAATAAGAAATAATTAATTAATCCCAAATAAATTTAAGTGTCACAACAGCACCGTCTAGTATACAACAATAGAATAAAATACAGTAAAATAATAAAATAGTAAAGTAGAAATCATTGTTATTATGTATTGTGTAGTAATTATATATGTAGTGTATATAATAAAATAATTCTACAGATACTGTTATTATTATTATACAGACTTTAAATCATTTATATTTATATGTTTTTATGTATGTATATATATTTATATGAGTTAAGTACTAAAAAAAGGCCTCTTGTAAATGTATGTTCGTCTAAAAGGTGAAGGTGTTTGTTGTCTATAATTAGAAGAACAGTTAGATAATGTCAAGCTCAGTAAATCAACACTGTCAAGGTTAGTCACATGATATGAGTTTGGCTATTAATACAATGCAGTTCAGTTTTGGGTTTGAGCTCTAAGAACTATAATCACCACCAACTGTTCATTACTTTGATTAAATATGATATAGTGTTGACTACATTCAAGATCTGTAATTCAAATATATAGGATTTAAATTTGTTTGGGCTTTCAGGATATGTTTGTGTTATCTTTCTAAAAGCCCCTGTTGTGTCACAAAAGTTGATGTATCAGTCTAGAGGTGTTGTACCTCAGCAGGTGCACATGGACAGGTGTGCAGGCCAAATTAGGTTGCGGAAATGTCTTCCTTGTGCCCTTATGACAGAGCTTGCTCTTTTGTGTTACCTTACTGTTGGATAAAGTGAAAGCCACATTTCAAGTCAGCTCTCTGAAATGAAGTCAAGTCCTGCAATGGTTTCTCTCTGTTCCCCTTGTTAGACTACTATATATGCAAAATCCAGACATTGCTGGAGGAGGAAATTACTTTTAAAACCAGTATCCAGTAAATCTTCGAAAAGCTTGTACAATTGTGTTATCTTCCAAGCCTTGGTGAGAGGAGACACAGATTGCACCAATGTAGATTTGTGAATTACAAGCAAAAACGTGTCTAATAATGCAGTGATTTGGTTTCACTTTCACCCTGCTCAGGTTTAAATCTGTGCCATTTCTGTCTTTTCTCATAATGTCGCTGACCTGCAACATACAGATATCTGAAATGTACAACGAGGACTGTGCTGTGGTCTGCTTGCATTCGCGTAGCCATTACATTTCCCTGCAGGCTTCTCTCTCTCTCACTCTCTCCTTCCATTGAACTCTCCCCTCCCCTCTCTGTGTCTCTCTCCTCCCTGGCTGTCTTGATCTCTCCACAGTGTTTTTCAACTCACTCTTTTCACTATGCTGGACTTCGTACATTGACAGATAAATGGGAATGTGGTGCATCCACATTTTATTATTTTTACCTGCTTAGCATTTTTGTACTCTTTTCTGCATTTTAGGTCACCCGGACTTTGATCACAATGGGGGTAAAAGACCGCCCTCAGTGTTACTTTGACGTGGAGCTCAACCGGGAGCCAGGTAAGAAAAAATTAAAATTAGTTCAGAGGTATAAAAGTTAGTCATAAACAGCCACACCTTACTATTATAGATGATTACTTTGAACGGACATCTTTATACAGATCATTAAAACTGCATGCATACACTGTAGCCTTGGGGCTTTGTATTATTTTGATATTCTGGTATGAGTCATTAGAGCATTATGTGTTTTTCTAGCAGCAACTATGTGCCACTGATAGGATGACTGTAAGTAGAGATGGACCAGAAGTGTTTAGTGACCTCAAGCATGTCACAAAACGACCCACCGTTACGCTTGTAAGAATAGTTTAGCCAGGGAAAAGTTTCTATAATGTCTGAGCTTCACCGCAGGACTCTTCTAATTATGTGTCTGAAGCCAATTAAAAAAAAACGTGAGCTGTAGTAACATTTGGGTTACTTGTAAATCTTAATTGTATCCTTGGCCTATTATTTTCCCTCCATTATTCATTGTTGTAGCTATATCATAGCACAGTTAATATTGAAGATGCCTCAACATTTCTAATAATTAGTAGTGGGAAAACAGAAGTGATTCACGTGATTGTTTTCTTTTGTGTTTTTTTGTAGTTGGGCGAATTGTCTTTCAACTTTTTTCTGATGTTTGTCCCAAGACAAGCAAAAACTTTCTCTGTTTGTGCACTGGTGAGTAATATAAAGCATTTTTACTCAAATATGATTTGCAAAATCAGAGCAGTGCCAGTACGATGTTAATTTTCACAGTCTCAAAAGCAGACTGTTACTATGTTATTGATTCCTTTAATAAAAAAAAGTGTTTTCTTGTTTCACATTTTTTTTTTTTCAGTTTTTTTTTTCATGAACATAATAATGAATAGATAAATAAATAACACAACTGAAGTGAAAATAAGAGCCCTAGCACCCTGATCCTTACCCCATGGTCATGTAATACCATGAGGACAGGCGGTATGGCCTCAGTGGTAAATTGGCTGGTGACAGATGGAGTCACTGGATGGATACAGCATGGATGGATAGGACTGCTTTACTAGATATTTCATCCCACTCAGCAGAATAGAGAGATTGCCATAAATCTGCAGAAACAGACTGCAGATTGATCCTTCCCTCTCATTTTTCATTCCACCTGGCCGATGGGAATGTGATGGGAGATGGCTTTTTAGTCTGTTCCTTTTCCTGAGCATACATACATACACACACAGATAACATAATATAACACAGTAATATACACCTTTCGTCATGGTGGTTTACTGTGGCTTTCCCAAAGTCTCAGATGTGTTCTTTTAGGTGGGGGGGATCAGCTCACACTATAGGAAACCTCGAGCCAGTGAAGCAAAATACTAGAAGATTAGCAACCTAAGCTGCCAATTTGAACAGCCAGCCCTCTGTTCCCTGAAAGCACCCTTAAACACATCTAATGAAATTTCTGCCTCCACGTCTCCTTTCACCCCAAAGGAATGAGAATCAAGGGGGGAAAGTGGCTGTGGGCCAGTATTCTGACCCGAGTCACAATCGTTCCAGTGAAAGATTTCTTAATAATAATGGATTATATTTATATAGCACTTTATCTCAATACCCAAAGCAGTTCACAGTGTAGGGGGAGCCATGTTGGGATTTTTTTTTTTGCCAGGACACCCTTTACTCTTTCTGATAAGTACTATGGGATCTTTAATAACCGCAGTGAGTTAGGACCTCTTGTCTCATCTGGAGGCCGACATCTCCTGCAGTATAGTGTCCCTGTCGCTGCCCTGGGATTTATTAGGACTAGAGGGAAGATTGCCCCCTACCGGCCCACTAACCCCCCTTACAGCAGCAGCTTAGTTTTGTCAGGAGTACTAGCTAAGCCCACACCTGCTTAGCTTCAATCATTCAGTAGTAACAGGGTACGTGTCGGTATGGCTACTAACCTAACAAGCTGTCCTGCACTGGAGTATTAACAACACGATGCCTGAATGAAAACATCTAGTTAATTGTCCCTCCCTCCCCGACTGTGGTTTCATTCCCGTGTTTAAATAAAAACCCCATGTGGCAACACTCAAGACTTAACACCTCAAGGCATCTGGTATACACAGAATCACTTTGTTTAGCAGCAGGCCTGTTTCTGCGTTTTGTGTTCATTGATAGCTCAGTTAACACACAAATGTTTTGCAGGTGAAAAGGGAACCGGCAAAATCACAGGGAAAAAGCTGTGCTACAAAGGCTCCACATTTCACAGAGTTGTAAAGAACTTTATGATCCAGGGAGGCGACTTCACCGAAGGTAATGATGTCTAACGTGTAACTCTTAAAGTGTGCTTCACAGCAGGTTTGACCCACTTTAGCTACGTTGACACTATTTCCACCATTTCCAAACTGCTGGTGCCAGTTTTAAATGAATGAAAGCAACTGATGCGATGGAAAAGATGCTGCACGTGGTGTGTTTTTAAGGATAATTAATTAGTTATTCACAGTTTCATAGCGTATAGGCAGATAACAATTTATAACATTAAACAAGCCCATTCAATGACTGGATGTTTATGATAGAAATCCAAGAACTACTTTTAATAAATGAATAAATACATCATAGAAATAAAGTTAATTGTCAGTGTCTGTCCATAGGGTTACATTTACACTAAAGTTACATTTAGTCTGACTTTTAGTTTAATTATTTGACTATTTTAATCTCTACAGGAAATGGAAGAGGAGGAGAGTCCATATACGGTGGCTACTTTGAAGGTAATTTGAAAATCAAGTTTTCTAATAATCTAGTCTAATTTCTGATGTCTCATGAATGTCTTTGTAAATAGTTATGAACCTCCAACTGAGCTACCTTTGCATGAGCATCATGTTGCATGTGTGTATTGTTCTTGTGAATTTTTCCTAAGTATGACCTTCGCTTTTCCATTGTATAGTGCTGTCTTCTATTTAGTTGTGGGCTTTATCAAATCAGCATGGAGAGTAGGCATTCTCTTTTATTGAAAGCTACAATCTTCCTGCCTAAAATTTTCAACATATTCTTTTATTTATAGAGTGGTCTTTTGCAAAAATGAGAAGGTAAGAGATGTACACAGCTCAGTAACACAATGTCAACATTGTCCCCACCTGCCACCTTCCTCAGTCAGTAAAAGCGGTGCAAATGCTTGCAAAGACGCAGATGCATATTTGTACTGAAGGGATCTGACAGGATTTTCCATTCATACAGCTTCCCTGTTAGACCCCCCACAGCCTCAGGCTGCTCAAATTTCTTTTTATGTTACATGTGGTATTTATAGCTACAGCACACTCATAACATGACTGCCATACAGTCGTCACATATAGACTGCAGGTTTCTTTGCTCAGTAGGAAGATTATATTAAGTAGCACAGGGAAAATTTAGCTCTGCAGCATGGATATGTATTATGTAATATTATGTATACATTTAAGTAAATGTTATTTATTTGTCATGTTTTCCAAATTTGTAGTTTCATTTATGTAAATAAGCTCGATAAAGATATTTCAATGCTCGACTGAAATCATTTCAGCATGAACTCTGCAATTTAAAGATTATGCTGGTGGTTTATCGTACTTGAGTCCATTTAGGACTAAATCACTGTAGGCCATTTTCAAAGAATTACATTAGTTTGTAGGATGTTTTTCTATTGATTTATTGCTCAAAAATGTTAACCCATTTAATAATAATGTAACATTGATTGAGAAAAGGGCAATGAAATGTTCACTTGCATGGATAATTTATCTCAAGCAGTTTGATTCCCATAGCGTATTAAAATGAATTGAATCCAATATGTTATTCTTTGGAACATGGTCAGTATAATATGATATGCATGTGATGTGTAGTTTAAAGCCTAAATCAAGTACAAAATGTGTAAGTTTTCCAAAATGTCAGAGAAGGGCAGGTTGGGCAGGCAATGATTAGGTTTGATGGTTTAAAATTCAGATTTTTCTTCTTTTTTTTCCTGTTCTTCGCTAAATATTTCCATCATCACTGACGAGAGGACGCACTCTTGAGACTCTGTTCCCTGTTTCTCTGCTCTCAACAGACGAGAACTTCACTCTCAAACACGACAGAGCCTTCCTGTTGTCGATGGCCAATCGTGGGAAAGACACCAACGGCTCACAGTTTTTCATGTGAGTGACACTCATTAAAATCACTCTGCACTCTTTATAATAACTATACCGTTTAACTGACTTGTCACTTGCATTATTTATTTGCTTTTTGAAAAAGTGTCAGTTTTGTTTGAGTTTTTGCTTTCTGTCCCTTCTGTTTTGAGATCAGTCCCCTCTCTGTGTGCAGATAGAATTCAAAGTGCAGAGAAACATGGATTCAATCTTTTTTACCTACAAATGTGTTACATTTTTTCTCTTGCCGTTTTTGTGTAAAATTTACAGAAACTCTAGCATCCTGCTCTTCCAAGGTAATGTGTCTCCAAGGCTGTGTTTCTCTCTCTCTCTCTCTCTCCTGACTGTATTTATCATTCAGTAGTTTGTATTTGCAAGCATATTGCAGAGTACAGTGTTTGTTTTGAAATGTTTAAGCAGTATTCACAAATGGTTTCTGGTGACACGTTATATATTTATCACAAAAAACAGGTTGTCACCATAAGTTAAAAGTCCTCTATGAATGAAAATTCATGAAATACATGAAGGAGGAAAATTTAAATTTACTGTGTACTGTTGTATCATCTAAATATGATAATGTAATTACTCTCACACTCTGTTGTTGAGTGTTTTCTTTGCTTGTTCGCCTGTTTTTAATTCAGCAGCCAAGTGATTTCTGAATAGATTTACAATCAAATATCATTAAACGAAGGGTCTCACAAATTTCAATCTTTTTTTGAGATTCCCATGGTACAGTAGCACCCACACTTTATTCAAGTTACTCGTTCTCATTCTTTTCCTCCTTTTTCTCCTTTTTTCATAACCCGATCACTGCCAATTGGTTGACCCTCCCTGGCATGATTGATTTTCCACACCAACAGCACAACCAAGATGGCGCCTCATCTTGATGGGTAAGTTCGACCAAATTTTAGCAGCATTTTCTGTCATTCTTTTCTCACAGAATCCTTAAAGATACCAAAATAATATACGCAAGTTACTGCATCTTTCATGCCTGCCCGCAGAGTCCACGTCGTCTTCGGTCTAGTCATCTCTGGCTTTGAAGTGATAAAGAAGATAGAGGGGCTGAAGACTGATTCGGCTAGCAGACCATACGCTGATGTGAGAGTGATGGACTGTGGACAGCTCATCACCAAATCCGCTAATGATGGTAAGTTCTGTCATGGACGGATTGCCACACAACTAACTCATTTTAAGCTTGAGTGTGTGTGATGTTAGACTTTGTGTGAAGGTTAGAATACAGTCAGTTGTCTATTATACATGTGTATTATTTGTTATATTGCACTTCCATGGAGTTGGACTCATAAGAAGCAGATATATATCATCACAAGTTATTTTCTCTGACTCCTCCAGAATCACAGAAAACATCATAGAGCTGTTTTCACAGAGTAGTACTCTGTGAGCACTAGACTGACATTGATTTGTAAAATTGGTGTAGTACTGCTTTATACAGTTCTAATATTATCCATTAGCTTTCAGAGTAACTATATATAAATATGCACCATTTGTTTTTTTCTTTGTTTTCATCTCCAGTGGGGAATTGTCTGTGTTGTGTATCATTGTAAGTGGGTCATATTTCAAGCTCGTTCTGTAAGAGGTTTGCTTTTCGATGCCAGCATTTCCCCCTCACCTGCATTAGGACGGGGCGTGTAACCTGATCTTCTGTTTAATGAGGATCAGTCAGGGGGCTCTCTGTGGAGTTCAGTTGGCATCTACTTACCTGAGTCTGCCAGGTCTGCTTACATGGACTCCCAACATACCGAGGAAAATAAAACAAAGTCTTTGTTGTAGCGGTGTCATACCACCCTGAAAATGACTCCTAAACATCGCTGTTATAAATTTAATCATCAAACCTCAAGTCAGGGTCCCAAATCGTGAGTGATATTGGAAACTTCGGTGGTTGAAGGCAGATTTTTAATTTTTAATTCTTCTCAACTATTTGACACATTTTCTATTGAAATGACATAAATGAAGTTATATTTCTTACTTTAGTTCTCGGAGGCAAGCGGAAAAGAGCCTCCCATTCTGCTGACTCGTCCCTCAATTCCCATGACTCGTCTCCTCAGTTCTCCTCTTCAGCGGGGTCTGAAAGTGAATCTGATGAAAAGCATAAACGTCACAAGCACAAGAGACATGCAAAGAGTAAAAGGTCAAAAAAGAAAAGAAGGGAGTCAAAGGGGGAGAAGAACACTGATGTTCTGCCCTCAAAGCAAAGGTAATTTTATTATTGTTCATATTCACACTTTTATATGCTTATAGAATTACTCACATGTATCTGAAACTTACTTTTGATCCAGTTTAAGCTGTACATCCACATATAAATACAAGTACTGATATGAGTCACTATACGCTGCAAGAGTTAAGAGATGGGTTGCTTCTTGGCATAACAAAATATTGTTTTGTTTTGTGTCATGTTGTCACAGTCCTGTGAAAAGAGAGATACTGGAGGGAGAGATTGAAGTGGAAGGGGAGAAAGAACAAGGTGGGAGGAGAGAAAAGCCTGTAGTTCGACCGGAGGAAATCCCGCCGGTGCCAGAGAACCGCTTCTTGCTGCGACGGGACGTGCCATCTCAGGAAAATAAAACAGAGATGTCAGTTTTCAGTTGGACTTCATTCTTAGTCATTTTTTGGGGGGATGGGGGGCTTGCATACCTACTTGCATAATTTCATAATTTCAGTAGGTTGTTTACTTTTAAACATGATTGTTTTTCAGGGTTGAGAAAGAAGAATCATCTCTTTCAACTGACCAGAAACCAGCGGTCTCCAAGTCTGGACGGAAAATCAAAGGCAGAGGAACAATGGTATGCTCACCTCAACTAACATCAGAGATTTGTTGCTTCATTCAGATTTGATGTTGACATATTAACATATGCAAATCCAATCTTAAGGGACCCTTTTAAACAGAACTAGATTTTTTTACCGCTAAATTGTGGGTGCAAAGCAGAAAGAAGGTGAAGTTTTGCTTTTTTTACACTTTTCTCCAATCTTTGCTTTTCCTTGTGGATTAATAGAAATATATAGATGAATTGTTTTGAGACAAACTCATTATTTTTAATAACCTTTTAGCTTTAATCTACAATAATATGATAATCACACCTTTTTCTGCAGAGATATCACACTCCCACAAGGTCTAAATCCCGTTCCGCATCTGTGGAAGAGCATGGAAGCAGTGAAACTCCACCACACTGGAAAGAAGAGATGAAGAGAACCAAAGTTTATCAACCGCCGAGCCTTGAGAGATGGAGCAAAGGAGACAAGTATGACCTCATATTTTACTTTGTATATTTGAATATCTGATTTATTTATTTCTTGGCTTCATACATCTTTTGACTTAACAGATTGAATGACCGTTCCTCAAGCAGATGGGACGACAGAAGCAACTCTGCATGGTCCCGGTCTGCAGAGCACTCTTCAGACTGCAGCTCTGAGAGGTCCAGTCCACACCGCCAGAAGAAGAAAAAAGCCAAACACAAGAAGAAGGCCAAAAAACGTAAACACGGCAAGAAGAAGAGCTCCAAGAACAAACCTCAAGAGTCTGTCCTGTCAGAGGTTGAAAGATCAGTTCCTTCAGGAAAAAGGTCTAAGTCCAGAATGTCTCGTTCTCCATCTCGTTCCTCTTCAAGTCAGCGACATTTATCACCTCAGAGGAGACGACCATCCTCACTGTCTTACAGAGACTCGCGATCTTATTCCAGATCCTACACATCCAGTCGATCCAGATCTCGAAGGAGGTCGTGCTCTTATTCAAGATCCAGGAGCTTGTCTAGATCTAGAAGTCGGTCCCGGTCCAGATCTGAGTCCTATTCTCGATCCAGATCAAGATCCAGGTACAGATCCAGGTCTTTGTCTCCATCTAGAAAGAGGACTTCATCCAAATCTCCAAGAAAGCGAAAGCCCGAATCAGATGCTATGATCCATGTGTCTGAGAAGCTTCCAGAGAGCAAAGTCGCCCCTGTGTCCAGACTCCCTGTAGTCCCCGCCCCAGAAAGTGTCCCTGTGATCCCGCTGAGTGACAGTCCTCCACCCTCACGCTGGAAGCCCGGTCAAAAGCCCTGGAAACCCTCCTACATCCATATTCAGGAAATCAAAGCTAAGGCAAAACTGGGAGTTCCCAGTAACGTTTCCTCGACAGGTGGCAGTGTTACACAGAAAGCTCAGACCTTAGTTACACCAAATTGTCTGCCAGGTGACCCCAAAAGCGACAAAGCACAGAAACCTTCACGGCACTCACACAGCAGGTCTTCCAGAAGCAAGTCCTACAGCCGCTCATACAGCCGCTCATATAGCCGTTCATACAGTCGCTCATATAGCCGCTCAAAGAGTAGAAGTTACAGTAAGTCCAGATCCAGATCCCCTCATGGCTATGACAGCAGGTCATCCTTAGACAGCAGATCAGACTCTGAAAAGTCCCAGAAAACAAGTAAAAACAAGAAGAATTCAGACAAAGACTGGGATAAGTTTTACAGTTCTTTGAAAAGGATAAAACATTTAGATAAGTACATTTCACATACTGGTATCCAGGATGCTCAATCAGAATCAGAGAACAGTGCAGGCAGTGAGCCTGATATCAAAGTCTCAAGGCGAAGTGGCTCTTTGGAGAAAATGAAAGAGAAAGGCAACTCACAGGACGAAGAGACAAAACACCACAGTTCAGTGCCAGCAGAGAGCTTTAATAGTAGGTCTGAATGGGATAGTGACAGCGATAAAGTGAGCCGAAGCAACAGCATCACTCTAAAAAAGCAGAAACAAGCACTTCAACCCAGTGATGTTCTAGACAAGAAGTTGTCTGCTCCAACTGGCTGGAATTCTGATAGTGATCCAGAAAATATAACGACTAAGACACTGGCCATCTCCGAAAAAGAGGAAGGGGAGGCGAGTTCGGAATCAGATTGCGAAACTCTTAGAAAGACATCAGAAGCAGTGCCTGCTGCTTCTGAAGGTCCTTCGAAAGGTGCTGAGAAGGCGGCAGAGCCAGAAAAGCACAAGAGCAAGAAGAAGGCCAAACGTAAGCATAAACACAAGAGGAGAGGGGAGAGCAAAACTGGTTCCCATCGCAGTAAAGACAAGACAAAGAGATCTAAAGGGAAACATCAGAAGCTGAAAGAGACTTTTCACTGGCAGCCACCTTTAGAGTTCGGAGAGGAGGAGGACGAAGATGAATCCAAACGAGAGAAACATAGTCCAAGTAGGGTTGTCAAAGAGAGGCCTGAAAATGTAACCTCTTTAAACAAGAAGTCTACTAGAGAAGAAGAAAGGGGGCAACAGAGGGCAAAAGAATGTAACAAAAACCCAAAACAAGCTGAACCTCTTCATCAGTCATCCAACAGGAATGATGCCAACAATATTAACTTGCCCAGCATCAAGCAGGAGCCGGAGTCACTCGAGGATATGGACATTTGTACTCCAGAGCACGACCTCGAAGCAATTGCTGAACCTTCAGTTACAAATGATTCTTTCAGTAATACGGCTGAATTAACCCTAAAATCTACCTCAAAGCTTTCAGATTTACCTCGGCTTCACAGCAAAGAGCCATATTCTGTTACCTCCTCAACTACAGCTGAAGGACTGAAAGATGAGGTAGCTACTGGCAAACCTACTGGCACTGCGATTAATTTCAAATGGAAGCCTTTGAAAGGAATGTCTGCACTACAGAATGTGAACGTGCCACCTGTTGCTGTGAAAAACACCCAAGTTCAACAGAGCCAGAACCAAAACGCGCAGGGAGTGAGAATGGAGATAAAAAGTAAAAGCCGTGTCCGACCTGGATCTCTGTTTGACGAGGTCCGTAAAACTGCGCGGCTCAACCAGAGGCCAAGGAACCAGGAGAGCTCCAGCGAGGAAAGGTCCCCCTCGGTGGGAAAGACATCACGCACACGGTCCCCTAAAAAGTCAAGGACTGCAAACAGAAAGTCCCACTCCGTTTCCAGTCACCGGTCCAGCACCAGAGGGTGGTCCCACTCCTACAGCAGGTCCAGAAGTAGATCCCGCAGCTCTAGCTACTCCTCCAGGTCAGATTAAATGCAATTTGATTCATAGAAGAGCACGAGGACACCATCAGTAAATCTTTGTAAAAGTCAGATAGGCTTCTTGGACGTAGATCAACATTGTTGTGAAGTGATAAACTTGATAGATTTAGACATTTAGTGTTTCGTCTAGAAGTCAAATCTTTGTCTGTGATACAGCCCCAGGGAAAATGTTATTTTTAATGCAGCTAATTCTTTTAGGAGCCGGAGTAGGAGTCGACGGAGACGTGGGAGAGGACGGTCACACTCCCGCAGCAGCACATACCGAAGTTACAGAAGTCACAGGTACTCCCTCAAACACTGGTACAATAAACTATTGTGGCACCTGTGTGGGGAAAATGTTTTCAGCCAGTTTCACCCACATAGAGAAGAAGCCCTGACGCCCTTTTGTGTTTCATTGTCTTATTCTTACTTTGCAGCCAAGGAGACAGAACAGTCAAAAACTCTCTATGTTGAAAAATGTTTTAATGTTTTTAAATAGACTTAGTATTGTATTTGTCCTTTGCCTATTTTAATATAACTAGTGTATGATCTGTCTTTGAGTCTGTTTCATATCCGTCCATCTCACAGTGTTTTATTTTTCTTCTCATCAGTCGGACATACAGTAGAAGTCATTCCAGAAGTCGCTCATATAATCGCCGTAGGAGAACGAGGTTTGTGGGCCTCTTTAATTTACAATTCACAATTATGCATCTGTGCAACTAATGAGTCAGTGGTGGGTAATTTAAACATTTTCATCATTGTCATATGCGTCTGCTAAATCGGTGTGAATCAAACACCATTCTGGAGATATTCCCAAAATGATATCGCTCCTGTCACCTGCCTGTGTGTTAATGCAGGTCAGACTCCTCTGACAGCTATTCTAGTCGGAGTCGGTGTGCGAGCAGGAGACGAGGGCGCAGAAGAAGTGACAGCTACAGGAGCTCAGACCGCAGATCCCGGTAAGACACATACATCCCTGGTGAACCTCAGCAGACTTCAACAAGGTGCCACGTCTCGGTTCAACTTTTTTTTTTTTTTTATTTATCCCCTAGCTGAGCATTTTTGTCATATAAATGTAAGATTACAACATTTTCATTGATCGTTTGAATCCTAGCTATAATAATCTCTCTTGTGACTGAAAGGTAAAGTATGACATTGGAATCTCCATCTTCTGCAGGTCCTACCGCTCCTCCACTCGCAGCTCTTCCAGGCGCAGAAGTCACAGTCGCAGCAGTCGGTACAGTTGAGCCGCACCTCAGGCGGGTTGTAGGGTTTACTTCTGCTGAGAGGGAACAGAACAACAAAGTCTGGATGTTGTACACACACACAGCAAATGACTTTTAATGTCACACATCAGCAACTAAAGCTCCATATGCGGTTTTATAACTGTACTTTGTGTCATACATGGTAATATGACGGTCTCTGAGGAAATGAATGTAACCTAAATAAATAAACCACTTTACCAGCTTACATAAAGGCAGATCCCTTTTAAGGGGCTTTACCACAGCTGAGAACAACTGGGTTCAATCTGTCAACATGGCCACTCAAATCTTCTATGTGAAGTTTATCCTTCTTACAAATAATATGAGAAATAAGCTGTAAATATTTTTATTATTGTATATTTGTGTATTCTTTTTTTTTTTTTTTTTTACTTTTGTCTTTTTACACACTGAAACGACTAAATATACATTTATTCTAAATGTCCAGAGTTAGAGTATGGGTTGAGGTTATGCCTTAAATTCAGGGTAAGCAAGACAAGAATGTTATCTGGAAAAGTCCTCGTTGAATGAAACTTGATATCTGTAGCTGTTTCAAGCTGTGATTTGTGTTTGCTCTTTACATTTTGTTACTTTATTATAGATGTTCAACTGTACTTAAAGTATAGTATGACTGATTTAGATTTTATTTGAACAATTATGAATATTTACATTTAATAAACACCATCAACACATCTAAAGCCTGTGTTTTTGTTCTTTCCTCATTATGTGGGATCATATTATTGCAGTAGTATCCAGGATTATGTCCTCAAATGGACCAGAGCATTTGAACCTCTGCAATGGCGCCATCTACCTTTCAATTCAGAACTGTAGGCATGATATTGTCTTTGGTCCTGGCAAGTGTATGTATTATCATTATGTCAAACACTTTGAAGTGCTGCAGTGGTCAAATAGTGATTTCACTTCCCTGATTAAAAGGCTCCACTACCATCTTTTTCTATTAGATGTCATGCAATTAGATTTAAAAATTTAAAAATTCCACTCCCAGAGTTGGTTGCTTCTTTGGAATAAGTTTTTTTTAAAGAGACAAATCCATTAAATTATTAATCATGCTCAGAACTAATTAAAAATTTGGTTCCCCCCTTGCTAATACTTGCATACACCCACTATGCTGTTGTATGAGCTCCTGTCTCTCTTGTGTAGAGCTTTTGTCAGCTGCATGTGCATACTGGAGATCAAAAATTGTCCATCAGATACAGATCATGCTAAATTGCTACAGTGGCTGTGTCATTTCAATTCAGGCCTGTTTTGTATGGGGACATATATATATATATTTCTGTTAAAATTATGAAGAAGATGAATTGTCTCTATTTTAACTTTTGGATATTTTCACCTCTTTAGACCTCCATATGTATGTCCATACTGAGGTCATATAGGTCACAACTGGACTAAAAAAAATCATATTATAGAGACTATATCATGTTTCCGTCATAAAACATATCCTGTGGCAGCCTCCATGTTAACAAGCAGGTGTTGTACATGGCTCAAAATTGGATCACTTCAGTGCCTGAGGATCCAACGATAAAAAATTATTAAACTGTCACTATTCTGGAAAATATATGGTTCACTTTTCACTTGCAGGAGTTTCTCCTCTTCAGGTTTCTGTGTCTAAAATAATGTGTGAGAGCTCAAATACTGAACTCTTGTTGCTGGCTATAGAGATCCAAACTACACAATGACTTTGTTTACAGCATATACCGTAGCTTAAATGAAAAATCACTAAATGCTTTATGCTTTGTTTTGTGTTTTTTTTTTATTATTATTACAGATTTTTGTCTGAGGTTTGACTTGGCAGTATCTTTGACTGACTGTATCCACACTGATGTTGTGGCCCCAGCTGAGTCCTTGACATAAAGTGATTAATGGGACCTGCTCCAGGTTGTGATGAATATTTTTCCCCACCTTGTTATGAGTGTATCGACCTCTGCCCCGTATCAGCTGCTCAGTAGTGAACAATGGCAATGTGGTCCACAGGAGTCTTTTGGGGGGGAGCGAGGCAACGCTGAATTACAGACCGGAAAAAGTGGAAAAGTGTCCCAGGAGCTTAAATGACTAGTCAAGAAAATAATTTATTAATCATTGAAGTCATTTTTTAAGTTGAAACATTTGATGGCTCCAAATGTGAGAATTTGCTGTTTTCTCTATTTTATATCATTGTAAATTGAATATCTTTGTTTGTTTGTTTTTGAAAATGTTGCCTTGGTGATATTTTATATATTATTAATAATTACTACCTAAATACATAAACAATGACAACTGGACTGCAATTGTCAATGAAATAAACTGTATAGAGAAATTGACCTTTACCTTGATTATAATTAATATTGATATTATTGATTGATATTAATAATGATTTCATAATTTTATATTGTGACAAAACATGGGCAAAGCAAAGCATTTTGCACTTTTTGTGGTTTAAATAAACATATAGGAGCCAGATGTGTGTCTTAGTGTTATGATGGGCTGATATGTGGTAATTATTTCCAGTTTGGGACTACGTGTAGTGTAAAAATGAAATAATATTGACAATGTGTAAAATGAAATAAGTCCCTAACCTCCGCAGCTGCCTCCCCGTGTGACGTCACACTGTTGCATGCGCTCACAGTGAGAGGAAGTGCACCAGGGTTTGCGCCATATGACTCTAAAACGCCCTTCCCAATCATCCACATCATGCAAAAAAAAGATAAAACAATAAAAAAAAAGTACAGTACAAAGAAATGTGCCTGTCTCGCAACTCCACGTTTAAACAGTACCGTGTCCCTTTAAAAACGTCTGACAAAAAGCCCATATGATCCCTGAGCTCCAATCACCAATTCCTCCTGCAAAAGCAGCCTCTGCATTTTTGTCTGTCTGAATGCTACAGTACCAAAGGGGGGGACAGAGAGAGAGAAAAGACTGAGGATAAGGCAACAAAAAAATAAAAAAAAATAAAAAAAAAACCTGGAGAAATGTGAGAAATTCAACGGTCATTTTCATGGCGAAGGGGAAACTGGTGCGAAAGGAGTTATTCTGGGACTCCTTTGAGCCTCGAAACGCTGGATCAAAATGGTAGGCTACAGAAGAGCGCTGCATTTTTGTTTATTTTTTTCTATTTTTTTTTTTTTATGTCCCTTCTTGATCTCTTGCAAATTTGAGCTACTTAGCAGGCCGATCAAACTTAGCACACTTTTGTGAGCCAGCTGATGTTTGTGTGCCACCGGCTGTCATACGTGTGTTTTGTGCCTCGTATGAGCCTGCGGTGAAGTTTGTAACTTGCCGACATGGCACAAGTTGGAAATTGAAGCTGCTGAAAGAATGCAAACGGCTACAATAGCTACATTGATGCAGAGAAGGAGTTAAATTCTTTCATATCAGGGCGCTTCTGCACACAAAAAAAAGAAAAGGAAAGAAAGAAAAGAAAGAAAGAAAGGGCTCTCAGGTCGTGACTGGTGTGTATGTAAGACAGGATGAGTGAAACTAAGACAGCCAGGGCAGGACAAGTTTGACATTCATGCATAAATTAGGAGAATCTCCTGTGTGTAGTTTCATAGAGAAGTGAATGTCACTGCTTTCATGTCTCAGTAACTTCGTTCCTGGTTGCAGCTGACACTCAAGGCAAGATGTGTCTGTAGAGGTGAAACTGTCTTGTATAAAAACATGCAAATTTCATTCCAGGCTTTTGATAAGTCAAAGCACAATGTCTGCATGAAAAAAATAATAAATAATAATAAATAAAAACACATAGAGTAATATTAGATTGACTAATGTGTGTCTGCTGTGCATGAAGTCACAACCAGACTCCATGCAGCTTTTTTTTTTTTTTTTAACTCTTGGAGGAGATGGTGCTTTCTGCACACAGACACGGTTGTTGGGGATAGAGGCAGACAGTCAGCTCTGTCTCCAGGGTCATTTTAGGATGCCTCATTAGGAAAGCATGTGGAGCTTGATGCAGTGGTGGAGTAATCCCAGCGCGCGTTCACATCTGGAGGCTTGGGTTAATATCTGGGTCAGGTCAGCGGGGTTAGCCCTGGTGCTCGCTGGGTGGCTTCTGGTGGGAGCAAAGAGAGAGAGAGAGAGAGAGACATTTAGTTATTGATGAATGTTTTTCTATTTGCTTTTTTTTTTTTGGATTGTTTGTTTGTTTGTGCAAGCATGCATGAGAGTAAGCTGCAATAAACAACGTGCAAAAAAGTGTGCACGGCGATTGCAGCCGTAATGTATCTGACTGCAGATAATGACTTTCTTGACATCTAAAGAGGATCAGTCCCTGCTAATTTTGCTCACTTTACAGTATATCTTATATGTAGATTATAATGTCACATGCTGCTCATGAACTCAACATGAAGGGACACTTGGCTTCATGTTTTGGGCCCTCTGATGCGGTCTCTATCCTCACAGGGTGCTGTGAGTTTTTTTTACGTAACTGCCTATTCAGGGCATTCCTGCCCACCCTTGACTTTGAGGCTTCACTGTCTCTGGGTGCCGGGCAAGAAACCGTCTTTAGTCCTTTTTTGCGACAAGTGCAGCCATTCAAGAGCCCAGCAACAAACTCCAGCAGACATCTTCGCCCTCCTAGTTGGAGGCCGCTCTCCTTGGAAACTAAACACCAACTATAGGTGCTGTTAATTTATGCCCCTGAAATTAAGAACGGTGGATAGGCAATGATCAAACTGTCTTGGCTTATGTAAGTAAGTTTTTTTTTTTTTTTTTTTTTACTCGTGTAATAAATTCACAGTTTAATTGTTTCTCCACAGTGGCAGCCAGCCTCAGTGTGTTTTCATCAGTTGCTCTCATTTAACCCCTGTGGCACTTTTAACTCTGTTATCAAGGAAGCCAAACAGGATTTCTGTTTATTGTCAGGCATTTGAAGATATTAGATGTTGTTGTTGTTGTTTGTTTGTTTGTTTTAAAGGGGCTCATCTAAAATGTTCTTATAGCTTTTAGCTGGATTCAGGCCAGCTAGAGAGAGAGAGAGAGAGAGAGAGAGAGACTTAGGAGGAGCTTTAAAGCAGATGGGAATGAGTTTTCATGTTGTTGTTTTTTTGTTTTTTTTCCAGAGAATTGCAAAGCGGGGAAAGTAGGGATCCTTGATCTGATAGTCATCACAAATATTTGTTCGACATTGACTCATACGCACAGATTAATGTTTTGGTTTTATACAGTCATCCATTTATCCGGGTTTTAGCCTCTAAGAACGTTACAGAACAAATATGTGCAGATCAGTTTGGAAATCATACTCTTACACATCGCTGTATATAAAAAAAGAGTTTATTCAGTTCATTTTTTTTCCTTTTAAAGGAAATGTTTAACATTTTGGAGAATTCTTTTATTAGATTTAATTTATTTTTTGCATAAGTTAGAGAAAACCTCTGAGAAAAATTGATACCATTCATATCCGTCCGTTATATTATACAGTATAAGGCTACAGCCAGTTAGCTTAGCTTAGCACAAATACTGGAAACAGTCAAAGCAGTTGCTTGGCAATCAGCATAAGACTGCAGGAAATCACTGCTCCCAGCCAATAAATAAGCCTATAAATTACCATAAACGGCAGATTGTGTTTTTCGTTTCTATTCTTCGAACAAAGCCTGGATAACTGACTGTTGCCATATATTTAATAGACAAATACACGAGTGGTATCAATCTTCTCATCCAGCTTTGAGCCAGACGATGAATAAGTGAACTTCCCAGAATGTCAAACTGTTCCTTTTAAGCTCACGTTCACCATTTCTCTGTGCTGCATTGATTGGTTGTGGCTATAGAAAGACGATGCTCCTCCTTTTACCTCCTTTTCCTGATCGTCCTCTCTGACCTTCTCATCAAACATATCAACTGCATCCACACACACACACACACACACATACAGAGAGAGACAGAGAGAAACAGAAAGAGCATTGCTACACCAGAGAGATTCCTCTGATAAGCTCTTTAGAGTTTTGTGTTAGCCTCTTCTCTCTTTGTGTCATGCTATGAAAGGGATGATGGAGATATCACGGTTTCGATATGTCTGCACCCGCTTGCTGCGAGACATCAGGATGATGTTGTTTCTAATAAATATCCCTTCACAGGTGCATCTCTCCCTCTTTGCGTCCTATACGTGTCATTTCACTGACCCTTATTGCCGGCGTTTGGCTTTTTACAAATCGAAATATTGCTCCGTTTCTGCAAACACCCACACTTTATGGCGCCACAGGTATTTGCCGTCACATGCCAGCGTTTACTGATGAATGCATGCACAGCAGGCGTCCGTGTTGTGCACATGCGTGTACGGTGCCGGCGGTAGGAACAGTGTGTTATGGCTCCAGCAGAGCGGTGGTGTGTGTGTGAAGCGTTGTAACGTATGTGTGTGAGGAGGAGATGCCAGCACCACGGGCCCCCTCACTTGGCCAGGCTTCCTGACTCAGCGCTTCCTCTCGCAGCTCATTGGCCCAGAGACAAACTTCCTGGCAGAGCTTCAGTGCGGACGCTCTAACCTCATCGCTACACCCAAACCCCCTACCACCCCCACCACCCACCTCCAGACAGCTCCTTTGATTATCCAACTGTTCATCAGAGTCATCTCAGCCGCCAGTTGATGTCTTCTTTAAACATCTTTTCACACACACACACACTGTCCCCATCTTTACTGAACTGATAAAACACACTGTCGTCCAGTTTGTTCAAAAGGACAATCCGGTAAAGGACTCTGCAAATCATGCAGCCGAGGCAATCCCGCTCACGCTGTCGAATCTTAATGTACTGTATGTTGCCAAGATGCTGCTCGTGTTGCGTTCTCATCCTTATTTTTGTTTGTGCATCCCAATTTCATGCTCGGGTAAACGCGTATCAGTTGTAGATTGGCTTGTCACCTGTGGTTGCATTAACATATAGATGGAAATGTATTTAAATCCAATGGTGAAAACGGGTGTAGCTCCATCAGGGCAACGCGGAGCAAGTCCAAACTGCTAGATTAGGACAGGGGAAAAGCCTCGTCTTTGCAGCGGGGAGGGGGAGATTGGATGTCTGGGATTAGAGCGGCGCTAACGCTGATAATATTGTCTTTATTAATTGCAGCCAGCAGTGAACGCTGTGGTTAAGAAAGTTAAATGTTTTAATAGGCTGAGGGGAATAAAATAATTAGCTAAAGTGGTGGAAAGAGAAAACTGAATAACCAGCAGCACATTTTATGATTTGCCTTTTTGCTGTATCTGAAATTGTCTCGCTGTACATTTTACCTGAGATCTCATTTACTTTTCATGTGTTGAGGCAGTTCACCTGAGTCGTAGAGTGACTATTGACTATTTCTCCTGTTTTGTTTGTTTGTTTTTTTGTTTTTTTTTAAATGGCATTCATCTGGATCAGGTCTGGATTAAACGATTGTTTTAAATTATTGATTCAAGGCTATTTTCTAGATTGCTAATGATAATTTTAGTAATGCACTTCCATAACGTTGGAGGATTTATGAAAAGCAATATTGAAAAAAAAAAAAACAATGGCCAAAAGACGAATGCGTTCATACAGATTTGGTGCCAAAGCAGGAAGTAATGTGTCTCTTTTATGTGCCGGGTTTGTGAAGTGAAGGTGTCCAGGTTGAGATTGTTACTTGCATGCAGGAGACCAGATTTTGTCCCATTTGACACATGGATCAAACACCCCAAAAGCGCTGCAACCCCTGTAGAGCCACAGGAGATATCTTAATGTGTAAAACTACTGGAGTGCCCCTTTAGTTGAAATATCATTTAGTCAATAATATGTCAGAGTAGTAGTGAGAAATGTCACGGTTTTTCCAAGCTCATGGTGTCATCCTTGGATTACATTACAATTAAAACACAATTCTTCTCCAGTACACAATGTTTCACTTTTTTCTTAATTAGGTGAAGTGTTTAGTCTTCAATTCATATTTTTTAGCAGTCTCTCATAATACATCTTTTCACTGATGGTTGATCCTCCACCAATCTCCATCACATGCACCACTAGTCTATGGGATTATGTAATCCCACGGCCTAATATCACAAGGTGTAACTATCAGCCTTTAACACCGTTATTATCCGATAAACAGTGACATCCCGGTGCGTATTTAACTCCGTTTTTTTAATGTAGCGCCGCATGTGACCGCGCCGTGCGTGACCTCAGCCGTCTGTCGTTGCAGCCGCCCCCTTTTAGCCGTTGAACATTGATTTTTATTAGCATTTTTTTTTTCTTGTCCATAGTGCTGTAATGACCACTGCAGGGCTTGTTAAAAGTAGGACTGTGTCACTTGTGCTATTACCAATCTGTCTGATCTGTGCGATTGCAACATGTTTGATAACCGGAGTCCAGTCACAATTCAAATCCTCTTTTTCATCTCTTTACATCAGCAGTGTCATCACGTACGCCCAAATTTTCTTTTATTTCCTGTTTTGTGATGCAGGCACAAACGCTTGATTTGTAATGCAGGTATTGCCTTAGCGCAGACGCGTGTGGATGTGCTACTGTATATGCTTCCTCTACTCTCAAGGTCAGTGCCAGGTCTCTGTGCTGATTGGATTTAGAGAGGAGAGGAGAGGCAGACTGCAGACAGAGGAGAAATCTTCCACTAGACACAAAGATTGAAAGGAGGGAGACAATTTGGCAGACTGTTTTCAGACCATGCCAGTCTCGTCCAGCCGGTAGCCTAGACCACATAACACCCCGAGGATTAAGCCGTGCCACAATTCTCACCCAAAGAATCAGAAATCACTTCTCTGGCTTGACTAAACCTGCCTGTCGTTTGGCGTCGGCGGCAGCAGCAGCAGGGAAGGTCTGCTGAGCACACAGAGGACACAATGTCACTCATTACCCTGATGACTTTTTAATGGCGTTCTGATTGGACTCGGCCAGAAATGACATGTCCTTGTCCTGATCCATTTCGGTTGTGTTTTTGTGTGTGTGAGCTGATCCCTTTCCTGACCGCGTAAAAAGCACTCTGACGTTACACCGAATCCCAAACTTGCTGCGTATAACTCGTGATCTCGTTGTAGAGAGTTTGTATTCAGGCCTGTCATGCTCTGCTCTCGTCTACGGTGATGATGACTCAGGGATATGTAAGAGTGTGTGTGTGTGTGTGTGTGAGTGGATGAGTGTGAGGGCGGTTGCTGCTCTTCTACCATCTCCATGCCAGTGAGTGAGATGAGGCCTGACATGATGCCCGATCTCCTTCCTCCGGGTGCCAGTCATGCCGAGCCCTGCGCCGGGCCCCTCAGCAGGAGGCCTCGCTGTGAAGGGTTCTGCTGAGCGTGCTCTTTGCTGGAGCTTGTGTGCTCCGTGGGTGGAAGTGGTAGAACCCCTCCCCACCCCCCTTCTCCTCCTCCTCCTCCTCCTCCTCCTCCTCCTCCTCCTCCTCCTCCCAGCTTGGTGACAAGAAGGACATGAGTTCATGGGATTGCTGTCATCATGTCTGTAGATGGTTTGGTGCTCTCTTTTTGCTTCCTGATGGTCTTTTCCAAGTGCAGAGACATCACTGTGCATATGGACATTTTTGGCATTTAACTGTTAGCAAGTTGCCCTTTTTAAAAAAAACATATTTAATGAGCCTGTTGTGGCTTGAATGAATACGTTTTAGTGGAAAAGTGGAAAAAAGTTTAACGAATCACTCTGGAAAACAGTGAAGACGGAGTGTGTGTGTAGAGATGTAGAGTGTATATATAGAGTAATTCAGTGTGATTGTTTATGGTCTTATGTGATCATAAATAATCTGAATTAGTGCTGCAACTGATTTTCATCATTGATCAATCTGCTGATTATTTTCTCGATTCATGAATCGATTGTTTGTAGTAGAAAATGCAGAAAATCACAATTTTTCAAAACTCAAGGTGACGTCTTCAATTTGTGTTTTTGGTTTGAACAACAGTTTCGGAAATATTCAGTTTACTATAATGTTAGACGAGCCAGTAAATGTTTGTCCTAAGGCCTTTGGAAAAATGCCTTATTGATTAATCAGTTAGAATTTACTATACTTTTCTGTATTTTATATCGTTGTAAATTCAATAATTTTATGGTTTGGGACTTTTGTTCAATCAGTTTGGATTCTGGGCTGGGGGAAATGCGAGCTAAACGTTTTTTTATTTTATTACTATTTTCTTTATTCTGACATTTTAAAGAATGATTAATAGAGAAATAAACCACCAGATTAGTCAAAAAATTTTGAACAATTAATACATTGATCAATTAAAAAAAAAAAGTTATTATAATTTGATTAAATAAATCTGCATTTAAATTATTACTAATTACACATCAATATGATTGAAGAAATATGATAAATTGATGATTCTTGTCCGTTAATGTTGTCCAGCTTTAATCAGTCATAACAGTTTCAAGATGTGAAAGAAAGTGATAGAAGAGGACACTGAGTTCAATCTGAGTGGTCTGTATGCAGACGGGGAGAAAGCTTTAACCCCCCGCAGTGTTTTCCCCCCATGGGACTGCCTGAATACAACCTGCCCTCCCTCACACTATTGATGCATCCATGACTCTGTGCTGTGCTCTGACATTGGCCCCTGCTAATGGCTCAGTCTGTTCACCGGTCAGCAAGCGAATAACACAGTCAAGGTAGTTCTTTAGTCTGCTGCGCTACAACGTGTGTGCATGAAATAGTAATAGAATAATGTTTCAACTTTATTCTAAGATGAGACCAAACGAGGGAAAAGGCTGAACAAGTTCAGCTTTACACGAGCTACTGTCACAAGATTTACGTGCACTGCCCCTACAGGAGGCCTCAGAGTCCTTTTTTAAAGCTCCCACTACATTACAGTGAACAGACAGGGGAACTTTTAAAATGGCAGCTCTGTGGAGCTGCACACTCACAGCCTGTAGCTGAGCTGCACAGTGGCAGGGAGATGCAGACTTTACAGAGTAGTAAATCTACATGGCATCGCATCCAGTGCAAAGGGTGTGGGAGAGAAAGGGCATTCTCACCAGTGAAAGTCAAGTTAGAGGAAAGAGGGATTTGCTGCCAAGTGCATACCGACGGCCCAGGCATAGCTAAGCCGGGCGAGGATTCGCCAACTACACGCTAAAACGAATCCGCTTTTAATCACGAGCTTTAATTGGCACTGTTGGGCTTGACTTGCACCACTGATTCTGACATCATTGAAGATAACTAAAGCAAAAGCAACAATTAGACTCTGCAGACTCTGACCCCAGATTAGTGATATTAAGTTATTTAGTTTGAACATTTTAATAAAAGTTATATGATATAGGTTACATATTGCTCAGCAGGCAAGCTGAAGACCCGTCGGCACATACTCAAAGAACTGGTGTTGCATCCAGGTGACGACTACTTCTCACTCTCATGTTTTAAGATAGACGTGAAAACATTGCGGAACTATCCTTTAATATGCTGATGTTTAGCAGGTTCGAGGTCTAATGTTTAGCTAAAAAAAACCTTTGCTAATAATGAGGTTGATGGGAATGCCATTATTTTTTGCAGATATTTCAGTACTTCTCTACAATATAATAGATAACATTGTTATGACTGAAGCACATCAACCTTGAGAGAAGGCCTGTAACAGCCCCTCTGAGGCCTCTACGGTGCAAGAGGATCCCCTCACATAGTTGTGTTTGGCAGATGATGAAATGATCCGCCTGCAAAAGGGTGTACAGCCCTTTGATTGAAGCCTGTTTAAATGACACCTCTTGTTGGGTGCGTCAGTAATCCCCCCGCTGCGTGTTTGTCACGGGTCAGGCCAGATATGAATAATGTATTGGGAGACATCTGACTGAGAGGCTGGTTAAAGGTGGCGCTCCCTCTAATGACAGCAAACAAACTCTCTCCCTGACATTTCCAAGGAGGAGGAGACGGGGGGGGGGGGGGGGGGGGGGGGGATGGGGGTGGGGAGATAATAGACCGAGATCGAGGGAGTCGGATGCAGTCTCTAGTGGTACGTCATGAAATGTGACAAGATGGCTTTGTCTTTATTGTAGGCCTATATTGTGACAGACAAAACAGTTGCATGACTGAACTTGTAGAACAACTGCATTTTAATGTTGTTTTTTTTCTGCAGTAAAGTGTATTGTTGGAAAACCTTCTCAACTTGACATACTGTTAAAATCTAAATTTCTGATTAGCTATTGCTAGTACAATTTGGTTAATCATATAGATATGACGCTATGATCTACCTCTTAACAGGAAAACCGTTGCCTTAGATGCGCCCCAGCGGTCCGTTGGTTGGGATGCCGTCACGTGGCAGTAGCGGCCGCGGTTTGGTTCTGGCAGCAGATCTAATCCAACTAATAATCCATATATTGATCAGATTGGAGACACATTAGCCTATACCCCTGTTTCATGTCTCCCTGTACTGTCAACTATCAAATACCGTATTAAAAATAAAATAAATTGAAATTGAAAAAATGCCATATGGCATGAAGATTTGTGCCGACAATAGTAGAATCATTTAGCAAGCATTTTAAATCACAATGTTAAAATGCTCAGGTTAGTATCTTTTGACTCAGTAGTAATGGACTGGAGAATCCTGAAGAAGGAGAGATTAAAGGTGATCAATAACATATGTTTTGGGTTTTTTAATTCGACTGTAAGCTGTGTGTGTTTTGAATTTGTTGATATTTATTCTGTAGAATTTCATCTTCTGAATAAGTTGTCCTATTTGAATCCCAGAAGAAGAAGAAGAAGACGATCGTTATCGCTAAAGGGGGCATAACTTCCAGTCTGCAACTCATACTTGATCTGATTAAGGCTTCAGCGTTTTGCCCTTGGGCGATGTCAGTAGCCTCGCACAGTGAGAGATAACCCGATCTTCACTCATCTCTGGCTTAGAGTCCAATTTACCAGCTCAAAACTATGAATAAATCTAACACCCCATAATTGAATTCTCCAAACTGGCCGTATTTTCAAGGTTAGGCCCAAATGCAAATTCATTTTCCAGCTTCAACAACGTAAAGTAATTTTCATTAATTAAAAAGGAAATATAGGCAGCAGGGAAGGCAAGTTATTTAAACAGAAAATGAATTATAGTGTGATTCATACTAATTATACAACATAGATTTCTTTTTTTTTTTACTAAGATAAATTAATTATTAATTTTCTTTGTTGCACATGTCAGATATTGTGATATTGGGTCTCGCTCATGCAACTGTAAATCCTGAAAATAGGAGATGTAGAGATGTAATTATGCAACACGTTCGCCAAAAAGTATCAATCGGCTTCCTATTCTGCCTCTAAAGAGACGTCTCGAATGATAAATTCCAATAATTGTTTTGGGGGTTAGTTAGTATTTATTCGGCATGGTTTCCCTAATTATTTCTCCGGACGTGTTTTGTCTTGTGCATAATTCTCCCGTCCTCGGGGACAGCGTAGTGAGTGGGTGTGCTGAGAGAGCCGGTTAATGGGGGTGGGTGGGCGGGTGGCGCTGAATACCAATGCAGAGACCAGACATTGCGTTTGTGTTTATTGTGTGTGTGTGTGCATTTTTAAGTTGTGTGGGGTGTTTTTGTGCATCATTGCACATCACATATGTGTGTGTGTGTGTTTGCCCTGCTTGCTGCTCTGTCCCTGCTCACATCCCGTCTGGATCGAAACCCTGCCCTTCCTGTGCTAAAATAAACCCACCTTGGGAAGTCGAGGACCTTGCACAGAGCGCTGAGTGTTACACCTTTTGATTTTTCTCTTGACTTGTATCGTGAAGCAAGCGTAAAGCCTGTGACTACAAATCTTAAAGCACACATGATAACTTCTGCAGGATATATTTAGATAATAATTCAGTACAGTGAGCCTGTGAATATTCTCACTCATCCAGCTCATAGTTATCACTTGGTTATTTGTCTTTGAAGACGTTTCACCTCTCATTCAAGAGGCTTCGTCAGTTCATGCTGTCTTGACTAGGCTGGGACTAATCCAAATAACCAAGTACAAGTTGCGTTCGATTTAATTTCCTTGAAATTCAGTACAGTGTTATTTATATTACATGTGATTAAAATCAGTCATTCTTAAATAGTTTTTTTTATTTGGAAGTTCATTCTTGACCTTGGAAAATAGTTTGTCCATTCAAAGTCATTTCCAGAGCTTAATTCACACACACGGAACATGAAATGTGGTAGAAAGCATAGTTTCTTTTAAGCATTTATGGATAGCTTTATATTAGCATGTTGTTTATTTGATAGCGATGATGTAAAGATGAAGAAGGAATCTCTCTACATACTGTCTTTGCATGTATAAAGAAGGTTCAGAAGCAAAGTCCAGCATCAGACAGGCCCCATTAATGCCAATACTAAACACTCTGCCTCAAATCCTCTGTCCTTCAGTATTTAAAGGCTTCATATACATTTAAATAATTATTAATTATGTTATCAACCATCTGCCCCCTTTATAACTTTGTTAACCATTGTCTTTCAGAAAAAAACATGACTCATAGGTCGTCACAGATTTCCCAGTTTCCAGGCAGAACTTGATCATCACTTGATGGGATCAAAGTTCTTCTCCAAACCCATACTCCTTTGTGATCTTTCTCCTAATTCCTAAAAGAACATAATTCATTTAATGAAACTATCAAGAATTAGCATGCTGTGTTTTGGAACTTTAATTCATATCATATGAGTTTCATTAGCTAATGAAATGAAATATTTTCATCATTTTAAGGACTTCTCATCTATGTTGGCTTCACATCACATGTCCTACAATGAACATGTGATGTGATTGAAAGCTCTGCTATAAGTAATATCTATTTTAACCTTTCCTCTCCATTGTCTCCAGCTCATAGTGGAGAAGACCACAGATTTCCCCTCTGCTGAGTTCTCTCTGGTGGAGGATGTGGCTCTGCACTTCACCTGTTTGATGGACAGGCTGAATGAGCAGCGCCTCTTCCAGCCTGACTTGTGTGACGTCGACATTGTTCTGGTGCGTCAGCACAGCACCTTCCCAGCTCACAAGGGTGTGCTGGCGGCCTACAGCCCTTTCTTCCACTCCCTTTTTGCCCAGAGCAAACAGCTGCGACGGGTGGACCTGTCACTGGATGCCCTGACGTCACAAGGCTTGCAGCAAATCCTCAACTTCATCTACACCTCCAAACTGCTGGTGAGCAGCCGCACCGTCCGTGACGTGCTGAACGCCGCCACGCTGCTCCAGATGAGCGACATCGCAGCTTCCTGTCGTGACCTCATCAGCAGCCACTCGCTGAGAACCACCTGTGTAGATATGGCCAATCAGGAAGGGCTCAGCAGTAGTGACCCGACTGCTGTGACGATGCCCCCCAGCCAGCTGTACCGGGAGATCAAACAGGAGTCAGAGCTGAGCAGGGTGTACACACGGGAGGGCAGCAGCCCGTTTTCTGTTAAAGTGGAGGAAGCGAGCAAAGTGGCTTCCCAGCCGAAGCAATACTACCAGAAGGAGGACGGGTCTGGGGGCGGGGCCGGCACAGGTGTGGCCACTTTATGCAAAGTTGAGGGTAATGGGGAGGAGTCAAAGACCACAGAGGGCCACAGCTCCTTCAACAGAGATCAGATCATCGTTGAAGTCAACCTCAACAATCAGACTCTCAATGTGTCCAAGGGGTCAGAGGGCAAATCATCAAACGCCACAGAGATTGCTATGTTTAGTCGTTGCTGTGACAACGAGAGAGATTCAGAGGACGATGATGGGAATGAAGCGGAGAATGACGATGCAGTTGCAGAAGAAGATGATGATGATGACCTGAAGAGGGCGGACATACTGGGGGAGAGCAGCGAAGAGGAAGATGAGGAGGAGGACGAGGAAGAGGAGGAGAACACCCTCAACATTCCAGGTTTGGAGCAGCCGGCCATGATGGATCGACCTCGCCGGGGCACCAGAGCGTTGGCCATGGCAGGTACAACTGCCTCCATGCGGCAGACGCTTGCAGAGGCCACGCTGGCCAACCAGCGACAGGGTGGGAAGAGGACGTTGGACACAGAGGGCCTGGGCCAGAAAGTGAGGCTGGAGGAAAAGCAACATTTCCCATGTAAGAAATGCCCTCGTGTCTTTAACAACCGCTGGTACCTGGAAAAACACATGAACGTCACTCACAACCGCATGCAGATCTGCAATAACTGCGGGAAACGGTTCCTTCTGGAGAGTGAGCTGCTGCTGCACCAACAGACCGACTGTGAGAAGAGCATCCAGGTAAGATTCAGCCATGACGACGATGATGCTGATGATGATGATGATGATGTTTCCCTCACTTTTACAGTTTAACAAATAATAATTTATCTGACTAAAATCTATCTAAAGAGTGTCATACTGTCATAATCCCAATGAGAGAAGTGACAGAATACTTCAGGGACTTTTTTTTGTGCCCTAACCTCTAAGGATACATACAGCCTGTCATAAACCTCTGATTGGTCGAGCCTACCAAGTAATACCAGAGGCAGAATTACCAATATTGATACCAAAACCAATAGTTTTTTCTTATTAAAAGCTACTGATTTACCTTTTGGCTACATTTTCATTACAAAGGTTTTGTTGTGTTTATAGTCTTAATTATCTGAATTAAGGTGATTGCAATATGTTCACAGACAATTGCAACAGAGAAGTACTTGATCACTACTATTTTGGTATCAATCCTATTGATATTAGACTCAAACAAGAGCTGGGATCAGTAGTATTGACATTTACAGTAAGGTATCAAGTATCAATCTGCTCAGCCGACAGGAAGCTCTGCAGACACTACTTTTTCTCATTGTAATCCTTTCGTCCTGTTCGCATTGACCATCAGAATATCCCTTCCTAATGTGTTTTTTTAATGTAACAATCCTTTATTTATGCAAAAATATATTTAAAAGTTGTGTATATATATAATATGAGCCATCAGCCATTCAAGTTAGTCATATTAAGTGGGTGTCTTCCAAAGTTCAGTACATATTTCCCCTTTGGTCTCCCTGGACAGCGTTTCTGTGTCAAGCTGCAGTGAAGGAATGGTAAAATAAACAGGGAATTTTGTACAAAAAAGACAAAGATTTGATTTGACTGCTGCTGAAGCCTCAGAAAATAAATTGAATACATTTTTTACACGAAATAAGAACTGTGGATTTTGTCCCCCATCACTTATATTTGAAATTATCTTTTTTTTAATGGTCAGTATGAACTGGAGGAATGATTACAGCAAGAAGAAACAAAACAAAAACGCTCACATTTAATTTGGACAGCTGACTGTTTTGAGATGGACTTGAAAAACTGTAATCCAATATAAATCAGTACAGTGCTCTTGATATAAGGTCTCCCAATGAAACTAAATGTGATTATTAGTAGGCTTAATGCATCAATAATACAAAAATTAATTGAGATTGTCTACATGTCAGCCTTTCATTAGGAAGAAACAATTACTAATGTTATCATTATTTGTCTATGTTGAATAAATACCTTATTACAGTATGTCACTGACATACACACTGACACGTATGACACCGAACCTACACACTTGATTAAAGAAATTGTTTCATATCTTAATTAATTAAAACACTTAAAATACATAGCCAATCTGTATGTGATAATTAATTGGTTACTAATAAGTGCATGTACATCACAATCATGTGTGGCAGTCAGTAATAATCCGGTCTGATATCCCTCAGTACCTCTGTTACCCCTCTGCAGTGTGCAGCTGGACTCCTGCTGTGGTTTGAAGATAATTTTTCTGCTTTAATCTACTGACTCTATTTGCTTTTTCTTTCTACAGTGCAATGCTCAAGTGTCTGTGGCAATACACACACACACACACACACACTTGGATAATGTGCATGTATCTGTCAGGACTGTTACAGGGAATGACTTTCTTAATATCTCGGTGGTCGTTATATATTTTATCCGCTTTTTTTGTTTTTAATTCTCCCAAGTGCGTAACGTGCGGCAAGGCCTTCAAGAAGCTGTGGTCGTTACACGAGCACAACAAGATCGTCCATGGCTACGCCGAGAAGAAGTTCTCCTGCGAGATCTGTGAGAAGAAGTTCTACACCATGGCTCATGTCAGGAAGCACATGGTCGGTAAGTGGCGGTAAAAATCAACGACCACTTTTGTTCCCATGTGTTACTGTAGGCTTCCTTTTCTACATCCCACACCCGATTGTTGTTCATGATTTGTTTTGGGTGTTGCTTTCCTTTTCCACTTTATGAGAGATAAGCATCGTATTTTCCAGGCGGGTTTATCTTACTCCCTGTGTAAATCTGCATTTCAACAGCTAAAGAAATTATAGTATAAAGTGCTGTATGTCATTAAATCGCAGTTACCGCAGCACTAACTTTAGAGTTTGATGTGTAAACTTCAGATATCTTTCGGATGAAACACATCAGTTGTCCTCAATATTGAACAGCATTAACTAATCTTGTACTCTGTGTGTGTGTGTGTGCGTGTGTGTGCGTGTGTGTAGCCCATACGAAGGACATGCCGTTCACCTGTGAAACGTGTGGGAAGTCATTCAAGCGCAGCATGTCCCTGAAGGTTCACTCTCTGCAGCACTCAGGAGAGAAACCCTTCAAGTGTGAGGTGAGCTCCTTTTATATGCTGCTGCTGCTCTCCACTTCACTCACATGCAAAGTTTAATTCCAAATCTGAGTTATCTACAATTTTAAAACCTGCCAACATGTAAATAAATGTAATGTACATAACAGTGCAGTTATGAATCTCTTCAAGATTCACAGCAGTTAAATTGTGATTATTGATTCATTATTAGTGTTTTTTTTCTGGTATCTTTTTCCCTCTACACCACACTCTTTTATGAATAGTCTCCTGCTGAGAGTCTGCATGCTAAACATGAAGCTACAACCAGCTGGTAACTGGAAAGAGTATTTACCAAAATATCAAACTATTCCTTTTTAAAACAAAGATTTTAAAATATTCTTGTTATCATATGCTCACGTTAAGTTTTCGAAACACCACAACCCAAATTTTCTGAACAGTTCCTGCTTCTAAAAATTTGGGGTCATTCTCATATTTTAAGTTGCATAACATGTGTAATACCCATAATACAGCTCATATTTCACAGCAAATCTAAAAAAAAAAAATAATAAGTAGTCCTGATCTGGTAATGTATTTTATTTTATGACTAAAAATCTGTCACAGTGTGATTTACAGACGCTCACGGTTGCTCACAGCTCCCATTTTTGAATATCATCTGTTCTCTTGCATATTAGTTTCACTTCAGCACTGCATACTCCTCCACGATGACTGAAAGCAGTTATCACCACACATGTAAAAATGTTCACCGCGTGTCGTTTTCAGAACTGCAGCGAGCGCTTCCAGTATAAATATCAGCTGCGTTCCCACATGAGCATCCACATCGGACACAAGCAGTTCATGTGCCAGTGGTGCGGAAAGGACTTCAATATGAAACAGTACTTCGATGAACACATGAAAACACACACAGGTGAGTCACTTTCTGGAAAAAAAAAAACAAAAGTGTGTATGTTGGCGTTAAATCACAGACGCTTTATGTGTCCGTCTGTGTGCAGGAGAGAAGCCGTACATCTGTGAGATCTGTGGGAAAAGCTTCACGAGCCGGCCCAACATGAAGCGCCACCGCCGCACGCACACCGGGGAGAAGCCCTACCCGTGCGAGGTGTGCGGCCAGCGCTTCCGCTTCTCCAACATGCTCAAAGCTCACAGGGAGAAGTGCTTCCGCGTCAGCAACCCCATGATTAGCGACGCCAATGACCCCCTCGGCCTCGATCAGCCTCTGGTCTCGCCCGCTGTGGACTCTTATGGTCAGGTCCAGCTGGGGACGGCACACCCTGCCACATCTGTGACCACACCCACCGCTGCCTCTAGCCCCCACCCCCTCCATGGCACCCAGCTGTCTCTTCCCCCTGGGCTGCCTCCCACACCACATTTACCCCCTCCGCCTCCCCTGTTCTCTGCCGGTAGGATGAACTCCAACAACTAACAAATCTCTGTAGCATCGAAAGCACTTTGTTACTTGTTTTATTAGTTTTCTTTGAGCTTTTGAGAGGACCCCTGCAGAGTTGATGTACTTCTGTGACATTTACACTGAGGGGGGAAGAAAAAAAAACTGAATGACGGCTACATGAAGGCCTCATTTAAAAAAAAAAAATCTAAAAAAAACCACATACACCTACAGTACAACAATAAGAAATAGTTATTTTTTACTCTGTCAAATACAATAGATAACCTCAGAGTCCAGTAGGACATGTCGTCACCATGCTTCTCCTCATGAATTTCACCCTGTCCTGGTTTTATTTGGGATTTTCCGACACCACATGCATCTCTCCAGAGCCTTGCGCAATGCATTGAGTGTAGCATCTTTTACAAAAGTGGGAGGAAGAGTTTCCTAATATGGGGGTCATCAGTCAAGTGAGAACCACATGATAACGGAAAAAACACCGTTTTATTTTCCTTCTCTGCCGATATGTAGCGAGTGGTTCTGGTCTGACCCAGCAATAACCAAATGCTGATTTGTCTTTGAGCATATACATGTATATGGCATTGCCAATAACCAAATCCTGTTAGCTCACCTGCTATAGTTAGGTAATGTTATACAGCATTTATAATCAATCCTGCACCTTACATTTAACTCTAGTGATATTTAAAATGTAATCCTAACTGTCTCCATTTTTTTTAATAATTGTGATCGTGTGTAATTTGTGGCACGTTACGTCATTCGTGAGGACAAAAAGAGAAGTTGTGATGCGTCGGGAGTCGACCGTGCAGTGCAGTGTGTGGTGTCCGTGATGGGTTCTGTGTGTGTGTGTGTGTGTGTGTGTGTGTGTGTGTGTGTGTGTGTGTGTGTGTGTGTGTGTGTGTGTGTGTGTGAAGCGTGAAGCAGAGATCGGTGAAGGTGCTGTCGGAGATGAGACCTACACTCAGCCAACCAGCGCTTGAGCTTCTTTAAAGTTACTACAAGGAACTTTTAACTGGTTATGAAACATGATGCCACTGTATGACCCAGGGTACGAGACCATCTATATCGGTTATTTTTTAAATGCTTTCCACCATATAAGATTCCCTGTGAAATCAGACGAAACAATTTTAAAAAAGCACGGAGCATTGTAGCATAAGGGAGTGCAAAGACGCTACTAGGACGAAGGCATTTATCTTCGTTTTTAATGACTTTAAATCAAAAGTTAGACTTGTTGTCGGCCTCCCGACTCATAAAACCTCCGCCCATGCCTGTGGGAAGGTGCATTCATTCCAGGAAAAATACTAATGCTTTTGTACACAGGGGACAAACTGCTAAAATCAACACAAAATGAAAATTCCTTGTAGTAACTTTAAGTCAAGCGGTGGAGAAATTCGTTAACTCTCATCTTTTGCTTACATTAAGCAAGTGCACCCTCTCTCCTGTAGATCTGGCTTTGAGACAGATACGGCACTTTTCTGCGACTTGTTAGCGAAACCTGATGTACTCAAATGGACAGTATATTTCTAGGTTTAAATCTTAATGGTAACGTTACGGCTCATTTCCCAACTAAACCCTGATCTGTGTGTCATTCGTGCAGAATACCAATAGAGTGTAGAAATAGAAAAAAAAAACTCACAACAACCCGCTTGTGTAGCTGAATTAAGTGTGCACATTTTCATCTTGATGTGATCCATAGTGTAAAATGATAAACACATGCATTATATTCCAAATACCTAAATCGCTAAAAGAGCACTGATAGAGCTCGATCAATAAAAGGGCTCCATACGATTACATCATTATTATAAGATAGTGGCCTCGTGTTGAAACAGTGTGTATAAGATGATTACAGTTAAAGACATGCAGTATGTAAAAGCGTCAAAGACTTGTGGCTCTATGTGCACTTTTGATAAATTTTCATAAATCTACTTAAATAGAAGTAAAATAATCATAAAGAAATCCCTGCCAGCGAAAAATCTCAGTTATCAATCAACATTTTGGAAATGATGCTTATTCGTTGTCTTGCGTCTTTGAGAGTTGGATGAGAAAAAGTATGAAAAGTTACAACTAGCAGCTGGTTAGCTTAGCTTAGCTTAGCAACCGCTAGCTCGGCTCTACCTAAAGATCACTATTTAACGTGTTATATCAAAAAGAAAAGGCAAGAAAACCAACGCGAGTATATATTCCCAAAATGTCAAACTATTCCTTTTTTTAATTTTTATTTTTTTTAAATCTGACATTTCAATCAAGTTCTTATCCCAAAAAAAAAAACGAGTCTGTGCACTATCGATGCACTCCCGCTCACTTTATCTATAGATAGACTACTTGTAGTGTAGCATTAACCTGTAAATATTGTTAAGATGTGTTTCTTCTTCCTTGTGATTAATTAGTCATGTTTACATTCAGAAAGTCAGTTGAATGTGGCGCCCCCCACATGCGTGTCTTGGCCGGTACTACCGAAAGTTGGAATTTGTGGATAAGCTTTTGTAAATGTAATAAGCTGTTTTTATTGTTTTTATTTAAAAAAAAAAAAAAAAAAGACTAAATGAAGCACCTTAGTGTAGTCTTATGTCTTAGCTCGCCCCTCAGTTACATTTCTTAAACTGCCGTGGTTACGTGGTTTGGGCCACATTAAGTGTTATTTGATGACGGTACGTTTTTTATTTTTATTTTTTTTCTTCTTCATGTGTCAAACACATGTTTTGTACTTTGATTTGCTGCTTTTTGTACAGGGTCCAGTTTGAGACTGCCCTTTTAAAACATAACGTCTACAGCAGTTGAATTGTTGAATATATTCAAGCTGTAATAAAATCCAATTTAGCCTTACTGGACAGTAAGTAAATAAAAAAAATAAAAAAGAAGAGCTACAGCTGACAAACATAAACAATTATTATGTTTTTTTGGAGGTAACTGCCAACATTTTATACCCAGCTCGTCATTTAATGTGTTCATTTGTTGACACAAAGAGGAATAAAGGCAACATGTCACAAACAAACAACTGTTGCTCTCTTGTGGCAACTTGGTAAACTGCACTCTGTTAATATGAAATATTACTTATCATTCATAGTGTGTCTCTGGTTATCATAGATGAAGCCCACAGTGATTTGGGATTATAAGAAAAGGCTTAAAATGTCCTTACTCACTGTTTTAAAAAAAAAGCACTCGCCCGAGAGACAATTCTGACGTACTGTGGTTTTAGTGTGTGATGCGTAATTATATTTGCCTTATACCCAGAAGGATTTGAATGTTTATTGTTTTGTTTTGTTATGGATATTGAGAGAAGATGATGGTAAAGGAGGAAGGAGGGGGGGGATAGTAGTTAATACTACTGATTTATGCACTTTGAATTTGATTCCAGCTCATAATTTGGGGACAGGAGGTGAAAATAGAAAATACTGTGTGTTGGTAAAAAAATGATTTCCACAAGTTCCAACATTTCCAGAAAAGTCTAAATCCAAACGCATATATTTAACATTGAAATGTGGATGTTGTCGGTTTCAGCTGGACTCGACCTGCGTTTCGTTTCCTAGAATAACTTTGTGGATCATTAGCTGTCGGCCGCGGTGCCACAACACAGCGTACGGACACAGCTAAGGGTTAATTCTGATCGCTTTGTATTCTGATCACTACGTTAAACCAGAGAAATGTTTAGGTTTGCTCCATATGTGGTTTTAATATGTGACTGTTATATTTCATGCAATGAGACATTGTAAAAGAAAAGTATCAGTTGCCTAATTGATAGATTAATTAAAAGAATATGAATTATTGTGAGCACTTTATACTCCAGTTCAGCTAGTATGGTTTTTTTAAGGCTGATACAGTTGTTTGAATTGGAAGCTGTTGATGGCTGATGATTTATTTTTAATTTTAACATTTATATGGCAAACCATTATAGGAAACCACAATAATGCAGTTTCTGCCAGAAGATGTGTCCTTGGCAGGTGTTCAGTCATCTGAAACAAAAATAATGGATTATTAATCAAAGTTGCATAATATCTACAGTATCATGTTGGAGATGAATGACACTGAGCAGACTTTTCTTTTTCAAGGCTGTAATTTATCAAATAAACTAATAATTGATATAACAAACTGCTATACAAATGAATAATTTACCATAATTTATCTAATAAATTGCTAATTGGTAAACTGGTAAAAATGTAACGTAAACCAAAATGATCAGTTTTAAAGGACTTTATAGGCTGTATTAAATATATATGTGCATTTAAAGTCGATATAGAGACTGAATCCTCTGTAGAAAGCAGAATTTGTATGTTAATTCTTTGACTTTGATTATTTTATAATATTGAAGTCTCCCCTAAATACAACTACAAAGATGACGTTGTCAAAGCAACACTTTACAGAGCCTGGCAGCACCCACATTTTGAAAAAGACCTTATCAAATCATCTTTGTTTAAGTGTTTTTTTTAATTTGACATTATAAAGTTAAATAGAAGTAAAAGTGAGAAGTAAGTAACAGAGTAACAGAAACGTCCTACATTCTGGGCAGGTACGCTTTATGCCTTAATTAGCCAGATTCTCTTTTACTGAGGCTAGCAGCCAAACGCTTGTATTCGATTAGGCAAAGGTGGACCTGCCCTTGTCCTTAAATGAGGGTTTGACAGAGATTAAGTGGCTGCCTGGCCACCACGGTGACTGTGCATTCTGCATTGCACCCAATGTTTGTGACATAACGAAGCATTGAGAATGGAAATTGGTTCCAAGTCGGGTCTCTACTGGGACTGTAAGTTCTCGGGTTTACTCGCTGCTAGAGTCGAAGTCGTGTATCGGAAAGGATTTGATCGCGTGGCCTTCAGTTTGAATAAAAGTATTCAATGTAGTTATCAGTTAAAGAAATGTGTTGCTCTGTTGAAAGAAGTAAAATGTGTTTTTTGGTTGTTTTTTTTTTGCCCTCTTTTTTTGGGTGCAAACTAGAATATGAAATTGGAAACATGTATTTTTGCATGTGAAGGTTTGGCTCGCTGTTCTAATGCAATGAATCGAAGGCAACGTTTCCCCTTTTTATAGGGCAAGGATGTATGCGATGATAACCATAGGCACCAATGCCATAGACAATTTGAAGATGTATTATCCACATACCCTCTACCATTTCCCATACTTACTCATATTTGCAGCCGTGTTAAAGAAATCATGATGTGTACTGTTATTTGCTGATTCTCTATAATGTAAACACTATGTCTTAGTTAACTCTGGTGTTCAAAGACCATGTGTAGGCCGTAGTCGTCAAGTTCAGCTATATTAAAATACTAAAACAGTACAAGGACAATAGTGTCTAGAGGTGCTAATAACAATAGACTGTATTTTCTGTCTTTTATTGTATTATTGACTAGTGTTTACCGTCTGTAACACAGCAGAGCGTAATGAAATCATTTCAATATTAAACAGTATAGATATATTATTGCAAATTGAGATGTGTGCCGTGTTTTGTTTTTTTTTTGTTTCTGTGCAGAAAAAGTTTTTAAAAGTTCTCCTAAGACGTCTACGACATCTATGATTTTGCTGCCACCTGTTGGGAAATGCACAACGTCCTGCCATGTCATGATATGGAAAAGAGAGTTTTTTTTGTTAGTTTTAAATACTTACATTTTATTCCATACAGTGCAAAAAGTGTCAGTGGACTACAGGTTTGTTTATAGTTTTAAAAATCACTGGAACACACATTTATAAAAAAAAAATGGCTTCAAGTCTTCAATATTAAGCCAGAATCACAATTACATACAGAATTATAACAATGTAAAAGAAAACAAACATCAAACAAGCAGATTTTTGACATCTTTGGTCTCATGTAATTTCTGATGACAAACAGGGACCAGAGATGGGTTGGTTTTTTTTTTTACATCTTGGTGAGACGGAGAGTGTTTAGTCGGACCCCCAGAATAGTGGCTCCTGAAGCATACTTGATCTCTCTGAGGACCCCGTTCCACTTCTTCTCTGCCTCGTTATACCTGAAGACATTAACAGACATACAGTAAGGCATGAAAGGTAAAACTATCCACTGATTGACTACTGATCAATAAAATATGATCTGAGATTATGACCCACTTCCAGATGTCGTTCATCTCCTTGGGAATGATCTCATCGCTGTCCTCCAGGGGCATCATGGCAAAACCTCCCACAGCGTAGAGCGAGCCGGCCAAAGACACCAGGTTCAGAGAGCTACGCTCCTGGGGAAACGCTACAAAGTCTGACCACCTGAAGAACGTACATACACAAAAACATATGGTGATATGTGTAAATTTTAGGGTCACTGATGACTACAGGACACTTCTCTTCTATGTGAAACTCACTTGTTGGTTGTGATGTCGTACACCTCCATAGTGTCTGTCAGGCCGCTGTCGGTGACGCCTGCTGCCACATATATTTTGCCTTTATGAACGGTGGCTCCAAATAAAGAACGTGCAGTCTTCATAGGAGCTAGTTCTTTCCATTCAAATCTCTTGGCATCATATGCACACATCCTCTTCTGGCAGTTCCTTTTTCACACAGGACAGTAAATAGTGACAATGTGCAAGTAGTAGACAATACAGCATCATCAACTTTACATGATGCCTGAACAAAGTTTAAACACTGGTCACTATCATATACTCACTTATCATCTCCCTTTCCTCCAATCACATAAACAACATCATTGTGGGATATGGTTGCATGTCCATAGACTGGGTAAAGAAGTGGCTCTGACTCGCCCCATTTGAAAGACCTGTGAATAAAAAAAACAATTGAACTCTTTCACTCACAATCAAAGGTTTCTCTTTCTCGTTTGATATATGAATTCAGACCTGTACTCACTGTCTGTCATAGACCAAAACCGAGTCCATCGTGGGCTCCTCCTCCTTCAGTTCCTTCCCTCCCAGCACGAAGATGGAGTTCTCAGCCTCGCCCAACCCGAACAGGAAGCGGGGAGACGGGAGAGGAGGCATCCCCAGCCAGTCGGCACTGACCGGGTCATACTGAGGTCACAGGAGTCAAATGTTGTTGTGAAGGGGTGAAATCTGCACCATCTTAACTATACTGTAATACACATACTGAAATACATGCTAACACAAACATCCAGTAGTTTTTAATTTCCTCTCATGTAGCTATATTTACATATTCAATAATTACAGTATTTAAGTTTGTGTCATTTTTCCCTCATTTACCCTTCACGCCTCCTACCTGTAGGAAGTACGAGCACAGCGGATCTTCTTTGTTCTGTTCGTCAAAGAATAATCCTCCAGCCACAAAGATCTGATTCTCCTTGGTGACCAGGCTGATGTGATTCTTGGGAACCTGCGTGGAGAGGGACGCTACAAAGCAGTCGTTCCCTGTGGGGTCGTAGCACACTGCACCTGTGTCATTCACCATCAAGATCAGATCCCTGACGAACATGCCGAATCGCAGGTTATCATTAAGAATCCCTGGAAGTAAACCTTCCTCCTCTTCCTCTTTCTCCTCATTCTCGCCATCTTTCTGCGCTCCACCCTCCTCCTTCTTACTTTTGCTTGTTTTAACTTCTGGCATTTTCCCAGCCTGAGCATCCCTAACTAGCTGGATTTTCTCCTGTAACTCAGGATTGGACAAGATGAATTTGTTTTTCTCCACTTTTTCCGTCATGTAATCCTCGGTGAGCAGACGCAAACGAACACAATCCAGCAAACCTGGCAGCTCCTTCTCTCTGCTTTCTGTGTCTCGTGACACCCAGTTCATCAAAGCCTCAAACACCGCCTCCTCTGTGTCTACATTCAGATTGTCGTTTGCTAAAATGGCTGCCAGCTCGCTGGGGAGCAGCTGGAGGAAGTCCTCGTCTCTGGAGATGAGCTGGAAGCGCTCGCAGGCGTAGTTTCGAGCGGAGACAGCCAGCCTGGAGCAGTCCAGCATCAGGCCGAGCCTGAAGATAGCCAGACAGTTGCTGAGGCTCAGGCGCTTCTGTAGGAAAGACACACATACGGTGAAAATAGAGGGAATCTGGTACAGGTTGGCCACAGCGAAGAGATCCTGAACGTTCTGCTCTGTCACATTGATTTTGGAGGTGTACAGGTACTTCAGGATCAGCCCCATGACACCTGGCTCCACATCTTCCAAGACAATCTCTCTCTTTTTGCTCTCGTCCAGGTCAGACAGAAAGATGGAGCGGAAGTAAGAGCTGCAGGCACACAGGACCAGCCGGTGGCAAGGGAAGTCTTTATCTTTGATCTTCAGCACACAGTCGACCAGCTTCTCGTTCTCCAGCAGGTCATACAGGCCGTCCTGGAGCAGCGTCTGCTGGTACATCCTGGGCTCGTCCATGGGGTTTATAGGTAGAGCCATTGTTCCTGGATGAGGGGGAGTTTGAAGAGCCTTCCTGGGGCTGCAAATCCAACAAAAAGTACTTGTGTGGTTCTTTTATCACAGCAGAGTTGTAGTTGTTCCTAGCCTGGAAAGTGGAGGCAGAAGCACAGTCACAGTCTGCTATTAGCCTGCACCAGCTGAACCCCTGGGACAGCCCACTTCCTCAGCTGTCCTGACCCTTCAACTGAGCTCCAACTGGTAGGTTATTTATAGTCTGGGTGCTTGCTGTGGAGCTATGGGCTTCATTCTGGGACATGAAATGCAATATCCATGCTTCAGTCCCCTTTCTCTACCCCTATACCCCTCGCCCACCCTGCAGCTACATCCACCCACTCTCAGACAGCTGACACATTGCTTCATGGGAAATATGTCTGTCCTGAGTCAGAGTCAATCTAGAGTAGACTGGTCAGGAGGCTGCTGCCTCACAGTCATCATAGCTGTCATTTACAATTTCCATTATCCTTGATGGCGTCTTTCATTAAGTCCCTGCCAGGTAAACACCCATGTGTTTCAAACTTAACACATATATAGAGGGCACAGTTATATATGTTTGTAACACATATCTTCTGTTAGAGGAAAAGTTATAGATTTTGGGAAATATGCTAGCACAGCCAGGCCTGTTAGCTTAGCTTAGCATAAAGACTGGAAACAAGGGGAAACAGCTAGCATGCTATATGGCGGATTTTGTTTTTTTTAACCTTAGGACAGTGCCAGGTTAGCTGTTTTACCCGTTTCCAGTCTTTATGACTGCTAAAACGAGCTAATTAGTTGCTCCAGTTTAATATTTAAAAGACAAACGTGGTATGGTATCTTTCTTCTCATGATCTGGGTTATTTACTCAGACATGACAAAGCTCATGTTTTTGTGTGACGAGTAACCTAATCTGCATGTGTAAAATCACAAGAATTAAATTTGGTCCAGTAGTCACACTAGTGTGTCTCAAAAGGAGGAAAACAGCCCTTCTTTGACATCACTAAATAAATGCCTTTTATCACACTGCTCAGGTTTAAAGGTGTGACCACTTGACAGTGTTGAAAGTGTTTCCAATGTGGAGGCATCGAACAGGAATTAAGCTGCTAACTGCTGATGTAACGCTACAGAAATACCTCACAGCCCACATGACAAGATTCAACACTGACTGACTCACATGGTGTAAAAATGCCTTTCTCTAATTCAAACGTGAAAGGTCAAAGGTCAAACTCCATAAAGACACAGAAGACGAAACTTTGAACAAATCTTTGTCATTTTTATTTTTATTTCTTTTTCCAGTGATGAGGTTTCAGAAAAAAAATTTAGTTTTGAATATATGTATTTAATTAAAGTTAAATGATGGTAAACTTTATTTACAGTGAATGCTGTTTTATACATCAGCAGAAACAGAGCATCCATTCAAAAGTCACATTATAAAATCTAGACTGGTGATAATGCTAATTGGCTGGATACATGCTATATCAGATATCTACTCTGCTTTCTCCTTGCTGGGATCTGCGACAGGCTGAGCGGCAGCGGGTGCGGCTGCGGAGCTGGTTGGAGGAGGGGGAGCAGCAGGGAGCGGATCAGGATCATCAATAAGTGCCTGTCTCCTCTCTCTCTCCTTGATCACTTGGATCAGGCAGTAGGTCACAAACATGACGACGATAGTGGTTATAGGAAAGCCTGGGGAGGTAAGGATTCCAACAACTTCACTGTTAATACAGCCATTAAACGAATGTACACATTTTCAAAGTGAAAGACCAATCACCTTTGAGGAGCAGCCGTTTGGCAACCAACTTGGCAAAGTCCAAACTGTTCAAAGCCAGGATGTTGAACAGCACAATGTTCCAGAAGTTGAAAGTATTGAAGATGCCTCTGACCCGACGGGACATCGCTTCTGACATTGTCATCTGCAAACAAACTCATTTTTAATCGCCAAAGTGCATTTTGTGTCCAAATCCCTGAAGCATGAACCTCCACTAACTAACCTCAAAAGAAGCAAAAGGCTCCATAGAGAAGAACTTGGCAGCCCACAGCTCAAAGTTGAGGCCAAAACAGTTAAAGAAAGCCCAGACCAGCACCACCTCGCAGGGTCCCAGCCAGAGCGTGGTGACGCCAAAGGTGCAGAGCGTGGCCACCAGCTCCTCAACCACATTATCATGCTTTCCACCCAGGTAATCGTACACATACCTGTGGGATAATGACACAAGATTGTAACATTTTGTTAGCATTTAACAAGACATTTAATTCACTCATTTAATTCACTCACTTGCACAGCCAGTCGTTGATTCCTCTGTCAAAGTGGCTGCAAGGAGAAAAACATCAGGAAGAGGTTTAGTTTTTACAGTACAGTGCATCTGCTAATGATCAAATGTGATCAGGTTAACTCACGTTTCAGCAAACACATAGAGCATTGTGATGCATTTCGGTGGCTTGGGTGGGTCCATATGATCCAGTCTGGATACTATATTGATGACTCCAAACATGACTGCTGCTTTTACCCAGTCATACACCAGGTTAAAGTATGCCAGACCCACTGGAAACAATGCAATCACATTAGATCTGAGGGTGAATTGGTTAAATTTGAATTATTCCATCAGGTAACAACGGCTGCATTACACAAATACTGAAGAGGGAATTTCACAGACCTAGAGCCCAGTCAGAGAGGTTCTTCAGCAGTTTCATGTCAGTGGGGATGGTGAGGATATACATGAAGTGGAAAAGGACGTCCACCACAAGGATGATCCCCAGGTGGATCAGGCCCTGCAGACTGATGTTCCACATCTCCCTCTCTTTCCTGGTCAGGTCTGACTTGTTGACCTGCAGAGGGCAGCAGACACATCTCTCACCTCTGCAGCACATCTTCAATTACTGGACAAATCGCTCGTATCACACTGATCTTTGATTCAGAAATAAACTTAGCATTGATGTCGGCTAAAATATCTTTTTTTTATTTCAATGATTTGCCATCAGAAAACATCCAGCTGTTGATTTCCAGATTCCAACGTCAATATAGACATCTTCTCCCAAAACTATATATTATTTACATAGATGGTTGACAATCTGTAGTAATGGGTCATAAGCAAAAACAGGCCAATTATCTAAGAATACAATACAACCATCCAGTGCACTACATTTAGGACCAGCAATGCCTTGAGCTGTTGGGAATAATAGCAATAGGTTTAACTCACTTGAACATAAAATTTATCAAAGGTCATGATGGGCCCAAAATAGAAGAACGGGAGGTAGAAGTTGTACTTGAGCAGCTCCAGGATGTTGTAGTTTCCATCTTTTCGTTCGCAGTTCTCCAGAGCAAAGCTCATACAGCGCATGATGGTGAAACCGCAACCTCCATAGAACAGAACATGACGCAGCTCAAAGTCCCCCTCCACAAACCCCGCCTAGATGGAGCAGAGACAGGGATAAAACAAATAACAAAAGAGACGGATGCTAATCAGTTACAACACATCTCTTCTTCTTTCAAAAATCAAGAAATCTAGTTACTGTGTTCTGCTTTCTGACAGTTTCAGTTTACCTGCCAGGACACGAAAGGTTCACACTTGAATGTAGCGAGGGTACAAAGACCAGTGGCAAAGCAAAGCCAGCGGATTTTCACTAAGGAGATGCTGTAGAGCAGAATACAGTGTGACAGGATGAGGGTGACGTAGGTCCAGCCCATACTGGTCCATACAGCCAGGAGCCCGTAAGCCAAGTACACCAGGGACCTGTGCTGTGGGACAGAAGAAAAGTAAAATACTCCACAATGCATCTGGCATTAACCAAACGTTCACCAAACTAAACTGGTATAACTCATCTGACTAAATATAAAACTTCATTTCTGTTTGTTGCTCTTTCATTCTTCGTCTATACAATCATCCCTCCTTCGGGCTTTTTTCTTTCCACCTGGTGCGATTCATCATCTGCTGTTTGGTTAATGATATAAAAAGCTGTTGTGCAATCGTGTAAAAATAAATGACTAAGAACATGGTGAGAGAGAAATTCATCACAGCAGACAACCTGATTGTTTCTTCCGCCTCGTTTCATATTCATGTAGACACACATCTGATCATAATAGCAGTGGATGGATATTATATCACTTCTTTGCACCTTATCATATATTACTTATTCCTAGCTCAATCTGGTCAGTTAATCAATGAATCCGTCAGTGGAAGCACCTGTGGAGCCAGCATAGAGCAGATCTTAGCAAACAGCACATGTCCAGAGAGAGCAAACAGGATGTGCTCCCTGAACGTGGAAAACCACATCATCCACTCAAAATCCGCCGTATCCTGCAAATCAGTGATCAAAAAACACTAAAATTAGAAAAACGTATGCGCCGACAACATGGTTTTTGATTGAACTATGAATGCTGTCTCACCATTTTTCTACCAAAATAGTACCATCCTGGCTTCACGTTGGGTTTAAATGATTTTCGGTTTGCATTGGCTGGAATAAGAAAGAAGATGTGAAAGAAAACCTGTTTTTATATGTAATGAATAACATACATTTCACAAGAAATAAAGCTCACATTTGACCACCTGTTATCACATGACCATGTCCATACTAAGGTGAAGTGATGGCCAGTGACAACGCCATGAATGACGTGAGATGTGGTGTGAACCTGGAGTTATGTTGTTTTTTTGTTGTTTGTTTAGTCAAAGCTCAACATATTCGGTGTCAGCATGCATACATTTACATTTAATACAATAGCAATAGTTTCACTTTATGCATGTTTTTAGCTCATATTCTATTTTATTTTCTTTGTCCTTGAGTACAGACGTGAAAGCGTTTGTTAAAAGCGACACTGAAATTCACAATGAATACAGGGCCTATTTTCTTCCTCTGCTCTGTGGTATTAATACTGACACCTGATCTCTTCTGCGTGGTCTGCATAGCTTCGACTCTTCACCCTCACACAGTGACAGTGCCCCTACGTGTACAGTATACTGCACATTGTGTTGTCTGTATGTGACTGCACTACAGGAGGCATAAGATATAACTTATATTGCTCTTGTGTACCTTTGGAAAAGAAAACATTACAGAGCTGCCTCCAGTTGCACTGTTATGACACAATCAGGGATATATTTAATAATAATATTTGCTTATTATTTTTTCCTGCAATATAATCTGCAAGCATTTCTTTTTATAATATTGATCACATCACTGAATTAGAGAGAGATAAGAGGCTAGTGTGTGTGTGTGTGTGTGTGTGTGCATATACTCACAACTGGACACCTCAAAGATCCAGCCGGTGGCCCAGAACATGGCCAGACAAAGCACCGTGTTGTAGAAATAGATCTCATATTTGGGAAGTGCAGCTTTGATCCCCATGGTGACAGTGACAGGGAGAGCTCTGGAGGCTCCTGAACACACAACCTCAAACCAGTCAACACCTTACATGTATACGTTGTTTTTTTTTATCTGTGCTGACAAAGACAAATCACACTCACAACATCACAAGTGAGGACACAAAATATAGTGATGAACGTACAGCACAGTCCTGAACCAGCAGCTGTATAACTGAAAAGTAGAAAGGAAGGTGCAGCGTTGCTATTTAAGCGTTTGAATGAGAGACATCTGTTTCAACTAAAGATAGACTTCTGGACTCGTCAGTCATTTTTGATTCAGGTCAGTAACATGCATGAACTATAGCGTGATGTACTTGCTGTGACATGTTGTTAAAAGGGGGCAGTAACACATGGCGTTGACTTCCTGTAGTATTGGAAGCAGGTCTACTGAGGTCTAGTATCGGTACTTCGATTGAGTATTTCAAGACTTTATAATAGATTTTTCCTATTTATATGATGACTGTAATTACTCGTAGTTTTGCAGATTATGAAAGCATAATACAAGCTCATCTGTTTATCTACTAACATTAACACATCAGTACTGTACTTCATTACTAAAGTACTTTTATGTTTGAAAGTTACAATAAGAATATGTCAAATACTTTATGAAAATAGTAGTATAGAGTATTTTTACATGAGGCAAGTATTAATATATTGCACTTGAATAAAAGTACAGTAAGTAAAAGTACCACATTCCAAATTAGAAGATAGTACACATTTATTAGTAGCCTACATTCTAGTAATAGTATCAGAAGTAATTCTACTTATATTTCTGGGTACTGTAGCTTAATCTAACATCATATTTCATATATGCTCATCATTGGTTTTTCTATTTAAAAATGCAAACAATGAGTAACTATAGATTATTAAATGTAGTGGAGTAAAAAGGTAAATACACCAAACCTGTACTTAAGTAGTTTTGCTGCTTCCGCATACTGTTTAAGCCAAAACAGTGTAACCTATATTAACCTAAACAGTGCAGCTGCATGGCTTCATTTTCATCTGTAACATGACTCATTTTCTCTTTTACATGTAAAATATCAGACCCATCATCCCATCATGCTGTGATTTGCAAATCTTTTGCAAATGATTGTGTCAAAGCACTATCATTTAGGAATTTTATCTGCATGACTTTCTTGACACATTCAACATTCATCAAGGACAGAACAGTGGAGAGTGAAGTTTCCACTGATTAAAATTCACACTCAGAGGTGAAAACATCAACAAAGTGCAGCTATTTTTACCCAAACAATGAATTCATTTAGTGCTTGCCGAGTCCCCCCCCCCAAAAAAAAATATATATCTCTGACTTTGTGATGTAGATAATAAAATCAGCACCATATATTAGCTGCATTAAAAGTCAGTTTTCTATCCACACTGTCTGACTGAGATGCCTGCTATTGAAATCCCACACAGTCATGCGCTTCAGTTCGTCCTCCACAGCACCTGTTGTGATACTGACCTTGAACGTAGCAGCTGCGAGTCGGAAGAAGTTGCTAAACAAGCTATTTCAGTTTTCAAATACGGAGTAAAATGTTTTATATATATATATATTTTTTTTTTTAAAAACCTGTAAGAAAGTGTAAACTATTACATCTGCTGTGCATCTGCAGGGCGGGCTGCGGGTCCCTCTGTCTCCCTGAGAGGGAGCTGCCACCGGTTAAAGGTGACTGGATGTATTTATACTTTGACCACTGACACAGAAGGGGGCGGCACAAAAGGGCTGCTAAGTCAGTATAATAGTATATAAGCCACAGACATTAGGAGTCTATTAGGGTCTGTTATAACATATCCTATCCTATATCCCACCATGCGGCACAGAACATAAACAAAACCCACTTAGTGTCGGTGCAGGTTTATTATATGCTGTCGTCATGATGAGAGTTTCTCTTTTTTTTTTACTTTACATACTTTATAATTTTTGTGATTGTATCAAACTGAAAGGCCTTCGTCTCTTCTTTTTCTCTCCTCTCTACAGTATTTTCCATATTCCTGGTTGCCAGATCTGTTTTAGGAGGGTCTAAGCCTGTTGCATGTTTGAGCTGCAGCCAAATGTCCATGCCTCCCATTCAACACACAGTGCTGTCCAGTGACAACACCACAAAAAAAAAAAAACAATACAGGAAGCCCAGTGCAGGAACATCATGGCTGCAGCCCTCCCCAAAAATTGTAAGATAGTTTATGCAAAGAAAAGGACCATATGTGGTTTATTTAAAAATGCCAAGACATACAGTATTTGATAATGTATGAAACATAAGTCTATCTGTAGCGAACGCTGAAGCATAAGCATACTTTTTTGTGTAATAATTTATTTTACATGTAATATTGATTTCATATTTTTTGGAAATATTTTGGTTATTTTCTACATAGTTGGTATATAATGAAAATGTGTTAAATTAATGTCACTTGACCATGTCATTAGTGAGGTCATCACATGGTCTCGTGTTTTTGGTGAAGAGCAGTCAGCGTGTGCAAGCGTTACATGCAAAGAGCAAAGGACAAAAATGATGGAAGAAATGGACCTTTAGCAACTCCTAACCTTCTGGTTGGAGGGGCACACGGTATGGACATTTTGATTGTAATTCTTTGTTTATGTGTTGTTTATGTTTATTGCTTTAATATGTATGTAATAAGTTTAAGTTAAGAAATTCATAGAAACATGGCTGTTTCACTGATGCCACTGTGTATTTCATTGCAGTGTTCACGGTGGTCTTGGGCGTTTAAAATAGAAAATCCCTGTAATAAACGTTTGAACCATCAGTCGGATCGTTGCACCTTTATCCACCAGTAACGAAAAGTTGGGAGCGGCTACAGTGAACACGTAGACCGGGCGTGTGCAACTCAGCCCGAGGCCAGAGAACATCGGGGGATTTCGCGCGCTGAATGCATGCTGTGAACTCGAAAATTCAGCTCGTCTTTCGACCTCAGAAAGCTACGCGGACCCAACTGCAGTGACTTGCAACATACGGCGTCGGCTCTGCCACGAGGACAAGGATTGAGACTGTGCCGTTTCCATAAGTCACCACAAGAGGGCAACAGCGCGCCGTGGTCGTGAGTGGATTCAGCAAGCCCTTGGCTTACAGGTTTTCCCCAGTCAATAAGAAACGAACATTATAACTTGTACAAACTGAAATAATTGTGAGAAGCCATTGTGTGCATATTTTGTGTGAATGTTTCAGGCCTGTATTATTGGTAATTTTACATAACTCCTCTGCCTTTTATGTTTGATTTAACATGTGCGTGTTTGGTATTCGCATTTAAATGTGAGGAGTATTTGTAGTATAAGTTCTACAAAGGGTTTAGGATTTAATTACTACTTCATAGCGTATTACAATAGTTCAGAAAATGGAAGCAGGTAAAGAAAATGCTCTTGTACTTGAGGGAGTAATACAGGCTCTTGAAGAAGAAAAAATAGAATTACAAACCAAGTTAGACACTGAAACAGATGCTGAATTAAGAGAAGAAATAACAAAACGCCTGACTGAAATTGATAGTAGTCTGCAAACTCAAAGTGTAGTGAGCCAGGAACCAACTTTTCAACCTGAAGAACTAAATACTCAACCTGAGCAATCTAGGCGATCAGAAAGAGATCGAAAACCAACTGAAAGGTGGCTGGCCTATACTAAAGATGAGAGTGCAAAAAAGGAAAGAAAGTTCATGTTAACTTATGTAAGCTTTAAAGGTGAGGTTCAGTACACCAGGAGCAAACTTAAAGTAGAATGTGACAAAGAGGAACTTGAAGGTATGATCACTTCTTTGGAAAAATACGAGTCACACTTAAAGCAGGTGTATGAAAGCTTACGTTCGTTGACAACGCCAAGTCAAGACATAAGACGGCGAATGGATAGCTGCACTTCAGTAACTAAAGAAGTAGTTGCTCTACTGAAAATGCGCTGCTCAGAAGTAGGCAAAGAGTTTGATGCAGTTGCAGTAAAACAATCACTCTCTAAACTACTTCAGAGAGATGAAGCGAGATCGATATATGGATCCACTGTATCAAGGGTGAGTGCAGATAGCATAGCAGAAAGTCAGGTTTCAATAAAGAGAGCAGAAGCAGCAGCACGCTTAGCATCAAAACGTGCAGAAATAAACAGAGAGTGTGAAATAGCTGCACAAAGAAAGGAAGTGTTTGAACAGCAAGAAAAATTGAAAATGCTGGAAAATCAAAGGGATCTGGAAGCTATGCAAGCTGAATACGATGTTTATGCAGGGGAGGAAATAAAAATGAATGCTGAAATAGGGGAGAAGAAAGAAATAACTCTGCCTCCAAGTCAGCCACAAGGAGAAAAGAAAGAAGCAACTCTGCCTCCAAATAATCTCCAAACATGGCATAATACAGCTCCGTATGCTCAGATTCCCCAGGGCACATCAGGCACTCCCCATTCTGAAAAACAATCAGAGCAAAAATTGAGTGAACCATTACTAGTGCAAGCCTTCAAAGACTCTCTGACAATAACAAGACTTCCGGCACCTGAGCCGTCCGTGTTTACTGGTGATCCTCTCAAATTCACTGAATGGCGGACCAGCTTTAAAGCGTTGATTGAGACTTCCTGTACAAACTCAGCACATAGACTGTTTTATCTCAGAAAATACATAAGCGGAGATGCACTGTCTGTGCTAGAAGGAACTTTTTACAGAAGTGATGATGAAGCATATACACAAGCATGGGATGCACTGAACAAGCGCTATGGCCACCCATTCATAGTGCAAAGAGCTTTCAGAGGTAAACTTAGTAGCTGGCCCAAGATAGGACCAAAAGAGCCACTAAAGTTAAGAGACTTCAGTGATTTCCTTGTGTCGTGCAAAAATGCAATGCCTCACATATCAGGTCTGAAAGTGCTGGATGATTGTGAGGAGAATCAAAGACTGCTCCAGAAACTTCCTGATTGGGCAACAGCTCGATGGAATCGGATTGTCACCAAGGAATTGGATGATGGCAAGCCATATCCAAGCTTTGAACAGTTCTCAAACTTCTTAGCCGAGGAGGCACGCGTTGCCTGCAACCCGGTGTCCTCACTTCATGCTTTGAAAAGGATAGAGGAGAAAGCAGGCGCAGAAGTGAAACGCATCAAAGCCAGTACCCTAGTAACAACAACAAAGTTTGCTGAAGGGAAAGGTCACCCAGCTAAGGATTTAGGTGAATCAGCAGGATTGATAAAATGCATATGCTGTCAGAAGAACCACTTCATTTACAAATGTGAAAGGTTTGCTGCTCTAACACTTGATGACAAGAAAGCGTTCATCAAAACCAACAATATGTGCTTCGCCTGCTTGAGGGTTGGACATGTTGCAAAGGATTGTCGTAAAAGGGCTACTTGTAATGTTTGTAGAAAGAGCCATCCAACTCCGTTGCATGACAAACCGGCTCCAGAAGAAAAGCTTGAAGCAGGTCAACAGCAAGACAGTTCTTCTACTACTTTGTGTAGTGTGAATATGACCACTTCTGACCGCACATCAATGATAGTCCCAGTGTGGTTGTCTAGTGATGTCAAAAATAGCCAGGAAATCTTGGTATATGCTTTGCTAGACACACAAAGTAGCAACACATTCATTTCTGAAGATGTGTGTGGACAACTTGAGGCACACACTGAACCTGTTAAACTCAGGCTGTCAACAATGACTGGCAGGTCAATAGTGAATTGTCACAGAGCCAGTGGGTTAAAGGTCAGAGGCTACAGTTCCAAAGAATGCATTGAATTACCACCAGTATACACTCGAGAAGATATCCCGTTGGAGAAGACCAGCATTCCAACTAAGGAAACAGCCAAAGCATGGACACACTTGCTTAGCGTAGCTGACGAAATGCCAGACTTACTAGGCTGTCCTGCTGGACTGCTAATAGGCTACGACTGTGTCAGAGCTCTAAAGCCAAAAGAAGTTGTGTCAGGAGCTGAACATGAGCCATATGCAGTGAAAACACACCTCGGGTGGAGTGTGGTTGGTGCTAGAACGCCTGCTGCTGGTGCACTAACAAATGCTGGATTCTGCTATCGCATCTCTGTGAAAGAAATTCCGCCTATTACACCTGCATGTGCGATTAAGGCACTTGAGAGAGATTTTCAGGATACAAATCCTACAGATGGAACAATCTCTCAAGAAGATATTCAGTTCTTGCAAATACTGAATGAGGGAATTCATTACAATGACTATGGTCATCTAGAGATGCCTCTACCCTTTAGAGAGCGACCTCAGCTGCCTAACAACAAACATCTAGCCACAGTTAGGCTGAAACATCTGAAAGGGAAGATGGATAAAAATCCCAAATACAAGTCGGACTATGTACAGTTCATGGTCAATGTTTTCAATGATGGTGATGCAGAGGAAGTCCATGCAACACCTGAAGTCGGGAATACCTGGTATATTCCACACCATGGTGTGTACCACCCGAGAAAACCAGAGAAGATAAGAGTTGTCTTCGACTGTTCTGCCAAATACAAAGGCACTTCATTAAATGACCACCTCCTCACTGGACCTGATTTAACCAATGCCTTGACTGGAGTGCTATGTCGGTTTCGACAATATCCAATTGCAATCCACTGTGATGTTGAGAAAATGTTCCATCGCTTTCATGTTACTCCAGAAGATCGGGATTTCATGAGGTTCCTGTGGTGGGAGAATGGGAACACAATGACTGAGCCGAAAGAGTACCGCATGAGGGTGCACATATTTGGAGCGGCATCCTCGCCAGGATGTGCAAATTACGGCATGAAATATCTCGCCACCAAGTATGAGCATGAGTACCCCATGGCAGCAAGTTTCATCCGAAGAAACTTTTATGTGGATGATGGACTTGCCAGTCTGGATACAGTTGAAAGAGCCAAACAACTTGTTCATGAAGCAAGAGAAGTCTGTCAGAAGGGACATCTGCGACTGCACAAGTTTGTTTGCAATAACAGAGCTGTCCTGGAGACCATTCCAGAAAGTGAGCGTGCTGTGGAAGTCAAGGATGTGGATTTGAACTACACAGAACTACCAGCTCAGAGAGTGCTAGGAGTGAAGTGGAACATTGGATGTATTTTCATTCAATGTTGTCCAACAAGAAAAAGCAGCCACTCGCCGAGGCATCTTATCCACAGTCGCCACCTTATACGATCCGCTAGGATTTCTTGCCCCCTACATCTTGACTGGGAAAAGAATTTTGCAAGAAATGTGCAAGCGAGGTGTCGGCTGGGATGAGCCTGTTCCGCCAGAACTAAGGCCAAAGTGGGAGACATGGCTCAATGACCTTTCTAATCTTCAAACCATCCAAATACCAAGGTGCTTTGTTCCCAGCAATATTGGCATGATCCAGAAGATTGAGCTGCATCACTTTTCTGATGCCAGTAATGATGGCTATGGGCAGTGCTCATATATCAGGATCGTAGCTGAGGAACAAGTGCATTGCACTTTAGTTATGGCCAAGGCAAGGGTAGCACCCATGAAGATTGTGAGCATCCCACGTCTGGAGCTCACCGCTGCCACAATCTCTGCAGCTGTAGGCAAGATTCTGCGAGAAGAGCTTGACCTGAAGATAGATGAGGAGTACTTTTGGACGGATTCGCAAGTTGTATTGGGTTACATCAAGAATGATGCCCGTCGTTTTCATGTTTTCGTAGCGAATCGAATCCAAAAAATCAGAGACGCTACTGATCCCAATCGATGGTTTTACATCGAGACAAGTCAAAACCCGGCAGATCATGCATCTAGAGGACTCACGGTGGCAGATCTAATGGCATCAGATTGGCTGAAAGGACCCAAGTTCTTGTGGGAACAGGAAATTGTGACCAATCCAACATCCCCAGAGCTTCTCATAGGTGACCCAGAGGTCAAAGTCTTGAAAACTGATGCTATGAAGGAAGATGACCTCTTGGAAAGGTTGGCAAGATTTTCAGACTGGGTCACATGCCTTAATGTCATTGCTCGCATCCAGAGGCTGGCTCATAGGGACATATCTGGGCCTGTTACTGTAGAAGAGCGAAAGAAAGCGACTGTCGTGCTAATCAAAGCCGCACAAAGGGAAGCATTTGGAGAAGAACTCAAACTGCTGAGCCAATCACAAAAACTCAAGAAAACTCATAAAATGTATGAGCTTGACCCATTTCATGAGGACGGAGTGCTCAGAGTTGGTGGCAGATTAAGAAAGTCATCAGCTTCTCTGGAGTTCAAACATCCCTTTATACTCCCGAAAGAAGGCATCGTAACACAACTAATACTTGACCATTGCCATAAAAAAACACAACACCAAGGCCGAGGACAAACACTGAACGAACTCAGAGCCAGTGGCTACTGGATAATGGGTGCCAGTAAAGTTGTGGCCAGGCACATCAAGAGTTGTGTGACATGTAGGCGGGTGCGGGGCCGAACTGAGGAACAGCGCATGGCTGACTTGCCTGTTGATCGACTAGAGCCGTCTCCTCCTTTCACGTATACCGGTATTGACTGTTTTGGCCCTTTCTACACAAAACAAAGTAGAAAGGAGTACAAAAGGTATGGGCTGTTATTAACATGCTTAAGCTCACGGGCCATTCATATCGAGATGCTCGAGGACCTGACAACCGATGCATTTCTAAATGCATTAAGATGCTTCATAGCAATAAGAGGAACAGTCAGACAAATCAGATCGGACCAAGGTACGAATTTCTTAGGAGCAAAGAATGAGATGAGAAAGTGCTTGTTGGAACTTGACAAGGAAAAGATCGCGACGTATCTTGCAAGAAAGGAATGTGACTTCCTAATGAATGTTCCCGAAGCCAGTCATATGGGAGGCATATGGGAGCGTCAGATACGCACAACCAGGAGTGTGATGAGCTCTGTCCTCGCTCAAGCAAAAGGACGACTGGATGACTCCTCATTAAGAACTTTCTTCTATGAGGCAATGTCCATAGTCAACAGTCGCCCACTGACAACTAACACCCTCTCTGATCCCAAAAGTGCTGAACCCTTGACACCCAATCACTTGCTTACCTTGAAACCTACGGTACCTCTACCACCTCCAGGAAAGTTTGTTCAAGAAGATCTGTATGCAAGAAAAAGATGGCGCAAAGTGCAGTATCTTTCAGAACTGTTCTGGGGCAGGTGGCGCCGAGAATACTTAGCCAACATCAGCCTTCGACAGCAGTGGCATACAACCAGACGAAATGTGCAGGTTGGAGATGTAGTCATTGTTAGGGATGAAAACACTCCTAGAAATGAGTGGCCACTAGCTAAGGTTGTTGAGGCACAAGAAGATGATGATGGTCTTGTGCGAAAGGTGAAAATACAAGTAGGTCAAAGTAAGTTAGGACCTAAAGGTGAGCGCTTATCACACCCCTCATTTCTTGAGCGCCCAGTCCAGAAGTTAGTTATATTAGTTGAAAATAGGTCAGAATAGCTTATCATTAAAATAAGGATGAGAAAAATCAGTGTCCTACTCTATTCATTAGAATTTGTGGGAAAAAATTGAGTTTCAAGTTATTGGAAAATTTCAAGTTTTATTTCTTTGAATATGGTGAAAGTAAACCTTTTGTAATTTTGGTGGCAGTGTAGCGAACGCTGAAGCATAAGCATACTTTTTTGTGTAATAATTTATTTTACATGTAATATTGATTTCATATTTTTTGGAAATATTTTGGTTATTTTCTACATAGTTGGTATATAATGAAAATGTGTTAAATTAATGTCACTTGACCATGTCATTAGTGAGGTCATCACATGGTCTCGTGTTTTTGGTGAAGAGCAGTCAGCGTGTGCAAGCGTTACATGCAAAGAGCAAAGGACAAAAATGATGGAAGAAATGGACCTTTAGCAACTCCTAACCTTCTGGTTGGAGGGGCACACGGTATGGACATTTTGATTGTAATTCTTTGTTTATGTGTTGTTTATGTTTATTGCTTTAATATGTATGTAATAAGTTTAAGTTAAGAAATTCATAGAAACATGGCTGTTTCACTGATGCCACTGTGTATTTCATTGCAGTGTTCACGGTGGTCTTGGGCGTTTAAAATAGAAAATCCCTGTAATAAACGTTTGAACCATCAGTCGGATCGTTGCACCTTTATCCACCAGTAACGAAAAGTTGGGAGCGGCTACACTATCTAATACTAAATTACTACAGTTATAGTAAATGTTTATTGACAATTTGGTCCATGTGCGTAGAGGAGTCCCAGTTTGGTTACTCCTTCTTGCTGGTCTCCTGTCCTTCGAAGATGGGGTACTGGCTTTCCACCTCAGCCCACGTCAAGCTGCCGTTAGCCAGATCTCGAACCATCCCTGGCAATTCAGTCACCTGCAGGGTCATATTTTTTTTAAAATTAGTACAAAAGAAACAGCAGATGTGACACTGTACGAACTTTACATTTTGTTCATTCATGTCCTACCTCGGCCCTGATCTGCCTCATTGAGTCACGGTCTCTCAGAGTCGCCGTGTGAGGCGTCTTGTTCACAGTGTCGAAGTCGACGGTGATGCCAAAGGCCACTCCGATCTCATCCGATCTGGCGTAACGCCTCCCGATAGATCCCGAGGAGTCGTCCACCTTGTGAGACACAGCGTTTTTGGTCATTGCTTCAGCTGAAAAGGAGAAAGAAGAGGACAAAGAGGAGTCGTCAGTTTGAATCGAGTATAAAATCTAATATAAAGACATCTGAGTTAGTGTCATACTCACATAGTTGGTGGACAAATGGCTTAAACTCCTGGTTTTGGCTCAGAGGAAGGATGGAACATTTGTATGGAGTTACAGTGGCCGGAAAACTGAAATACTGGACAAGAAATAAATCATTTAATTTGAATTCAATTAAAAGAAAGAGTAGTACAATCAAAAACGAGCACATGCTTTTGAATCCATCTTACCGTCCTCTGTTCATCCCCCTGCCGGGTGTGGAACGAGTGCTCAAAGATGGAGTACATAATTCTGCCGATGCCAAAGGACGGCTCGATTACATTGGGAACAATCTCCTCCACTGTGGGAAAACAGAGACGGTCGTTTTCCCACAAGAACAACACACTCGTCTAATGTACGGCTGTGACGCCAGGCGGCTCGGTGTCGCCTCTTACCGTGCAAAGTCTTCTGGAACCTCTTCACGCTGACCATGTTTTTGGTCATTGTGAATGTTTTGCCCTGTGTCTGAAAGCTGAACTCCCTGCAGACATAAACACAACGACAAATTAACACCATATAGAAATGCGGGCAAAACATTTCTTCAGTAGTAATGGGTGCAGTCAGAAGTTATACCCTTTTTCATTAAGAAGCTTCTCCTGATCACTGATGTAGCATTCATCGCAGATCGCCAGATATTCCAAAACCAACTTGGCATCTTTCTTGTACGTCGTGCCTATGGCGCCTTTGTTGGGCTCCAATTGGACGATATTTACCACTTTGTGAGATGAAGTTAAGGAATAAATCAGAGTGTAAAACTATTAAATTAATTGCCAACTATTTTGATAATCTATCTTTTGACATAGCTTTAAGAAGAAAAAAATCCAAATTCTCTGATTTTAGCTTCTCAAATATGAATATTTTTAACACTATATGATAATAAATTAATATATTAGTTGTTGGGACCAAACAAGACATTTGAGGATGGGCACCTTGTGATCAACATTTTTAACCATTTTCTAACATTTTATGGACCAAACAACTGATCCATTAATTTAGAAAATAAACATTATGGACAATGAAAATAATTATGTCCAAATTTTAACATTTCCAGAAATTGAAATGTTATAAACTCAGCTGAGCATTTTAACAAAACTAGTTAGTAAATGAACCTTAAGTATAGAATATGTCATCACATATATGTGGAATAAATCTCCATGCTCAATATAATAAAGTACACACTCATAATGACTCCTTTGACAACTAGTATAAAGATGTAAAGATCCAGATTTAACATTTCTGACTTTGGCGACGCCTAATGGTAATAAGAGGAAAGACAATGAAAATAAAAGTGCAGCTAACGAACATGTTGTTAACAATATAGTCGTGTTTTTGGGCTCTGAGAGAATAGAAGGATATGGGTTCTTTCAGGGGCTTTTCTGCCACTAGAGGGACCCTGGTGGCTCTGGAGTGACATGAGAGGTCATAGCAGGAACGGTCGGCACAGCCAACGATCTCAATCCATCCCTGAAGAGGGAAAAAAAAAAAAGACTCATGTCATGAAGTGAAAAAGCTATACATGTATTCCTGTATGACTGCTGAGTCTATGAGTGAGAATAAAAGAGAGAAGAGCTTTACGTAGGAGGTTTTGGCCTCAGCATCCCAGCAGTCACATGCGTAGTGAGCCATCTCGTTCTCCATGTGCTGACGGAAGCGCACTTTATCTTTGGACAGCCCCACTTTAATTAGATACAGGTAGATTCTTCCAATGAAATATCCCAGCACAGAGTTGTTGATCACTCCCTGCGGCTGACGCAACAGGGATTAAAAGATCATCATTATTATTATTATTATTATTATTATAGATCTAAACATTATTATCAATTTGTTGATAATAATTTGGTGTAATGTAAAATGTAATCATTTATAATCTAGCGGGTAATTCTTGACCATCAGTGACCCTGATCATCAGACCAATCATGATTCTCAAAGAATAAACACAATCCTAATGTGATAATGAAAGTTTTTTTTCCCCTACTTGCTCCACAGCATCTCCCAGCCTCATGATCTGTGCAGACTGGCCGCTGGTCTGAGCCCTGGAGGAGAACAAGAGGATCTCCAGGTCGGCCACATTGGAGAATTTAGGGTGGATCTTCTCATTTGGATCCACAAAGTGCTCGATCTCAGCCATGGTGAACTCCCTGCAAGCAGGAGCACGTTTAAATCTCAGTCTATGTTCATTATAAATTACAGATGATTCATACTACCTCACACGGATGAGTCCAGAACGAGGGGAGATCTCATTCCTGAAGGAGTTTCCAATCTGAGCAGCAGCAAAGGGAAGTTTTCCCTGGTTGAACTCCAGCAAACGCTTGAAGTTCAGGAACATTCCTTGAGCTGTTTCGGGCCTCAGATAGCTGCAAAGTACCAAAAAATTCACTACATTTAATAGAAGAAAAACATGTTCTCATTGACAGACACTTGTATGAGCAGTGTGCACAGATGTTACATGGTGTTGATCCACACCCGGGTGTGTTGCCTCCTGGCCCGATAGACGTCTGAAACATCAGGTTGAAGGAGATGGGAGGCGTGAGCTCGTTTCCTGTGGAGGGAGACTTGACGTCGTATTTCACGAACAGATCAGCCAACTCCTGCTGAGTGTAGTTGTCCATCTGAAACAGTGAGTGAGAGCAGCAGTGAGTTGCCACCCTCCATTCCCGGGGCCAACAGATGTCAGTATTTTCATCAACACCTGCTTTGAAAGATAGCACGTGAATGCGTTTGTGGAGCACACACCTGAGTGATTACATCGTCCATCTCGGTCACCTTCTCCGCCGAACACTTCTCATCAGACATCAGGTTTTTCAAGTGGGCTGTGAGGGAACAAACACGTCATTTAGCAGCTGTTAAAGTGACTCCATTAAACATAAGCTTTAAAAATTAAATTGCAGGCATCTGCTTGGTGTATGAAATGTGCAATTATTACATTTTTTTCCCCCCTTGTGGTGCAGCTTGAACATAGATAACCTCTGTATGCAAAAAAAAATTAAAACATTTTCATCATAGTTTGTAGCATTAAATGTATAACAAGCTTCCTGTTATCTTTATGTGGAGTCCTTTAAAGAATACCTGAAAAACCTGATCTGCAGCATCACCCCCGCCTGCCTCTACCTACAACCCTCCTGAGGATATATAGTCCAGTAAAGCAGGTAAGAACCTGTCCTTATAGACTCTCTGTTAAAACCTGTGCTGCACAAAAAACCACCCAGAAAAGTGGAAATATTAGCAAATGCAGTTGCAGATTGTCATGGTATAATATTTTGAGATTATGATATTATTCAATTCTAAAAACATACATGTTGCATATGAGTATAGTTTGAACATTCACAGCTCAGATAGTGACTATATTCTCCTAGAAAGTGTTTGCCATACAGGTTATTTGGTCATCCATCTCCTGGGGGGGGGGGTGTAATCTGACACCGTGTAGCAAGCAAGAGAATAATGGAAAGCTCAGGGGAGTACTGGCAGAGGTGGAGCTCATTTTAATCCTCTAAACGACTTAATGATGGTGAGACAAAGTCACCTTTGAGGAGGTGATCTGCACGGTAACATTCTCCCGTCTTGGCATCTTTCACCATGTAGTCAGCAAATTTATCCACGTGCCCTGATGTCCTGGAAAGAGGGAACAGGTTATTTTCTCACTTAAATCCGTGTTTTTGTCAGTCAGCAGTTCACCCATGTTTGAATAGAAATACGCTCGGGAGTAGCACCGACTTGAGGACAGGCTCGGGGGTGAGCATGGTGCAGTCGATCTCCAGGATCTGCTCTTCGTGGATGAAGTGGTTCCTCCACGTCTGCAGGATGTTGTTCTTCAGGGCGCAGCCCACAGGGCCGAAGTCATACAGGCCGCTCACCCCTGAGACATTATGAAGGTAAAACCTTTGAGTGAATGATTTTTATGGTGTCAGTTTCTGGAACTGTGCATACTCTGGTTTTGGTTTTTTTTTTCTATTGTGACAGTTATTATGGTATTTTACCTCCATATATGGCAAAAGCCTGATCATAGAAGAATCTCCTCTTTAATGTATCCTCCATCTTCACTCTGTCCACTGTGTCATCTTTAGGCTGCAAGGCCAGCTCCTACAAGTGAGAATGAATGATGGATTATATTGTAAGTGATTTCTTATTTTTTTGAAGCAAAACGTCTGATAAGAAATCAGGAGAAGATTAACCAGCAGTTGTGAAACTCTGACCTTTGTTTCAAGGATCTTTTTCCGGGCTTTCAGCTCTGCGACAGCTTTGTTCAGCTCCAGCTCGGAGGCCCCCTGCTCTTTCAGCTGATACACCAAGTTGCCCTACAGAAAAATAACATGCTTTACATGTTTCTCACACACACAACAGACGACAACGTACAGTTTTACCTTGTAAATGTTGTATAGTTGCATTTATTCATTTCAGTCATTAAAGAATTTAGTTAAAGAAACTAAATTATTTTGAGCATGCACACATAAAACCTGTAAATTCATAAAAATAAATGTTGTTATAAGAAGACAAGTGTAATTTATTTATTTATTTATTATTTTTTTATGCTGAGATGTGGTGATGGCTTTGGATGTGTGAATTGATTAATTCTTAAGAATAACTAGACAGAGAACAATAAATTGACGTGAACTGAGTAGTTTTAAAGATCCATAAATTGCTAAAAATCCACTTTGTCATTAAAGTAGCAAATGGAGCAATTTACTACTAATTGGAGCAAATGGGAGCCTCCAATTTCCAGTTTCACTTTGCCCCACGTGGCTCTGTCAGATCAACAATTTCTAATTTAAACAAATTTGAGAAAACTAAAAAAAAAAAACAAAAAACAAAAAAAAAACAATCCTGGCATGTATGTGAATACTACAACAAAATAACACACACAAGGCATATTTTGCATTTCTTTTACATCATGCTACTGTGGTAAATCATCTGTGTTAACATGATTCTGAATAGATTATAGAGAAAAAAAAATGCTTAACGTCATAAACTAATATATCTTGCCCTTTTCCCACCTTTTCAATGCAAGAGTGTAACTCACCTGTTCCCTCACAGCCTCCCTCAAAGGCGCCAGCACTTCTTCCATCCTGACACGTATAAACGGCTCCCTGCAACACACTAATCAGCCAGCTGTGGATCTGCAGCCAGCTGTAGATCTGCTCTGCACTGAACTTTTCTTCAAGATATCAGCAAGATGAGGAGGAAAAGAAGGGGTGGTGCCTGTTTCTGTAGGCTACAGGCCAGTTAAATTGTCTGAAAGCTGGGCTTTGTGTTGCATCATCCAGGAAGCTCTGTGAAAAGTGCCACAATGACAGAAATGAGCAAATACAACCTGTCCAACCTGGAGAGTAAAGATGAGGTTTGACATTTCCCACTTAACTAACATTGTGTTCACAGTACATACAGGAGCACGCCTGTAATTAGATTAAACACAGATACACTATACACTAGGAAAATACACTATGTAAGAACAATATAAACAATAGTTTTAAAGTAATAAAACTAGATTTTGACATATGTATGAATCACTTATCATTTTAGTTGATAGTGTGGTTTATTACATATCTCAAATACTTCTAGTACTACTTCAACTGAACACTTATATTGATTTGATTCAGTAACCTGCTGCATGTTACTGAGCCACTTTGCATTAGACCTGCTGGCTGCAGTGAAGAAGATATTTGGTTTGTCTACTTATAATATTTGAGTTTTTAACATCATCAGGAAACATAATGGATGCTTCCCACACTAGCAACATTCAAAATATTCTCTACCTTATTCATACACACACACACACTCTCTCTTCTATTATTACAGCAGTCTGAAGGCTTAGTGCCTTGCTCATATGCCAGGGAATTCCCCATTATTGATCGACTATTTGGCACCAGCTACTGGCCAAAATTAATGATCACCGTTACAGAGCTGCAGCTATGAGATGCAGACATGTTTACCAGGTTACACAACAAGTAGCATCGTTAATTCAACAACTGAAATATGTACTAAAACTCTGTTTACAAACCTCCTTCATTCCCTCACTTTGTTGTTGAATTTTAATCCGAGCTCATATAGAGACGTCACATAATACTCATGACTATAATGAGTGCAACAGAGATCACAGGCTGACTCTGAAGCTTCAAAAATATCATAAAAACATTACAGTTGTATGCCGGTCCAGTAAGTGCTGGTTGTTTTTATTGAAATTGTTAAATATCTCAATCCAATCTGCGTGAAAAGCGGAAAAGTGGAATCCTCCTTCCAATGAAGACTCAACAACCTGATTACAGTTTTCTCCCTTTTAAAACACATGGACATGGTCATAACATGAGTTGAAGTGTTGCTCAAAGAAACAGGAGTCCTGTGCAAGCTTTCCTCAACTGTTAGATATGATGAATACATGACATTATAAGTGACTGCAGTGGTGAAGAACACAAGGAGAGCTCAGTGCACCACTATCGCTTTATCACAATACAGTTGCAATATTCTTCCTGGTGATGCATACGCAACGAGTCTGTGGATTTTCATGGAGCGACAGGCAGATGAGCAAGCTTTACTCTTCAGCTGCATCCTTCTTGCTGGTCTCCTGTCCTTCAAAGATGGGGTACTTGCTCTCCACTTCCGCCCAGGTAATTGTGCCATTGGCCAAATCCCGAATAATCACAGGCAAGTCACTGACCTGAGGAGAGAAAAGATTTTTTACTTGATCTTGTTGAATTGTTCAATTGCAACTGAAATGCTGACACATTTAATTTCATTGTCTCACTGGTACCAATGCAGACCCTTGCTTTTGTTTTTGTTTTTTCACACACCAAAATAGAGCCTATCATCTGTTTTAAACCATAATGACATTGTTTGGGGTTGTTTTGCATTTATAGGAAACAAACGTATGTCTATAGCAGAGTGGGAATTGTCGATCAGTAACCATGACGACAGTTTTTTTTTTTTTTCCCCCCTGCTTATGTCGGAGAGTGGCAAAGGCGTCGCTCAAGTTTATTTATACCATCCTCTGCAGCTGCAAAAGCAGCTTGATGCAAAGTGACACCACATAGTGAAATGCCAGAAGGGAAATAAACAATTCGAGGAATCTTAACTTGAACCCAATATGGGAGAAAGAGACGAGGGAAGTTGTGCTGTACCTCGGCCCTGATCTGCCGCATCGAGTCACGGTCTCTCAGAGTCGCCGTGTGAGGAGTCTTGTTCACTGTGTCGAAGTCGATCGTGATGCCGAAAGCCACTCCGATCTCATCTGTCCTGGCATAGCGCCTACCGATGGACCCTGAGGAGTCGTCCACCTTGTAAGAGACACCGTTTTTGGTCAACGCCTCAGCTGAAAGTAGAAAGAAACAGTGTTCATCAAAACAGCAGAATATGGCATTTCTCCTTTTCAGACAAAAATGGCACATAGGTAGTGTGCTATAATTACCGTATGTGGGCACTTACATAATTCCCTCACAAAGGGCACAAATTCCTGGTTTTGACTCAGAGGCAGGACGGAGCATTTGTATGGAGCTACAGTTGCAGGGAAGCTAAAATACTGCAGGGGAAAAAAAAAAACAGTCATTACATAGAAGCAACAGAAATACAACACATGCAAAATGCAACAATAGTCTACAGGCACTTTCACATACTTTCAAATAATGTAAATAATGTTTTCTGTTAATATTTCACTGCCTGAAGATTCTGAAGATTATTTGTCTATTATGGACTATTTCAATTTCAGCACAAAGATAAAAAAAAAACAAAACAGCAATACTGTTATACTTACTACACACAATTACATTTTGGTATCATTAATCCACACAGTAAACGCAGAGCACACATCATACTCATGACTCTAAAGTGTCTGAACTCAAAGACATCAAAGACAACCGACCTGCTGGGCTACAAATCAAATTACTGAGATAATGAAGATTCAAATCCATTTCTGTTCGATAGTAAAAATGAACTCACCGTTCTTTGTTCGTCACCTTCTCTGACATGGAATGTGTGCTCAAAGATGGTGTACATGATCCTACCAATGCCAAAGGAGGGCTCAATTACATTCGGAACAACTTCCTCCACTGTGGACAACAAAGACAAACACGTGAATTGTAGCTCTCAGTATCGCAACATGATCATCATCATCATCATCATCATCATCTCTCGTGAGTGAATCTCACCGTGCAGAGTCTTCTGGAATCGCTTCACACTGACCATGTCCTTGGTGAGTTTGAATGTCTTTCCTTCTGTCTCAATGGTGAACTCGCTGTGGAGTAAAAATAAAGATAATGACTGTGTTGGAAACAAAGCCTCAACTTCTCATCAGGTGCCCAAACTGCTCTGTCTGACTCACCCAGTCTCATTAAGCAGCTGCTCCTGTTCTGTAATGAAGCACTCGTCACACACAGACAGGTACTCCATGGCTATCTTAGCATCCTTTTTATACACCTTCCCAATGACTCCTTTGTTGGGCTCAAACTGGACGACATTTACAACTTTGTGTGAAGAAATTAAGGACTAAAACAGATGGGTGTGCGATTACACATTTGTTTTTTTGTGTTCGATGGATCAAAGAATGTATTTTGTATAAGGATATGGGTTCTTTAAGAAGCTTCTCAGCAACCAGAGGGACCTTTGTGGCTCGTGCGTGGCATTGCAGATCGTAGCAAGACCGGTCAGCGCACCCCACAATCTCGATCCAGCCCTGCAAGGGACAAACAATATCCATTAAGAAACAGTACATTATATAGTCTACCTGATATAGCAATGCAGCTGCAAAACATGAAGAATCACCGCAGCAGAACATACATAGGAGGTTTTGGTTTCAGCATCCCAGCAGTCACAGGCGTAGTGGGCCATCTCGTTGTCCATGTGCTGACGGAAACGCAGCTTCTCTTTGGCTATACCGACTTTAGTAAGGTAGAGGTAGATCCTCCCGATGAAATATCCCAGGACGGAGTTATTGATCACTCCCTAGATGAGAAAAAAAACAAAACACATTTAAATCAGGCTAACAATTGGTGTTATTTTAACAACATTTCAATTATTACATATATAACATGCATTTGTAATATTGTAATACAAGATTTTTAACAATATAACCCAGTGAGGATGTTTATGTATGCTCTGTAGGACAATAATAAGTCCTACCTGCTCCACAGCATCTCCCAGCCTCATGATCTGTGCAGACTGGCCACTGGTTTGGGCTTTAGAAGAGTATAATATGATCTTCAGGTCAGCTACATTGGGGAATTTAGGGTGGACCTTCTCATTTGGGTCCACAAAGTGCTCGATCTCAGCCATGGTGAACTCTCTGTCGAGAAATGTGGTGCAGTTAATATTCCTGTTTAAGTAGAGATACGAAACAATTGGGAAAATAACAGGTGACCCAGCGGATCTCTCACCTAACACGAATGAGTCCAGAGCGAGGAGAGATTTCATTCCTGAACGAGTTTCCTATCTGAGCAGCAGCAAAGGGAAGTTTTCCCTGATTGAACTCCAACAGACGCTTAAAGTTGAGGAAGATTCCCTGAGCAGTTTCAGGCCTCAGATAGCTGCAAATTTAAATAGATTTAATCAATTACTCAACTTACTACTTCACAGCATGAAGGATAACGTGTGCACAGTGTTTTTTTTTTACCCTGCCATATTCCCCCCTGGCCCAATGGACGTCTGAAACATCAGGTTGAAGGAGATGGGTGCTGTGAGGTCATTTCCTGTAGTGGGTGACTTGACGTTGTATTTCACAAAGAGATCAGTCAGCTCTTGCTGGGTGAAGTTGTCCATCTGAAAATAATATTAGAAAAAATATATATTTATTATATTATATTTTTGGAAACAGTATTTCCATATAATCCCTCAAAAGAACATTTACTGTCAGTCAACACTGACCTGAGTGATGACCTCCTCCATCTCAGCCTTCTTCTCTGCTGCACACTTCTTATCAGACATCAACTTCTGGAGATGGGCTACACGACACAAAAGCGTGAAAACAATGCTTTTACACATTGTTGTGATAATACTTGACAGACAGTCACATATTCATGTTACATTGAACTTATTGTACCTGCACGGAGAATACACACATTGTTTTAGACCAGATCTGTGCTGCCAAAAAGCCGCTGGATATATCTCAGTTCATACATAACATGACTTGACATTTTTTAGCCATTACACAACACTCATGTTTCATTTCTTTCTCACTACTCTGCAAGTCTTGCAGGGACTGACATGTTCTGACATATTTTTTTTTGCCAGGTTTTGGCTCAGCTCCAGCCTCTGATCCTAGCAGCTTGTTTCGTTATGAAAGCCCTGTGTGATTTCTGCTGGTCCAGCTACTTTCATTCTCCCTCAGGCACAACAGTGATACCTTAAGCTTAGCCAACCAGCAGCAGCAATTGACAACACAAGTTCGGACAATTACCATCCCTCCCTCTGCATGAATAATATGGACGAATAATCTACATTTAGGATGACTAATCTAGTTTACACAGCAGTGGAAGCCAAAGTCTCTTAATGTACTCGAAGACAAACAGACAGGTGTACCTTTGAGGAGATGGTCTGCCCTGAAGCATTCACCATTCTTGACATCTTTTACCATGTAGTCAGCAAACTTGTCCACATGTCCAGACGTCCTGAGAAAACACACAATTCATCAAATTTGTCAAGGCTTGTTGAAAGAAATGTTGTAATTGTTTAATTTCACCCACAAAAACAGTGTATCTGCAACCGGGCTATGGAAGGCTGCTATAGTGACAGCTTCCATGCATAAAATTGCAGAATCAATGTGCGCCTGTCATTTAAAACCCACAGTTCAGCACTTTGGAGCCGACTCTAGGAACCACCAGGCACCAACGTTGACCTCAATTAAATACATGTAAACATAACTTAACCTGTGCAACATCTGGGAAAAAACAAAAACCTCAATGCACCTACTTGAGGACAGGCTCGGGGGTGAGCATGGTGCAGTCGATCTCCAGGATCTGCTCCTCGTGGATGAAGTGCTGCCTCCACGCCTGCAGGATGTTGTTCTTTAGAGCGCAGCCCACAGGGCCGAAGTCATACAGGCCGCTCACCCCTGAGGAGCATTACTGTATGGTAACAGAGTGCTTAAAGACTATGTGTACAGTGGATTATGAACTAGCTGACAGTCGTAATCTCACCTCCGTAGATGGCAAAGGCCTGGTCGTAGAAGAATCGCCTCTTCAGGGTATCCTCCATCTTAGTTCTGTCAACAATGTCATCTTTGGGTTGTAGTGACAGTTCCTACAATGAAAATTAGATTTAAGACATCGTTATACTGCTGTCAAGGTACAAAGTAGCTCCATGTATGAGGGCACTGAGGTCCATTTAATTACTTCCAACTTTGCAAAGCATTACATTGGTAGCAACTAAATAGAAGAAATGCATCCGTGTCACACACACCCACATCTTCAGTCTTTATTGTTAAAGTGCACGTTTTCCTATGAGGATAACAGGTGTATTTGTTCAGGAATGCTTTTTTTTCATCTCAACTCCTGTTATTTTCTTTGTTTTATATATATATTTTTAATTCTGCAGCACTTTGAGATTCATTGTGAATGAAGGGTGGGGTTTAAATTAAATGCATAATTATTATTATTATTATTATTACCTGTGATATAAACATTGAGAAATTAAAGGCTGCAACTGTCAATCAGCAGCCTGGTTATATAAAATAAAGGCGTCTGTTCTGTTATATAAAAGGTTTGTTAGGGGCGTTTAAAACTGATTTAATGCCTGAATTCAGCCTCACTTATCTGGACTTAAAATTAACCAACAGTGCATTGCCTTACCTTGGCCTCCAGAGTCCTCTTCCTTGCTTTCAGCTCAGCCACAGCTTTTGTAACATCCACGTCAGGAGCGCCGTCTTGTTTCATTTGGCGCACCAGGTCCCCCTAAAACAGGGAGAGAGAAAAACACACACTTCAGCTCAAATCTGCGCATGTTTACAAAGCAATCAGCTGATTGTTGGATCTTTTTCAGTAGCAGTATTAACTGGGCTTCTTCTTTTTAACCCCACCCTGCTCCCCATACGCCTGCAGCAGCAGCAGCGCGTTGAAACGTGGCAAAGCGTTAGCAGCTAACTTTTAGCTCCTCATTCATTGACAGCTTCGTTAGCAGCCGGTTAGCTTGGGAAGCTAACTGGCTGTATGACGACGCAGGAGACCATTAAAATATATCTAATGCTGAACAAACATATTAAAGTCATGTCAACTGAGATTGTGAGATAATTCAACGCTACCTGTTCTTTGACTGCAACCCTCAAAGGGGCGAGAATCTCCTCAATGTTGCCGTCCATGGTTTGTCCTTCCGCCTGCTGCAGCCACAGACTTTTCTTCTGGTTCTTCTTCCACAAGCAGACCGACGTTGAAAACGGTCTGTGTCGGGGCGGATAGCGGAGCGACTGCCGAACAAACCAGACCGTAGACACCGGGCAGAGGAAGGAAATGTCTGTGCTGGTCCTCAGCAGTGCTGATGCTGCGATGCGAAGAAGCATGGACAGCCGTAATAAGAGGAGAGAAGAATGATGAAATCTCTGGAAATAAGTAAACACCGCAGCTGCCCCGGAAGGGCACTTTCGCTACGCGCGTGAATCGGCAGATTCGTCAAACATGATTTTAAAAAATAAAAAAATATAAAAATAGACAGTAAAAATTTTAATTAAATTAAATAAAATTTCTGTAGTTCTTCACATTGCTGCTTGGAAAAGAAAAACAAAAATTTTGATTTGATTTTATATTACAAATAATAAAAATAAAAATATCTATGCCAGCTCAGATACTACTGTCAGATACTTAAATATGGTGATACTATGGTCATGCCAAAAAAGCTGTTCTTTAAAAAAAAAAATTATATGTATTTTGCTTTAAACATATATCCCAAAATACAAAACAGAATAATTAAAAAGATAAGAAACAAATGTACTGCTTGGAAAAGTAGACAAGCTAAGATCACTTGAGTTACAAATTCAAACATGGCTGTATATTTGGCATATGCAAATTATACAAGATAACAGGTTGAAATGTATTTTTCAAAGCAGCATCTGCTCAGACAAAAAAATTTTTTTGAAAGCAATCCCTTCTGTTGTTCAGCTTCTTCCTAACAATAATTTAACACATAAAACTAGCACTTCTTAAGTAGCCCCCTTTAAACACTGGTGAGAAATAAAGGATGATGTTAGTTGCAGATCCTATTTGTTCCTCCAGAGTTTTATTATGTTTGAATTACAGAGAACACAGGAGAGTATGGAAGCAAATTGAATACACGCTGAACATAAACCTTTGGATATCATTAGATCCAGAGTAATAATGTATCCTGTGATATCTGCTCCGTCTCATTCCTCCTTCTTTACTGCTGTAAAAACAAGGAGTCGATCGTTTCTCCCAGAAGATAGATCCCATACAGTTCATGTATCCCCGGGGCTCATCATCAATCTCATAATCCCAGCCTTATTAAAACCTGTCCTGATTGTGCAGAGGAATGACAAGATGTGATCTTTACTGTTTCAATCATTTTTAATACCCCTTCAATGATGGATAGATTTCCTGACATTTGATTGATGATGATGATGGCTGTTTTCTTAAGGTCATTTCAGTCAGTTCCTGCTCTGTCAAAACCAGCATGTCCAAGTCTGTTGTTGTTGTGTGCTGCTCGATAGTAAACACCATCACCACCCTAAAGCCCTAACAACTCCAAAAACAAACAAATAAACAAAAACTCAGGCCTGAAATGAGCCTTTATTATTGATGTGGTGGAGTGAGGATTTCCACATGAGCAGACAATATGCTGCAAGTCCTTTGGGAGATATTATACATATGTTACATAATCTTTCTAAATATAAAAAAGCATTATTGAAAATAGCCCCTGTGGCCAGTTCAGATCTTCTCCACAAGGTGGCAACAAAGGAAAATGAATGATTATAGAGAAGTAAATTAAGGTAGCGTCAGCACAAAATATCTAATTAAAATGTTTTATTGACCATCTTGTATTTGAGTTGTATTTTTTCTTTGAAATTTAAACAAATTAACAAAGACTAGTTAAACATAATATTTTAAAATGTAAAATATTGCATTTTTGTACAGCAAAGACTGCCTATTTTGAGGTATTTGTACCATATCAGCCTATTGGAGGAAAAACAAGCACTAATTGTCTTTTCCTTATTCCTTATTTTAATGTATTTTATCTTTTATATGAATTGGTTGTTTTTGTCCTTTAATTTGTGCTTAAAACAGTAAAATCCAGATATTTATCACATTACATCTCCTAGTTTATGAATGCTCTATTATGCCAAGGATATAGAGCACACGGCTCAGCAACAGCATAACATTTGAAAAAGGATTTTTACTTCTTTTAAACATTTTTAAAGTTTATTATAAATTGTTGGAAGGACCTTGAATATTAGACGAGCCGTGCAGAGAGAGATGATGTGATTCCAGTTCCTTACTGAACTGCACCCACATTTATAAAACATTCAAGGACCCGCAGTCTGACAGCACACTGTAGACGTACTTGAAGATGGTGAGAAAAATCATCGGTGTCTTATCGAAGTTAATATCAAAACCATATTCTTCTGAATTATTCATCAACAGAAATACATTACTCGAGTAATGGACTCAAGAGCTCAGAACTTAACAACCACACGACAACCATCCGTTCTGGACTGGATGTGTTTCCTATTAGCTGATACTTCAGGGTTTCATTAGTCTGAATGTTTTTAATATACAACCAACCTTGATATAATATTTTTGCAGGCAAGAGATCAACGAAGAGTGTCAACGATTTCATCTAATATTTACACAATGATTAACAAGAAAAAAAAATACTTACAGTATATATTTTTGTGAAAGCAAAATAAAACATCTGGCGAGTGTTTGTCCCCTTGGAGGACACTTGTGTTTTTTTAGTTCTGTAAAAGGATCAAAACCATTTATGATATTAACAACAGACACCGGCAAATATTTTGACAATCTTAGTCATTTTGTTATTTTGTCATTTAGCAAAAAATGTCAAACACTTGCTGGTTGCATCTGCTGGTTGATTGATCATTCCTTTGTGCAAATAATCAGCAGGTTCTGACACTGAGATATTTGCCTATTCCTCCATGTTCAGGGAATTATTGATTTTTATCAATGTATAGTAACCAAGCTGTGGTTACACACAGGCAGGCTCAGCGTCATCAGATTTCAACTGGCCATGCAGCCTTCACAGACAGTAACATGAGACCAACTGTAAAGGGCTGAGAAGAGATTGTGATTGTGCAAAATACCTCACAGGCACCAGACCTGTGTTGTGGTGTCAATTGTTCGTATACTTATGTTTATTGGGGCACTGGCCCACACTGAGACCACCATGTCGGCTGGGAGATTATGCACTAATTGTGAGCATCAGCGTCAACAGATGACAGCTTGCACTCACACTGCTGTTTTCCTCCTGCTCATGTGCCATCTTACACTTGTCTCTCAGGTAGGGGTCATTCAGGGCTCGGCTCCATTAAAATGACAGTGAAGGTGAAGAGGGGCGAACACTCAGACGCGTCACTGCTGGCGACGGACCAGAAAACCACTCTGTCTACCTTGTAGTTATTCTGCAATCCACTAAGGAAATAGCATGAATAATGTTTGTTTATCAGTGCGTTTGGAAGGTGTAGGTCTCTGGTTCACAGGTGGTTCCAGGTATGGGAAAAGACTACATGATGTCAAGACAGGATTAAAGTGGTTTACATGAAAAGATGCTATTGGTTGCATTGTGGGAAATGTAGGCATGCAAGCATTTTTGGAGCCTGACCCACACTCAAGACCAAAAGTCAGGATAGCTCAGCTTTTGCACACACCTTAAACCTGATGCTTTCGAAAATATGTCAGTTTTAACAAGTAATAAGTAATAACTAATGGTTAATAAATAATTTAGATCATATAATGCATAAACAAGGACAGGCTTTGGGTTGCCAGGTTGAGTAAAATCTCTTTGGAAATCCAATAATCATAAAACTGGAGTAATTTTTGTGATTTCACATGTTTCAGTTTCCAGAGGACTAATGTGTTCATGCATTAATAACATTTTTGAAAAAATCACTTCTTCCATCTTTGGACAGACCTGTTTGTTAATGTGTTGTTGTCCATTGCATGTAACTACCACTGGGGACTCTGAGGTCATGTCAATGCTATTGTAAACTGGGAGTTTAAATGTCACACAGTGAGCTTTTTCTCTCTCTCTATATATATATATAAGAATGTGATTTCAATCCATTACAATAACAGGATTTGGTTATATTCCTGAGAGGAATATGTATTTATGTATGTAGCCTAATCATAGGGACAGATACATTTTGCCAAAACAATATATATTTTAAAAGCTAAAAACATCGATGATGAATGTGACAAGGAGCATCTTGAAGAGTTGAGAATTCCTTGGGAAGGGTGGGGTTGCCTTGATGGACTTTGGACTCTTGACCTCAGTATTTCTATTGTCATGGTATCAGCAAAACATTTCCTGTGCCAAAAAAACAACAACCAAACAAAACATTTCTGCTCGTCGAAACTATAAATTAAAAAAAAAGGTGAAAATGATCTGAATTGTTTATCCACATGCATTTTAAAGGACAATCCCAACTAACAGTGGAGTGGAGGACGCACGAACTGAAGAGGATAACAGAAATGTTGAAGGCTTGTTGTTGTTGTTGTTGTTGTTGTTGTAGTAGTGAGTCTGCACGGTCGCCATCTCTGGTACACACTGTAACCGTATCACGCAGTTGATATTGTGTGTGTGGATTAAAGCCGGAGCGTACAGTAGCAGCAGCAGCGGCAGCAGCGGCAGCAGCAGCAGAAGGCGGGGGCTATGCTGCCTGCAACAGCCACAGCGGACACACACAACACGCACGGCTTCAATGCAGGACTGACGCTTTTGTTTTCTCTCCTGCACGTCGGACTGTCACCTCAAATGTTGGACGCACTGTGGCCGCTTCTTCTTACTGACATGTCCTCTTGTTTGTAAGATCCGGAGAAGGGAGGGGGGGAGGATAATGGGACTTGTACTCGCTTCGAATAAAATGGGATTTTAATGGTGCAAACAGCGGACTCTGTAGCCTGTGCACAGCCAGGGGACTGTAGCAGCGCGCTTGGTAATGTTTGCCAAGGAATAAAACGGTGTAGCCGAAAGGTGCATAACATCTCGTTTCCATGGACAACACGTCCATAATAACACAGGTTGCAAATCCGAAAGAGGAGGAGAGCATTTCTTCAAGTCAAGATAAAGGTAAGGACGCAGAGATAATGCAACATCTTTATTTATTTATTATTATTATTATTATTATTTTATTTTTTTTGGACATGTCTGAATAATTTTGATTTTTGGTGCAGCCGCGTAATTGTTTATGTTGCACGGTGCCAATGTGATGTGCAGAGAGGATACTTGGCTCCGGACTGCAACAGCAAGCCAGTGTATCGACGGTAAACCTCCATTGTTCAGCTGAAGCAGAGAAACATTATCAGGAGCCAGAGCCTCCAGCCGGGCTGTCACTTTATATAATGTTGTGAGCGCACTCAAACTTTACTGTCAAGCGCTTTATTCAGCAGCACATTAAGACCTGTTTTTATTTATTTATTTTATTTATTTATTATCATTTTGGCGACTTAAAACGTGAAATGTTCCCATCTGTGTGGGGTGTGCTCGGTTTACTACAGGGGGGCGGGTACTCTTCTCCTATTCTGCCTTGCACAATCGACATGTCTGTATACATAACACTGAAAAACGCCTGGTTTACTACTATTGATATAAATCCATGGGTAAAATCATTAGTTTGACTATGATACATAAACATCCAATTCATTTCCAAGTAGTCAAATGAGAATATATAGAATTGTATATATGTTATAATAACATGGCTTTATATGTTTTTATTATTATTATTATTATTATTTTTTGCATTATATCAATTTTAGAATAAAACAGTAAAACGTGAGAAAACACCTTTACAGTGAAGCCCAGATTGTTTATCAGTATCATCCTCCTCCTGTGCAGTGATTATTGATTATTTAAAAAAAAAACCAATTACTATCATATAACTGGTGAAGAAAGTCAGTCTATATATATATAAATAAAAAGTGCCTGAAAACACCAGCTGGACAGCTGCTCCACAGATTACAGAGGCTGAACGAAAACACATTTTCTCCCTTGTTTTGCGCAAGAGTCGCCACTTCAGCATGTGGTGATGACATCAATGACAAATCCCCCCATAAGTCAAGAGCTTTTCAGTTTTTTATTAACTTTGAGAAGGATTTGCAGTAGTCCGTGCAGGCCAGTGTTGTTGCACTACTGAGAGTTTTCCCCCTCAGATGAAAACTTCTTTAACTCGTTTCCGTATTTGTCGGAGTTGCGTACAAGTAGTGGACAAAGTGTTACACGTGTGCTACACAGGTATCCATGAGAGACCATAGCAGGAGGGCATGGTTGTTTGGAGCTCAGGCCCCTGACATTTCCCCAGCACCCATCCCACTGAGCCATAGGGTGCCTGGAGGCCAGAGGGACCACAACTTCCTGTTACACCCTGTTCCCCTGTTGGAGAAAAGGTCACCTTTTCTGCATCACCCGCTACTGAGCACCGCTGACATACATGAACCACCCTGACTCATTGAATGCTCAGCGTGCGGTCATTAAATGAATTTATAATCGAGATCTGGACACAAATGTAGATCAAGATCAGCGTTGGAGGCTTTGACATAACCAAGGCTGACCTGAATGCTCATGGCAACCAGATCAATTTATGATTTATGTACCGCCGCACATTTCCAATATTCTTTCCCTTCACCAGCTTCCTCTAATCGCGTGGCACTGCCTTGATGATTAAAAAAAGATCATAAGCAAATCAATAAAAACAGTCGGACATTCAGCTTCATCTTTGACTAGGAGAGAAGTGATATCCTCCAAGGAAAACTGTTGCTTTCTTTTCTTTTTAGCACATTTTAAAATCTTTACATATAGTTCTCAAACGTTCTTGTCTCTACAACATCCTGCTTGTCTTGAGCAGTAAATCCCAGATGACGTGTGGGAGCCGACAATTAATCTGGCAGGATGAAATCCGGGGTCAAGTCACTGACCAGAGAGGACACAACACACACACACACACACACACACACACACACACACACACACACAAATACACAGTCAGGCTCCCCAAACGGCTGCTGCTGTGACAAACATAAACTATCACCAGGGAGTTTTTCCTGAATGGAGTTTCTGATCTTCAGTACTGACTCTGTCAAAGCAGACAACAGACCACACTGTTGTTGTTGTGCAGGACATATGACAGTTACTCCTGCTCAGGCTGCACTGAAGCCACAAATGATTACACACACGCACGCACACACACACACACGCACACTCACACACACACACACACACACACAGCCATGCTGAATATTTCAGAGCACGGGAGGGCTATTTTCAGAGTCCTATCAGTTTCATTCCAAGTAAAGACGCGGTAACTCATTTGAATTTTTTTAGACAGTTGGTCAGGTGGAGATTATATATTTATGCATTATGGATTATGCTAAATGAGGTGAGCGCTAGAATCATAATGTGGGTGGTTTCTTTCTTCAGACACAGCACATGTACTGGTGCAAAGTCAACCATTTTAAAATATGTTTTTTTGTGGGATTTTTGCTTTATCAAAAGGATAATTGTGACCTATTCGCAGTGTTTGTTGTATCAAAACAGCAATGTTGGTTTAAGGCTACATATTTCACTGTATAGAACAGAAGCACATAGGAGCCTGAGAAAAAACAGCGTGTTTTTTTCTTTTCTCTTCAAACCCAAATTAAGCATGCTTTTCAGGATCTGATGCAATGAATTGTAATGACTGGATTGACTGCGCACAGGGAGTCAAAGGCTGGCTAGAGTCCGTCTCGCTTCATAAATCCCCCAGGCAGGTAGGTATCATTGGATGAGCCATTTACCTTTAATCAGATTAGGCTGAATCTGAGTTTAGCTCTTCACTCCTGCTGGTTGAGTGATGACAGACACTTAGACCAACCCCACAGTATTACTGACACAGTGTTAACTTAAACAGTGATTATAATATTAATGGGCTTTCTCACTTGGGTGTTGTTTGACTTCCTGTATGATTCCTAATTAATTTAATTAATTAATCTAATTAATTAAATGTGAAAAATGCACAGCTGTAGTTTCCAGAGGCCATACTGATGATGATTTGAAAAAGCGATGTGTATTCTGCTGAAAAGACATACAGTAATGTCATCCTCACCTCGTCTTTACTCCGGTGGCACCTCAAGGCTGCTGCAAGACAGTTTGGACACCATGAAATATTTCTCACAGAGACCTTAAACCTTCAGCTTTTAAAAACTCTGTGGTCGAGGCACTCTATCTGCCCTACAACACCTGAATCTTTTTATTTATTTAATTTGCATGTGGTTATGAGATGTATATTATGAGAAAATGAGGAGCAGCACACTTGAATTTATGAATATTGTTCTCTGACACACGTTCAAGTATCATAATTCCCTCAAAATGCTTCTCGTCTACCTTGCCTGGAAGAAAACAAGGAAAACACAGAGGATGTAATTATATTATAATCTAAAGAAAAAGGGCTGTGATTTCATATGCACTTGACTTTTAAAGTTATTCCTGGAACACGCTGCTGTACATAAATAAAGTGTTTATGATGTGTAGACCGCACCTGCAGGGGTGTGTGTGTGTGTGTGTGCAGCACAGTGAGCAAGGGGCGCTACTGTGAATTTTGGCTGCCCTGGAGTTCCTGGCACAACTTGCCACACACTGCTGTGTAGCTTACAGCTGTGTCATTACTGGACCAAAGTGTGTTGGGTAAAAGAAACATGAAAATATCAAGTCATCTCGGTGATGTAGATTACTTAGATAATGTATACTGTATACGCGGGTGCTGCAACGCATCAATCCGAAAGCTCCCCACGTCCTCTTGGGGAATCACACTGGATCATTATATGCGCACAGTGAAATCAATATTCATTGCACCATTTTGACTGAGAGAAAGAGGGGAGAGAAAAAAAAAAAACTGGACTGAAGTGAAGTGCAGGTCCTTATTACAGATTTATGAGCCTATTTCAGCCAATGCTGCTCAGAAAAAAAGCAGATTATCTGCACCTCCAGGGAAGTGTTTGAGTGTAAGATGTTTCCCAGCACATCTTCATTACTTCAGTCCGATACCATACTGAGCAGCTGATTGGGAAGTTGTTGAATGTTTTTCTCCCAAGCCTAAGCTCCTTGAATGATAAGCTTGTTAACTGTATGTGCGGTATCGGCCCCGCGTCCTTTTTTGGATGAACATGCCTCAAGTGGAAGTTGGAGGATTGTTATTTATTTATTTATTTATGTCTATTAGATGGATTCAGTCCTACAACAAGAAACGGTGTAATGTTTTTACAGCTGTAAATAGCACATTATTGTTGTAGTCAGTCTACTTTGTGATGTTGTTTTCCAGCACAGAGCTTGTTTTGGTTTTTGTAAGTAGCCTAAATGTTGGAAAATTCACATTATGCATGAGCTCACAAACAATCAATCACCAATAGTGGCTCTCTTAGGTACTTGTTCTGCTTTTTTACTTGGAAATGATCTGGAGTTTATGTTCATATCCATGATGTCATTGTGTGTCAGTGGAAAAAGACAATACTGTTGATGGTGATATACAGAGAAATCAATGTTGCAATGTTGCAAACTCTAAATTTCTATCAAAACAGGCTCATCCACTTTCTTGACAGTAGTTTGACGGAAAAATTGAAACCAACTCTCATATCTCATAGACGGCAAGGAGACAGTTAGCTTATCTTATCTTAAAGACTAGAACCAAAGGACCTCAAGGCTAGCTGTTGTTTCTCCGCTTCCAGTCAAGATATTCCTTTAATTTTTTATATACATTTTGAGTTTGTAAAAATATTAATTTCCCTGGATATCATAATCAATATTACTGATTTTCCCCTTTATGGCAATTTTTTTTTTTTACTTTCAAAATGCAACCAAATTAAAATATGCACATAAAAATGCAACATTTATTGACCAAAAATGAAAAAATACGCCATGGCCCTCAATCTTTAATGCTAGCTGTATTCAGATATATATGGTCATCTTCAGATATTGAAGCCATATGAGTACTATCCCTGTAAGCTCCCGCCTCTCTTTGTCTTGGACTTTGATCCTGACAACATATTATAAAAATGTCAAAATGTTGATTGAGTGTTAAAACGGCCAGCAGTAGTTTTTCTCTTGTGACACAGAATGCATTAAGGAGGATTTATATCAAATTTTCACATCCGCTCACAATAAAGATTTAACCCTTAATTACATGACAGCCTGTACTGTATGTAGATATATAGACTGTGAGAAACAATGAAGAAGACGCAATCGCTCTGCAATCTGTCCTTGGAGAGGTCACAGGGGGAAATGATGTGCTTTGGCTCTTTCTTCACTCCTACATTGGCTGACTGTGAATACTTAAACCTTCACTGAGAATGCAGTTTTAACCGGAAAAAAGGCCAGAAGAGTTCAGTTAAGGATATATATTTTAACATCCATTTACTTGTTTATAAATCTTGTCACAGACTGTATTGTTAATATTTCCTCAGATGAGCAGACACTGTACCAAAAACTCTGTAATTGTCTCTGTCTGGATCTGACCTCAAGTTTACTCAGTTTACTAAAGAGCCAATAGTGTTGGCTTTACGTTATCAAATGAGTTATCACCATTCTGTTGAGCTTTTACTGAACAGTAGAAATAACACAATATAAAAGTGAGTATACATTTTTTTTTTGTTTTAAGACAAAATTATCAGTAATGTAAATAATCTGCAGAAATGAAAATAATATTTGCAGCCTTAGGTCACATGGTTTGTGCGTAAAAAAAATCTCAATCTGCAAATGTAAAACGCTTTTGAAAAAAAGTGGCGTATTTCCATTTAGAAATGTTAAAATGACATAATAAAATAATATAAAATGTAGGAGAGGTAACACAAACATGGTGAAAAATGTGCCGATTGATTCAAGTGTTTGAGTTGACATTAACATAAATAAAGCACAAAAAAATCAAAATTTAAATATTCACACCTTTCTCTTCTCATTCATGCCTTGTGATTGGCTGTTTTTAAGGAGTATAATGTATGCGTGTCTGCATCAAACATTTCTATGTCTGTGTGCTTTGGACCGTATATTGGATGGCATTGTGGGGAACTTTTATGTTCGCCGGTGGCCTCAAGTGAAGCTCACTGTGCTGCGGTTGCTTGTTTTGGATACATATACATTTTAGTGCAAGATAACACAATAGTGGATATGGGTGTGTTCGTGTCCGTTTTCAACTTTTGGTCTAATTGACTGCAGCTGTCAGTGACTTTCAATACGTCAAACCTCAAACTTCTCCTAATTGAGCACACACTGGCACTCTGGTGCTTTTGCTGCGTGCCTGTCATGCTTATCTTTAAAAGCACAGCATTCGTGCGGGATTTCATCACTCTTTCCTGTATATATATATCTTGACAATGCTGCATTCGGTGGCTGTGAATGAACCGTTAGACCGTTACTAATGATCCAAAAGTCTCGACAGAACAAACGACGGCAGTCTGCTAAAGCCTGTTTTCAATGGGGACTCGTTACTGAGAGTGTGGACTCTTGACAGGCCACTTGACTTGGATGAACTGAGCATCCATCCTGCCAAATGGACATTGTCAACAGATCAATACAGTGAGAGAAAGGTAGAGGTCAAGGAAGAAAGAGAGAAAGAGTGGAGGTGTCAAGAGGAGAGAGCAGGGAGAAAGTCCTCAGATAGCATCTGTGCGTCTCTGGGGTTCAGACAGATACCCTGCCTGGCTTTGACAAGGTGATGGCCTTTCTGCATATTTTGCCCTCTTCTGGTTGCCATTCATCACTAGTAATTGGCTATCTAAAAGCGGAGATCATGTTTTGTCCGTAATGATTTTCTGTCAACCTTCCTGAATTATGCTGCGTGCCGGTTTGCAAGATATTTGACAGAAGAGCATAAAAGGTTTATACATTTTTAAATAGACGAGCGAGAGATAAGCAAACACAGATGCGTTTTTTTTTTCCGCCTCCAGAAGTAAAGGTGAATACTGTTTAACTGTGAATCTCAAGGGGGCAGTAAGTAGGACATGCTATGTGTGGAAATGTAGAGATAAACACCTCCCAGAGAGGAGGAGGCATGGGAAACTGTAGCAGCAATGCACAAGCAGGACACGCACATGCTCATGCTAACACACACACACACACACGCACACACATATATGACCTACTTGTTTACTTCCTTTCCATTCATAGCGAGCAGCGTCCTAATGAATCTGATTTACTGAAAAACACGCATGTAAGATGCCTTTTTAATGGTTCATTTTGTATCTGGGAACAAATCTTAGATTCCACTCTTGACTTCGCTCCGGATTTCATTTCACATATCGTTTTTACAGTTGCCAGGACAGGATCTCGTACTCTGGGTTCAGTGTACGAGCACGTCCTTTGTTCAAGTGAAGCCTGAAGAAAGGCCGTTAATTTCATCTGACATTAATTCTAATATGTTTTTTTTTTAACCGACAAGCAAGGCGGATTTCCTATCAGTCACTGAGCCTCTGGCGTTGAATGTGTAGTTGTAGATCAGAATATAAAAAGATATATAAATAATAAACCGCAAACAGTCCCAAATGACGTGGGCTGTGTTGCTGCCGGGTTGCGTAACTCCAGCAGAATAGTCAGATCTCTCTCATTATTTCTCCCTGAGCTCTCAGTGGGTTAATTCCCATGTGCTTGTCATCTCCATCACTTTGCCGAGCGCTCGAGAAGCAAGCGGCAGCCATCGTTTCCCCCTGTGGGCTTCAGGCGGGCTGGCACCGCCACCGCAGCGCCTACACAGCTGTACGTTTGAGGCAGGAAAACGGCGGCAGACGCGCCCACGTCTCAGTGTCAGGGTTCACGGCAACAGCAGGGAGAATTAATGCCTTGCACGTGCATTTGGGTGCCAACCGAGTGGTTTATTTATGTGTTTAAATCTCCATGACTTGACTGTGTGAATGTCAGTAACATAAGGTCGTGTAGGATGCAAATATATATATATATATATATATATAAATCCTGCAGGATAAGTAGGGAGATAAAGCCAGAAGGGCAGCTGAGGGTCAGTCACTGTGACTAAAGGCATCTGCTAGAAACGGGTCTACCTCAACAGCCTGTAATTTTCACCCCAGCCTCAGCTGTCTGTGTGGGGAAGTAAGGAGGCTTAATGGGAGTTTATTTTATCATACTGTGTTATTATTGCCTTGATGGCCTCACACATAACCCACCAAGGACCTCGGCACAGTGAACACACACACACACACACACACACACAAGCTGAACTGCAGGCTCAGCTTATACCCAACTCCACTCAGCTGTTTGGATTTGCTGCATGTGTGTGTGTGTTCAAGTGTATTGTGAAGTCGATGCTCTTTGATGTAAATATTGTTTTGCAATCCGATTTGTTGTGATTATCGTTGCTTCTTTTGGTGGGGGGGTTTTATGCGTGCGTGTGTGTGTAAATAATCAATAATCTGTTTTTGTGTGAATGAGAACTCATTCTTTAAAATCCTGTGTTTGGGATGTGATTGTGAGTCTGAAACAATTAGCTGATTATGTTCATTCAACTGTGTGTCTAATATGGTTTTTCTACATAAAAAGTCCAATTACTTTATTAAAATTCTTTAAATTGCACCTACTCCTTTCACCTCATTAAAAAATACAGAAACTATGAATATATATATATATATATATATACATATATATAACATCACACACAATCACGTCCATGCCTTTAACTCTTCAATGTGCACAGAGAAACTTTCTCCAGCCTCCTATGTCATACTCTGCACACACAATGTTAAAAATACCATAAAGGCCAGCCCTTGTCTATAGGACAAAAAGTGTTTCCATTTGTAGCATCATCACAGTATACTGTGTATCTGCAGGGATTCCTTCTACTGTGTTATTTTGCTGACACAGTACACAACAAGGAGTCCCCCCTCGACGCTGTCTGCTGCTGTTAGTGATAGCCTGGGACAGAAACAGCTTCATCTTCAGGTACCTCTGAATGTTGTCAACTCAAGAGATTAGATCCCAGGCTCCAGGCAAAGAGTGGCTTAGTGTTTGTGTGTGTGTGGAGTGTGCTGTTCTTTATTTTGGCTGCTTTTATATAAGCCCTAAACAGCTGATCCCACTTTTAATGCAAACACCCCACACCCAAAAAATTTCACTTTTCAAGAGGAGTCGAGGGAAGGAGACAAATATCTGTGAAATTGTTGTGCTCACTGCTTGAGGCGTTGTAAATGTTGTCGCATGTCATTTTTGGTTGTTGGTGTATTCTTGCCATGATGTCAGGTTAGAGATATCATGGACTCCCTCTCTGGCTCCTGGCTGTTTTATTTCAGTGTATGTTAAGTACACGGCTGTGCCATTTAAAACCGTCCTGTTTTCCATCTGAATTATTAAAGCTCCACCTTCACATAGCCTGGTCTCACATTTACCTTCATGTCCCTCCAGGTACTGTACACTTTACCTGCCTGGCTGGTCAACTAACTGCTGCTGGAGTGCAATTCGAGGTTTATCACACTGCTGCTACCAATACTTAAATATTGAAGCATTATAATTCCGGTTATTTATGGAGTTTCGATCATCATTCCTGCTCGTAAATCATTATGATATGGCATCTTCTTTGCACTGCAGACCAGCTTTTTATCGACAATTTTGACGCAGATTGGCCGACCAGGTGGGAACGACAAGAACAAATGCAGCACAGACTGTGCCAAGTTCAGGTTAATCTGACTAAACTGTTGTTTGAAGAAACAGTTTGACATTTTGGGAGATACTCCTGGTTTCCTGGCAACTGTTCCCAGCCAAGAAATAGTGCACCACATTACCCTGTTTGTTGTCCGCTTGTAGTCCTTTGGTTGTCTGAGTAATCTTGACCAATCATGTTTGAGCGGGATTCGGTTGCATGCAGGTAAGTTGTCTCTGTGGAGAGTTGGCTGAAACACAGTCTCAGAACCCATCGGCTATTGTTGGGATTTAGCTATTTATCATTTATCTGCAATTAAATGCATATATCCCAAAATATTGGCTTTTCCCCTTTGTTTTAAGAGTGATGCATGCCCTTTGAGGCGCAGCCCCCCTATAAAGAGATAAAAAGCTGCTTAACTCAGTTTCATATTTTAAATGTGCCATGTTGTGTCCTCACTACTTGCATACTTCTTGTGCTTCAGTAAAGGAGGCCACTTCAGAACTCTTGAGCTAAGCCGGGGATCATATTCCCTCTCAGAGCCTGGCATTATTCCACGCTGTGGGTCATGGGGTGATTATCTCTTCCTGTCAGGAATGCTGAGAATTTCCTGCGTTTTCTCCCTCTTCCGGCCTTGTTAGTGGTTGTGCCTGAACATGTGACACAGAGCCTGGCCCCCGGTTGGCTCTGATTGACTAGTGAGCTTTCTATCGCTGTTACCTAACATTCAGCAGGAACATTGACAGTGACTTAAAGGGCCATTTTCTCAGCTCTCAGCTCAGGGGGACTATGCTGAATCAATTGAAGTATATTCAGTGGGTAAATAATGTGCACCTGCTCAGAGGAGGCTTCAGATTTGGCTAAATATATATATATATATATATATATATATATATATATTTTCTTTCTCCAGGGAGCTTTTGTTGAATACAGCCACCCTTTATCTAGATCCTGATTTGATAGGTTTGTTGTGTGTTTTCTGCATCTTAATGGCAAATGTTGCACTTTAACCTTTTGCTATTATTCTCAGCCTGATGAAAGCTGCATTACTATGCAAAGCAAGCTGACTCCAGTTACATTCCTGTGTAAGGACATGGCAAGAAAAAAAAAAAAAAAAAAAGCTCATGTGTGCTTTAGTTCAGTGTCAGAGTGTGTGAATGGATGCTGTTTTTGATCACTGCACATGTGCCTGTTTGCCTAAACATGTGAACATATGCTGTATGTTTGCTTGGTCTCTGGCAGTAGTCAACTTGGATTTATGTTGTTTGTGTCAAAGGGAGAAAGGAAAGCTCTGTTTGTGTAGGGTGGTGGTGCAGAAAGGGGGGTGGAGTAAGAATCAGACCCAAGTATAGGCTGTCTTGCCACAGTAACTCTCCCCACCCATGCTACGCCCTTTTCTCCCCTTCCAAGCTCCCTCTTCTTTCTTTCTTTCTCTCTCTCTCTCTCCCTCTTGTGCTCCCACCTGCTTTTTTTCGGGGGCGGCTGACCAGGGCGGGAAAATGTAGACCGTCTTAAAATGGAGGAGCGCATGCAAGAATGACATCAAGGTTTTTAGAGGCCAACTTTAGGGAGAGTGGAGGCAAACTTACTGAACCAAACTCCTCATTCACTGCTAATGCTGTCCAGCCCTGCGGATAGTTTTGGTTTTTTGGTCATTTTTTTCAGTACCACTTTCAATTAAGGAAAAGCAAGATTTATTTGTATAGCACATTTCAACAAGGCTATTCATAGTACCTTACATGAAACATTAAAGGCATCAAGGTATCAAGACAATGTAAAAGCATTTCGGTCTTTGCTCTCTGCAGCAATAGGTCCATTCTAGCCGATGAACTAAAGAACTAAAAAGACAAAGCAAGTGTCATGTTGGAGGAGGATGAACACTAACCAGACATCCAAAAGGTTATTAATAACTTATAACTGATCTAAAAGCATTATTAATTAACTTATAAAACTTATTAAAAAAAAAAAAGGGGAGCACCACAAATGAAATTCCATTTATTTCCTTTGTATTGGATGGTGGCGGAAATCTCGAGTATCACAAGTTAAACAAAATCTGCATTTCCAGTTAATACTTAAATGTATTGTTCAACAGTTGGGGATATAAATGTATTTGCTTTCATACTTAGCGCTGTCAGAGATCACAGGCAGCCACTTAGCTTATCTTAGCATAAAGACTGCTAAGTAGGTGATAATGCCTATTCATTAAGGTGGGTGAGGAAATATTTTCTTTTTCTTTTTTGGTGAATCAACCCTTTAATATAAAGTCCTGGTGACTTGATGAGATTTTCTCAATTCTATATGTGTGCGTGACATGACCTTTGACCTTGGTCTTTTAGGGTTAATGCTGTGCTTTAATTATTAAAGCTCTGTCTGTATATAATATATAATAATTTAAATTTACTTTTATATCCACAGACAAAGATGAATATAGACTGTACACTCAGTGAGTGAATCAAGTTTAAAAAAAGGCACAACATAGTAACACAGCATGTTGCCATCCTTCTCGGACTGTGTTTGTTTACCAAAGTGTTGCTTCTTGGGAACATCTATCTGGGAAGAGGAAGATCCACGGCAAGCTTTCCACTACAAAGCCAGAGAGAACAAAGAAGACGAACTGCCCCGAAGCCTGTCAGAGCCAGTCGGAGTAACCCGAGGATAGTTCAATCTGAAGGCTCTCCGAACAGGAGCTGGCTGCAAACAGCCTCAGCATGCATTACTAACTGGGCTGCGCGTGTCACACGGCTGTATGAACACGTTAACAAGACAGCAGCAAACAGGGACACTGTGTGATGTTCGCTCCGAGGCACAGAAATGATCATTCCAGCGGTCCAAGTCAACCCGTGGACACTTCAAAGTCCTGAGCAGATTTGGGATTTCCATATCTAAAAAAATTACCTATAAAAGCAATTATAGGTGGCAGAATGTCTACTTCAGGAACGCCTCGGGAAAATTGCACTTTCAGATTTTAGCCTTTGTAGTTGCCCAGATTTCTATTTTTAATCGCGAAACATAAAAATGATAATCTGTGATTGAACATTTATAGAGAACTACAGACCATTTGAGTCTGCTTGATTCTCCTCTGTCAGTCTGAAAGTAGGCCACGGTCTTTGGAGACAGTGAAGGAGGAATGATGTAAGCAGGGACCTTTAGTGTATGTGTACGTTGTTTATTCCCTGGGAATCTGCAGCACTCTGCCAATGACCGACCATTCTTGCCAAGCACATCAAGTCTTCATTGTAGTCAGATATATTGTAGTCATATAACAGAAATAATTTCACATCTATCTACTGTGTTGTTTTAACTGGACAGTCAGGGCCTGAGAGCATTTTTTTCTTCCTCTTTTTATTGTCATATTTCATGCCTCTTTTTCCTCATATATATATATTAACTCGTCTATCTTAAATTTGTCCCTTTTTTTTTCTTCATATTAATTAACTGGACTACCTTCCCACAGGGCACTCTGATGGTGGCTATTTTTGTCTCCGTGCTTCCCAACACATGAACCCGATGCCTCACTATGTTGAACAGCACACATCTCAGGCGACTTTCTGTGTCACAATAATGATGCGATGATGCATGAGAGACACAGTCGGTCTGCAGCTCCAAGCATCACCTCTGTCTTTTTTACTTCAGAGGATGCAGCTGTCATTAACATAAAAGCTTTTAAACAGACACGATACCTGCTCTGAAACAGCACTCAGTTCATAGTCAAGAGAAGCCTGTGAAAGTTTGAGCCACTTGCACATTTATAGTTACTTTAAAAAATTAAGATTTTGGATACAAAATATATAGTAAGGTGATGAAAAATGATGTATTGTTATAGGTTAAACTGTGGTGCCCCTGAGGTTCTGAAAGATTAAGTGAATAAGCATATTTCATACTTCATTCAGTGTGGTACTGCTGCTGTATTTAAGTATCTGATTACTCCCTCTGTGGCTCATTCTCTGTATGCAAAGCAGCCCAACCTCACCTTTATCTTGTTTTCTCTTCCAGTCTCCCAGTCCAACAGCAGCCTAAAGAAGCACCGCAGCCGGAGCATTTTCAGCCCCTTCTTCTGCTGCTTCCGCAACTACAATGACTACCACGTGGATCCACCAACCACTAACAACAAGACACTTTCTCTGCCCCCGTCGCCAGAGGAGAATGGCAGTCCTCCCAAGGTGAACTCATTTTTTCTCTCTAGGTTGTTGCTCACATCACAGCTGGCCAGAGTCCAAAATTACATACTATATGCATCCACGTGACCAGACACAAAAGATATTGTGGGAAATAAGTTAATGTTTGTTGTAAATCAAGAGTTTTATTTGAGAGCTCCAGTAACGAGAAACATTTGTTTGGTTCTGTAACAGAGGACTCGTCAGAGTTTGCTTTTTCCTGCAGAGAGCTGAAGCCGAGGGGCTGTGTAGCCTCACTGAGCTCGCTCCACAAATTTTTCCAGCTGCTTCAAACCCGGTGAACCCAGAGGTTGTTTACCATCCACTGCTTGAAAATATGGGCTCGCTTCCCATCTTGCATTCTTCGATATCTGCCTACGCACACAACCGCACACACAAAATAACACACAGAGCACACTGGGAAGCTCAAAAGACACACACACACACGCACACACACACACACACACATGTGTTCGCTCTGTCTGGCTCTTGCTCACACACAAGCTCATACAAGTCTTGCCATACACCCATGACACAACACATGTACGCACACACACACACACACATGCACACACATGCTGCTGCATCTTTAATCCCCATAAAGTAGACCTTGTGTCCGGTGTGATGGATTGCCTGGCACCCACGCCTCCCCCTCTCCTTACACACACACACACTCTGACCAGTGTAGTGAGGATGTGTGAAGCGAATGTCCTGGCTCTGGAAAAGGCGCCAAAACCCCGAAGCTTCTCCACAAACACGGCATTCTACTGCCAAGGCAGCTACACATAAGCTATAAATGGAGCAAAATAATATCACATTTCCACTTCTGTTTACCTGTAAATGTCTCTCATTCAGGGGAGGAATGTGTGGCCCTTTACAGACACTATACATGTGGTCAGCGCTGACCCGCTCTGGACACTCCTTAACAAATGAGTGTTCATTAATTCAGAGTGAACCTAGCGAACCTTGCCATAAAAAGCCTTGTTATATTGCGGGGCTGATTTTTTTGAGCTGGGTCTGTGCCTACAGTCCCTCCCAGCAGTATAGTGTTGCTGGATTTCTGGCCAGCTGTATTTGTTACTATGGCAGCTCTGTTTGTTTTTGAGCATGTTGTTCTCACTTTCTATCACAGTGTGTACTATATGTCCTCTTTTCTCTGTCCCTCTCCCTCCTTCTTTCTCTGTGCATCTGTTATTTAGGATATTGATGTTGTTGATTGCTTCCTTGCCACAGTTTTTCACTGTTTTTCTTTTGCTTCTTGCTTCCTTTCTGGGTTTTTCCCTCCTACCTTCAATCTCTCTTTCTCTCTCTCTCTCTGTTTATTTTCTCCAGTGTGACCAGGTCCAGGTCATCCCCATTCCCAGTGTATGTATTATTATCTTTCATTTTTCTTTATCCCACTCCATCACAGTAACATCTCCCTCCGCTTGCTGTGCTTCATCACTCTAGCTGCATGTGGATGTTGACACAAAGGTGATTTTTCAACCTCTCAGTTTTATATTTTCAAGGCTGAGCTTTGCCTTTGCTTAATGACAGAAGTGAATAAAGATTTTTAGCCGTTAAGCTCAAAATGTATTATTATTATCATATGATTTATTCGTGGCTTTGTCCACCTCTCCTGTGCTTCTCCTAACATGAGATTGATTTTCGTATTAGACATCATTTATTGAATCTTATCACTTCAGTATGAATCAACAAATGGACGACTCACCATTAAAAGACTTGATTAGATTGGGTATTTACTTGTACTGAGGAAGATTACACTACTGTTAGTCCATTAGATGGGGGTTTGGTTTCAGTGATTTGAACAGGGATTTATCTGATCCCTGCTTTAATGCTGAAACTGCACTTCATTTAGCTATTTTGGAATCGTAAGGTAGTGCCTGTGGTTTACTGTAATTTAGGATATTCACACGCACAGCATCTCACGTCACAGCCAAGCTTTAAACTACACCACCCAGCAGAGACACCTCCCTTCAACGGCAGGAAGTGCATGTGGCGATGAGGTCTGCTCTTTGTATCCCCGGCTGGGTCCGGGCGAGTTCTCCAAGAGGCGACTTAAATAACTTGAACTGACCCGAAAAAGGTCATCTCTACGTCAGTCTTTTTTACTGAACACAGTGTTCCAAGCGACATCAGAAAAACAACATATCTACAGTCACAGCACCTCGTCAAAGAGACCTAAAGAAATACAATACAAGTATCACACATGCATTCAATCCGAACAAATAAACACTTTAAATCAAGCACTTACAAGCAGCGGATGGAGTTTGTTCAGTTGTCATGAAGATGAAGTATTTAGTAATATATAAAACTTTACAACATAATATTTGTGATTATAATAAGTGATCATTATATGATATTTTCTTAAGAATTAAAAGCTCATTGCTCGTTCCAGCATACTTCATTACCTGTTTGCTGGATTTGTCTGTTTCACAGTGATAAAGTGGGAATACTTCCTGTCAGTGAGCATGTTGCACTGATATATCAGTTTGAGAGAGCGCCCCCTAGCTGTGGTTTCAGGTGAATAGCTGGTGAAAATGTCAAGGTCCCAGTCAGTCAGTCTTTCTTTGCTCAACCTGCATGTGTAAATCACATTCATCACGTCCTGACAGGATGTCATTCAGTGTCCTTGCTCCCAGGGAATTCTTGCCGCGATACATCAGCATGCAGTCCCGCGATAAGACATGATAGATGCAGTAAGCCTGCTCATGAAAAACACAGACACATGCAGAAAATGGCTGGCATACTGAACAGAGCACTACAGTGTGTTATAGATGTGTGTGCATGCGTGTGCACATGTGTGTGTGTGAGTGTCTGCCTCCTATGGCCGCACCATCTGCCCCGTGCCTGTCTGTAACTCCGGGCCTGATTTGCAGAGGACGCAAGTGTTTCTCCTTTTCCCCCCCTGACCCTGAAGGCAGCACAGTCACAAAGCTCAGCTGACATGAGGTAATACAGAAAATCAGGGACAGCAGGGACTTATACAGTAAAACTGTATTACCACAACAAGAGCAAGTCAAGTCAATTTAATTTCCCTATATTGAATATTCAAGCTAAGAGTTGTGATTTAGTCTGATTAGATTAGAAAAGAGGACATTTAAGCTATATTTTAAAAAGTCCCAAAAAAAAGAAAATAGCGTGTGTTTTGTGGCAGTCGATTCCATTTAATAAAATCTTATATATACTACATAATATTGTAAAGTGTGTGTATTGTCTTCGCAGCCTCCAGCCAAGTTCCTCCTACCAGAAGTCAGTATAGCAGACTGCAGCAAGAACTGTGTGGTGATTGACCTGGATGAAACCCTCGTACACAGCTCCTTCAAGGTATGTCACCACACAACCCCTCCGTTCCACACACACACAAGATACACAAGAACACATTGAAGTATACAGACACTTGTGTTATGTACTCTATTCATCATTTAACTGATGTTATGCTGTACTGGTATGATGACTATTAGTATGAAGTCCCACAGAGCTCTGTCAGCATTACTAAAGTACACATAATGACAGTAAATGATATGCCTGAGGGTTATTATGCCTCTTATTAAACATCAATTGAAATCAGAGGAGGCCTTAACTATTACTGTAACAAGGCGTTGCCATAGCAATCAGTATGTCTTCATCATAATACCAAAAATATCAAGAAAATATCAAAAAAATAACTAAAAGGTCGAATGAACGGACAATTGTTCATCATGAAATCACAATATTAAATGACCTATGTCAGTGCTGATGACTCCTGCATCTACTGACACACCTGACCCACTGGGCCTCAGCCACAGCTCATCTCATTACATCTGTGTGTAGCGTATATGCGTCTGTGTACTTGTACTGCAGGTGAAGATGAATAAACTTTTGTTTACTCTAGTTTTACTCGGCAGGGAAGGTAAACTATTTGTTGATTGAAATAACTAAAGAGAAAACCCTTCAAATGAATTCCCTGATTTGCTGTGGAAATGCAAAGGGAATGAAAAATGTACACACGCTGTACCGGACCCACCCATTACAGTCACATGCCAGCAGTACAGGGCCACACACACACACACACACACACACACACACACAAGGGTGTGTCAAATACAGTGTACCGTTGCCTTATGTGACTGCGGGATGAATTTCGCAGAAGTCTTGGATCTGTTCTGTTAAACTGAAGTGTTTTCTCTCCTGGAAAAACAAGTCAGAAACTCACACAGGAGCTTCCTATTTCCTTTGGATGAAACTCAGTTGCGCACCAGCTATTCAGTCCATCAAAATGTATTTGGTTCAGAAATCAGTAGGCAGTATGAAATGGATTCAGGCAAATGTAATAAACTCAAATCATTTGGGAGAGGATGAGAGTGAAAAAAGGAGAGCGACACACACACACACATGCCGCATTTTCAGTTTCGTTCAGAAGCCTGCAGGATTTCCTGCACGTTTGTTCTGCGTAGAAGTGAGTGAGGTTGGTGGAAGTAACCTCAGATCAAAACCGTAGCACTTTAATCCACTCACATACAAATTAACATTAGCATTGTGACAATTAGTGCAGGAAAAAAAAACAGTCACAACTGACTGGGGTTATCTAACATAGTGCACAGATGGACAGACTGAAAAAAAAAAGTAACATTACATAAGACATCATGTACCGCATGCTTTATCCTGTATGTTATGGATGAGAAGATAATTCCCGGGCCTGCTTTGGGATTAGATGCAGTGCGTGTTGGATGTGTAAAAGTGTCTAGAAGGATAGACTGTCCTGTTTATCACAATATTAGTAAAGTTTGAGGTGCTGAGTCGGCTATTTTTGTTATCTTTGGACAGCCAAACTAGCGGTTTGCCCACTTCCAGTCTTTGTTCTAAGCTAAACGGCTGCTGCTGGTGGTTTAATATTTACCGTACAGACATGAGAGAGGTATCAATCATCTCATCTAACGCTAATGCAAGAAAGCCAATGAGCATATTTCCTTTAAAAACAAAATGAGGAATCAGGTACAAAACTTATTAGTTTAATGATGGTAACGGTAGCTCTCTCATTATGACTTTCTTACTGTTGCTGTCAATAAACAGGCTTAAATGCCAAAAATATATATGAATAAAAACAACTAGGTTTGGATAATAACACCAAATACTGAACAATTTTATTTGTACAGTATACGAAGGAAACGCTGAATCAGCAGGTGAAGAAAGCCAGAAGAAGTTCCCAAAGCTGTTTTTAACAGCAACTCTCCCATCTCAAACATCTACTTCATCCCTCTCGCTGCTCCTCTCTTCCACATACAGTACATTCTTCTCCTCCCTCCCTCGCTCCTCCATTTCCATATTTCTCTCTCCGTCTCAAATCGGGACCCATTACAGAGAAGCGTGATGAGCAGCTGTTCAGTGCCGTTCAGTCTTCAGATGATGGAGTGATTCAGCAGGAGAGCAAAAGACAGAGGCCGATTCCGTCCCTGCATCTCCTCCTCCATCTGCGCCTCCCTCGTTCTCATTCTCTCTGTGTGAAAGTAGGACCAATGCCGCCTTCCTGCCTGTCTGTTTGTTCTCTCTCCTCTGCCTGTCACTGGTTAGGCTCATTACTGGCCTAACAGATGATGCTATGTGTCTTTATGTTCTCTGGTGTAAACATTAACCAGCGCAGAATATTACGAAACCGATCTATAGAAGCACCCACATGTGTCTCCGGAGCGATCTGGAGGCTTTGATTGTGTGGATTGACTCACTCTTGCATCACATAGAGAAAACGCAACATTTCTGGTAGTGCTTTCTTTCACTGTGGCCAGCATAATGGTCAAATAAGGCAAAATGTGCAGGTGACATGTGAAAAGTCGAACTGATGTGTTTAATATTCCTACGGCGAACACCCCCTCTGCTGGCTGGCATTGAACTGTACTTTCTAACTGTAGTTTTATACTGGGAGGCAACTGAATTTGCACATTTGTTTGTATTCAACTGCAGCTGGTTTAGTGCTGAATAAAAAAAATGTCAAATGTCGAAATTGATTGTAAAATAATCCAAAAAGCCATCCTAAACACAGTCTTCTTGTATGAATAACAGTCAATTCAAGCTTATAAAAACGATACTTCTAAGTAATTTTCTATTCTGATGACAGCAAGCTCTTACAGAGAAGCTCCTATCGTGCTACTCAAAACGCAGAGAAACATTTTTTCCCCTGTTTCTCTGTCACCTATTTCTCATTGCCGTGCCTCCCACCTAATCCTTTCATCCTCGTCTTTTACGCCTTCCGCTTGTCTTTCGCCCACAACGCTCCAGCATCTATCTTCCTCTGTCTCCTGCAGCCTCTCCTTTCCCCTTCTTCTTGCTTTAAAAAAAATAAAAAATAAAGACACAAGTCACACTGAGAAAACGGCGTCAACGCTCCTCCCGTCTGTCATCTTGTTCAGCTTCCAGGTTTCTCTCCCCGGAGTCTCACTTCTAGTTTTTATTCAAGACTGAGATGCATTGAGACTGCAGCAGAGGGAACCACATTATGCTTAAAGCCTTCACAGTTTGCCTGAGGCACTTTAGAAGAATTTTTTTTCTTTTTTTAATCAAACCTGTGCATTTGGCTGGTGCCTCCTCATATTGTGCTGTTTTGTGAAGAAAAAGTATTAAAGTATTTAAATTCTTTGTTTGTGTTTTTGTCCACAGCCTATTAGCAATGCAGACTTCATTGTTCCAGTGGAGATTGATGGGACTGTTCATCAGGTACTGCTCCATGAAACGTGAAAATACAAGACGTGGACTTGAATACGATGATATGTATTAATTTATAAGGGCTCCCTTAAGTATATAGAGCTATGTCAAAGTGGGACTTCTCTGTCAACAAGGCGTGTCGGAGATGCTCAGAAGAGATGCTTGAAATGTGCGCGTGAGAGAATCGACTAGAAAATAGAAAGAAACTGAGGCTGTACTCTACACCTGCATGCTGCCCATTTTGTTCCTGCTGTACATTTATGTTGATATATATGATATATTTTTGTTTTGCATCCTGTTTCTCACAGCACAAGCAGCCACACTGTAGCTGTAACCTGGTTCAAGTAATCCAGGATAGGCTTTCTGTGTCTGCCTTGGCCTATTCTTGATTACTTGCACTTGGGGGCAGCGACTTTCCCCACGGACACCTGCTGAAGAGGAGACGAGATGAAATAGAATTGTTAGGCTATTGTGTAGGGCTGCGTATCGATTTAAAAGGGACTGTCTGAAATTGGCAACATTTTGGCAGAATGTTTGATCAGAGAATGAATTATCTGATCGGCTTTTGCGGTTTGATATCGTCAGAACATTTTAGCAGCATGTGTCGTCATTTCAGGTGTACGTGCTGAAGAGGCCCCACGTGGACGAGTTCCTCCAGAAGATGGGCGAGCTCTTCGAGTGTGTCCTCTTCACAGCAAGCTTAGCCAAGGTCGGTTCTCAGGTTACAGCGATAAGATGGCAAAAGCGATGCCACACAAAGACTAACCTGATGTCCTTATGTGTTTTTCCAGTATGCTGACCCTGTGGCAGACCTGCTGGACCAGTGGGGGGTGTTTCGCGCCCGGCTCTTCAGGGAATCCTGTGTTTTCCACAGAGGAAACTATGTCAAAGACCTCAGCCGGCTGGGCCGAGAGCTCAGTAAAGTCATCATCATAGACAACTCACCTGCCTCCTACATCTTCCACCCAGAGAACGCAGTAAGGGGAATCTCAGTGCTTCGGTTGTGTTGAGATATTAAATATTGTAGAGTTTGAAGCGGGTTGGGAATTGATATATTTACAGAATTGTCTTCACGTCCCCTTTACCTAAAAAATGGAAAAGTAATGGATGTTTTCAATCTGCCAGTAAATAAACACATAAGTGGGAGCTACAATGAGATTTCATGCATGATGACACGGTCTTGGATCCCTTAAAATCATGACCAGAAACTGGGTCAAAATACGCTTGTAATACAGAGATAAAGTTATAAATGTTATCATTATGGTAAATTATTACACGCTGTCACAGTTTTAATCTGCAGTGTTGTTTTAGAAACAGCATTGAGCCGGAGGCAGCGTTCCCACTTTTATGAGATTTCTCTCCTCTGTGTAGAAGTTAACTCGGTGGAGCTGCCACTCTTCATGCCTTTGATGCATTTTTCCCTATTAATTATTTACAGAAAATTGGCACCAGCGCCTCACCTATAATGCAATATTTCAGAACCAACTGTCAGCTGCAATTTTCTTCCCTGATCAAATAAATTATATCTCTTTTTTTCTGGTTTCTGCGCAGGTCCCGGTGCAGTCCTGGTTTGATGACATGACAGACACGGAGCTGCTTGACCTGATTCCTCTGTTCGAGGGCCTCAGTAAGGAGGAGGACGTTTACAGTCTGTTACAGAGCCTGAGGAACAGGTAGCAGACGGCGGCTCCAGCTGGCCCCTTCCTGCCTCGGCCCTCGCTGCACAGAGGCTTCATCTCGCTGCAGCACGGCGCTGCAGCACGGCTCCCGTCCTCCGACCGGCTCTGGTGGGTCCCAGCGTGGCTCCCAACCGGGCAACTTCAGGCAAATGATCATAATCAAATCTGGAGAGAATAACCATCTCTGGACTCTTGGACTCTTTGTATAGGACTCCTACTGACAAAAAGATTCTATTACTGTATGTACATACTATATGTTTCTAAAAGCAAGACATACATAAAGTAATTTTTCTATCAGAGAACGGAGGTTTTACTATTCTATCAAGTAATATTTTAGTTACCAAAAATAATCAGACACACAAAACGAAGATTTTTTTTTTTTTCCGAGTATGAATGACCTTTTTTTTTTTTTTTTTTTGCGTTGAGCTGTGCTATGCAGGCTGTTTCTCGTCTGACCTTTCTTTCAAACAACTGTGATTTATCTTCTCTTACAGAATGAAGTGCCTTCATTACTGTGCTGGTTTTGGTTGTGTCGGGTATGGGGTGCAGATTTTTTTTTTATGCTGCCTATTTTACTCAAAACTCCGAAAGAATTATCAACTAAATATTAAAATTCAAAGTGGAAGTTAGTATTTGGTAATTTGTGATTTGTTTCAAGAAAACAGAAGTAAAAAAAAAAAAAGTGATCCAACTAGCCTGTTAGACCCGAATGACTGAGTTCAGTAACATTGAATTGTTAAACTTACCAAAGACTTTTACAATTCAATGTGATTTGATCCTTGACAGTGACTGTAAATCGATGATCCTTCAACACATTGAATCCCCGCTTTATTAATGAACAAAAAAAAATAAATGAAACCTTTGTGATGACATCACCGTCCACCAATAAATGTTAAAACTTTTGACGAAAATTAAAAAAAATATATATAACGATTAGCTTAGATTATATGAAATTCTATTTATTGGGGTAAAGAGGGTTGGGTGCATTGTAAAGAATGCTGTTGAAATCGTACTGTACAACATTATTAAAGTTGCAGGTTTGCACACTGTCAGTTTGTATCACCGTGTAATGACTTTCACTAAACTGAAGCGGCACGCGCATAATGGACTTTTGTACAATTACAGTTGGTCAATCATTAATATGAGAATATGTCACTGACTTGATTAGTCAAGAGAATAATTGACAGATTTATCAATAAAACTGTTAATAACAACTAGTTGCAGCCTTAGATTTAGTAATATTTAAGTTTGCATTTTTGTATCTAAAAGAAATGAACATTAAAACAGGTTTTCTTGCATTAATTATTAATTAATTAATTTCTCCTGTTCATTAGGAGATGCCTTCATAATGCACCTACAATGTAAGTGATGGAAGCCAAAAATCCACAGGCCTCTTGTGCAAAAATGCATTTAAGCAAAAGTCAATAACTTTTTGTTATTATATTTCAACCGTAGAGAAAACCAAGAAACACAAAAGGGAATTTTATTTTTATTGTCTCCCATCACTTGCAATCTTTCAATAGCATTGATTACAGCAAGGCAAAAAGCTGTGTGGACTTCCCACCTGACTGTTGGCTTGAAAAACTCAATCTATCATTTAAGTTTGAGGTCATTCTTGACCTTGGAGTTGAGAAAATAATATCACCGCAGGGTCCATTTAATATCTGTGTTGGACTTTTCAAGCATATCACATAATATTCATCAGTAGATCAAGTTTGCCCTGTTGTCCTATAATTTTAGATGATTACATTTCATGTTTTCTCTGTATTGTTTTTATATTATAATAACACAATCTACAATACATTTAATTTATACAGCAACTTTCAAATGATAAAATTCAAAACTTGTTTTTTTTTTCTCTTCTTACATATTTAAGTCATGTAAGTATGTTGCGGCTTACTTATAAACACATTTTGAACATTGCACACACTTCTAAGGCTGAAGCTCCACTATATGCAGTGTCAACTAACCTGCAGGTGCATTAATAACACATAAACCGGTTAATGTTCAACCAAGAGGAGCTTAGCTTCATGTGATATGTTGATAAACCTTTAGCTTCCGCTTACGTAGAGGCTGCTTTAACTGCAGTCATGGATTAGGCATTACAGAGTCTATTGTTCAAGCCTAAAGACTTCTTGTGGGTTTTTGTTTTTTTTTCCTCCTAATTTTCCACTTGTGCCTCAGATATGTGAGCGCTGAAGTTCACGACGTGAACTGAAATGATCATATTGTTATAATGGACTCCAGGATTGAATCAAAAAATGAAAAGCCACGGACAAAGGTAAGAAAAACATTTAGTCTGTCACTTGGAAGCTGTTGGTTAGCGAGAATGAAACCGGGTTAGTTACATAACAATCATTTCTTTATACTTACTGGCAGGGATTTAGATGTGCCCCTGAACAGAGAACATTGGCTGGGAACATAGTTTATGATTCATGCAATGTGCAACTATAGAAGAAGTTTACTGATTCTTTGCAAATGTTTGTGGGTGCGAGCAGAAGCCTGGGGGGATACCACTGTAGATTCTTGATTCAACAGCTGTTAAATCACATTTGCACAATGTGTCAGTGTCTTGAAGCTCAAGATTATCCTTAGCTATAAAAACAGTTAACCCACAATGTATTTCTTTGCATACGAGTCAATGTTAGACTAATGATTAACATCCACACTCCGCAAAAAAAAAAAGAGTGTGCAAATCACTTGGAAAAAGAGCACGTTAATGCATCTCCACATTTAGAAAGCGAGTGTAAACACAAGCTGCCAATGCCTTCTCCACTGGGACATCAAAATCCAGTGTAGACCTTCAATAATGTCAAGCGTTTTCTGCTCAAGTGTCTCTGTGAGTGGGCACAGAACGAGAGATTTAGCCACAGAAAAGCCTCTGATTCCTTTCCAATACCACTCAGAGCTCCTTGAGTCCAATAACCCCCCATCTGCTAATTGTAACAGTTGTGAAATGAATAATTGGTGTCAAGTGGCCCCTGTAATGCCCGCTGTGCTGTTGAGGGCTCAGTCAAACGTAGATACAACCCCGGTGGGCTGTTTAAAGCACAATCAGTCCATCTCAATCTGGGTCTGAGAGACTTGGAAGCAATATGAGTGGAGGTGGACATATGTACTGTAAGTGGGGATTGCAAATATACAGACAGGAAATTGCAGGTGTGTTCAAACTTGGGTGTGGAAGCAAACACACCCAGCCCTCTGCCACACACACACACACACTCACACACACTTCAGCCTCCACAGAAAAGGACAAGCCAGCGATCCTTCATTACATAAAAACATCATTTCTCTTGTAGGAGACAGGCAGGCCTTCACTCCGCCAGAAGCATCAACAAAAGGTAAGTTTTATACTTTTATTTTGGTGACATATCCAACTGATTTTTTTTCAATTTGTAAAACAAATGTCTTATTTATTTGTTTTACCCAAATCATTCATCATCTTCAGCATCAAAATGTTTTTTTTAAGTTGCTGTAAAACTGTTTATATATATATATATATATATATATATAGTTTGTAATCTTTCATATCTGCTGTAAGGATATATTTACAGTATTAACATTGAGCTCATTGTGCTGGTTAATTGATGTGGAGCCAGTCTTTCCTGTTGTGTTAATGGAGGCAAACGCTGGTTCTTCACTTTATCTCTTCAGAAACTATTTGCACATTCATTTTTTGAACAGGATCAAATTGCAGAGTATACACTGGTTCTTTTTTTCCCCATTCACAAATGGGAGTTTCGACCACAGTGAAAGAGCTCAGCGAATGGCAACCAAGCGACACCACTGAAGTGGTTAAGTCACTTAAATCAAATTCATCAAAATAAACAGAATTCATGATAGAACTACAGGTCTTTATATTATATTAAAGGTAAGAAATTGCGAAATGATTGCAGCAGGAGTCAGTGTCATTCCTCCTTAGTCTCACACCAGAGCAGCCAAACGAAAACTTTAGGGCGAGGCCTATAATTTTATTTAAATCTCAGCCCTTTTTCTGTGTTTGCTCTTTATCTGATTACCTGAATACCGGAGCTCTTAATAATATTAATGGAGGGTGTGGTTCCTGGTAGAGTACAGCTGATCCGATCTATCTCACTTCACCTAACACCACCCAGTCCATCAATCACTGCCCTGCGATATTTTATTCCTATACTTGGAGTAAATATTTGATTCTGAGATACGGCACAGTATATGAAGGCAAGGTTATTTCTCTGGAGAATAACTGCAACCACAGTTTCCTCCAGCTATTTATCACATTATGCTTGCATGAATCCTGCATTCGCATTCATGATATGTCACAAGCAGCATAACATCCGGGCGAGCCTGTTTCCATACAGCATGTCAGCATTAAGCCCATATTCTCGGCTCAGCTGGTGAAACAGTGTATTTGCTTATCAGTGCAGTTGTTTCCAATATCTCAGTCAAGAGGGCTGTTAACCACTGCTTATTGCAGAATTTGTATGTTGCTATGGTGGCAAGATGACACTCATTAGGGGGATTAGAGGTGTCTCTGTGATTGATCATCATTGATAAAATCTTTTAAAACAGTTCACTTCTCGCTTTAGTGAAAGGATACAGAACTCGAAGAGGTCTCGGAGATGCAATATGTTTCTGTTTTAGTATTTTGAGGGAGTTGCAATTAAATATGTGTTTTATAATGTGCTATTTAAGATTCAAATACATATTATGTGTGGCTTTTTTCATGGGAGAAGTATTCAAATCATTAGCCTAAAGCACTTCTGTAAATGTTCTTGATTGTTTTTTGTTATCTCATCTAACGTAAAGTCCCGCCTCACATAAGAATATGTTTTTCATTTGAGCTTCACTTTGCAGGATGATGTATGTGCAGAGTTTAAAACTAGAAGGGTGTTTTTTGGTTTCTGGGTTTTTAATGTTAAATTAAGGATTTTAACAAAGTAACTGTTTTTTTGTGGAAAAATCATATCAGAAACAAAGCAGAATATTTATTTATTTTTTCTTAAAACATGTCTTTAAATATCTATTATTGCATAAATCAGATATATTTCTACAAAATAATAAGAAGCCTAGAGATAAAACAGTGTTCAGTGTAGGTTCGTAATCAATAGCACCATCTCATTGTTTTCTGCTTCATACTGTATGTGTATTTGTTTCAGTTCACCAGAATGATGAATGATGACAATAAAGACGCATTTAGAAATGTCAAGCAAAAACCAGGCCTGCAGACATGGACCATCAATGTGAGTCAGCCTTAAAGCAAATACCATGTAATCTACGCTATTGTGTATGAGGACATTTTTTATTTGCTTTACTTTAAGTAAGGGTGTGGCATGCTGAAATCGTATTATCTGCGGCACATTTCATAGGATTTAACTGTTGTTGTTTTCCTATACGTAGAACATGCAGATGGTGCCTGTTCCGCCCCAAGGCTTTGGCAACTTCTTTGAGGGCGACTGTTACATTGTTCTTTATGTGAGTCCAACACTAAGCTGATTTCCCAAGAGGCTACACTGGCTCAACATAAATGAAGACATGTGATTTATGCATGCGTGTACAATGTGTGGAAGCATGCGTCTCGTTCTGAGTGCTGTGTCTGCTTCTGTGTTTTTTTACCACCAGATAAGTCAGAAGAAGGGCTCGGGACAGACAGCTGACATCCACTACTGGATAGGAAACTTGTCTTCTCAGGATGAGCAAGGTGCAGCAGCCATCTACGTCACCCAGCTGGATGAGTACCTGGGCGGGAGTCCGGTCCAGCACAGGGAAGTGCAGGGCAATGAGTCGGCACGATTCAGGAGCTACTTTAAAAATGGCCTGATGTGAGTGGAAGAACAGGGGTTGTAAATGAATTAGAAGACGGTGGTGGCCAGATAAAGAAGAGGAGTGTTGTAATCTTCCTAAAACATGGTTTAATCCCACTAAACCCGCTGTATGAAATGTTTATGACACAAATTACCCTTCTTTTTTATTGTATTATGTAACTTTAAGGTCAATTTCTAAAGCAACAAACAAGAGAAATATACTCAGATGCTATTGTATTCATCCTGCTTGAAGTATCCAGCCTTTTATTACATTTGAACTTTGGTCCAATGATCCACCTACAGTAACAAACATGCGGTTTCCTTTCCTTCCCACAGCTACAAAAAGGGTGGAGTGGCGTCAGGTTTTAACCACGTCGACTCAAATGTCTACAATGTCTTGCGATTGCTGCACGTCAAAGGGAGGAAACATATCACAGCGTCAGAGGTATGCTGAGTAGAATATAAAGGGCTATGACGGGGATTAATGCTGCCTGTCATGTGACTCCCACTGGAGCTAGCATAGACTTCACACAACCACACTACAATAATAAACAAATTATATCATGTGTGTTGTCATGGCTGTCAAAGTGGCTTTAACGGCATGGGGTTTAATTAATATTAACAGATATGACAGCATTTACTGTTCGTTTGTTAAAGGTAAATAATTTCCATCTTGGCATGTTAAAGTTTTTTGTGCATATATGTGCAGGTGGAGGTGTCATGGAACAGCTTTAACAACGGTGATATATTCCTGCTGGATATCGGGAACGCTATCGTGCAGTGGAACGGACCCAAGAGCAACAGGAGAGAGAAGCTTAAGGTCATTTTCCACTCTGAATGCTTGAAAAAGATCATTTGAAGCATATCTTTTAATATTTTTCAGTCAGTCAGTCTTTCCATCTTTCAGTCATTAATGATTTCGAGCCAATCGTCATCTGTTGAAGGTGAATCAGTCTGTAAAATGTAATTGCTTTCTCCTTGCTTTCTCCTTTTACAGGCAGTCTTGTTGGCTCAGGACATCCGGGACAGAGAGAGAGGTGGCCGTGCTCAGATTGGTGTTGTGGAGGGAGAAGACGAGCGAGGCTCACCAGAACTGATGAAAATCATGACAGCGGTGCTCGGCCAGAGAACCGGCCCGCTGAAGGAAGCCGTTCCTGATGACAAACCCGCCCAAGTGCAGAACACCAAAGTCAGGCTCTACCAGTAAGATCGCTTTATCGATTGACTGCCACAGCACGGTGGGGGATATTTCTGGCCATTATTAATATGATCTAATGTTTCTCCTCAGTGTTTTTGAAACAAGTGGGAATCTAGTGGTTCAAGAAGTGGCCACGCAGCCTCTAACACAAGACCTGCTTCATTCCTCTGTAAATATCTTTATATCCTTTAAACATGTTATTATAGAAAAATGGCTTGTATCTATTTTGTGAATTGTTTTTTTGGGGGTTTTTTTTCGTCTCGCTGGACAGGACTGTTACATTGCTGACCAGAGAGGCTCTAGTGTGATGGTGTGGAAAGGCAAACAGGCCTCCAAGGAGGAGCGGCAAGAAGCTCTAAACAGGGCGGTGGTGAGTTTCCTGAATGAAGACATGCAGCACAGACCAGTCCTTACTCTACATAAGGCAGCTAAATCTCATTTTCCCAACGTCACAAAAAAAAGGCCTTTTGTCAAGGTCACCAAGCTAAATAGTAATAGTAATATACTCCACTCATCTTCTCTACCAGGGCTATATCAAAGCCAAGAACTACCCATCCGGCACCAGTGTGGAGGTGATGACCGAGGGTGGAGAGTCAGCGATGTTCAAGCACTTGTTCAAGTCCTGGAGAGACAGAGGACAAACGCAGGGTCTGGGTACAACCTACAGCGTGGGAAAGATAGGTAACCTCTGCAAAAAGCTTATTTACACTGGAGTCAGATTGCGTTTTTAAATTAACTTTTACAGCTAAGTGTTCAGATAAGTCATTTCCATATGATTGTGATCCGTCCAGCAAAGGTAGACCAAGTGAAGTTCGATGTGATGGAGCTCCACGCTCGTCCCGAACTGGCAGCGCAGCAGCGAATGGTGGACGACGCCTCTGGAGATGTTAAGGTGCAGCAGCATTATAAACAAATACATAAGACTTTTAACTTTGATGTCAAGACTCATTTCCTTCATTGAAAGAGAAAACGTATTTCATCGGTTCATCATGTCTGTGTGTCAGGTGTGGCGTATTGAGAACTTAGAGCTGGCTGAAGTAAATCCAAGTACATATGGGCAGTTCTATGGAGGAGACTGCTATTTGGTGCTGTACACATATCAAAGATCAAACCAGCAGCAATACATCCTCTACATGTGGCAGGTCAGTATCATCACAAATAAATCATATGATCATTTTTGATTAAAAGCCATCTCTGTCTCTGGATGCACTAAAAGAGGCGAAACTGTTTGTTACCAGGGCCAACATGCCACTAAAGATGAGATCACAGCATGTGCCTACCAGGCTGTCAATATTGATAATAAGTACAATGGAGCCCCGGTCCAGGTCAGAGTGGTCATGGGAAAGGAGCCTCGCCATTTCCTGGCCATTTTCAAAGGCAAACTCATCATCTTTCAGGTGCGGTTTGTCTCACTGAATTTTTTTTTTTTTTTAAAGGTTTATGCAAAGATCGATATTTTATTGCTACAATAAAATATTATATAAGAAAATGTATTTCTCAAGGGGAAAGTTGTTGTGTGTGCATTTTATGTATATCTATCTATGTTTGTCTACAGGGTGGTGCAGGTCGACCCAGTGTGGCCAACACTGACACCGGTGCCAGGCTCTTCCAGGTGAGAGGGACTAATGAGCTGAACACCAAAGCCACCGAGGTGCTAGCGAGGACGTCCTCTCTCAACACCAATGATGTTTTTCTGCTGAAGTCTGATCACATATGCTACCTGTGGTACGGAAAGGTACGTATGTTGTTACGGGACAATATAATAGTCTGACATGCATTTATGTTTTTATGAATCCATGTTTGTTTGGTTTCCAGGGCTGCAGCGGGGATGAGAGGGTGATGGGGAGAGCCATATCTGATGTGCTTTCCAAGCAGGACAAGCAGGTGGTGATGGAGGACCAGGAGCCAGCTGAATTCTGGGTAGCTCTGGGAGGAAAGGCACCCTATGCCAGCGACAAGAGGTAAACACAGACAGCTGAGACATCACCTGTTTAAAATGGGCTTTTATGCTTTTTATGTGTTATTGTGACAGCGTAGAAATCTCAGGAGGGATTTGACTTCATGCAGATCAATAATTCAGCAGCCAGATGCTAAACTGGCATTCTTGCTGTTCATTTTTTCCCATCCATGAATGCATGAATGCAAAAATGTAACCATTACAGTAACCTACAAATAAGGATTTGTCTTCAGAATACACCAAAAAGCTTTTTAATCCTATTTGGAAAAAATTTATTTACATTTGATTTTGCATGGATTATTTTTACATAAAGGTCACAGGAATATGCCCAAAGTCATCTGAAGCTAATGAAATAAAGCATGCACACAACACACAGACACACGCACAGATCAGATTATACGTTTATAATGATAGTAAACCCTGTGTTGTTTCAGACTGGAGAAGGAGGAGCCTCCTCACAGTCCTCGGTTGTTTGAATGCTCCAATCAGACGGGTCAGTTTCGGATGACAGAGGTGGATGACTTCGCCCAGAGTGACCTGGACGAGGAGGATGTGATGCTGTTGGACACCTGGGAGGAGGTGAGAGGTCAAGGGGCCTCAGACATCCTCTGCTTGGGTCTGGGGAACTGGGAATCGAAGTTTATAAAATGAAAAAGCAGAAAAAAAAATATGTAAAGAAATTAACAAGGCCATATTTTCTGAAGACAATTTAAGCGTGTTAGCTCATGCTGAAAATTGCTGTACTGCAAACGGGTTGAAATGTCTTGAAATGTTAAATATTTGCATGTGAGATTTTGTGTGGGAGTGACAAGAATAGTTTGACATTTATTTGGAAAAATATCCTTCTGTTTGCTGTCGTGTTGAGAATTAGCCGCAGGCTAGTAAGTGAGTAAACTTTATATTTACAGCACCTTTCAAAAACCGGAGAGTTACAAGGAGCTTCACAAAATGTGATACCATAAAATATAGCTGCAATTTCAGCACACATATTTCAACACAGAGAAACAGACGTCAAGAGAAACATAGAAAAATAAAACACAATTTAAAAGAGCATTTTACACAGAAAATACAATAAAACAGGGTCATATTCAGTTTGTTGCACTTTACAACCTCACAAACGCTACTAAATCTTACTGGTCCTTAGATACGGTACAGTTAGAAGACAGTTAGCTTAGCTGAGCATAAAGACTGGATCACCTGAAATGTTTATTTCTTTAAAGCAGTTGTCTGCTGAAGTAGAAGAGCTAAAGGCAGTTGAAATCAATTTACAGTGTACAGTGTACAGTAAGTAGGCCTGAGTAGGTTTAAAGCCCTGTAGGAGGAGGAATTGTCAGTTTATATGAACGTTTAAAGTAGTTAGTTTTTTTCTTTTTGCTTTCTTTGTCAATACCTCAGATTTTCTTATGGATTGGAAACTTAGCCAACCAATACGAGACCAAGGAGGCATGGAATAGTGCCCAGGAATACCTGAGGACCCACCCAGCGGCCCGTGATCCCGACACACCCATCATCTCTGTCAAACAGGGATACGAGCCGCCCACATTCACCGGCTGGTTCAACGCATGGGATCCTCATAAGTGGAGCGTGAGTTTAATAGGCTCAGTGTGATCTCATTGTGAGGCCAAGCAGTGTTTTTAATACAGTAACGCAGCACGATCAGAGCATTTCAAATCAATAGTCTAGTGACTATAGAAAAGAGCCACGTTGATATGGAAGTACACAATGTCAATACTGCCATAATCTTGAGAACAAACTCTCATCTCAGAAATTAGGAAGAATATACAGTAACATGTGGATGATTTCACGGATTGTTTAAAGATGAAGAAGACTGCATGTTCACTAATTTTCAATCCTGGCTGACTTGATCTTGTCAACAGGGAGGCAACTCCTATGAAGAGATGAAAAAAAAGCTTGGCGATGCGACATCTCTCTCACAGATCACTGTAGTAAGTGACTAACACTAATCCTACCACTAACTGACTAAATGTACTAATATCATATTTTAATGACTACTAATGTTTGTCTTACTAATCTGTGAATTTCTGATTGTTTAACACATTTTCCTCCAATGCCATATAAAAATCTGCTAAAAAAAAAAAAAACACACATGATTTCACAAGCTCATCTGTCATATCTGCAGGACCTTAACAATGCTAATCTGAATAAGAGCCCTACTGAGACGGATGGTGGTGGTTACACGGCTCCAGGGGGCCCCATGACCTCCCCTCCAGTCTACAGAGTCCATGGAGGTGACCTGTCTTCTAGCTTCACTCCCTCATCCCCAGCTGGTGGCACTGTGTCCCCCTCTGCTGGAGGCTCTGAGATGTATCTGAACCCTGAGCTCCTCGTCAACAAGTCTCCCAGTGATCTGCCCCAAGGAGTAGACCCCAGCCAGAAGGAGGTGGGGTGCAGCATTATGGCTCAAGCTCTGGTGCAAATGGCACAAAAACGGCAATCTAATTATATGATGGGTGTTGAATGGTTGGCTGTGAGTCAGTGGGAGGTGCTAAGTATGTTATAATTAGGATGTGTGTAATAACAGGATGTGTGCAGCAGAGGTCAGCCTAACTGTTGTCTGTCCTCACTTGTACTTTGATTACAGGGCTACCTGTCTGATTTGGACTTTGAGACTCTGCTTGGCACCACCCGCGCAGACTTCCAGCGTCTGCCGAAATGGAGGCAGAATGACTTAAAGAAAAAAGCAGGACTTTTCTGAGAAGGATAATTGTGTGTGTTTTTTTAGATTGGTAGAATTGGCCTTTATTATTATTTTATCCATTTTTTATAAACTTAATGACAGTGTTTTCAACCACCAGCCATACATCATTATATTATAGCTTCTTCACATGATTGCAATAAAAATCATCAATTTAATGCACACGACTTATATATTAATGGTTATGCTTTATATTTTTATCTATATTTAATGTGTTTGATCGTGCACTATTTAAGTTTTGTCTGCATATTATTGTCGTTTGTAATGTATAAATCATTATAAAATGAATAAACACAAAACGTCTTCCATCAGGGACTACGCTGGTTTTATTATGACATGTGATACTGGAAGCACTGACAGTTACAGAAAGACTGCTGTAGGATGATAAAAAAAAATGTGATTTAAAATTATTGGATTTGTTTGACATTAAATGGTTGATAAAAGTTAATTGGGTTCAATATGTTTAGAGCATATTCACGTACAGTAAATGTTTCTCATATCAAAAAAGACAGTTATAAAACATGTCAGAAAAAAATACACATCAACAAATGCTCTGCAGGACACTGCATTTAGAAAGAATGGACACATGCACATATATGTACACCTGGCTCTATCACAATAGTCAAAACGTACACTGTTCATATTGCCGCTACAGACTCCAGTGATAAACATACATATGGTATGAATTTCCATAAGAAAATGAGAAAACCTAAATAAAGACTTATTCTAGACAGGAGAGTTTGATAAAAGATTATAATACTAAAAAAAATTATATATTTTAATTATTCCCCCAAATATGACAAATACGGTATAATGCCTTGTCTTTAAAATATTTCCTAGACTACTCATTCACATCTCTATTATTCACATTTTCATTCATCCCGGCTTTGTTACTCTACAAGAGCTCTCAGCAAAGTGGCTGAGCAAGCGCCCATTTCTTATAAAGAAATGACAGTGAAAGTGTTACAGACGACTATGAGTCAGCAGTTGTACTTTTTTGGCATATGACAAAAACACTGTTTCTCTGTGGCTTCTGAAATATTAGAGTTACGTTAATGAGCTTTAAAGCTGGACAAATTACTACTACAGTTTTACACAGACGAGCCTACTGGGCGTCCATCAGAATGAGATGCACAAACAGGCCAGCAGTGCAGATGACGTCACCTCTCTTGGTGAGCAGAGGAACATGTCGATACCCTGGAAATAAAAATGAAAAAAAGATTTGTCAGAAACTCTGGATAAATTTGCTGCACAGGAAGACAACTAAACATTGTATAGGAGGAGTATCGTTTACACTTGCACTTGTACAATTTTTGCATTCTTGAGCCTAACTTGCAGTTTAGTGCTTCATGCTTCAAGCTGGAGATCCTTACCGTTCTGTACGCTGGTGAGCGGTAGACAGTAATGCCCGATGTGATCGTTCTGCGTTCTTTTGTCGTAGTCCTCCACCACGAATCGCACCATGGCCAGCTCCGGGACTTGGATGTCAAACTGGAATTGCTCATTCCACATGGGGTTGAAGCCTGCAGGGGTGAATTATAGTTCAGATGGTGCGACAATGCTAATAACATACAAGCATACAACGTGCGCTCTAAAGAAGAACTGATCATTCATGTAATAAAAAAAAACGCAATTACTGTATCTAAAAAGACACTTTTTTTTTGTTTACGTTCTCCATCAACTCACCGTTGTTATCAATGTGGTTTGTCTTTTGGCTGGTGGTGTCTGCTGGCACGCCGTGGATCTCCACTTTCACCAGGGGGTCAACGATGGAGCTCTCTTTGTCCTTGTTGACTTTCGGTAACTGTTGAGCTGAGATCACCTGTTGTTTCGAGACACACAATAATGTAACAATACAAACACAATATGTAGAGATGAGGGTTTGCTTACATGGTAAAAAAAAAAACTTTACCATGACATGCAAGGTCTTCTTCTTTAGCCATGGCCCTTCAGTAAGTTTGTTGGGATCAAACTGTGAGGACAGGCTTCTCTGAAATTCTGGTTTCAGGATGTAGCCACATGCTCCATTTGGTAGAAACCGTCCCTGGTTTAGGTGCATCTCCTCGGAGGGAGTCTGGAAGTTGAGCGCCACTAAAAAGGAAGTCAAAGAGTTTACTCTGCACATATTGCTATTAAGTGCTAACAAATGGCAGAATTTTTTGAGTATAGTAACGGGAGTGCACCTATCTGGCAACCAACGTTCCACATGGGAATAGGGTTGTAGTTGGAGGAGTCGGTTCTGGAGCCGGCAGGGTAGATCCTACTGAGCTTGTCCATGTTGTGATGCATGTAAGCGGTGGCTACAAGAACAAATGAGGTGAAGTAACTTCATATTTGATAATGTTCGCAGAAGTCAAAATTACCGATTTCAGCTTCAAAGTTCAGATCTAATTTTTGATTTAAGCAAAACTGCGTTGGTTTTACCTGAAGTTTCAGCCAGGTTCAATGCTTTACTCTCCTTGAAGGAAGACATCTCATAGAAGCTCTGCTTGTCTTTGGCGTGCTCGAACCCATTAAAGTGGACACTCTTGCAGTAGATAACGATGTCTGACAGCTCTTTGGCAAGTTTGATGTTCGATTTCTGAAAGGAGGAAGAACAGGTTTGTTTTGCTCTTTAAATCTTGTTTTCTTTAATCTCTTCAGAAATACTACGAAACATTTGACACACCTGTGCGGTCGGTGGGTTTGTGGGATTGTCTTTTTGTCCGTTCTCTTTATAATCTGCAGCCTCATCGTCCTCAGACACAGTCTCTTCTTCTATGGTGCTGTCATTGTTGAAGGCAGCATCCAGTTTGTTCATGCGTTTTCCCTTGATGACGAACTTGCCCTTTAGTTCCTGTAAACAAACCACTTATTGGCGCATTGGCAGAGATTCTTTTATTTTTACAATGTCTAAAAGTCATGGTGTCAGCAAGTCACACCCTATCAAATAGCCAATGACAGAAAAGAAGATATTGTGCAATGCGCAATTATAATTTCATTCCTGACAATGCCACATGAATCCATCCCATGGGTGCTACATTTGATGCTAAGGGCTTGGGAATGTGACTGAAAGATGATTTCACAGAGGACTGTTTTTAATGCATTCATCTGGGAGTAAGAAATATCCTTACTTTCATAAGATTATTATAGATAATGACCAAAGGTTAAAGAAGAAAAGATATAAAGAAGATGAGGAAAATAGACAAAGAAGTAATAGTTTGAATCAAGTGTCAATCAAGAGCCAATAAAATGCAAAACTAAAGAACTTGCTTTGGTTTACATTACAACAGAGGAGGGAGCAGATGAGATTGATAGTATTGATTGTGTCATAGTGGTGCATTGTTTTCACTTTAATCTCATCCGCTTCCTTTTCCCAGACAAATCCAAAAGTTGAGTTAAAGTAAACGGGAAAGTGGAAAAAATGTGTTAACTTAAGAGGTGGAATTTTTAAGTGTGGTCTTCCTATTAGGGGTGTAGACACTAAGACAGCAGCATTAGTTAATAAGCCACACACCTCAGGTGAGGGGAGATGGGTGGGCATCGTGTCCCCGAGAGGCTTTGTGACCAAAGCATCGCCCAGGATGGAGATCAAGTGATGGGCCATGATTTTCTGTTGGTCCACGCTGCAGTGGTTCTCCAGGGACAGGATCACTGGGTAGTCAGACGTCTGGGAAACAGAAAAGCGAAACTCAGAACCTTTTCACGATCATGTAATCGAGGAAATTAAACAGCTATTATCTTACATACTTTGAAGGCGTAGTCTTTAATGGCTTTGATGACGTCAACGAAGAGCACTTTGGATGTGAGCGTGTAGCCGTGGTAAATGACAGGCTCTCCGTTGGCCCCGTCCCAACAGTCTAGCTCCACACAACGACAACCCTTCGTCAGCGCTCTGCGAGGAAAGAAAAAACCTTCATGACCACCAGCACTGCATGCCACAAGAGATCATCCTTTAATCAGTTCATCACACCGCTTTATGCAAACAGGTGCCAAGCCTTTCTGACATTTTCAATCACCTTTCTAACAACCAATCAAATAGTATACAGTCATGCACAAATGAATGTCAAAGGACAACCCTATAATTATGTATTTATGTCTCTTTGTGTGCTAAAATTGCATCTCAGCTGATTTGTGTAATCCTGGCAGCTCTTATGCAATTAGGGGGAAAAAAAAGAAGCTTCAATTAGCTCCTGATTTAAAAACTCTTAGTTTCTGAGGCTTTCTTGTTAAAAAAGGAAGAGATGTCATTGCAACATGATGCATTAAAAATTCAAGATTGAATTTGTTAGAATGACGGGGTAAAGTTGCTTGTCTTGTACCCGTTGGTTAAGTCTTTACCGTATGTAGGCCTCCGTGCTGCTGGGTCCTTTGAGCTGGTCTTCCATCAGGTACGTGTTGTGGGAGGAGGAGATGTAGTATTGGTTGAGAGGCTGGCTCATGTCCTGGTTCACGTGATTGTGGGCCGGGTTGAAGATGGAGCCCTCCTCCTGGTTGAGGTACATCAGGAAACCGTCTTTGGTCATGTGCTTCTTCTGCTTTGCTGAGGTCATAGATGGACATGATGAATAAGATGTAATATGTGAACCATTTACGTAACTGTTACGTATGTAGTGTTGTAGAGCCCAGAAAGACAAAAACAGTGTTTCCATACCTGTTCCATCCAGTTCATATTTTTCGATCAGCCTGAGAGCGTCCTCCTTGGGCACCGTCTCTCTCTGCTCAGTCTTGAGGAAGTTCAGCAAGTCTTCGGCGCTCATCTGACCCTCTGTTTGAGCGTATTTGCTATAGATCACGTCAATCTCCTGCCGTTGGGTCAGCTGGTTGTAGAAAAGCTTGATCTCTGAGCCTTCCAAGGTGCCTGATTTGGACGTGTCACATTTCTATGTGACACGATAATTGTGAGACAATCAATCAAACAGATGTACTAGATTTTAAGTCTGATGAACAACAAGAAGTGGATGAATCCTCTGAGAGGGACGTACATTGAAAAGGTCTTCTGCGTAGGTGTCGTCCACCTGAATGTTGATCTGTCGCAGGAAATGCTTCAGCTCATGCAGGTTCATCTTGTTGTCGTCGTTCTTGTCTGCTTTCCGCATGGAGTTGATGATCCAACTGACATTTAAATGTAAGGATTTGGTTTCAACTCATTTTAGGTTAGGCTAAATTTTTTGCAACATCTTATGCAACTAAAAGAGGAACACACTTCTACTACTTTACTATCCACACTTTTGAAGGATACTGCTCAGTCTTCTGCTGGCTGTTGAGTTTATGCATGTTGGCGATGATCTTCTCCAGGCCGCTGATCCATCGTTTTGCCTCATCCGCGTTGGCTGCCATCAGGTCGAGATTCTTCTTGCGGTCCTTAAAGATGATGGAAAAGCACCGCTCTTCGTCACTGGGGTCGGTGTATTTATTCAACCCCTCAGACTGACGGCCCTTGCGCACTGAATCAATGTCATCGATGGTGACTGTTCGGAGAGAGGAGTTGGTTAGTCGGAAATTCTGGCGCATGAAAGGTCACCCAAGAGTTAAAAGAATTGTTAGCATTAGCGAATGCACACCCTAAAAACACCTGAAAGCAAAAAAAAAGACAGAAGCTTAAACAAGCCTTTAATCAGGAGAGAAAATAAATCTCTGGAAGTCACACTTGTCCCTGGAAGCATAACTTCAGAGGAGGAGACAGTATCTGCCGGTCGGGGGTTGTGTTTCTGTGTGGGAAGAAACTTTGGTGGCCTTCACTCACAAGGCAACAGATAAAAACACATGTTCATAACAGCAGCGGCAACAGTATCAGCAACAGTTTACAAGCTCACTAAGCGTGTTGAAGACGGCGTAAACCTTCTTATATGAAAACAAAGTAATCTCCAAGCAGCAATAACTGATGTTTTCTCTACTTGATACTTGGTAAACGTTGTTGCAGCAAATGAGTTGTCTACACAACCAGAAAACATGAAACAATATTCAAGCATTCATTTGGAGCTTCGTCAGTGAAAACTGTTGCCTGCTGCTGGAGGTTGAAAATTGAGGGTCATAAAATCAAAACAAAAAGCTGAAAAACACTAAAGTGATACTTAAAGCGGAGGAGAACTGCAGAATTGTGGATTTGTCCCTATAAGTAACCCCTGTCACATTGCATGTAGTTATTTTATACATTCACATATAAATATTGCTCCGTGCAGCTTCAGTAGCATAAATAGTCTATTTGCTCTGACACAAATGGAGTGCGGTGCGATTCATTCTCGCTAAATATCAAACATGCAGCCAAACACATTACATAACAACAGCAAGAGTGAATCCAGAATCTTGTTTACCACTGAAACTGAGCAACTGCGCCTTGAACAGTTAAGTTTAAAGAGCCCTTTGAGGGTGGTGAAGAGATGCTCTCAAACATTTTGTTGCTGAACCCTTGAATTCTTTGGCAAAACAAACACATTCCTTGGAGATTTGATTACTGCCAAAGAGTTTGATGCAGTCTGACCTCTGATGATCTCTTTGCCTCACACGCTAACATTACACACGGGCGACGCTTGCACCCATAAAAATGCGATATCTAAGGATGCAAATATTTTTTGTTTTAACACAAAGACACATCATTATATTGAAGGTCTGTGCACACACAGCCTGCTTGTACGCATACATTGGGGGCCATCTCTATTGTTGTGCAGCTTAATGTACGGAAGAACATGCAAGGCCATGCATGATGTAATCACGCTAAATGGCAACGAACGCCCTTGTAACAAAACACATAAGACTACAGGCTTAGCTAAGGGGCCGTATGTTGTAGCTGGGTTATAATCACAATGATTCTACCCTTTACATTCAGAGGTTAATAAAGAGCGGCCATTGTTCTTGAGAGAATCTGAGCCTATCTGGGAGCAGAATGAATCTAAAGGTCAAACTACTTAAAGAAAAAAAAAAAAAACCCACAACAGTGAGGGGAGTGGCGTGGTGAAACACACCCAAAGCTGTGTGGTGTACTCTCAGCTGACTGCTAAACACAATACCTCGGTGCTCACCACAAAAGGAGTGTTTGTATAATCTGTGCAAGCGCACAATCTCCAGCAAACCGGATGACTGTAAAGGAGTTTATCATCATCATCATCATCCATCTCAGGCAGGTATTGCTTGAATACCAGATGAAATTTCACACAAATAGTTTATTGTGGTATTATTGTGTTTCCTGCATGCAAAACTCTCACCACCTATTTATCCGACCTGTTAGACTTCTTTAAATATGAGCCCACGAGTTGTTGTTTAGTCAAATACTAATGCGATAAGTTTGCAAATATTATTATTGTTGAACTGGATTTATTGGTAACCGCATCAACTTCAGCTGACTGACAGTAAAAGGAAAACATTCGAAAAGATTTTCAATTAAAAACTCATTTGTACTAAGCCCTCCATTCACCTCCTGACCAGTCCAGAACCTCAAATCTGTCTCAGTGGGCTTTACACTTTATTCTTAGACCCTTCTTCATGGAAAAAACTGAAAAATGGGAGAAACCTAAGAAAAAACAACATAGGAACCTTCTTCTTACAGGATCAACAAACGTGAAATATGTTGTATATCTGCATTACAGTAGAATTACATTAGTAATCATACAAAAAGTAGTCAAAAAAACATTATGTGTTATTCTTCCTCAAGCTCTTATCTTAGTTGAAGCACTTTTGAACTAATTGGCAATGTGCACAGGAAAACAATAAAACACACTGGTTACTTCCGTAAACAAGGAAATTCCTGCAAACTAGAGTCTGCTTCTGTCCAGTTCTGCCCATTTGTAAGTAGGTTTGCTTATATTATATCTGTGTGTGTCCTCGTGTGTGGCAATATAAGGCTCTGTATTTTAGTGTTTGTTTAAGGCGCTGGCAGGGCAGTGGTTATCAGGCCTAGGAGAAGAATCAGAGCTACTGGGTACCCAGAGGACACACACATACATATTCACACCCTGACAGTGGCTCAGTGCATCAGAAATCACAGGAAAATAATCTCTCTGGATAAATATACAGCCAAGCAACACACCAGTATTTTCCAGTCTGGTCCCAAACACAGTATGTGTGTGAGTTGTTTCCATCTGACTATCGCCTCTCACACATTCTCCGCTACTAGAGGAACTTCATGGGTGTGTTTGTGTGTGAGTTATTGTTGAGATCAGAAAGGAGAGTGGAACAATGGATGAAGAATGTACACTGGGATGAGCTATCCCAAGTAAAATAACTTATAGAAACTGAAACTCAGAGGGGATTTTAAGCACCATTAAAACACGATTCATGCAGCAGAAGATGACACTCACACGTCTGGTTTCTCTTGAATGTTTTGTGGGACTCGTGCCACAAGGTCCTGCAATCTTCCAGGAGTTTGTAGTAGCGGTTCTTCTGCCAGGAGCTTGAGCGAACCTTGACCAGCTCGCCACCGGTGAGCAGGAACTGTAGGTCTACATCGCCCTCCATACCTGCGGGAGAGAATATGATATGAAACGTCTGATAACTTAAAAAGTAAACACACAGACCAACCGATGCCAGTGTCAACTTCTGACACTTTATGTTATCTAATGACTAATGAATAATGAATTCTGTGCTCAGCTCTATTCTACATGTACAGTGTTAAATATGGTTAACGATTTTGCAACAGAGCCAGCGGTAAAGCAGTTTCCCGATAATGCTTTTCTGATAGATGTGTGTGACATCTGCTGAAAGAATGATTCATAATTCATGTATGATGCTACAACAAGCTCCCAGAGCAATACTGGCAGGACAATGTTTATTTTGTTTTCCACGTGTGCAGATGAGGAAATGTCAGGTTTTTTGTCAGTGTGCAGTATGTGGGTGGAAAAAAAAACTTAAAATAGCCATTACATTTTTTTTAACCATAATAAGTAATATCTGGGTATCTGACGATAGCGACTTCCACTATAACTCAGTTGGAGCTGTGTCAGGTTTGTGGCCAGAACCACAACATTATAGAGACTTTTTTTCCACAGACTCACAGAGGCTGTTTCTGGTCTTTCTGCAGGCAGCTCAACAATTCCTCTGCCCAGGCAGGTTTTCTGCCCAAGGGATGTAACTCCCTCTGTGTGCAGTAGGATCTTACTTTTTTTTTTTTTTTTTGTCAACACTTTTGAACCGTGTAAAAAAAGCTGCATGTTTTGCATCCAAAAGTTTTATGTTGGGGAAAGAGAACAGCCATAAAATGTGTTTCTGATTTGGTAAAACTTTCCAAATCATAACTATGATTCAGACTTTTAAAGGGTTCTTGAGAAAATCCGAGGCTGAATAGGATCCTGACCTTTACATGATTCTGACAACACCCCGTGAAGCAAGCTCGGGCAAGAATTAGGTAATGTAAGTAATGCATCTGTGGTATGAGATAATGATAAGGCTCAGATTTGCATGTTAGGCTTTTCCAATAACTTTGAGATTTGAGGTTGTATATAATAAACACTTTTTACATGCAAAGTCCAGTTTATGAATGCCACACGATAACAACTGATGCAATATGTTCTAAAAATGCCTGAATGGGAATTTGAATTTTCATCCTATTCTGCTGTATTGAACCAGTCTCAGACAGATGTGTATTATTTAATGATGATAATGAGAGCTTCATATGCATTCACTGACTCTTCCAAAATGCCTATAATAAGAGAGCAAAATATAATATGACAATTTAAAAGGTAAGAGGAGTTCACCCTCTATTCTCTAAACACTCCCTTTTTTTTTAATTAATGACTTAATTTTAAACACATTCATGTGTGTGTGTGTGTGTGTCCATTAGAAAGACAGTGTAGGCATTTCATGTAATTTCTGACCACAGCCCAGCTGCTTCAAAGAAAGGAATTCAGCGCTCCAGGCAACAAGGAAGCTTTCATAAAGACTCTTTACTGACAAAACACTACATATGCACAGACTCCCAGAAAGCATTAAAGAAGAGAAAGCAGTTTATTCTAAAAGATTAGATATGATCAGTGATTGATATCAAGATTAAAGTCTTCTCGAAGTAAACATTAAGGCGCGTTTACATTTGCACCTTTGACTCACCTAGACGTTTTGCGTTCTCCTTTGCAACCTTTCTCACCTGCTCCTGGAAAATCTGTTCGTCGGATTTTGTCCTTTTCAGACGTTTGTGTATACAAGACATTGCGGAGTAACTTGTTATTGTTATTTAAAAAAAAAAAAAAAAAAGTAAACAACTATATCTCCAGTTGATCTTTGATCTGTCGTCGGTGTGAAAAAGAAGCAGGCAGCACGTCGCCCCCTCTTCTTCCCTCCTCATGGGACGGGCCTAAATCTCCTTCTTTTTATAGCTGCTATTCCCCTGCGGTAAGTGGGAGCAGGTATGTAGTAACATAGACCCACCTTCACTCTTAAAAGCTGACAAGTTAAACCTTAAAGCATAACGGACTGGACCATCTCTGCTCTCTCTGGTGCTGCTGCTCAGTCAAAGCCAGTCAGTGGGTATTTCCTGCTTTTAGTCATCGTCTCAGTCCAGAAATGATTTTCCAGTCGTGAAAGAAAAACTAAAATACACATATTGCATTATGACTTTTAAAAATAAATAAAGCAATGTTATGCACAGTTAACAGGCATGAGTCAGATTTTTCCCATAAGCACGTAAAGTGCACACTGTATGCAGACACACACATAGCAGACAGAATAGTAAAGTATTAATTTGGACAAGTTTTAAATTACTAACTGAACTGAAATTGGGAAATATCGCCACCTAGTGGTGTCAAAACACACGACTGCATGTATAAACTTGTACATAGATTAGAAATAAAACGTATGGAGGTAAATCTGCATTAAAATCACCCCACAGCATTATAGTCTGTGGTTAGAAATGACACCTGGATGCATTTTTTTTTTTTTTTGTGATCTTGTCTGATCTTGTCCTGGCAACAGAAACATGTCACCAAACAAAACAGTGAACATCTAGACGACAGGTTTTTCTAAAAACAAAAAAGCAACCAGGCAACATTGACAATTAACTTCAGATTCATGTTGGGAAGTATTTATCTGTCTGCATGCAGCTCTCCAGAGTCAGTTGTTTAATTTTTTTGCTGTAAAACTGCATCATATTGAAAAAAAATAAAAAAAATTGAACGTCACATGTTTCCTCTATACAGCTGTGACACGACAGTATGGTCCAAAAAAAGAAAAGAAAGGGAAAGCTGTCGACTGTCAGCTTTAAATAGTCTGTCTGCAAAGAGAAATGAGACTCAGACATTGCCAGTATAAGGGAAACAGTGCAAGAGGAAGATATGTTTCAAGCAATAAGCAGCGTTTGCAACCTTGACAGAATAAATCAATACATTCAAGACATAGATAATACTGCTATGTGGACAGCCTATAATTATTGATTCAATACGTACCATTATATTGGCAGAGTCAGTCACTTTAAAGCCTCCCTTTGATTTATATGAGGAATATAGTATCTATATACTAGATACCAGATGGTGTATTACTGGTGATAGCTACAATATTCACCACTGTATACTCTATGATAAAGTCACTTTTTCTTCTCTGACTGAGAGAGACAATAATTCAAAATAATAAAAAAAAAATCCTGGTTGGAAAATTACCATCAAACATCACATTTATGTTGCATTGAGACTTTTAACCTGCTCCAGTGACTGGCTGGCTCTTCAGGTGTCTCTACCTGGACTGATTGTGGAAGGACAAGTGCAGCAGACTCATTTGAAGCGTGGCCTAAATCTATATACTCTTATACCCTTTTGGACACCAGGAGTTTACTTAATAACTGTCCACTACCTGGCTGTAACCACTCAAACTGATTTTGTATTTTATTTTCCATAGTGTAATCTCACCATCACTATAAATAACCCTCAATTATTTTAAATAAAGGTTGAATTGAATTGAATACAGGATCAATAATATATGGACCAGTCATTCATATATTATTATATTATATTTTATTTTACTTATTCTTATTTAAAATAAATATATGTTATGAAGGTAACACTGAGCTCTGATAGTCCCTGTTCAATCACATCAGCTGTGGTATTGGATATAACCGGTAAATAATAGGCAATAAATCGGTACATCTCCGCTGATCAACTCACTGTTATTCCCAGCTGTGCCATTCTGCTCCATTCTGATGTTAGTCCAAATAAATCACCAAACAAGAGGCAAAAGTCCACGTCTCCTCCCAAGCAAGTGTCAGCGATATATGATGAAAATAACTACAATCATAAAACGTGTGTGTTGCTCCTATGTCGGGAGGAAATAATCCAAACTGTGTCCCTCTCTGAGTCAACTCACACAGTGTGCAGTTAATGCCAGCCCATTAGACTCCTATGCGGCCCATCAGTCCACACCCACTGCAACACCGGTCTGACAAGAACGCCACTGTGTTTGCTGTTATGTCTTTCATTCAGCTCCCTGCCAGTGGAAGCTACACCTTTGGATGGAATGCTACCAACATAGACTAAAAGCAAACACTTCCATTAAGTTCAGTGTAAACATTTATAAGTTAATTTTTATCAGAAACCTTTTACTGTATGATATCGTGTGGTTTCATAAGGTAACTGTAGAATGGGATTTGATTTGTTTTGGGTGTTGCCACGGTCTGGCACAGACCTGACATTTATAGTCTGAGGTGTGGTCTCGCCTCTCCCCTCTGTCTTTTTACACCATGCAATTAATATTGGTGCTCATCATCATCATCACACCATGTCTATTGCCATCATTATTGTAATACCTCAGGTCTTAACACTAGCTACTGGCAGTGGGTAAAGGCTTCATTCCTCAACACGGAGTGCTCTGCTGAGTGTTGATTCAAGCACAGAAATATGCGCTGAAGCAACAATTCAAAGCTAAATAGAGCAGGTGGTGATTATCATGCATGCCTAGCTCATCTCTTGTGAATAAAAATCCACTTTTTTTGGCCAATTATTAAAGAGTTCGTTGTATTTTTTTTTTTTTAATTGGTGTCACTATAATGGCAGTATACTTTGCAGGTAAACAGTGTTTGTGCAATGCATTGAACACAGGAGCTCCTGTTCATCGTTAGAATGTAATATACAAGGACTGAGACAGATCGCTCTTTGTGCCTCTTTATTATCAGTGTCTGCCAGCCTGTTCTGTCCTGTGAACTCTTGTGCTAGGGCAGGCCTTGTGAAAAAAAAAACCAAAAAAAAAAAAAAACAACTCTGTCTGGCAAACCACAAGGACCTACAAAGTGGGCTCAACAATCGCCTCTTTGAGATTCCCACTTGAGCACCGCATGAGCTGATCAGCACAGTCAGAGAATTTGTTTTGGGTGTCTTTACTATCTTGGCCTCTTACACAAGGAAGGATATTATCACATGTTGACAATGTGCTTTATGATTTACACAATACCTATTCAATATTAAATGCAAACACAAATACTCTTTATATGAGTACATGGGCATCTTTTTGCGCTAAAGTGGTGATGTGTGACTTAATTTGTTTGCAGTTACCCATCAGGATTATGTCATTTGTAATGTGATGCCTCAGCCGTTGTGTTGTGTTTCTGATATTATTTGTGTTCAGTGAGCTTATTACAACCAAATCATCTAGATCCTTTTAAAACGTCAGGAGCATTTTTTACTTTGTGACTGTCACATTACATTCTTTATTCAATCAGGCCTGGGTCAAATAATAGCGGTCAACTCTACCAGACATACCAGAAGTCAGTACATCAACACAGTGTGTGCAAATGCACAAAAAAAATAAGAATGATAAAAAAAATTATGTATTTTATTTATTTATTTATTTTTGTTTGTTTTGGCGGCACAAAATAAAAGTAAAAAAAATAAAATAAAATAAAATAATTTAAAAGTGAAATACTGTACGTTTCTTCTAGGTGTGCAAATGAGCATGCGCGTTTCTGTGTCGCCATGGCAACCAACTTGTACACAAATATGGCTGAAAAGCAGCTAGCGAGGATTTCAACAGCCACAGCTCTATATGTATAGTTTCTCAAAGTGTCCGTATAGCTAGTTAAACGTCAGTATTGCCGTTAGCTACATGAGTGAATTAGCCATGCTGGACGAATCAGAGACACGAGAAAAAATGCGTTTTGATCCGCCAGTAAACAGACACAGACCCGCGTCAGGAAAATCACAGGTAAGACACATACATACCTGATGCTCATTTTGGCTGGTCAAGCAGTTGACTTTCATTATAAAGCTGCGCTCTCTTCTTGTACATTCAGGACATTTCTCATATATTAGCAAACATCTTCAAGGACCTTTACACGAAAGACATTATTGGGAAGGACACTGTGTCCAACCTCACGAAGACAAAGAGGGGAAGAAGCAGCTACCATGACAGATATGTTGAAAAGCTTCAACAGGTAACACTTAACAAGAACAAGAACATATCACAGCAATGTAAATCAGTTGTGTTAATATATAAATGTAGAGCATTGTAATCATCTTTATTATATATTGTTTGTTTTTCTAATCACACAGGCTCATTCTGAATACAATCGATGTATAAAAGAGGCAGACATGCTGGAGAGTCACATAATCCATGCCAGAGCTCGGGCTGCAACCATAGAAAACCAGGCCTATGAGAGGATGAAAGAGAAGACCGGAGACGCTTATGATCACCGGGGTCTATTTACAGGTGAGATACAAATTGTTTTATGAATTCATATATTATAATGCTGTGAAGTGCAACTACTACTTCTTTTGTAATTTATCTCTATTTTTTATGTCTTTTTTTTTCAGTCAAATCCGCCTTTTCCTCATGTGTAGATGAGGATCTTCTCAAAATGAACAACCTGATTTCCCCCCAGGACTACTTAACTACACAAAAACCCCGAGTGGAAGCACCAGCAGCAGGTACCTGACCCTCTTTGGGACTCATCTTAAATGAGTGTTCTTGGAGTCACTATTTTACTTTTTTTCTTGCCAGTAAAAACAAATCCGGCCAGACCTACCTTCACCTATGCCATGCATGTATCCAGGGAGCCACAGGATGATGGTTATACTCTGATTCCCAGTCCAGAAAAGACCAACGCAGAAATGTATAATTCCGATCTCAGCCTGACTTTAGAAACCAGCTCAGATACCACAATGAGGATAAAAACACCCATGGAGGTGAGGAGTCAGAAACCTACATCCTCTCAGTTGTCCAAAGCTGTCAAGACTAATATTTAGGTCCTTTGTGTGCTTTTACCATTAACACTAAAAAATTAGAATAATTATTTTTTAATGGCAGTAGTTTGTTAGAGACAGTTTCTTATATATAAACATATTCTGTGTTTCTTCTAAATAGGAATGTGAATACAATAAAAATCATAAATATATTATATAAAAATACTAAAACAGACTCACTGGAATAAATCAAAAAAGGAGATAATAGGGACAATTTAAATGCATACAGATCTGACTGTAAAAAAATAATTTAGATCTGAAATGACTGACTTCCTCTGGGACAGAGGGAGACTTTATTGCATCATAAAACTGTCAATAATCTCCCCCGTGTTTCACAAGCCAAACCAGACCAAATCCAGACCAAAGTGGAAGGATGAGCCAAGCGCAAAAGATCGAGCAGAAGGTCGGGAAAAACTTCAGAGGCTGAAAGACAAGCACAACTTCCTGCGCAATCCACGCTTCCTTCCTCCAAATGTACAGCAAGGCGGCACATCCCTCATCCGCTCCAGAGGCAAAGTGATGAAGCCAGAGCACAGCAGGAAAGGAATGGAGGAGCAAAGGTGCAATGTGCTGAGCATAACGTTTTTTTTCCCCTATCATCCCATAGTGAACACTCATCATTTTGTCATAGGGCAGAAAGTATGATGAAGGCAGGATATTAGACACGTGTTAACAATGTGCTATATTTGACATAATACAATAGCCTTGGGTTACACAACACCTCTTCAATATTAACTGCAGACTTAATCTCATTGCAGTTGTACACTTTCTCCCTGACAGCTCCGGCGATGATCCTGTTCCAGTCTTCCTAGCAAAACCTTCAGTACTGTTCTTCACGGACTACAGTGTCGGACATGTGTATGAGGTGCCTTTTACCTGCATTGTATTCATAGTCAGTGAGGTGATGAACAGTAACTCATTCTGTTCTGACTTGGCCTGACATGTCTTGTCTTGTCTTAGACCACACTGGAGCTGAAAAACCTGACTTCCTCAAGCCGTCATGTCAGAGTTATCCCTCCTACCACTTCTTACTTCTCTATTGGCCTGGGTGAGCTATTTCAGTGACTGTATCACAATAGAATTCCAGTGAGTTTTGACATGTACTGTCATCTCTGGAATGCAATTGGTGTTTGTGTTTTTTAGCAACCGTGTATTACTCTTGCAATCCTATATGTGAACACCAGCACCACCTACTGTAACAAAGTATGAAAAGATCAATCAAATGTGACTGAATGTAGAGCATTACGTGAGGTCAATAAGAGAGGTGGTTGTCGTTCTCATTTGTTTTGGCAGGGAGATTCCCTGGTGAGGGCGGTGTTGTTGCTCCAGGGATGAGTTGTAAGTACACAGTGCGCTTTGCTCCAGACTCTCTGGCAGACTATGAAGACTTAATAGTGGTGGAGACCCAGGCTGAACACCTGCTTGTGGTGCCCATTGAGGCCCGACGACCTCCTCCTGTACTCACCTGTGAGTCTCTGCCAAACTTATCGTCCTTAAAGTAGCCTTTTAAAAGCACACAACATTTTCATTGTAATCCTCTTTATGCAGGAAACACTGTATATCCTGTATATTGTTATATCTTGTTCATATGTGTTCATATGTAATAATTGCAGTACCTAGAGTTCTGGACTGTGGTTATTGTCTGATCGGAGGAGTAAAGTTTGTTGAGTTTCTCTGCCAAAATGTTGGTCTCAGTGCCGGGACCTTCTGTATTATCCCAAAGAACCAGTGGCCAGCCTCCAACCTCAGGGTAAAAATCTACGTGACAGATTATCTAACATAAAAAATACAGTTTTATCACAGTGATAATAATAATCTAGTTCATCCAGTAATTAGAATATTTTATTTATTCTAACAAAAACAGTGGTTGACAGGTGCTGTGTTTTTGTTTCCTGTATATAGTCGGTGGTGAGGACTTACTTTTCTGAGCAGCCACCCTTTGCAGTCAGCCCGTCTCTCTTTGTGTTGCAACCAGGAGAGGCCACTGTAGTGGAGGTGAGTGTGATATGGAGGTGAATTAAATTTACATATGGTAATAAACAATTCATATATACTTAATAATAAATAATGTCCTGATATACTTCCTTTTAGCGACACAAAAACTTCCACGCAGTCTTTGTGTGTCTTTGCAGGTGGTTTTCTTTCCTGCCGCTGCTGAGAGGAGTTGTCAGGTGTTCACTGTAGTATGTGACAACTGCCAGGTGAAAGATATTACCATCGAAGGTGAATATTTTCCATGATTAATTGAGTTTTGCTGCCTTATGAATGAGTCTTCAAAAGTCCCTCTATTGTAAGGTCAGTAGAGCGTCTTTGGATGCTGACCCCCACACACACATCTCTTTGTGTGTGTGTGTGTGTGTTTCCTAGGTGTGGGCCAGTTGATTGCTCTTGAGCTTGTGTCTGTATCTGGGGAAAAGGAGCCTGCTGTGACAGGAGAGGTGCATGACCTCACTGCGGACCACTTTGTCCGTTTCAGCCCATGTAACCCTCATTCTGTGCAACAGAAGAAACTTGTCATCAGAAACAATGTGTAAGCCTCTGTTTTACATACTGTACATCCCTGTCACAACAGCCAGTCTTTTTACAGTAGAAAATGACTACTATTAATTAACTATCACATTACATCTCTCTCTCTCTCTCTCTCTCTCTCTCTCTCTCTCTCTCTCTCTCTCTATCTATCTATCTGTGTCTCTCCGGGGATGAAGCCACTTGGAGTTACCTTTCCACTGGCAGATCATGAAGCCCAACCTGTACCCTCTGCTTCCAGGGGAAACCCCGAATCCCTCCCATATCCACTTCCACCTGGCCACAGATGATGCGTTCCACATCAGCCCCCAAACAGGCATTCTGGCCCCCTGCCAGGACCAAGAGTTCTTGTTCACTTTCTCTCCCAAGGAGGTAAAGAGGACAGAAAATAGATATCAGTGCTCTCATAGTACACTGTATGCCAGAAAGAAAACATTTCTCAGAAATCTGTGTCATTCAAAATCTTTGTGTTTTCTAAAGTTGAAGGATTACCACAGTGTCTGTCATTTGGTCTTGAGAGACGTCCCCCATCTGCCACCTGAGCCCTGTGACAATGGGTAAAGTTCATCATCATCATCACATACAAAGTGCTCTGACATCACATTTTAAGTTTACTAAACAGAAGCTCCTTTGGCAACAGACTCATCTATTGAAATGTTAGATTGTGTCTCTGTGCTGGGTGGGAAATCTAGCATCCTTCAGCCTGTGCGCACCGGCTCCAAGGTGAGCGATGTCATCGTCATGGACATAGAGGTCAAGGGGTCAACAGAGCCCTACCAGGTCCTGCTGGAGCCCTATGCTGTCGTAATCCCAGGAGAACTTTTTATTTGTACAACCACCCGGAGGCAGTTCAAGGTTATTTAAATTATTCATTGACAGCCATAGGTGACACACAAAAGATAGAGTTACAAAAGGTATTTTCTTGTGTGTGTCAGATGTGGAACCACAGCAAAACCTGTGTCTTTTTTCAATGGGAGAGGATGAGCAGCCGCTGCCACATAATAGAAGTAGAGCCCTCTACTGGTAAAATAGGTGTGTCACACAGTACAATCTAATATGACTATGAATTTTAAAATGAAGGAGGAATTTATAGTTGCTTTATTGTTTTATTAATTGATTAATTTGTCGGTGATGTGTTTGGGTCCAGAGGAGAATGAGTGCTTTGATTTTGACCTGATTGTAACTGGAGGGAAACCAGAAAAGGTCGTGACCAGTCTGGTTTGCCACATAGAGCATCGGCATGAGCCTGTCATCTTGGCTGTGGAAGTTTCCTTCAAGGTAAGAATTAAGCAGAACACTATCACAACATTATTAAAGTGTCACGTCTAAAATCCACATGAATACTGTCATGTTTGTTGAGTATAGTTTGTTGGTGAGCTGTGACATCTTTATACTCATCATTTGGTGTTGGTTAGGGTCCTATAGTGACCCTCAGTGTGCCCAGCATGGACTTTGGGCTCATTAGACTTGGGGAGCAGACCCAGACCACACTGCTCCTCACCAACATCACCCAGCTGGAGGCTTCTTGGACGCTGGAGGAGAGACATAACAGACAGAAAGACCACCAAGACACACAGGTACAGTAAAATAATATGTCAACATGCCTGTGATAAGATAACGTGAAATTTATGGTTCATTATTAATATCTACATTAACTTCTATTATTTTGTCTGTGTTTGCCTTTAGATATCAGTGGAACCATGCATAGGTGTGCTGCCCCCTTTGGCCTCCTGCAGCGTGGATGTCGTCTTTAAACCACATTTCTGCCAACAGTTTGAAACAGAGCTGGAACTGACGGTGCAGAATGGAACAGGATGGTGAGGCTGCATATAACTTTATTGTTCTTCTAAATACTTGCCTCTACTCGTCTTTACTACACTGCGCTGTTCATAACAAGTAGCACTACCTGTGTGTTCTTTTCAGTCACCTGTCGGTGCGAGCAGATGTGCAGTCTCCTCAGGTGTGTCTACTAAACTGTGAGCTAGTCCTCTCTGAACTTTACATCGGTGTTCCTGCCAAAGGAGCGGTCACTCTTTTCAACCAGACCCTGCTGCCTTCATACTTCACCTGGATGGTACGCGGAACTACTTTTAATATCCATCACCACTTGATTTACTTTATGAACATAAATAATGTAGGAAAAACAACTCTGACCTGTAATACTGTCTGTGATTGTGTAAGGTTGTTTGTTTAGGTGTTATCAATCTTTTTTTTTCATAATTTCCCCATAAATAAGATGGACTGATATTGGGATCTCTTTCAACTTAATTATTACTTGGTGATGTCACATTGACATTTTCCACTTCAGGCTCAGCTCCACGGTCCACAGGCTTCACTGTGTACAGCCAGTTTCAATCCCTCATCTGGTACTCTGGCACCTAACGCCAGCATGGAGATCGCTGTTAACTTTACCTCTCACACAGATGTGAGTACCAACCTACGTACTTGAAGTTCTTATAATTCGTCACCAAAGATGAATAGGTTTGAATGAAATGGTGTTTTTCTTAATCTACTGTCACAAAATCTTATTTCCTTTGCTTCACTTTTCCTCCAGCTGGAGCTGACGGAGGTGGCCGCTCTCTGTGAGGTCCAGGGGATGAACTCTCCTCTCATTCTTGGCATTGTGGCTTCCAAACCCAAGAAACTTAGTGTGTCCTTTTCTCTGCCAAGTGTCTGGTAGGAACTTTTGGCAAAAACTTTGCATTAAAACACATTGCTACTCCATCTGCTCCTTAAGTGGTCAGTAAGTCAATCGGCGTTCAAAATTGAATTGCTGTTCTTTCCCTGTAGTTCTCCCGCAGATGATCACAGTCCCTCAGTTCTTGAGCTCGACTTTGGAGATGATGTAATTTTGAAGAGGGCTGTTACCAAGCAGTTATTGGTAACTAATCAAACCGCTATCCCTGCCCCTTTCACCATAGAAGCTGAGTATTTCAGCTGCCTTGTCTCAAAGCCAAATAACAAATCAGACAAAAGGTAAAGCGGCTAGCTTACTTACCTGAATAATGGATCAAAGAATGATTTCACTGTGCTGTAGATGTGACACAGGCTACATTTTAAACGCAGGTGTCCATACATCAAGAAGCCGCTTCACTCCGTTCAAGCTAAGAAAGTAGAAGAAAAAGTGCACGAGGGTATGCTGTAACTTTTTTTATTTGTGCACACACTTTTAATATGAAGCATGTATGAGTGCAGGTGCTAGAGGTTCTGAGTCTGTTTTGTCTATCTATTGGCAGAGTTTGTGAGCAGCCTGCTGGCTCATGGAAAGGGTGCAGCATTCTTTGTCCAGCCAAACACAGGGATGCTGGGACCATTCGAGACCCAGACTGTAGACGTGACTGCCTACACTGACATGTGGGGGGAATACAGAGATCACCTCATATTCAGAGTATGAGTATTTTGTACTTTAGAAATGACTATTACATGTATCCTCTTGATTTTCTCATGGACAGATGAAGTTGAATCTTTGGCTCTTTGTTTTTCTCCCACAGGTTGGTGACCTTGAGCCCACGCTCATTCCCATGCAGATGACAGTGAAATGCTGTCCACTGTACTTCCAGATGACAGGCCCACATCCAGATGATCAGAACCAGGGACCAATCATACAGTCTGTTTCATTTTCTATGTCTCCATCATTAAATTGAATATCTGATTACAGTATGGTTTTAAAAAGACGTTGTACACATTCGAGCAGTGACAGAGATCTCTTGGTTTGAAATTCCTGTTCACATCATTAGGTTTGGTACTCACGTATCTGGAGGTGACACAGTGTCTCGTTCTCTTCGCATCAACAATCCCACCATGTTTGGTAAGTATGATCATAAATGACTTGATCTTGAAGAGAAGTATACTGACGAGAACAAGATTTATTTAAATGCTGGTGATTTAGTTGATTTTATGCCTGATTTATTAGAAAAGGTTTTGGAGGAAAGAAGCAAATTTCAGTTTGAAGGTCCTTTTAGTAATCTAAGAAAAAGTGTCTGATTAAAAATGTGCAAATGCTCCAGAGAAGGATTTATAAGGTATGTTGTGCCCATAGTTGTGAAACTTATGAATGAAATGTGTTTTTTTTATAATTTTGTGATAGATTTGGTTGCATATTTATTGCCTATTTTGTTGTTTTGAGGACATTACTAATGAGCTGTCATTTATATTAATTAATACTTTGTATTATTGTTGGGTTTTTTGTTTTTTTTTAGTGGTTAGACAGTTCCTGAGCTGCACTGTGTTCCCTCACAATATGTGTTAGCCTGCTGTCTGCTGTGACATCTATAACTTGTGTCTATTTTGTTATTTTTTGTCAATGTGTACGTGAGGCCAAACTAGTTGAGTTATTAAAGTTACCTAATTTAAATCTTTGTTTCCCACCAGATATTCGTATGGACTGGGAGACCTATAACATAGATCAGAATGATCGTAAATTGGTGGATGTTTTGGTGGCGTATGGGGATGCCTTCCCTGTCAAGGATGCTGATGGCAATGAGGTGATGAGTGGCCCAATGAGGCTTTCTGACAGAAGCATTCAAACAGCCTGGGAACCAACTCACTCCCCAGACTCTGAGGGAACGGGTGGCTCTTTCCAAAGCGTGACTGTGAGTACATTAACGCCACAACACAGATACACAAGCAAAAAGTTTATTGCCGTACAATAATTTCTCTGGGAAAAGCTTATGGCTATAATGTCAGTAAGTGGACCTTAATAAAATGCAGATGTTATTATTCTATTGGCTTAAAACCACTTTATGTCAATTTCAGGGCGAGGAAGGGGAGGAATATTTAACTGAGGATGACTGTGAGGAAGAGGAAGCCTGTCTTTATCCTTGTCACACAAAGAAAAAACTGTTCTCAGTCCACATTCGACCTCATGTGGGGAGCCTGTCCGATTACCCCTACTGCATCACACCGCAGCAAATAGTATGTCAATAAGATTTTAGTCACATGTGTATTTTACCACTAAGGAACATCTGAACAATTATCTGTTTTCTTCCTGCTAAATGTGTCTCAAGGTGATTCCAGCGAAAAGCAGCGGCACCATCCATGTATCTTTCACCCCCTTGACTCTTTCCGGGTCAGCTCGTGACTCCAGATGTGTGGGCTTGGCTCTTGGCTTTATGAGTCTAGACTCAGAGGTAACATGCTAAATACCTTAAATAGTGTGTTTTACTGTCAAAACCGAGTGAAGACAATAAGTAATGTTGTTGTTTTGTGTTACAGATAGCTGCCTGTGTTCCAGGTAAAGTTGGAAGGGTTCAGGGTTTGGATTTGGAGCCTGTCAGAATAGATCTACTAGCAGTCGTTAAGCCTGCAGTGTAAGCAATTGCAATCATACTATTTATGTTCCTAAAATCCCTGATACATCCAACTCAATATATGTTTCCTAAATTAAAATCAGCTGAGGTCAGGCAAACGCAGCTCAGTGGCGGTCTGATTAAGTTGCATATCTTCTTCTTGGCTCCCTGTGGCTGCAGGCTGTTAGTGCAGATGGAGGAGGACGAGGGGGTGCTGGAGTTTCATGCCACGGCAGGTGATTTACTGAGGGGAGAATCGGAGGAGGTCAGTACGGGAAATGTACACCACTAATCAAAAGTGCCCTGACACACTGAAGTGCATGGATGAGGTATTGATCCCGAGGGTGTACAGAATTTCGGTTGTTTTATTTCGCAGCTGCGGGAATTTGACATCATACAGGCATTTCAACTGAAAAACACCTCTGAGATGCCCCTGCACTTCAGGCTGGGGACTCAGCTACCATTTTTAGTGCTCAAGCCGGAGCCTCGAGCCCAGAGAAGCCCTTCCAGCAACCCGCCAACTGGTGACAGTCAGCCTCTGGTGCTGCAACCCCAACATAGCATGCAGGTGTGATTAAGAGGGCTGATTTTGATCTAATTATTTTGTTAATCTTCATATCAACTTTATTGACTGTAACTCTTCCTTCCTATCCTTTAAATGCCAGGTGAAAGTGGCCTTCCACTGCTCCCTGCCCCTTCTGGACCATGCAGACCTGCAGGCAGATGAGGACGTTCCTCCTGGGGTGACATTGGTCCACAGTGGAAGTGGTCAGAAGAAGTTGAGGTTCCAGCAAAACCTCCTGATTCACTACAGCAATAATAGCCTGCAGGTCAGCGACTATAGAAATTAATGTATGAAAGCAGAAAACTAAATAACCATGTGTAATAATCTGTAGGTAACTGAAAAACATTATACTTTAGAAAGTAGATTTCAATCTTGTGTCTTCTGTTCAGGCAGTGCCGCTCCGTGCCCATCTGAGTCTTGCAACACTCAGTCTGTCCACTGACAGCATCGACTTTGGGTTCTGCTACATGGGACAGACTCAGACCATAGACGTGAACCTCCACAGTCACGGAGCCCACACTTACTGGAAATCAGTTATAGGTAACCACTGAACCAGCTTTTGTTTTTTCCTCACTTTTAGAATTTGTTTAGGTCTTAAGTTGAAGCGTACATGGCTTTAGTAGCTGGAGTTATCTAATTTAGTTACACATACAGGACTTTAGGTTATATGTAGTTGGCATCTCTCAATATTTAATGTATTAATTAATCATTTGCTTTATTATAGCCAGCTTGAAGTTTTTTTCCTAAACTATAATGTCAAAGGATTCTCTTTATATAGTAATAATTATATTGGCAGGAAATAATGTCAGTGATTTCACTCCTCGGTGTCAATTAATATTAATATTACTTCACACACTCCTGTAACATTGACCTATGTACCTGTGTGTTTCACTATATGTGTATATCTGTATATAGAGTCAGATGAAGGGGACTCCCATGTCTTCAAAGTGACACCAGACTTTGGATTTCTCAGGTCCAAGGAGCTCCATGCTGCCAGCTGCAGTCAGCATCTACAGATCAGCTTTACTGCCAGGTAACAAACCACAGTCTGATATTAAAATGTCTATATTGTGAAGGTAGAAATAAAACATACATTGATTTCATATTTCTAAATTATATGTGTGTATTATGTATTTTAGTGAGGACAGAGAATTTAAGGCCACAGTGGTAATCCGGTCTCCTCTGGTGAAGACTCCCCTCACTCTGCAGCTCCAGGGGACAGGATCCTTCGATGAAGTGTACAGGCCATCTACTATATAACCTGCTTTTATTCTTCTTAAATGGACTTATTATAGTCATTTTGTGAGATTCCAAACTTTGACTTTGTTGGGATAAATGTAAATACATATACAGAACAACTTGCCAAGTTTCATTTATTTCATTTTATTACATATAAAAGTACTGCAGTGCTTTTAATGACCAGTAAATCAGGGGATCTTTAGTGGTTCTCTATCAATCAATACTTGTAAAGATGTTGTAGCGGTAACTTAGAGCATGTAACAGCAGCAGCTTCCATCACAGTCCCAATACACATGGACATCATGTGATAACAGAGGAAACCACAAAGGATGGATGGATACTAGGAAAGCCTGTTTTATCAGGATGTATTTTGCTAGCGGGGCTTTTATCAGACTTGTATTTTCTAACAAACAGCAGTTAACAAATACCTTCTGCTTTCTGTTTGTGCTTATTCAGTCATTACCACCTGAGGCAGTTGAGAGGATGACCCAGAGCATTGGCTTTATAGTAAAGTTTGAACTGCAAAAAAACAAACAGACTTCCCCCAGTGTTTTTAGGTTTTCCTGTGGAGCTCACCTGAATGCCAAAGTCCTTATTATTGTGAAAAAAAAGTCAATATCACATACAGCTCATGGATTTTTCTTGAAGACCCTTTTAGCAAAGCATAAAGTTAAAATGATAGCCACAATGATAAACACAAGTAGGCAAACATGTCCTTCCATAAACACACACACATCTCACAAGGTTGTTCAAGCACTGCAGGAAACACAAACGCTGGTTCAATACTGGAAACTCACAGGACTGTGTTGACCCTCAGGGAAAAACACAACCCTCAACTGCAGACCTGTGACTGACCAGCACACTCACAGTTTCCTATGGCTGAATGTGTCTGCTAGAGTTCACTACACTGTCACCATACAGTACTTGAATTCACCTTAATTCATGGAAAGACCAAATATAAACTCCTTCAGGGATTTATAGTAGTAGTTTCATTATAAATATAAAGATTTATAAAGCAGTGTGCTCCAAAAGTGTTAGCTTAAAGTCATGATGACAAAAAGGTGTGAAACAGAACAAAACATTGATATTGTGATGAATGAACATCTTCTATACTGTGCATCATGGAGGTGGAGAATTAACTCTGTGCTCTTGAACTATATACACAATGTAAAAAAGCTGTTTAAAGTTCATAAAACTGACAGTGAAGGCATCCTACTTTTCCTAAATCACTCTGACATACTCTGAGAGGTGATGTTGCAAAAAAACTGTCTCACACACACACACACACACACACACACGCTCAGACAGTGTTATTGTTCATAACAGCTGCCTGTGGTGCTCATCTACAGCGCAGTTCAGCAGTACAGACACCTACAAGCACTGCAAATCCACAGAGAGATGCAAATGTCCAATTGATATTCATTACACTCAAACAGTTTTACACACAGCAAGGGCACGTTTGATCACAATAGAACAGAGCTGTGTGAAACTAATGTGAGAATCACAATGGGGCCAAGGTCACTAGCACACTTGTTATACCTGCAGTCTTGTATATTATGCTTAAAAGAGTAAGACAAGACAGCCTGGTGGCCATTATAAATAATATTTTAAACACAGGTAGCCTATTTTTTAATTTACAGTATATTGCAAAGATAAAGCAGTCTGACAAGAAATCAGAGCTGCACAACTATATATTCAGTCATTCCCTTAGTCACAGTACATATGCAATTTACTGCTGCTTTGCATGGCCTTGTCCTTGATATATCTGAGCAGACGTTGTCAGTGTCTATTAGTCTGGAGCTGACGTCAAAACGCTTGCTGATTAAATACAACAAGTCCTACAGTTGCACCAAAATATTGCAGATATTTACAGGTTTCTATACATATTCAGAATATTCTCGTCATACTGAACCTTTTTAGTGCTGAAGTTATATTGGTAAATCTTTATTACAGATAGACCCTCAGTGACCTCAGTACTTCCAGTAACTGTTATTCTTGAATAACAAACTTTAAGTAAAAAACAAGCAACTCATGAATTTAAGATTAAATTTCATCTGCTAACCTATTTTTTTTTTTTTTTACTATAATGTGACACTGACATATCTGGGATATGAGAACAATATAACAATAATAATAATAATAATAACAATCATATTGAAGTGTAGTCGATTACCTTTAGTATAACTGTACAAAAAACAAAGTAAGTTTTATTGTTAAATATTGTATATTTGTAGTAGTTACTGAATGATTTGCTCCACTTTGTCTTTCACCTCTTTGTTGTCTATCTGGTAGACTTTTTTTATTTTATTTTATTTTTTTTTAGCTTCTTCCAGAACTGCAGTCAGTCCTCATGTGAGGGACTGTCATCACCTAGTGGTGAAACTACTTACTGCACACTTGTCCATATAGATCCACAAATGTGTATTTATCACGTTATCTCAAGTAGATTAAATCGATCGCAACTGGACTTGGTTATTTGGTTTGTTATAGTCCGGACTAGTCCCAGCCTAGTCGAGCGAGCATGAACTGATGAAGCCTCTTGGATGAGAGGTGAAACGTCTTCAAGACAAATAACCAAGTCCAGTTGCGATCGATTTAATCTACTTGAGATAACTATGACCTGGATGAATGAGAATATTCACAGACTTATTTATCACGTTACATTTACTGAGCACAGACAAAGCTACCCAGGCCTGTGTAGTCATGTGGGAAGTCATGTGATCAAAATCACTTGATTTTTCAATTGTCTAATCATCCTACACCCACTGGAGCTTAGGTATCCCACATTAGGTAGTGTCCCCAAGTGTCACATATTAAAAGGGAAAAAAAAAAACCCACGTACAAATGGTTTGATCAAGAATGCAGAACCATCAGAAAAGACCTGAGAAAAATGTCAAATGAAAAACATCAGCAAACAAACATCCCAGCCTTTACGCATTAGATACAATGAACTTTCAAATATAAACATACAATCAAGGGGGGAAAAGCAAAATTATACCCACATGAAACTTGAAGATGTTGAGAATGCCATTAATCAAAATCAATACTGGGATATGTGGGATAACAACTTCAACACAAAGTAACCACAAGCATTAACCCATCCAAAACGGTGACATCTGGAGAGCATACTCTGACAATCTGTAACAAGACATACTAATTAATCAAATTAATTCAGATTAATATATTATAAAAACAAAAAAAAGAGAACCAAAACTGCCTCGATTTCCCAACTACTTATAAAGAATTGATCAATCAACTCAGACAAAATCTTTCCAGCCAAGAAAATCTTGGCTGCACATCAGAGATGCAGGACGCAGCGTTGACGTTATTCAACGCTGTATTACAGTCACAATACTTTCCTGACATCTGGTCTCATTTCCTCCATTCATAGGAGTGGGAACAAATCAGTCCCCGCTGACTACCGTTGCATCTGTGTCAGCAGTCGTCCAGGTAAATTATTCTGTTAGTATTCTAAATAAAACAGTACCAGATTGTTGTATTGATTTAAAGAAAGCTTTTGACTCTATTTTTGGATTGAAAGGGCTCTATTACATTGACTTCTACATTGTGGCATAGAGAGGCAGAATAGAATAGAATAGAATAGAATAGAATAGAATAGAATAGAATAGAATAGAATAGTGTCTCAGGTGTTGCATCTGTGTATTTGCCCCAGGTGTCCACGGGGAGGCGGTGCGCTACAGTTTGGCGCCGCCGCGTGGCGGCACCTCGGAGCGCGTCACCACTTCCTGGAGCTCACGTTGCTGACATCAGAGGCGCAGCTCAGGGGAAAACTCAGCTCCTCACTGTTAGTGCGTGTGGAGACAAGCTAAGAGCAGGGTAGAAAAAAACAACAACAACTTTACTCTTATAACATTAAGCCGATGCAGTTTATTCCTGTCCGTGAACGCCTCTGTCAGATCTGGATTATGCACCTGGAGGGAGAGGAAGATCTTTCTGCGTGAATCGAGCCTGTATTTGTAATTTTTTTTTTTTTGCTCTTCAGCGTTGAGCGTAGTTTCCGGATATCAAGCCCACTGTTTTGGGACGATCTGCTCCGCATTCAGTTTGGGAGTCAGTTAAATCTTCACAAATCTTGCAGCCAACAACTAGAACATGGAGGCACACAGATAACAAGGTAAGAGTCCGACCTGGCTTATTCCTCCATTTGTTTGGTGCCAGAGTTACTGTTATTTCCGTTGTAGCAAATAACAATGTCAGGACGTTAAAGTAGGCTTGCAGCCTTGTTACTTTGGCCATGTTGAAATTGCCTTTCTAATAAAAACGTGTGCATGTGCAGTGTGTTTACTGACAGACAGGCCTTCATGCATGTCTAAACTGTGTAAACTTAAATTATTATAGTTTTATCCAGAGAATTTTAAATTTGGACCAATAAAGGCCTCATTTGATTTGTAGATATATTCATGTTTTATTGCTAAAATAAAGCTTTTGTATTGGATCATTGGGCGTTATTTCAGAAGGAAATATCTTTTGTTTTTGCACATCAACAAAGCATATTTGCACGTCTGGATCTGTGACTTTTTGGAAAGTTACTGTCATCCTGTGTCTGTGGAATCAGTCACAGTCTGTTTCCTTTTTTTTTTCTCTCTGTGACTCAGACTGGTGTTTTCACTGGAAGAAGGAATTCCCTCCAAGTGTCACATGTTTTTTCTTTTCTTTTTTTTTTGCCCCAAAATTGGTGAATCTGGTCCCCCGCCTGTCTCTATCCCATGCCCTTTCTAAAGACGTGTAGGTCCATTTTAGCACAGAAGAAAAGTGAAGGATGCTGATGAGCTCAACTTATATATTCCTGAGATGTCAGACCACTGCTACGATCCGCCAAATTAGATTTTAATGAGGCCATTGTGTTCTGTTCATCAAATCAAATCAATAAGAACTGCACTCGCAGGATGGACGCCCGAGTAGCAAACTGATGGATGGGTTTTATCAGCACATTGGCGAGCCCTGCGGGGCCTCAGAATAGCTTTAAAGTGAGAGTCAAACTGTCAAACAGAAACCACCCACAGATACGCTCGGTGTGCCCCAAGCAAAACAATCCATTTGGCTGATAACAGGACTGGATCACAGTAAACACCAGCCAGAGACAGAAGCGATGGCTTAGTAATTGCGCCTTAATGGGACTAATGAGGAAAGAGGTCTGGAACTGGAGTTTATCGCTCCTGTCACAGGCTCAACTTTCTGTTTTATAGGTCAAGTCGGTGCAAGGTCGATATTGTTTGGGAGTCTGCTAAAGGAGAGTTTCAAGGCCCTGAAAAAAAAAAAGTCGTGATTGATCATACACATTTTATAATTCTCCTCTACATCCTGCTATTCAGTGTTGGCTTCTTTGTCGGTTAATAGTGACTAAATCAGAGGGAGCATGACCTCTTCTCCCTCATGCTCTCCGTCCGCGAGGAGTGTGAAGTCATGCTATCTAGTATGCTGAATTCACAGAAGCCTCACTACTTGCCAGACGCCCACTGACCAGTGGGCTGCATAGCCAAAGGTTACAGTGACTCACATAGGCAAACTAATAATCTTCCTCCCAAAATGTTTTAGGTTACTACACCTACACAGAATCATCACGGACTGTAATTTACTCTGTAGAGATGATGTTCATTGGATGGCAGTTTGTATGTTTTCCATACTTGGTTCTGTTGCTTTCTACCACTAAGCAACACTGTTTGACTCTTGCCTGTCAGGAATTGGTCAAAAAAGCAAAGAAGCATCATGCTTCTCGGGATCAGGAACAGGCAGATATGTGGAGACTGAGAGAACAATGGGCCAAAAAAAAGGCAAAGAGAGCGTCGAGGAAAATCTTTGGCAAAGATTCACCTCTCAGCTCGACAGACTCAAAAGAAAACACCGGAGAAGATCCAGGACACGTTTGAACGTCCTAAACGAAAAAAACCCCAGATTTTAATGCGGATCGAGCAGATTTGATATTTGGATCCATCTGATGAGGATCAATCTGTGATTTGACCTGGCGATCAAAGTCTTTCGAAACGCTTCCCACACAGTGTGACCTCCTGTGCGAGGGCGAATGATTACTGTGCAAACACAGGTGTGTGTGAAGCTGGTTGTGGCACGCCCGAGATGACGTAAAGCGGTGCCTGCTGGCAGTGCTGCTTCTGTATTGTACAGAATTAAGGGTCAGGTTACATTTGTAAAATTTCATTATTTTTTTTCTTCTTATTTTTAGGAAATTTGCAAAAACTTGTTATTGCTGTGTCATTATGGAGGTTTGTTTTTTTTGTGAAAATACGTCCTTGATCAATTTTAAATCAAGCCAACAAGCTGTGGAAAAGCGAAAGGGTCTGAATGCTTTACTCTGTTATCTATTAGAGTTCAGTAAGGTCCAGCTCCCCTCCTCTCCACAAACCAAGAGGAAGTTGTCTTGATTGAGCTTTGTCTGCGCGGCTTGTCTGACCGTAAGGACAATGCCATCAGCCGCAACAGAGCCCGAGACTGCAAGGACAGCCGGAAACACACTTCCAGACTGGACTTATACAATAACACTTGAGGACAAGTTTGTGTACAAAGTTACCAGAACTGGTCAGCCATCCTTGCTTCTGATGCCTATGTATTCAAATAGAAATATATAATAATAAATAGCCAGTGTGTGGTTTGTTGCAGAGAGGGGTTGGACTGCAATTAAATCATGAAATTGCTTTTGGATTTTTTTATTGTCACACTCACCCAGCCTCTTGAGTATTAAAAGCCCAGAACCGAGACACTCTTCGTGGTTAAAACGGCTCGGTGGTAAAATAGAAATACTTCTTCCTAAAAAAAAAAACCCACAGCTGTTTGACATTCTGTCTCATGATATGGGTTTAGGTCTACGAGCTGTCCCTGCATGGATGCATTTGGGTGGAGAAACACAATGCTTGTAATGGCATGTCATCGCATAATTGAAAAGACAGCTCGCTTTTACAGATTGCGCTTTGATTCCTCTCCGGGGGTGAGAGTATGATTCTTGTGATCCGGGGGGAAGCGTATGTATTGTGGACGCCAGGACAGTCTGTCCTTCATTTGGCTATTTTTAGCTAGCGTTGTGTGGTTGATCATAATGGTAGCCACGTCTACGTATCGCTGAGCTAATAGAGCCATTACTTTTACTGAGGAGGATCGTCTTACACCGATTGGTATCAGAGGATTAAGTTAACATTGTATGTTCAGCTCCACTATTCATACTATTTAGTCCTGATTGTACCAACTACTTTCTCCTGTTGTGTTCTTGGAATTTTATTAGTTATAAACTGTGCCAAGTGCTAATAATATATATATATATATATATATATATATATATACTAATAATTAGGAGTGTAAGAAAATTTTGATACGCTTGAGTATTGCGATATTATGTTTGGTTAGTGTATCGATTCTGAGGAGCACTATCGCTTGTTAATTAACCCTCAGAGAGCCGCTGGGGTGTGCCCTCTGTTGACACTACAGTCTCTGAGAGGCTGTAGCTCAGTTTTAAAGCTACAGTGAATGATGCTGATGCTGAAACTTGATGATCCATTGGAATAAACCATTTTGGAGAGAGGAAAAAAACTGGCATGGTTAATTTTCAAATGTTGAAATTGCCTTTCTAATAAAACGTGCAGCACGTGCAGTATGTTTACTGAAGGACAGGCCTTGTTGCAAACCTAAACATGCATAAACATGGACATCAATTATTATAATTTTCGGAGAGAGAAAAACTACAACTTCCACGGTCATTTTCAAAGAGGTCCCTTTGACCTTTCGCCTCAAGATATCCTTTTTTTCGGGCCATCAAACATTTATTTTTATGTTGTTTACTTCTGCTTTTTACTTTTTCAAAAATAAAATTATAATAAACAAAAACATTAGGAAAAATGAGTGATTAGTGTATAAAAATGACAGACTAATCAATAGTGAAGCTGCGAAATTTTGCACTCAAGTGTCCTTTTCATTGGGCGATTGCAGAAAACGATGGCTTCAAATCAAAAGGGAAATCCTTTTATTTGCAAAGCACAGATTTGGTGCCAGATGACAGGAAGAATCCTCTTGTTGTGTTGTAGGAAGGTGTTGTTAAACCTCGTGTTCCATCCAAGAGATCCTCAGCACTAACTTCTGTGAGACAAAGCAAAGGGGGAGAGCCAAGGTTATGATGGATGAGTGTCGAGGCCCCACATGGAGTGATGTCGGCCTGCCCACACACTCTTACCACCACCCAGAAGTCCTTGAGCGTGTCCCTGCGTAGCAGCAGGCCCAGTATGCAGAAGGGCATACGGTATTGTCTTACTTCCCAGAATCAGCCAGCAACAACACTTGTGAGTCATTCAGGGTGGTCACAGCACAGTCTTGGCAGGCGTTTGGCGGACGGGACACCCCCGCCGCTGACCTTTTATGAAAGCGTAAGTCACCTAAGTATCCGCGTCTCACTAATCACCCTTTACTTTCTGCCCATGTTGCAATTCAGACAGTCTACCGGGTATTGTGACCAGCTCACAATTTTTACTTTAGGATGTAACCTACCAGAGTTTACATTGCTGTCAGATTTAGAAGCAGCATGTTGACCTTATTGTGGGATGTCAGCAGCACACTAACCTGTTTCTTTGTTGTTGTTTTTTTTTTTTTTTTATGTATGGTTTCCCTCTCCTTGAAAAAAATCCAGAATGGATACGCAAATATTGCAAATTTCACAAACACACTGGACACAAGATGTCTCCTTTAAAAAAATTTTTTTTTAAATTTGGTGAGCACGGAGAAACTTTCCAATTTAAGCAGATGAATGTGTCAAACTCTGCACATACACCATTCTGCATCTTTCAGTGAAGCTCAAACATCCAACTGAAAGAGCAAGAAGCAAAACACATGTTTGAGTGGAGAGGGACTTTAAGGTGCCACTATAATAAAACCTCCAAACACAGTATGACGGTCCTTTTTAAACTTGCTGCCAGTCGTACAGTTTAGATCACCATGACACTGATGACATGTCTATGAATGTGCAGGTTTTCCATAGGAGAAACTGTATAAATCAAGTCAATTGCACAACGGGCTTAAATGAGAATCAGCATTCTACAGTGATTTTCATGTCTTCCATCATCATAGTGCTTCGACCCCACTGCATCATGTCCTCATTGATCACACTTTAACAGCTGTCTCGTACTCCACACCTACTCAACTCTAGTTCTCTTTATGGATTATCTATTTTGGCATTCGATGGCTGTTGCAGACAAGCCGCGATGCAAAATGGAAAAAAAAAACGGTGGGCTTCGCAAGCTTGTCGCTTGACGTTTAGAAGTTGACCTCCGAAATGGCGCCTTCGTTGGGACTCCAAAAAGAGTGATGTCAGAGATGAGGTCATACTGTTCAGGCCACCAGGCAGCTGGAGAGCAGACCCTCCACTTCTCTAGTCTTAAAAGAGTGGGAGTTTCCCTCGGAGACCTACAGCCAACATTGCACTGTTTACTTGTTTAAGAGGGTGAGTGATGTAACAGAGTTGAAACAAGTTAGTGTATGTGTGCATATGCATGCTTGTCTGTCTTGGCTGTGATTTCTGTTCAGTTATTATTGCCAATAAAAATAAAACTGCAGTACCTGATTTGAGGAGTGTAGCTCTGCTTTGTCTGGCCCAGACTATTCTCCACAAACCTCATCTGAAATCCCATCCTCGGCCGTCCTCTCTCTCTTTTTAATTAACTTCCTCTGTCATTTCTGCACAGTCCTCATACTGTAACAAAGAAGAGGCCTCTGCCAGTGAAACATTGGCTCAACCGCTCGACTGATGTCATCCATATCTGACAGTAAAGTGCGTCACAGCGTTGAAGCACTTTTGGATGTTGCCTTGCGATTCAACTCAAAAGATGATTGTTGTGGAGAGACGGCCTTTTTTTTTTTTTTTTTTCCTTGCAGAGCAACAAGAGTGAGCGGCGATTAGCGTTTGATCTTCAATAAGAGGGGCTGTCACGTTGCCCGCCTGCCAAGAAGTGTGTGGAGAATTGGGCTGGCGATCAGTGGGCACCACTAGCCTGGCATCACGCTGGGCAGAGGGGCGAAACAGATGGGCCATCTGGTGACTTGCTGGCAGAGGACACGGGGGCTGTTCTGTTCCCGTGTGTGTGTGTGTGTGCGCGTTTGTGTGTGTGTGTAGCATCGACAGACTGGGCGACGTGGTATTGGGAGACCACCTGTCTTGTGGCTGTTCTTCATCTCTTTCATGTGTGGTCAGCAACACCGTACTAGCACAGCTTGATACAGAGCTTTGCTGTGACATACCGCGTCCCCTTCCCCTCTGCACTTCACTTTATTAAATTGCCCACACACACTGTGACATATTTAGGATATCCTGTTCTCCGAATGTGGTCACCCTTGAAACATTTGTGGTCAAACTGCATACTTGTGCTGTGACGTTTTTTATCATTCCAGTGCTTCAAGCACCTTGTGATTTGTACACTGACTGTGTTCCCATGTTCAAACTCTATTGGCACCCTGTGACTCTCCAACCCTCGGGCTTTAAATTGCTCTCGTGGCCTTTTTTTTATTTTATTGCTTTTTATTAAAAGTTTTCGGGCTGACGCAAAGAGAAAGTCTTTGTGTCTTTGCAGACCGGGCTGTGTGAATGTTTGGGGTAAAAGGCACACACACTATACACAGTGGGGAAGGCTTTAAAAAAAAAAAAAAAACACAAGAACATGCACGCCGAAGAAAACAAAAAGTAAACGATGCTTAAAGAAAAAAAAAAAAGGCAAACCATCCAGGGAGTGTTGCCAGTAATCTCTCTGAAGGCTCTCTCTTTTTCCAGAGAGTTTGTGTTGGAATGTGTCAATGGTCCTACTCCCACAAACACCCGCATAAATCTGCCAGTAGAAGTTTATGTCGCCTCACTCCTTAATTAATACAATATACTGTATCCATTATCTTTTCTGTATTTGCGTGTTTTCTTACATTTTTCTACACGTTTACCCTACAGGCTTCACAAAGATGCATGCCACTCACTCCCATTGTAACTGAGCTGCCTTTTAGACTACACAATCGTGCATGCAGTGACATTTGTGCTGCAGGTCCAGAGGAATAGACATCCCACATTTAATTCAAAACACTCAGGGATATAACCTTACTTTTTCTGGTATGGATTGTATCGTGTGGTGGCTGTTATCAGCTAAAGTTAGCAAAATCTTAGATAGATATTGATTATTAAGACATTTACTATTGTCCCGTAATTATCACTTGAAGATACCTCGGCTTGCTTTTTATGTTTTAAATTTAACTGTACTTATCAACTTTTTTTTTTGGGTTTCTGAAACCTTCAGATTTCCTCTAGTATATCTATCTATATCATTTTGATATCACGATCTACAATCGCAGCTGCTTTGTATGTTCCTGTTCCCCTTTTCTACACCTGTATTCAAAGTAAATAAATGTCCCTCACAGTGTAGAATATCATGCATATGTTGGCCTATTGGAGGATGTGGCCATTATCTGTCAAAAAAAATCAACATTTCATTGACCTGCAGCATGAAATGTAACTTTAGTATGCATAAACAGAACATGGAGCAATTCTTCCACTGCCGCTGGCTTGTGGTTCCTCTGAATGGCAATAAAGAGAGATCTGGACATTCACACGAGTCACCAGCATCAATTGTGCCACTCGGCTGACGTGTTGTTATTTGTGTGCCAGGAGTTTAAAAAAAAAAAGGATATGTCAATCTCAAGAGACCATCCTGGTTAAATAAGATTAAATAAATAACAGAAGCTGTGATACCGATGCTGGGTGAGGGGAGGCGGGGGAGGGGGGGCTTTGTGTTTAAACTGCCACCTGTGTCCTGTTTTTCCATAGCTTTTGTGCAATCAGAGAAATATTATGTGTACCACATTGAAGGAAAATGGCTCTTGGATGTTGAAACTGGGTTGTTTTTCTTGCTCTCAGGTTGAAGTCTTCGCTTGCAGATAGAAGTTGAGCTCTGTGCTCGAGTTCAACAGGGCCACTTCCTGATGATGACAGTAAACATGGGTGAGTGGTATTTGAAAGCAGCTTGCTGTGCAGTATGAGTATACAAAAAAAAACAACACACATACGCACACACACACTCACAGGTGCTTTTACATGCTTGTTTTGGTTCTTTTTTGTTTTCTTATTTTTTTCTTTAACTTAAATTGCATACAGAGAGTTGATTTTTGCTATAGGAAGGTTCTCGGTGTACACAAAGATTTTACCACAGACACGATTATAGTGTTGCATGTTTATTTATATTCACACCTACCCAGCCTGTGAACATACATATGCACTCCTACACACACACACACACACACACACACACACACACAGTTTTTCCACACAATGGTATATTTGCATGTGCACAGAGCCTGGAGGTTTCAGCCTGTTGCTAACCGACCTTTATATACAAAGCTCAAAATATCAGATCAATATCTTTTCGTCTTGTTATTTCCATACAAACCAAACACAATGTATTCAGCATCATAACTAGTGATCAGAGTTCACTACTGGCAATTCTCCTTTTTCCTTTCCACTGTGATTCAAAAATGTATTGCCTTTTTTATTTTTTTTGGTCCACAGATGACGGTCTCCAAAATGGACCCGGACAGCACAGGAACTTACAAGGTAAGCTTAAACCCTATATATGAAAAATCAGCATCGATCTTTACTATTTTAACATACAATATGTAATGAGTCAGTACATTCATATTTTATGTTTGTACGTTGAGACTAGAAGGCTAAAGAAACCAGAAAATATTCACATTTGAGTTCAGATTGCTAATTTGAATGTGTAAATGACTCTTTCTTTAAGAGCTATTTACTTTCCTATTGCAGTGTGTTGATAATAGAATAGATACAGGCCGAGAGGAGGAATGCGGCAGCCTTCAGACACTGACTGGAAACGTTTGCAAACATTCCCCAATGAAAAGACTTTCAGCAGAGACCTTGTACAAACATGAATTGCACAATTATTGTCACACACCCACAATACCCTGCATTACATCAGAGCCTTTATTTTAGTGGAAGAATAACTCCTGGGTTTAAACATTATACCCATTATGTGTTTAATTAAACAGCAAGGTATGTAGGGACGAGAGCTTAGAGCGTGGCTCGTTTTATTATAGCTGGTGTGTGTGTGTTGTGTATGTGTGTGTGTGTGGTGTGTGTGTGTGTGTGTTGTGTGAGCTTGGCCCTGTGCTGCCGCTGCAGAGTGAGGACACGTTTGGCTCCAGCTGCTAATCCTGCCGGATGCCTTTGCCATGATGTGTCTCTCGGCACCAGGAAATCCCCTCAATGTCTTCATTCAGGCAGCCCGCCTCACACACACACACACACACACACACACACACACACACACATACACAGTCGCTGCCTTTGCCCTTGCACAAACTTTGTTAGCTCACATGTTGCAGCTCTCTCACAGCCAGTTGTGTCCTTTTTAGTAAGTTCTGTGTCTTCAGCACAAAACTTTTTTTTTTTTTTGTGACTGTTCTGGTCTCTCGAGCACAATCACAGTTTACAGTTACTGAACTGAAGTCGGACAGAGGTTCCTGCTTCATTTCACCCACTGCCACTTCCATAAGTTTCACAGCTTTTGCTTTTGAGAAAGAAGATCAGGCAGAGTGATGATGCAATGCTCAGAAATCGGCCTCCGTTGTGTAACGTTGCTCACTCCGTTCGGCGTCCTGGAATTCCCCCTTTTACCTACACAAGAGGAAGCACACGAAATAAACTGTGTAGGCATCCCATCATAAATCTACAGTCCACATACTAGAAGAAAATCAAATGAATCTACCCTGTTAAGTCACGTTAACACTTCCTAAAGTTTCTGTAGTAGGTCTGTGAGGCTGATCCTGGTAAGGGGCGTGTGATTGGTCCATGAGCTGGTTGCTTTCCACTGTGCTAGTGGTTAGCCTTGGCTGGCGGCAGCTGAGAACGAGGCTGGAGTGATGTAATACCTTCATTTATAGGTGGCCATGGCAGCCGGCTCTGTGAGCATTTCTCTGACTACCCCACCCGCCCCCCTGTGCTATTGTACACAGGTTACAGTACCGGCACACACACACACACACACACACACACACACACGTCGGCCTCTGTTGTTTGTTTTGTATCCTTGATTGCAAAGTGCACAGTGTAGTCAAGAGCTCTGAGTCTTTAGTGGCAGCAGAACTGAAACACAAGAATGAGGAAATCAAAATGGAAATGGTGTTTAGTAAAAAAAAAAAACCCCTGTGTGGTACAAAGTAAGCATCTTTAACCGGTTCGATTAAAAATCCAATAATTTCCTGATGTGTAATAAAGTGGTTAGCCCAGCTCTGTGTTTTAGGACAGAGACAGTGACACAATTCCTTCCTGTTCAGAGAGGACGGACCTGGTTAAGCAGTCATACGCTGCTGCTGCTGCTGCTGCTGCTGCTGCTGACAGCTTATATTATAACCAGTCGGGCCTCTTCTGTGACTCCTAAGAGTTTCACTTGTAATGTCACTGCTGTGCAATTATAAAGCAAAGTGTTCCTGTTGCAAGATATGCGAGTTGTTATACATACAGAGCTATGTGATTGCATTCTTCTCTCTTTTGTTCCACCTTTCTTTTCTCTTAAACAAGCAAAGGGAGCAAGACAGCTGAGGCATATTCCCAGCATGCCACCGCGTTCGAAAGGACACTTGAGTATCAATTTGTCAGTTTAATTACACTAACTTCAGTCAATCAAACCACACGTCATCTGATTTTTTTTTTTTCCTTCATTCATTCATATCAGACTGTACTCTCTCTGTTTTTACTATTTGCATTGTGGCCTGAGATTTTGTGAGTACGTCTTGTTCCGCCTTATTTAGCTGCTCTATAAGTGGAGGAATGTGTACCGGTCAGGGAAATTTTTGTCTAACAAGTCAGCCAACTCAGTGGTTAGCTGCTGATGTGGTTTGCCCCCAGATTACGTGAGGTAGGATCGTTGGCAGGGCAAGAGGTAACAGTTGGAGGCTGCTAAGAAAGATTTCCAGACAAAAATAAAGGTTAAGTCATCTACCTTTAATGGTATCTAACCATGCAGATAATTATGTTTATGGTGCTCACAGCGTTGGGAGATGAAATCACAACAATTTTGATAAACAATTCATTGTTGAAGTCATTTCTAATCAATAAAAATAATTGTTGTTAGTTACAGTTGCAGCCCTAATATCAACTCTACAAACCCATGTACTGTAACTGGGATTTATTGACCTTTAAATGTTGATCTTTAAATATTATTGACCTTTTAATATGTGTGACCTTTTTTAAATGATGAATATCTGTAATTGGTAATGCAAATAGGTACATCAGTAGTATGTATACGTGTGTGTGTGTGTGTGTGTGTGTGTGTGTGTGTGTTGCGACCCCGGGGGGGTGAACCAAACGGACCGGCCTGCTGTCAGTGAACAGCTGGTAAACAGAGCTGTACAGTTGGAAAATCAAATGCCATCTTGAGACCCTGAGTGCTCCCTGTGATACTGACACACACACACACACACACTCGAAACACAAATCCACTCCCTACTTGAATGACAGACCTGCAGACAGAAAGTTTTTAATTTAGAAAGAATGTGGTTTTTCCTGCAGGTGTTATTTGTGTTGCACAGCACACACACCTGGGATGGTTAACCCTGTGTGTGTGTGTGGTGCGAGTGTGTGTTTTTATAATAAATTCATCCAGAGAGGCAGGCATGAGCTGAGGTCAACAACCTTTTCTACCTTCTTTTAATCACCGCACTTACATTAATTAGTTCCGTTAAAGTCTCTTGATATGATAATGTCTGGCACATTTATTTGCATGATTGTCCCTTTTTACATGTGAAAGTGTGTGTTGGTGAGTGTGTGTGTAAGAAACGGAGAACCGGTTAAATGCTGAGTGGCGCTTTTGCTATTTCAGCTTTGCTTTTATAATGAATTTTGCTTGCTTACTCTTGTTTAGTCCTTCTCTATCAAAGTCAATAAGACTGCAGACACTTTTGAATCTAAATATCTTTAAAAAACTGCTCTGTTCATATAAAATGAAATATTGAAGTGCTTGATAAAGAAGCTTCAGGCTACCCATTTCTGACCACATTGCCCCTAGAAACAGCCGTACACACATACCCACACACACACACACACACGTTGCATTATTAAACACATTTCCTCTTTCACAGCTTTTGTATGCAGTACATAGTTTGGGGAAGATCAGCACTGCGAGGTTTATCTGTGTTAGAATTCCTTGCTTTAAATAAACAGTGATACACATCAGGTATGACTTATAGTGGTGTCATACAGAGTGATTTATTCTCGGTACTTCTCTGGTAAATCTCATATCATTGCGATGATGTTAGAGAGAAACATCTAGACCGTCATTTGTAGTTGTCTGTGAATACCGATTCATGACACTCAGTGTTCGGTCATACGGATAGATTATAACCACGTAACATGAGTTTGTATCAAACTATGAGCCATCAGATAGTTGGGATGTGGGATTTCTTTCTTATTGCACGTAACTGATTGTGTGTTTTTTTGTCAGTAGATGACGAGGAAGCGCTCAACTCCATCATGAAGGACCTGGCAGCTTTGGGTCGCTGCTATACACAGCAGAATAGCCACAAGCCCAAGAACAGGACCTTACTCTACAAACAGGTACAACACATGGCATCCAGTCGCACGGCTTCACTTCTGCTTCTTACCTCTAAAATCTTATCTTTAGTGGACCGATAAGTGCTCGATAAGTCGGGTGGAAAAAAAAAAAGTTGTGCTTCATTATTGACATTATTAAGAAGCTTAATATAAGTCGTATTGTACCAAATCTGATGTGACATTCGTGAGCATTGGCAATTTCAGACTCCTCTTAATAAAACAGTGGTGACACCTATTGGTGTTTTGTACTTAATTTGACTTGAAGTCGCATGCTGCATGTGACACATGGCCATTATTGGTCTGCTGTAACAATGGAAAACCTGATCCGACTTAGAAAACGTTGCTGTTGACGGCTTTCAAAATTAGAAATAGATGAAAATGATAATCTGACAGACTTTTAGCTCATCATTCTCCTTCATGGGTTTTTTGTACATTCAGTGCTTCTAGGATTTAATTCCCCTCAATCACCTCGTGCCTCTTCAGAAGTTGTTTCCTTGTGCGTTTGTTCCCTTTCGGTGGAATGATAATTGGCAAATCCTCTTAAAGCACCAATGTTTATGACGAGGCATAAACAAACAGAAGAGCAGAAAAAGAAGAGTTTCCGCTGTAGTCCTCTGCTTTTTTTAAACCAATAGCCTGCACTGATACAATGTCAGTGTTAGTTTATCACCATAACCTCACGCAGACTTGCAGGCTCCTGCAGATTCCTGCTCCCTTGGGTAATAGCTTTATAAATAGAAATCTTAGATTGTGTTGTGCCATCTTTGGAGTCAAGTTGAAGGATAGCGTTATCTTGCACTGCAGAGCTTGACTTGAAAATGCACGAGCCGCTGCAAAAAAAAAAATCGAGGCACCTTTTATTGTCAAATGCCAAAACATTTGTCATTATAACGCTGTATGAAACACTTCCTTGTGCTGCTAATTGTTTTTACATTTATTTAGCAGTCCAAATCCCACATAAAACCATGAATCATTTTAAACTTTCCACTTCCATAACTCCCCTCTGTTGTTATTTTTCCCCTCAACAGGATTTAAGAGTCAAGCTGGAGCATGAGAGAGAAAAACGGTACGTTGGAACCTTGTTTTCTACTCTATCCAAGCTTTAACTCTTTTTCTTGTTATGCTTTGCCATGCCTGGGATTTTGTGTCTCGGGGAAAAAATCACAGTTACTAGCCAGAGTGTAGCATAAAGGGAGAGAAAATTCCTTCTTTGACATTTAGCCGAGGCCTTGTGTTTCAGACTCGGGACAGGCTTTGTGAGGGGTGCGGGGAGAGGGAATGAGCAAAAAAAAAAAAAGACAGAAGGAGTGCCAAGTGTCCAGTCTTCCAGGCACACCCCGCATTAATACTCCATCTTCTGTGTTTTCCCGTGCTTTCCCTCTGTCCTCAACATCCTTCTCCCTGCAGTCATCTGTACTCCCTTGCAGCCCTCAGCTACAGAGTTACTTAAAAAGGCAGAGCGTGGTTACAGTAACTCCGTCTGGAGACAGCGTTTTTTTTTTTTTCCACCAAGGTGTCTTACAGTTTGTTTACCACATTGGAGCACTTTGAAAGCTGAGGCGCCCAGTATAAATAACCCAGCTTTTGAACGAGAGCAGCTTTATTTGGTCTTCAGTGTGCTGACCGAGTGTGTCTTTTCAGGTCCTTGTCTGGCCTTTATTAGTGTCGCATCCTGGGAGAGGTCCAAGTTCACAGACAGACATTGTCCCTGCGAAACCCTCGTTCGACAAAAACCCACAGAGCTGCCTGAAGTGGGGGAAATGACAAACACAGAGTGTACTGTTACAGTGAAAAAAAAACCACCATAAGGAAACTGACCAGAGCCTCGTAGAATAATTGCCCTTATTCATCAGAATATAGAGCAGGGGAACAGGCATTGGTTCAGTAACGCTGTGATTAGAAAGCCACAGGCTCGCAGGAGTAGGAAAGAGAGGAGAAACAACACGCTCCTCCAGCAGAACAGGCCTTCACACTGGCTTTTCTCCACTTTTTTTTTCACAGCCCTAATTGGCTACCGCTGAGGAAGACACAAGTTTTTCATGTTCCTGCCATCTCTTTTCTCACAAGCTCCATCACACACCGCACTGCTCTCTTGGAACGGACACACAAACGGCTCACTCTGGAAGACACCATTTATAGCTTTTCAAAGGCAGCTTTTCTTTTTGTATTCATTTTATGCAGTCTCACACTGTCTTCCTCTCCTCTCTCTTTTTTTCACGTTTTTAGCTAGTTCTCTTCATGTTATGCTTGTCCAAGTTTTGACTGCTTTCACTTTGAATTGGGCCTGTTTTGGGAAATCAGTAGGATATCCTCTGATTTCCAGGCACGAAAACCCCCCCGCTGTACAGTACTAGTCCAGCGCCAAATGGCAGAATAGAAACAAAAGGAGACTGAATATTGGACATATATTGGCTAGGTGGACAGGAATGCATCTCCAAATGAATGCTAATGTTGCTCTGTGTCTGCTGGACATGTAAAGAGGCAGCTGTTGGTTAATAAGTTAGCCATGTTGACTTAAAAGGTTGTTACAGCTTGGTTTCGCTACAAAAAAATTCAGTTATTCCAGGTTTAATATTTAATTTTTCTAGGGAACACAGCATTGGCCAAAGCCACATACCGCAGCTTTTATAAGTATACACTGAGCTGGATAAAAATACATACAAAGTAACAAAAAACGGTGACGTGATTAAATAAAAATAAAAATAAAAAGCCATAAGAAATCTAAAGAAAGTTTTAATGAAATCATCAGAGCTTCGCTTCACTGCCGAGAACATATTCTTGGGAACACCGAGGTGAGACCTCATTGGCCGTCTATCAAAAAAATCATTATTGCACAATTACAGTCCCAGTTGCAGCACCAGTGTGAGTTACATTTGATACTTCAAGCAATGTCCACGGGAGTCCCTGAGTCAGGAGAACCGTGTTGTCTGTCCACAATGGATGGTTTCTCTTTTCATTGGCAAGCACGGAAAGGTTTGGGGCAGGAAATAGGAGCCGTGTCTCTCTCTCGTCCCCTGGCTCTGCCTCAGGGTCTCCTGCCAGAGAGTGAAGGAACTGAGCCAGACTTCTTTTTTTTTTTTTTTTCTGCGTGCATACGACTGTGATTGTGTCGATGAGAGAAGGAGGTCGAGTGTGCTGGGATGTGTGAGAGCATTTTTTTTTTTTTTACTCTGCAAATCTGTGTGTGTTTTTGTGGAGTGTCTGTTCACATGCTTTCACAGAGGAAGGAAAGTCATATCTTTTGGAGCAGCATCCTCATATCCCCCCCCCCCCCCCCCCCCCCCCCGCCCACCCGGCCCCTCCCCTCCTCCACATCCCTCTAGCTCTTTATCAGACACATCATTGCAGAGTATAAACAGAGACGGAGAGCGTTTAGCTGTGCCTCTGCTCGCCTCTGATCTGCAGGCCTCCCTCTTCCCCGAATCCTCTCCGCAAATAAGGGAACCGATGAGCAGTCATTAAGATAGGCAGAGCCTTGGCCTCTGATGAGGAAATGATGGGATGAAAACAAGTCCTTTTATCAGGATACTATAAAGAGATAGCGGGCTGCTGATTCTTCAAAAGCAAGTGAGGATAGATTGATAGAAAAGAGAGGCGAGTAAACGCTGGAGAGACTCTCATTCCCTTTCTTCCCTTTTATTTTCTTAGCCTGTCGCCTTTTTATTTTCTCTCTCACAGTCTGTAAATATCTCTGTGTCTCTGTATCTTTCAAGGGAAAGACACACATCCTGCTGCTTTTGCTGCCGCTCCAGATTTTTCCCCCTTTCCTCTCAGGAAGTTTCCCATCTGCCTTTGTGCTGGCTTAGTTGAGAGGCCCAGTGGTGTTGAAATTGTGGCCGATGCACACACTGATTGGATAGCACGCTCATGCATGCATAGTTTTACAAACACACACACACACACACGCATCCAAACTCACTACAAACACTCACTGATAAGCTCAGACTCAGACAGACAGACAAAGTGTGCACACTCAGTCATACACGTAGGCATACAGTAGATAAGCACTGACATACATACAAATATACACACACACACATAAGAGGGGTTGCTCCGTTTTCATGGCTTTGATTAATGCCCTGTTAGCATCATCTCCTTGACCCAGCTGACCTGTGTCTTTTTAAAAAAAAATCCTGTTACCATAGAAACACTGTCAGAAGGAGATATTTACATCCATTTCAAACTTATGTTAGAAATATGAAAACACTGGATCCGTCACATCTATCACTGCATTCTGCCATCTTTCTACTCATCTTTACTGCTCTATTGTGCCATATTTTGTGAGCAATTTAGTAAAATTACAATAAACTTGTAAACGATATGACTTACCAGGCAATCGCTTACTCCGCCCACCTCGGAGCAGAGTTTCTGAGTCTTTGTAGTCTGCGCTCATGAATGTTGCAGCTAGACACCACACTGGCTTCCTTTTGCGACCTCTGACCCCGCTGCTGTTCTCTGCTTCCCAGAATCATCCCGTTCCAGAGGCCACTGAAGATCAAGGAGCTGCTGCAGAAAGTGACAGAGGCCTTTGGCCAGCAGATGGACATGTTCTTCATGGAGAAAGAGGTACGGGAACAACTTGAGGAAACGCATCTAAGAATCATTTTTCAATATTGATCTGAAATCATCAGTTTGATGATTATTTTCTTGATTAATCAATCACTGTTTTGTCTTCAAAATGTCATTAAAATCTTGCTATAATTTCCCATCAAACATCAGTCCAAGCATCAGTTTATTATCATGTATGACAAAGAGAAGCTGACACCAGCAATTTTTGGCACATTTACTTTCAAAATTACTGAAACTATTTTAATTTTTTCAGAATAGTTTCTGATTAATTTTCTGTCAATCAACTAATTGGTTAATCGACTATCATAAAATCTATCATAACTTAGATTAATGGGAGCATGACAGCAACAACGTCTATAGTACGTCATGCATGCACTGACGATTTTAACATGCTATTATTATGGAACAATAGGGAAGAAAAAGGTCATGCGCTGTATGTTTTCATGTCCTTTCAGTTGCTGCTGCCCCTGAAGACACAGGAGGACCTGGATCAGGCGGTGCTGACGTTGAGCTGCAGCTCGGGGGTCAACGGGCTGCTCAGGATACTGCTGAAGACCCCCAAGAACAACCATGTGAGTCCCCCACGACTAACGTGCGCTATGCTAAATGCATCATTAAACACAGCAGCATTTCTATAAACACACAATGTTTGTATGTCATGCTGTCTTAACAGTGATTCAGCCATTTAGCTTCATCATAGTTTAAGTCATAACCATAGCAACCGTGATAAGAAACAGCTGAAAGTTCATCACTTGGCTAATAATAGTGCAGTTACATGAAATCATTGTCTTTTTGCAACATTTTGACTCAGATACCACTGAAATCTATTACACCAACACAATGATGTAACCTCAGACCATGATGTAATGCTGTCCTTACTTCCTGTTTTCTTTCACTGCTCTCAACTTTCTTCCCCTGTGTTTTTTTTTTTTTTTCCCCCTCACAGTACCTACAGGTGAACAGTAGGGACAAACAGAGCGAGATGAGGTCATCGCGGTCACTGGGAGATCTGAAGGGCTCTCTGCTCAAGGGCTCGGAGAGAGTGCGCAAACACTCAACAGGTGAGTCATCTCGTAGGAACACACACACACACATTAAGCCAATCTTATCAAGAAGTTGTTGGGTGTAATTCCTACCAATCTTCATGTCTGCTCGCGTGTATTTCAAACTCAGTGCAAGAAAAAAAAGAGAGAGGAGGCAGCAAAGCAGCAAGCGCAGCCGAATCCTGCTGATGTCAGGGCTTCTTGTCCACCTGCTGAAGGCCTCGCGTGTGGCTTGTCTGTGTCAATTTACAACACAGAGTGACGGCGTAGTCATAGGAATGTTAATAGCAAGACGAGGGAAGCGCTTTGTCTGAATGGAAAATGCAAATTGCTCTAACTGTAGCATCTAGAGAGAGAGAGATTAGGGCAAAGCAAGGACGAGTTCCTGCTCACATACAAAGCAGCTCTCTGCGTGCATCATCATCCTTGATTTGTTTGATTCTAAAGTTGTTGTGACATAAATCCAGTGTGCGTTAAGACCGACGAAGGTCCTTTTCTTTGTCATGTCGCACTCCACAGCTAGATAACACACCACACTGCAGACTGAGAATGTCTAATGTCCAATGTCTGAATCTTCTTCATTCCCTTTATATCGGGTCTCTCCAGAAAGGTCAACATTTCAGTCATATCTCGACCTCAGAAAACGACCAGCACTCACTCCTGCATTTGCATTTTCGCATAGCTAGTTGAAAACACTTTATGATCGCTGTCAGCGCCAATCGTTTTCCACGTAGCTTCAATAACATCAGCGCTGTCAGCACCCCCCCGACTCATATAAATTGTATAGAATTACCCCGTGCGCTATCAATTCCCCCCGTCAGCCACGAGTCAGAGGAGGAGAGGCTGAGAGATAGTGAAGTGGTGGCAGATGACAGGTGACAGAAGAGCGGTCACAGTGGATGGTTGAGTGAAGATGTGATGCGAGTGCGGGTACCTCAATGATGTATAGCAGCAGGAGGAGGGAGGAGAAGGAAAGCAGGGGGAAGAGGTGGGGGAGAAAGGAGGAGAGGAAAGAAATTAAACCGTGAAGAAGAAAAAAAAAAAGAGTTAAAATCTAGACTGTTTATGCTGATATTTTGATTGTTCCTATACATCTCGGGTACCTTTGTACTTCTTTGGTATCCCTGTCAGACTTTCAGTGGGTTTTCTTACTGTGTCAAGGACGAGTCCTCGGTCTCCGCCGCAGCTCAGCCAGGGGAGCGTTTGTCACAGTAATTGAGGTTAGAGGTTGGCGGCAGTGTGGTTTAGTAAATCATCTCTCGTTGTCCTGGCACAGTTGAACTTGTACCCATGAATAACACCGTGACGCTGTATTCTCCCCTCTGCCCTACCCTCGGTTCATCTCTTCATCATCTTTCCCTTTCATTCCCTTTTCACCTTCACCTCTCAATTTCTTCTTTTCCTTCACTATCTGCCACCTTCCCAGGTTCCCTCCACACAGGTAGAACGTCCCCGCCCCCAGGCAGCGTCCCTGAGGAGCAGCAGCAGATCGCCCGCCAGGGCTCTTACACTAGCATCCACAGTGAAGGGGAGTTCATCCCTGAGACCCAGGACCAGAACGTAAGAGTTAACTGTCATCATTATAAAACCAGGTTGTGTTAGTTTTTATTTTATTGAGCGTCTTTTATTTAACTGTAAAGTAGTTTAAAGAACAAGTTAACTGTTGACCCAGAATTTGTTTGCATAGCGTAACAACTTGGGCGTTTAGTCCTTTAAAACCATGATTATTTTTATTATATCTGTATATAACATTTATATGCAGCTTTTGTCGAGAGCTATCCAATACACACACAGTACTCATGTCCCTTCACGGTCTTTATTTTGCACTGCAGTTGTACACATTGTGCTGTCTATACTGCTTTATATTCTCCGCCATGTGATTGCATGCCGTTTGACCCTCGATCCCTCTGTGTTATTATATCTGTCAGATGCTGGACCCATTTGGGAGTGCAGACAACTCTCTGTCGAGCAGCTGTCAATCAATAGATCAAGCACTGGACAGGTGAGTCATCATGCTAGCTAGTGATTTATGACCGTCGTCCATGTGGATTTATATTTATGATGTACACATAATTGCGCAGCAGCATTTTTCTTACGGAGATGTAAGACTGTGACTCACAGTCACACACAGAAGCAACCAGAGGCTCTCGGTGAAGTTTATAAATGGTGTTAAAGGTCTGACTCTCTGACCCTGCATTCTGTCCATGTGGAAACAGGCCTTATCTGGACGCCTGGATTCCACCGAGAGAGAGAGAGAGAGAGAAACATAGACTGAGTGGGGGGATGTGAAAGAGTGAGCAAGAACATGCCGCTTTAGAGGAAAAAATGTGAGCCAGAAAAAGTGGTTAAAGAGTGAGAGTGAAATAGAATGGCCGAAGAATGGAAAAAGAATCAATATGAATCAAAAGGGAAAAGAAAAGTGAGCGAGAGTGAGGTTGAGAGAGAGAGCAGGGCGGAAACAGCTCTACCTGCACGAGGCTTATCTGGACTCCAGGCTGCAGAACAATGGCAGGAAACGAGTGCATGGAACTTTTCCCTGCGAGCGGGCATGCGTGCCCCTTATCCAGGGTCTCGTGGCCCCGCGCCGCCCTGCGGTCAGCAGAGACGTCACTCTCTCTGCCGGGTTGTCAGGGCAGGGCTGGCCACAGCCAGCCAGGGAAGGTGGGAGGTGGGGGTTTAAATGTACATTGACATATTTAATGATAACATATTTGTTTCACTGCCAGCTGAGCAGATCTGAACACAGCACACACTTTCATTTCCTCATTGTTAGTGCAGGGAGAGGTTTTAGCCAGTACCCAGCTTATCTTTTTTTTTTAAATTCAAGACATTGTTGTTAATCATCAATAAAGATTAAAAACTTAGTAGTTTGAGTGCATTATGAAGCATTTTTGTGCCAAATTAGAATTTGTAGGCCAGAAGCGTTGCCAGAAAGATATGAGGAATTACTGACTGAACTCCCCTGCCCCTGTTCTCATGTCATTTCAGTCCTCCATTCTCACAGAACAACCGCGACAATAATTACCTGAACCTCAACTATGAATACAAAGGTAAGTGAGGAGAAACCTGCAGCAGTGTGTCTTGTTCTTGTTGTCGCTCCAGTTCTAAAAATGCTTTCTTTGCTCAACTCAAACAGTGCAGGAAGATAAAGAGAGGTGCAAAAAGCTTCTGTGTTCTGTGGTAATTATAGCCACAAAATCAATTTCACAAAAAAACTCCTGATTACCTAAAATGCTTCTTCATTGCAAATGCTCTCTAGAGATTACTAATGAGGAGGGAGATGATAATATTTGATGCTTCTATCTGGGAGTATATATATACTTAAAATGAGAAATGGGTTATTGCGAAGGTATTTAATATCTTGGTTGTATGTCTTGTGGAGCTAAGTGTCTCATGAGGTGATGAAGGTAGTGTGATAGTATCATAACTCTTCCTGCTTTATCTTCCACTCGCTCTCCTCTGTGTACCCTTTTGTCCATCTCCTTTTCCCTTTTGTCTCTCCTGTCCCATCTTTCCTCTTTGCCTTTTTTTCTGTTCATACTCCAGCTCTTAATAGACATTGGTGTTTTCCTGCCTTTTCATGATCACTTCCCTGCTCCCTCTCCTCTTGACCACCACCCCCCCTACTTGTCTACTCCTCGTCCCTCAGGTCCCTGTCTGTCCCTTTTCCTTCACAACACAGATCAAATAGAGCAGGATGATAGATAAGGCCACACTAATCCATGTGAACGGAGGACAGAGCAGCTTTCTCAATCTGGCCATTTGTTTTTCCCCTGCACCACCCCTGTGCTATAAATTAAAGAGGGAGTACTGCACATTGTGGACACAGACTGGTAGAGCTTCATACAGCTGCAGCAGTACTTGAAGACTCACTTGGGCACGCACGCATGCATGTGCTCTCACACGCATACATACACCAACGCACATTCCCCTCCCTGACGTAAAGCTGTGTGGCCCTTCCTGCTGAGGGCTACAGTATTTGTTTATCATTCCCTGTGAGTAGATTTTTCCTCTCCATCCCGATCTGCCAAACACAAAAAATAACTCCCGTCTCCATGGGATACCGCCACAAAAACAGCGCAAGGGGAGGCAGTCATCTGACAGAACAGCTGCTTTCAATTGCAAGTGGCTCCGCTGCTCTCCGTGTGTGTGTGTGCATGTGTGTGTGTGTGAGAGAGTGTCAGCACTCTCCTGCGTCAGCAGTGCTCCCCACCTGCCTTTAGTTACTGCTCCACTGGGTTCAGAGCTAAAGCTAAGCTACCACCCATGAGCTGCTTTCAGCTCTTTTGGCTGCAGTGAAGCATTACAACAGCTCTGTTCCGTGTGTGAAAAGCTGTATTCCTTTCTGCCTTTTTTTTTTATTTTTTTTGATCTTGACTTTGATTTGACATGCAGGGATGAGCAAAAGCAATGTAATGTCCCTCAGATGTTATCCTGATAAGGCACCAACATGTTTGTGCACACATGCTTCCCATTATTTCCAAGCCATTTATGAAACTTGAAAAATAAATAAAGGCAATGACTGTAAATGGGGAAGCACTGTGACTGCGAACTTGTAATGTGAGTGTAGTTGATAAGCGTTCAAATACAACTTATTGGATTTCGTAACAACTCTTTCTCATCGTTGCCTCTTTAGGTCGCCACGGGAAAGGAGGGACCTTCCCTCGCCAGTTCCAGTTGCCCAATCGCAGCAAGGATTATGGAGACCGTAAGAAAAACCGGCTTTGCTAGAGCAATAATAACAACAACACTACTGCTGCTCAGATTAAGCAGATTTGCTACTATGTCTACGGGGCATCACACAGACACACATCTACCAGAGTCTTTCTAACTCGAGGTGTCTGATATAGGATCTTATTCTTTAACGTGCCTCCTACTCACATTCCAACACACTTCCACATGAAATATATTAAGATACTGTTGACCGTTTTGGCTTTTTTTTTTTTTTTTTTTTTTTTGCACCCTGTGTATATTTTCGTACATGAAGTGCTGGCATGCTGTTCCAGGCAGCTGCTTGTAATTTCTTACTCAGAGGCTCACCTTGGCTAGCAATGATTTACATTTCCCTGTGGTGAACCCGAACTTGTATAAAAACACAGCGCCTTGCTTCCTGTCTGAAAGGAAATGGGACGGAGTGGCGAGAGAAACTCCGCTCTGGCTGGCCCTGTTGGCTAAGAGCTCATTTTAAACACAACTGTGTGAAAACTGTAAAGTACAAACAAACGACGCAGTGACCTTTGTGTGTAAAGTCATTAATATGTCTCTTTTTTTAAATGTATATATATATATATATATATGTGTGTGTGTGTTTTTAGGTCGCAGGACACTTCCACGGAGCTTCATGCCGCAGGAGAACCTCTTCCAGCTGGTTCCCTCCAGTCGCACACGCAGTTATAACGGAGACAGTACGCTGCAGTACAGCGACCTGCGCTCACTGGGCCGCAGCGCCGACAAAAGTTGCCAGCGTGGTACAGCCAAGTGTGAGTTGACAGGAAAAGGAAATATGTGCACATTTTTTATGGATCGATGTTGTATCCGTTCGTTTCCTGCGGATAATCAGCCGAGTAAAGCTCATAGATAAATGCAGAAATCTCGCCATTACGGATACAGACAAAACATGGATTATTTCTTCTCTCTGTGTGGTTCAAAACATGTCTTTATTACATGTAATTTATAGTAAGAGGCAGCAGGAATAATTTATGTAATTGAATTCTGTATGTCACAGCAGAGAGAATTGACTCTTGTCTCGGATCGAGCCATGTCACAGCCTCGCTATTCACAGCTGTCCTCATTCGGTTTATGGGCACCGTTGCCCAGAAACTCTCTTTGTCATGATGCAAAAGCTCAACTCAGCAGTCTGTGGTTAACGTGTCAGTTCCTGGTGTCCTTCTCGCCCACACGACCAAACTGTCTAACCCAGGCCACAAAAAACCCTGTTAATACCAAAACAAAGTCTCAGAGTCTGGGTCTGTGTAGATGACTTATCTTCCAATTTTTATTTGGTTGATTGTGGTTTGACTCTGAATCTGGGGGTTTCCCCTGTCGGAGAGCTTCTTCGGTAGAAATTATTTAAATACCCTGTGGTGGATTTTGACGTCTAGCCTCTGTGAAGTTTCTGTGCGAGTTATAGTTCAGGTCTTGTGGTGGATATTTGACGCATGCTTCTGAGGTAGTGTTTGCGCCGATCAGTATATCACAGTGGATCTGTCTGTCTTGAGGGGGCTTAGTTACAAAAATTGAATTACTGGTGGGTTTTTTCACCATCTGGTGTTGTGTTTCTGCAGCACCACGGGCGCCAGTCAACTGGCGACAAGGAAAGCTCCTGGGGCGCGGGGCGTTCGGGGAGGTCTATCTCTGCTATGACGCCGACACGGGCCGCGAGTTGGCCGCCAAACAGGTGCCCTTCGATCCCGACTGTCAAGAAACCAGCAAGGTGAGTTAGAGTAAAGTCTGACATCTGTTTCGAATAAATCACTGACTGCATGTATTTTTATGGTATAATGCATTGATTTTAATAATTGACTTATGTAACATATTTGGATTGCTTTCTGATTATGTCTGCAGGAGGTGAATGCTCTGGAGTGTGAGATTCAGCTGCTGAAGAATTTACGTCACGAGAGGATCGTTCAGTACTACGGTTGTCTTCGGGACCGCGAACAGAAGAAACTCACCATTTTTGTTGAGTTTATGCCTGGGGTGCGTATTCTGCAGGGCATGTCATTTGGATATATCTAGTTGTTTTTTTTTAAGTCACATTGTAGTACGTCCTTAAAGCTCGGTTCGAGACGCCACAACAAATAAAGTCTCATAATGTCGTGTTTTCAGTTGTTTTTAGCAGTAGAAATAGGTACACAAACATCAAATCAAATCCTTACTAGCCGCATCTGCTAAAACCCATTTCTGAAAATGTCACCAGCTGTCAACAAACATGTCCTCATTGGTTGATGTCAGCAGAACAGCTCAGTTTATGAGATCATTTTCTCACTAAATGAGTGCCTTAATGAGCTGCTGTCGCCTGTGGACCCTGTCCCTGCGCCTGTTTTTAATATTTCCTGGGCAATTTTCTTTTTTTTTTTTTTTTTCTTTTCTGAGTGCCGTTGAATGTCTTAGTCGTACATTGTCTCAAATTTGGAAATGTTTATGTTTCATTGGAGTTTGCTGGCAGAAGCACGAGGGGTGATGACAAAGCCAAGTTTGTGGCTGCACCGCTGTGGCTGTCCGATAACACTTTAGTGGCCCGGATGAGGGGGGGGTGGTGTGAGTGTCCTTCTGAGAGCCAGAAAGCTGTTGAGGTGTCTTGTTGATAGCTGAGAGTGAGGAGGGAGAAGCGGGATGGGGAGGTTAATGTTTTCCAAAAGTGCGTCACAGGTGTTACGGGATTGGGTATTTGGTACTATAATTTCCTCACAAGGAACTGAAAACAGGAAATGAAAGGAAATGCAGTGCATTGAAGGTGATTGGACATGAAATTTGAAATTGGGCTTTTTTTTTCTGCACATTGTATGTTTATATACTTGTTTTTTTGTACCTAAAAATTGGCTTTGAGGCGAAAAGGACAAAAAAAAAAAACAGAACAAATCTACTTCAGCCACATTTTCTTCTGTCTCCATCATGCACGTCACTCCAAAGCAGATCCGTTGTAATTTCACACACTACAGCTGTGACAATAATATTATTTCTATAGCTAATATAAAGATTATGACTCCTCTCGCTCACACGTTGTGTCTCCAGGGTTCAATAAAGGACCAGCTAAAAGCCTATGGGGCCCTGACGGAGAAGGTGACAAGGAGATACACCAGGCAGATCCTCCAGGGAGTCTCCTACCTGCACAGCAACATGATTGTACACCGAGACATCAAAGGTAAATGAAATGGCAAGCAAAGGTCAGGATAGGATTTTTAATTGGATTTGTAACTAACACACACACCCACACTTGAGACACAGACTTAGCTGACTTTGTGTAAACAGAAAATCTGACTTTTTTTTTTTTTATAGTCTATATTGGAGCAACTGGTGCTGAGACAGTTTCATTAATCGTGTTCCCATTGACATTCCTCATTTGGTTATTCATTGTCTGCAGAAGGAGGGTGGAAAAAAAAAAAAAAAAAAAAGATCTATTTTGAACTCCCCTTTGGGATATATTAGGCTTCATGCTGGTGAAATCGGACAGTCTAAAAATATTCAACACCGGATGGAAAGGCTTTAGTTTGGCTGTCGGCAGCTTGGGGAGACGCTGCTTCACAGACACAGACCGAGAAGTGGGAAATATACTGTCTGGTGTGGGGAAAAAAAGATAGTAGATCATCACAGGACCAGCAGGCTCTATGAGAGTTTATGTGGGTGGGATTTTTCCACCCGGAAATGCTCTTTATATGTGTAATATACAGTGTATCCTCATCGCAGCACACAAGACTTCTTCTGTACACAGTAAAAGAGCTGTCAGCACATGCGGTTTCTGGAGAGCACTTGGCAGCCGTGACATTAGACTGTAAAGTTTTCTGTGAATTAAATGTTCGGAAGGACCAAACGAAAACCTTAAAGGTAGTTAATGTGATTTATTGGAGAGGCTCACGTGAGAGGCAGTGGAAACGGGCTGAAGAAGTGAGAAGTGTACAGGTTACACTTTTTGAGTCTCTCACATCTCTTCTATGCTTGCACTGGGTGTGGAGAGAGATTAATGGTGAGTGGTGTGCATTAGTCACCGATCAAATAAGTGGTGCGTCTGAAGGAAATGGGATAGACGCCGCTACATGTTGGAAAATTACAAAAGAAAGGAGGAGAAGGGGTGTGAGGTTTTGATCGGCTGTGTGTGGGATGCATTTTCCCAATGCGGGAAAAGAAAGAGAGATGTTTATATAGTTGAGTCAGTGTAGTTATTTATATAAAAATTACAAAAAATATGTATTCCTTCATCACAGACTTGTCAAGCTATAGGAAAAGTTTACTTTTCCCCTCACAATGTTCAGTCAGTTAAAGTGTTGGGACTTGTTGTAGCCACACTGTAACGGCCGGCTACATTAACTGAACCACTAAACTGTAAGAGTATCCCTTAAAGGATTGACGCTCCTCTGGAGACTCTTGAATAATCGTGAGCCTCATTCTGTTTCGTTCCACCAGGTGCTAACATCCTGAGAGACTCCTCGGGGAACGTGAAGCTGGGAGACTTTGGAGCCAGCAAACGTATCCAGACCATCTGCATGTCTGGTACTGGCATCAAATCTGTCACTGGCACCCCCTACTGGATGAGCCCTGAAGTCATCAATGGGGAGGGATACGGCCGGAAAGCTGATGTGTGGTAAGAAAAAGGATCAGATGAAACTGTAATGAGGCCCAAAGGGGCTATAAGACTGCTGCGGCACGAAAAAATATATGAAGCACAAGATTAGACTGCCATGAAGTTACCTCAATAGAAACATATAGTTATAAAATCATATGCGAACACTTGTAGTCGTATGTGTTGTATGTGAGCCAATACTAGGTACTCAGATGTTTATATTTTCAGGTGGGATTTATGTCTGGAAAGTAACATGAATGTTAACTCAAAATTCTGATAACAAAATGTAAACACTTTTAATAAAAATCCAACATAAGCACCTGTGTAATGTATTAAAATGATTTTTTTTTTTAAAAAGATATTTGTTTTTGCTGAAGTTTGTACTGGTAAAGGATAAACTCACATTTTTTTTGGCCATCGGTTGAACTGTATCATAAGGTGTTAATGTGCCAAACACCAGTACCTTCCATAATAAACACAATCAAACTACATGCAAACTAATATTTGATGCTAATGTGATGCATTTCGGTGAGAATTAATCAGCTTTTTACTGTATGCGATTGTCTTCAGGAGCGTTGCCTGCACTGTTGTGGAGATGCTGACCCAGAAACCTCCGTGGGCCGAGTATGAGGCCATGGCAGCCATTTTTAAGATCGCTACCCAGCCTACAAAGCCCATGCTTCCCGACGGCGTTTCTGACGCGTGCAGGAACTTCCTGTGGCAGGTGTTTGTGGAGGAGAAGTGGCGTCCCACTGCAGACGTCCTGCTCAGCCACCCGTTCGTCCAGGGCAGCTTCTGAAGCCCCACGGGACCCCCCTCCCCTCCCCTGCCTGCGAGGCCTCCTTGGCCCCAGCTCTTCCCCTCCTCTCCAGCCCGCCCCGTCCCCAGGGCTCCGGGGCTCAGCACCACTCCGACTTCCTGCCCTGTCATCTATCACCAGTGTCTGCCTTGTCAGGACCGAAGCAACCCCTGCATCGCTCACCAACTAGCTCTAGCCGGATTATTCACTGAGAGGCCAGGTTGAATGCTGTCAGACCTCCAGAGTCCTCCAAGGCATCGCAACGTGTTTCCCTCAGGAGGGGACTGACAAGAAAGCACTTAGCAGCCTCACAAGCTAGAAACCACTGTCCTCTTCAAGTGCAGGAAAAAAAAGACCCGACTTGCAGTGATGTATCAAGCTTTCTGGGTCTCGCTTTACACTCATGTACTGCAGAATAGTGTCTAGGATCGGCTGGACACTGTGTAATTGTGATTGAGTGGTGACATAGACCACATCTGATAGTACTGTAAGTCACTCATCAGCCTAGTTAGGGGTGAGTGAAATTAGGATGGTAGAATATTTTTATATAACACACATACAAAGATCATCATCTTAGATGTGTCTTCTACCGTCACTTAAAACGACATAAATATTATTTTTGTCGACGCCTTACAATAAGAATTTGTAAGCAAGAATGTCTTCTTCTTTTTTTTTTCCCCTGTAGCATCTTCGAGGGTTACCCTACTTTCATAGCACTCACGACCCCGTTTAGAAGGATTGTCAACGTTGCACTTTTGATATCATGCATTGAGACATTTCCAACATGCAAGATAATCAGCGGAGGAGATATTTTTCTATTTGATGCCTTTTACACGATTTGATAAGAAAAAATTGTTTAGTTTGTTCCAATGTCGAAGAAAAGAAAAAAAAAAAAGAACCAAACTTTTGCGTAAGTGTGCGACGTTATAATGTCTATTAAGCAATACCAACACTACTGTTGGAGTCTGTGACATCCATTCCAGCTTCCCATGCAGTGAGCCTTGTACCATTCAGAAGTGGCCAAAGAGAATTTTAAATAAAATGAATGAAAAAAAAAAGCTGTCAAGACAAACTTTGAACACATTCAGGCTTAGTTCATGTACAGTATTATTAGTCATGTTAGATTTTTTTTTGATTTTTTTTTTCACCTCAGAGCCCTATAGCCTTTTCTATGTTATGGCAGCTTTGTGCACATTAGACTGCACAGACCAAATCTGATGCATTGTGTTGCTATGAAAAGCATTATGAGATATTACATTTGAAGGAAGCATCTCTTTACACATATGTTTGTGTTGTAATATGAAATAAATCACACCATTGCCTTTACTTTTGCTTTCCACACTATATATATATGATATGAAATGAACAGCTCACTGAATGAGCACACCTCACTCTTGTGTAATGTCACGTGAGATGATAACATAAACATATGGAGCCAAATGCTTAATTCCTTAAAGTGGAGATGATCCGTGTGGGGAAACCTGGGGGAGATTGACGACAGAGGTGTAGTTGGCTAGCTGTAACGCAGTGGCACATGGAATAAGAATGATCAAATCTGTTTTTTTTTTGACACTTTGTCAGTGCCTTACCTGAATCTGCTTCTAAACACAAATGTTCACTGCCAAAGTGGAAAGCTTCTTAATAAGCTGAGCAGCTGTTCTGTAGAGAGCACACGCAGGATTTGCTGAAGTTCTTTTTTATATATATATATATATTAAAAAAAAAAAAAAAGATTATTACTGTAAATACATATTGTTCTGCACTTTTGTATGAAATTTCTTTACATTATATACAAATCTATTTGATGAAATAGCTACGTTATACAGTAGATTGTACTGTGATTTAGACCGGAGTATGTATGATCGTCTCTTTGAGAGCTGGTAGGCAGTATGAAAAGGCTGGCAGGCTTTCGATTGGGACAGATTTTGTTTTGTCTTAATGACAAAGCCTTGAAACATGAAATGTATCAAGTCGTTGATCTTTTGTACATTTAACTTAATAAAACAAAGGTCTAAAACTATTTTTTCCTGTGTGATTTTATTGTGTTATTTTGTGATCTGTGCCTGATTTGATTTTTTTTTTTTTTTACATGATAAATTATTTTATTTTTTATCCTTTTTATATCCTGCTACTATAAAGTAATACTAATGGGGGAAAATATGACATTTATTTATATAATTGTTATAAGGTGTGAAAGAAAATAAGCCTAAATATTTCTTTCAATTAATGTATTGACAAAACTAAATTAATAACATGGATAAAAAAGAAAACAGGATAAAATTTATGTGATTCAGACTCATCATCACAAAATGTAAAAATCAAAGAGGATTTAGCTCATGTGAGATACAGTTTTTCCATACAGATGGCCTTGCAGACCAAAGTAAAAATATTTAATAAAAGGTTTTTTTTTATTTTGAGAACTTGTGAATATATTTTCCCAAAAATCAAGAGCAGGTTTTACAATACAACAGTACAAATGCTTTTTTTTATGCTTTGAATTACCCAACTTTTAAAATGCTGTGAATCCATTTTACTTTTTAACCCTCTTGACAATTAAGATTGAACATATTAATAAAGAAAAATAGGTTTAAAATGATCTTGAATTCCAACTTTACGGGAAGTCATTTTATAAAATATATTTATTTATATGCAGGTGTTTAAAACACGGTGGAAAAGTGACTTTATAGATGCTTGAAGCTAGTTATAAGATCATCTTACAAAACCTGATGTTTTGTAACAACGTGTGTGAGAAGGCTGAGTCAGCAGCAGGGCGGACGCTGCAGGCAGACACACCGGGGACGAAGCGGTGTTTACACGGTTCTCATTAAACTGCTCCTGCTTTTGTTTGGAAACGACAAGTATGTCAACTTCTCGTACGATCATATGTTTGCTAAGAAACGACCTGCGGATTCACGACAATGAGGTAAAAGTAGAGAATGAAGGATGTACTCCGGTTATCTTATAAAACACGATGCTATTAATGCTAACTGGACATTTTAACGCACGTATTTAACTTATAAGTAAACACGTCGACTGAAGTTATGCGTTTAAATGTTGTATATGAATCTATTAACGTCATTACAAAAACAGTTCAGGCATATTATGTATGTTTATTACCGACTTCTTCTTCTACGGCGGTTCGCGTCAAGCTAATTGACTCATTAGCGCCACCTCCTGCTGAGTGTGGGTTAAACAAACAAACACATCAAACTACATTTTATCCTCCATCTATACTATACTATACTATACTATACTATACTATATAATTTAACAAAAACTGATAAATAGTTGATAGTTACATTCTTTTAGTAATCTATGATCAATACTGTATAATAGTGACGTCAAACTTGCCAACATGTACGACAAAAAATGAATTTTTCCAAATAACATTGACACTTGTCATAATGTGTTTCGAGCATATTTTGAGGGGATCTGTATTATAGGAAAATGTTTTCAGTGTCCTTTCAGTGATGCATTTTTATTATTGTCATTAATTGGTTTCGTCTAGTCGATTGCCAATTAATTATCTAACTACAGTATTTGCAGTTAGATAATTAATTAAAAGTACTATTTTGCATTTGTCCAGGAGATTAATTTCAATGTACTGTAATTCATATGCTCACTGCTCTGTTCACATACAGCTTTTCCACTGGGCTCAAAGAAATGCAGATCACATAGTCCCGCTGTACTGCTTCGACCCCAGACATTACATGGGAACTTACAACTACAACCTACCAAAGACAGGACCTTTCCGCCTGCGCTTCTTACTGGACAGTGTCAGAGATCTGAGAAACACACTGCTCATCAAGGGCAGGTAAATAAACTGTTGTTGACCTGTATATGCTCTTAATTCGTGTATCCTCTACTGCTTTACTGATTTTACTATCTTTGTTGTAGCAGTTTTTAAAGATGACCATGAACCTATCATGTTTTTGTTACACACAAGCTCGATGCAGACCTTTCTTGTCAGCTTTCTAAGGTTTTATTGATACAGATACAGGATCAGGACACACCTGGGCTTATACTGTAGGAGTTGTGTTTATATTAACAAGCCTGCTGCACACACAGTTCCCATAACTAAGTCTAGTCAGCCAGGGGGAAGTAACTATCCTTCTACCCAGGATGCAGCTTGTCTGGCATGGGGCTTACTTTGTGTGTTTATGTGTGCGTGTGTGACAGCAACCTTGTGGTGAGACGGGGCAAGCCAGAGGATGTAGTTGCGGACCTCATCCAGCAACTGGGTTCTGTCAGCATTGTGGCTTTCCATGAAGAGGTAGTTAAAATCAAAGTCTCTCCTCTTAATAGTGTTAATTATTACACTGTCCGGTGATTTTGACATAGCTGACCCATTATGTGATTCTGTTCCAGGTAACTTCAGAGGAGCTGAATGTGGAGAAAAAAGTAAAGGATGTCTGTGCACGGATGAAGGTCAAAGTCCACACCTGCTGGGGGTCGACACTGTACCACAGAGATGATCTCCCATTTCACCACACATCCAGGTGAGAGGACACACTGCTTGCCAGAGGTGACGCATCCTAGCATTTATGAGCGAGTTAAGAAGTGCTAGAAGTGATTTGACACGTTTCGGTTGTGGTTGTTAGGCTGCCTGATGTGTACACTCAGTTCAGGAAGGCAGTGGAGACCCAGAGCAGGGTGCGGCCTGAGTTCCCAACCCCTGAGCAGCTAAAGCCTCTCCCCCCAGGGCTGGAGGAAGGAGCCATTCCTACCGCAGATGACCTGCAGCAGACAGGTGAACAACCGGATTGTCTTATCTGCTCCGTCTAAATGGTTAAATTCATACATATTCTCTTTTATTTTATGTGAAATTGCAGAAATGGTCAAACTTTGTCTGCTATCTCCATCACCAACACTAATCTCTGAAAATTTGTTTTATGCACTTATTCCATAGCTTTTTGTGTAAATATACAAATAAACATGCTGCTGGTATATAATTGCTCATTTTATGCAGTACCACACCTCTACAAAGTGAATCAACACTGCTGGGTTTTTTTTTTCAGAATTCAATACAGACACAGATTTCCTCATTAAGTGCCAGTGAGCCAGCGGACTGGTTTTTATATCCATGAACATGATTAAGCTTTTATGATTCTGTGTGTCTCAATGTACATCAGGGGATGTTTAACTTGAGCCCGACACTGAAATACTTTTCCTGTTATATTCTCATAGAGCCTGTGGCTGATCCTCGCTCAGCCTTTCCCTGTACTGGTGGGGAAAGTCAAGCTTTGAGCAGACTTAAACACTATTTCTGGGACACTGTGAGTACAACACATGGATGTTTATAAAGCAGCAAAAAAAAAAAAAACACATGGTAATATACTGTCTAATATGTAGATGTAATAAAGATATGTTTTCTGTTTTCTATAGGATGCAGTTGCGACTTACAAGGAGACACGTAACGGCTTGATTGGTGTAGATTATTCCACTAAATTTGCACCTTGGTGAGTGTTATTGTATCATATCCTCTATTGCTGAAAGCTATAGTTATATCTCTAAATACATCTCTAATGGTGCTGCTCTTGCATTCTGCAGGCTGGCGATGGGTTGCATTTCTCCCAGGTATATTTACCATCAGATCCAACGGTACGAGAGGGAACGAACAGCCAATCAAAGCACATACTGGTGGGTCTGAAAGGAGACACAAAGCAATAGATGTGCTGTAAAATAGTTGCATATTGCTAATTATGGTCCATTATCTAATAATGTCACTGTAATTGATATGAAGCTATTCAGTCACAAATATGTGTAAATTAGTCTTTATTTTCTGAAGATCTTCACTTCTTTCTTACAGGGTTATTTTTGAACTTTTGTGGAGGGATTACTTCAAATTTGTGGCTGTCAAGTATGGGAACAGACTGTTTCATGTTAAAGGTAAAATGAGCTGCAGTTTTCAACATTTCACTACATCTGTCCTCGCTTTTCTCTCTTTCTCCTACACACAATAAATGAATGTAAAGCTCATCATGATGTTTTTTTTAACTTCAGGACTTCAAGACACATCTGTGCCATGGAAAAAGGACACAGAGCTTTTCAATGCATGGAAAGGTTTGCACCATTTTATTCACAAATATTCTTTATTAAAAATCAGTCAATGTGCACTATGTGTGTGCATGTGACTGAATGTATGTATATCATTTGTGGTCATAGAGGGACGCACAGGAGTGCCCTTCGTGGATGCGAACATGAGAGAGTTAATGATGACCGGCTTCATGTCCAACAGAGGGCGACAAAATGTTGCTAGCTTCCTCACAAAGGACCTGGGCCTGGACTGGAGGATGGGAGCTGAGTGGTTTGAGTACCTTCTGGTAAATGTTGTAGCCCAGGTTTGAAGTCAGTTTGGCGGTACTGAAAAGTGATGTGTTATTTTTAAGATGCCATTTGATTATTAAGATTGCAGATTAACATGTTTTTAAAGTGAGCTTAACATGCCAGCCTTTTTTATTTTTTTTATATATAAATCTATAAATGATCATCACAAGTTTGTCCAACATTTTACATTTTATTTCCAAAAGGTTGACCATGATGTCTGCAGTAACTATGGCAACTGGCTGTACAGTGCTGGTTTAGGAAATGACCCCAGAGAGAACCGGAAGTTCAACATGATTAAGCAAGGCCTCGACTATGATAATAATGTATGTTGCCTGAAATATTTGTTTCACTTCGGTTTTTGTAACAAAAGGATGATGAAGCCAATACAGATACAGATGTTTTTTTATTGCATTCATTGATTTATGTATTATTGCTGTCTGCCGTAGGGTGACTATGTGCGACTGTGGGTTCCTGAGCTGCAGAAAATCAGGGGAGCCGATGTTCACACACCGTGGACCCTCAGCTCTGCTGCGCTGTCACATGCTCATGTGTCTCTCGGCAAGACTTATCCCACCCCCATTGTCATAGCACCTGAATGGAGCAGACACATTAACAAGAAACCGGTGGGTGTTTTCTCAGAAAAAGGAAGTGGATACTGGATACTGATTGTGATAGCAATTTCATTTCTTTTTGTTCATGACTTTAAAGGTTAAAAATCAGGAATTCCTTTTCACAGAGTGGTACAGGACCTTCACCAAGAGGACAAAAAGGCCCGTCTCACACTCCCAAACAGCATCGGGACAGAGGCATAGATTTCTATTTCTCCAGAAGCAAAAACCTTTGATCTACTTCAAAACAAACACTGACACACAGATGATGCACAAAGCACGGAAGCTCCAATGATGCAAACTTGTTGACTGTTGGTGTTGGTTTTTTTTGTTGTTGTTGTTTTTTTTGTTTATTTCTGCACATTTATGTGTCCGTTGAGGGAAGTTGTTTTAGAATAGTTTGAGGAAATGTGTGTTCTACTTTGGCTTGAATACTAATATACTTGAATGACATCCGTTCTCTAGAAGCTCACTGCTACGTTTCCTGTTCTGCAACTGCAGGGTTTTACCACAGCAGATCAGTTATAATAATGTTCTTCTAATTTTCTTATTATTTTGTGTGTGTGTGTTTGTTTGTATAAACAGTTGTTTTGACAGATTTGCCTTTGTCTGTGGCAGTTGCAAAATTTGCGGCAGTTACAATTATGAGGGTGCAATATGGTTTTTGCATAGTGATTGTGTTATGTAATGCAGTAAAATTTTGTTTTTATTCAGTATTATTATTAGAGGAAGGCAGGAGAAACGTGTCATCTGGGGCATTTATGAATCCAGAAGAAAAGGGAACAAAAACAATTTTTACTTTTTTAATAATAATAATAAATATTTTGTGTTCTCTGCTGTCGTTTATTTAGTTCTGTTCTGTTTCACAGTAATGAAGCCAGAAAAGCCATAAATGAACAGCAGTCTTGTGTGGGTTTTTTGCCCAGTTCTTTCTGCACATGCAGGACATCTCCCACGCGTGACGCAGTCCGTTACAAACACCATGTGACGTCACTTCCGCGTTCTGTTCCCGCAGGTACACTGACACGGACAACAAACTCAACAAACTTTTAAATCACGTCGTCTGTCGGTTTACTATGTTTCACTCTTTGTACTTTAACTAAAAAAAGTTTGTCGCTAGCGTGAAAACTTTCCAACATGGCTTGTGTCGATTCAGAAGTTGATTTATGGACGATTCCTCTCACTGCGCTTAATATGACTGTGAGGAAAAAGTTAGGACTTTATCTCAACCCCAGAAACACAGTGGCCGCGGACTGGATGGCTGTTGCGGAAGTCATGGGCTTCTCTTACTTAGAGATTAAAAACTATGAAGGTTCAAAAAACCCCACACTGAGTGTCCTGGAGGACTGGCAAGCCCGCTCTGCTGATGCATCCGTGGGGAAGTTGTTGTTCATCCTAACGGAGGAGCCGGTGGAGAGAAAGGACATTGTGGAAGATCTCCGCCCTTTGATTGGTGCGTTAAATTATTACTCTGGAGTTTGTTATGAACATAAATACTTATTGTGTGGAAATATTACAGCAGGTTATAAATGAGCCGTGTTGCCTTGCGTGCATCAGGAAATGATGGACCTGTTCATACTGACCATTAAAACAATCCCTTCATAATGCACTTACAATGTAAGTGATGGGTGGGGGCCAAATCAAATCAAATCATCTGCGACAGGTGAAGCCTCATAAGATTCAGGAAAGTACATTTAGAGGGGGATCTTTAAATAGTCAGTATAAACAGTATTGTAGTAATTGTATTTCCTCACTTTCACAGTCAAAATGCGTTTTGCAATGACTTTATCCACTTTCTATAACATGACGACAAATGAACTGTGTGCAAACTTACTTAAAATTTTTTGTGTGTCTGTGTCTATTTGTGTGTATTAGATGAAGATGTCAGGAAGTACTGCGAGTACCTGAGGAAGAAGAAGGCTGAGCCCCCGCTTCAGGTACCTGAGGTGGACAGCTGTGTCCCTCGCACTACTGAGAGGTTGGGTATCACCCTGGACGACGACCCTGAAGGTCAGTATGCTAACATTTTAGGGTGCATATATTGTACCTGTTGGCTCACTATCATACTTTAACAGCTTCTGGCACGCTTGATTCATACACCTGTACTATTACTACTATAACAAGTCAAAAGGTCAACTGTTAAAATTCCCTTTTTGCTTCTCTTAACAAGGTTTTTATGAGTATAAGTATTATGAGTCAATGTTATAAAGTATGCATAAATCTATGTTTATTCAAAATATGAAATATTATTAAAGATTTTTTTAGATGAGATTTTAGAGAGATTTTTTAAAGATTATGAATTTGTGACTTTTGAATGCAGCTATAAAAACCAGTATACTTACACAAGTCAAACTGGAGATAGTTTGATTATTTTCTGTTATCTGTGGCTTAGTTATAACACAGGAAAAGCTTCAGCTTGTCTCCTAATCTGACCTCATTTTATCTGTGCTGTTTCATTTCCCTGCACAGTCCTGTGGTTTCCGTATATTATGCTTTATTTGTACTTCTGTTGAATACGTTTCATCTACTAAACTATGTTTAACTTGTATATAAAGGATTCACCTGACGGTTCCAAAGGAGTCTAATGTATGTGGACAACACAATTACTTACATGTCTTAGAGAGAGATGTCTGGTGTGTCATGGTGGCTCTAAAATAATCAAATGACGTGACTAAGATAAAGAAAAAAGACAAGTCAATAAAACATTAAGAATAAAGATTGACGGGACAAAGATAAATAAGGTATAAATATGAGTAATAAGGTATGAGTTTATATTTTCAGGTGTTATTTTAGATTCCCATCTTAAGTTTGATAGACATGTAAAGAGATTGTGCAAAACATGTTTTTAAGCTGTGGCCAGAAAGCCTTATGCTTGGCAATTGTACTTGTATTATTGAAAATGAATCAAAACTGAATTGGATCCAGGTTCTCCTGAGCTGTTTGATGCCTTCATCTGCTACTGCCAGAGCGACATTGAGTTTGTCCACGAGATGATCCGAGAGTTGGAACAGACGGAGTACAAGCTGAAACTGTGTGTGTTCGACAGAAACGTCCTCCCGGGCTCCTGTGTGTGGACCATCACTAGTGAACTCATTGAGAAGAGGTGGGATACAAACGTATACTAACAGTGATGCTTTTTAATGTTGATTTGTTCTTTAACTTCACAATTTCTCATATATATAAAATGTGCATTTTTTTTATATTTCTGATGCAGCATTGACTGCTGCGTGTCATACCAGGCCTGTTTTGGTTTTTTTTTAAATGTCACAACAAAATATATTGCCAATATATTAATCGGTCTTAGTGGGTGTCAAATAGAAAAAGGAAAGTTCACAGTCAAAAAAGGAAAACGCAAAAGTTTCAGTCATTGTGGAAATCTCAACTTGTCTTATTAGTTTCATTTTAAATTTACACACAGCAAGAAACCAGATTTTTCTGTGAATATCTCTGTATATATATATTGTGACTGTCACACTTGACTTGAATGCAGTATACTGTATGTGACCGTCTGTGCAGGTGTAAGAGGATGGTGGTTGTGATCTCAGATGAATACCTTGACAGCGATGCATGTGACTTTCAGACTAAGTTTGCTCTCAGCCTATGTCCTGGTAAGTTAAATGAAAGTAAGTTAATGTTCTGACTTTTTCTGACATGTTACTGCGTACAGTGTTTAGCTACGCCATCAGCCTTTTTTTTTGCCATTACAGGTGCTCGAAGTAAACGGCTGATCCCAGTGGTGTACAAGTCAATGGCAAAACCATTCCCCAGCATCTTACGCTTCCTCACCGTATGTGACTACACCCGGCCCTGCACACAGGCCTGGTTCTGGGTTCGGCTGGCCAGAGCTCTTTCGCTGCCATAATCATGGACGAGGCAGTATAAAGTTGCCTTTTTAATACCATAAAATGGATAATCTGTGTTAGGCAATGTCCAAACATTACAGGTTCAACTTTGTCCTAGTGCGATCTACATTTTGCTGGCTTCTGAACTCATATTTACATCCTGTGTTACACGTTTCCTGTGAAAAAATGACAGTGATCTCTGAGCGTTTTATTATGAAACTCAAATATCAGAACTGTTCTCACTGCATACAGCTGTTACTATGTTGTTCACATTTCAAGAATAGCATCTTGTATTTCTTAAGCTATACTAGTATGTTGGTATTCAGCATGTACTAAATGCTTTGTAAAAGCTTCTGCATGGACCACTTCCTCTTTAGAGTCAACTTCTCAAGAGATTAAAGATTAAGAGGAAGCGATATTGTGATACTTTCACACAGTTTTGCAGTTTTACCGTCTGCTGACACCTGCCTTTCTCTCTCACTTTTTTCTATGATTTGATTCTGTATTTTATATGTTCTTTTGTGGGACTGTAATAATAAAAAAGTGAATTATTATTATATTGTTGATAACACGGCTTTTAAATGCAGCTTTCTTTTATTTATAAAGCATATGTACAGTCATGAAAGCACATAATTCTCCAAAAAGTGCCGTGATTGTGTAAGTCCCACGTGTTATTCCGTTCACCACCAGTGGAGGCGCTACTGTACATCCAATAACAAATCAGAGAGCGTGGTGCTGACCAATTACAGGACAGGATGGTCGTGGAGAATTACGCCCCCTTTTATATAGTTTTTCATGCCCTGAGTGTTGCATTTCAGGCATCATTTTACACACTGTTTAATACTTTAATGTGCTCCGTCAATCAATTTGGGAAAAGTTGGGATTTATTGAACTAGGACTTAACCAACTCTAGCGAAAGTGACATATTTTGTCCTTTGCATTGCAGGAATGTAAATGCCTGTAAGATATTGTGCGGGGGAAAGAGTGCTCCACGTTAACGACAGCCCACCATTAAAAGTGTGGCGGAACAACCTTTCTTATTTGGGCATGTCTCATCCGACATTTAAACATTATTTGTAGTGTTTAAATTACATCGATATTATGTATAAATATATTGAGATATAGGTAAAAGTGTTTGGAGACAAACGGTTTAGCTTCTGCCAGTCTATGTTTCGCATTGCCTTTAAAGGGTATATGTAAAGCAGCCAACTGTATTTCCGTCGTTACTGACAACAGCACAGTGCGGTGTATCGTGACACACCCAACATGTCCGCCGAGAAGGTCCACATTTGTTCAGTAGGAATGCGGTGGGCGGGGCTGTTAGGCTAGTGTCAAACTTTGGGAATGACAGGAGTGCTGCAGGATTCGCAAAGAAGGGGAAGTGTCGTCCTTGTTAGTGCTGTTTGGACTACTTTGACTTCTTTTTACGCACAGTCTTTGGATTCACCACCTTGTTTACAGATAGTACGGCCTCAACAGACTCCTCAGCCATGTCGGAGGACCTGAGCTCCCAACCGTGGTCCATCAACAAAGATGATTATGAGCTACACGAGGTGATTGGTATGTGATCCTTAGCTTGTTAGCTTAACGTATGTTAACCAACCGTCTGTGAATTGCTGGCCGTTAGCTCACTAACAACAGGGGTTACTACAGCTAACATACGCCCTAACGTCTCTGAAGTAGAAAAATGAGCAGGAGGCATCTTCTTTTTCTTGAGCTAGTGTTGAGTTCATCGCATGTGGCAACCGGGCAATCCCAGCCGGGCGGTGTTGTGACTTAGAGTCATTGGAATGTTTCCAGTGAGAGCGACTACTCCGTCCACCGGCGCCGTGCCGAAGTCGTAAACGAGCGTTACAACGTTACAGACTATTTGCTGGAAATTAACCGCTTTCATTGACCAGTTACTTTTAGCATTTACGTCCTCTAACCAGAGGACATGCTATGTTATTACATGAATATGAACTATATCGTATTTAACCCAACCTGCATAGTAGAATTAACATTACAAAAATAATATATTCACAAATACATTCCCTTTTTTATATGGGAAAGACGTATTATTGCATTGTTAACGCCAAAGAAAAATATCAGCCCCATAACGTAATCGTAGATATGTTAAATTTATACTGTATGTATAATGTAACATATACTCCAGCACAGGACTTTTCCCAAGAACATTCTTGTTGCCAATGCAGAGTCCAGAGATTATACTTCATGGTCCTTCCCAGGGAAGGGTATTGTTTTGGGCAATTTAGTACCTGAATTAAATCAGTTATGCAGAGCTGTTAGGAAAAGATTGATAAGTATTATGGGGCGTCAAAACATGTCCCTCACAGGAACCTGGAAAAGTCATTGCTGGGTAACATCAATAATACTTTGATTTACCTAGTCTTGGATTTAAACTATAAATATGCCAGTAGGCTACTCCAGAGTCTCCAAAAAAAAGTGTAATTTTATAACAAAGTAATTGCTTTGTAGGTATGCCTAATTTTCTCTCTCCACTCCAGTGTGACAGGAGGTGTATTACACCTTTCTTCTGCAGTGTCGCGCCTCAAAACCCTCGAAGCGTCCTGAGAATGGCTTTGCAGGTTCGCCTACCTGAGGGATAACAGATTTTACTTGTGAAGTTATGAAATGTCCCACCGTACAAATAGCTGACACTGTCCTACCTGTGGCTGCCTGTGACTTAGCGAAGAGAAGGAGGATAAAAAAATAGTGTGTAACATATAAGTAAAGTATTGTCCTCCTAAATCACATAGTTTGTGCCCCCTAGTTTACTTTACCCAAGCAGTGCGTGCTTCGTGCACAGGGAATCTGTGTGTTTATAGAGGGCCCATTCTGCAGGCCCTAAATTAACCTTTTTGTGTATTTTTCAAAGAGTTGAATTCAACCTATTTCTAACATTTCCCTTTAAATTTCTCGGAAAACTTGAACTGGATCACCCCACAAGATAACGCCCTGCAATTTAACATACACGCATAGATAAAGCTCCTCTTGTATAGAAACCAGTTCTGTGGCATTTTCCTATGCAATGTGTCACACAAATTGTCAACATTGGTTTGAAACTGGTATGGCTATTTCAAGGTTGGTCTGCAGCATGCATGTTTACTTAACTTGGTTGGGACAAGTGATTGATGACGATTATCAACTTAGCTTTAAAAATAAATTGTGCAGTTCGCCTAGTTTCTCCTCGATGTTTTATATATATTACGTGTGGTCCTTGAATGTAAAAAGAGTCGGTCTACATTGTATATCATCGGAATTAGCAGAACCCTTTGTGTGAGGTTAGCGTCCACAGGCTCCCAGGAAAACACAAGTTAAACAAAAAGACTGCTCCTGTTTGGCATCTGCTTCTGTTCATACTAAAGCTTGCCAGCAGTCCCGTGGAGTCCCTCTCTGTCTGCTAGAATTTCCTCTTTCAGGCCTACTGCTAGATCAGTGGTTGGTTAAAACCAATGTCAGCCCTCCACGTCTTAAGGATCTTCTTAAGTTCAAGATAAGGAAAAGTCTATACACGAGCACACTGAAGAACACATTCATAAGGTAAAAGATATTTTTCCCAACCAAATGGCTTAATTTTTTTTAAGTCTGTAGTGTGGGTTCACTTTTGGATGGCATATGCTTGGGGTTGCACAAGTTAGGAGTGGGTTGTGGTGGTGTTTCGGGGCGTGTATCTGGGGGGGAGGGTTGGTAAATATAAGTGCAGTATTGAAAGCTGCAAATTACCAAGGTATTACAGGCTGCAGTGTGTATCTGAAAGTTAATATAAATAGACGTTTTTTAATTTAGACCTTTTACTGGTTGCAGTGCAAAATCATCATCATCATCCTCATGCCTCATCGTTACGTGAGGCATCAACAGGTAGCCACCAGTCAATACTGCAGGTAAAAGCAGGAAGGTGTCACTGTATAATGGCTGAGCAAGGCTGCCTAGAACTCTGCTGCTCAGCTGGAAATGGGTGATCAGAGGATGGCCCTGCATACCCAGCATGCCCAGCAGTGCTATTGTTTTGATACCTTCCCCAGGGAAAAATGACTTGTTATTACATAGTTCACATCCAGTCTTTTCACTTCAGTGAGCATTGGTTCATACTGGACAGAGCCCATAGGGAAAAAAAAAATACAGCTTGCGCTCCCACTCTGCATCAAACTTTGGATCATTTGTGTTGTCGAAACTGGATCGGAAACTTTCTGCTCCCACTGTTTGTATCCAACGGCAACCATGTTTCCTCCCTGTTGCATGTCCTTGTCCAGACTCAGACAGTTTTTTGGAAACCGATGATCGGGTTCAAGCGAACTAACCACTGCTCACTTCTATGTTGAGGCCACATTAATATTATTGCATCTCTGGAGGGCTCATGCGATTGCACGCCATGCGTGACATCTCACATTGTCCCATTTGAGTAATGTGTGCAATGTCAGCCAGGTATGCAGAAGATATGTAAGGAAAATAAAAGATTGATATCAGACAGAAACTGGCCTTGCGAGGGCAGGAAAGCCAAACTGAGAGCTCCTATCCCACTGCCGGTCATAATTTATGAAGGCGGACATTGACACAGCCCTCACATAGTCACCATTAAGAAGCTAATTCAAGTCCAAGCTAATCTGAAGAGATATGGCACAATGTACCTTTTGCAGGTAATGAACTAGAACATTGAGTGTTCTGTTGCAACCTTACCGAGCCCTATATGACCAATATTTTCATCTTTTCATCGGGCAACTGACGGCCCCGTAATGTGAGTTATCATTTTATTTAGAGTCTGTATCTCATGAGTAAGAGTCCATAATGACTCTTTAATGAAACCTTGATATTTAAATGGCCTCTTGGTATTTTCATGGTCAGCTTTAAGTTTAACTGCAGTGCAATGCAATCACTTTGTCTTGAAGTAAGTCTATTATTCTGACTATTATTCCTCTGTGTTTTGCTATCATGCTTATTTATTAGGCATCAGAGAGATGCACTAGAATAGGAGGAATGCCATAACTTGGATATTGAACAAACATGGTATCCTAATGGCTAATGGCAAGCCTTCACATGAGTTTGCAGGCTTAAACAGTTAAATCCATCGTTCTGAAAAAGCTCTACTCTCCCATGTTGCGTTCACATGTTTGATGCCCATTAGGCTTCCCATGTCAAGCTCGATGTTTTGTGGAAACATGCTTACAGAAAACATCGACTCTTTTCCAAAGATCATGATTGTTTTGTCAATGTTTTCTCCCACAGAAAGGTTTTTTTTTTTTTTTTTTCACGCTGGCTGCAACTTTTTTCACGGTCTCGACAGGACATATTGCTTTACATCTGGCAATTGAACAGATTGTGGCACATTTAATAAAAACTAAATATGAAGAAGGATTATAAAGTTTTACAAAAGCCCATTTATCTAAACTGAAGTTACTGAGTGAACCTTAATTTAAAGAATGACATTTGAATTCAGACAGTAACTGGAGGCCTTGGTATTTGTTAAACTCAGCAACATTAATTAAAAACTAAATGTTTAGGCATCAGTACTAGCTCTTGACTAATTGATGGGATAATTATATATGATAATTACTGGAACAAAAACTGAACAAACTGAAACAATCAGCAGTATTAACTTTCTTTTTTTTTTTCCTTCCGATATACACATACACACACACACACAAGCAAAAAAATAACATCTCCATAAACGGCACTTAAGTGATATTTATGTCTAGGCTTGTAATTACAGTCATATCAAAATGTTAACAACACTATGAAAAATTAAATAAAACACTAAGAGAAGTTTAAACATGGAAACAAGAGGGAAATCAACAAACCAAAAAGCTTTCACGACTTTCTCGGCCACGTAAACGCGTCACAATTTCAGCTGGCAGCTGCATCATCTTCATTTGATTTTTGCCTAATGTGGTAATTTAATTCGTAGATTTGATTAAGCCATCATCTTTCAAAACAAGTTAAACCTATTTTATCTGTGCAGCTGGAAATGGAAAATACAGTACTTATGACTTTTTTTTTTTTTTTAAGTTTGTATTTGTAAAAAGCTGTCCTATTTTGTTCATTTAATTAATTTACAAAAGAAAGGGGGGAAAAAAAACAAAAAAACACCTACTGCTTGATATGCAGCCTTTATGTCTGTGCCAGACTTTTTATTAGATTAGATGTTGGCCTGGGTTTCTCAACGCTCTGGCACGATTGCACTGCTTCTCATTTGCTCTTTTGTGTGCTTCCTCACATTTTGATGGTAGGGATAGATGTCAGTGAGAGACACTGTGAAGAGACGTGACAATGTGTGGTGTGTCTCATTTTAAAAATATCCAATTGCAATTATTTCGACTGATATTGCATTTGCGAAATGATTTGCGAAATTAGAAACAATCATCAATAGGCCATATTACAATTTCCATGAAACCTGTTGTTTAGCCCAACTTGTGTTTGTATTTAATGCCTCATAATATATTCTGCTTTATTTACACTGTGTGCATCATAGAGTAATTAACTAATATGCAGCTTTTGTTTGGATCTCAAAGGCCTCTTGAAGTATTGAATAATGATGTAACTGGATTCAAATGATCGTGACATCAATACTCAGCAGGGTAACCTTGTGCTAAGCTGGGAAGTGGCAAATATCAAAGAGCATCAGGTCTATATTAACTCAAGGTCCCAACTGGCTGCTAGATTGAGCTCCTGCAGGTCTAAATGGGTCAAAGGGCCTTGGAGCTCTTTGACCCCTGCCATGCTGCAAACCCAACAATCTCACCCTTTTTCCATCCTCTCTACACATAAGCACACATGCTCTGCAGCTTGTCCAGCCAACCCTGATGACTGACTGTTTGTTTGTGTGGAGGTATTTACACTCCAATGTGTACAGGGCAACTGGCTCCCTGTGGTCCAGCTCAGACTGAGTGAATTCCCCATCACTGGCCCACCTCCACATGTTCATTTGGTATTGGTGGAGGTGGAGGTGGCAGGCTGGAGGATATATTTACAGCATGTTCAGCTTCTCGTTTTTGAATAATGGCAGAGTGATCCATGATTACTTGTCAATAGATGGCACTCACCACAGCTGTTCGAAGACAATTGTATATATATAGCTTTATCCTGTATTATTCTCTGTTTCTCTCACATACCCTGAAGTCATAATTATCTAGAATGAAAACAGTTAAATAAAAAGTGGTCACGTCTTTAGGGACAGCTTTACTTTTTAATTAAAATCAGTGAAGTGTTCTTTTTTTTTTCTTTAATAAAGCTCCCTACACTGCTGGCTCAATGAAAACTCCAAACAATGAGCACTTTGTTAATATTTGGGCATGACTAAGATGAGGGGAAAGGAGGTTAGGAAAAGCTTACTAGAGGGTGGACTTACAAAATGTCTTGCCAGAGAAGAAAGTGCTCCTAGCACAGCTTCATGTATATTGGATATTGTGGAAACGGGCGTGCGTGCGCAATCACACATTATTCAAAAGAAAGACTAGGCCACTGTTGTAGGACTTGAGTTTTAATCAGATTGTAATGCTGTATTGTTTGGTAGTGCATCAAATAGTAGTTGTGGTAGTATAAGCTAGCATAGAGTTCCTACCGTTGGTATGATCCAACACATTGCAGCGTTCCACGAAGTCTTAAACGCATGAAAAATGAAGTTGATGGTTCCCAGTTCAGAGAGTGCACATACAGTATGTTGTATTATTTATACTTTCGCAGCATACGACTGCACATATTATACTTTAGCCTAACTTACAGCTGCTGTCATAAGAGTCACTATGACAATATCATAAAAAGGTCTGTGTTTTTAGTCTGCATTCTCCCCGTGTGCATGATAGACTAATTACCTGATATACAGCTTTGGTTAAGACCTAATATAAAGTATTAAATAGTCACGTTCCAACACACTGCAGATGTCTTCAAAATCATTGGAAACTGTGTTGTTTTGTGAGTGAGCTGTGAACAAAATCTTTATATTGTGCCAAGGATATAAAGTCCAGAAAAATAAAGACACTGTCAGAGATGAGCCTCCAGGGATGTGCTGGGTTTAGCAGAGTCACCGGCCCCAATCAGACCTGCCTCATCAGGCAGGAAAAAGCTGATTCATAATTGATGACGGTTAAGCTGTGCTGAAAAGGAATCGGATGAACTGTCAAAGCACAACTCTGTTTAACCTTCTTGAACTTGGGAGGATGTTACAGTAATGGATAAAAGTTAGTTTTATTATGCTGCACACCCTGAGGATGGGACTATAACTTTTTTTTTTTGTGTGTGTGTGGTTTGTTTCTCTTTGTTTTAGGGAGTGGAGCCACCGCAGTGGTTCAAGCAGCCTACTGTTTACCACGCAAGGAGAAGGTGGCCATCAAACGCATCAACCTAGAGAAGTGCCAGACTAGTATGGACGAACTCTTGGTAAGACACACACACACACACACACACACACACACACACACACACACACGCTGCTCATTATACTCACATTAAATTGAACATTTGTGTGACCTTGTTACTCATATGGGATCAAAGGGAGCTATTCCCTTCCAACATGAGGTCTCATTTAGGGCTTTGTCTCTGTGGTCTGCGCGTGTGGATAGAGTTAGTTCCACCTCTGCTTTTGATTACTCGTTTTCTCCCAGTCGTCCTCCAATCATCCCTGTCACTTCAAACACTATTCTGGTTATTCTCTAAAGGGAGACTCTAGTCACTGCCAGGAAACTATTAGCCTAGACCACCGTGGGACATCATCCTGAAGGCTGTATTGTGTCCTCATACCCTCAATGCAATCCTGCTCTGCTGCTTAGAACATCATTTATTGTGTGACGTGGTTTACGATTTAGCTCAGGAAGGGAACGAATTATATACCTGGTTGTGGACTTAGAGTTAGAAATGGATATCGCAAGAATTGCAATTTTTTATTAAGGATTAGAAGATGTCACACTATTTGATTCAGGCACAATCTTGGGCACAATTGTGTGCTAACTGTCAGTTACACTTATGTTGCAGAGCACCCACAGACACCAGACCTCAGTTTTTGGTCCGACACTGGTAAATGAACCGTTATCTTAACCCAGAGGCGTGATTGATGGATTCTTCCAGTCTTCTCTCGTAATTCTATCAAAAAAAAGTCCACGAAAGTAACTGGCTAATAAATATTGTGTAAGCTTATATGTGTGCATAAAAATTATGGCTAGCAATCGTTGAAAGGTTTGTCAGTACTCACTGGCAAACTAAGGAGGAATCCTTCCCCACCCCCCCGATTTCTGGAGGATGAATCAGGGGAATGTTGCTCCCGGATTCTCGGAGCGGGCGGTCACATGGAATACAGCGAGGTCAGATTTCCTGCCTGTGGTTTCCCTCCCCAGTTCCACAGCCTGCTGCTGGGTACCTGGTTAAATGGCGAGGAAGTATTAAATTGAACCCAGATTGCCTTAGCCTAGCTTTAATAGAGGTTGCCACAAGTTTTTTAAAGAAGCCTGCCGGTCTTACTGTGAAATTCCTGAATGTCAGAAAAGCAATAATCTGTCATGTCTTCGTGTGTCCATATGCCGCGGTATGTCGTAGTTATTCCTGTCACAGCGATTTTGATGGACAGGAGCTTTTGAGTTACTCAAGCTGTATCAGATGAGGAAGGCGGTTTGTTTACAATTTGAGCGCGGTGCAGTTGCAGTAGCCTCTTGCATAATTACAGCTGTTGCTGTTGCTATATACTTGATACATTTTAAAGTGTTCCTATGTGGAAATGTCTGGTTTACTACATAGCACAACATATTTTTTGACTTTGAAATACCTTTTTAAAATACATTCATTTACTTCAGGGTGACCTGTAAATAACAGTTATTTCTGGAATAGGAGGTTTGAATTGAGCTCATTCAAGTAATTCAGAGACATATTTGTATCCTTGGCATTAATTACAGATCGGCAGCTTCTCCATTCCTCAATAGCTTTGCGTTTGTGTGCACACTGTTGTGCGATCGGGTCACAGTGAGTGTGTGTTAGGCTCTGAGCAACCGATAGTGACGCAACATTGCTTCTATAGTGGCTTCTCTGTGTGTCTGCCATCAGTGTGATTCTGTGGCACCAGTTTGTGACCCAGCACTGTATTCAGTTTGTAACAATAGGTCATTTATTTATTTTTTGCTCAGTTTCAAGGTCCTTAGACACACCAAAAGCTGAAAGGATCAGACCTAATCGCTTAGACGGGTGTATTTCCTAGAGAATCTATGTACAGAGATCATTTGTTGGCTACACCCACTCAAAAGGACTTTGGCTCAGATTCTGCTTGACGTCAACATACATTTATAGACCCATCACAAGATGGAATAGGTCAGTTTCAGTGCTTTTATTAGATGAGCAAATGTTTTATCAGTCATCCCACAAAGAAATTGCATTCGAGGAAGCATCTCGTTTCCACTATATGACAATTTTTCAAGATGCATGTCAAGTCAGAGAGATATCAGTCAAATGTTACAGACTGTATAAACCAATGCAGTGGCCATTACAGAGAGAAAAACACTTTAAAATATACAGCTTGATGTTATTTATTGAGTTTCTTGGCTTACTGTTTCCTTCCTAATCCTCTTGTTAATCTGGGGATTTTATCCCGCACATAAGATTGAAACATGGATATGATTAATATGTAAATCTGAAGTTTAATAAATGCCAAACTAACTTATGTAAATGTGGTGGGGAGGATATTATGGTAACAATATGCAGCATATTGATGTAACACAGACGGTCATTATCACAATTTACTTGACAATGATCACCTACACAGGTTACCGTATGCACTTCTTCTGGTGTCATCACTAAGTTATATTCAATGAGTAATGTGTTGGTGCTGTGTACCTTCCATTATATTGTGGCAATAGAAAATAAAAGCATTTGTGTTGCAGGTGGCTTTGTGAAGCACGTCTGTGGTGATTTGCATTAAATAAATCTGCTCCGAATGCCTGTGTTTTTAGGACAAATACAATTATGATAATCTATTAATTGTATGTAAAGTCATTTATTCAGCAGAAACACCAAATATTTGATTGATGACATCATTTCTATCTCTGATAACGGGGAAATTAAATGAGAAATTCTTCACTGAAAAGACTGTACTGTACTAGTAATATACGTTAGGTATATGCTGATGTCCTGTTTAAAGTGTTTTTCTCACAATCGTTTCCCTGACTGGTTGGATGAGCTTTATCTCTTGATAAAGATCACCATGCAGCTGATGTTAGGACTGAGGAAGTATTTTACCCGTCATGTTCCACATGCCTGCGTCAGTGGCACGGCCGATGCACGATGTACCTTTACAGGAATAAGTGTAACGGATTCTGTACAACAATTGGCGGTGTCATCATGCAGAAACACTTAAGAACAGCAATGAGACATCTGTAAAAATATTTTCACAGGGAAAAAAAAAAAATCATCTTCATATGTCACATTGGATATTAAACACAGATGTAGTGTATGAGAACATCTCCGGTATCTTTGATGCAGCATAGGTTTACAGTGACCTAATCCCCACAAGAAAGAGTCTGTCTGATTCTCACATTGTCTGCTGGTAAAGATTGGAAAATCTGCCTGAGCACGATATCCACCCATTGTTTTTCATCTCTGGGGTTACCCTGGCCCACAGAGCTGCGGTGACCTGCCTCTTCCACTGTGCTGAGAACTGGGGGGGGGCGGGGGGGGCAACAGGCTATATCACTTATTGTTCTCTTTCAGCCTGTAGTATTCAGAGTAAGAATGATAAGGGAGGCGACCCACAGATCACGCCGTCTGTCCCGACAAACTGGAAGTTATCAGACCGCTTGATAATGAAAAGCTGCAGAGTGGTATGTGAAGCTCACCTGTCCGTCAAGCTCTCTGACACTCCACACGACAATTGTTCCATGTGTGATATTTTGTGTATAGACATTTACACACGTCTATATGGGCCAGTGGGTTTGTTTCATGCACAATCTGTATCCACCCTTATTATGACTCGGGTCACGTCCTTCTTCCCAGTTTTGTCAAGTACTTTCTAATGGCATCGTGATGTCACCTGTCCAGGCTTAATAGTGATGACTCCACAGCAGAGGCACACTGCTGGGAATGCACATTGTGTTAGCTGAGTATTTTTTGCTAATGGAACATCAGGTTTTGATTGCTTAACGTTTGACCCACAAGCATGTATTGATTGATCAATCACCTTTTAACAAATGCTATCAGGTTGAGTGTTAAGGTTTTTCAGTTGACAGGCTTGTGGTTTGCCCATCATGGTACAATATTCAATAGCTGTCTTAAATAACGCTGACATTTTGGGTAATATGCTTGTTTGTGGAATCGGATGAGATGGCTGATATTGATTTCACCTCTGTGCATCTACTACGGATATACTCAGTACCAAGAAAAGGGGGAATTACTGGCCAAGCTAATAAGCTTCTATTTGCCAAAATATTCCTTTCAATGTTAAAAAAAACCCAAAACAACCACATGCTATTGTAAAATATAACATGTTCAGCACAATTTCCCCAAAGCCCACAGTGACAAACAACCAACACTCTAAAACCTTAAAATAAGCAATCAATCAAGCAAATACACATTTGTTTAAAGCTTCCTTTGGACAGATACATGAAGACATCATCATCATTGACTCTGGGAAACTATAATGGGCATTTTTTCTTTATTTATTTACAGACAAATGATTAATTGAATCAAGAAAATCGGTAAATCAGTTGTAATGACGATTGTAAGCAGTACCAGTTTCTTTAGAAGCGAGTCTATCCTCAGATGACTTTAGGACTGGCGCTGAAGTGATGGATTAGACTTTTGTGCCAGCATTACCTCAGCATCGCCTGCTTTTCAAGTGTACACACACACACACACACACAAGAAAGACAGCTTTGCGACTGTATAAAGGGCTGAGCACTGGCTGTTTTTTTTTCACTTCTGCATATATATGCGTTTTATTGACCTAGCCTATTTCTCTTCTGACTGCTGACGTCATTAAGGTCTGAAGTATTGCACTAAATTTTAAAAATAGTTGCAGCATCAAAGGCATAGGCAGGTATTGTGAATGCATTCATCTTATTTTTCCTCCTGGCTGTTTTTAGTAAGGGCCTAATAGTTGTTACTATGTGCCATGGATGAAAATTGTTTGTTGTTTATTTCAGCACCACAACATAATTTATCAACTCTAGATTCAGTTAGTTGCTGTCACAGCAGTAGGATTAATGAATAACAATAATAGCTTATGAAATCACATTGGCTTTTATACAAAAACTCAACCCATCTTCACACACAAATGATCATGTGACAGATTACACCAGCGTTATCATGTTAATGGGTAAATGAATAGAAAAACAGCCGTCTCTATTGTCAAGTTTTTAATTCTGTGTATTACTCCGACAGAAAGAGATTCAGGCCATGAGCCAGTGCCACCATCCCAACATCGTGTCTTACTACACCTCATTCGTGGTGAAGGATGAGCTGTGGCTGGTCATGAAGCTGCTCAGTGGTGGTAAGTGCATTTCTTCCTCCATCATCTGTTCAATCTCTTCTCACACGTCCCTCAACTCCGAATGTTTAGATCCCGAACAAACAGATAAATCAGAAGTATACGGTCGGCCTTAAGTCATATCAAGGAGGCCCAGAATTTCTTTGGCAGCTCCCCTCGTGATGATGAGAGAGGGACAGTATGACGAGTAGGGCTCGTTGCTGCTGGTGATGTTAACTGTGATTGTAGGGAATGTGACAGCACTGATCCGCACTGTGTGCCCCGTGAGCTGCAGCTCTTTCCGGGCTTTAACTCAGTACCGTGCAGAAGCTAATGACAGAGCAGAGGTAATAACAGCCCGCAGGCCGGCGTCATGGCATCCATGTGGCAGCGCTGCAATTAACTAGTGAGAGGAGCATGAGGAGGAGGCCACCATGGAGAAAAAGTGCAACAATTGCATCTCCATCTGATTACATTGTTCCTTTTTAGTTTCCCTAGGAACCTATAAAATCAATTGGCATCTTACTGAAGTTACTAATAGTACAACCTGTGAGCTCTGCAGGAATAAGTGCTTTTACAGCAGCCAAATATTTGAGAGGTGAAGACTGAAGTCTGATGACTCATCTATTTTCAAAGAGACTCATCCCTCTATTAATCCTGCTTTCAGTCTCACACACTCAATTATACAAGCACAAGTGTACACATTTATACTCTTGTTTCTACCCTCCCTTGTTCCCCTCTGGCCCCCAGTAAACAAGGTCCCATTGTAACGGATAGTGCCCAGGTGGTGTGCTTGGCTCCCTCGGATACACTCAAGTCATGAGCTGCTTGGCAGCCACCTCGCAGCTGGGCCCAGGGCTCAGTGCCTGCCAAGCGACGCCTGAGCAGACGGCCAGCCTCACAGCAGGAGCAGACACCACTTAAGATGGCCTCTCTCATTCTTCTTATCCCATTTAAACAGAGGCGCTTGATGTTGAGTTTTATTGTGCAGCGTAATTAAATGATGGCCATGGCGATGTCAGCCATGGAGACGGACCTCAAATGAGGTCAGGTTTATAGACCGCTCCACAGAGCAGAGCATACCAGCCCCAAGGAAAACCAACTCCTGCTCCTCTGGCTTGATGGAGCAGAAGAAACTCTCCACCCAATGAAAGAACAGCTCGACCATTTAACATTTCTTAGTGGTATGTTGCTGTTGGCTATTGGTATGCCACTGCTGTTCTTATGGCTTATGACACATGTAGATGGTATGTCATATGTTGCATTGGCTGATATGGCTGTTCACTCACTACAGCAAAGTAAATCCCAACCTCGGGTACTTTTCCCCCGGGGGCGTACTTCAGCATTTGACAGGGAGTATCTGGAAAGATTTAAGAGTTTAATTGTCGCTAAGCTAATTGAAAAAATAATATATATATAAATTATGATTTAGTAGAAATTTAATTTACCTACGTCCTTGTCCTTTTTAAACCCATAAATAATATTACAAATTAGTGTGAGGCTAATATTTAATACATTTATTGTCACAGTAATCAATAAACTACCAACCGCAAACTTCACAGGACAAACCTCCCAATGCCCTCAGCTATAAAACCACATGCTGCGATTTAAGAGTTTGTGAAAAGTAATTAGTGAGCAAGCAATGCGTAAAAATAATAGATATATTGGTTAGTTTGAATGCCAACTTGACCAAACCCACTGACAAAGAAAAAGGGAACGCTAACTTCCGACAATTCAAGGATCACTATGTCTTGTATGAGAAAAGTGTTTTGACAGTTATACATTTTTATATAATTGATGATATGAACGAAGATTAAAACTGAATACAATACACACATCTGGACCGGGACAGGTGGTGTCAATTATTGAACTCCTGATCCCAATACAGCATCCTACACCATGTCTTATGTTGTATTTTTTTTTTTACCCAGGAAAATAAAACTCCAAAAGGCCTTATCTTTGCCACGACTGCCCTCCTCTCTGACAAATCCATTCAAGGCCAAACCTGCAGAGCTGAGCTTTCAGGTAGTCAACGCTGTAGGTGCAGGGCTTTTCAGGAAATTCCAGTTCTGAATGTGACATATAAGCAGCTGTTTTATTAGCATGACGCATTACCTGTCACTAAAAACCTACAGGGACAGAATATAAATCATGCTAAAGCAAGCACAGTAATGTGTTCCCAGGAGATTATTTTTGCAGCCTTTTGCTGACCTACAATCACTGCTGCTGAGCTTGATTGGACGCGGTTCAGAGTGGACTGTTTGACTGTAACATAAGAAAAGAGCCTTTAGAGCCTTGACGTGGCTTTCAACTGAGATTTTCGATGAGATTTACTCATACTCTCCCGCTTATAAAATTGTAGCACCTATAAAAAGTGTTGATGGAAGCTTCCCTAAGTCTGAGCCAGCGATCCCCTCCTCTGCATCTTGTTTCTACACCGTGCACGACTTTGCCACAGCCCCTCCCACGCCCCACTCTCCCTCCCTCTCCTCCCCCTTGCAGCTTTGCTTGGCATTCCCTGTCGGCCTTTAGCACAGTTGGCACCCGCCCTCATCTCCTCTCTTTAGTCTCTCATCCTCTCCCTCGGTCTCAAACCTCATGCTCCAAGCAAGAGAAGATAATTCATGATGTAGCTTTCTGAAGTAAAATTAAGTTGAGTTATCTTAAAGTGTCGGCTTTTACACCTTCACAGTTTTTATGTGCAATCAGGAGAGATTTGGCTAATCCAGCATTTGCATGCTCTACCGTGCACTCCACTCTACTGTCAAGACTTAATATATTCCCTTCATTTGTATAAAATCTTCCTCTGAGGGCTTGGACACGCCAACAGGTGTCATTTGCCTTGGAACATGTTGAAACAGACAGAGGCACAATTTGAAATTAGCTGATGGCGTTCTGTGATCCTCCAAAGCATACATCATGCTTTGTATGAGCAAATAAACATAGAAGAAGAAGTGCGACCTCACATTAAAGTAAGCTTGTCAATCTACTGTATACTCTGAAAAAATATTTACTGTACACTGTTTGTTTGGCCTTGCTTCCTTAATTTATCTTTGCAGACTTTATTTTATTGCCAGCGAGTCAACGGATCACAACGTAACATAGAAAAAGAGATCCTCCCTGACTTTCTTGGTTGCCTAAAACACCCTGTGGACTGCTTTCTATATGAAGGACTTTCTGCAAAATTACAAAGGATGTGACATTTTTGCTCTCCCGTCTAACCTGTGCCAGCCATCACCGTTTCTGGCTACAGTACCTTATCTTTCGGGGGACAACTGCAGTGTGTTCCTCACAGGCTACGGCTCGGCTTGAATGTGGCTCCTGTTTATGCCCTCCTCGCCTTCCTCATTGTCACCTGTCACTTCTTGTCACTCCCTCTCCTCCCTCCAGCCGTTTCAGGCAACAAGATGAACATCACACCGAGCACAAACGTAAGCGAGGGAGGAGGGGAACCGTGCAGAGAACAGAGGAGAAAGAAGAAAAAAATCAGTCTGCCATTTCCCAATGAGCTTCAAAGAGCTGTCACTTCACTGAAGCAAGGCTGCACTCTTCTTATACTCTCTTTTCTCTTCATGCCAATTCACTCGCTCACATTGTAATATATATATATATACACACCCACTATCTCATACACTCAGACACACATCTAGGCTGCTCGTCTGTCCTCTATTTGAATGTGTTTCTCTCTTTTCTTCACCGCTGAATCACATTTTCTGCCGAGCACTGTCACCTCACGAGGAACCCGTTGAACTCTCTCCCTCCCTCTCTTCTTACTCTGCCTCCCGCTGTCTCGCTGTGTCTAAGACTCTGCAATAACACTGTCTAGTCTCAGGTGGCTCGTCATCGCTGGCTCCTCTGGGTAATGCAGTGAGAGCTTGAGTGAGCGCTGCAGTCGAGGACATCCTGAAGTGATTGAGCAAATAAATATCTTTGCACCCCTAGCCCGGCACAGTTGGGAAAACACAATCAATTTGGTCTTGGGATTGTGTCATGGACAGTGTTTCGGGACCTTGAAAAGGCCATTTCCAGCTTTTGTTTGCAAATGTGTGTGTGTGTGTGTGTGTGTGTGTGTGTGTGTGTGTGTGTGTGTGGCTGAGTGCGTGGCTGAGGGTGGGACAGATACACACTGTGGCAGTGTGATATTTGTGTTAGTGTATCACTACAGCACAACACAGCTTGTCAGGCAAGTGGCATTCTTGTTGCTTCTCTGCTTTGTCCCCATTCGCCAGTGTCTCCCAATTTTCTGTCATACCAAATGCAAATACTTTCGCAACCTCTTTTCAGAGATGCTCTTTATTCTGTGGCAAGTCACACAAAAGAACTCGTACACTGACAGCAGTCTGTCACTTTTCATCCAGTGTGCTCCTTTTATGCAGCAGGAGCCAGGCTGAGAAAGGCATGGTGACCTGTGCTTTTGGTCTTAACCGGCACAAGGTCAGTGAGCAGAGTGCCGCTGGCTCTCCATTCAAATAAGACACCTAAAGACAAAGACACCAACTTGACTTAAAACCTCTATAATGTCTATAACCTGCAAACTCTCCACACAATTTCATTTAAATTAAAGGGAGATGCACCCGATTGTGTTATTGTATTCTTATTTCTAATACTGAAATGTTCAGTGTTTTTTTGTTTTTTTTACATGTGTCATAAGCTCAGTTTGAATAAATTAAACTTAATAAATTAACTGTGAGAGACTGTGAGGATGATATCATCAAGAGTCAAATCCTGGTACTGCTCTGTAATAATACAGAAATAATGAAATGACTGACAGCATTCATGGTGATTTTAACTGGGTAATTTTCTGATTACCAGCTGTGAGCTCTGCATTCAAAGTTATTTGGATAGTGAATGAAGTTTTTCCAAATCTCATTCAAAGTCTATTCAGAGGCAACTAATGACAAATTCAAGTCTTGATGCTGTGTTTTTTTTTTTTTTTTTTTTGGTAGATACTGACTTCTAAAATCATAGATGGTGTGAATTATGTTTAAGGGTGGATTTACCCTTTAAATGAGCCATAGCAGTAAATGTTCTGATTGCTGTCCTCCACCATTGGTTTGTTTTGCCATGACCAAATTTAAAGGTCATGGTGATGTTTATGTTTAAAGGACTTAATGCAGCTAAATCATTTGTTTTTTTCCCTTCATTACTGGGACTGAAGTAAAGGTCTTTGTGTACCCATGATCTAATTTTCTCCAAACATTTCAAGATTATACACGAATTATCTTGACTGAATGGCTGCCAATCTACTAGGAAGTATGTGTTTTGATAAATAAGTTTTGGTTTAGAGCAGGATTAGCAAATGATAAACACTAGCCTAAGGTGACTTTCTCATAGATACAGGACAGTTTATTTTATTTTATTTTTTTATCCTGTGACATCGATGGTGACGATAACAAATATAGTTTTCAACAAAGAAAAATTAAGCGTGACTTTGTAGATCCAGTAGGGTTTTTTTTCAACCACTGTCCTGTGTTTGTTTGTCAGGCTCAGTGCTGGACGTCATCAAGCATATCATCTCACGAGGCGAGCACAAGACCGGCGTCCTGGACGAGGCCAGCATAGCCACCGTGTTGAAAGATGTGCTTGAGGGTCTGGAGTACCTACACAAGAATGGACAGATCCACAGGTAACAAGAGTCATGCCCCTCCGTGCAGATACTGTAAGTTTAGGCTTGATTGTTTATGTCATACATGTTACGTCATAGTCAAATCATTCAGTTATATCTCTGCAATGTAATTGTTAAAGCAGGGAAGTGATTGTATTCTTCGTCAAATCAGATGCATGACTGTGTATACAGCCTCATCTCTACAGAGGTATATTTACCCAATGGGACAACAAGTGAAATTATGTGTATTAAAAAAATTCAGTCCTTTCACTTTCTACCTATCTTGCATCCAAATTTAAAGTGAAAAGCACTTAGCCACGCCAATACATTTCAAGTCTTCACTGTATGCTTTACTAAGACCAATTTAAGATAACAGAAAACTGCTGCAAGAAATCTGTAAGTAGACTACCACTTCCAGGCAGGTTACTCTATGAATATGCATCGGTGGAATGTCTCAGTGACAGATTTGAATGCTGTAGGAAATGTGATCTTGAAAGCTCTGCTCTAAGACATGGCTAAGTCCCTCTACTCAAGCTGTTACAATGAACTCAGTCAACACAGCGTCTGTAGAAACCATCATATTCATCACTCCCTTTTTTATACGCCTCCTCTCGCGGGAACACTCATACCCCGGGACAGGCTACATGTGTAAATAGTGCTCAGCAGCTTTCAGAGTAGCATGCCAATGAGAAGCTGAAACGGAGAGAGAGAGGGGCTTGATTGAAGATGCATTGTGTAGCCGTGTAGATGACGCTAACAATGATATCATCACCTCATTAGCCTTGCAATTAGAAAAGTGCTATATTGTGCCTTTTAGAAACTATAGATGTAAGGAATTAGATTAAACACTGTTTAAATTACTGTGTTAATTAAAAGGAAACTCTGCTGCAGGGCTGCGCTGCGGCAGCATTTAAGTATCCACTTTCAGCATGATGTGACAGGGTTATCGGTCAGCGCCAGAGTGACGGAAATGTGTTTCCTGAGTAAAACCTGCTTTAGACTCTGTGCCCTGTCTAAGGACACATTAAGGGGTCACTTACATATAATTAATCTAGCACTTCTGTCCAACATCAGGCTCTGAGGTGAAAAGGAAAATGTGAGGTAATCTCTCAGTGCTGAAAATCATCGACATGCTGAGAGAGCATCCTCAGTCAGTCAATCGGTGTCTAGTGATGTGAACGTGCACACATGGCTATGCGCACTCTCCCGGTGTAAGCTGGATCATATGAGTCAGAGCCTCAGGGCAGGGGTGATGGAGAGTGTCAAGGGGTGAGGCTTTGAGAGAGGAGAGAGAAAGCGTCACATGATATGTTCCACCGTGCCACGGACGGCAGAAAAGCAATTAGAGCCTCGTGGCCTGGTCTGTAGGCTCAACTGGAGACATTTACCACAAAACGGCGAACTGCTCCCACCATCCCAATTCACAGCAGCTCGGAAAGTCTGTGATGCAAAAGTGACACTTGTTCTCTAACTTGAGCACCAGGTAGACTCTATGCACAGGAGAAGAGAGAGGAACGCCAATGATTCTTCATTTTGCCTGTTGAATCTGCTGAAAACCCCATTTACAGCAGAGATCTTGCTCTTGTGGTGAGCTCTTTGTCTGCATGCCATACGGTACTCATCTCTGAAACCTCTGAAACATGTCTTCTGAGGGTTCACTTGCAAATGACTCCGTATGTGGTTTAGTAATTTTCAGGTAATGGCTGTCGTTATGCTATCTCCGGGAGCTGTAAGGCTCTTGTTATGATTAAAGCAAAATCGACAAGATATAAAATGTAAAAATTGATTTGGAAAAACCTTATGACAATGAAAATGAGCAATATGGAGAAAGCAATCAAAGTACAGAAGCAGAGGGGAGATATCTTTATGGTCAAAAAGGGCACAGTTAAAAGAGAACGGAGAGGATGGGGATGGTATTTCATCTCAATATGAGACCCACAGGACGTCTCATAAACCTTCTTTTAAAGCTCTGTCAGGGGCACTGTGAGCCTGGCACCAGGATGTGATGTCACAGGAGGTGACCCGGCAGAGCTGCAAGGTGCGACGGCTGCCAGATGAGAAGGATAAATCTTCTCGACAGTTTCATGCCATGTCTGTTCCCGCCTGGCTGCTGCCCGGCTAACATTTCAACAGGTCATAAATGTGAACAGTCCTTTTCATTTTTCGATATTTTGTGGCTGTGTAATAACTGCTAGCCTGTGAAAAGGTTCTTAATGAGGCAGAACGTGCTTTAAGACGTAGAAGTAAGTAAAATATGTGGAGTTTGGGGTTTTAGTCTTCTTGGAAATCTGGCCCACATACTATTACATCTTTGTGTTACATGCCTGGATGATTAGTAGGAGTTGGGACTTGAACTGCAGGTTGGCTTTTTTTTTTTTTCCTCTCTGCCACAGTATTTCTTTGAACTTGCATGGTGCATTGTGTCACCACCTCCTCCCTCCCCTTCCTCCTCTTCCTCTACTGTGAATGTTAATGACTGTCTGCACTCTGCAGCCTTTTTCATCTCAGAGCATTACAATCTGCTGCAGTGAACCATAGCCTCCACGCTTCTTGAATGAGCGCAGGGAGGGGACGCGATCACTCTTTGTGAATCATGCAGCGTCACGCGTTGCCTTTTTATCAGGGCGGAATGTGTTCAATTTAGAAAAAGCAACTCAAAATAATTTACGCTATGATACTTTATCAAAGCTTAGTTTGAATCTGTGAAGTTCAACAAGATGAGCAGCAGTGCGTCGTGACTGTAGAGACATCATATAGAGACAAAAGTAGACAATTAAGCATTGGGAGCTCAAACTGGGGCTTAACTTTAAGCTCTAGTTTGATGTAGAGTGTCAAATAAAGTCGAACACTAATCAGTGAGGGAAAATGTCATTTTGGATTCTGGATTAATTCTGCATTGGGGCGACTTGTCAACTTTCTGGCACATCCCAGAAGTAAAAGCAGAGTACTTTCTTATTGTGACTCAATTTTCTTGGACCTATAACCCATAATAATGCACACCATTAGCTTAGAGGGTAGAAGATGGTATTGGACCCACTCGGAGAGGAACAGTAGTCTTGCAAACGAGGAAAAGTATTTCGGGATACTCCCAGACTTTTAGCCTCGGGTGATCCACTCTGCACCTCCTCTCCAGCCTCCTTAAAAAGCGACATCTCAAATTACTGGACGTAAATTCTGTTGTGTTGTGCGAGCATGCGCTTGATTAAACAGGAGTAGTAAGCGCAAGAAAAGGGTAAGATACAGTGACCTGATATCACCTAGCTTTTATGCCATGGCAGCAAAAGTGACAGCGGGACACGCCGGAGAGCCGCGGAGCACAGACGTCTGTGCGGTAGCAGACATTTCAAACAGTGTTTATTCTTTTTGTAAAGCCACTAGCGAAGGCTGTCATGTCTGTTCTCCATCTACCCTTTCCCATCGTCTGCATCATCCCCAGTATGACAGTTATGTAATTGAACTTGTCTAGGCGCATAAAGCACATCACAGTTTTGCCATATGTAGTACGCAGACAGCTCTTTCTGTCTGAGCTGATTACTGAAAATATAAAAGTTTAGAGAAGGCATCGATACAGTCAGCTAATGCCCTGGCATGTGTCCCTGTCTGGTTCTGAATAGTTTGTAAGATCACAGCAGTTGTTGCATTTTCAACCTATGGCTCTAATTTGTCACATATGCTGCATTCCTCCCTCCTTGGCTCACTATTTGCCACTCCCTTGCCCCCGTCGCTGTGAGATCTGTTGCCCGTGTGGTATTTTACTGGAGCACTCTTGGAGAAAGAGGCCTCTACACTCAGGTATTCAGCAGCATTTCAACAAAAAATTTAAACTGTGACCTATAAGCTCTTGAGTGCCTCTACCTCATTAGTGGTTTGAGTCGGCTATGTTGAAGCGCGCATTTCAAGTTTAAAGCATGCTGTAAGCACCTGAATCTTTCCCAAAACCACAATTATCCCTGTACATGTGCTTATGGCCTATGTGGAGTGTATAATATTCCCAAGTGAGCCTTTGTTCCTTGGAAGCTGCGTCATGTCACATCTCCACACCAGTACACCAAAGAGCAGCCAATTTTCACTTTCACTGAGTCCAGTTTGTTTGCTGGAATGATCCAATAGCATCTACAGTGTCTCTCAGCACAAGCTACAAGTATTTTACTCCGGTGACCCCATCTGGTAGCAGCGTGAACTGCTCAGTTTTTGAGACTGCATCTCCTCCAAACAATTTTGTCTGTTTATCTCTTTGTCTCTCAGTTTTAGGAGCCGTCTCAGGGTAATTTGCGTTGGAAGTTAAAGTTTAAGGTTGTGGGGTTGCATCTCCTTGGTGTTCTTTGACCCATCAAAGCCTCTTCTGCCGTTATTAAATGTACATTCCCTTCATAAAAGGCTGGACAGCAGAAAGAGCTGACTGTTGTCCTCTGTGACACTGCTGCCATCCTTACCTTTTTTTTTTATTTTCTTTTTACTTGACCCTTCTACTTTATCCCTGAAAGGCTGTTGCTATGACAACTGTGGCCGGCAGGCTGAGTTGACAGTATTCAATCTGTCTGGCACAACTGCACGTACAAACACGGTGGCAAACAGGCAGCCAGACAGCTGTCCCTGCTGAATCCTCTTATCACCACCAGGGGAGGCTGAACAAGGATGAACAAATTAACTACAGGCTGGGTGTGTGTGTGTGTGTGTGTGTCTCTTATAATGTGTAAAAAAAAAAATGATAATAATAAAAACAGAGTGCTGGAAATATGATAGCTTTGGAGCTATTTGCTGCACCAAGGTGTATAAAATCCCAAGTTTTATTGAGATACAAGTCAGGAATTGAGTTTAAAAGAGACCCTAAACTTTCATTAAATCAGGGATATAATTAAACTGAGTGATTAATAACAGCCATGTATAACATAATATTAAATCTATCACCACATTTGTTATATGTCTCAAAAAGTGTATGAAGACTTCAGTTTGCCACTACAATAATGACTGTATATGCTTTTACAGAAATAATCATAATTGTTTAATTAATGTTCACCATAAACATATGTCCAAATGTTTTGACATTTGTTTTCAATGACTAAAGTAAAAAAAAAAAAGCAGTTTCGTTGTTCTGTCTGCCTGAGCTACTTCAATCACCTTTTTCTTTGACAGCTCCTTGTGAGATGTATTTGTTTAATTCTCTCTTGATCTCTTACAGAGATCTTAAAGCTGGAAACATTCTTCTTGGAGATGACGGTTCAGTGCAAATTGCAGGTATTTGGCCACAAGGCAACACCGCCTCACAGCACCTGTCACTAGTGACCCAGTTTAGATGTGAAGTTGTTCAAAACGTCCCTCACCTGTTATTGCCACCTCAGTTGTTCGACATCTGACTCTGTTCCAACATCTTAGCGTATTTGAGAGCTTTTTTTCTCCTTTCCCTTTCCTTTCAGATTTTGGCGTCAGTGCCTTTCTAGCCACAGGTGGTGACATGACTCGAAATAAAGTGCGCAAGACGTTTGTGGGAACACCGTGCTGGATGGCCCCAGAAGTCATGGAGCAGGTCTGTCCTCATTGACATGTGGTAACAATGGCAACAAAATAACTCAAGTAAACACAATTTATTAATCTCATGAGCTCAAAAGCAGCCAAAAACACACATTCACAGCAGATTTTCCCTTTTAGTTTTTAGGTATGCTTTATGTTTATTTTACTGAATACTGACAATTTTCTTAGAAATCCTGTCCTTGCAGCTACAACATATGTCTGTACATGACTGGGACTTGAAGTTGATGATTATGTATGATAAAAAATGTTCAGGCTTCTGCATTAGAAATATACTGTGGGAAATTGCAAATGAGCCCATATTTTATCCTAAGAACTGTCTGGCCTTCTGCTTTTTTTTACTGCAATAGTCAGCCTCATTTTTCTCTAAACACCCTTCATGCTTTAAAAATTCACTTTTACTTTTAGTAAAAGCCGAATATGATCTCTGCTTCCACAGGTGAGGGGTTATGATTTCAAAGCAGATATTTGGAGTTTTGGGATCACAGCCATTGAGCTTGCTACAGGGGCTGCACCTTATCACAAATACCCGCCAATGAAGGTGAGAAACACCGAGGAATAATCAAAGTTACCTACAAATGTTTAATTAATGACGTAGAACGAATGCAAAGTCAGGTCCTCTGATTTTAAGTACAACTTCTGAGGTTTGGTGCCCTTGTGAGTCAAAGTGTTTTATGGTGTGTTCAGGTCTTGATGCTGACGCTGCAGAATGACCCTCCGACCCTGGAGACTGGAATCACAGACAAGGAGATGGTAAAGAAATACGGGAAATCCTTCAGGAAGATGATCTCCCTGTGTCTACAGAAGGACCCGGAAAAAAGGTGTTCATAGTGAAGTCTTTATATAAAGTTTCATATAACATGATCCCAGTCAATCAAACACATCTGTGTGCAAATTAAATAAAGTAAAAAGCATGTGATTCGTGCAGCTTTGGGCATTTAATTTACACTTAGTGGAACTGATTTACATTGCCTAGAACATATTAAGCAGCACAGCATATAACTGCTCTTATTGTCCTGAGTACAGTCATTTGTAAACATAATTCCCTGTTTTTTCTATCATTGGGAATATCACAGCTTCAATAGTCAGATGAACAGGACTAATTCATTGTCCTTCTGCTGTTTTTCAGGCCAACATCCTCGGAGTTGTTGAAGCATAAATTCTTTCAGAAAGCAAAGGTAGGTGTTTGGACTCCCCCTGGGCCTGAGACTGAATCGGTTACACCATGAATCAGCATCATACCTGTTTGAGACACCGGTTGAGCTAGTTGATGAGTAAAGGTCAGCGTCTGCAGGAGTGATTGAGTCTGAATGTTTTGTTTTGTTAACTCTAGAGGTTTTGAAATGCCTGAGGAAGGGTTTGTGTATGAGAGAAACCAAAATATATAATACATCAAGAAATAAGAATAAATAAATAATGTCTCTCTCCCTGAGGTGAGTCATGCTACTTCTTACTTGGCTCGACTTGTCCGTGTGTCTGACCCAAGCTGAGGTCATTGTAGCGTTTTTTTCACTATTGGCAATGCAGAGCTGTTTCTAACAAAGGCAGGGATAAGCAGTCTATCTCCAGCCTCCGGCTCTCCAATGCTCTAGCAGCTGGAACAACTAGAGTGCTGGCTCAGCATGTCACACAGCCCCAATACAACCTGGTTGGTTTGCTGGACATGACCCTGGACAGGGACAGGGACCGCAGTACTCTGTATTTACAGCAGAGGGCAGGTTTTGTTAATTATTTAAGAACAGACACATCTGATGTGAATTATAGAACTTGGGTCTGTGTCAGTCTGCAGGGGATATTCAAATAGTGTTTTGTTTTCAAAAAAAATCTTCTGGGAACAAGAGCTTTGATGAAGTATCTGCCGAAGGAAGTAAAGTAAAGCACATTATGTTCCATTTCAATTTTAGAATAATATAAGACATCTTTGGGTACAAGAAATTTTACCTGAACAGAGTCTTTTGAGTCACACCCTTCATTTCTTTTCTCTTCTGGCAGACCCATGAATATTTACATGAGAAGTTACTTCAGAGAGCGCCCACAATAACAGAGAGGTCGAAAAGGGTAGGTCAACAAAAACTCACCGCATATGTGTGTAGTTATGGTTGTATCTAATTACATAAAATAACAAAATGATCTCTGCTGTTTGCACGTCAGGTACGTCGTGTGCCAGGCTCCAGTGGTCGGCTGCATAAAACGGAGGACGGTGAATGGGAGTGGAGCGATGATGAGCTGGATGAAGAAAGTGAAGAAGGCAAAGCAGCTGTTGCTGCCTTAAGGGTGAGACGAATCCACTCTCTCATAAACACACATTACCATTTTAGATAAGCTCCACATGTCTTTGTCTTTGGATTTCTGTACTCTGTTTAAATTGTCACTCTCCATGTCTATGCAGTAGCACGTTTGTCCACTGTCTCTCCACTGAGTCTCCCTCATGTGTGTATGTTCTGTCTGATGGCCAAGGAGCAGCAGGTGAAGCCTGTTGGCGGCCCCAGGCGACAAGTGCGCTTCTCCTACCCACTCGAGCTGCCTGCGTCCAGGGTTGTTCACTTGCCTCCACAATACAGATGGCATTCCCATAACAAGGAAGGACTCTCTCTGGGCATTTTAGTCAGGGAGCATGTGACAGCCAGAGAGCAGATAACCTTTGCTGTGAGAGTGAGGGCTGTGCACGTGCTTTAGGAAAAGCCTATGGATACAGGGTACAGGTACTCTAGAACAAAAGTACATCATTTTGACAGCTGGTTAAATATGCATTTGCTGTCTTTTATAGGAACTTATAGGATTCTACCAGAGTAAATCTGCACACAGATAAGTTCTTATCCTCAGGATAGTAGAGACTTTGTTCTTCTGTTATATAACTTTACACTAACCTATCAGAAGACGACTACTAATTAGCAGACAAAGTTGCGCAACCGGTTTGTTCGAGAGGAAAAGTTCACCACATCGTCTCTAAGCTGAAGTCTGGGCATGCCGTAGATCACATGCGGGTGGAATCTGACCCTTAAGTTAACCCTTACAGAACCCATTATTCTGTACTGTAAGCGTCTTTTTAAATTTTTAATCAAAGGAGTGAGTTACCTTTCCTGGAAGCCATCTGTATTTCCGTTTCTTTCTAAATCACTTTTTTATTTATACTGACCAAATCACATTTAATCAATACAAGTCAAATTACTTATCAACCCTGTAAATCATCTTCGATGAGAGCACTAATGACCATCAAGGAATTCAAATTTGATCTCCATCTCTGCATTTATGCTGCTTTGTTATCGAGGACATGTTTTTTTAAATGCTCACACTGACTCTATGGGGTGTAATACTGCAAAAATTCCTATGTGAAGATTATTAGACACTGGAGCCTAAACTAAGTCTTTGGTTCCACATACTGTATCTGTATAGTGCTTGTCTGTGCTGTGAAGACTAGTCCAGTCACCTCAGTAACAGCCTGAACAGTCAACAGCCTGTCAGTTTGTCTGAATCTGACATCAGACGCCACATCACAGTCGTCTCACTCAAGTTCAGTTTTTCTTCATCTGGGCCCTGCAAGGTTCCTGTTTGACTGTGTTTCCAGGAGTCAGTATTGACTTTTTTTTTTTTTTGCTTATTTGTTTTTTCTTTCACAGCCAAGCAGTTTTTAACCATATAACAGTGTGACTTTCTTCTGTCTTATGCTGCTTCTAAGCTTTTCAGAGCTCAAACTAAAAGGAGAAATCAAACTATAGAATGTATGGTAATGCTTAATTTTACCGGTCCTTTAATCGTATACTAATTTCCTGGAAATATTTGGAGTAATTTGCAGGTATTTAGCAGTTCATTTTACAGAGAGGGTGGTGCAGTTTAGTACACATTATTGTGCCAAATTTGTACCAAATTGCTCCACCCCAAATAAACCTTTAAATACCTGTTAAGTACTCAGAAAAATGTTCAGGAAATCAGTATAAAATTAAGAGACGTGAAATAAAGCATTACCAAATGTATATTTTCACTCGTTTACATACAACTCAATTGCCAGAATATCACAGTTAATGTCATTTTATACCATGACATATACAGTATAGTGATATAGTACATTTTCTGATAATTAAGCTGAGAAAGTGTTTATCAATAAGTAATCAGCTGATCAATTGCCATTGCAGGTATTGCTCAATTTTTGCAATACACAATACATTCAGTATTATTATTATCATGTAATTGTTCCCACTGTAAGCACCTGAAAGATGATGATAAATCAGCTGATGAGGAAAGTAAACGAGTGAGCCATCTTGATCTGTTTCCCCTCTCTTTCGCTTTCTGTGTGTTCTTTGCGTCCATATGTGCTTTTTTTTTCCTTTTTGTTTTATTTTGCTAAAGGCATTAAAGGGAAATCCTCTGAGCATTATCTTGTTTTTATCTTTTAACAGTCACCAAGAGTGAAGGAAGGATCACAGAATTCAGAGGTGAGTTTAACACCTCTTTCTTCCTCTTCATCTTAAATAACTCTATCTGTTGTTTATGGGTTTAGCCTATAAAAATCTGACTGGAGTTGCACAGACAGGATTGTGCAACCCGGGAGGATTTGTCACAGTTTTCCGATTGTTTGTTAGTAAGTCTTTCATATGACACACAAGCCAGTTGCATACTGAAATGAAAGGATGAGTCGACTTTAATAAAAATGTCTCCTTTAGGTTTTCCAGAGTCCTGATCCGTCAAGTAGTCACCTCCAGCCTCCTACTGCAGGTCAGGCAGAACTACCTCAGGCTGCAGGCCAGGTTCCACTGCAGCCCACACCAGTCAACACTCAATCCACTGGCCAGGCTGCATCTTCCACACCAGGCGTACCCGCTGCTGCTGCTGTTCTCACACAGGTCAGTCACACCTTTGTCCCACATCTGCTGACCACTGATTTGTTTCTGATATTTCTTCCTCCTTCTACTCCTTTAGATATGCTAATTATTTTTTAAAGCTTTATCTGTGTATTGACAGGTTCCAGCTGCCTCAGGCGATGTTAAGGCTCCCATTAGTTTGGTATTAAGATTAAGGTATGTTTCCCCATCAACGCATAAAAATCAGTAAACCGAGAGGTGATTTGTCAGTCTATTTTCCACTACTTATGTCTGATCTAGTTTCTCTTTCCTTCACCTCTTCAGAAATTCAAAGAAGGAGCTAAATGACATCCGCTTTGAATTCATGCCAGGGAGAGGTAACTGGAATGTCTTTTTATAAGATTGTTTTATCAGTAAAAACCCAACGTCTATACGCTGGTGTCACCAGTTTGTTTAAAAATGTCCTGAGCTCAAGGCTTCTGGGCTGAAGTTAGTTAGTAAAAATATGTCATGTTTTGTTAAATTTCCTTTGGTGCTTCAACCCAAATAAAAAAAAGCACACTTAAAAACACAGAGCCAAAGTTTGAATAAATATCTGTTTCCTTGTACTTTTTGTGTTTTGGAAATGATTAAGCCGTGGTTGAACCCTGTTAATAGTTCTCTCTTATTTTAGAAAATAAACAGTTTTGGTCCACCTGTCACAGTCTGTCTCTTGTGCTGTCTTTTCAGACACAGCAGATGGTGTGTCTCAGGAGCTGGTGTCAGCAGGCCTAGTAGACGGGAGGGACTTAGTAATAGGTCAGTGATAAGATCACTCCACTTATTCATTGTTGCCACAGAAGACTTACCTGAGGGTTTAAAACTGTTGATCGTGTGCAGCAAATACACACACACACACACTTTTGTTTTTTCATTGGACTTAAACATTGTTTTTCTTTTCAGTTGCTGCAAATTTGCAGAAAATAGTTGATGAGCCTCAAGCCAATAAAAATGTCACTTTTAAACTGGTGAGTGCTACACCTTCATCTGGATAAACTCTAGTAGTTTATGAAATAAAGCACAGATGTCATCAGATACGTGCTTTTGTTAAATTCAAAGGTATCCTCCTTCCCTAATCTTACGACTAGTATATCTTTGTTTATACCAGAACCTTCAGCTAAAGCAGAAATATCTTCGACTGTATTTTTAGACATTTCTCTGAAGTTAAACTCACTAAAATAATGTAGTTTCATCTTCAAATATGAAGATTGTTAACAGTTTGTGGTTGCTGTAACTGTTCTTCATGTTTGTTACACTAACTAGTTTTTCTCACTGTATATTTTTTGCCTTTGCAGGCTTCTGGAATTGAAGGATCTGAAATACCAGATGACGTCAAACTCATGGGCTTCGCTCAGCTCAGCATTAGTTAAACTGTTGTTCTACCTGGGACCGTGACTTGCCTAAAAAATGTGAAAATAATAATAAAAAAAAAAAAGAATAGTTTAATGCATTTTTTTTTCTTTCTATGGCTGTAAAGAAACCACTACTGCCAAAGAAAACAGTACAGTTTTGTCAACCATAGGATCATACAGTACAAACGCCACCTCGCTGAATTAGGTCAGCTGAAGTATCAGAGCGTACAGTGTAAGGATCACTCAAAAAACAAGTTTACAGTGTGTATGTAGAAGGAGGAGTTGTATCTACAAGTATCTACAACAACAGTTTTCATTTAACATCCTGGTCTCTCTCATTCTGTTCCTTTTTTTTTTCTCTCTAATATGTGATATGATGCATTTGCACAATCTGAACTAACGCCCTTGAATCCTGATAAGTATAACAATGCCTTATATTCATCAGAACTACTGAATGCACGTTTCGGGGAGGTCCCCAGTTACCATATGGAGCATTTTGTCTGAAATGTACAAAATGTGGTTTCAGTTGCTAATGTCAAACTTTTTTACTTTATAGGAGCTGATTAGATGCACTTCATTAGTTTAGCTCAAATATTTTCACGCAGATGTGTGCTGATGTGATGTGATACACCTCCCAGGAGGCCAAACACGATGCCAAATTAATTTTCCAGAATGATGCGAACTTTTCCAACAATAACAAGCTTTAAAGGATAGTTGTTAATGTACGCTGTCTGCTGCGTGCAGCACCAGCCTTTAAAGTCCAATCTGTGAAAAATTATCAAAAAATACTTTAATTAGAAAATAGAAAAATAATTCCCTAACTTAACAGTTATGATATTTGTTGGGGACTACTTTTCGCTGAGCATTAATACCAATTTGGTGAGTATTTTCAACACTATAGTGCCTATATTAATTGCAATGAAGGAACAGCTATTGAGCGCAACTATGTGACTCACTGATGCTGTTTAGTTACAACGAAAGCCCTGTAACACAGATGTTGACAATAAGAAAAAATACACAATATCAACAGATTTATCCTTTCAAACGTTGATACCGATATTAGAAAGGCTGGTTCTGAAAGCGTTACACATGCATGTAGATCAATCAGTACTTAAAGTGATCTAAAATTCAACTTATTGACCCATTTCTAAAAGTGAAATGATTAAAGAAGATGAGTGCAAGATAATATCGACTTTCATTTGACCTTGTTACGTGAGACCTCGGTGCCGGTCAAAACTAAAAAAAAGTCATGTAGCATGAAATCGGACGGTTTAACTATTAAATACTGTAGTTAAAAGTTTTACAACAGCTGAAACTGTGTGTGTTTTATGAGCAGATGTGTCTGTCTGTTGGTTTTAGTTTGTAATTTGTTTGAAATCAGTTTCTCAAATTCTTTTAAGAAAAAAAAAAAAAAGAAAAGATACTGCATATTTGTTTGCTGACGGAAAACAAAAAAAGTACTTGATTTCACTTCTAGGATGTAAATAATTACATTTGGCTTTGATTTGTTTTTATACTGGGTGTTTCACTCTTGGCCTTTTATTCTTTATTTTTTTCTGTCCTAAGACATAATTGTGGGTTGTAGCGCTGCGTGAAGGAAGACTCATCTTGCAGGACATGCTGTCACTTTACTGTATGTCATTTACCTTTACTCATACAAAAAAAAAACTTCACCTTTTCACTTTTTTGCCTTTTGAGAAGTGCAAATCTGTTTTACTGAGGAGCCACAGCTGTCCTGATGCACTGCTTAATGCCTGTCCACCTTAAATTTCTCTCAAATCCTGCGCCAAGTAGCAGCAAATTTGTCTCCCACTCTTAATAATAATAATAACAAGTGGAGGCTGTTTACAGGAGTTATTTTAACCCACATGTGAAGTCACATTTGCTTTGTCTCTTGCGTAACATTTGCTGAAATGAGGATTTTTACATCCTCCAGTGTTGGAAAAGCTCAGCTATGATTGTAGACATTTTGAACGATTTTTAGAAATGCGTCTTGGTTCAGATGGAATAAAAGCCGTCATGGGCACAGATGTCCAGTCCTTTCAGCCACATCCTGGATGTTCATGTGCATTGTTGACATGGTTTAATGATGAATGTGCATCTCGCAGTGGGAGGTTCATTTAACACTCTGCTTTAATGTGTGTAGATCTTGAAGCGCCAGCAGGTTTTACTGTTTAATTTGGTGATGCCATATTGAATGAAATGCTTTTTTTTTTTTTTTTGTGCTTGCAAATAAAATGTTAAGAGATTTTATTTCATTATAGTCAGTATTTTTGACTTTAAACATTGTTAAATTTTAACGCTAGCCTTAAATTGAAAATGACCAACTGTTTTCTTTTTTTTTTCTTTGACATAACGTCAAGATTTAGATTCAGATTTTCAGTGTCTTTGAAATGTAGTTCTTGTTACATGTGAAGATACTGTGTACCTGAAATAAAGGTGTGTCAAGCCTGTGTTCCCCTCAAATGGGGAGCGACAGTCAGCAACCCCCATGTTACTCGAAGTTTCTAAACAGCAGTATTTGGTGCCATTTTCCTGGCGTGGTCTGCAGCTGACAGCAGACGGGATAAGTGTGTATGAGCGCTGAGAGAAATGTGTGTGTGAGTGTGTGTGTGTGTATGTTGTGTAAATTGAGCCCTACTTCTAACAGAGTTGAAGATGTAATGGCTTTGTTCTCATCCTCTCTCTCCACTTCTTCTGTCCTGCTTACATGTAGTTCAATAGAGCTGTAGCAACTGAACAGGTGACTGACAAAACCGTTTTTGTCCAGGCAATAAAATCATCAAGGCTGTAATATATTTGGATTTTCCACCTGTTTTCAGTTTTTTTTCCCCCCATTTCTTTCATTTGCTCTATTTCTGATCGTTTTTTGGAGTTCAAAGCATGTTTCTCTTGATTATTTTTAATCAATAAAGAATGAGCATATCCGCCTCCTCATTGCACTTTATTTTTTCTCTCTGATAGTAAAAGCTGTATTAAACAGACCTTTTATACAATCCTGTCACCCAGAAACTCCTCGTGTTAAGTTTCAGTTTTTAAACCATCTAAGGTGCACTCCAGCCATTTAGTATTATTAAAAACACAGGCTACTACATTACCCACAATGCAACTCGGTGTCTTTCAAACTCTGTGCCCCTATGTTGTCTCATTTTTTTTTTTTTTTGGAATTTGCAGTTGACCATGACTCTGTTTGCTTTTCGTTTTCCCATGTCGTACTGTACAGTTAAAGCCTGGCGCTTTGTTGACATGCAGTGTTGACAGCTGTTTCCTCAGAGTTAATAAACCACCTGTTCAACTGTGTTTTTACACACTTGTAAATCTTCATGAGTGAAATGATCAAATCTACTAAGTGCTGCCCATCTGGAATCTCATGACCTCAGGTGGTCTTTGACCTCTGTGTCCATGAAATGAAAAGAATCGACTGTAAAGAGCGCGTTTGGTTGGTTTCTGTCAAGACTTTATGATGTATGGGTAAAGTCCGAAATCTTTTAAAAGGAGTTATTTATTATTGAGTTATTATTGTAAAGGCCTTAGCCAAGGAAGGATTATGTCAACTTGTTTTTATATGATTATTCCAAACACTACCATAAATTATCATACAAGCCTCAGACTTTACTGTCTGCAGAAAGCCACCTGATCATGTAACATGATTTCACAAAGTGCTGCTCTGTGCCATCCTCCACGCTCCAGCGCTAACGTCCTAAATTAAACGTTAAATCTAAAGGCTCAGGTTTTAGAGAGGAAATTAACCACAGTTTGGAGCAGCTGCACATCTTCTGTACTTCAACCTGATGGGTCATAAAAGCACAGTTATTGTCAGTGTAAACATTAACTCGTGGGACAAGAGTCAAGTTTTAAATGTTTGTGGGCTGGACGTTAGTAAAAAGCCAGACATTTTTCTGAGGACATTCAGATATCAACATGAGCAACTTTGGGCAGATCCTAAAGGAGATTGGAGAGTTCGGTTTGTTTCAGAAACGCTTGGTGGCTGCATTATGCATCCCCAGCATATTTGTTTCGTTTGATGTGATTGGCCAGGTGTTTACAGGCATCAGCTTCCCAAATTACTGTAACACTGACTGGATCTTGGAGCGCGGGTCCAACCTGACATATGAGAGACAGAGAAATCTCACAATCCCAGTGAACAAGGATGGAAATTTTGAAAGCTGTCAAATGTTCACTCCTGTGGATTTGGATTTGGAGACTATTGAAGCATATGGGATTAACGCTACAACAGGATGTCTTAATGGATCGTACTTTGAGGTGCCCAAAGGTGCCTCTAGCATTGTGACAGAGGTATATAGCCACTGAGGAGGAGCACACGTAACTCTTCCATAAAGCCAGGAAAATGTAGTGCTGAGCAAAAATGACATAATGTCATTTAGGATTTTTACAAATCAATTTAATTGGATTTTAAAAAAAAGCTTTTTTTGTTTTTTTTTAATATGCATAGAGATTATATTGTATTTGTTGATGATTTTTGTCCCTTCTGAGCAACTGTACTGTTCTGACAATGCTTAATAATGGCATATATACCAGTTGTGGTTTGGGGTGCTGTTCATACTTTAATTGTTCCTACATCTATTTCATTTATTATACATATATATATATACACACACATATCATAAAGTACACTAGTTACATTTAATTATAATGATGGTATAATGAAAAATATTAACATGAGTTACATCCGCCTATAATAAAAGCGTTGGTGTGTTTTCTAGCAGCCACAAACAGATTCAGAAATGTGAAAAACTGAGTTTGGTGTTTGTTTGGTCTCAGTTCAACCTGGTGTGTGACAGGAGCAGTTTGATCGAGGCATCTCAGTCCATCTACATGGCCGGTCTTCTGGTTGGGGCCTTGGTGTTGGGACAGATGGCTGACAGGTACAAACTCCACAACATGTCCACTCCTGCTGTCAACATGCTCAGTATTTTTTTTTTACATGCCAGCCCTGAGTTTTTTTCTCTTCTCTTTGTAGGTTTGGTCGTCGTTTTGTCGTCCTGCTTTCACTCCTTCTCGTGCTGTTGTTTGGTGTCAGCGCCAGTTTCTCACCTAATATCTATGTTTATATGGTTCTCAAATTTTTAAGTGGCTTCTCAATCTCAGGCATTTTGGTTAATGCATTTGTGATCGGTAGGTACAATACATTATTGTTAATTACAGATCAATTCTTATTATTTTTTTACTAATAACGTGGCATTTTGTCGTTCTCGCTGCAACCCCGCGGCAAACCAACGTGCCTGAAATTCCCAAAGCAAAGCTGCATGCCGGGTGTTACTTGTAAAATTCAAATGAAAGTTACTGATGGTTGATGCTTTGTCTTGCAATGCATTTAAGCCGCACATGTCAGCACATATACACTGACTATAAACCTGTGGGAGCACATCTGGCTCTTTTCTGCCTATATAAGCATACATAATAATCATATCATAGAATAGAATAGTAGAAATCATGTCATTTTTGCTTTTTAGGTGGAGAGTGGAGTGATTCCTCCAGGTTTGCTTTCTGCACCATTATATGCCACTCTTTCTACCCTCTTGGACTGATAATGTTGTCTGGCATTGCCTATTTGATCCGCAACTGGAGGACCCTGCAGCTGGTGCTCTTCAGCCCCCTCGTCCTTGTTTTGGGAATGTTTTACTGGTCAGCAGCCTCTTGGGCCACTTTAGATGCTCATGTGCAACATTTTAGCATTAAAAAAATATATATTATATTATATGTTATTTATGTTTGTTGCTCTTCGGCCTGTATTCTAACTAGGATTCTCCCAGAGTCAGCTCGCTGGCTCATCACCCAGGGCAGGAAGGAGGAGGCCATAAAGGAGGTCCGGAGGGCAGCAAAAGTGAATGGGAGAAAGGTATCTGAAGATCTGCTAGACAAGGTGAGCAGCATCAGACATTTTTGTCTCTAAAATTAAGCCGTTAAAATAAACATAGACTAACTAAAGATTACACCTGCATTGTTCAGCTGGATGTTGAGGGTACATCCAAAAGAGGAAACATGTTGGATATCTTCAAGATGTCATATCTGAGAAAAAATGCTCTTGTAATGAGCTATGTCTGGTGAGTGTTTTATTTCAACCACAACATGCTTCCACAACTACAGAAATACTTTTCGTGGTGGTACTGAGGTTATCTCTTCCAATCTGTCGACAGGTTTGGAACCAGTCTGATGTACTACGGACTGAGCCTGAATGTTGGCAATTTTGGTCTGGATATCTACCTCACGCAGTTCATCTTTGCAGTGGTCGAAATTCCTGCACGCCTGGGCTCTTTGCCTTTTTTACAGCGCTTCGGGAGGAGAATATGTCAATCAGGGGTGCTGTTATTTGGAGGCGCTGCGTGCCTTGGGATCCTTGCTGTTCCAAAAGGCAATTTACTTTCTTTTATAGGAGGAAGGAGACATACACAATATCATTACATCTCCCAATTATTGTCTTTTTTTTTTTGTATCCTCTCTAACTGACACATGTTACACACATAACTTTAATATGTATGTCACTTTTCCCATCAGACCTTGCTGTAGTGGTAACAGTCATAGCTGTGCTGGGAAAATTTGCCGCCACTGCATCTTTCTCCGTAGTCTATGTTTATACAGCAGAACTATACCCTACCACTCTAAGGTAAGATATGTAATGTCCCAGAGGTAAAAACATAAATTCTAATAATTGATTATTAATAATTGTTAGTATTACATGTTATGAGTTTGCTGGATGATCCATTGTCCGTCCTTGCAGGCAGAATGGTGTAGGTCTAAACTCCATGTGTGCCCGTGTGGCGGGCATCCTCGCTCCGTTGATCAGGCTCCTGGGCGTCTATCATTCCACCATCCCCATGCTGATATATGGCATTGTCCCTATTGTTGCTGGGGGTGTCTGTTTGTTACTGCCCGAGACCAGTAATGTTGAACTCCAGGACCATGCTGAACACATGTGAGTTGATAAATCCTTTTTTTTTTTTTTTTTTTTTTCATTTTGCATAAAATCAATTCTATCTAATAATTTTTTTTGTTTTCAGTTGCAGGAAGCCTGAGAGTGGAACCGCAGAGAACGGATGCATTGTGAAAGAGGAACAATCAGAGAAGAGCACACAATTCTAGCTCATAGTGACATTCACAGTCTCCACATTTTCACATCAGGACAAACGAAAAGCTTCAACTGAGACACATACAGTATTATTCTGTCCTGTTCTTTTCTCTGAGATGAATGAGTCAGCTGTTTGATGTAATGGAAAACAGAAATAGGCAGACATAAGGTTTAGGGTCTGGGTTAGGGTTGTTTTTTTTGCAGATCCCAGCTTTGCCTTTTTAGTTTACTTTTACCTCTCTCTTCAGTCTTTTAGTGTTCTTTTCTTTCCAGCAGCAGCAGGCAGTTGTTTTCAGCTAAAAAGCACCTATAAAACCACTCTGCAAACCCTGCCTGCCATCAAACAGCAGACAGACAAAGTCAGCAACCAGCAGGTGAACGTAGGGCATCGTAAAGCAAGCTACAGACCCACACATGAACATAACTCCCTGCGACTCCCTGGAAGGAGATATTAATGCATCTTGTCTGTAAGTTTTTGATTGTATGTGAACTTCATTTTGGAGTCTATGTTTCTTGTATGAGTGCATTCAGTCTCCTTTGTATTCCTGCACCCTTAACCAAACTAAATGGAAAAAAAGAAACAAAAATGTTGGTCATACAAACAAATGTGTCTGTAATGTTTGTTTTATAGTGAACTTTATTTAGAAAAAACTGATTAAAACTACTTTAAGCAGTGTTGTCCTTCATTTTGGGTTTGAAAATGGAGATTGTTATTGTTCTACATACTGTAGACTAAACTCATTCTTCTGTTTATTATTTTATTTACGTGTGATGCCACAATTTGCGGGCTACTTTCAGTTGACAAATGTGATGTACATCACATGCATATCTGTCCTTTGCTATGATGTCCCCTCACTTGTATTTATGGTTGAATAACCCAGTTAGAAAAGTCGTATATTCCAAAACACACAACAGCAGTTTTAAAAGTAAAAACAGCAATTAATACCCCATAATAACTATTTAACATTATATTTAGCAGATGTTGAACATGCATGCAAACTGGTCTATCATTACACCATCCCCATGCTGATATACTCAATTGTCCCTGTTGCTGTTTGCTTGTAGTATAAATAGTCTGTATAGTATTGAAAAAATACATCGAATCTGTGAAATGATTTTAAGGACAACATTCATTAACTGTACTAAGTATAACTAATTATAACAATTGTTCAATTTTTATTTTATTTCATAAAATCAGCAATTTGACCTACAGGAAACTGATACTAGTAATGAAAAGAAACTTTAATATGTACCGAAATCCTAATCAGAAGTTTATTATTTCTTATATTTATTAGATATAAAAGCAGTAAACAATACAGTTTTTGTGGGTTTTTTTTATTACAGTTTAGGATACATGAATCAAAGTGATGGTGTTGTACAAATTGATCAGTAATTAATAATAGTTGAAACATGATTGAACAATTTATTTATTTATTTTTTATTGCCAAAGTTGGACGTTTTAATCACACAGTTGGTTCTGTTATATGATATATATCATAGAAGTTACATTAGTGTCAAACACAAATGTGCATTTTTCACAATAAACAATCAAGAACAGGATATTTCTGTACAACTACTACAACTTGATTCTTTGTTATCCCAGTTTAAATAAAATTGTATCACTTTTTATCACTTTGTGTCAATGTGAAAGCAAAATACAAACATATTAATGTAATTTGTTGGAGTAATTGTGAACCAAAAAAAAAATTAATTGAACAAAACAGTCAGTGACAAGAAGACAATTACATGCGTCAGTATTTGTCATACTTAACTGTTTCTTACAATTATTAAGTTTTAATCAGTTTTGTGTCAACACACTTTATTAGCAACCAGAATGAACACCCTGTACGATTTTGACCATTTTATGGTGCCTCAAACACAACTTCAGGGTTTTGTTGTCACAGTCACCATCACATCATCTGAGTAGAGAAAGACAATAGTGTCAATGGAGAGAAAACTACTAAGATAAATGACTGAATGATGAAAAATGACAGCAAAGAATATATATAATAGATGTCAATGTTGCCTGTTCTGTTGGTACTCACATTGTCACAGAAGGGTTATCTATGCCTCAGATTCACTGGACATCACATCAGGAGTACTCCTGGAAAGCCATCGGTTCTTGTGTTGAGTGTGTCCAAAGCCCTCATCATAATTCCCTTTTCTTCTGAACAGTTGTTGGTAGTGAAATACGCAGTAAAATTCACCATATAATGGTGAATAATTTTGCATGCTAGAAATGGGCAAAATTAAGTATAACAGAGTAAATGTACACACTTACATCTCTGTTCACTCCACATGTTTACCACTGGTGTTATTTTTTTTTTAATCATTCATATATTTCTATTTAATCAATTAGTCAGCAAATCAGCCAATCCAGCACATTAATTTTCGATGTATTCAGCAAACATTAGGTCTGTTATCGGCCCGAATATAAGATGTTTCTGAAAATGATTTGTTTAGAAAAAAAGGGGGGGAATAGATTTTACATATTCACAACCCCATTTTATTCTGAAAGTTCTTAGAGAGTGAGCCTGCCACTTTAAGAGAGTGTTGCATTGTGGGTTATATGTAGCCTCGAAGTTGCTAGGTTAGCGAGTTTCACCCATCCGTATCTATAGCAACAGTGTGCCTGCTTAAGTTTACCACTAGCAAAAGTGTAAAAGTTTAAGTTACAGCAGTTAAGAAGAAATATTATAGAAAGTCACGTTACAAACTGGAAAAATGACCACTTCCAAGAGCTTTTGAATATCTTAACAGGTATGATTTATACTTATTTTATTTTTTAAATTAAGTATTGTGCAACAGTAGCTTGTAGGAGGCGTAAGAGCAGGGCAAGTTGCTAACCTAAACTCTGCTACAGTGAGGCACATTGTAAAGCATAATTACACACATCAGTACACATAGTTAAGCATGTTTGCATGATTGTAGCTCTACATCTTACAGAAAAACGAGGCTTTGTGACATGTTTACATGTTTTTGAATAGGTAAAATAAAATAAAATAAAAAAAGTGTAGTATTTAAGTTGGGTATTGTGTTTATATGTATTTACTGTAACATATATATTTTAAATATAATGAATCTAATGCATGTAAAATTTGAATATTTTTTTATTTTTATTTTCTATAAAAACAGTTGTTGCATAGGAGGATGGTCGTCTTATATTTGGGCCAATACAAAATAAGAAATCACACACATTAACCAAAAATAATGTTACCAAAGTAACTTACTCATTTTGGCAAGAAATTAATCACGTTTTTGAAAGTCAGTATTCAGTATTGGAGGTGATTGTTCTTCTTTTTTTTTTTTGTAGAATATTTTAATATTTCACCTTAACTTTTTCTTGCATTGTTTACAGCAGAAGCAACTTTTGTGAAAAATGTATTTGTCTGCAGTAATTTTTTCCATCGGGTACACTGGCTTCAAACAGGCTGAGCACATCTCGTGACAAGCTGGTTGAAACTGATGAGAAAAGTGAGACAGTTTGTAGTTTGGTGTCAAACAAAACAACAACAAATCATTTGAAAACCAATAGTCTGTGTTTAATTTGAAATGCAAAACAAAACATGTGATAAAGATTACAACAACAAAAAAAATCCCTGCACTTGATAGGACTATCTAAAACCAGTCATAAATAAACAAACAAGCAATAAAAACCATCATATTAATTTCTTTGCAAATCAGATTCTACACATCACATCTTTGTCGTACAAGTACATGAAAAACACTGCCAGCATTTAGTTTTTTGGTGAGAAACTTCAGCCTGGGGACATTAAAGTTTTGGATTGATTGGCAGCAGAACTTCTGGGTACTTAGTGACCTGATGCGGAGCCGGACTGATCACGGCCTGACCTGTGGAAGATGTAATTGTTTCTGGCTGAGTATTGACAACAGTGGAGGTTTTGGAAGAATAAAAACGGTTACCAAAGTTATCAGTCCTCTCATAGTTCTCTGTGACTGTTTTGCTGCCTAAAACGTTGTTTCCACCACGGTCAGTCTGCACTTCAAGCACACTGAGCTCTCGTTTAGGGTTAAATGGGCTATACATGGATTGGTTTTGACCTCCTTCTCTGGTGTCCTTTCTGTTTTGAGCCGGGCTGTTGCATTGTAGGGTTTTTGTTGTCCGGAATTTCTCTCCTGTTTTGGGGCTGTGCTGACATGTAGGGCAGGTTGTGGTCACTGGTGGCAGCAGTTCTGTTTTATCCGCCTTTCGAGCAGCTGACTGGATCGAGATGAAGGCAGGTGAAGATGTGGGGCTTGCTTGTTGCTTTGCAGAGGCTATTTCAAGGCTTGCACCCTCACCAGCTGGCAGAGCTGTGCTTCCCTGTGTTGTAGGGCCTTCCTGTGTCGGCACTGATTGTTTTCTGCTTGACCCGATGCTAAGTTTGCTAATGTTACCAGATGATGGGGATCCTTGCACTGTCCCTAAGGACTCTTTGAACAAACATGATAAACCAGCAATATCTGATTCTGATTTCAAAGTAGAGACAGAAAACAGAGCCTTCTTTATGGCTTCCTCTATGTCCACGAGCCTGGCTAAAGTCTGCTCTTTTAGATTCATAATCTCCTCACTGGCTCTCTCAAGATCTCCAAAAACATGTGCCATTGAGGACTTGTTTTCAGTGTTGTCTCTCAATAACGGCAACCTCTCCTCTTTGTGTTCTACTTTTATCTTTTTTTGTATCCTTTTGTTGGAGTTGACAACCCAGTCAGGGACGTTCTCAAACGCTCTCCTTAGAGACCTTACGTCAACCTCGCTCGTGTCCTCTTCAATTTCTTCAACTCGACTGAGAATGCTCTGCAGTTCCTCTTTCTTTCGCAAGTTGTCAAAAATTTCCATGGCCGCTGTTATGTTCCCTCTCATAATCTCGTCCATGTGAACTGACAGCCGCTGCCGGCGTTCGTCCTCTGTCTCAGTCCTTCCTCTCTTTTCCCTCATCTCAACTTTGTCCTCGTGTTTAATTTCTCTCTCATGCTTGTCTTTGCTGTCAGCAGTTTGTCCACAGGTGTTTGGGTTACTGTATGATGGACCAGTTGCAGTCTGTTGCTGTTCTTCCTCTACATGTGCAAGAATTTTTGAATTATTGTCTCCTGATGCGTGCTTTGTGTTTTTGTTGTCAGACTTGGTCATTTTTGCTCTTTTTGGCTTTACAGGGGCATTCTTGGGTGCCTTTTTACCACCAAATGTTTTGCATGCTTCATTGAAATCTACATGGCTTTCATCTGTTTCATTCATATTATTTATGACTGGGTTTTTCTGGGGACTTTTTTCCTCTTCTTTGTCTTTTATCTTCTCTTGTTGATTATATATATTTTCCTTGTTGTTACTTTCCATGGTGACAACTGGACCTTGGACTTGATGGCTTACTTGGGTTTCCTGGGATATCTGTAACCCTTCATTAAAAGGATAATTTCTTGTAGGTTTTTCATGTTCCTCTAAATCTGGTTCAGAGACTGCAACAGAGTTTATTTTGATCAGGTCTTCTTGCTTATGTTCATCCTCATCTGACAGAGATTTTGTTGTCAGTATTTGCAATGTTTTCTCTTCTTTCAATAGCTTCTTCATCTCAGATTTCATTGTATTCGTTTGATGATTCTCTGTGTTGGTTGATTGATTATTTCCTTGCTTTACCTTCAAATGTTCAGGTTTAGGTGGGATGGCTGGTTTGGGACAAACAGGCCTTTTGCTTTTCTCCGAGGCAGCACTTGTATTTGATTTATTAAGGGTTTCACTTTGTCTTTGAGGCTCTGTGTCTTGTTTCAGTGGTACTTGAGGTGCTTTAGGCTCAGTCACAGTGCAAAACTCACTGTTGGTTGTCGTTTGAAAGGCTGCTGCATCAACATTATGTGGTTTTTTTCTGGGAGTTTTCTTGTATATCATTGCTGCGTTGAAATCTCCTCTAGTGACATTAATGTTGGACCTCTCCAGGGAATCCAAGGCTGCTTGAAATTTACCCTGAAAAACATTTTCCTCATCCTCTTGCTGTGCATCTGTTGTTTCCGAATTATTTGAAGACACCATAGCAGCTTCAATGTGTTGTTTCTGGACCACTTCTGTGCTTTTTAGACTGTTTTTGCTGCATGTCTTTGTAGTCTGAATTTCTACAGAATTAATATCGTTAAGGCATACATTCTCATGTTGATTTACTGGTTCTGAAGTGATGCTTGAAGCTGTCTCCTCTTTATTATCTTGAGGTAATTCTGATTCTGTTCTCTGGGTTTTCACTGAGTTGACATCAGATATTACAACTGAGGCAACAGGTTCCTTATAAGATTCTAGATCAAGGGATTTCTGTTTTTCTTGTGATAACTGATGAAAAGATTTTGCCTCCATTGTGGCCCGTTGGAGGCTATGGATTGCAGTTTTGAGGTCTGAGATTTCGTCATTGTCATCTACCACCGTGACCAATTCAGCCTGGTGGACTCTGTCTTCATCCCGTGTCTCAAAATGTAATACGACCTCAGAGTTACATGCTTTTTCTTGTGCTTGGATGCCACAGTCTCTGATGTTATTCTTTTCTTGCACATTGGAGAGGTTGCCAACATCCATCTCTGTAGAGTAGTGTCTATCTCCAACTTGCACATTTTGACCGATGAATGCAGGAGAGATCGTGGTAGATTGCTTCGATTGGTTTTGTCTTTGATCTCCAGAGAACATACATTTCAGTCTCTTTACATCCACTGGTACCCACTCTGGTGTACTTTCCTCTACCTGATCACTTTTCTGTTCAGGATGAAGCCCCCTGACTTGTCCGGACACATTTTGGTTGGGATGAAGTTCCTGTTCTTGAACTGTTGGCTCAGCCTGAAGAGTTTTTAAATACTCCAGATCACCCTTTTCAATACAACTCTTGAACAATTTCACGTTCCCCTTTACTGTGACTTCAGGCCTGATTGATTCTGAGCAGGGTTGGTCTTGAGAGGTTTCTAGAAGGCAGTTTATGGTTGATTCAATAACCCCATTTCTCAATCCCTGATTATTTGTTTTAGTCTCATCACTTCTTACTGTCTCTGGTTCATAATACTCTGCATGATGCCCTTGTGCAGGGCAGTACGTTTTCACATCTTTCTCATCAACATAATTGTAAAGGGAGTAAACTATTACTTCAGCACTTTCGTTGACACCCTTCTGAATTATGACTCCTTTCCTCAGGGAGTTATCTTGATTAAGAATATCCTCAACAAGTTGAACCACATTGGCAGTTTTAAACTCTGTGTCCTGGCCAGTAGTGAAGTGATGCTGGTGCACAGGTACATTAACCATTGTGGCCTCCATATTTCCTTTGCAATCCTCCTTTAGGTAAGTGATCTGAGACTTTAGATTTACTCTTGGTAGCAACTGGAGTATGAAGTTTTGTGCACCACCTTCAGCCACCTCATCGTATTTTATCTTAGGCCCACTCTCTGATAGTGTAAATTTTGCCTTTTTAGCTATCATTGTCTCATTCACCTCAATGATTGAGCCATCTGAATGTATGGTATTAACGTGATAAAGGGAAGTCAGTGTCTCCTTGATGTTCTCCACCATTGTTTCTATTTCATCCTTGTTCTGATGTCTGATTTTGTCGAATGGCATTGATTCAAACAGATATGCTCTGTTCTTGACATTAGCTGTCGGGTAGTTCTCAGCTACCTCACTGTCAACTGCTGGAATTTGGGATTTTACTGTATGCAAACAGGAATACTCCGTTTCTATGTTTGTTGAGATAAATGGGTTGTTTTGGAATAAAGCTGCACTCGTTTTGATCATTTCCCCAAGTCTTTCTGGATCTGCAAGACGTGTAGGCTCATCCTTATCAGTGGAAACCTCTTCCCAACCAGAAAACCCATGAGCAGTGCTCTGACCAACAACATGAACACATGACCCTTGTTTATGGCTTTGTTCTGTCAAAACAGTGTCACTGCTTCTGTTTTTGATGTCTAGACTCTGTTTGCTACACATTTCAAATCCCTGTTTTCGTTTTTGGACTGCCCCTGTTTCGTTCCCAGAAATAGAAACTTTCCCCTGGAACTTATCATCTGGGTTTGGCTTTGACATATTCACAATCTGACTCTCAAATATTCTTCTGGTAGCCTGAACATCTATTCTTACAATCTCCTCCTCCTCCTCCTCCTCACACTCTCTGTTAGGATCTGGACTAGAACTAAGTGTTTTGTCAGCCTCCACACTCGCTTTAACACTTGCAGCAAGAGGCCTCTCCTCTGACACCTCAAACACAGCTGATCTCTTACTGACATCACCTCTTTCCGCTGTTTCCTCTGCCATGTACAGCCTGGAAGTATAAGGAGATACTTTATTACTCAGGGTACAGTTCTCAAATATCAAGCGTCTTGATAGGACCTCTCCTTCATATCCAGTTTCAACAGCTGTCACCCCAGTCTCTGAGCTCAAAACCTCAGCGAGCTCCTCATCCACAACTTCATCCAACATCTTCAATTCTGGGTGAGTGTGCTTCAAGAGCCTTCGCAGCTCACATTTCTGCCGCTGTTGGTATAACATTTTTTTGGAAGGTTGGGATGGCATGAATTGTTGGGAATGTGTCCCAGAGATGTCTTCTGGTCCTGGCTGATGTCTGACTGAAATTGGCAGTGGTTGGTCATCTTTTATTGGTGGGGAATCTTCGGCCATCTTAGAAGAACAAAGTAACGTTTTCATTCATTAGCTATCCAGTGGAAATCATGCTCCAGATTGTGCAAACATGCTTAAAGGAACGAGGGCCATTACCTTCCAAGTCATGCCAGTTGATTTGCTTTCCACATGCGCAGTGTCAGTTTGTTAGCTGAACTCCAAAATAACCAGCAATTTTAAACATATTCAACGCAACCGCAATGCAAAGAAAAAAAAAACTTAAGAGTGAATGGCATCCAATCCTTTTGTAGAAAACTGTGCAGCTCTTGAGAAAAGCAATCATGTTTTGGGTTCTTGAGCAACTATATTTGGTATGTTATTCTGTAGAAGATATTGTATGCTATTTTGACACTGCACTTCCAATGCAAACCACACAGTTGCACCAATCACACTATCATGCAAAAAATCTAGTTAAATTCTACCTTACCTTGGTTGGTTTGACTCTTTTCCTTGAATCAGATGACTGATCTTGTTCCTGGATGGAAACAATTATTATGTCAACAATGTTGTTTTGACCGCTGTTATAATGTGTTTTTTGCATTATAAAGTATGACGCTGTCAAAGTCAATGTTCCACGTAGGAGCTGACTCACCAAGACTCTTAACATTGTTTACTCAGTACACAGTAGAGTAGACAGATATTTACCGGTTTTAAAACGGTGTGTGTTGGTTCCTGAGGTGTCACCTTTGACAGATAGAGAGCAGATATAGCTTTGACCGAGACACACAGTTTATCCTTGGTATGGTTGAAGGAGCTGTCTGCAATCGACCTCCTCTTTTCACCTGCAGAGACATCAGACGCAGCTGTTTTAATGTGTTTGATGTTGGTTGTGAATCTCTTTTATAGACAAAGCTCTCTGTTACATTGAAATGTTTCTCAATTAAAATTGCTAGGAGCTATTAGTACTTTTTTTTTTCTTGTTTTTTTTCTTGTTCTTGCCTTTAGTTTGATTTTTAGTCAAGCACCTGTATATGTTTGTTTTTTTTTACTTTGTTATTCATGTGAATGTAGCATTCATTTCTTCACTTGGGATTTGTGGTAAAGACAAATGTTGTTTCATAATTTACTCTCTTTGCTTTACTCTTTTTGACTACTGGTTCATTTTAGTTGTCAAAGAAAGCACTGCATTATTTATTTCCAGATATTGTCACAACATCATGTGGCAAGACAGATTCATATTTCTATTTGGCTAAATTTATATATGATATATTATTTGTTTTATCTGCAATTTTGAATCACAACAAACATCACATTCTATGCTGATATTTAACAGCTGCCATGTGTTTGAGTTATAAATGTACCACTTGTGGTTGAGAGGGAGAGATACCTGACTCCACTGACACACATACTGAGATTTAAAAGGCTCAGCGAGTCACTGCAGCTACTGTTGACTAAGCATGGAGGAGTAGAAGTAAACACACATATGTTTATAGCAGTTTAGATAGTAAGTAAATGGACAGTTCACTAGCAGCTGTCTATTAGCAAAATTTGACTGTAATGATGGTGAATGTTGTCTGCAATATATAAAAGATGAATTTAAGTTTAAACACCGTAGTAGCTCAAGATTCACATAGCTGTGACTGTTTTATCAATCATTGATATGATTACCTCATTTACAGTACTGCTTTATAGGTTTAAAGTTGTCAAGAGCATGTGCAAGCCATATACCATGCACTTAAAGATTGTTTGTACTCAGCAGGCACACAGATTCTTCTTTTTCTACAGTCACAGTCTAAAGACGGACAAAATACAAATCAGTACTCACAGAAACTTCACAGCTCCTTCAGTCCTGCTTGTCTCCTTACTTTATGTAAATCTGTGTGGATGTGTTTTGATCTAACTTCCTGTTGGTTTTTGTCTGGTAATGGAGCCTCTGCCACTCTCGATCGCTTCCTCTCTCTGTCACTCCTGCCCTAGTGACAGCTGACCCTTGCTTTTACCCTCCTGCACTTATTCAGGATGGCTATTTCTGTCCCGTGGTGGCGTGTTGTACTATGCCTACACCAGTTTGAGTCAATCACTGCTCCTTGCAAAGTCACAGTGCTGATATTCATCTCCATTTCACTTCTTCCCTTTCATTCCCGCCACCCACAGCTTTGACCTGAGTCAGAGGATGCATAGAGGGCTTTCCAGGGAATGTTAACCTGTGGAGCTGGCATCTTATTTTGGGTTTTTTCAGTTGTATGAGGATTCAGACACTGACTTTGGCTAACATGAGGAGCTAAACAGGGTTTTCTATTTCCTACGAAGATGAATCAAAAGCAAAAATATGTTTATGTAACTCTTTATTTTATAGGTTGGTAATTTTCTAGTGACTTCCTACAATATTTTATAGAAGGCACTGAAGACTAGAAAATAGGAATTTATGTAAAAGAACTGCCTCATTTAAACTTTAATTTATTATTGTGAACTTTATTCTTCATATATGTTAAATTATATTCTTTCCTGTAGAAAAAAAAATCTGCTATCTTTGTATTACTCTGACAATCCTATGTCCACCAATCTGTGCAAAATAAAAGTTTGTTCGGGAAAATCGGGAAGCTGATGTTTATTCTTAGGTCATGACTAAGAGTGGGACGATATACAATTTTAATCATGGATCACAATAAAAAAACACTTGATCCTGGTGAATTTCCATTATTCCATTATTGCCTTTCTATCATGTGGAATTACACTTTGAACTTTCATTCATTTCTCAGGTTGCAGTTTATCACAGAGCACACTTAGTCTCATACTCACCAGCTTGAAAGGCTGCGATTTTTTCAAAATCAATCCCCCCTATTGTTCTTCTTCTCTCCGTCCGGGTCTGATTCTCCTCCTAGTGGGAGACAGAACTCTTGATATAATGAACTGTATGCTTATATCTGTTTATATGACAATATGTTGTCTTTCTGTTGATATGATGGAAAAAAAAACATGGTTTCAAGTTAAATATCTTAAATATGAACCTAAAAATCATAGAAATAGACTCTATTAATTGTATTCACCTTTCGAGGTGCCTTCTCTTCTTTTGGATAAGTTTCAGTATCGTTAACAGATGCTTTAGCAGGAATTTGGTTCTTCTGTTTCTTTGCAGAGCTCTGTACCCCTTGAACCTCTCCATTCATCACTAGCAGGATGTTGGCTTCCTTAGAAGGAGACGTGTCGTTTGTAGCTCTGAAACTGCTCTTCAGCTTGTTCTGTGTGGCAGCCTTTGACTCAAACCGAGCCTTCAGGGCATCTATGGACCCAGCGTTGTTTTGAAGATTCCCCATTGACTTGCTGCGACTCAGATTGGTTTTGACCCGAGAGCCATCCCTCTCATCATTTTTCTTCATCAGAGGCCCCAGATGAGTCTCTTTAGTTTCCAAGGGGCCACTCACAAGTGGAGGAGATGGTGTTTTCTAACATAAAAAAACGTATCTGGTATGTTTGTATGTGGTTACATTGTTTATTTATGCCTTGTGTCTGAATGTGTCGGCATTACCTCATGTAGCACTGGCTTTTTATTTGCTTCACTGTCATTTCTTGTTGTTGTTTGAATGGATGCGCTTACTGCTACTGTAGTTTGATACCTGTTATGCACACAAAACACATATTTCTCAACTACAACATACAATGCAGTTCTCTACAAGCGTTGCATGTAATTGTATAAGGTTTGTAGAGCTGCAGCGATTAGTTGATTTATCGATTCTAAAATTCTCATTATTTCTGAATAACTGAATATTTTTGGGGGGTTGTAGGCAAGACAGTTGAGGTCTTGTTCTTCAGGAATTAGTAATTGATTAATCAAGAACATAAACGACAGATTAATCGATCATGATCATGATCAATCGTTAGCTGAAGCCCTTAAGGTTCAGTTGTGCTTGTTAGTTGTTGTCATAGATATTAAGAGAGAGTTTCTTTCACCTTGCGACCAGCTGGGACACGGATGCTTTCTTGTCCCGCAGCCATGCCTCCGACGTGGTGGGCTTGTCACATGACGAGGGGATACTCTTTAGTGACTGGGTACGCCTCAGGGTGCTCCTCCAATCCATGACCAATCCCGTCACACACAGTTTGCAACTAACAGTATCTGTATCTATATCTGAAGGATAATCAACAACATAGTCTGGAATATCACAGTATCAAGGTCATAATCGTTTTTTTTCTTTAAACCCAGCAGAATTAGTTTAGTTTTTTAGAATCGGAATTAGTTTATTTTTACCATCATCTCAACACTAGTCAGCATTTAATAATTAAACTTTTTTAACTAACTAAATGAGATGTAAAACAATTCAGTAATAGCCACCTAATCTATTCGTTTAACCAAAATTGCCTTCAAAAACAGTTTTTAAGTAGCTTTGTTACCTTACAGATTTCAGTCGTCACTCCCTGTGACAATCAGAGGCACTTCTGCGGCATCACAAGACCTGCACGCAATGTGAAGGGTTGGTGAGCAAAGTCCTTTTTCTTCCTCATTACTTTACACTGACCGTGTAGTCATCTATGGAAAGGTACAAACAGCAGGATATGAATCTTAAACAGTATAACACAAAGTGCTTGTATGTGCTGCTTTCATTCGTTTTACACTCGTATTGTCAAATCGGAAAACATTTATCCAATAATCCTATGTGAGATGTATCAGGTTAAACTTCTAAAGCTCAGGTGTAAATACTTGAGCTTTGAGCAACAATAGATAATCCATTAAAGTAAAATGTGATTAACTTTATTGATCCTGAATGGAAATTTAGATCTTTAACAACAACATTTAACAACAGGCATTTCATTATTTTGGAGAAATGTGCCTGAGGAGGTAATAATAAAAAAAAAGTGTTTAAAAATCAACTATGGTCTAAGATTTAGTAAAACTGTAAAAACATAGAAAGTAGAAAAGATGTATTCATTATGCATGAGACTCTGGTGCCTGGAGTTTTTAAAATTCCCAAACACTGCTTTTGCCTGCCAGCACAAACAGGAGCACAAAATGACACGCTCAGCACCGCCGTCCTTTATGACTGTGCCCCACTTTGTCTACTCCATTCACAACCCCAACCCTGGAAACACAAGTAACATGAAACACTTATTTTTTTTTACAGCTTCTCTTTAAGGTTCTCTCTGCTTAAATTAGCTTTCAACTGGCTGATTTTGCTCTTGGTCCTAGACATCCAGTGAGGAAGGAACGACGTGTTGTGGAAGTTCGTCTCTACCCTGGAATTCCAGGCTCTCGTGATTTAGAGGGGTCAAATAAGAGTAGGAGGAAGCTCTGATCCCTTTTGACCTTGCTGACAACATTGACACCAAATCAGACCCCCCCCCCCCGACTCATGCTGTGGCAAAACTGCTTTATACTCCTCTGAACAGAGCTCTCTGAAGGCACTTTTATAAAATAAGAGTTCATACTGTATGTTGGGTAAATCAAAAACACATAATATACATAACCAACTATTGCATAAAGCCTCATTTCACACATATCAGTGCAGACATACCAGACAGTTTTAAAATAATAATAATGCCACCTTGTGGTGAAATACCTTTATTACACTATAACACTATAGACCCCTGGATAAAATGCATGGTACTGATACAAAAACTGAATAAAAACAAAAAAGACAATATAATTTTATAGGTAACAGATAATTATAACACCAATTTAAAATACTATAAAGTAAGATGTTCACAACAAGCAGAGGTACAGTAAGTGCATTTATTCAAGTACTGATAATAAAGCTGCATTAACTAATTTTTGCCAATTGGAGGCAGCAGAACAAGATGAAAACATCACATTGACACATTATTATGTTGTTTTTTTTCTAAATTTGAAATACTGGTACTTTTATTACACTATGCCACGTTTAATCTTTTTTTCCCCACTAGTTGATAGTTACTTAGCAGATTAAGATTTCATTATTAAAACAGTTTATCAAACATTTAATGCTACTTTCATGTTGACAGTTTAACAGTAAAAAGTAGACATTCTGCGTCATGAGTAATTTTACTTTTGATACGTATTAGCTTTATTAAATTATTAGATTTTTACAAGACTTTTACTTGTAACAAGAGTATTTTTGCGTCCTGATAGTTATATACATATATTCTGTTTTACTCAATCTAAACACGTCTTTGTATCACACTATTATCTAGCTTTCCTTCTGTTTCACACACTAGTAAAATGCAGTAGAGGTTTGAGACAATGGAAGCTTTTGTCAGCACACACAATTCACATTCACTCTCTTTAGTCTTGCTTTCTGTTAATCAGTCTTCAGACAAAGAGAGAGCAACAGCAGCAGCAGCACACACACACCCCTGGGGCAAAAATGAGAGATTCAGCCTGGTTGTCTCCCCCTTCCTTTGCCCCTCCTCTGACTATGAAAACACACTCCTGTCTCTGTCTCTGAGGCACTGCAGAGATGAAAGGGAATATGCAATGCGCCGCCTTTGACTATGGCCTGTGCAGTGTTATTAGGGGAAGTTTACTAGCCTTTTCTGCACTTTAAGCACACTTGCTTACACCAGCCAGCTGTGTGGAGGGAGGATCTGTGGCTGGGTGGAAGGAGACTTAAAAACCTGCAGATTACAGGCAATGACTGAGGAAGAGTTGCAAAGAGGAAAGCATAAATACACTTATAGATACATCTGTCTGTTCTGTGTTTGATTCTACCTTCTGCATGCTTTTCTAAAAGGATTGGCCTTTTATATTGTATTGATAGTCCAGCAGGGGGTGGTAAAGACCATGAAAACATATATGTATTATCACATTCAGGTTATGTGGGTACATCACAGTGGGGCTATTCAAGGCCAAACTAGGTTTGTTTGGTGCACCAAAATAACCCAGAATGTACAGCAGTGAAAACAGAAACCAGATAATTCAGGAAGATGAAGTCAGTACTGGCTAATGAAGTCTGGTTAGTAATGCATGCATTAGCATATTTGAGCACAGACAGTGAAATCAATTTAAATGCAGGACTAATATATACTAAACTTCTATTATTCACTTCACCCTGCTGCAGTACTCCCACAATCCCCTGTCTGCCTCACAGAAAAAGCCAATGTCAGTTCTGCAAAGTGTGATACTGGTTGTATATCATGTTGAATGTGAGTGACACACACGCAAAACACACACCACGCACCTACCTCACAAGGCCAGCAGTCATGAGATTGCCTGGGATGGGTAATATGCATGCATCGTGACACAGCGGGCAAGCAAAGTGTGTGTGACTCAGCACTGGTGTGCGTGTGTGTGTGTTTGTATGATTCATGCTTCTCCTACTAGTGATACTGCCCAACATGTAATTGAGGTAATCTAGTTGGTCTTCATTCAGAGCCTTTTGAGAAAAACAGACTTGGTGAAAACCTTATAAAGTGTTAATTCTGTAGCTGTAGTTTAATGTTAATAATAGGGCTCTGTTAACCAGTTCAGAGTAGTTTTGCCTACTCTCATAACACTGCAGAGTAATTCATCAAATAATATTCAGCAAGTTTAGTGATATCTTATTTATTCATCAATCATTTCTTGGCCAGCTCACTTTGATGCCAAGATGAAGCCCAATTAGTTAAAAATGTCCCATCTGTAGTTTTGATCTTAGTCTTCTTTTTTGAATCAGACAACCCTTAAAGAAGGAAAAATATACAAGATAACTAGCACTGGAAGTAGCATACTAACCAGGAAAAGGTTAGCCCAAGCCTGACTTATCTCAACTCAACTTAACTTAGTCTACTTACAGCAAATGCCTGCCTTAATATCATTTTAATCAATATTTTAAATCAATGTCTTTATTTTGTAGTGAGACGCTTCCTTTGAGAAAAAGATAACAACACACTCTGGTGCAGATGATCAGATATTTATTGATTTTCATTTGTGCATGAGATTTTTCTGCAGCCTTGATGTCACATACTTTACATAATCATTTATCAGTGAACACATCAGATTTGTCTTAATACGGATTCCTGTGCAATCGTCTGTCCTTCCTGACGTGTTTGATGACGTGGTAGCAAATGTTCAGTGTATGAATCCAAATGGGAAGCACACAGATGACAGATGAAGACGGTTCTCTAAGTGCACTGCTGCCAAATGGCAGTAAAATATGCAGGAGGATTTGGATGATAATATGCTTGAAATGAATAAATGGAAGTCCAAATCAAGGACAGATAAACTAACTGTTATAATAACTAACTTGTTAACTAACTAACAAGTCAAAGATGCTGCAAGTTATTTATCTGCAGGAAAACCTAAGAACTGTCGCCACAAGAACATAAACATCATATTTTGTTACTCATAATCACATATAATTAGAGTCACAGTTGCTATATGTAAAGGAAAATATAGCAGCAATGTCATCTGAGTGTGATGTTTCTGCCTTTAGTTTGAGAATCGGGTTGTTAAAACGCTGGTAGAATTTGCATTGCCTGTAACAGTTGGCAGTGAGATAAAGGTGTACATATTTATCCTTTATAGCTGAGTACAAATTCAATGCTGTTGCTGAGTTTGTTCACATTACAGTTTACACTTGTCAAGCTTAACAAAATATAAAAAAAACTATAAAAAGCTTAAATTCCTAGATCACCAAAATCACAAGCAACTCACTGTTTAATGATAATATTTATGTGGCTACAGAAACTAAATTGTTGAGTCCCTCTGTATTCATTTATTCATTTCAAAAAGGTGGAGAAATCAGAAGAAACCAAACTATGTCTGAATTCATTTGTGCTCACTGCCTGATGGAAGAACCAATGAGGGAATCTATGTGTCATTAGGAAAGACTGTTCTTTCCAGCATTAAAAAAAAAAAAAAAAAGTTCAGGAACACACTGTCAGCTTATCCCAACACATGACTATGATTTGTTGGAACACCCGTCCCTCCCTCTTTCCCAGGAAGAACATGAGTAGTGGTGATCAGCAAATTGTGCATGTGTGCGTTTTCTCTATCCCTGTGCTCTGCATGTTTCCCTGCAGGTGTGAGTGTGTATTCGCGTGGTGCGTTGTGCCTGAGGGGGAACGTGCTTCGGTACAGCTGAGTGGGCGTGACTATGACCTAACCCATCCCCTTTCTGTCCATATGAAGCTGAGCAGACCCCGCCTATTTTACTGTAGCCATGCAGAGGCAGTGGCGAGCCTGCCTGCATGTGTTTGTATGTCTGTGTGAGTGCACGTTTCACACGTGTGACCACCGTGGAGGCGGCCGCAGCTCTAAGCTGCTTAGGAGGCTTAGGAGGGCAGCCGCTCGCTGGCTACTCAAAGGGCTGTGTTTGCTACATGCCTAGAGGGGGTGACGGCATAGCTGAGCACTGGAGCATGGTGCCCAGGGTTTCACATAACAATGCTGGGTCAGGGGCAGCCCACAGAGGCGTTGCACTGAACTGTACATGGTCACAAACACAGCTCTTGTTCAACAGTCAAAGCAAGTGACAGTATTAATCATTCAATGAAACTAAAAGTATTTTTTTTTTCTTGCCTGATTAACCGAAAAAGAGCTGCTTTTTATTGATGAGGAATATCTTTGTAAGTGCAGGCAGTTAATTTGATGCCTTTGAGTCATTTAGTCATTTACATATATTAAAATACGTATCTTTGTTACAATAGGTGCTCAGATCAGATGAAGTGCTAGCGTGTTGGAAAGCAGGTTAAACTCGGCGCTGACATAGTTTCACAACTTCCTTTAGTTGTTGGGATGATTAATTGGGATTCAGATGTACTGTACAAAAAAAAGGAAGCACACACACATACACACACACTCATGCACACAGTAAACTCTCCTGTGGAGAGTGTGTCCTGCAGGACTTTATGTTTTCTGCTGTTGATATCACACACAAGCACACTCTCTCCCTCCCTCTAGATTCAGTCCATGTTGAGAGCTGGAATATCAGGTTTCCTGCCTGTGTGCACAGTTTGTACTCATAGCTTCACCTTTGTTCCTCCTCTGTCAGCACACAGCGGCACTGCATCAGGGCACTCTCTGCTGCTCTCTAAGGATATGAACCAAAACCACAGGCAAACTGTCACCAGTGAATTTGGGGTTGCCAGGAGATAATTATCACAGGGAGTTAAAAACTGCCTTTGTGTGCATTTGGATAATTGGTAGCATATGAGGAACAATGAATCCTAAAAGTGTTTAATGAGATTTGCTTGGTCAGTGCTGCTGGGCTTTTGCTGGCCCAAGTATTTCTTCTTTGTGTGTGGTTCATTCATGGTTTCATTCTGTAAAAATGTACGATTGTTGTTTGTACGCATTCCCCTCTGCTGTAGAACCCCAGATGACCCTGCTGTGGCGCCAGTAGAGGCTGGGCACTGTGAAGTAGGAAGAGAGGGTGGAGGAGGAGGAGGAGGAGGAGGAGGAAAGGGGAGGCAGGCATAGAGGGAGCGAAGTGAAGTATATGAGGATATTAGAGAAAATTTATGAAGCTGAAAAAAAAAAAGACGACAAGCACATAATACTGCAGCGTAGCAACACAGGAGAGGAAAAAGGGGGTGTAGCTGTCTACTTTCCTTTCAGTTTCTGAAGGAATGAATTGCTCCTGTGTGTGCACTCGTCTTTATCTAATAATCCAGTGCTGAAGTTATTCAATGCTTACAAGTAATCAGCTGCACCAGGAAAGAGGTCTGCAGTTGGACTGTGGGTCAGTGTAGCTGATCCTTTTGAAATGTGATCCCATGTGTAAGACGTCACACAGCGCAGCTCCTGGAATGTCCTGCGTAGAGACAGAACAAATTCAACTAGAGGCCAGCTGTAATCTCTTATCTCTTGGCTGTGACAATTTGTACTGCAAGACTGTCAAGTAGGCACATATCTGCAACTACTGACGTTGGAAGCCACAATATTTGCATTTCATAGGTGGAGAGAACTTTTGTTATATAATGCACTTTTTTTTATTTTAAATGCAGTCAGATTTTGTGAAGATACCATACAAGTTGCTTTTTAAATACTTAAAACTGATTCATTACTATATTTTCGCGGCCTTTTATATCTTTATTTCTGACTTCTTATGTCTACTATGGACAACAAGTTTGCAGAAAAGTGAATTAAAGGGGATCCCCTTGTGATGTCATCAGGGTTATCGCTTAGAAACTGCACATCATTAACAGAAACCCTGAATAACAACATTTGAAAGACATTACCAGACTAGAATAGTCTGACAAAAAGGTGGGATTGAAGTGCATTATGGGAAGTGTAGAATCCAGTTATTCTTGCGCTTGATTTATAGTAAACTTTACTTTTGCTGCCTAGGATTGACCCAAAAATATAAAGGAAGTACAATAATGAAATGTGTGTGTAACCCTTTAAAATGGAATTAGTATTTCAAAATACAATTTTTCCAAGCGTTGCTTATCTTAGGAGCTATGGAAAAACTCAAATAACATGACCTATAACATGTAATCCAAGCTGAATCAACACCTATGAAACAACCTCAGTGAAAACGTATTGCTTTATATTTATACTGGATTGTATGAGAGTAAAAGGAGTTCATGCTATTTTGTCCACCCCCATTAGGACCTGTTTGGTTATACTGACCCTCTCCACTGGGAGCAGTGTTCTGCAGGTTTTTTTTTTGACACACGGTCCTTGCTCATGGAAGTCATGTTGCTGCAGTAGATACATGATGCAATCATGTTGGATATCGTCACATTATTGCAGCATTTATTCTCCTTTGCGTTTTGTGGGCATGTTTTTATGGTCAAGGGCATGATAATTAATGACTTCAAACGGTGGAACAGTTGAAGAAAAATACATGTAAATTGATCAAATTAACATATTTCCTTAATTGACCAAAACATGGTTAGTGTGAATGCACAGCTCTTTTTTTTTTTTTTTTTTTTTTTTTTTGCTAGTATGAATATTTGATTTGACCTCAGGTTGTTCAGTCGCACATGTGACTCTTTGCAACTGCACATGCAGAATCCTCCCCTGTTACACAAGGCAATAACTAGATATGTGTGCATGTGCCTGTCTGTGAGTTGTGAGGACTGGGGAGTGTGCACATGACCAGCGCAGACATGATGAATTACTGTAGCTTGAAAAGACATTTAGACAGAAACTGACTATATTTTTCACGTCTGTGTGAGCCGCGCAAACCAGTAAAAATCCTCTTTACATATTAATCAACTCATTTTTTATACTATACATGCGGTTGTTGGCCTGATCTATTTTTCATATTTAAATCTCACACAGCTGAAGCTCACAGGGGTTATCTGCAGATCTGCACTTTCTCAAGGCTGATTAACAATGTGCACCTGGAATATTAGCCTTCTGTAATGTAATTTTATGTGCAGCAGAATCCAGCTATAATCTATGGCCAGTTGTTTACACATATGATCTAGATGATAGGCCTTCTTTGCTCATGTAGTTTATCACGTCTTATTGCGTTACAGAGACATTGTTTAGGTAATCAGAGAGAAAAGGTAATGTGACTCAGATCACGTCCTCCTTAAGCTAAAGTCAACTGTGTGTACACATCGCAGAGAGACGTCAGAGAGTGAGACATAAAGAAGTCTTTTGTTGCAGACCCAGTCTGCAGAGGGGAGGTTGGGAGGAAGATGACAGCCTGCTGGTTGTGTATAGTCCTGCTGAGGTCTGGCTGCACATCCCTCCATCTCCCCTCTCGCTCCATACACACACACACACACACTCTCCCTCCTGACTGAGGCACGACTCTGGTCACTGTGGATATTAATACACTGCACTGCCACTGAGTGCGCTCAGCACAGGAGTGAAAATATCTGACAGGCACTATTTATAGACCCTGCAGGCGGACAAGCAGAATCCACGGCAACAGGATCCAGCCTATTCTGGAGTCGTGTTCCACAGACGTTGCCTTGGCGGAAGGAGCTGCAAAGCCCAGGAGCCAGGAGCATAACTTGGCCATGACGGGGAAGGAGTATTTTTATAGAACGCCGGTGGCAATCATGGGTGGGGTATGCTGTTGTGGAGTGTACAGATGAAAGAAACACACATGTGGCTCTTAAAGCAGAATCATGTGTAATTTAATATTCATGCAGGTGTGCATTTTTCCTCGCCAATTTGTCAGTCTCCTGCGCCTTTTGAAGACACACACACATGCAGCCTTGAGTGAGGGTTAGCACTATGTATGCACATGTTAAAATAACGATGAAATCTCCAAAGAATGTGTCTATCTGTGTGTGTGTGTGTGTGTTCCTGTTCATGTTCCGTGGTCATGCTTTTAATTGAGTTCACATTTGGATTATAAGCAGACATGAATAAAAGATGGATCGCACACCAGCAGCATGGGAGTGTAGTAGTAGAGTGTTAGAGGCGGGTCGTCTGGGCAGACTGACCTTCGTTTGGCTTGGGCATCCTGTGTCATCCTGAGAATCTGGATGAGAGGCGGGGATAGATGAATAATGAAAAGCGACTTGGCTGCATATTGACCTCTATCACATTCCTGATTATGCAAACCCCAGACAGAGAGGTACAGTAGCTCCTTGCCTCCTCAGATCTACAGCGGAGACCTGTGCAGGACCGTTCATCACCACTGACATTTTAATAAGAGTTGCTTGTGATGGGCACTGGGCTTGTTGCCGTGTCCCAACAAAACAATTTGATTTGGCTAATTGGGAATCATTCCATTCCAAAACATGTCCATCCTAATTGCACATGGCATGTTTTTTATTTTTTTTTTATTTTTTTGGCAGCCTGCAGCTTTATATCCTGATGATAGTTTGTATTGTTGCACCAGAGGCTGAAACTGTATCAGAGTAATCAATCAGTGTGTGTTATTTAGAGCAGGAGGAAATACAGCAGATAGCAAAAATTACTCACAGGCAATATCAATCATCATGCTAATATACCCTTTCAGTCACTATGTACCTCTCTGTGTAAATGCTACTATATAGCACACATATTTTGACAATTTTCAAAAACAGAATTCTTATTGAAATTGATCCATGTCCCTTAATAGTCTTCTTTCTCATTCTTTTTGTCACTTTTCTCAAGCATTTGTTTCCAACAGTCAAACTATTGGGTGCATTGTAATTTTCACATTCATTGTTTCCCAGAGGATGAATCCACATGACTCTGAGTTCTCTGACTTTTCATCGAGTGGTTAAAATTTAAAATTGTCCTACATTATGCCTGCATCGACATGTCAGCACAGTCACTGTGTGCATGTTAGCATGCTGATGTCAGCATTTAGCTCAAAGCACCATTGCCTCTCGACAGCTGCCAGACTCTGCCGGCTCCTGTTTTCAGTTCGTTCACTATACATGGACAAACAACTAATATATGTTTCATACTGAAAAAAAAAATGATACTCCTTTCTCCTCCTCATCTTTGACACTTTTTGATGTTATAGTCCCCCTGCTGCTCTATCTCCATCTCCTTTGCTGCTGTACTGGACTTGACGTTCAGTAGTTATGACACATCTCAGTTGCCCCCTATAGGGCAGCCTCCTCCTCTTCTTCTGCACTCCACAATAGTGTGTGTGTGTGTGTGTGTGTGTGTGTGTGTGTGTGTGTCTCTGTGTGTCAGAGACAGACATAGACACAGAGAGTGGTAAACAGACGGACTGGCAGACTGGTCATCTGCTTGTCTGCTTTCAGACTGACCAAACGTTGCTTTTTTGTGACTGCACTGTGTACTCCCAAGTTTGAGTAAAAAGGAAAGAGATTCGCCTCCTGTTATCTGAAGAGTGTGTGCTCTGCCCGAGCATGTGGAGGGGAGTCACATGTTCACGTCGTGCTTTCCAAGCCTGTCTGCTCACCTGGTGGTTGCCATGGGAACAGCCAGACAGCGGCAGACTTTGCACCAGCCTCCTCGGGGGGATTGTGAGAACAGAGAGGTTTAAGGGCGAAGAATCTCTCCGGGACTTCACAAACCTCCACACTCTTGGTCTACTTATGCTTTTCTTGGCTTTTTATTTTAAAATACTTTTAAAAAAAAAAGATTTTAGCTACTTAAAAAAAAAAAAAACTTAAGGTTTTAATAAGGACTCTTTTGTTAAAGTTTTAACACACCTTCTAACAATTAACTTCAAATGAATATCCCGCTGTGTCTGAGGAATTGAAGCTTTTTGGAGAGACTTACACAAAGGGAGCAATGTTTGTGCACACAGATATATCAGACCTCCCTAATAGTGTCATGGCAGAGTGAGAGCACATCTGAGGTTAAGACACACATGCTTTGTAGTCTCTCAGTATGTCACTGCCTGATCATTTGCATTCCCGCGAGGGTAGAAGAGAATCACTCTGTTGTCCTTTTTTTTTTGCCTGTGTCCTAAAGACAACCTGCAGCTGGACTGAGGCGCTGTGCGTTTTGAAACGATGAACACTGCTGCAGCACTGAGCACTTGTTCTTGTGGTTAGGGTTTTTTTTTTTTTACCCCCTTAATTGTGCCTTCAGTTTATTATGCTGACGCTTGAATAGCAAGATGTTCCCAGCTTTATCGCACCAGTTGCACACTTCTCTCCTTTGTGTTTTGCCAGCTGCCCTGAGAGAAGGAGGGGCGGGTGAGGGGTGGCTGTGAGGCTGAATGTGTGTGGTGTGTCTGTGCGTATATATATGGTTAATGTTGTGTACTTAATGTTATTTATACTATCTGAACTGATAAGACAGTGGTACACACAGTAAGTTGTGTCTCTTAAGGTACTAAACTACAAGGTTTGTATGCAGAGTAGATTTTAGCCAGTTTGTATTTGTGTGGGCCTGGTTCTAATCTCTATGTCTGGAGTCGAAACGTCTAATGTGTCCCCCTCTTCTTCTTCTTTCTGCCCTTTCCTCACCCCCCCTCTCTCTTCAGCCTGTTCCTCCCCATCCCAGCTGCAGTACCTGCTAGCCAGGGGTGAATCAGGAAGCAGGAATGGGAAGAGGATGGGAGGAGTAGAAAATAGAGAGAAGACAGCAAATGGACACACATACAAATACTCAGACAGACAGAGATGGAGATAGATGATGCGGCGGCTCGAGTTGCTGCACCCTTCAGCCCGATCCACCCTAGCCCTCCCCATCCACCACATATTAGATGACCACAACACAAACATGTGAGGCTCTCCAGCAGTCCCACATGCAGAGAGACACATACATAGAGCAGCTCCCGTTCATGTTGGCTCACTCTCACATGGGGGAGCATGTGAGACAGGCACCCTCTGTTGCTGCTGCCGCTTCGCTCTTTCCCATCCCCCTTTGCCTATCAGTCTATCAGGCACTGTGAGACTGTCACGTATGCAGACGAACAGCATCTCTTGCTCTCACTGTTCCCTGATTAGTCAGTCTGAACAGGAGCCCCCCCCCTACCCCCGTTTTTGTGCTTGTCTCCCCTGACCTATCTGCAGGGCTCCATGGTCGTGCCCCTCCCTCAGCCCCTGGGCCTCAGGGAGGATGACCAGAGGTCAGTGTGTGATGTGCAGCTGTAGGGCGAAGAAGACGAGGAGGAGGGGTTAAAAGTGCTGACTGCATAGGAATGGTCACTCACATGACGTCACGGTCACAGTTTCAGCTCGCAGCACTGTGTCTGTGCCAGACTCCCATGCTGCCTCTGTGGTGTAAGCAGGACAGCCTCAGATAAACATTCACGACTAACTGGCTGCCTGGAAGCCTGCCCTGTTTGCGACGTAACACAAAGCTGTATATACAATAGTAGTCGTAGTAGTTTCAAAACAGGGATTTTGAGGGTTTATAAATAATGGTAAAATGTTAATATAAATTGAACTTTTTCATGCAGAGATCTACAGTATGTGACTGCTAATTGATGATTATTTTCATTATCAGTCGATTCATTAATTTCGTCAAAATAGTTGTTTCATCACATTCTATTGATAAATTTTCGTTAATTTTTGAGTGTTTTAAACAAAAATCTGTTCATATTGTCATTTTAATAAAATAGCATAAATGATCAAAGTTAGAATTTAGGTAAGTAGATATCTTATAAATGAAAAAGTAAATCAGATGAAGAATCTGGCAAAGAATTCAATGTCAGCATTTTATATTTGAAGGTTTTCAATACTTGGTACTTAAAAAGTAAGCAGCTAATCCCAAATTCCCAGAGCCCAACAAGATGTCTTAAACTCTAAATGTATTTAATCTGCAGTGATATAAATCATTAATCAACTTATCGTTTCAGGACTAAACAATCCTCATGCTACTCTTGGATGGCTGCCATTGGCAGGACTTGGCACTTCAGTGCTGCTTTCTTCAGGGTGAACTTCCGGTAGCAGCATTAATAGCATCCAGGCTGAATTAATGTTCTGTTCTCTGGAAAAAACAGCATCTGCATTGCTTCCTATCACCTGTAGAGACACCACAGTATCACCCTCATTTCCTCCTTGTCCTGTTGGGAAAAGATCCCTCAGATTGCTTTTCTATCTGTACACATATTCTGGGCATGCTTCCCAGTCGGCAGAGCGCCTTTGGCACCACCAGACGGAGCGAGCGCTGATTCCTCCCCGTCCTTTACCTACTTCCCTGCAGCCTTGCTCCAGTGTTTCGTTGCCGGCCTGCAGACTGAGGCTCCCAGGCAAACAGGCACAGCACACAGTGAACTAGACGGATTATCTTTGTCGAGAGAAGAGATCGAGACAGATTATCGCATAACAGTCCTCACCATCAGTATTTCAATCCCTCCAGGGAACACAACAAAAGTCTCTGACTTATACAGATTATTATCAGCAGAATATGGTGGTTAGCTCATTTGGATGCTCTTTGGAAAGAGCTTCAACAAAAGGGTTTATCCCAGGCATCCTATTTAGATGTTGTACGCCAAAGATCATTGACTGAGCTGTCTTTGACAAACATCAGACATATCGCACTGATAATCTAATTTGTGGTTGTCAGACATAAATTGCTGGAACGGGACAAAACTATGAATAGTTAATGAGAAAGCGGAAATTAAAGCATCAACATTTTGTCTGAGTCAGAAAACAATCTCATGCATGTGCAGACTTTCTGATCTCAACAGTGCTCGCCATTGTTCTTGAATGGCATCAATATTTTTTGTTGTTTTTTTTGTCACATCCATCTTAGAGGGAAAACACACTTCCATTGTTGCTGTGATTGTTGGCATGTGTTTGCATTTGCTCTTTAGAAGAAGGGCAGCCACCGCCTTGAGGTGGTGTAAGTTGAGAGGTCATGCCCCCCGCTCAGACTCAGTGTGAGGACAGTGACAGGAACATGTGAGGATTTCAGGTCCCATGATCGTGATTGTGCCTTTGTTTTCATGTTCTTTCAAATTCGTAAACTGCTCTACGTGCCTTTTTAAATGATCAGTTCTGGCACTTTCTTATGTAAAAAAAGAAAGAAAACTGCAGAATAAAGCTCCATCAGCTATAAAATTTATACTTTAAATTAATGATACTCCTCGACTCTGGCTTAATCTAAATAAAGCACTATCCCACGGCTTTATGGCTTATTCACTAGAGGCAATGACTGGTCAAGATTACCACAGTTCCTGGGTTTTGGCAGTCACAATCTACAGTAAATTTATGTCAGGGGTATTAATCATTTGCTTTTTCAGCAGTGGATTATCTTTGGATTGTTGCCATTGAGAGTCCATTTAGGGAGCTGCAGTGTGGCTATCTAGAGGCAAACCCTATTTTAAAGAAATTACAGGCATGTATATTTATCATCACTGTCAATATTACTAATATTAAATTATTATTATTTTTTAATCAACAAGTCCCTAAAACGCTCAAGTAAAGTACTTGCCATCACTGCTGCCGCGTGGAAGTGAAAAATGGGCAGTAGATTGTTAATAGCGTCGAAGAGTCATGGTGTCTTGGTCATATGGTTGCCGTGGCAACCATGACATCAATGCAGACATAGTGATGCATGAAAACTCTAATAGCAGGGGACTGGTTGCTAGGTGACCTGAATTCACGGAAGTCATGGGGCACACGGCCAGAGTCTTGTGAACTGGGGGCTCAGTGGTGAAACGGTGGGATTAATTCTCCCTCTTGAAATTTAAAGCGCTGCACTCTGTGAGAAAATACTCTCAGAAACTTGCAATACTGCATCTTATCTATAAAATACATATAAGCACAGATTTGATCCGATTAATGTAAGTCATCAAATCAGTGTTATTTCAGCACGATCATTTGTGGTGGTGTATTTATAGTTATTAAATATGTCTGTTGAGTCTAGCATTTTTTTTTATTATGCACGTTTCAAAGCTGCCTCTTGACCCAAGTCTTATTTCTCTCTTAGCCACATTTAAATACTCTTGCTAGAGATGAAGAACAGCACCACTTTTTCCACCCACAGATTTTGTGCAAGAATTTCAAATCTTTTAAAAACAGATAAATAAACACTTCATGGGCCACTAGCTGATTACCATTATTTAACTCTAGTTAATGAATTGTGAAAGTTATGTAATATAGAAATAAGGGAAAATTGACTTTAACACTAGTGACTTGTGTCTTCATTTGAACCACTGATACCTGTTCTAAATCTAAAGGTTAGATATGATACTATAAACAGTGTACAGAATTTTTTTATTTGCCAATATTGAGCAGAAAGATGATACCAGACATTATTTGAGTATAAATGCCACACATTCAAACCCTGATTTGCAGAAGCAAAAATCTTACAAAGAGCTTAGAGTTAGTTAGGCGCAACAACTTTCCACATTATTTGGCATTTTATTTTGCACAATGACCATTAAGTTGAGGCTAGTGTATTTAGACAACAAGTGCTAACATGAAATCACTACAATGTAAACTGTGTGAATGTGATTGACATTTGAGTTAATTTCTGTGAATGCATGTTCATCTTTACCACCTCTATCACCCTTTTGACTTTACTTTATACTTTTATGCTACCTTGATGACTATGAGTTGTAGAGCAAAAGGACAAAAGGAAAATTCTGACAAGCTATTGTTACTCTTACTGTTGTTTTAAATCATATTACATTTGGTAAAGAAACCATAATGACTTATTTAGGTTACAAAACTCAGTTCCAGTCAATAATTTGGGACTCGACTTGGAGCTTGAGTGCCCAGACGTGTGGCTTGCTTATGAAGTGCAGAACACCTGTGAGAAATACACAGGATGATGAGGCAGATAGAGTAGGATTTATGGCCTGCAGATGAGCTCCAATGTGTCAAAGTACTAATATTATGACTCAGGATGAGATCACCTTCACAAAAGAAGATGGATGATGAGGTGCTCTTCTCTCTCTCTTCCTCTCCCTCTGGTAGAGCACGAGTCATCATCTACAGGAAATGTGAGCTATTATGAATGAAGACTGTCAGAAACCCTCGCTATTATCAAACTAATTAGAAAAAGGGAATCATGCACGCATTCGCAGAGTCTGTGTTGCTCTTGTGCTGATGAAAGCATTAGTCATAGCAATCAAGAGACACACAGTGAACTCTTGATTAGAAAGGAAAACAACAATGATGCAAACAGGTGCTTATGAGGTGTTAACGAATAAATCCCTTGGCTTCGTATAACGCGTATCGTCTTTACATCAAACTCTTGATAATAATACAAAAGGACCTTACAAAGGTTCTCTTGTTTTGAATTTTCTTACATCCTGACCTTGAGAAGTGACACATGGCAGCATGTACTTCCCCCCCATATGTGGTAACGGATAAATAGAAATAAGTTAGAAAAGGAAACAAACACCACCACTGTGGTAGATTGAGGTACTTATGTCATCTCTATGGCCTCGGGTGAGCCTATTTATAAAAAGTGTTGCCTTTTATATCAGTGCCAGCAACAGTGGCCTTTTATCCACCACGGCCATCATAGCATTAGTTATTGCTTGGTGATGTGGCTGCTTAATGACTCACATGCATGTGCTGTGGGATGACCATGAAAACATGACTCCAAAATAGATTTCAACAGAAGGAGTGTTGGAGTGAGTACTTTTTTTAACCACTGGATGTTACTATAATTAAAACAGAGCATCCTCACAACACAGCTTTTTGTTTATAAGAATTAGGCTTTGATCTTTTTTTTTAAAACCAGAATACCAGAAGCAAAAAAACAGGAATCACATTTCCTAAAACTATTCTTTGAAATTTTCTTCTGCTTTCTCCAACTTCTCAGAAGGGTCCTTAGAAAAAGAAACAAGCCTCCGGCTACAGAGGTCTTTGCAAATGAAAGGTTTTGCAATGAGTGATTCTGTTTGCCAGAGCCTGGCCGGCTTGTTTTCGCTCTGAAATGCGATAGCCCCTTGGGATACACCACTCAGTCTTCACCACCTAGGGACTTCTCAGGAACAGAGGACTGCATCTGCAGAACAAACAGCATGTCGCCCTCGCTGTCTCACTTACCATCCTGCCAACTGCCCTTTCTGCTGGTTACCATGACAGCATGGGGAAAACTCCTGGAACCAAAACACAGCTTCAACTCAAAAATAACATCCAATAGCTTGACTACATTTGGGGTTCGGAGCTTCAAAAGATCAAGTTCATTCAAATCTGGTTTATATTAATTGAAATAAATATGCATTTTCAAGCTTCCAAAAAGGATACAGTTTGTACAGGCCACCAACACTTCCTTTGAATCTCAAAAGCACCTGGTGGGACCATAAGGTGGAAGGCTTTAACCTATAATAAAAATACACAAAAGGCTCAGCTGCTCCGATTTTTGTAACCTCTCTCCCTCGCTCGTCTGTTATTACCTACAGTAGTTTCCTCATTCACCCTATCAGCAGAGAATTGCACAACACAACTCTCAACATGGTGACAGAATATGCAACAAATATTGTTTTGGGGTAAGGGGTGTTGTTCAAGGCTTCTTTTTTTTGCACATTTCTTATGGCTTAGTCTAGGGAAAAACCTTGATGTAGCTTGTCCAAGGAGACACAAGTCTTGATATTTGGGATCTTAAGAATATATTTTAGATGAGACATATGATGTAGGAGTGTTTGATGGCATAAAGAATGAGGGTGGGAGGAATCTGTGTTTCACTACAAATACAGTAAAAGTGTGTCACCCTAATGCTGCTCAGCTCAGGGTTTATTTCAAGTTCACGCTTGACTTTAGAACCGCTGACAACCACCGACCAACTATGTGAAACTAATGTACGCATGACCTAAGAAAGCTTGTCCTCTGTCTTTGTCTCTGCAGCCGTCAGTCTTTCTCTCTTCTGTCATGACTCATATGTGCCTCTGTACGCCCAAACACAGACAGATTCATGACTTGATGATTTCTGGCTATTCCGTGAGTCAGCCTCAGCACATGCCTCCTCCGTAGTGGTGTAGGCTTAGCAAAGTGCTGGCCACCTCTCTGCTTTTGTCATCAGTTCTGCGTGTGTTTGGATGTACTGTTCTGCAGGCTCAATTGGAGGAATAAAAAAAAAAGTGTATATTATAAAATTGTAAAAAAACTTTGAGTTTTGAATGGTTTATTGGATAAAATAATTAAAAATAATTGCAGCCTTAACAGCAACAACGTCTTAGCAAAAGAAAAACCATTCGATAAAAATAGGTTTCAATTTAAAAGATAGTCATGCATCGGTATTAAAGCGGCTCTAATGCACTGTATGAGACAAAATACATAAATATGTATCTATACAGATGAAAAGGATATGTTTTACAACTGATTCTTCCATTACTTTTGGGATATGTGTGCGTATGTCTTTATCTGTGTTAAGTGAATGTGCGTAGATGTATATGTGTGTACTGTTATTGTGGTCTGTTATGTATCTAGGTGTCTGTGTGTTTGTGTGTGTGTGAACACATGAGAAAAAGAAAGGGAAAGTTTGTGACCAGTTGTTCAACCAATCAGCTCCAATCTTTTTCCTGGTGGGTGTTTTGTGGTTGTCTCAGTTGTTCCTTAGACAGAATTTGAACATGATGTTTTTTTATGAGAACTACACAGCAACTAAAAAAAAAAAAAACTTATTGTGTACTTTTCTCTGTTTTAGTAGTGTATAAACAAATCGTTTGCATCATTTGTATTGCACAACACTAGACGAAATAATTTCATGATTCACCTCACCTCATCTTAGCCTTGTCATGTACAAACCGTTACGGATATTTAGAATCAGGCGGCATATCCAAACATTAAAGCATTAAATCAGGCACTGAGAAATGCAGGTTATACCATTATACAGTATTTCTGTGTGTGTGTGTGACCCTGAGGCAAGACTGCACTTCATGCTGGCGACAGACTGTTACGTGGCTGGAGCTCAGAGGTCAGAGCTTGGTAGGCCGGTAATATCAGGCTGCAGCTGGTTGTGACGTACAAAGAACACACGCACTTTCACTACATGTGCACGTTCGTCCACTGCTCTACACTACACTACGGAGATCAGGATTGTCTAGTTAATGAATGTCAAAACGAGACCTGTAATAGCCTGCTCGCTGTTCTAGTTACAGGTGATTCAGAGCCGTTTTGGCCAGTTTATCTTAAATACACACACAGTTGATCATCAGCAGCATGTGTACGTGTGTTCGTAGGTGTTTGTGTATATGTTGTCAAGGCTCCACTATTCTCAGATTGCTGTGTTTACTGATGAAAGCAAAAAAGGACAGATCTGGCACATTTGCATGTTGACGAGAATAGAAGACAGATGGTTTTTCCACTGACAACAGACTTTCACTCTCACACTTCAAATACATTTGTACAGTTAGTGACAAGAAGTATCTTACTATATCCATCTTTGTCCATCTTCATCAGGCTTATAAACAGTTGAAAAATACAATTTTTCCAGCTCAAACATTGTAGTTTCATCATTGATTTATTGTCTTTTTTTTTTCCTGATCTTGCTCATATATCTTAGTGTTTTTTGGCAAAAATCAGGAAAACCAGTGATACTTTGGCCAGTGTATGTTCCTTAAAGTGAGTCTACATGTATGTCTCCTTTTGTCAAAACACCAAAATATATATACTTGTACTTAAGCTATTACTCTACTCTACTTTAGTTTAGTGATTTAGTGATACTTGTGTGATTCTTCTTAATACTGTGCTTAAAAGTTGTCTCTATATTCAGTGCTAAGGCTCCCGATTTCATAATCATCATTAAAGTAACACTGTGGGAGGTGAAACAATGCTTTGATTGCATAAGATTTCTCCCAGCATCACAGCAGGCCTCCCTGAGCTGATCTAAAATATTAGTGTGTCATTACCCAAATGGCGCTGTTACCTCAATAAAGCCAGAGAAGTGAAGATCCTTTTTTTTTTGTGAAGCTGCACAATGAGCAGCATGGCAAATAAAATAAATTTATAGTTGCCTGTAGATGGGCTCAAATATGGTTCAGGTGTATTATTCATAAGATAACTGCTTGTGAAAGGTATCATAATCTTGTCGTTCATAAATGTGCGCAGACTGTCTGAATGTTGATGACCGCCCTGTTTAAAACCCTATCAGCTGTGTGTTTTATTGCCTCATCATGTGCAGTCTGTGGCAACACACCTGCTCAGGGTTTCCTCATGTCTGCTCCTTCAGAGTTTATGGGTCTAATAACTGGTGTTCCTATGACTTGTTATTCCCGTACACACACACACACACACACACACACACTGTCCTCTGCACAAGGGCATTATTCAATCCTTTCTCCACTAATAGACCAGTTCTTTCCCCCAGCGGGCTAGAACTGGTCCCAGCCGCTTGGCTCCTCACAGAGAGCTTTTAGGCTCCTCTAACTCCCTCCCAATTAGCTGATCACAGAGAGGCAGGTCAGGGGTCAGACTCCAGGGGAAAGGTCATCTGTCTCAACTTCTTCAGTAACCCCTATCATGTGGAAAAAGAGGTTGGCTTCCTAAGTTTGTTATTCGATGAGGGACAACTGGCTTCTATTAGATTTACAGGCCATAAGGATGCAGAGCAAAAGCAAAAATCACAACATGTAAAGAAGTTTTTCTTACAACTTCCTGAGACAAATCGCAGTCATTAATGAGTAATCTGTTAGTCTTTAAATGTCAAAAATAGTGATAAATGCCCATCACAATTTCCTAAAGCCAAAGGCTGGGTTGTCGAATGGCTTGTTTTGTCCAGTTCACTTTAAAATTAATGCACTTGTCGGCTCCACACATCCTAATGCTTTGAACCAGCAGCCAATGCACATTCAGAGCCTCTGTCTGCTTGTGAACGTGGTGATAAATTATGATGTGCTAGAGGCATGCTGTGATATACAGACAGGCCAGGCAAGCTTATTGTGTCCATCACTCTGTCTCCCTGGAGAATGTCTGGTATGTAAACAAAGAGGTGCCACACTGCTAGAGAATTTTGTTCATTATGACCTCTCTTTAAGCCTGTGGAATGTGTGAATCATACAAACACACAAGAATATACACCTACACCACTGGATCCACACCCACACCTACTCTGGATCACTACTCTAGATCAACATCACATTTTCAATCAACAGAACCAAAAGTGTACGAAAATGATGTGCTCTATCTTGAACTTTTCTGGTAGTTGATAGAAGATAATGAAATCCTGTATTGAATATGTTCGCATAAAGGTAGTTGACTGTAACACGCTGACACATTGTATTTAAAAACATATTAATAGAAACCAACAATTGTAGCAGCTAAGAGGCAAATGTACACCGACTCAATGTTTTAAGCTCCTCGTGGCTTTTATTAAAAAAAAAAAAAAAAAAACTTGAAATCTGTGTCATGTACTGGTTTTAAACTGCATACGAGACAAACAGGAAATTTGTTCATATTTTTCTTTCATGTATTTTTTTTTTCTCTCTCTCTGAAGCCAGCTGCACCTGAGGATTCAACATCATCAGCTGCGCCCTGAGCTGCACCCACAGGACCACGGACTGCAAAGCAGTAACCACTAATGCTGAACAGATGTTCATCAGCTGCTGAAACGGGATGAACTCTTCCTGCGCTGCGGCTGGTTTCATCGGGGCTTAAGGCGTCACTGCAGTTTATTCGCTTGCTGCAGTCTAAAATCACATGATAACAAGGTAAACGGTCATGACCCAAATTCAACGCCTGTTTCCACAGCAGGGGAAGATAGGTTTGTGACATATGACATAAATCCTAAAAACACCTATATGTCTCTATGTGCGTGTGTGAGGGGTATTAGCACCAGGCTGCTGTTTTTAATGTGCCTGTGATTTGACCGAGATCTGGTAACTGATTTCCCTCTTGCTCCCGACTAGCAGAGTAGAAGTGCTTCTGTGACCTACAAAGAGATTGAGGGGGATAGAGGGAGCTGCATGGAGTTCCTGTGACTAACCTAGCTACACAGATGGGCCATGTGGGAGGACAAGGGCAACAGATTAATGAAAAATAGCAAGGGCGAAAAGAGATGCTTAGAATTGACGTTCTTCTGTTTTCTGTTTTACTTTTCTCCAACGTAGGCAAGAATTTAGTATGAGGGTCAGATGAGCTGGAAGCCTTTATCTGGCCGGACAGCAGTTTGGATCCTGCATTACCATATCATTAGCATTTTACGCAGGGGGTATGATGTATCAAACCATATAGCAATCAGTGAAGGGGAGAGAGAGGAAACCTTAATCAGCCAGGGGATAGGAGGACATATGGCTGGCTGATTAGACCAGCATTCACCTGCTGACTGAGATCCACATCCTGAATTAAGATGCCTCGGTCCCAGCAGGAGAGGGATGTCATCCAGAGCTGCTAAATGCAACCGTTAGACATGCATCTCCTTAGCAGGATCAAAATCCTGCTTATAATTCAGGGTCATGCAAAGGAGGCAGGTTGGTTTGACATCAAAGGCAGCTCAGATACGCAACATAACAGAGTCCCACCTAATTCAGGACAGCTATAGGTTTGTTTGCATGTTTTATCTAACAGGCTTAATATGGGGTGTTTATGTAAGTGGTCCAGGCAGTGCGGGTCAGTAGACCTAATCCGGTGTGTTGAGAGTGGCTGTCTCATCCAGAGCTATTTGATTGACTTAACGCAGGTCATTTACTGAGATGACCCATAAAGTAGCTCAGACCTGACTTACTTTCTTTTCTTTGAGAATAACAGTAACGTTTCACTGTTACTTTAAAGGGAGACTATTTCATTTTCAAAGAAGGAAAATCACATTTTTCCTTTTTCCAAATAAAAAAAAAAATAACTTGCAAGAAATAAAACACACACTATTACTAAATTCAATAGATGCAAGAGTTTTCCTGATGGAGCCTTATTTGGTCTGGTATGACCACTGGATTATGATGGCTAATACTTTAGAGCGATAATGCTCTGTATCTGACTTTTCTGTGTCAGTTTGCTGACTATTTTCTAATTGAGCTACTGTTACACTATGTACAATTATTCTGTAATTATCTTTTATGGGCTGCTGTTAAACAAAATCTACACAGTAACTTCTGCTGAATGTCAAAACCTCTTGGTATACTACACTAAGCAAGGGTTGTATTGCTTTGTGAATCCAACTTTTTTAATTTTTAGGGACAAGACTGTTTAATTTGTTCTTTCTTAAGTTACATGCAGTAGTCGTACTATGCAGTTGCACCTGCCTTAGAATCCTTAGAAGCCAAAGCTAATCAATATCATGATTTTATGTATGTTTTGTTTTTTTTGTTATTTGCTTGGAGATGAAATTGGAAAACTGGACCAAAATATTTTGGCTAATGCAGAGCACTGAAATTTGTGAAAAATCAAGGTTAAAGCAGTCCCGATCATTGATTTGTTGCATGGCCTAATACAAACAGAGATATTAAAGGGTTTGTTACCTCTGTATGAACAGTATAGCTGATGAATTTCAATCAACTTGTGCTATATTATCATACATCATATCACCCACATATAATTTTTCCTCTGCATCTGCTGCCAAGTCAACCACCCCCCAACCCCCAACCCCCGCCCATCACACTGACCCGTCCTCCACAGGGCCTCACATTCAGTTACATTTCCTTAAGAGGACATGCCATCACTACTTATTACACAGTCAGGGAAAGGCAGGGGAAAATAAGTAGGACACGCTAGCATTATCTGTTTTTCATGCCGTGAAGTTGGTTGGGAGCAAAGCCGACAAGGGCTGCGTGTCCGGTGGGGGATGTCAGAGGTGGTAAATAGACAGTGACATGTCTTAATGTATACTGAGCTGAGGAATGACACTTTGTATTAAAAAGTCTGCCTTGCACAAGTAGTAGGACCACATTTTGTTGCTGCGAGCAGCCGATGTTGTGATATTCTATATTTAACACAAAAAGTTATTGACTTATATCGTTGATCCTTTGAGGTTTATATTTGTCTGTGTGTTCTTTTGAAATTCTGACAGACATTACCTCTTCATGAGCTTTTAAATTAGTACAGCCTGGGGGTGCCTTCAGTATGCCGATGTTCAGGTATGAGAAGAGCTGTCCAAGATAACAATCAGTCAACAGATGGGACACTGACCTCCCCATATGTGATTAGGCTTTTTTACTAGAAGCTTTCAGAAGATCTCTCATTTACTGCTCATTACACCATCCACAGCTCAGTGTTTTAGAGTGAAAGGCATTTGGCACAGATTCCTCCTCCTGCATGACACATTGCACACATCTGTTTAGCTGATGTCTGAGAAAAATGAGTGCCTGCAGCATAACAATAGAAAAAGCTAAAAAAAAAAAAAAAAAAAGATGTCCCTAATCTGTACTTGTTGTGTTTTAAGTGATTGTGCAGTGGATCTTTAAACAGGAAACTTAATTTTGTCATTCAAATATTTGTAAAATATTGCAGGGAATTTCAAACAGGAAGGGACAGTCTTTTGTCTCATAATCCTGATAATCTTTGTGAAATCCCTCAGTATCGACTTGGATTAAGTATTCAACTGAAGATCCAGCTGGCCGTTATTAAATGTTAAAGGGGGTGTAAGCCTAATTAGGCAAAAAAGTCCACTACTGGGACAGTCCTGGGTGAGAAGCCTTCCTGCTGGCGGATTCCCGACCACCAAGTAAGAATGCTGCAGCTCCAATTCAGCCTCTCTTAACCTCTTCCAGGGCTCTTTTCCCAGGGTTCAATTATTTAAGCACCGGCTTGGTTCAAGGACTGTGTAACTAAATGTTACTTTTGTTGGTGTCTGCTGCAGCAGCGCGTACTTCTACACACAGCTTTTTTTTTTGTTGTTGACCTTTATAAAATGCATGACTCAACTCACACATACAGGCATTTGTCACCAAAGTGTCGCTGTTGGAAACTGGTGCAACAGGGTTAAAAGAGCAAAAGAGTCTGTCATGCGTAGGTCAAGTCATCCACAGCCAATAGTACAGAGAGTAAAAAGAGTTCTTCACTGCTGCCTCACACCTTCAATGTACAGTTTTCACTGTTAATGTGGCACCGCAGCGTGTCTCTGCATCATCTGAAATCCTCTCACATCCCTTGTTTCCAGGGAAAACTCCCGGACAAGGGCAAGGGAGTGATAAAAAGCAAAAAAAAAAAAAAAAAACTTCATACAATCTCCTTTTTTCATTATAACATAGATACAATGGTGCATTCATCAGGCTACACTCAGTGCTAATTTCCCTGTAGGCAACGTGCTCCATTTCACTCTGTATCTGCCTTTAAAAAAGCCAACCTCCCCCCTCCACCCTCCCACCCCACCCTCCACACACCCCGCCCTTCATCTCCTCTGCTTCCTCCTGTTCAGCAAAATGCTGATATGTGCGTAAGAGTGCTTATTTTTCTCATCCATTACCAGATTAATTAAAGTGTGGCTCTTGCCAATGCCCAGACGGATCCTCAATACTTCAAATGAGCTTAATCACCATGCACTCCCTAATCTCGTGCTAATTTAAAGAATTGCCGGGGAATATACTGATGACTGGACTCTCCCAATTTTCTACCAAAGCTTTATCTGGAAAATTCTCTGCACTGACTTGTTCCGCTCTGGCACCATCAACCGCTGTACTGTATTTCATGTCGAGTAGAGCTATTTGACAGGGCTTTTTCGTTTGGATACGGTGCTTAAAGATTTCACTGTGTTGTGTGACATGTAATGCTCCCTGTGCATGGGGATAGGCTTGTGTTCTGGGGAGATAGTACACCACGCGCTGCCGTCTAAGACGCAGTGTGGTGTGTGTGTGTGTGTGTGCGCACGAAGGCAGGCATTCTTGTAGCTCTTTGTTGTCCACATGTCATGATGGATTTGGTCATTGCCAGCAGTGAGTGAGACTGACACGAGAACATGCAGTATGCCTCCAGGAAAACACCAGCTCAGTCTATTGTGCCTATTTCATGGGACTCATTCCCCACTGCAATATCACACTGTCTAATGTGCACCGGGCTCAATGTAGAAAAATGCAGATTAAATCAAAACCTGCATAGTTAAATCATATTACCCCTTTCATTCATTTTGATTAATTGGTACTTTATCTCTTCATTAATTGTTTACCATTGTGTGTTATTTTGGTATTCCCATGCCTAATATTCTAAATGGGTGCTTATTCAAATGCATATAATGCTTCCAGGCCAATTTATCAGCTAAATCCACAAGGGGGGCACATATGCCGAACAGATATCTCTGAGATCATGAGATAAGAGGAGAAATAAATTATTAATGAATGGAGACATTTGATTTAGTAAACATATTTTCCAGTCAACACACATATAAATGAATTGTTTATAGAAATGTGTGTTTGAATCCAGGCGTCAGACAATTCACAGCTTTCCTTGTGACGTCATACCTGGAGACTGGCAGCTGATGCCCACTGCGCCCAGGAGTCTCAGTGCCCTGACCCACAATCCTCTGCTACTGTATTACACTGAGTCCACAGAGAGAGCTATTAATCCTCTCCATACTCCCAAATCAGCCGGCTCATATTTGCATAAAGATATCAAAGAGACTGAAGGGGAACAGTGCAGGGTTTAGGGTATACACACTGCAATATGCTTCTAGTCTCTGCCTGCTTAACAAGTTCCCTCTTCTCACCTGTTTCTCCCTCAATTATAATCCAGTTTCTAAACAAAGAAAGTGCCCAGAGTCCTCAACTGTGTGCTTGTACAACAGCATAGGATAGATTTGTTTAAAGTGGCAAATCGCCTGATTCATCAGCAAGGACAAAACCACTATTGATGCCATCCATCTCTGACAATTGAAAAGCCCCCCGAATAAATCATTCATCCTGCTTTCAGTTAATGTAATGTGCAAACAACACGTATGCACAAGACACCTAATGGATCCTCGATGAGGGGAAATAGCTGGGAATCGACCTGTCCTTGCAAACCTTACGTGTGTGTGTGTGTGAGAGAGAGTGTGTTTACAGAGGAGAATGGCATTGGCCTTGTCTTTGGTTTATGCATGGCTGACCATGTCCAGGCCTAAGGGCAGTGCATGAGAGGGAGTGGGGTCACATTCTGCTGCTGCTGGGTGGAAGCCCACTGGATTGCTCCTGCCGTGCTGCAAACACCCCCAAGGCTCAGGCAGGGGGACAGGAGTATGTGTGCACACCCCCCCATGCACCATCTGCTACCCCACTACTGAGCCACCCAGGATGGGGCCTAAGGAGGGGCAGCCGGGGGTGCTGGAGGGGAGGAAGGATTTAAAGTAGCCTCTGCTTCAAATGTATCCTGTTCAAGAGGATGTGCACAAAACCCAGAGCGTACGGTTGCAATATTGGACATTAGATCCTGATTAACACAATGTGGAAAATGTAATGGCCTGTGTAGACTCCTGCTGAGATCGATAGAATACTAAGAAAGGGCCACCACAATGTAATCCTGCTTTCACAATATAGCCGTGCACTGGTCCTTTACAACAGCCACCGGGGGAGGCACTGATGATTGTTCATTAGCAAACTCAGTAGGAGCTCGTACTCGACCAACCTACAGAAGATCCCAGATTAGACTCTGCCTTCTCTTGCCCGCAGCATAACCTGACGCACGTTCAGTAGTGAAACCACATACGCCGCATCAACTTGATGCTGAAATACAGTAGTGAAACGGAACCAGTCTTTCTTTTGTTTGTAAACAAAGGAATGTTTATTTCATGGGGGTGCGAGCACAGTTGGTTCTTTTTTTTTTTTAAGGGCATTACACAGTTGCATGTGTGAGCGTGTCTCTGAGCACACAAGGCTCATGAGCAGAGCCTAAAGTCATTAATGTTAATGTGTGTGTGCATCCCTCACTATTCCCTGCGCGACTCTATATATAGGGCTGTAATGATAGCCAGCTCGGGGAGATGAGAGTAGTGAATTAATAAGCCTTGGTAGAAGATCTCTGCACCGTCTCTAGACAATGCTGAGGCTCTCTGTGGAAAAGCAGCAGAGATGAGATGTAAAGAGACTTTTTTTTTTTTTTTTCTTTTTCTGATTTTTTTACTGAAAGTTAAAAAATGAATTGATTTCTGGCAGAGGCACAAATGGTTCCATTTTAGTTGGAAATTCATTTCAGTGTCAGACACGTCTTGAAATTCTGTGGCGAACATTTGAATTATTGATGAACACGGGGAGCGGTCCAACACGGGTCATATAATGATGAAAGGGGTCGTAGGGTTAAATTAAGGATTACGCTGTATTGTCATCAGCCATAAAAGAATAAACCATCATTGAAACTTCTTTTTTTCATACTTTTGTGGAAGGCGGAAGAGATAAATTGCTGTATGAGTACGACCAAATTAGGAAATTTGTTATAGGATGACATGACAGAACAGCTCCAAGCAGTATGAAAGGTTGTGACAATATTTTCTCTGTGGCCCAGCGTTGCTCTCAGTCAGTGTGATTTGAGGACAGGACCCCTCCCCAGTACGTTTCCACTCCTGTGATGCTAAGCCAGATGAGCCAACGTCCAACCAGAAAGGGTGAGCCGAGGATAAGATGCCCTAGTTGCTAGGAGTGATTGACTGTCTCTGTCTCCCCTGGGAGTGTGTGTATGTGTGTGTGAGGACAACATGCAGTTCCCTGGTTCCCAGAGCTTTATGACATGCTGCGTATTGTCCCTGGAGCTGCAGCACCCACAGTCCAGTTTCCTGTGATCTAGCAACGGGGTGGCAAATGTGTAGCCTCCCTGTTAGCAACATCATATCCCCGAGTTATGTGTAATGTGTATGTGGGTGGCTGCCGAGCTCATTTGGCTCGCTGGAATGTTTGACGACAGTATCATCATTAGATGTCAGTGCAAAGTCATTGCATAAAATATTAAAAAACAACAACAAGGTCTTATGCATGAAAAAAATGTGAGATGTCATGGAAAGTTTAGAGACGATTCACCTTCCCTGAACTTATGTCAGCTATAACTGTCTCAGTTAAAATGTAACTCGTACCACTGACCTTTTTCTACTCAGCCTGACAAAATATTTGCAAAATCAGCAAAAACTGAAACACAGATTACATGTGGTAAACATAAATGAAGTAAATACTTCTTTTCTCCATCACAAATTTGATGTATGTAACACACTGCAGGAATTGGGCAAGGTTAAACGGTTAAGTTAAGGCACATACCAATGTTAGAAGGCTAGTTTGGTTCATTTAAGTCTGGAAAAAAAGTGAGTCATAAGACTTTAAGTAGTTGAACTGTGTATTGTTTTTGCAATTTCAGTGTACGCCCACCTAACACCTTGATGACAATGCTTTTACTTTCCACCAGTCTGTATCTTAATGTTAACCTGCTGCCTTTTTGTAGTCTCTCTAATCCTTCTGTGGGAAAAGAACACTCTGTCATGTTTTGCAGTGCGAGCACTACATCTGATTTGTATTTTATGACAGTGTGATCTTTTAACAACATTTCTGTAGAACAGGCTGACCTTTTTTTTTTTTTTTTACAAGGCTTACAAAAATCTGCTGTCAAGTTGCAATCTCGAGTCCAAACTGGATTGGCCCCTCCAGAGGTCACGATCCCTCTCCTGTTCACTTAAGTCAGTGATTTTGTGACACAAGCCCTTAATCCAGACAAAACGGAGAGCTGTTGTTTTTTTGTTTTGTTTTTTTTTCTCTCTCTTTTTGTAGCGAACGTCTCTCCAGGCATCTGTTCACTGCCATTAACATTCAACCGAGCAAAGTCACATTCAGACGCTAATCAATTGATCAATATTTGCTCCTCTGTTACATTTACTGCAAAGTGAGCCTAACAATTTATAATGTAGCCGACTGCTGTGTTTGCTAATATGCACAGTTTGTCCTCAAAGGTCCGACAGTGAAGCAGAAGTGCGTAATGCCCGTTCGTCTCTTTTATTTGATGTAGTGTTTTAGGTTACAGCTCTGAGATGCGGAACCAGTTCTTACGTTCCAGTTGGAGATTATGTGATCTGTGTGCCCCTGAGGATTTCAAGAGACCAGGCCAGAACAGGCAGTCCACAGTTGTTTGCTTTGTTTTGACCATCTGTTATAAGTACAAGCTTTACAATACTTAGAGTTAAGGTTAGCATTGTAAATATGCTGCTAATAGTCATTAAGTGAGTGCCAAAGGCTGATATCCACAGAGCACAAACACAGTACTGTATTATATTATTTTACCCATTTCATATTGCAGAAGCATGAATCTACCTGAAAGTGAGCAGAAGCAGCACCAGGAGACCAAAACCTGCCACGTAGTCTCCTGTAAGGTATTTAAGCCTCCCTCTTTTTTCTTGCCACAAGAACCTTTTATTTTAGGCCTCCCGCCGACCGCAGCCACACCAGCTCTTAGTTTTTCAAAGAGACTTTAATCATTTTAATATGAAAGCTGCTAAGTACCCCCAATAATCACTTTGATGAAATAGAGGACATTTAAACAGCCCCCCTTCCCCTCCCCCCAATCGCATTTCAGCTTTTCACCCCTGCCTTTCATCATTCTTTTCATCATTCCAGCTCTATTGACTAATGCTGGATCCCGATATGACATACAATCTACAACCTTTCCTAACTCCATCTCAACTCATCTCTGCCTTTGGCTCTGTCTACCTTTTCTAATCAAAGTGATCAATCTGGTAAAACTTCTTTTTTTTTTCATGTGGTACTTAGAAAGAGCAGGCCGTCATTCACCTTTAAGCATAATCAAATGTATTAAAAAATTAAATGTGTATTACTTAAAACTGTAGTTTAAGCATTAACTGGGCAGTCCTGTGAAAAAAACCCTATACAGTATAAATTCACCTAGTTTAAAAGTTCGCTCTATACAAGCTTGAGCTCCTGCAGAATCTAGGACAAGGTTTGTCTTTATCTGCAGACCTTAACTGGAGCAAAACTGGCAGTGACAGAGTTGGAATATAGGCTGATATTCCATTGCAAAATACCATTGTTTTCCCAATGGCTGGCTACAGATAAAGAGGTCAGCCCTGTTGTTATGATTTCCCCCACATCTTCTCCCAGCCAGTATAAATATTGTCTTGACATATGAATCAATGACCTGTTGTCCGTCAAACCAAGCTCGTCAACTATTAATAGTATAGTGTCCATTTTCAAATTGAATGCAGCAAGTGCCTTACTGTAAGCATACCTGAAAAAACTGCTATTCAGAATAGCCTCTTGTGAGCATTTTTTTTAAATAAGGTATTGTAGCAAAACACTTCACTAGACACTTGTGAATTTAATTATGGCAGACCTGTAATTTGTGCTCTTTATGCTGAACTAAAATATCCACTCAATGTTATGACTGAATGCAATAACTTTTTATTAAGTGTCCCATAGCGCCACAGTTTATTTATGGTTGTGTTTTCTTTATCTCTTCTGCATGTTAACCTTCATGAGCACAAACATGTGCAGGAGTTAATGCACAGCAAGGAATCAATGTCTTTAGTATTGTTTGATATGTTTTGTATCAAGCAAATACCACTCTTGTCATTATACTCTTTTCATAATACCGCTACATTGTAGCTTATGAGATTTATTTATGACATAAAAAGTTAAATTTTTACCAATATCAAATTACACCATTAAAGTAAAGGAAAATGGCTTTAATGGTTAATACTGTGGGTTGATAATGAAGGAAACAATCTCACAACATGGCACCAAAAATGTTTCTGCATTTGCAGAGACATACGTTCTACCTCTGAAATCCAATTTAACGTAGTGCAACAATGACACTGATAGGAACCAAGTAGTGCAAATGAGTCTTTGTTGACTTATTTATCACCTCTTGCGTGTTACTTTGGTATATCTCTGCCTTTTGGCAGTTGCACTGCCTTGTGGTTTATTTATACCACATCTCATCATTTATTAAAAACTCAGTCAGTGGGGCAGGCGAAAGAGCATTAGGGAGTGAAGTCGACAGGCTGCTCGGGAATCATCCTTCCCTCGTGCCAAGTGGGGCTCCTCCTGCCCTGCTCGCGCCTCGTACTGAGCGCCAAAAGCCCTAGGAGGCAGAAAGACAAAGGGGGGATGGTCTAGAGTGCCAGTGAGTATCAGTCTGGTGAAATTGCTCCCATCTGATATTAGAAGCATAAGGAGTTTTAGGAATCTGGGGTCTAACTTTATCCATTTTTGGAAGAACACTTTTTGTTTTTCCTTGAGGGGTTTGCAGTCACTGGCATCAGATGAGAAGCTGAGCACACGTTTTTTGCCAGGCAGACAAATGACTACATCTGCTCTGGTAAGAATATGAAACCCATAAAGCATTAGGAGAAGTCCGGATGTCTCCATAAACATCAGTAGACATTTATTGTGTGCAGAAGTTCCTGTCATCTGAGGTCAGAAATAAAAAGTTTTAAAAAGCAAACTTTCAAGGTCTCATTTAGAAAATTGCCCGTTGTGCAATGACTATTTTAAAAGCTCGATGTGGGCCGATTTCATGTAAAACTAATGGATATGAATTAATCATTTAAAAAACTCTTAATAGGGTTTGATTTCTATTTTTATCCAAGTGGTTGTCACTACAGTTGACCTCAACAAGTTGAAATGTTAGTTCACCTAAAATATATTTTCCCATTTGCCCCATGTGCTGTTTACCCCGTCAACACTATTTAGTATTACATCTCACAAGTGGATATCTCTAAAGTAAATAAAACCACAACCACCTCCATGGCTAAATTGTTAAGGTAAAATATGTTTTCTTTAAATTTGGATGAACTGACCTTTTAATGATCTGCACATTCCTTTACATGACTCCCCATTGTCCACTGAACAGGAAGACCAACAAAGCACAATAAAAATTCTTAAAATGTCCTCAAACGTCAATGAGAAAGGACAGACCGCGTGGTAACCCCTGAGAGGAATGTCACACGAATGTCAGACACTGTGTGGAAACATGATGGGAGAACTGGACCACCCAAAGCTGGAGTGCTGACAGAGATACCTCCTGTCCCTCTGCAGTCCTGAGCAATAGCTATGAACAGCAGCTGTGAGAACGGAAGTGGCTTGTATGTGTGTCTATTTAAACACTAATGCTACCTGAAATTGTGTTCTTTGCAATGGGTTTGGTGTTAACAGCTCGGTATTCTTGACAAGATAACACACCCTCAAACTTTGGCTGACTTCTCTATACGATGAAACGCTGTTTGTCTCGGAGGTTTCCACCTGGTCTTTTTGACTTTACATGGGTTTCCCTAAGCCGCTCCAGCTTTCTCTCACAGTTCAAACACTCTTTGCTTTCAGTGTGTTTGTCTTTTTGTTGGATGTGCAACAGAGCAGCCACCTGTCTGAGGATTTTACAACCCTACTTTTCATCAATTACATGCTTGGAGAGGTTTCAACCCTCCTTGACTATAACCAAAAAACAGAAAGATAAAGGATGGATGATCAAATCTTACAGTTTTTCCACTGAAGCTAAAACAAAAGATTACTATTTATAATTACTATAGTTGATGTTTTTATGTATTAATGAGGTAATCTGTGTCATATAAAAATATATAAATAGTCATATAAAAATCCTACACATTTCTACTTGGAGAGTCTTTGTTAATTTAATTAAATTTTTGCACTGAAAACGTATTTAAGGCCTAAAACAAATTTTGATTATGTAATTTAAGCTGCTCTGCAGTGCATTGACCTTTGGTCGACCGTGTCCTCTGGACACCCGGGGGAGCATCTGGCTGCAAGATGCTGGCTCTGAGGTCTTTTACAGACTGCTGACCCTGTGTGGTGCAATCAGCTGTCTTGATTGACAGAAAGATAAGAGGGATGATAAAGAGAAAAAGAACAAATAATCATGCTGCTTAGACTTTCATACATTATTTTGTTGCGCAAGTGTCTCTAGTTCTCCAGCCTGGAAAGCCAGGCTGTTGAAACACTGGGAGCTATCATCTTAAAAATCTTGCTAACTTGGAGTGCAGTTCAGCAGCTCAGTAGATCATAACCTTTTTTGACTGAGTGGGATATTGAAAGCAGGTGAAAGGTGATGGTGCTGAAGAGCTCATTAAAATAACTAACCTGGTAATGCATTCATTCTGGAGACAGTCTGTGTAGGAGCTTGTTTTGTGTTAATGTATGGATGTTCAGGGGTCTCCTCTCTTTGATCTGTGTGAATAGAGAGGCATCAAAGGAAGCTGAGTGTGTGTGTGTGTGTGTGTGTGTGAGAGAGAGGGAGGGGGGGGGAGTAATGAATGGGGAGTAATCTCATCATAATGAAATTGTTTAACATACAGTAGTTCTGCAGCCTGATGGATCTGCCACACTCTGCATGAATTGCCACTCTAACACTTCAATAATCACCGGTTACTATCGTTAAGGTAGCCATTATGACCTGTTTCGAATGTCACACTGTTTAAAAGCTGCATTCATGAATGTGAGTGCGAACTAAAGTTTGCACTGACATTCCTATTTCCCTTTCTGTAATTGAGAACGCTCTCCGTGTCATATTTATATCTTAAATGCTTAGTGAGTTCAATGCTTACAGTGGGTTTTTATCTGCAGGCATTTACAGCATAATAATAATAATAATCTCAAAAATGCAGTTACCAGTAGCGGTGCCTCCACCTCCGGAAAAGCCTTTAAGGGATCAAGTCCTTGAACAATCTTTAGTGACTCAGTGATGCATCTGAGATAACTTGAACTGTTACACCCTCCAGGTGACGCTGATCACAAGAGGTGGAGACGAGGAGAGGGATGGGTGACAACTAAAAGGTCATCAAGAACAGTTTCCTTGGACATAGATTAGGCTTTAGGTTAACCTGGTGTTCACATGATATGTGATTTTGCGCTGATTGTTATAATTTTCATTCTAGATATCAAATATAGATTTAAAGTTAAAGTTAAAATGCATTGCTAGGATCAAATGGCAACTACCACAGCTTGAGACTGAAGCAAAGGCGGAAATACCTTGAAGTGCAATGGTTATAATTGACTCCCATTCAAAAAGTGTCAACGTCTCTCAAGAAATACTAATCTTTCAGTGTGCCATTATGGTCTCAATCGCTACATCAGGCCCTCTAAAAAGTGTGCTCCTGGTCATTTTGGAAAAGATTACTCCGCTAATAAGATTTGAAGACTTACCTTAGGTTTTGATGTCTGCTGTGTGGGTGTTGACGGCTGTGACTTCTTGTGAAAATTCCTAGAGAGGTGGAGCTCTGACCGCAGTATTTCTAATATTCTGGCTGCTGTCGTAATAGGCACATGTGGAGTTCACAGGAATTAAAAGATGTTTTGGTGAAAGGGGAATTCAGGAGGCGTTGCTTATGCATACAGTAAGCACAGATTGTTCTAATTTACTTTCGCATAGATCACTTACATTATTGTATGGCAGCCTGGTAACACTGCTTAGACATTTGATCTGCTGTAGTGATTGCCTGCAGTCATAGTGCTGCTGCTGACTGACCAGGTGTGAGAAGATAAGATCAGGACATCAGTCACTGCTGATGAGGTGCTGCTTACTGCACTGTAGACTTCTGGTTTTCTTTCGCCTGGCCGGCTGCCAAGTTACCTAGTAGCAGGCAGTGGGAAAAACAAAACAGATCCCTTTCCCTTCTCCTCTGTTTCTGACTTCTTTTGAAGTTTCCATGGCGTCAGCAGAATTTGGGGTGGGCCAAAAAGCCATGGGAGTGTTTGTCGGGAAACTCCACCCTACCCTTGTCGTGTTGTTGACGTCTCGCTAATTTTTGAAGGGCTTGGTCTCTTAGTTTCCAATCTATGGTTTTACTCTCCATTTACGCGCTGACATCATACATTCCATTTGTGAAAATCACCTCCTGAAGCAGACAAACTTGCTTGAGTGAGCGTGTGTGTGTGTGATATAGAGTAAAGCATGCAATTATCTGCTATCAACACTATAATACTTCACTGTATATGAGACACAGGTGCGTTTGTTAGAAATCCTGAGACTCATCAATTGTTACATCCACACGATATATTTCAGCGTATTTTATTTTATTTTTTTGTATTTTTTTGGCTTGTAGCTGCTGATAGAATTGATTATGTATCTGTTACAGATTTTCTGGTTTCCCTTCGTGCATTTTCATAGAACATTGTGTTCTGATGTGTTCGTTGTGTTGCTTTGATATCACAGCTGAAATAGCCAGACTAATGCCAGCAATAACTTGGGGAAGATTTGAGGGATAACATTGGGAAAGCCATCCAGTGTGTCTCTTCTGCCAGAGGCTAAGAGCCTTAGAATAACAGGCTTAAAGATTAAAAAGGAAATATTTGCTGCTTTCACTCACTGTTTGTACAGCTCACAAGAATTTTTCAGTGGGAAAAAAAAAATCCAAATATTCAATACAGCTGATGGTGATGTGTAACAGGGAGAGATTTACAGAAAAGTACGGATGATCTTTATTGTTTCGTTTAACTAGGAGGAAGAATAGCGGTGAAGTTTATGTGTGTGTGAAGTTCCTCAAAGAAGAGAACAATGAATGTAATTATTTTATGTCTATGGCCCAGGTACTGTGCATCCTGCTCACTGTCATGGTTTACTGCAGCAAAGTACTCAACAGTAGAAGTAGAACTATGTACAAATACGAGGTGTCCTGTTAGCATTATAGCACTGATGTATTCACATGTAAGTGGTGTGTCAAGGTTGTACTGATAGAGTACTTCAATATGTAGTTTTATGTAAAGCGATACATAATAGACCTGAAACGATTTGTTAATTGATAGAAAATTAACCAGCAACTATTCTGTAATTAATTGTAATTTTTTAGAAGCAGAAATATCAGATGTGAGAATTTATTGTTTTTCTCTGTTTTTGTATTATTGTATATTACATATATTTGGGTTTTGGACTTGTTGGAATTGTGCATTTTTGTCATGGAAGACATTTTTCACTTTTGCAGAAGGAAATGCCCATGTGCATGGTATTGTGCATGCTGGCTCACTGTCACAGTGCCATGGGACACTGGGACACTTTACACAAACAGAGCCGTAGTTAATGTTAGTATTAACACCTGTGGCTTTCCTATTATAATATGTCAAAATGTCTGCTGTAATGGGCAATGGGTATTTTTTTCACAATTTTCTTATGTTTAATTGACCAAACAATTAATTAGAATCGAATAGAAAATGATCACGTTTTAAGATTATGTCATAATTTGTATATTAGATGTCCTAAATAGAAATTTAATAGTAGTAAAAAAAGTAAATACCTGTACTGTGTACTGTACTTTTTTAAAAATATATATACATATGTTTAAACACTTTTCAGATGTCAAAACCAACCCAGATGAAAACTGTTTTATGTTCTAAAACCAGCAGCTGAAAAAAACCCTATATGACACTATCAAATCACAGGGACTTTCCCCAAATTTGTTTTTGAGACATAAAAATTATGAACTTCCTATGAAAAAGTTTGATGGCTCAACTCTGTGGAAATGGGGTTGACCTATTGAAATGTCTCTGATGTTATTTATTTCTAATAGTGGGTGGATATTTAAAGTTGATTATATGACTAATGTAAATTGCTCAGTGAGAGATATTAGTTATACTCTTTATAAGGTGTTATCTAGCACCCATGATATCATGATATAGTCTTTTTGGCTGTGTGCATTTGGTAGGTACATTTTTAATTAGGTTGCATTGAATTCCTTTTGTTTTGTTGTTCAGAGCGCATGATGCAACCATGATTTTATTTTAAACATTTTAAACAAGTATTTCTTCATCCACCAGACTCTTGCCAGCAGCGTATGTGGGAGTTGAGTTTGTGTCACTTTGCCACAATCACCATAAGCTGGTTTAAAATAATAGACAGAGCTGAAAACAGCCAATTAGAGTGCTAGGACCTCTTGTCACCATGCACTAAATCTGTCACACTAATCACAATCTTGTGAATAAGGAACACTTCTGCCTGCTTCCCTCCTTTGACAGCTCTCTGTCTTTGTGATTTGTTTTATTCTCTCTTTTTAAAAAAAGAGCTGAAGTCGGGTTTTATTCCTGACACCTGCAGTAGCATGTTTATCATTTTCATTCCAGGCTTCAACATATCTGCCTCAATTCTTGTTGTATTCAAAGGATTTCAAATGAGCCCTCCCATCCTCCACCTCCCTCCTCCCCCACCTGCTGAGAGTTCCCAGGGCTGATCTGATATAGACCACATGGAGAGCTTGTGTATGATGGTATTGACTTTACGTTCAGTCTGCCAGGACTTCCCTTGGAGAGGTAAAATAGGGTTGGCAACCTTCTTTTGCCTCTTATAAAAACCTCACAGTGAGTTTCGTCATGCAGAGTGGATTTATGGATTTGTTTGGGATGTGAATCAGAATTTATCAGCGATGACAATATGCACATATTGATGGAGAGACTGGAAAAAGTGCACACAAGCCAGCTTCATGTCTGAGCGCGCACACCGACAGTTCTGCTTTAATGTTGCTGTTATGATACCCCAACATACTCTCTCCATGATGTCAGTGTCATGCTTGTGTGTAAATGGTGATGTCACGTAAAAGAAAAAGGGTCAGAGCTCGCTGGCGAGCGACGCCAAAAGAAGACTGTCTAGGAGCCAGAGCATTAGCATAGAGGCTAGACAGGTCCATTTTCAAACCCAATCACCCGAGCTGTCATGTCTCTTCTACCGCTGCTTGTTGCTTTCAGCCCCTGCCAGGACTCGGTCTCAAAATAACTACAAAATAATATTCAAAGAAATGGCTGTATTCCATAAAGATATTTCCCCTGCAGAGCTCATCTCTCTGCCTCGCTGTAATTGGGGTGTGACCTAAATATCTGACTGAAGCTGCACTTGAGCGAGTCTGCAGCCTCATTGACCTACATATGAGGAGAACATTGGTAAAGCTTTGCAAGAATCAATACCACCACAATGTCCTTGCACTTGGTACTGGGATTGTCCTTTCAGTGGAGTACATTTTTTTTGGTATTGATGTGGGAAGCCAGTGATTTGGGATTCAGTTTGTTACTCTGCACGGTGATAAACACGGGATCAACCTGTTGTGGAGCTGCAGAGTTGAGCAGGAGTGTTATGTTGCGATTATTTTGATATACGTGATTGTTATACAATTTCTGAAACTTGAAAAGGGGGAACACGCGAGTATTTGTTGATGTTTGTGGCTTTATACCCTGTACTACAAGAGAGTTTAGTTACCACTTCCAGTTTCTCTTCTTTGTGTCCATGTCAGCTTCTATTCAAAGAAACAGTGTGTTTCAGAACAGCTTTCAAATGGCTCCTAAGTTTGCTTTTGACCTATTTAGGCTTTCACAATTTTTATTCTCCTGCTAAGTGTTTCAGTTGTGCCACTGTAGTCAGTGTGTGTCCCAACAAACTGTGTTTGTTGTCCTGCCCTTTTTTTTGAGCCGTACACATAGACTCTGCACAGATTACATCTCAGAGATACTATGTGAGAGTACAGATAGCATTGATGACTGACAACAAAAATGGAGCGGCTGCATCTAAACAGCAGATGGTTAGTGATTGCATGTTGCATAATACTCTTAAATACTGTATATTTTTTAATTTATCTTCATAATAAGAATATGCAGGATGACCACTGATCCACCTGGTTAAATCTTTGCTAAGGCTCGAAGCATTAATGAGTCTAAACTGATATCTGATATCTCCTAAATATGTTATATTTTGGGGATTTGTGTCTCTTTCAATGTAGGAATTCACTCTACAGAGTTTATCAGCACATAAAAGGTCTAGAATTAAAACAAAGTGAGACAAAGGCTGGTATCAAAATTCATTAGGACTATTCCCTGTGGTTTTGTAATTGATTGTGACAGATCCACCTCCTGTTGATGACAGCCTCTTTCCTACTGTGAGCCCTCAGTGAGTGGGATTGATTTAGGACTTCCTCCACGCTCTTCTCCTCAGCCTTGGCAACAACAATAAAATTGGCTCCAGCCTGATGTTCCTATGTTTTTACCCCCTCCAGGGGTAGCCAAGCTCGGTTTGGTTTACACGCGCCCTGTAATTAGGAACATCCTCTGGGTCTTGTAATGTCCATGAATTAGGAATTGTTTTGTGAGGCGATGGCCATCGCTGGCGTATGAAGTCAAGAGACAGTGTAGAAATAAATGTTTGTTTTACAGCATGTGGACACAAGGATTCTCAGGTTTTTAATTACAAGGCTGTCCTCACTAACATTGTTTATCATGGGTGAGGACTTAAGGTCAGGCTAATTAGAGGTTTGACACCTTGTGGCTGTTTTAAAGTAATGTTTGGTCCTATGTGTGGCTTTAGATTTGACTATAGATTGCTGATGTAAACACAATGTGAGAAGCACTTTTGTTCTTAAGTGCAGTATAAGGTATAAGGTCACTTTATGGCTGTGACAATTTGAGGCAACTGTCAATACCTCAAACTGACTTTGAGTCATAATTAGTTTTATTTAGCTATAAGCTAGTGTCTTTTATAAGGAATGAGTGAACCAAGTAGTGATTTCAGACATGGCATTAGCCATGTTTTCCTGTCATGACCAATTGAAATATAACTTAAAAAGTGTTTTAAAATTATACCTAAGAATGGCTTCTGTTCCGCCTAATTTGCGCAGTCCTTTTCAGCCCCTAACAGGATCTGTGCTTTGTGCACCTTTAGGGAATTCCTTTTATTGATTGGCTATGGATCATGTAATGCAGGGAAAATCAATAATCATGGCTGCACACTGAAATGACTATAGACTGTATACTAAAAGATGAGCTAGCTACCTGTTTACAATGAGGATGTGGATGTACAAGTACTTGAGGAAGTTTTAATTTATTTGTCTTAATAAAATAGTAGCAATTATTTCCTGGATGTTTCACATTTCCGTCAGTCAGTGTCACTAATTGTTTCAATCAGATTTCCCCCTCATTCCCTTTTCCTCTGCTCTTGCATAACATCTCGCTTGCACCATGAAGCATGATTACTTACATGTGATCTAAGCAGCAAGTGATTGTCCGGGCTCTTTCACTGTGAGGAAGTTGCTTTTTTCTCTGACCAGCAGCCAGAATTACAAGCAGGAAATTGAGAGCAGAATCGGTGCCAGAGGGTGTGTGTGTGTGTGTGTGTGTGTGTGTGTGTGTGTGTGTGTTTTATAGCAATGGGTGTTTTGTGGAGACAGCAAGTTGGATTGTGGATCCCGTCCCCCGCTCGGCGCCATGAGGCCCACGCACAGGAAGCTTCTCCTGCTAAATACAGCTGACCCCCGGCTCCCTCCCCCCTCCCACCCCTCCTCCATCCACAGGTCTGCACTGAGAGCTGAGCGGAGCAGAGCAGACAGTCGCCTCCCTCTTCAACCCTCTGCTAATTCACCCGAGCAATAGCTCCACCATCCCTCCATCCCGCCACAGCTGCTGTTACTTTTAATGTCTTCTCATTATTTTTGCGTTTTGTTTGCGAGACATTGTTTGAGATCCTGTATTTTCTATCTGTAAATGTCCGTGACCGTGATCTGACCCTGCTGCTGGCTGCTCAATAATCACACAGCCTCACAACTCCACTCGAGACCCCCTGACCCGCTGTGGCAAAGACCCTGTAAAATGCTAGACATGGTCTTTGGTGTCGGAAACAGGATTCTTTATGACCTCCCTCTTCTTTCATGGGTTGCCATCACAGATACACCCTTTCTTTGCCAGTGAGAAACAATAGAAGAGTTTAGTACTGAAGTTCTGAATTGTATTGCTATCTACTGTTTAATTACTTCTTAAACATCCTAAAGAGAGCAGTGATCTTGACTCATATTAACGGCAAAAATAAAATTAACAAATTAAAATAGTAATGTGCAGGAAATACACTACCGTTGGGGACAATATGTGTGTCTAGTAGAAGAGTTTGTCCTCTTTTAACTTCAAGTACAGAACAGTAGGCCCGACAGACTCTGTGGGCCACATTGCTGGCAGATTGTCGGGAGATCAATGCGCTCTACAGGAGGTAGCAAATGAAGTAGATAAGCAGAAGAGACTTTAGGATGAGATGGGAAAGATGATGGCGAAGCGCTGAACACAGGAATAAGAAGAAGTGGGAGGAAATTTCTTCTGAGAGCTCGCCTCGATGACAGACCACTTATGATTCAGTCTGTGTAGAACTAACGGTGAAATGTGCCGTATGCTTCCCACCATAATGACTTGATCGAAGTGATACGAGCAGATCAAAGTGAAGCAAACAGCCTGTCTGATGAGGGACCGCTGCTGTCTTGTCTAACTGACTCGGGAGGTCTGATCTGAGCTCAGGGAGAGTTTGCTGTTAGATTGAACTCAAGAGGCAAGTGGCTTGTCTTAATGTGATTATGGCTCTTTGAACCTTCACAGGGCACGGACGACCCCTTTACTTATAACCTTCCCCAGTAAGCTTCCAGTATGGAAGACGCACTGGGACTGGGATCAGCCGGTAGTTGTTGTTAAGTAAGTAAGTAGTCAGAGATGGAGAGGTAATTCAAAATCAGAAGTACTGGCTTTGTCTTCAGTAACCAGGGTTTTCCTGTATCACATTTTTAATTACAGAATAAAGGTGCAGGTGTCAAGGGCAAGCACATGCTTAAATGGGGACTTAAACAGTATATGACAGTGAATTATATTGACCCACATTAATACTCCATAGTGGGGGTCCTTCCTCCTTTTATGAAGTGCTCTGATGAGCTGACAGCCATGATACTTTGTTGATTGTTCTTTTAAACGCAGCACTGTGAACCAGATGACTTCTAGCAGGAGTGATCAATACTGATACTGAGCTGCAGCTCAGTATCAGGAAGATGTGGGTATTCAGTGAATTTTCCACTAGGCATTACTGGTTGTGGGCATAATTGACCAGTGGCACAGCAGTGGAGCATTGATAACCAAACATGGACAGAGTTGGCTCAGCTGTTTAAGTTACTCATCTGTACATTTTTTTTTGCCGCTGTGTATTAATGGGGCTTTGGAGTGCTCCTGAGCTCTGCAGACTCCTTATCCCCATCACTGTTGTGTAAAGAGAGGGAGTCTAATCCTATCTGGCCTGCAAATCCTCCTCTGGGGCCCAGACTGTGTGGAAACAGACAAACCAGTGCGTCAGGCGCCTGACTGAGGCCCTCTCTCTGAGTTACAGACACACGCACACCTCTGGAAAGCTGCCAGTGCCACTGCAGTCACAGGTGAGCGCTGTGGTTTACTACAAACAAAGAAAGGGATTGTCAGGATACTTTTCTCGTCTCACACACACACTGTGGTGGAAAGTGCTGCCTCTTGTGTACATGTAAATGAAAGGGGGGGGGGGGGAATTCAAGCATTTAGAGGTTATGAATAGAAATGTGCATCAACAAAGTCAAGACTATAAACAGCTGGGGTAAATATGAATCTTTCATTTCACACTACATTTCCCAGCAATGAATAAGGAGACTGAGGTGAAGTGAGAATGCGTGCCCCCCTTTAAACTCTCAGTCTTTTTACAGTAAGACTGTTTGCCAGTTGATTATTACGCTGCTGACCAAATGAAAACAGCAACCTCCTCTCGTCTCCCGTTCATGAGCATGAGAACAGTTCTCTAATTGTTGCTTTGCTGCTCTGCTCTCCTTCGCCAGCCAGCTACATTATCCCGAAATGACAAACACACAGTGCTATTTTGGGTGATCCACAAAACTGCAGGAGTCAGTAGGACGCCGCATTAAAACACACGCAAATGATAGTCTGCCAGGTTCGGTGCACAAATCATCCACTAGAAATAAGCAGTCAGTGTCCAAAGCATCTCTGTGTTCAGACAAAATTGCTTCTGCATTCTTACAAATTCAACCAAAAAAAAAAGAAAATCTGTGTTTTGATTTAAAATTGCAGGTTATCTTGTGCGACTGGTTTTGTTCTGTTTATTGTCTCTTTTGTTTTTTTGCTTTTGATGATTTCTCATTTATTTTTAACCTGACTGGTTGGTTTTTTTTTAGCATAATTTCCATAAACTTTAATCAATTGGATTCACTTAAAATGTTTTACCCGACAGTCATTTTTGAGGCCTTGACTAACAGGAAAAACGGTGACAGGAATATTAGATCCAGTTTAACAGAACAGTTTAACTGAGCTGTAAAGAAAACAAACAGACTAACTCAGGTTTTTGTATTAGAGTTTAGACAAACTATACATCAAGTCTCTCATTAGCAAACATTTACATTTGTAAAAGGGAAATTACATAAGAGATGCAGTTCTTTAATGAATAGTTTGACATTTTAAAGGCTTATTTGCTTTCTTGGTAAGACTTAGATGAAAAGACATATATACCGCTCCCATGTTTGTACACTAAATATGAAGAAACAGCCAGGGGGCAGCTAGCGTAGCTTGACATGAAGACTTGAAAGAAGGGGAAACACCTAGCCAGCCTGGCCACGTAGGTAAATAAATTGCAAAATGTTGGACTATTCCTCTGAGGGGGTTTTCTTTTTTTTCACAAAAATTGAATGCGGTGATAATTAATGATGTAACAGAAACCTTTACGTGTGTGTGTATGCATCAGTTCAACATGTCATCTCTTTACCACAACATGTCATCGAGAGAAGAAATCATTCCATCACATCTCACTAAATTTGCATTTTTATTAATCCCAAATCACAGCCATGAATTGGAATTATTTCTCACCGATTAGAGCGCCTCTTTATTCCTCTGAGTTTTATAATCCTATAGACGATCTATCGCAGCTTTGCAGAGCCCATAAATTGTGGCTAAAGAGGGTAGACAAACACAGTGGGCTGGTGGTGTGGGAATCAAGCGATTTAATCCTTTGTCATTATCTGGCAGGCCCTGCCAGCAGACATCTGCTTGTGAATGCAGTTTCAGGGAGCGCTGAGAAAAACCGGCATTACTTAGGGGGGAAGAGACACACCCTGCTCCCTTTATGCTGCTTACATGCACTTCATTAGGGTTTGGGTGTTCTTCTTAACAATGGAGAACAGGCACTGCTGCTGATAGCTTTATCTCTGGGTGGCTAAACAGGCGCCAGAATCCGCCCAGAAGCGGTCCATCGCGTTGCCAGCTTCAGCAGAAAAAAGAAAAAAAAATACAACTTCCTGCATCCTGTCCTGATATGGTCGGCAAGACTGATGAGTCAGGTTAATGAAGGTGAAATGATGAGTCACGCTTGAAAACGACAGCGCAGACTGTCAAGAGCAGTGAAGTGAAACCTTTTTTGGTATTTGACGAAAAAGCGAAAATGACACGATAACGGCTGAGTGAAAACAAAAACAGGGAGAGCTGATCCTGTTTGTTTCTTTAAAAGGAGACTATTGGAAAAGCAATGTGGCAAACAGAGGAAAACAGAGTCCGCGGAAAGGATACTAATCTAGACTTAATCCCCTCAGCATCTGTCACTGATGCATTAATCAGACAGAAAGGAAACATGTTATTCTGTAATGCCCTCTCTTAACTCAAGCCACTGTTGTTGAATTTTACAGATAGCAGATAGGTCACAAGTCTCTTCCTTCTTGAAGCAACAACAAAAACCTCTCCCCTTTTTTTCCAAAGCACTTATAAACCAGTTTAACCTCTTTTAGCAGGATTTTAATAGATGAAGTGAACTGAAAGGCTGATTGTGGTTCTAACAATACTCTGAATTAAGAGTACATGAATAAATTTTGTTTGTAAAAGATTTCCAAACTGCTTGTAATTAGATTATAAAAGATTATAAGTGGCTGCATATTTCATGCTTGTGTCCTCTTATTAAATTCACCACGTCTGCTACAGTATGTAACACCATTAACACTCACTGCTGCAACGTGGTTATTTGCTTACGTTAGGGAAAGTATGTCGGTTAGATTGACAGATATTTTCTCTTGAGGGTTTAACAATGCTGAGATGTGAGATTCAAGCAACATGTTGTGTCGCTTCCTTATCACACCTGCAAACCTGTACAGCCCTGATCTACTGCAGAATGAACTCTGTACTGTTTGCCTTTTTTTTTTTTTACTTTAATTAATTTGTGAATCATTATTAGCACACTGATGTAGATCAGTCAGCTTTCGATTTGCCCGCTGTTACACCTATTCTCACCAGGCAAGCACTCGTCATCAGCAGTATCACAATCGTTACCATAAATGACCTGACGCTGCTGCTAGAGTCATGGCTGATCGCCGGTGCGTATGGATCCGCTGTGTGTGTGTGAGATGTAGGGAATGTATTGTTTAGATGATTAACAGCACCTGGGGGTGTGAGCGAGCTGATGTCTGGTCGCTGATGCACTACTCGCTCAGCTTTTAATCATCATGAAACACATGCTGTCACTCAATGTCCCTGAACCCCATCAGTTAGAAAGGGGCTTATGTTGGTGCCAATCCCAGTGGGGGCTTTCACCACCGGGGATAGTGAGAGTAGCGTGAAACAGGCCTGACGGCATGCATAGAGTATGCTGGTACAGTGTGATGTCATGTTAGGAAAAGAGATAATTAAAGTAGCCACAATGAGCATTAAAATCTCAAACAAATCATGGGGTCTGCTGCCATAATCTCTCTGCAAAAAAAAATCAGCTTTTCAATGACCAAAAAAAAGCACTCTATTTAAAAACATAAATGTACACAGGCTGATTGGATCAGTTTGTTGTGTTTTTCATCCAATAACATTAAGACAGAAGTATTTACAGCACTGATGGACAGTTAGCTCCGAAGTGATGCTGTTTCGTTTGCATCACCCCCAACCACACAAAAACTGATCTGCTCTATCACAATAAACACATTGATTATACAATAACACACAATTAGGATAATGATTCACCCTGCCACACACGACAGTTATCGCCTGCGTTCAAAAGAAACAAATGGTTGTTTAGCATATGGTTTTTGTTTTCAGCTTCATCTTTGCTTATCTAAATTAGTCTCATTAAGATCAGAGAGCTCCTTTTATGAGCAACACAGCTGCAGTACATTCGGAGTCTGATAGAAAACAATCAAAAAACATCGCACAGTAAATAAAAAAATAAATGATAAAATGAATGATTTAAAAAAGTAAGAAAAATGAGAAGAAAAACATTTTTGCATCTGCCACCTCTTTTAGTTTGCAGAAATATTCAGTGCAGTGCATTTTCTTGCACATGCATAAACAAAACACATTATACTTAAGCTCTATAGCTCCTGACTAATGGAGTCCTGCGCCTGCATGTGACGTGTAACTCCCTCTCCATTTCACCCAGACGACCTTTCTCCTGGTACACAAATATTGCTCATTACATGGGGGTTTATGTGCTCGATATAGCCATTGACCCTCAGCCTGACTCTGGCTCCTGCCTTTCCTCTTCCTCATCTCCTCCCCGTCGATGGCTAGTTATCGTTGGGGCAGTAAATTATAGTGGCTGGGTTGGGATTAGGTATGAGAGGGGGATGTCTAAGAGGCAGAGTGGCGGAGGACACACACAAAAAAATAAACCCACACACACACACACACACATACCCACACAGATGATTGTCTCTTCGTATGCCAGACAACTCCACATTTTACTGCTCCTCCCCCTCCTTCCTCCAACTGCAGATTGTGCTATCAATCAATCCAATTTTCAAGTTTGCTTTTTTACTTTTTAATGTTTGCAGATGCATAGGCTTGAATACATATCTGGCAGGCGATGTATTTTAAGGCTGAAAGGGAACATTTCTGCATCTGTTCGGAAAATAAACTCCATGTCGGATGATTAAGAATTGAATGCATGAAATTGTTGATGTGCAAATGTATAAAAACTAGGTTCAAATTTTGTAACAACGTGCTATATATTGTTAAAACATATAAAAAAGGCTACATATTTTTTTTCTCATCCAAATGTTGATGCAAGTGTGATCACCTCACTCAATTATATCCCTTTCACAAGGTTGATTTTAAAACTGCATGTGGGAGTGAATGACTTGTTATGATCAACATCATTTTTTTGCAGTGCATGTTGGGGGTAAGAGGAGCCTGTAGTCTTAATATAGGGGATGACCTCAGCGGTGTCCTTTCCTCGGCTCCCACTATAGATGGACTGTGCACACATGGACTCGTGCTCAAGGCAGCCGATGGAAATAGAATTGCTGCAGGGATTTCTCTACCAAATGACCTGGAAAACATTGCCTGCTTGACTTGTGGGATAATATGTGTATCTCCTGCACATCTCTGCGCTGCTATGTAATTTTTCAGGACACCCGAGTCATCTTTAGCCATCTGCATGCTCGCTTAATAATATCTGATGCTGTTTTGGCACCATAAGGAATGATATGAAATAAACATTGTGGAATGCTATTGGCTTAACATGATCAGGGCACTTAAATGTTTTAAATGTCAGGACTGTGCTGTGTTGCAGGAACACATTCACTCTATGACTAAATGTTAAAACAATTCAAGACTGCTCTCTTGGTATGACTCCAAACTATTTGGCATTCCTTTCTCAGTTCTCTCTGCTGCGTGGTGCCAAAACATTTTAGAAATAATTACATGTACTTCTGTGAATGCGCTTTGGAATCTCTTTCTCTCTCTTTTCCTCTTTCATTTGCATGCACAAGCAGATATGCAAGTATTCATTGTGTTTGTGTGTTTGCATGTGCAAGTGTATGGAGCAGAGTCAGCGTGTGAGGTCTTTGTGCCCAGGAGTGAGAGACCTGCTCCAGTGATTAATGGGGTTCTTGTGTGAGGCACCGCAAGGCGCCGTACACAATCACTGGGCCAGACCGCAGCCCCGCCAGGCTTGTCCTTCACATGAGGAGAAGAGAAAGGCGGGAAGGAGGGAGGGAAAAATATTCCCTCGTTGTCCTTTCCTCTCTTTTCCTTTCCCCTGCCCATCCATCCTGCCTTTCCCTCCTAAAACCATCTACTTTTACAACTACTCCCTCCCACTATTTCTTTCTTTCTCTCTCTCTCTTTTTGTTTGCCTCTGTCCTCTGTTCAATGCAAACTGTGTCTACATGCACTCTCACATGTGCACACACACCACACACGCGATGTGCAAAGGATTGTTTGTTAAACGCACAGGAAAAAGAATAAAAGCAGAAGTGTAGTGAGAGACGAAAGATAAGTGAAGTGGCTTTGAAGAAAAAGCCAGGATGGAGGTTGGGGAGCCTGCTGTGAAATCGTCTCCTTCCCCCCACTCTCCCTTCCCTGCAGTTCGGGTATGCGGCCCCTCTTCTCAGTGTTAAACAAGCCTTTTAAATAGGCTTTAACCTGGGCCCACCCTCAATGAGACTATTGTGGGAACGGATGTGTGGACAGTAGTGCTCGGTAAACACTGCTACTTGTCCCTTTCTCACATTCAGAGGCCATTCTGCACCAGCTAGCCCGGAGGTTGAAGCTGTAGTTTATGTATGTGTGTGTTTGCATGTCTGTGGGTATGTGTGCATTGAGGGGAAGTGCGTGTGTGTGTGTGTGTGTGTGTCAGAGTAACTGAGAAAAGCAGAAATGGACTGACAAAAAAGAAGAGAGCATGGGAAAGGATGGTAAAGCAAGCAAATGAAGTACATATAACTGTTGAAATTAAATCGTACATTCCTGTATAACCCGCTACTAAGTCTAATAGACTCAGTCTGACTAAATTTGAACGACTGTCCGGGGGTCTTTAACCACTTTTTTCTTGCTCTGACATCTACCCAGTCGTCTTTTTTGTTAACGCTAAATGACTGTGGACTTATTTAGTTAACCCACGTCAGTCCGGGGCTGGATTACATTATCTCTCCTCTCCCTGGGTCTCTAATTGGGCCTCACTGTTGTCGGCCTGGCACCTGCAGTTGGCCTGCATGTCACTGTAGCCGTGGTAACAGCAGCACGCTGTGATGCTGATTCTCCGAGCTTCAGTGACTGCATGTCCCTCAGCCACCCCCACCTGCTTCTCCCCTGCCGTCTCTCCATTACCAGCGCCACATTGTCCTCCATCCCCCAGTGAAAAAATGCCACTCATTAGACATTACGTGGGGATTTTGTTTGACGACAATGGTCTACTGCAGCACTGAGAGCTGAGATTTAGTTAACTAACTACAGCACAGATGACTCAGACAGTCCGTTACTTGAACATAAATAAGTGGATTATATAAGTTATGCTTTTACATAACTGATAGTAATATGACTTCCCCTGTATGTCTACTTTAAAAGAGTTTGCTTGAAGGTTGTGTTTAGATGTAGAAGGATGTTTGTGCCACAGTGTAACAGGAAATGGGGAGACTGTGTTGCAGTTAATTTATTTAGTTAATTAATTTTATTTATTTATTTAATAAGGTATTACAGTACAGTTTCAGAACAGCTTAGATCAGTGGTTTGAGATTTCAGGCTTTCTTGCATCTTTATACAGTAAACACAAAGCTACAGCCAGCAGCAGGTTAGCGTAGCTTAGCATAAAGGCTGTAAGAAGTGGGGAAACTGCTAGGCAGGCTCTGGCTAAAGGTAACAACATCTGCCTGCCAGCATATATAAAGCTAGATAATTAATATTTCATATCACTTACACATATATAACAACAAGTTGGACTTTGTGCAAGAGTATTTCTTGGCAAGGAGCAGCGACTTTCTGGAGTCTCAGTTGGGCGCCTGGCAACCTCACAGTAATGAGAAGATTCAAGGAAGTCACTGCGCCAAGAAAAAGTCCTTCTCAAAACCAATACGATGTTTCAAAATTTCCAACAATTTCTTTAACACAAACTAAATTAGCTATAATATAAAAACTGACTTGCTGTCACTCCAAAAAAATTAAATAAAATAAAATAAAAAATAAGCACTTAATCCAGTTGAGTCTGTGGCCTTAATGCTGTGTGCACAAAATCAAAAATACAAAAAGAAAACGCATGCAATTATTAATTTGAAAGACTGATGAAGTAACTCAGCTTTGCTAATAGAATTATGGATGTTGCATTGCTCCATACAACAAGTAAGGAAAGTGAGCGAACTGCTGGCTCACAGGGATTTCTTGTCTTGTTAAATTTCGTCAGTTTTCTACTAGTGCTGGAAATTTCAGCGGCCAGCCAGCTCTTCCTAGCAGCGCTTATTTTGACACCGTGATATACTGTACGCTTTGAAATTGTTACACACACCATGAGAACAAAACAAAAAGGAGGAAGTGCTCGGGTTTTGTGACGGGAAATGTGGCAACGCGTGGTTTCCTTCTCCCTGAGTGAGTGAGACTGTGACGTGACGAGGGACTTCCATGGCATTCTGACATATACTCATCTTCTGTTACAGAGAAAGCCAATCTGTTTTTATAACTAATGCCACTGATAAGTAATACAGCAGAGAAAAGTATGTTATTACTGAAAATATGAGTAAAAAAGAGTGTCAGATATACTTATAACTTGTTTGGTTTAGTGCAGTGGTGATAAATATAGTCAAAACCTTTGTCCGTGGGTATAGATTAAGAATCGTCTATGTTTGTGCATCAGTCTTGGATGCTGTATGCGTCCAGTCGTAGCATGTGTGCGACTTTATTGTTATCAGCTCTTTATTAGTATCAGAGGAATCACTTGCAGCGCAGCATTTCCTGTGCTTCCGAAGTATTTTCTTTGAAAGCACGTGTCCTGCATGTAAACATTTCAATGAGGAAGTGCTGCAATCAACGGAAAAAATAAGCTGATGAGGGCTTTCACTTTTTGTTGTCTGGCACTTAACTGAACTAATATCTCTGTGCGCACCCTTACACTACATCTTTGAGAACTGTTATGTAGCCATAAAGCACAGGTTGCCATGTATTGATTTTCTAGGCAATGCAGGGAGCCATCAAGAGCTGTAAATTTCTGGAAGACATGTGTCCCAACAACACTGCTGCCCTGTGCACTGACAGTAGTTTCACAGCAATTGAGGAGAGTGTGATGGCAGCTTAGAGGTCTACAATGATCACAGCACGTTTGTGATGAAGTGGCTGAGATGAAGGCCAATTGCAGGGTTGGGTGTAGAAGCGAATAGTGGTGCCTGGAGTACCGGTGAGTGATGTGATTGGACGGACAGTGTTCTCCAAGCGTGCAAACCCCATCACTAATACCCATGTCACTCATTAATAACCCTTTCAGCACCAGATTTACACACGTGTTTTCACTTTCTGTCTTGTATGATGGCTTGAGAGGTGCTGTTTGATGGCTGAAAATAATAGATTCAGCCTATTAATAACCTATTAAGATGCCAGTGTCATCTGTCTGAGGATTACCTGGATTCACAAAATACACTTCATACAAAAGCTTAATGCTAAGAAATGTGCCTGCATTTTTAGAAAATTATGTAAACATTGAATTTTGTCGTGAACATACTTACACACGCAAACATTTGCAACTACAGTCAGCGCATACGAGACACATGCTATACACTTGCACACCATCAGCTGTACATGATTTCTACTGAGACTTATATTGTTTATGTTGGTAATGGACCAGGCTTAATGTACCTTGTGAGAGTACATTGTGTTTTCATGAGAAAAGTATATATAACGCAACAAAACTAATATACTGATAGTGGCAAAGGAACTTGGAACATGGTGTAATGTCGCTATAATGCTACATACATTATATTTATCACACTACTTCTTATTTAACAGTGTTTATCTGTATTGTTCCTGTTAAAAAAAAAAAAAAAAAAATTCAGAGCTGAAAAATCTAGTTGATTAATCAATTAGTAATTCAACAGAAAATTAATCCGCAACAAGTTGTTAATTTGTTGTTTTCTTTAATCATTATAATTATAAGAATCTACTGCTTTTCGTGTTCTTATGTGGTAGTAAATTGACTCTCTGAGGGTTTGGTTGATATTTTTCTCTATTTTCAGACCGTTTAAACCAAACAACTGATCAGTTAATTGAGAAAATACTCATAATAATAATAATAATAATAATAGTTGCATATCTACAACAGTCTATAACAGTATACTCTTGAAGCTTTGAGTGCGATAGTCTATTAGACAATCAATAACATTATGTCAGGGGGAAGTCAATAGCACATCATATGAATGAATAAAACATAGAACAAATGTCCTGGGAGAGAAAACCCAGAATGCATTAGTCAGACAGCCTTGTGACATTGCCAAGGAAACAAAATACAAACTCACAGCTTTTTGTCCCCTAAAGCTAAAAACACATAGTACAGAGAACCAGTGAAAGAAAACACACATACTGTACGCAGAGAGGGCAACTCAAACATAGTGCTTGTTTGTTAGTGAATGAATGGATGCATTGAAAACAGGACATTTCTTGTGTCAGTATAACAGCGACAAAGGAAAACAGCGGAGCAAGTTGTTGAATTTCTGAATCGTGCCTGTCTCAGAGCAGAACAGTGATATCTTGTGTTTCGAAACAACATGAATCTCACTCAAGCATCTGGTCCAGACAAGGCTACAGATATGGGAGAAGACGACAATCCTTTTGTGTCAGGGGAAAACGGGAAAGGTAAGACTCTTAAAAAAACTCTTTGTTCCTCAGACATTCTTGGAAAACAGCATCACGTTCCCTCACTCATCCTCGTAAGGTACAGGAAAAGGGAAGAAAAGCGAGGGGGGAAAAAAGTGACCTCTTCTTTAATGGGCAGCTGATGATGTCATATCACTACACACAGATTCTTTGGTCTCCAAGTAAACCAGCTCCTCTGCGTGCTGATTGGCTGGCTGGTCGGTTGGAGGGGGAGGGTTTTTTTTTTTATTCTTCCCCCTCTTGCTTCTGGATTAATCCCTGTGCCTTGTGAGTGAGCTCATCTCTTCTTCTTCTTCTTTTCTCTCCTTCTCTCTCTTGTAACTGTCAAAGCAACAATTATTCTCCATGTAGTCGTGTCCGAGTTATCTCATATGATATGGCAAAGGATGGATGATGAGATGTGAAACATAACCGAGACGTTTTAAGTAACCTTAATAATACAATTAAAATAGCTTTTCCCTTTTTCTACAACTGTTTATACATTCTTCAAGTATCATCCTCCCCCAGAGCTCTGCTGGATGTTTTTCCTTGGCTGTGATGAACAGTGTCCTGAACTCTGCATTGCACTGGTTGCCCTCTGCAGTGAAACACAATGCCATGCGCCTCTATCACAGTCATGTCTGGGGCTACAGGTGACCAGCTGTCTGCCTGTGTTTCCCTCCTCTGGGACAGCTGGAGCCATCAATCAGCTCCCCCCTCGAGCACCCGTTGTGTCCGTCTGCCCCGGCCTGACCACCACCACCACAACAACATCAGACTGTCTCATCTGGTCTGTCAGTCCTCCGGGCGACATTTTTCTCAACTTCTACTAACATAAATGTTGTGAATCTATACTTTATTGTTTTTATGTCAGGCTTTCTTAGACAAGCTCTCTAAATCTCAGCTGACATTTTTTAATTCATATCTATTTATCGATGGCTTTGGCATTTCCCTCAACAGCAGCCCCGGTCTTCACCTTTTAGGAGTAGCTTTATGACATCTCCGATGGCCATAAATTGATACATTGTTGAGCCACTCCACGCAGCACGTGCAGTCACAGGCCTTTTTCCCTCCGCAGATGGAAAGCATTGAAGCCCATTATTGTGCTCTTGGAGGGGCGTCTTCCACCATGAACTCTTTGGCACACTTTTAAAGAGAGTGGCCTTAATGTATTCAGGCCTGATTCAGTGGCTTTGGCACTAGGGCTACCATCCCCCCATCCTACACACACACACACAGCTCTTTTTCTTTAGAAGAGAGGGGTAAACATGTGTGAGTCGCACTGTTCCCTGGAACCTTTTCTTGTTTATCAAAAAAAAGGGAATTGATGGGCCTGACAGGGGACTTCAAAGGGGAACATGAAAAGCATGAAGTCCACAGCCAAGACATTTCCTGTTTATCTCAAGAAGAACTTCATGAAGGACACTTAATCAAAGATCCCAAAAACCAATGTGAGAACTCACAACAAGTTACATAATGCGTGTCTGTCGAAACAACATTTTTGAACCTGTGTCAGTGATCTGATGTTTGCCAACGCAGCAGCTACAGTATAATTAGTCTCGACGCTGAACCAAACCACAGAGAACGTCTCCAGGCTCTCAGAGACTTGTCAAACAGAGGGTAAATTGTTAATGTTGGTGATTATTTAGTATATTTTTTTTTTTTTGTGAAGAGAGCAGAATTCCTCAGTAATAGATGTAACTGCTGCTCATGTGACCGTCGGTTTCTTCCTCTGGGCCGTGGATGGCTCATTGTTGTGTCTTAAAGACTTGCAGGGCGACAGGGAAACTAATTGGGTGGAGTCTGTCTGGACTTAGAGACTCTCAGGCTCTGAGTGCATTACAGCGTCACACACACCTACAGTGTTACACACCTTGGACACGTGAAAACAAAGGCAATCATACAGACAATACCGTTATTACAGCACATGCTATTTGATTAGACACAACAACAAATATTTACTATGTAGATAGTACTATTAAATGTTTATTCACTTGCTTACTCCTTTATTTTCTGTGATCTTAACACTAGTTTTATTTTGAAGGAGTTTTATGTGCTGTATTATGCTCTCCTCCATTCTTACTTTAATTATAATGTAATTAGGCTAAATGTATATATATATTTGACCTTGATTATGGGTATTTTCTGATGAAATGTTGAATGTTTAAACCACAAATAAATCTATAGAATTTTTTTTTTTTTTTTAACTGTGTGTTGCTCACAGTATTGTGTCACTTAGCTTAATCTTAATGTCAAAATCTCTTCATGTTTATTCTCTTCATCTCTTATTCATACTTCTGGACACAACAACCTAAAATCCTCTCTGTTGTTAATCTGAATCTTTTCTCACGTTTTCACCTTAACTTCAAATTACTCTCGTGGGTATCGGCAGCCATAATTTCTGTTATCTGATACATGCACTATCACAAAGCTGTTCCCTTTTGTTTAAATGTTAATTAATGGCTCCAGTGAAACTACTACCTCAGAGGTAAATGAATGGAATCAAGTAAATCCAAACACTTAAACCATTTCATATATATATATATATATATATATATATATATATCCTGATTATTGAAAACATAATTTAGTTCCAAAACAGAAACACTGTGGTCCCAATAAAAGCATTAATGGGACAATTTCTGCTGTCATTCAGCTGGATGTGCTTGTTTTGCCTCTGTGGGTAACACCCCAAATGGGGCCCTAAAGGCTCAACAAGTTAGTGAGAACAGGGCCGTCCATTAGCAGGAGACAATTAGCATAGCTCTATGTACACAGCTTCTTTAGGAGACCTCTCCCCAAATATCTGAGTCGAACACCTGTATTGACATTGGCAGAACACTTTGCTCCAGTGTTCAGGTCCAACTGAGAATGAAAGCAAAGCTCCTTGTTGCACTCGCTGTGCACGGACAGGTAGACGTGTAAATACCAGACAGAAGGTGTGGGACACTTTTATTACCAGTTGATTCTGTCATTGATTATAACACAAAGTTTAAACATTAAAGTGCTGATTTTGATTTTTCATTCTTTACCTTGGAAACAGGAAGTTCATGTCCTACACTGGAACAGAGTCTTAAAATGTTCTCGATATTTTGTGTATTGAGTTAGTTGTTCACTAACATTTCCTGTAAGTTATTTATATCAGGGAAACTCCTTATGAAGAGCAGAACTGTGTATGAACTAAAATAATCAAATTCTAAAATAACATTCACTTTAATTGATATCAGGTTACAGGGAATTATTGGGAAAATTACCTCAGTGTCTTTGCAAAGAAATCTTGAGTCTTCCAATAATGCGGATCTTAACATAATAATTATTTACTAAATTAAACAGTTACTACAATGCAAAACCATTAAAGGCAATAGATTTACAGCAACAGCAGCTGAGTACTGTACACCATACGCAAGGCTGAAAATCATTTTAAGAATACAGTCATGAAAGTTTTGTTACAGTGACGCTGTTGTTTCTTTTGAAATCATACTCGACTTCTGTGTTCTACGAAAAAGAAAGTGAGTCATAATTTTTAAGCAGCTAGTCATTGTTTTCATTTAACTGGAAACGAGCCACGCCACATAGCATCACAGTCTCAATTAGAGATGATGTTATCTGTCTAGCATGACACTTGCTCACCAGTTAGCTCACAGATGAGAAGCCGATGTGGCTTTCTAACAGTTTTGGAAAAAAAGCTTAAAATTCAAGTATTGTTTGTTTGATGATAAGAGAAGTTTTGGTGATGATACTGATTATAAATTTTAATTGTTTTTATCTGTTTAACACAATATAAAATGTGAAGCAGATGTTCCAGATTTCTACTCTCGGCATCAAAACATTTTTAAAGGTCTAAAAATGTGAAGTTATGACACTGTTCTCCCATGATTAACAACACAGTACGTCATAATGTTATGAACAACATATACTTATGTTTGAATGACTAACGTGTAGTGGCCGTAGTAATTATGAGACAGTGCAGTGGTCGACATGTCATATGTCGAGGAGAAGGATGGACGTTTTTACCTGAAAATCTATCAACTTTTCTGTCCCCTCAGATTCATCTTGTGACCCTTGTTGCGGCTGTGACCTCCAGGTTGAAAACCACTGATGTACAGAATATTTAAGAGGGAAAAAATGTGTATATATATTTAAAATTAGAGTATGGTTCTAGTTTCAACTTTTAATTAGTGATCCATGTGTTACTATATCTAACATCTATTAAAAATCCAACCAGATATTTTACACAAACTCACCACCAGAGGCTTAAAAAAAAGTGGCCTTATTTTCTTATACGACATTTGATCATAATGTCAATTACAATGGATGACCATAATGTAGTTTGTCATGCAAGGTAGTCGGCAACAGCATTGCTACAACAACATAGGAGGAACAGGCAGGAAGCGGCGTGGGCAGCCTCCCTGTGTCACCGCCTGCGTCACACCAGACGCCGAACAGGAGGGAGTTTTCCACTGACGAAAAACGCTGCGCTTCTCGGCAGTCTGCTACAGACAAGGGAAGCGCTTCAGCTGGTACGGAGCCCCGTACGGCAGACACGCAGACAATAGCACCACAGAGCCTGTATATGCGGGGATAAGCGCTGTATTTATTTGTGCCATTTGGATTACTACACTGTTATCCCATCGGCTGTTTATCCAACGCTATTTTGTCCCTAATGGTGATCGGATACTTGAATTGGTGGTGAGTACAGACACACAACACACACACACACACACACAGTCGGGAGTTCCCTGTCGGGTTTATTGAACACCGTAATTTAATTTGTTTTAACCTCCACGGAGGAAGAGAGCCAACTAGTTTGAATGTTGTTTCCCTTTGAGTCGGAGACATTTAAAACACACGGACGGTGTCAGAGAGAGAAAATAAAATGCTGTCACAGATGAAGCGTCTCATTAAAAACACACAGTTTTACATTTAACTCGCGTTAACTTGACGCTTTAATAATATATATATAATAATAATTGATGATTGTAAATATTGACACGGTTCCCTGCTGGAGTGACTTTAGAGGAATTGGCTTCATGGCTGGTTGTGCACACAGGTGATTATAATTTGATAACAATTTGTGGATTTAAGCGCTTCGTTTCACTTATTGATTTTAATATATTGATCACTCAGATTTTTTTTTTTTTGATTTTTGATTTTTTAATCACAGACTTCACAGCTTAGATGAGGAGTGTCGCGCTTCACGTTTCCAGTGTGTCCCTGTTGTCTTTTCATTTAACCGAAGTGTTGATGGTTGAGGTTGGCTTTGTGTATTCAGCCCGTGTGTGTGAGGAGTTGTTCTCCTTCACCTCAGCGGTGCTGGTGCGCCTCTTGTAACTAGAGCGACTCCTGAAGGCACTACATCTGAACACACACAGCTGACGGGTGGGTGAGGGTGAGGGTGGGGGGCTGCTGTCATTAGAAATTTGCATTAATCATGAGGAATGATCGGGTCAACAGGGGAAGAGCACCGGCTCTTGATGCTCGGTGGTCTCACTGCGTTGCGTGTATTTAATGGTTATTCACTTGGTGCTGGAATCTGGCATCGTTTTTCCTTTTTTGCGGCTGTGAGCCAGGTGCGGATACGGAATGTTGAAGCGCCTTTCATTGTTTGACAAACAGTTTCCATAACAACATATATAATTATTTGTCCCATCATAGCCAATTAGTATGATAGAAAAGTTTGATTGCTGTAAAGTCACTGCTGCTTGCTTTTCTTTTCTTTTTTTTTTTGTTTATTTATATTATTATGATCATGAGCTACTGATCAGAAGCTGTCTTTAATGTTTCAGTTATGCCACTAGGATATAATCTGAGGCTAAAATAAAGCCAGGCTGTATATGTGTTTTAATGGAGCGGCTGAATCAGTGTAATCGTCTCTAGCGCGACCTCACCCGGATCATTTTTGGAATCATGTTTTCTGGAATTAGGCTACAGAGAGCTGAATGATCCTTTGTTTACAGAGAGGTTATATATCACTTGGTGCTGTTTGTTTTTCCAGGGAATCTTCAGTGATGTCAAATGCCTCTTTATCTCTACTGTAATGTCATATTTTCTTTTAGCTCACATTTCATGATGATTAACAATAATAATAATAATAATAATTTTTGTTGCACTTTGATTAAAACCTAACTTAAACATCACGGCAAAAAAAAGAGCTCTGTGCAATATCTGGAGGAATTCCCACCTTGACAAACACCGTCCATGCCTCCTGACTCCCTCGTCTCCATCATATGATCCTGTACTCGGCTAACCTTGTGGTGCCTGCAGCTGTCAGACACAGCATTGATAATCTGGATGGGCACTTCCTGTGCACTGCAGTGTATGTTTCACAACCCCAGGAAGCTCACACATACTTTTAGTATCTGTCTCCCCGGCTGGGAGAAGCAGCAGCAGCAGCAGCAGCAGTAGCAGTGCTGGGTTCAGACAAGGTTGTCTGTGCCTGCTTCATTTTGGTCATGTAGGATGGTCCCCATGCTTTTGTGCCTGGAGACATGGTGGGGTGAGGAGGAGGAGGAGGAGGAGGAGTGCAGGGAGCCTGCTGACGGTCTCCCACACAGCAGTGGAAAGCTCCCATCTGCTTTGTCCTCGCCAAGCATTCCATACAGCAAGTGTCCCAGACTGGAGCACGACCCCTGAACCCGTAACCGCCTCCTCCCTTCCTCCCCACACACACACACACACTCACACACTCACACACTTCCAGCGCTGCCTGTTTGGTGTTAGCAGGCTGTTATGCAAAGGCATTTTTTTCTTTAGTTTTTTTTTATGCACTGCACAGTTTCTGTTCTGTGAAAATCTATCAGAAAAAAAACAAAAAAACAAGTACAGTCACATATTTCTGCTTCTTTTATCTCTCACTCTGCAACAGTTAGTGCACTTAAAGAGAAAAGCAGCACATTACTGTTTTAAGCCTCCTCTTTTTGGTTTACAGGTTGTGTGTGTGTGTGTAACCTATCCCAAAGCACCAAGAGTGCACACACTGAGCCCTTTACAGGTGATTCATGTTTGGCCTGCACAACAGATTGATGACAGCTGAGGGTATATGAGCTCCACGTGCAAGCTAATACCCTGTCAGGTGTGGCTGTGGAAAGGTAGCGTTTGCTCTCTCTGCTGCCATATGGGAGGAGGACTTTCCAGTGGTTAGCAGTAGAAAACACATCTGGGTTAGATAGAGCCTGTGTTCTTCTCCCACTATTACAGCGAGAGTGGCGCTGCCAGAATGGAATTCCTGTGGCTTGGAGACATGACATTATTTATTTGTTTTGTACGATCCTCCCTCCTTCTTCCCACTACCTCTCCTTTTTGGAATCAGTGTGTGCACGGGTCGAGGCAGAGGAACAGAATGTTTCTGTGGCACAGTCACAGCGAGCACTGGGCTTCTAGTGAGAACAACAGGCTCATAGAGGGGAAAACAGGAGCTCTCCCCGCATTGTTCCAGCAGGTGGAGCGCTTCAGAGTAACAGCTGAGTTAAGAAATGAGCCAGTGTTTCCCCCCAGCTGTGCAGGAGCTGGAATTCAGCCCACCGTCACCTCAGTGACTCTGATCAATTACCTCCGTCTTCTCAGTGACAGAGCTGGAAGTGAGCGGTGCAGTACCTTGAAGCCTAGAAGGACATCCTGCCCAGACACGCTCCCACACATGCAGGAAGACTCCCAGGATCATCATTATCACATTTTATGAGCACTCAACTGAGTCAGTCAGTCATTCAGACACTGCACAGAGCTGTCAGTGTGCCATGTAAATGCTCTCAGCTGGCTAAGATTAGTGCAACTTGTCACTCCCACCCGTACTGTTATCAGCTGCAAAGGGGCTGGACAGGCAGTGCAAAGGGGCAAAGTCAACTGTTGGCTGTGGGGGCAGACAGCACAGTCAAACAGGTTCTGGGCTGACGTCTCATTTGCAGGGATGCATATGCTTTTTTTTTTTTTATGATTTATTTTTTCTTGACATATAAATGCTTCTGGCTGTACCTCTAATAATGTCTTTTGGAAAATGACTGCCATCTAACTCTTCTATGAAGAAAACTAGAAATTAATCAATTATTCACATTAAAATCTGACTTTTAACAGTTACCTAAAGTGAGCAAAGTCATAGATTTGAGTATTTTTATTGTCAAATGTTCTTAATGAGTGATTGGTTGTTTTTTTTTAGTTCATAATTTAAGATTTCTTAATAAGTAGAAGCATATGATCTGCAGATGAAATAGAAATTAATTGGGATTCTGAAGTCAGATTAACAGCTTGTTGCCGCACGTATCAAGATAATCTTATTCAACTGTCATAGTTATGCATCTGACTTGAGCTGTATAGTGCTTCTAGTGACAAATCTCCTTGCTGGAAATGTATCTTCCCAACTCTGTGACAACTGACTGGGGAGCACCTCAGCGGATGCGTCCTTTATCTGCCTGCCTGTGTGCGGTTGATGGAATGACAGTGATGCATAATTTAGTGCGCGTTGAAAACATGCTGTGCTCCCTCTCTGGCTCGGCTGTCCGATCACATCCATTCTCCATTTAGAGCAGACATTCACAGACACTGCTTTCTTGAGGAGTCGGCTCTGAATTCTTCTCCTTTACCCCCCCCCCCCCTCCTTCCTTTTTGCAAATGAGTCATTGCATGTTTGCTGTCTTTTTACCCCGAGCCCCTTGTTCCAGCCGCTCTCCCTGCTCTCTTGGCTGTGGGTGCAGCGGCTGAGCAGGCTGAGAAGCTCCAGATTGACTACAAGCCGTCCCCTTGCCAGGATTAACCTCTCGCCATTGTTTCTGCCCGTTGAACAGGATTAACAAATCAATGTGTCAGGTAGACTGCAGTCAAGAGACAATGACCCAGTTCTGACACCACTGGCCCCCCCACCTCTCCCTCTCCTCCCCTTCTGCTTCACTGCAGCTTTTAATTAAAAAGACTTTGCTTAGCTGGCGCTATGCACTCCCTTGAGGATGCCTCGCAGCTTTGTTTTCTTTTTTTCTTTTTTACATGGAATTGGGGGTGGGAAAGATAGCAAAAATTGTAAGGTGAACCCATATGCGCTCCTCTTGCTCTTCTCTTGCACACAGATACATACGCTGAGGTGTGGCATTAAAAAAACCCACATATGTTGTTTGGTAAGTGCAGCACATAAGCAACAGATGCTGCACCCAGGTGTTCCTAAATTGTTTCAAGGCTAATCGCATGATGTGATCATATTAGTAGCTCTGAGAGGCATTTGGAGATTATTTCCCGCTCGACTGAGTTGATGAAAGGGAATGAAGTGCTCGTTGCTGAAGCATAGAGGTGGTCACAGTGCGGATGAAGCTTTTTTGTTTGTTGCAGAGATAATGTGAGCCAGCTTGACCTATCGCAAGGTGATTCATTCATCATACGTGCACTAGGGACAGGAATATCTGACTGCAGCAATAACCTCCTATACAGCTGCAAAGCTGGCCCCACCGACTATACCAGTGTGTCAGCCCCTTGCCCTTGACTCTGACTTCTCCTTTATCATTGTCAAAAAGGGGGACTGGTTTTACATAATTGCTCCCTGTTGTATGCTGAAAATGACCCGCTCCTTCCATACCTGCTCATGTTGTTTTGTGGTCACCGCACCCTTTCTATGAGTGCTGACACTTGCATAACATCCCGATAAGACAAAGCTGGCCTGCAGGACACACATGGAGTTAAAGTTCTTCTAAAGGTCACTGGAGGATCTCTGGACATGATGTATCCTGCCTTTGGTACATTTAGCTCTCCACTAAGGTATAGCGGTGCGGTACAAATTAGCCTTTTGGCAGGACAGCTTGGCGTTTGTTCACCTGAGCTATGTTATGTGTAAAAAAAAGACATGGTTAAATTTAACTTGCGATGCAAATGTAAAGAATCCAATACACTACGCTTATCTAAAAGTAAAAGCAAAAAAAGAAGGAAGTGCAAAAAAAAAAAAAGACCATTGGCTGTTTTTACAGTTTCTCATAAACATTTTTCAAACAAATTATAGGTATTACCAAGCAAATGTTTATCAAACAAAGCTAAATATAACTGTATACATAACATGCTTCAAGCTGCAGCATCTGTAAGTGATTTGGCTGCGATTTTGAAGACAGTCAACAGATTGATGGTGAAATGATCTCTTTACGGCTAAAGTAAAAGCCTCCTTTCCTATTCCACATCTTTTATAGGGAGTGTCGTTGCTGGATTTGAGCCCAGTCATGTCTTTTCCTCTCCCCTCACTTCCTTCCTCTCTCCACCTCTTCTTTGTCCCTCCTTGTTTAAATTAGCAGGAGCCTGGCCCCAGACTGTGAAGATGACCTGTCTTGTCTAGAAATCTTCATCGCCTCACACTTCCCAGAAGTTGTGAAGATGACTGTTGTTTGTCATAGCAGCGTGACGCATTTATGTTCCATAACCATAAAATTCACCAGCAGTGAACCTTCCATCTCATCACAACATGTTAATTTTTTTTTTATGTCGGTGGTTTCGGTTCATCTTTTCCTGGAACAAGCTGAGAAGACACGAGGTTGATTTTTGGCGAGGGTTATTCATTGATTTTAAAGTAAGATTTAAAGACATCAGTCAAGCTTGTACATGCAAGAGGTTTCACAGATATTAGGCAACATTTTGAAGATTAGAGAGTAAATGGCATTCCGTCTCCTCGGGGCCTTTAACTGGTGATCATCTTTTTCGCCTGTCTCTTTCTCCCTGCCTGTCTCAAAGGATTGATTGTTTTTATCGCTGAAGCAGCAGCCCCTCTCACGGGAGCTCCTAAAGAATGCATTCAGGAATTGCATAACAAAACATCTCTACTATGCAAAGCCATACATATTTACTATGAGGGGCCATGCAAGCACATTAAACAGTGCAAGTGGCAAATTGCCCCGGTTTTGGCCTCGCATGTTTTGATTGTGAAGGCTGTCGGCAGAGAATGATTGAAATTAAATGTCTATGTGTAGATGATTTGGTCACCTTCCTGCTGGGCGCTTTCTCTAATCAATGTATTTGCTGAGCTAAAGGAATTTGGAAGAGGGTGAAGGGTCCAGTAATTGTTGACTTATGTGGATAGGCCTGATTGATTGCTTCCTGTGCCATTGCTAGCTCCCTTTCTCAGCTGAGTGCAGCACGAGATGGGCTGCATACGGTCTCACATGGCCAAGCACAGGACTTGCTTGTACAAAATAACCCTGTGAAAAGCTTGTGTGTGCAGATTTAATGCAACATAATGCTGCTGTGTTCTTATCAAATTCTTTAGTGATCAAAGCTGTTGAAATAAGCGTGAATAATTTGCTAATAACCCCTCCCTATGCTCCTTCCTGCAGATTGTTCACACTAACGCCATGAGTGGGCTTCTCAAGAGGAAGTTTGAGGAGGTGGATGAGGACCCATGCTACTCCTCGCCCTCCTCGCTCTCCTCTGCCTGCTCAGGCTGGGACTCGGAGGGGGAGAGCTGCTACTCTGACACCCTGGATTCCACTCCCAGCAACCCCAGCTCTCCAGCCACAAATTTCAACAGTGAGTGTCCTCTTCCAGCGACGTTAAATCATACAGAGCGGATGGTTCATGCTTCTTAATGTGTTCTCTCGCCTTGTCTTTACTGCTCCATGGAGGCCGTGATAACAAACCCATAAAATGGGGTAGAGGTTAAGGAATTTAGGCAGCTGGCAGTCCATGAAACGCTTTACAGAAATGATTTCAGACTTCTGCAGTGAATACTCCTTTTGATTTCATGCCCTAAAGCGGCAAAATGGCTAATCGCATTATGCAGTGGCTGCTCACCTTGGCTCTGTCTCCAGCTTCTTCACAGAGCCTCACAGACAGACATAGCCTCACCTTTCCTGCAGATATGCGGTTCGAGCGGCTTTAGGGTGTTTCTGTCTGGGCCTGGTGGGTCCGTCTGCCGGCCTTTAGGGGATGGTCAGGTCGGAGAAGGATTGTAAGGGAGAAGGGCAAAAAGTTGTGAGGTTTCCAGGATGGTGAGGCTGGGAGCCAAGAAGAGAAGTGGGGCAAGTTGCCAAAGCTGGGAACACACAGAGCCTTGTCTGAAGTCCGGGCGTGCACCCAGCACAGGTGCTGAAAGAGGCTGGGCAAGGGATACAAAAAGAGGGGGGTAGGACAATCAAGAAAAGAAGCATGCAGACACATCAGAAGAGCAGATTGTGTGGACTATAATCCAGTATTTGTGTTGGACAGAAAGTTGTTTGCCATTGTGAAGTGAAGGGGGGAAAACAGCCAGCAAAGCTCTCCCATTCATAGGAAGTATCATTTGTTTCCTGCAGGTGTCATAAGCACGGCTGGATTTGATGAATGTGAATCTGAAATTGGCAGTTTGTTTCATCTGTATTACCCCCAGTGGCAGTTTACACGACTTAATAAAACTATTGTGTGTCTATGGAAGGAAGAAAAAGTTTGATTTTCTACCCCCGAGCTTCAATCTATCACACAAAGTACACAGCACAAATTTACTTCTTTTAACTTTTGACTTGTGTGACTTTGGAGAGTAGTTCGGAGCATGTCATTAAGAAAGCTCAGCTGCTGAGAAAATGGGAATCTACAAGGAGTTTCCCCACCACATAATAAAGGTAATGTCCAACACGTGAGGTTGGCTGGCAGCTTAAGAAGGGGAAAAAGTGACTTGTCTTAACACAAGGCTCAAAAGTCATGTTGAATATTCCTGGGAGGAAGAAGCGGAATTTATAATAAATCCTGAATAATTGTTGGGCTTCCCACATGTGGTTCTACTTTTATTCGCATATGGTTTTATTGTATTAGTTGGAATATAGAAAGAAATTGCTTCTTGCTCTGGACCCTAAATGTTTTTAACAGAGAAAGGACCTTTGACTCCTGTCAGTTACTGGGCCATTTGTGGGTATTGTCAGCTAGCAGGGTGGGCAGTTTTTATTCCTGTCCTGAGAGCTACACCAACCCCCTCCTTCCTTCCCCTCCCATCCCCTCCACCCCATCCGGAAGCCTTAAAGCAGTTACTCACCAGTTTGTGATCCTGGCAATTCTGCTTCCTCCACTGTGTTGGCCACTGAGGGGAAATTCCTGGAATGGGTGTTTTTTGTCGCACAGTAGGACAAGAAACAAGGCTGAATGGATTCTTGGTATGGTTTCACTTTACAGGGTGGAAGTGTGTTGGACTCCTGTTAGCAGGGTCTTTAATTGGGTACATGATAAGGTTTGGTTGAGGGCTAGGGCAATGAATCAGAGGGGTGTTCTTTTACAGTCTGTTCAACAGCATTTGCACGCATATCAAGAATTAAAGTGGTGGGGCATTGTGCCACCTAGTGGCAGGTAAAAGTTATTGAATTCAATATAAGAATTAATAATGTCATCTCCTACTTGGACACGATGTATTCTAAACTCTAAACCTCTTGTCCTTCTGCAGCAACATCCATCCTCAAGAAATCAAAGAGAGCACGACGGGGCAACGTTACCTTTGACCAGGTGACAGTGTTCTTCTTTCCTCGGTGCCAGGGCTTCACTAGTGTTCCCAGTCGAGGTGGATGCACTCTGGGTATGATGCAGCGCCACAGTGCGCTCCGCACATACACACTTGCTGAGTTTGCTGTGGAGCAGCGGCTCCTACGTCGGGAAAAAGTCCTCAACAGGCTCAGGGAAGAGAAGCTGGAGGCTCTCAAAATGAAGGTTAGCAAGTCTGCACAAACGTATGATGGATAAGGATGTAATATTTCATTCTGATAAACAAATCCTATGCCACAATGACATATGTAATGCCTTGTTCTCTCCAGCTGACTAAGAATGGAACCCAGGAGAGCGAAGAGGCGGAGCAGCTGACGGTGGACGACATCCCTGAGCAGGAAATCGACATCAGTGGAGCCAACCTTGACGAGGGTTCTTTCCTTCAGCCTTACCCGTCTAAACGCCGCTACGCACTGCTGAAAGCAGCTGGTGTGAAAAAGATTGACAAAGAGGAGAAAAGGCAGCTGCACGAGCTGAGGATCTCCAGGGAGAACTGTGGTTGTGACTGCCAGGGCTTCTGCGAGCCAGAGACGTGTAGCTGCAGCCTGGCCGGCATCAAATGTCAGGTAAGAGCTGAAAATCCCCCTAAAACGTCATGCTCAGTTGGATTCAAAGGCTTTAATAAGAAGAGAATCAAATCACAATACAACAAGGGGCTTCTATAATATGTATTTGACAAGTAATTTAACGACTTCTTCCTGCTTCTTATAGATGGACCATTCCTCTTTTCCATGTGGCTGTACCAAAGATGGCTGTGGAAACACAGAAGGTCGCATTGAGTTCAACTCCACCAGGGTACAGACTCATTACATCCACACTATCATGAAGCTGGAGCTGGAGAAGAGGCTGGAGGAGCAGTCTAGCACAGAGGAGGAGGAAGAGAACACAAGCGAGGTCACCCCGTTGCAGACTACCCCTCACGGGCCCCTTGGTTTACCCATTCAGGCCGAGCACCCCTCCATACCCGCAGTGCCGTCCTTCCCATTTAGCTCGGAGCTGGCGACAGCCGGAGAGAACAGCTGCAGCAGCGATATGACAGACTTATCAGACTCTTCAGGTCAGAGTGAGTACTCTGAGGCAGGCGAGAGCCCATGTGAGCATCGCACCCAGCTGGATGTCGACGAGAAAGGCCTTAGCCGCATCCTCAGTTTCAGCGACACAGAGAACTGCTCAAGAAGTAGCAGGGACGGTGGGGACAATAAAAGCACTTGCTGCCCGATTCAACGGCAAGAGCAACAGCAGCCATCTACGGAGACATTTAGTAGCTTTAGCATGGTGGATTTTGCTGATGAGAATGACAATATAGACATTGCACTGTTGGACTCTGCAGATGATCACACAGACAATCGAGCAACAGCCATCTCAGAACTTTTGGATGAGAACGCCAACCAGGGAAACGCCCTATTCCATAGCAGTAGTGTGCCACGCACACCCTCCCCAACCATCAATCATTCAGCGAGCTATAACATGGACCTGAGCCTCTCTTCAGAGTCAGACCTGGAGTTCTTTGACGGTTTCCCCTGCTTGGGGCCCAGCTCGCTTTACAACTCCCTCAAGGAGTATGAACACATGGACAACTTTTTTCAGTTTCAGTTGCCTAGTTACCCCAGCTTCCCTCCGGCTAGTGATCCCGGGACCTGCCTCCTGGAGTCGTTGATTGGCCTTTCAGAATCTGTCCCAGAACCCCCCGCCACATTTTCAGACAATCAGCTGTTGGAGGAAGCCATGAAATTGTCTGTGATGGAGTCTGTGAAAGTTTGACAAAACGTGAAAATTTGTGGACAGTGCAAGAAAATAACAAGGGTTTTTCGGGGGGACTGTACATGCACATAAGATGTCATTGTCAACATTGATTTTTTTGGAGGAAGCTGTGATTTCCCTCTTGCCTAATAAATGTTTAAATTCCAGACTTGCCTTCAAAACGTTAGCAAAGCAGTTTGGGAGTATTGCTGTGTGAGATGGCAGCTAGTGTTAAAAGTGAAAAGATACAAAATAATGATCAAATTGACCAGGCCCACAGAAACCAATGATGGCTCTCAATTCCTAAGAAAGCTCTTTTAACCAAACCAAGATCACCAACCATATGCTAAACACGAATCAACGTTACCAAGGCCAGGTTGGGAATCTCAACACAGCTGAATGTGCACCTCAGGGATTTTTTCTAGCTTTCTAGCTTTTGGAGGCAATGTGTGGTGACCATTGCTGTGATGGGCATGGTTTTGCCTTCATATGAAAGTCAAATCACAACAAAGTCCTGTTCAAGTCCTCCTTTTGGGCCCAGATGACTTGAGTAGGCGGGGTCCTCCTTGTGTTAAATCCTGAAGCTAGTGGACTCTTTCTCCTCAAGATCTTTCCTAAGGGTCTTATATGGTACAAAAAAAAATCCCTCTAAAAGCTCCTCGATCAGCACTTTATCTGTGAAAATAGCTATATATGAATAGGCATTGTTTTGGTTGTATGGGGTCGATTCAACAGTTCAACGCTAAATTATGGAGTTTCTTATTTATGAGCAGGGTAACTAGAAATAATGCTCATACCATCAAAAGCTGTTGCTGTATTGTCTTTTTTTTTTTTTTTTAAACTTTTGTTTTAAATTATTTCCTTTCATGATTTTATTTTATTTATTTCAAATTAAGCCTACTTTCACTCAAGAAGCACTGTGGTTTGATATTTTCACCTGAAAGTGCAATCTTCCTTCCTTTTTTCCATTTCATTGTTTTCTCATTGTTATGGGAAATCGGACCACAAGTCCATCAGAAAGTATTTAATATCTATTCTCTTATACAGTACATTTAACTTTTTTTTTTTTTTTTTTTTTGTAACTTATTATTATGTCATTATTTCATTAGTTATTTAATTTAAGACATTTTGGCAATAAAATGGGCTGTTGTGAAGTTTACTGGATGTGCCTGCTTATCAGGGAGAGCCATGCCTGCCGATGGTGTGTGCACAGTGCTTCCGTCTAAGCTTTGGGACTGAAAACTGTGGAATCTCCCTAATCACTGAAAACTAAATTATGGGTCTATTGTATCGCTGCCTATAATGTAACCATAGAAAATTACACTAATATTTTGTAACTAATTTATGTAGGTTGACAAAAGAATTCTAATCACTGACAAATTGAATATTTTATTAATAAAGCGAAATGAGTAATTTTCAATCCGGGACAACCTTTGTAATATATGAATTAAAGAGAAATGTATACTTATGAAGGTTATCGCTCTCTAGCATTCTGAAGTATTTTTCATAAGCAGTCTTATGGTTAGATATCTTAGCAAAAAATGCCACTAAAAAGTAAATTGCAAAGATCAATTTGATTGTACTCAGAATTTTCTGGAAGTCTGTGACTTGGGTTGCATTATGTTATAAATGAATTGTTCGAGGTTTTTTTGTGGATAAAAACTGCATATATTATACAATTTTTATCGCACGCACAAAGCCTTAAAATTGAAGAGCTGTCTCATCAATTCTAGAACAAAACCTTTCAAAGGTGATTCTGCTGTGTGAACTGTTGAGGGACACTAGAGAGCTGATGTACATATCTCACCCTTTCTACAGCTGTGTCAACAGCCTTTCTGGACCCTTTAGAAATTATGCATGCAGGTCCTGTTTGTTAAAACTTGTTCTGATTAATTGTATACTTTGAAAAGTGCAGAGTGCATATCGGAAATGTATTATTCGCTTTTTGCCTTTTTTTTGATTACTTTAAAATCCATCCGATATATGTTTTTATGCCACGAAGAGGGCACTGATTTTTGCAAGCAAAGTTTCTCTTGTATAAAACATCAATTCTCATGAAGAAATGGCAACAATGAGTGTTTATCAATGTAATGTGTTACAGTACAGCTTTTTTTTTCATTATTTTCAAAGAACGTGTCTTACTTTATGCCTTTTGTGTTGTACATATTTCTGCTTGAATGGTCCTGCAGAGCAAACAAAGCTGCTTTATTTTTTACATATTCACACTTTAACCCGCTGTTCAAAACAGTTTCTTTCATCTAAGCCATTTTGACAGCCTGTCCCTCCAAATAATAATAATAAAAAAAAACATTTTCTAAATCTTTGACTGTTATTTTTTATTTGCTGACATGTCGGAGTGAACTTTAACTAACTTTATACTACATAATAAATATCTTCTTAATTTGTTAAGTTTATGTTCAGAGCCAGAAGCTAAGCGTGTCCTTTCTGTAAGTTGAAATAGTCTAGTCTAGTTACTTAATGTAAAATGGTTTCAAAGGTTTTAGGTACAAAAACACTATATTTTCTATAGAATTCAAACTAAATGCACAGTTCACATTAAGCTTAGCTTAAATGAAAGAACCATCTTTTTTCTTCTTTTTTTTTATGTGTGTGTGTAAACCACTGGAATTTATCTGTGGTTTCTGGTCTCCATGGTTAAGAGAAAAACACCAACTCTACGTGATGTCATGCTGTAGTCTCCTGACTACCACCACATAAACATATGGCCAGAGATCCCAGACAAGAAGGAAATGTCGGGCCAGTGTTTGCAATATAGCTCACATGTGGTCATCATTAAGAAAATTTGGTTGTTGTTAAAAGTCTATTGGTAGATGTTGCAAGAATGTTTTGGTTTTCTTTGATTCTGGCTACATCAAAAAGGTTTTACCCTTTACTGCCATATTGCCACTTGAGTCTCTTTGTCTAATAGAGGTCCAGTCCCTTTGGTCTTTGGTTGAAAACATCCATTAAGACCCTAGGATAAAATATTTCTAGATCCCTAGGAATATTTCATCCTCTTGCAACTTTGGAGTTCAGAAGATCAGGATTTCTACTTACTTGTAGGAAGCCATATGTTTATTGAGACTGTGAGAAAGTACATGAGTTCTGAGAGGAACCAGCATACTGTTTAGTCTAAACATGAAGCACTTTCACCACCCTCTGGATAAATTATGAACTACATGCAAACAGCCTATTTAAATTCACAAGAACAACATGTTATACACGAATGACTGAGGTGTGTAGTATCTTTATTTCACAGGTTCCATTTGGCAAATTGAACAAAACACGGTGCCATCTATAAACCCTGTGTAACCTGAAAAAACAAAACAAAACAAAAAAATTAATCACAATCTGAGATTGCAATAGACTTTGGGGTCAATCATAGTGATCTAGGTAACAGGAGGCTTACTGAAAATATCCAATCAATGAAGGAAGAGACTCTGGTGAAGACAGTGGGTTTAGACACTTGGTTGCACGCGCCGGCTGGACCGTAACTGACAACACCATGGACCCTCCAGACTCCATCAATTAAGCAATTCAGTGGACCTCCAGAGTCGCCCTGGGACAGGTAGCAATAAGAACAGACACAAAAAAAAGAGAGGGTTCAGTTTGGAGATATTTGTAATGGTCTTTATATTGAAAATAACTGCCGTGCATTAGGCAGGTACAATTTGACTAATTTGCTTGGTGTACCTGGCAGCCTGCTATGACTCCATCCCCTCCAGCACACACCATGGTTTGCAGAGCAATGCTGCCCCACCAATCAGGCTGGGAGCACACTGAGTGCTCCACCACAGGGAGAGGAGCCTCCTGTAGGATCGTAGGGGAGCTTCCATTAGCTGTGAAAACAGTGTGTAAAATGTAAGCATGGCGTGTGTCGACATACAGAATATGTACATGTGTCTACTCACAGTTCATTAGTCCCCAGCCGGTGACATAACAGGTGAGGCCATGAGGCAGTATTTGGTCAAAATAGGGAAGGTTGGCAATAGCCACAAAGCCGTTGTCGTACACAGGCTCAGTCAGTTTCAATATGGCAATATCATTTCTAATAGAAATAGAAAATATACAAATTTGTATTATGCTGTATAAATTCCTTAGTGTAAAAAAATGCTCAAACTCTGAAACTATCCCTGAGGGCCAATACAGCCAGTAAAGATATGTGTTTGAACAGCTTGCCATTTTTAAATTAGGGCTAAATTAAGAGAAGGTGCCTATCACTTTACCCTTTGCCAAGGTCTCCATTCCACTCAGGGTGGACAATAATCTTTTCCACATGTATGAACTGTTCACTGCCTTCATCCTCATACCGGTCATATTCACCCGCCACCACACGGAACAGACTAGCATTCGTGCTGATAGGAAAAAACAAGAATGCAGCATGCATAGAAAGTAAACAAAGACTGTTTAGAGTAATGACTAGACTGTGTAGTGCATTTAGTTTGACATTAAGACAGACTACTAGATGTTACATATTCAAGTGTAAAACATGGGAGGTGTGTTATTGATTCCAACCTGAGGATACAGTGAGCAGCAGTCAAAATGTGAAAACCACCAATGATGGAGCCTCCACAAATGTGGTAGAATAAACCATCATCGTATGAATCATACTGGACAGAAGCCTGAGGGGGAAAAACAGAGACCAAATAATGCAGCAGCACTGGAGAATTTAATATTATTTCAGTATGATGGATACTAATCTTCTCATCTTTGACAAACATGTGTTGAATGTTGATTACATTGATACACCTATTGCGCAACTGAGTAAAATCACCAAACTCGGAGAGACTCATTGTGATAATGCAAAATCTACTGTACTATAAGAGTAATACAAAGAGTGTAAGTTTTTACCTGCCATTTCCAGGTGTTGGGTTTAGCATCATGGCCTCCTACAACCCTTTCAGTGTCTACAGCATATCTGAAGGGTGCCGCAGCACAAATCAGCCCTATAGCATATAAGAATATTATAGGAAGAAAGTATGCATTGTTGTAGTTTTCACAAAACCCCTCACAGCACTTCTGTCAGTCTTAAAGAGAATGTGAATACATTTCTTACCAACGCAGGACAGAAAAGCCACAAGCCGAATCATGTTGGATTTCTGGAGACCAGATGCAGCTCGGTTTTACCTATTTATGTCATTTTGAAACCTGGGAAAAGAGCAGGTGCAGTCACATATAGGCAAGGTCATCAACAACATATCTTAAGCACAAATTTTCTTGACAGATAACAGTCTAAACTGATCAATAGTCAAAAGAAGATAATGTGCCACAGCCTGCTGTAGTATAGTATCTGACGTTATATAACTCCATATAGAACAATATGGGACATATTCTTATTTTCAGTGGAAGATACATACATGCAATTAATGTATAATTAATGAATGTACAAACATAAATAACTATAGCCTATGTACATACAAGGTAAGTACAATGTAAAAATGTATATGTATATATATACATAATGCTCAAAACTCTGATATATGTATATATATACATATATATATTATATATATATATATAATGTCGTAAATTCATGTCGTTGATTCATTCATAAGACATAAAGCTTGTCTGTTGCTGGGCAACCGCGTAGAATACCGCCTCAAGGGCGGCTAATCGAACACAGACTGCTCTGCATCGTCATGGAACTCAAACTCAGTACAGATCGATTTTTCTGTCATCTTTGTTTATTAGCTTTGCCTGCTGTTAACCTGCCTGCCCCTCGGTTGCAGACGCTAGCTAGCTTCATTCAGCTGTGTAGCCGCCAGCAATGACATGTAACGTTACTCTACCTCAGTGACAGTCAGTCAGTGTCATTGTAACGTAACTGTTGAACGCAATGGGTTTACCACAGAGCTCTTTTTTGTCGGACGGGGGAACTAACAGTGGATATCATGTCCATGGGGTACGTTGTTGTAGCGTGACTTGACTAATGCAAGGTTGTATTAATGACAGCCCTCGGTTCCTCCCTACTGCTCCTTTTTTTTAAATGTGGGTTACCCGCTATTAGCTCACTGCTCACTCGGTAACCATGCTAGTCCTGAACAGCAGTTGTTGCTGCTTTTGTCCACGAAGAAACACAATAGTTTGTTGGTGCGGTTATTCTGTAAATGTAGCTAATAAACCGTGTGTCCGCCTCATGATGATGTCTGCCTATGATGAGGTGGCATTTGGCACATATCCAAGCTATGAGACATTAGTCATTATTTAGGAAAGACTGCAGCAACTGATGGTTACTAGCGAAGATGTTTCATAAAGTTACATAATAATATATTTGACATGTTAGGAGCAGAGTGCAGGACAGTATCTCGCATTGAGGATCCCCGTTTAAAAATGCTTGCAACTGTAATGTTTTGAAGTGACGCATGGGGGCGACTATAACAATGTACTCTTTTAAATAAACCAATAATAAATGTTTTTTTTTTTCTTATTTCAGGTACAAGAAGACTCCCCAGCTCTCAGAGCAGGACTGGAGCCTTTCTTTGACTTCATTCTCTCTATAGGAAATACCAGACTGGTGAGTAGTGTTGCTTTGATATGTTTTATAAAACATTACATTTATGAGATAACACAAATTAACATATCAGTTTTGGCCTGGTGCTATTAACTATTTTTGGACTACATAGGTGTGCATTATGGTGACTTGCTATGGGTTTTATTTTGCTTTGATGTACATTTAGATGTTTTTTTTTTTAACATGGTTATATTATAATGTGTACCTTACTGCAAACCATATTTTACGGACAGTTTTCTTTCCCCTTAATCAAATTTAACCATCTGAATTATAGCCATAGAAGGAAAAGTGGCTTTCCAGCCTGCTGTCGTAATCTCATTTCATGTACATGTATTTACCATGTCTGCGCTGTCACAGCTGGATTAGAGCATATTTCTGTGTTTCTCCAGAATAAAGAAAGTGACTTGCTGAAAGACCTTTTAAAGGCCAATATGGAGAAAGCGGTCAAACTTGAAGTGTACAACTCTAAAACCCAGCGGGTGAGAGAACTGGAGGTGACACCCAGTAACATGTGGGGTGGTCAGGGTTTGCTGGGCGCTAGTGTCCGCTTCTGCAGCTTTGAAGGAGCCAATGAAAATGTTTGGCACGTCTTGGTAAGTCAAGTCTAGATAATACTTTTGTTTTTGTTGCTTTCTTAGATAGAAAGGTTTTTCAGGTGTAAAAGGATAAAAAGTCAAAGTATTAGTAGTATTTGCTAACCTGCCCCATATTCCCATATAACAGAGCAAAATCATTTTCAGTTAAACCAAATCTGTTGTGCAAATATACAAAGTATAGTCCTGTTCCAAGATTATTTTGTTTAATCTGGATTGAGGTTTTGAATATAAAATGTTTCAATGACAATCCTTCCCTCATTAGGACGTGGAAACCAATTCTCCTGCAGCCTTGGCCGGCCTTATTGCACACAATGACTTCATTGTGGGAGCTGACCAGGTGTTGCAAGATGTAAGTTTTTATTTCTTTAATTTATTACAAGATGATCAAAAGGCACAGTCATACATGAACAAAGTCTACAACAAAATCTCTCTCATTTTGTGTAACCCATGCAGTCAGAGGATTTCTTTTCTTTGATTGAAGCCAATGAGGGGAAACCTCTGAAGCTGCTGGTGTACAACACACAGAGTGATCAATGCAGAGAGGTGGTGGTGACTCCAAATGGAGCATGGGGAGGAGAGGGAAGGTAGGCATTTTCAAATTGAAGTGGAAGTGTTTTTTTTTTGTTTTGTTTTTTTTTTTATTGCTGCAACCTTTTCTTATCATGTCACAAGTATATGAACAGGCAAAATAAAAATTTACAGCAATGCCCTTGTCTTGTTTGTGTTAAATTTTAGCTTAGGCTGTGGTATCGGCTATGGCTACTTGCACAGGATCCCAACTCGTCCAGCCGAGCCCAACACTGAGAATAAAAGTGTTGTACAATCAACAGTCACAGACAGCAGTGTAGAGCTGGTTGCAAGTGACACTGAGGTACATCTTATCACATCTTTGTTTACGTGACAGTAAATGTTCTTTGTTAGAATTGTTAGTTTAGTTTAGTTGTGTGGATTACTAGTCTGACATACAGTACATGTACTCTGTCCTCAGCTGCCATCAGTGACTGCAGAAAGCCCCTCTGGTGTCCACGAAACAGGTCTGAATCTAATCGAAGGAGCTGTGCAGGAGCTGTGTGTAACCTCACCCACACAGCCAGCTATGGACTATGGTAACCAGAGCTCATTTTAGGAGTATCCATTTGTTTTCAGTGTCTGATCTCAGATGACACACTATATATTGTTTCATAGCTTAAAAATGGACGTTTGTTCTCTGTGAATGGCAGATATTTCCAACATACCTGAGGCAAAGACTCCAGACTTGTCAGACATGGTTTCCACCAGTGAAATGGGCCACAGCTCCATGTTTGCTAATTATGGAGATGACTCTGGTGATCAGTATAGCTTGGGTGAGTACCTCTACAAGTGATTGGATTGTGGAGCTCAATGGTACATTTACCTATTTTTAATGCTGTTCTGCTTGTAAAAAATGATTCCTGGGGAATAAAAATAGTCTGCCCAAATGAAGAAAACATGATTTTTCATAAAGATATTAGCAACACATTTAAAATAGCAATGGCAATAACAATCTAAAACATCAACAGGGTCAGGTGTTGGTGTGATTTTGTAATTAAAATTGATTAAGGGGTTAACACAGGAACAAGTTTGATTGGATGGATTTATAAATAGCTGGTGTAGCCAAGTCCTACTCTGATTTGCTCTGTTTGGGGTTTTTCCAGATGTTCAAAAAGCTCAAGTATTAGTTTCAAGTTCAAATTTCCTGACAGAAAGTTAATCACACATTATATTATCATTATAAAATAATGTAGATACTAGGTCTGCTATATACTCAATATCACAGACTTGATTGTTTATAACTTATGTAGTTGTTATAAACACATTTCTTACAGATACCTCATCTGCAGACCAAAGAGCTTCATCTCCAGAGAAGGAAGAAGAATCAGACCTTCAGGAAGCTGCGCAGGGCCGTGATTTAGACCTGATCACCAGCACTTCTCCAAACAGCGAGGGTGTAGACAACACTATTGGCCTTGAAGTCACCGCAGAGATTCTGTCTGACACAAGTATCCCACAGGTGCAAAACACTAACTCTGAGCCCTCAAGCTCAGCCCATATTATGGCAGAAGAAACATCTGCGAGTGCAGCGACAGAAAATTAACACTGGTTCAAGCTAAGAGGAGATTCAGAAGACATTATGATATAGAAAGTGTCCCTTATGATTGTAAGTGGCATCACTGGAGCTATTTTTTTGATTTCCAAGAGTTTTAATTATACACATGTGCCATTTCTGCATGCTAAATTGCACATTTAAAAAAAAAAAAAAGAATGATGTTGACTAGAAAGACAGATGCAATATGAATGTACTCCATATTTTACGCAGACTATATGTTTCAGCATCAAACATGATGAAGCCTTAGCCGAGTCTTAGCTGCTGTTATTTATCACTGTCATCCTGGTTTGCACTAAAAAGCCAAAGGTTAATAATATTTCTTGTTACTCTTAACAATCATCACCTTATAAATGGTATGAAACACTGTAGCTGGAATTCACCCAAATCCATCATGTGGTTTTTATATTTTTGGGTTTTATGTTTATGTTTTTTTCTGGTTTGAGGTAACTATATATGTAGAAAAAATATTATTTTAAATCTCAGGCATTTACTGTTAAGATTCTTTGCCTTGTGTCTCATCTCGTAATATTTCATGTATGTAGGTTTGAGTTTCAGTTGTTCTGAATGAGCAGCACATTTTAAGCACTTTTGATGCAATTCTGATTGTTTTCTGTTTCTTTTCTTGACAAATGTTTTTAATTAAGTTATGTTACTGGTTTTTATGGATTGAGAAAAATATTCTGATCTTTAATAAAAAAAAAAGAAGCTACTCAAGATTAAACCTGTAACAGTCCAATTAATGTCTATTTTATTCTATATATGCAAACATTTCACTTTTTTCTGTATTTTAACACACAGACAATATAACATAAATACATTTACACAGGAGTGAGTTCACGCTTTGAGACAGCAGGTGTCAGCAAACACCTTATTATATATATCCTAACCAGGAAAGCGCGAGTTTTCTGGCACTGCAGCTGTAAAAAAAGCTGCCAGATTAGGCGCCCTGTGTAATATTTACATTAATGAATGAAGACATGAGGTGTTTGCACAATGTTTGAATGAAAATCATATCTCCTCTTTCATCTGTTATGTACACTAATAGGATATGAGCTCTTGTTTGATCCAGCAGAAAGGGAGCAGCTTGCTTTAGAGAGAAATGAAACACAGACGCCTCTAAGACCTGGTGACACGATGCATTATTTGCATCTTTCATATCAACTAATGCTTCATATGTTGTGCTAAACATCAAATTAGAAGCATAAAAAGGCATCAAACATTAAATTATAGATATTCTGTGTATTGTATAATGTAAAATGTATAATTCTTCAGGTCATTATGTAGAGATCAATGTTTGCTTATTTATTTGTGATTGATAGATTGATCGTCTCCCTAAGGATAATCTTTGTGTTCAACTTCAATGGGCTGTACACAACTATTAATAATAACGCTTTTTGTAATCTCCTCTTAATTTATCACTGAAAAAAAATCTATTCTAAATCAGAATAACTAAATAGTGAAGAGACTCTGGAAAAGTGCAGTAAAAAAAGCAGGGAAGCTACAGTAGCGAGATGTAGCACAGTGGGAAATATGCCTCAATTATTTACCAGGGCACTCCTCAGTTGGAAGGGGGGGGATGGGCATTAAGGGGAAGAAAAGACTGCGCGGGGGAAGAAAGAGGAGAGGGAGATGGATTTGTCTTTATCCACCAGAGAGTAAGTGGTGTCAGGACACTTTCCTCTGGTACACCTGTGTGTGTGTGTTAAATTATGTTTCTGAGACAAATAAGAAGTAGCTCAGTAGCTGTTGGCTCTGTCCACACACTGAAATGCAATGATGTTTGAAATATATAGCATGTCCTCTGTAGCGACTTGGTGATATTTTTCTTCTCAGAGGGTATACACAGTTTCATTGCCTCCATGTGAGGTTTACAACATTATTTGAAGAAGCAGCCCGAAGCAAAAAAGCCAACAGCTGTGTGCCAGGAGGAAGTCAAGAGGTGCAGTGTAAAGGGGGCCACCTCTGGAGGAACATGCCTTGCATTCGTTTTCTCCTTCTTTTTTTTTCCCCGAGACTGTTTCAAAGGACACTGTGACGCAGCTGAACCCGCTTGTCAGCTTAGCTTTATCTCAACCCCTGAGAGGCTCGGCTCACAGGCACAAGCATAGTGCCCGTTGCCTCAGCCTGTCGTTGCAGCATGACAAATTGTGAAATAGAATAAGTACAGCGAAAGATAGAGAGAGAGGGGGGCGAGGGGGTGACATAGGTATAGAGATAAGGCTGGAGAGAGCACTGAAAACTAAGCAAATAATTGCTTCAACGACGGTGGTCACACATCTCAACGTAAAAAACTGAATTTTACTCTTTTTAACCCTTTGGCTGATGTGAAAGGGTTAAATCATCACGTGTGGGTGGAAGTGACATGTTTAGTGACATATTTATGGCATGTATGGAGATTAAATATTGCAAACAGCCACATAGCTGTTTATGTGTGGGTGCAAAAAATCCCTAAGATTCTCGCAGATTATCTATTTTCTAGTTTTTGTCACCTTCCCACCCTAATCACAGATATATTGGCGCCATGCAACCTATATTTGGAAGAGCTCGGAGCTGTATTTGCATACAAGCGTCATACAGTGTTCTTCACACTGTGCACACCAGAGCCTGGGAATAATCTCAGTAAGTGGCCATCTGTGTTAGACAACGTACAATGTACAGGCTTTAATTGTATTCATTCATGCAAGAAGACTGTCCGAGGAGCATGAATTCATTAGGACGTTGTTTTTTATTTCTGCTTCTATTTCTACAGAAGACAAAAGTCGTTTGCGTCTGGTAAATATTACACTTTTTTTTCATTGACTTGCTCTTAAATTACAGTTCTAAACATGCAGTAGCCTTTAAGAATAAGTAGCTTACATTGCACAGGGCCACTGTATTGTGCCGCCTTTGTAAGCCTACAATACATAACATGTAGCTTTGAAATTGACCCAGTGAGTCTGAGTGAGTCACAGCAGACATGTTGCGTTGCCATCGTATGAAAAGCACAAGATGTCACTAATAACACTAATAATGGCTCTGTACTATTCAAATGTCCCAGAAAGCATTAAATGAAATTCAGCCGCCATGAATTTTAATTTGTTTTTTACAACTACGCTTTTCACGCTGTGACAATTCTTAGCTGAATCTGTGTTTGCCATCTCACCACTCTCACTCTCTAGCACTCTCTCTCTCTCCATTTTTTACAAGCAGAAGCAGCTGAGTCACCAAAAATAAACCTTTTAAACTTGTACAATTTGCGCAAGTGTTCTGATGACAAAAGAGCGAAAGATAAGGAAAATCAGGATGCAGCAGCCAATAAAGGGGTTAAGTGAGGGTGCCCTGCTTTCTTTCTAATACTAATTGGCATTCTGCAGGGGCAGGGGGGGGGGGCTGGCCAGTCAGGACAGCACACATTGTTCTACTGTCAGGATGACCCTGTTGATGTCAAGTCTGCACCCACCTGCTACTGGGACTCCCTCTACTCTAACCTGAATAAAAGACTTCACTTGATGCAGATATGTCACCTTTTTTTTTTTAGTGTTGCTGTATAAACCAAGGCATGCAATTTGTCAACCACATTGCTTCTTTAATCATCATCCAATTATGCAATCGTCCCTCAGGTGATTTAATATTAAGCTGTTTGCTCATTGCATTACTTTTACAATATAATTTGAATTATGTTGATTTTTCTAACTGTGGTATCTTGGAGGCATCCTTCTGAAATAGGAACCTTAAAAAGAAATGGTAGTCTGTTACAAGAGAAACAAGAAAATACAGACATATTTGAACATATATGGGATATATATATATATATATATATATATATATATATATATATATATAGGCAAAAGTATTTGACCACCCATCCAAATGATCAGAATCAGGTGTCCTAATCACTTGGCCCAGCCACAGGTGTATGAAATCAAGCACTTAGGCATGGAGACTGTTTCTACAAACATTTGTGAAAGAATGGTCTCAGAAGCTGTCATAAGATGCCATCTGCGCAACAAATCCAGTCGTGAAATTTCCTAAATATTAGACGTAAGTCAACTGTCGGCTTCATTATAGGAAAATGGAAGAGTTTGCAACTCAGCCACAAACTGAGAGGGATCAGCGGATGCTGAAGCACATAGTGCAAAGAGGTCGCCGACTTTCTGCACAGTCAGTTGCTACAGAGCTCCAAACTTCATGTGACCTTCAAATTAGCCCATGGACAGTACGCAGAGAGCTTCATGGAATGGGTTTCCATGGCCGGACTGCATTGTGCCGAGTGTGAAATTTGGTGGAGGAGGAATTATGGTGTGGGGTTGTTTTTCAGGAGTTGGGCTTGGACTTTAATTGCTCCAGGATACCAAAACATTTTGGACAATTCCAGGTTCCCAACCTTGTGGGAACAGTTTGGAGCGGACCCCTTCCTGCTCCAACATGACTGTGCAGCAGTGCACAAAGCAAGATCCATAAAGACATGGATGACGGAGTCTGGTGTGGATGAACTTGACTGGCCTGCACAGAGTCTCGACCTGAACCCAATACAAACACCTTTGGGATGAATTAGAGCGGAGACTGAGATCCGGGCCTTCTCGACCAACATCAGTGTGTGACCTCACCAATGAGTTTTTGGAAGAATGGTCGAAAACTCTGCAACCTTGTGGTCAGCCTTCCCAGAAGAGTTGAAGCTGTAATAGCTGCAAAAGGTGAACCGACATAATATTGAACTCTATCGGTTTGGAATGTGATGGCACTTAAGTTCATGTGTGAGTCAAGGCAGGTGGCCAAATACTTTTGGCAATATAGTCTATATCTACAAACTACTGCAACTTCATGGAGTTGCAACAATTTTGTCTCTCAATCCTTCTTTTTGTCTGACGGATCAGGATGTCCTTTTGTTCTGGTGAGGAGCAGCAGATGAGGCAGAGGGATAAGGGTTTGGCTCAACCTCTCGCAGTGAATATTCTCAGAGTGAATGGAGAAATACAACTCAACAGCATGTTCCCTGCTGTTTGCCTGTGTCTGTGACATATTTGCAGTGACATGTCCACCACTACCCATGCTTGGTTTTGACCCGATAGGGAGCTGTCTCTTAGAATTAACCTCATTTACCAGTGAACCGTCGGCCTACGGGGCAATGCATGCCTGGCTTTGCTTTCCCCTCCTCAGTCAACATATATATAAACATACACACGTTATAGCATGCAATTCACTAAAGGAGCCACAAAGCATGAAAGACAGAATTTTGCAGGATTATCTTGAATGTCAGAAACACTGGGGTAATGGTTTTTGCCATCTAGAAAATGTCAGGATCATTGTTAAGTAAGGTTGTGAAACTGTAGCAGGACACAGTGTTCATGCAGGTCTGCAGTTTCCAAGCGTTGCAGGTACAGTGTAGACAGATTTATTTGGCAATTTGCATAAATCCCAGTTTCTACAGCACATCCAACCAAAAGAAAAGGTGAAATCTAGACATTATGTTCTCAAAAAATGCACTGTGGCACAGAGAAAAGCCTGGATATGAGTGTGCCTTTTTTCCTCCATCAATGAATAAAATCCACAGTCACATGATTCATCATCCACTTAAACAAACAGCCCTGCACTTATTTCCAATTGTTAGCTCCTTCAATCAGCTTTTCATCTGCTCCACATGTGTGTTCATGAACAGACAGCCTAAATTTGACAACACAGCATGTGCGTCACTCTTGCCTGTTTATGTGAGGCCAGAATAGCACCTGACAGCTGAAGAGGTGTGTTTCTGCAGGCTTCCAGTGTGGTGGAGGGGAATGAACTATGTCAGCTTTTCAGAGCAAATAGAAGCATCATCTCATGGCGCCGGGAGAGAGGGATTAGAGGGAACTGTGGCGCAGAGAGATAAAAAATGTAGAAAATTTATCCAGTAGAGGTGAGCAAATGGAGGGTAGGAATATATATATATATATATATATATATATATATATATATCTTTTTTTTTTTGCATCCTCCTGTGCTAATCTGTTTGAAGATCCGAATCTCATAACAAATTCAGTATGAACGGTCCAAGGTCATTAAAACACTTCTAGTTATTTATGCCATGAATATTACAACGTGTTTTAATCTGGTGGACACATACAGTGTGTTATCTAGATGTGCCGGGAGTGTAAATACTGAATATGATTCATAATATAACCACTAAACTGTGACTTTTCGTCTCTCTACGCTCAGCTGCACAGGAACAAACGGCAGAATATATAAAAAAAAATCTCATTTCAGAGTCAAATATGATTAATGTTTTTGTAACTGTAGCCTAGCGATACCTTTTAAACACCTTGAGGGCTTAAAGCAATTTTTTCTGCTGTGCCTTGGTACTGTGTCTCTGTGTACACACATTAGTTTGATAAAAGCTGAGCCCCCAGACATGAAGAGTGTAATAATATTCCGACAGGCAGGAACACGAGAGGGCAGATGAAAACAACGACCAAAACGATAGTAACTTGAGTAATTTGTGCGTGAGTGTGGGTGGATGGGTGGGAGGAGTATATACTGCCTGTGTACTGAAGTGAAAATGTGCTATTATCAAGTTAGACCAGAGCCACATTCTCCAACAGCAGCCTGGCTGCACAAACACTCACCTTCCCTTTGAGATTCTCTGGTTTTTGGTAATTACTTTGCAGAGCAGAGGGAGATAGATGCTGTGTTTTTCCCCTGTTGTGTGAAAGCCTCACGTTTCTCCTCTTCCTGCTCTTAATGGCCTGCCTTTCCGTCAAGAGCTTTGCAGTTCAGACCTCATCCACGTTACTAATGCACCCTTAAATGCAGCATCAAATTAGTACAGCATTAAATTGCTATTAGGATTTATACACGAGCAGCTATCAGTTGATGGCAATAACAATCTATCATAATTACAGTGATTGTATGAATGGCCAGACATTGCACTGACAGATAGTGTAATTCAGCTGTCCGAGGGGAAAAGCAGAGGAGGAGATGTCTGTATTTAAGTCAACACATACAAATACAGACTTTGTTGACCTAGCGAGAGGCAAACAGAGAATGCCAGGTGGGTCCTGGCTATTGTCTCAACCTGTGCCTACAATTACTGTGATAAATGGAGATCAGAACACTCAGGTGACTCAGAGCAGATCACTTATCTGGTGGTGAGTCATCAGCGGCCCCTGCTGTCAACACAGGCCCATCAGACCCAAGGGTCGGAGGGAGCGTTGCATAAATGCATGCATCTGGATCTGGATGTGTGTGTGTGTGTGGGAGGCTTTCAAAGCGCTGATGGCAAGTTTCCACTGTGGTCATCTGATGTCCTCTGACAATGTGACTGTGGTCTGTAGTTCTGCCTACAGACACATACTGCATGTCACACAAACATGTAGATGAAGACACAAACCACAGGAAGCAGAAGTTCACTGATTTAAATGTTAAGATCTATTTAGTACATTGTGTTCTCTGCTTGCACCTCACCCTTTTGTCTACAATACTCCATCACATATGGAAGGTTAATTAATCCCTTTGCATTAACTTAATCACACTCTGTCAAATAAATTAGTCTTTCTGTCCATCATACTGTCAGGCAGAGAAGTTTGAAGAACTAATCTATGTAAAAACTATGTAAAAATGTTATGTTTGTATCAATTATCTATGTCAAATTACTTTTTGTTTTGTTTTCCTCCACACCTGCCCTGCATCACCCTCGTCAGTCCTGGCCTGCTCTCTCAACCAATCATCTTTTGTTTTTACCCACCTACCTGTGACACATTTCCTGATTAGTCCTGCCTATTTAAGTCAGATCCTTTGTTCTGTTCTGTTTGGTTTGGTGCTGCTAGTAGAGTTATATACATGTTCTGCTTCAGTTCAGCTGATTCTAGTTTGTGCCATACTATTTAGGCCTGTTCCTACACCTGCAACAGACTTTAGGTCGTGCAACCTCTGTCTCCTCTGTATTAGAGTTCACACAGCGTTCACGCTTGACCCTTTTTTTGTCATAGAAATAATGCAATTTGCCATTAATCTATTAAATATTTAACAAGTAATAGTTTTATTTAATAATAAACTTTAATAATTACCTGCTAACATTTCTGTTACCAGCAGACCAACATGTGTGGTTTGATTGATTGCATTGTCTCTATCCCTATGGCAACTGGAAATTATCATGAAGGACATAATTACAGGGTTCTGCAAGATGTCTGAAAATTCATGAAGTCATCTTATTTTTTTTATTTTTTTTGCAACTACTCCCCCTTCATTTTATGCACAGACTGGTTTAGTAATTGATTTTAGTACTAGCTACACTATGCTCTGACTACAAAGTGCACAGTGTTCTTAAATGCCAACACAGAGAGAGCAGGGGTGAGCCTATAGGTGTTCCTGATGTGCAGGGTGCTGCAGTTGAAGGACAATCATGGCTGCAGCTCATTATGTAGGCGTGACTACAGCAGTGTGCCCTGAAGTTAGCCAGCTGGCAGCTGCTGATTCTTCTCTTTTTTTCCGTTGCTGTTTTTTCAGCCCAAGACTCCCATCATGACATTTCAGGCAACATGCAATTCCAGTATAACACGTGAACCTTAACACAGTAGCACGATAATTATCTGCACTCTTGTGTACAGCTTAGTTAGTGTTTACAGCAATGTGTTCGTGTCTTTGTCAGACACATTGTTATATTTCATGGAGTAAAAAATAGATTTAGATGCTGTGGCTAAGCTTTACCTTTGTCTGGCGTGGGATATGGCAGAATAATACAAAAAATGAACACATTTGTTCTGCTTTCTATCCCTTCATATAACCCAAAATCAAAGACAACATTTCATCAAAATATTAAATACAATGTATTATATTTTCTAATGTTTCCTTGACCACACATGCCATTGCGCTGTGGTCACTTCTCCGCTCATTCTCTGCCGACCCATTGATAATCACTAAGGACTGGCTGAGCTCTAGTAAGAAACAATCAATTGATTGAAAAAGCTCAGCAGGATCAATTTGCATCCAAGTAATGGCTTCTGGCATTATGCAGTGGTCTTACTTCTGCATGTTTATCAGCAGAAAGGTGCTTTAGGACATGACTAAGTGAACATGGTGTAGCTATGTGGTTGAAAATGGAGTATGAACAGCTGGATGTGTAGACTTAGTGATATCTAAAGCCGACAAGATTGTGTGCTAGAAAATCACTATGTATGATGAATTAAGTAGATTCACACCCAGATGATTCCTTCTTTTTTTTTTTTCAAAGGAAAAATACAAAACCCTAGCATTTAACTGTATATTTTCTGTATAACAATATATTTTCTAAATGGGAAATAAGCTTACTCAATTTCTTGCTGAAAGTTAGAAGAGAAGATCAATACTACTCTCAAATCATAGAAGACGCCGTTCAGAATAGCGCCAGATAGCTTAGCTTAGCATAAAGACTAGAAACAGGGGGAAACACCTAGCCTTCAAAATCTACTTACTAGCACTTTTTTTTATCTCACTAATGAACACATATTTCATTTGTTTAATCCATACAAAAACATATGTGTTAAAACAGAAAACTATTTATTGGTCGGGTGAAGTAATTTCCTTGAGTCTAAGCTAACTGTCTCCTGGCTGTAGCTTCATATAACGTGCTAAAAGTGAAAGAAGTAAAGTTTGTTTCTAGCTGTTGCTAGCTGTCTTCTGTTATGCTAAGCTAAGCTAAGCTAAGCTAACAGACTGCTGACTGTGGCTTCCTATTTAGCATACAAACATGGATGTATATGAATATCCTCAAAACATCAAATTAGTGTGTTATCAGAAATGTTGATTTTTCAGACTTTCTGTTACAAGATACAAAAAGACTTTTGAGACAATCAACAATAAGTGGCTTTCATTTCCCTGATGAACATGATATTAGGCTTGTTTACACACATAATCTGAAAATTCAAATACAAAACTAGAACTAAAACTAAAAAAATATATTAGTGATTTTGTTTTCTCTAGGATATCATATTACCTTTTTGTATTGGATTTTTTTTTCATTTAGTCTTATATATATATATATAGACATTTTATTTCGTGATTTTCATTCCCTGCCTCCAACCCTCATTCTATTATGATGAGGACAGTTTTTTTTTTCCCATCTGATGCATCAAAAGATAAACAATATTGCCCATGCCCATTTTTAGAAATGCTCTGAAAGGTCAAGCTTTTCCACACACCCTGATATTTGCTGGCATTTGAAATCATGTTTTTATCATCACTGAGCAGTTATATTTGTATTTATAGTTGCCTGAATGTCCATCAGTCTATTAAATTATTTTCTGGTCCCAGTTGACAGTCACTCTATATATATATCATCAGCGACATATCAAAAGCAAAATTATTGAAATACGTGACCATTTTGACTAATAGATTCGACAGGACAGCAATATTACGACCTCGTTCTTTTTTTGTGTTACATCATATGTCCATGTCTGGGTCACACAGGGTCTATTGGTCATGCAATCATATGAGGATTTAAATATGATTCTGATCAATCAGTGTTTGATCTACAGAAGGAAAACTGCTGAGTATCAGAGCACAATTACTGCTCCAGTGAGGAACATGCATGTTTTAAGCTGCTTAGTTCTTAGCCTGTGACTCAATATATCATTTCTTTTCCATTTTTACTCATTCTACATCTTCACTTTTTTTTCTTCTTAATCCGTTAGGATCTAAGACAAGGAAAAAATAAAAATGTATTCAAATTTAAAAAATGGATGCAACTGAGTGGAAGTGATTGGATTTAAAGACACACTACAACACTATGTATATAACAACCTTTCTGTATGATTCATTGGAGTACGATTGTGCTTTTAAACTACATAATGGTTAGTTACATTAGTTAAAAAGTTTGAGATTATATATTGTATATACACTTTATGGCCAAAAGTATGGGGACAATGAGGTTGTAATAGCCTCCACTACTTTGGGAAGTCTTTGCACAAGATGATGGAGCTTTGGCTGCAGTAATGTGCTTCCATTTATCCACCCGAGTATTAGTGAGGTCGGGCACTGATCTTCAGCAAATCTGCGTTCCAGTTTATCTCAAAGGTATCTGATGTGGATGGATGACGTCTGTGTAGGCCAGACATTTGGCTGCCACACTTCTGAAGCTGCAATGGCATCTTGTATGAAGAAGCCTTTTACAATGCTTCTTCATACAAGTTTAATATTCATTTATTTCCAACACTTTATCTTGCAAACGATACATTCTTCAACAGTAAATACTTGCAGAGACTTCAAATAAATTCTGCTTAGGGGCTTTAATAGCACATCAAACATTGAGAGTTACGTCTGTTATAGATGCAGCTCTTTTTATTGGTCGGATGATGTTGTACATTCCCTGCCTTGCCTGCAGCCGGTGGGTCATGACATGGGTGCTGCTTACCTGCACCGTCGATCTACGTCATCATTCAGCATGACTCATGCCCAATTTAGTCGTGACTTTCCGTCAGTTCTCCACCTCGCACGCTCCTCCTCTTTCTCAATGTCTCCCTCCCTTTCTCTCTTCGCTGCATCCCTGTCTTTCTCAGAGACACATTGCCATTAGTGCACACATTGACAGACACATAGACCTCCCCGTTTCTTCATCTTTAAAGAAAGACAGAAAGCTAAGAAGCTAAACAAAATATTATAAAATAGAGATGTACTAAAATGAAAATGTGTCAACTGACATTTTCAGAGGAGGCATGTTAAAGAAATCACAACAAAGCAGCCTGGCCTGATTATGCATTCACTGTGCATCTATGCTGTTCAGTACATGGCATCTCCTGAGCTTCACTCTTGTATTCGGCAGAGTCCCAGAAATAGCATTTCACAATTCAGGCTCCTCTGCAGTCTGCCGGGCTGCCCCGTTGACAGCTGCCTGGTCATATAAAAAGGCTCCCCGAGGCCGCAGAGAGAAAGACTGTGCGAGAATAAGAAACAGAGAAACAACATGACAACAGTTGGTAGGGCGTAGATCTGTCTCAGTTGAATATGTGTTCAGGTCAGCTGTGTGATACTGAGAGGAGGTGTGCCAGAAATGAGGGCAGGCAATACTTCAAAACATCCTCAGTATGAGGAGAAATGTCTCTGCCAAGGAAGAATCCGTTTTAATGAGGCCATTTTGGGATAAAGTGGCAGATAAATCAAAACATACAGCAGACACTGACATGCTGACAATAACTTGAGTAGCAATGCTTCTGCAACGGTAGGATTTCCTTGAATTTCTTTGAATTAAATGTATATATTTATGTATTTTTTATATACAGTAGGGGTGTGTGGGGTGGGTTGACAGAGAAATCGACGTTTAAAATGATTGATGTTTGTATTTTTGTTGTAATTTACCTCTTGATGTAAATATGAATAATTAAGCACTAAACACTCAGTGACAATAGCACAGAGAAGTGGCTCATTTGTCCAGTGTGAGCCGGCGTTTGTTTGTTGTTTAGGATGTGCACCTCACCAATCATATCAGTGTCTATTCTCTGCTTTTGCCATTGTACTGCCTTGTTGCACATAGTCAGTGAGCCTCCCTCTGTAATTTGTGCATCCTCACTTCATGTGATATCGCCCTTCTCCTCATGGTCCATCTGTTCACACAAAGAAGCTGTATGAGATTGCTCTATATTCCAATGGTGACCGGCTCCATATGGTAACAAGGCAGTAAAGATAATGGCCACGGGGAGAGGTAGCTAGTCAATAAGCGCTATAGCTTGTTCTGGGGGTCGATGAGGTTTTTTTCTGATTGCTCATAGACGTGGAAACAACAACAAGGGGGAAAATGCTTTACTGGAGGGCTCTGGTGCCACTTTATTCAGATTTATATAATCTATAAATATTGATAAATCTTTAGCATGTCACCATTATTTCAAACTACAACTTGAAATTCGTTTGTCAGATTCCCAAGACAACCAGGAGGGAATCAGTTCATCATCATATCATAGGGAAGGTACTGAGATTTCTCTCTATTTTTAGTCCCATTAAAATGTACTCAGAGATAAACCCAAGAGTTTTATATAACATGCTGAAACAAACATGAAAACTCTAGTTGTTCTTTATTAGCCTACTAACATTTGCTCAATATGATTTACGTCCTTCCTCTTTTGACATTATTCACTTATTAAAACGCATCAGTGCAGCAAGCTATTCTGATCTGTTCTAGCTTGACATAGCGATGACATTTATGGATGTATTTTATTGCAGTATGTTACATTATCAGCATCCCTGACAAAGCCACATTCATGTTACGCCTGATTGAGACATTTCTCAGTACACTGGCTCTATTAGCTCACATGCTTTACCCCTGCTTTATTCTAATTTGCAGTATCTGATTCTTGTCAACCTTTTCAGCACAAATGCTAAATTAGCTTGGCAACAGGTTTTATGTCATGGCAACCGTGTTTGCGGAGATAAATGTAATTGGGTGACCTGGCAGCTCAAATCAATATTCTACGGTATTCAGCAACAGAGAGTGTTTGAAGAAAATGTTCCCTTCAACCAAAACCAAAACAAACTGAGTGCATGAGAAGAAAAAAAAAAGTGATTCAATGAGGCACACTGAAGGAAGAATAGAAAATTCAGGTAGTCTTTCTGAATTTAAAAGCTGAATTAAAAATACATGTAGAAAAAGGGTAATTACGAAAGGGCATATGTGACTCCCCCCCCCCATGGTGGTCCATCAACCCCAATTGCATTACTTGCTTTTCCCTCCCATAAATCAGCTTGTCTTTGAAGTCTGAGCTACATTAACATCAATTCTCATTTCATGAGGTGGCAATATCAGTGAACGTACACTCTGATAAATGGGAGGTTTTTGATTTAAGTCTCTGTTTCACATTCAGTGAATCCATTATTACCCCTAATAAATTACTTTGCTCTCTGACCTTCTTTACTCCCACTACTCCATCATTAGACAACGCTTCTCTGATGCAGACAATGATTCATTCATCTAACAAATAATCGCTCAATCTACACTATTAATATGGTCCCAGTGTTTCAGTGCTGTCGGAAAAGTGGAGAAGAAGAACAAAGTCATCACATGTCACAACATCCTCCATCTCTGCTCTCCTCTCTCTCTGCTGCCCCACATTGTAGGTATCGAACGTGATAAATGCATCCGATATCTGCACAGTTTGTTTCGTAGCAGACTCCAGGAAGGACTTTGAAGGATACGTTTATTCTCAGGTGCTGCAATCAATCTGATTTCCATCTTCTGTTGTTTTGAGAATTGATTTTATTCAGGCCCCTCGCTGGTGGTAGTGTACGCCTCAGTGGACTTTCTGTGAGGGAGTTGTAAAACACAATATTGATCAATGTTCCTCTTTCATGGGGTTTGTACAATGACTATGATATAGTTATACTCACATCTGATACCAAATAACCTTTCCTTTTAAGATGAAATTAGTTCAGACAGCATTAAAATATTTATAGTTAGTGGTAGGAGCCAAATGCTACCGTAAGTTAATAAATTAAAAGTTATAAATTGAATAATTCTCTTATTGAATGGAAAATGTACCTTTTTCGCCCAGCATTTAAAGAGTAATATCCTTCAGGTGTCCGTGACCTTTTAAAATTGAACAAAAGGTTTATTGAAGCTAAATCCTGCAAGAGGAGTCTTGCAATGTCTTCTTCTGTTGTGTTAACTGTGAGGCCTGGGTCAAAACTATTGAGTATGATAGAAAAATAATATGTTAAAATGTAATCCCAGACAATCTGAAACGTCTTAGCAAACCTCCCCTTTAGATAAAGCAGTCAAGCAGAAACATTTCAGTTAAATTCATAATATCTGTGACTAAAGAACTGGCTGCTGTCTGATGTGTGAAGTTCTCATCAAATGTGTTTGCATAGGTTTTACATCAATTTCACGGGTTTTCTTCTTTTTTTTTTTTTTTTCCCAAGTCAAGAAATCAAATGAATGTGAGTGTGACACAACCACAGAGAGCAAGAGCAAAAAGGGATTTAATCATATTACAGAGATCTGATATGCTTGTATGTGTAAAAAGGAAGAGTAACAAGCTATAGTTTTCTGTACATGGTTACACATTAAGTGAAATATCTGGTTGCCATCTATCTAAATCTATTTTTGACCAATTCCATAGAGTAAGAGGAACAGAGAGTGGGGGAAAAAAAGAAGTATTGGACACATATATCCACTCATGAGCCAATCGCTGACCTGGTAATCAATATCACTACTGTACGTTTAAACTGCAGATGTCAGTGACTTACAACATCACACTACAGCAGCACCTACTGCCATAAAACACTTTCACCAGTGTTGTTGTTGTTGTTGTTGTTGTTGTTGTTGTTGTTGTTGTTGTGTACCTCTACAGGAAACTACAGCATGCATTGCTCTCTTGCAGAGTGAAAGTGTGATTTATGCAGTCACAGTTCGGTCCATTTTGCACCTCATAATTTGACTGACACATCCTCCGCTCTCTATATAACTGCATGATGGATGCATTTCTTAGTTTAAAATATGCAATCTCTAAAGACGTCGTAGCTTCTTGCAAACAGCACCCCGTGGCAGCACAATGATCCATTGAGACGTCTGCATAATTGTAAAGCTCGTGAATTGTGCACAACGTTTATCTATTCTAACTGGAATTGGAGGAGATAATGTAATGTTTTAACGGGCAAACAGATGCAAAGAAAAGGGTATCAGAAGATATATACACACACACACACACACAACACACAGAGGCTTCTGTATCAGGGTCAAGGCATTGGCTAATGGAAACCAGAAATGGCCATGTCTTAATCACAGACACTGACATGAGGTTAAAACACCTGGGGCAGTTCCAGATGTTTTGTTTTTTACTGATGCTATTTAAAAACACATAAATATTAGCTCTGTAACAATGCAGACACACTCATGTGCTCGACTTGCCTTATTTATGTGTATCCATGGTGACAAATGAAGACATCTCCTCCGCTTGTATATACTCTTAATATAATGCTTTGTGAGCTGTAGTGTTGGGTTTTGCCAAGCCCGCTCACATCAAGCAAACGACACAACTTGCTTTCATTCCAGGTTTTTACGTCACTTCAAAATGTGACTGAGCCTGACATCTGAGCAGGCCCCTTTCAACTCGAATCTCAGACAAACGGGTGGTGACGACAGTGTGTGCTGCACCTGCTCACACCTGTCAGTGAAATGTGTGTCTTCTGATCTGCTTCCCTTTGGTTGGATTTGAAGCTTGTTGATTAGTGATTTCTATGTTTGACTGTTGCATCTTTGGACCTTAATTTAAGAGTTTAATTTAAGTGTAAAATGTGGAGTTTAATGTCCAGGTGATTGGTGGGAAATTTCTTAATATTAGTTTAGTTCTTTGAAAATAAAAAGCATCACAGGGTTCATACATAGAAATATACAATACATGCAATGGGCACTGGACATGATTTATTTGTCTTTTTCCATTGTACTTTTTGTTGCATTTTCTTTTTTCACTTTCCAAATTTCCCTATGGCTGGAAACACATTTAAAGTCTCAAGGTACAAACACAAGCTGGTTTCAAGTCAACCAAATATAATGAAAGGCCACCACATTTCCCCCTAAACGGTGCTGTGATTTAAAATGATAAGCTTTACTGACTATTGAGTTATGAAGAGTTCTCATGAGGCACATCAAAGTCTCACAGCAACCCAGCTTTAAAAAAAAAAAAAAAGAAATTAACAGCTGCTGGAGCTTCAACATCCAATTATGCTGTGTCTCGGCTGCTCTGAGGAGCCGATAATATCACAGTAAGCGGAAAAAAAAAGATTGTGTTAAAACTGCTACTGTGGATAGTACACGTTGGAGGGGATGTTGAAAACTGTTTTCTCCATTATAAGAAGTTTGCCACGGTGTTACTGGGTTAATAATTTGGGGCAAGTGTACAGACAAATATTGTATAAACATAACAATTGCAGAGCTATAATCTTCAGAGCTACAGTATATGTTCCCTGATTGTCTTGTTACATATGGATGTAATATTGTCAATGAACTCCTGTTTATTTGTATGTTTGGGTTGTTTTTGAGAAGATAAGAGTTACAATTAGGATTGATGCATTTGCTTCAATATTCTACTTACATGTAATCTACTTAGTGTTATTTAGGTTAAGTTTAACTGTTAATCTGTGGTGACCTGTCTCTATTGTTGCACCTAATGGAAGTCTTCGCTTGTGGGAGTGCATCAGTGTGGTGGTAATGTTATATGTTGTCACCATATACTTGACTGCTTTGAATGGCTTTAAAATGACCATTATTTACACTCCTTGTTTTTGCTATTTTATGGTCATAAGATAACATTAAAACAAAGAAAGCTCCTCTATGGGATCGTAGGAATCCTTCTGCGCTCATACATAATTGAAAAAAGCTCAATTTAGAAACTGCCGAGTTGTCCGATTTGCAATTCATGGAAATATGAGGCTCTATTTGATTCGGTTTCAGCAAACAAACATAAAATAAAAGTAAGTATAGCTTGGAATGAGCTATTCTCAGAGCAATGTTCGGCGGTAACATCATGGTTTGATCCTTGACCTTTGTGCTCTCTCAAACATCCTTCAGCTTTTCATTGAAATGTATTCATTTATGTATGCTTCCTCTGATTCCCTTCAACATCAAATACAAAAGAAAAAAAATGACTGCATTAATAAATTGGCAAACATATAAAAAATAAATTATGCATGTAGATCACACACAGCATCACTCACAACTCTTGCTGGTTAATATATATACATATTTACTACGTCTCTTGGCTTCCTCAGACCTAAAAGTGAACAAAACGAGAACCACACACCACAACCTCACCACCCACTCACAAATGACCTATTTAAGCCACCATCTTCCACCTAATCCACTTTATTTGCTCCATGTCAGTGACAAGCCTCCTCTTACCTTCCTGATTCTCCAAATCCTTAAATTGCTATATAAGCCTGCCATCACTCTGCCGATAGAAAGAGTGGTAGTTTGTTGTTTTTCTGCTGACAGATGGCCTAGAAGAAAGATCGATGACTCACATGTCTAACGTGAAAGCCTTTTAGAAGGACCAGACAAGCATGAAAAAAGAAGGTGATCAATACAAAACACACCTCAAGGCTTCCCTTATATTTTCCAATATCACCTTTATCTCTCACTAAAAAGCCAGTGGATGAAGCACAGAATGCAATTTTTAAGTGGAACAACAACTCGTGGAAAGACAAGGACGAGTAGAGTAAGATAAATACAAGATGATGGCAGCAGAGACAGACGTAAGGCATCATGATTTGTACTCTTTTGGGTAAGTGGGCTGTAAAAGTTTAGCCACCACTGACGTGTGTATATAAAAGCAATCAAACAGCTTGTAGATACAGACATGAAAACATGACTCACTCTGAATTAGACAATATGAATGGTATCTAAAATACTCAAATGATTAGTTATGAATGCTGCATTTTAGTCAGGCCTGGTCTATAATCAAATGCTAATCGTAGAGTGCTGTATGTAACAAACATAAAGGGGGTTATTAAAACCAGACAGGCCAGTCAGCATGCAGGGAATATTCACCAACCTTTTGACCTACAGTACTATCACCAGTAATTAGTCTTCATTATGTGCTCACATCTGTTTACGTCTGTTCTAGTCCTATTGATAGTGCTGCTTCTCTAAAGGTTGCCAGTGAAGCCTCTTCTAAAGCTGTCTGACATGAAGTGGGTGTATTCAGGATTAGGGAAGTATAATATGTTTTTTTTTATGTCTCCAGAGATGTTTAATGGAACAGATTTATTCCCCTGTTAAATGAGATAATAAAAATAAAAATAAAAATCCAGCGTTTCACTTTCTGGAGCTCATTTTCAACAGTTTGAATTGTTTTGTTCAAGTAAATTTAGGAAAACCCTCCATGAATTTCTTATGGTGAGATTAGGTGCCCTGGATGGTAAAATGAAAAGACGTGCCACTATTTTATTTCCCAATTTCACTGTGGTTCAATGACCTGTGAGGCAGTTGAGCTTTTACTGCCGTTTTCTCATCCACTGGCTCAGACACTGGGTGATTAAGCAGTTACAGCTTCATACACACACCTGTAGTCAATTTAAATAGTCACTTATTTTGGGACATTTTGGTATTATCACTAGTTTCTTTTAAATAAGTGCAAACATAACTATTTCATTTAGGTTAAAATTATTAGTTAATAAGACACAATGTCCTGTTCAACCTCACCAGCACCATTTTTTTGTACCTCCAATTGGTCCAGAAACACACGTCCCTCAAAGGTCATGATTTGTGCCTGCGAATAGCTAAATGTAAATGTTGACATGGAGCTAATCGCCACAGCACCACAAATCACTTTCTATTAGTGCTCTGTACCAATTAATATCAGCATCATGTAACAGAGGCAGTGGCAGCTAGTGATACCAGCTGAGGTTCCTGTTGCTTTGCCTGGAGGGTAAACTCAACAATCTAATTTTAATGCTTTCTACTTCCCCATCTTGACGTGACTACAAACTGATGCCTGTCTTTCATCAACCTGCAGTCAGCATACGTCAACCCCTCTTATTATCTTTTGCAGTATATTATTTTGCATTGCCTTTTTAGCTTTTGATAGTAATGGTTATTAAGCGTTTAATGTCTCCTAAAGAAATGCAGAAAAAATGTTGTTGGTGGAAAAAGCTTGCTTTAGGAACAAAGTAGTGAAATGACTACTGCACATAACGGATCCCCATGTGAGTCTTCTTGAGTCAAATGAGAACATCAAGGAGAGGATTATGGGAACTGCAATCACGTCAAGATGTGACTCCAAATTAAAGAAGTAGAAGTTCATCCATCCATCCCAGGCTTTAAGAATGAACTGCACCATAGGAATATCTCATATAAAGATGTTCTGTTTCCTTTATTGCATTTTGATTATATAAATCAAATGTTCCCTCTGAAGAGAGTGACTTCTAATCTCATTAGGACGACGACGTTGATGATGGTGATGATGATGACTGACCGACGCACATCCTTTCTCCCTCCTGAAAGATGACGAATATAAGTCTAGGTGGGAAGCAGTGTTGGGGAGGAGTAGGAAAAACCTCTGGCTGTGACACCCCCCCTCCTCCTGCTTCAGCTTCATCATCCTCATCATCATCATCATCATCATCGTCACCGTCGTCGTCTTCAGCCTCAGCAGCAGCTTCGGCTTCATCGTCTGCAGAAGCAGAAGCAGCGTCCATCTAATAAGCTGCGCGCATCTTCGAGAGACGCTCCGCTCGAAGGGGAAGATGATGGGGAAATGGCAGTTGACCAAATGTAAGGATCAAGAGAGCAAACGAAATCTTCATTTATGACACGAACACGTCTTTGTGCATCACTAGGAACTATTTAAAGAACGAAAAACAGGTAAGATACGTTGTGTTTTTCTTGCTCCAAACACTCCATTATACACTGATTATGGGAAAAAAATAAAAAGTGCCTTCTTGATACCAATTTAAGACTAAATTAAACTAGAGTTTAATAATTCACATGACATGCATGCATCACCATAAGTGACTTTCAAGCCTAAGAGAGAAAATTACACTTAAATGCTCGATTTTCTGCCTTAAATTGTTCGCTTATGCGTGAAAATGAATCTTTTTGACTGGTTTTCTCAGCTCAACATATTAAGCCATCGTTTCATTCATCGCTGTGAGCTTTCTTTTCAGTCACAAATACATAAAACGTATTCTTAATTCTTAAAATTATTAACATTGTTTATTATAGAGGGTGGAGTTATATTCATGTTTTTTTTGTTTTTTATAAAAGGAGGTGCACTTATGTTTTAGAGGAAGAAAGAAGGCAAATAAGACTGTCTATATGCCCCCTTGTGGTTTTGATTCATGCTGCGTCTTAAAGGATTAACACAATGAATGCATGGTATTAAAAAAAAAAATACAAATCTCGATAAGATTTAGTAATAATAATAATAATAGTATGTGTTCCTAATTTCTGCAGACTTTTAATGTTTTGTATAAATTAATTGTATAGCAATAATTAATTAGTAATCTCCATTTTGAACCAAATCCCTTTGCTGTTTAAAGGAAGCATCAGAAATCTCTCCAATGAAGGAAGAGACCACTCAAACTGGTCAGCACTATTTAACCCTTTCACACAATCCTTATTTTATTTATTTATTTAATTTTAATTTTTTTACAGGGGTTTGTTAATTTATTTTGTGTGACTCCATTCATCGTATAAATGGCCCACATTCATGTATCTTCCCCTCTGTAGTTTCCTGTTATGTAATTTCATCCCCCCATCAGACTGAATCAGCCTCAGATTGTTTGCTGCTTGGCTTATACTGTATGAGCCTGAATGGGATATATATAGTAAGTAACACAACACCAGTGTAAGTCTAGGCAGAGTTAAAAGGTGAGTGAGATAGGGGTGATAAGTATGTGTGCTTTATCTGTGTGCATGCATGTGTGTGAGTGTGACAGCACGTGTGTTATATATATATATTTTTTTTCTTTTTCTTTTTTGAATGTTTGAGTGTGTGTGGGGATGGATACTGAGAAAACAATGAGTTATGCAAACAGCAAACAAAATCAGACCACAGGGCAAAGCAATATTAAAGTTTATTTTAGCGCAATTACACTGTAATGACCTTCACTTCACTTTTCAGATTTCCCCCTTTGACGCCTGAAGAAACATGGATGTATCTTCATCCTCGCTGCAGTACGGATCAAAAAAGCGGGTTAAGATTCACCCAAATACAGTGACAGTGAAATATGCCACTCACTTCCCCCAGCCTGGCGATGAAGGGTATGATGACGCACCCTCTTTTGAGGACTTTGGCGCCTTCGCAGAAGCTAATACGGGAAAGAGACTTGTGTCCGACAGCAAAGGTGGCAGGACTTTCTTTGGAACCATGGAGACCCCGCCTAAGCAGCCAAGTGCGCAGAAAGACAAGGGGGTCGGGGGCCAGCTGGCCAGCTTTGGTGAGGCCAATGTGTTGGCCTCCAGGGTGACCTGGATGGCCTTGTTTGGAGCAGCGGTTGCTCACGGTTGTGTGGCACTGATCACCCGTTTGGCAGCCGACCGCTCTAAAGTGCCCTCCCTTGAGCTGCTCTTCATTCGCTCTGTGATCCAAGTGCTGTCCATCCTGGTGGTCTTCTACTACCACGAGGCCCCCTTTGGCCCTAAGGGCTACCGGCTGCGTCTCTTCTTCTACGGCGTCTGCAACGTAATCTCAATTACCTGCGCCTACACCTCCTTTGCCATCGTACCACCCAGTAATGGCACCATCATGTGGCGTGCCTCCACCACAGTCTTCAGTGCAATACTTGCCTTCCTGCTGCTGGATGAGAGGCTGGGTTACACAGATGTGGTCACGGTGGTGGGAAGCGTGTTTGGTCTGTGCCTGGTCATGGTGCCAAATGTAGCGGATGAGGAGAAGTCCAGGCTGGGGTTTTGGAAAGAGGCCTTTGGCTACACAATGACAGTGATGGCTGGCTTGACTGCCGCCCTCTCTATGATAGTCTACAGAGCCATTAAGGAGCGTGTCAGCATGTGGACGGCACTCTTTACCTTCGGCTGGACAGGCACGGTGTGGGGTGCCTCCACCATGTTTGTCATGCAGGAGCCCATCATTCCTCTAGACGGGGAGACCTGGGGCTATTTAATTGGAATCTGTATCTGCTCCACCGTGGCGTTCCTTGGAGTCTACTACGCTCTAAACAAGTTTCATCCAGCCTTAGTTAGCACCGTGCAGCACCTGGAGATCGTGGTTGCTATGCTCCTCCAGCTCATTGTTCTGAGGATGATCCCGTCTGTCTACGATGTAATCGGAGGCCTGGTCATCATGGTCAGTGTGTTCACCCTGACAGGGCTGAAGCTGTACAGGGTGAGCAGGGCCATTCGGCAGGATTACCAAGAAATCCTAGACTCACCCATCAAATGAGATTAAATTATATCAGTCTATTTGTTTACAATGTTGCTTGGTTGTGCAATTTAAAGAATGTCTGAATCTTCATCTGATGATTTTTGTATTGTTGTGTTGTTGGAAAGAGTGCCAGTTGTGTAACTAATGTCTTAATATTTGTGTGTGAAATAAAAGACAAATGTAATATAGTGACCTTTTACCCCCTGATAGTACTGCTTCAATGTCAAACACAAAAAAAAATGTCAGTAAAAAAAAAACTAAAAAAACTTTTGTGATATTATTTTTTTCTCCAACATTTGAAACCATATTGAATCTGGTCTTGTGAGTGGCAGTGTACAAAGATCATTTTAATGATATGCACCTTTTTATAATCAGAAGGTGTGGTGTTTCCCTTTGTTTTCACACTGCCACACTTGTCACACTTTGTAAATCATTCATACTACATACATAGAATGAAAGAATAAAAAGAAATACCACCCACATTTATAAAATAACTGGTATTGATTTTCTTAGCCTTATTCTGTTTCTTGCCAGGATGGTGCAATTTATTTAAATAAAATGCCACAAAAGAGTTGACCGCACACAATTTGGCTGAGGATATGTCATGCAAATTATTACTATGATTATTTGTATTAAAATGTAATTTAAAATTTGCAAGTGGATTCTGAAGCATTATTTTGTGCGCTCTATTATCCCATATACTGTTTTCTCCAAGTAGTGTGCACAAACGGCACCTTTTTTTCTTTTTAGTGCTTTCTAACTCCCACTCACGTATGTTCTGGACCCAGCAGCTGGTTGATATTTAACACTAGTGATTACATCCCAGTACGTTGCTTCTGTTTACTTTCAGAATGCATATCAGACTAATGCCCAGAGGCAGGTGCACTGTATTGAATTAAAATCCCCCCTTAACAACATCTGCTTTCTCTAAAATGGACGATCGGGTGGTTTTACCAGCGATGTTTCCTTTCTCTGTATAGAAAACCTAGCTAAGTCAGTCTTTGTGATTTCCCCGAGGCAAAGAAAACAGTGATGGTATGAAATAGAGGACATAATGATGATGATGCAGAGTGGATGAAGGTGGACATGTTGCATGTTGCAGGAACAACATGGGTGTTTCACTATCAGCCCAGCAGGTGGCATTCACAATCCACTTCATCACTCAGACAGCCACACTTAGCAGAAGTGATACTTTTATTACAGTAAATCATGAAGGTAATTAGTGGTATATTCAGTGGTTAATAAACTTATCCTGAGTATATTTATTTAGTCAAAATTTTTTAAACAAACCATATTTCATCCAAACCCCTTTCAAACCTTCATTTAGTCAGCAGAAGCAAAGATATGGCTGGCTGTACATACAGTACATCACTAGATAAAGTGTTTGTGGAAATGTATTTCTAAATATTCAGACTGACCCTTGTGGTAATAACCACATGCATACACTAGCAGGTGTGTTTCTAAGTTCATTCTGTGCTATACCTGATGTCACAGTAAATAAAATGCCAAGTAAACTATGAACCTCTGCCAGTTACAACCAGCCACCACCTTAAAGCAATATTCATTTTCTTTTACACTGAATACACACTCTGTTATGTCACATGTTTTCTTTTAAAGTAAGTACCATAGCCAGTAGCCAAAGTTTATTTTTTTAAACTACAAAGGTGAATAAACTGTGATAAAGTGGGATTAATCTCCATTATACATGCTGTATTACAGTCTTGTTTTGAGATAGGGTGTTGGGCGCAGAAAACAGAATACATGTAGAGGAGGCCCATCTGTTTGAGCAGGAAACAGATTGCATCCTGCAGCGAGCTGCACAACCTTCCAAATTACTCTGCATTTGAAGATGAGTTATTGTTATGTATGTGCACGAGTGTCTGTATGTGTGCTGTACTGTACAGATGACTATGCATTTTTCTTTTGAGATGCTCATAAACACTATAGGCTGAGCAGACTTTCATATCAAATATATTATCCAATTCATTAGATAAAGATTTTGGTTACTTGTTGAAGACAACATGATGTAAGTTGCAGCCAATTTAGAAGCTGTTCTTGTTTTACCTGTTTCTTTATCTGATTGTACATTAAATAAAGGTTGCAAAAATTATAAAATATCAGTTTCACTAAATTATATTGTATTAAGCTAGTGATAGAGACCCACTCGCTGCTTTATGGACCTGGAGATACACCTTTTCTTTTGGACTTAATATATCAGTGGATTATTACATAAATACAAAATACATACATACATACATACATACAATAATACAATCTCTCTCTCTCTTCTTACACACTTTCATTTCAGTGACTGGTGTGATTATAACACAGTTTACAAAGTGCATTGACAGGCAAAGCAAAAGCAGGATACTCAGAAGGCAATATAACAATAGAAAGCCAAACAGTAAAGTTAAAACTAAAAGTCAGTAAAGAGAAGACAAAAGATGATGAAACATAAAAAAAGTATGTATGAATGTAAAATAGATTTTTTCAAAAAAAAGACAGCAAAAGACATTTTAAAATTAATAAACAGTCTTTTAAAAACAAAGTAAAAAACAAAACAAAAAACCAAGCTATTCAGAAATTACAGTCCTGAAACAGATGTGCTCAGTGACCCTTCAGCAGAGCAACACTTAATTCAGAAGACTTTTTTTTTTTTTTTGAGTAACACAGTCTATGCATCAGCTTGGATTAACATGCAACATTAATAAAACAACAATGAACCGGGGACATTGTCTCTCCCCAAAAACTCAAATATCTCTAAACTCAAGTCAGTGACCCAGACTTCAGCAAGCTGCAGTGTGTGTGATTGAGTTACAATCCCGTCGTCCAATCAAAAGAGATCTGATACCTCTGCAGCCATTCGCGTTCGATGGGCGGGACCTTGAGTCTGGTCTGAACAGCTTGTGTAGCTGCTGCTTAGCGAGCCTAGCTGTGCTGCTGAGCAATGACATGCTTTGATATAGAAATGCTATTCCAACGGGGCACACAGTATCATCAGCTAGGCTAGCTCATTAGAGTGGAAAAATATATCTGGCTGCTTGCTAGGATTCTGGATAGCATTTGTGCCTATCAACCTCCAGTTTGTGTGACGCTTCTACGCATTAAATACATTATAAAGGACACAGGAAAAGGTGGCTATCATCAAGCAGGTAAGACGTGGTAATGACTGAGCAGTGTATGAATCTGTGTTACCAGTCAAGGGAAAGCTACAGGCTAGCTCCGGCTATCTTTGAATTCGCCGTGTAACGTTATAAGTCAAGTCGGCTAACAGCTAACTGTTAACCCAGACAAAAAAAAAACAGTTGCCAACATGGCCAACATATGGCTGGCTAAACGGCTACTTTTATTTCGACTGGGGTATTTTATTACAAATAACATTAGTGAGTATTCGTATCCAGGTTAGTCAAGTTAGGTGTCGTGACACGCTGTCAAGCTTTAAGTTAAAAAGGTAACAGCTCAGTTTAAACTGATGTACAGGTTATTTATGTGGCTGCACTTTATTTTCCTGCAGTGCACCACGTTAACGTTGCTTTTTGTGTGTGTGTGTGTGTGTGTGTGTGTGTGTGTGTGTGTGTGTGTGTGTGTGAGAGAGATTGTAAATGGAGAGGACGCCTAAACGGTAAACGGTACATAACACGGTTTCCAACGCAAAATAGGCAGCATCTTCCAATTACCTTTAATATATTTAAACCTAAACATGTTATATGTGTAACTAAAGCTCAAGTTGGAGATGTTATACACTGATATGACCCAGCCTGGTCATGGTCACGATGTTAGGGAACTAACATTAACTTAGGGATCCCTTTACTTGTGTTTAGCAACACTAGTAAAAGGACTCACTTCAGTGGTTATTGTGGTCATCTATTGCTTCTTGTTTGATTACTAATGTGGCCTTTTGTTGATGCAATGAAATCAGAGTTGCAACTATTATCATTGTCATTGTATATACTGTATATAAATGTGTGTTTTTTTCCCCTCCCTAAAGATCAGAAAATGGCAACAAAAAATAAATCATCACACCAGAATAGCTGGAAGAATGATTGGTGTGTTTTTTACGTAATAAATTACTTAAATGATGTATTGATTATCAAAACAAAATTTCTGTTCAATCGCTTCGGCTCTAATTGGAATAGAGGAACAATAAACCTTCATGTTAAATGTCTGGGAACTTACATCTACATTGGGTGACCTGTAGTAAGTAGGCAAATGTACTGTGTAAGTGAACCCAATTCTGTTTTTTTGGGCAGGATTTTGGATAATTGCTCCCTCGGTTTATCTCTTGACATTGTTTCTACTTTACACAACCAAAGTCAAGACTAAATGCCATGCTTCAGTAGCGCAGTGGGCGATAAGGCAGTATAATTATTGGCAAGCTCCTGTGGTCTGCTCCAAAACTTGTTTAAAACAATCCGCAGATTATTATGGCTCGGGTGATTTTTATCTCATTGTTATTAATTTGAAGATTTATGGTTAGTTGCATCTGAATGATTTGAGAGGGGGTTGTGTAGCCTGTGAGACTTTCCAAACGCCAAAGGGATGGGGGTGGGAAGGGGGTCTTTTGCAGCTGCTGAATAGTGCAGTTTCTGTAATTATTGTCACACTGACAGACCTCTTCACAGTCTCTCATTAAGGTTGCAGGGAGGTGAGAGGGGGAGAGGGACATTTGGTCTGCTGTAGCTCTGTTCTCAGTGGGAGTCACAGGGAGGAGAGTAACAGTTCGGAAGAAAGATGGTGGAGACCGGCTTACTTAGATTTTCCTCTGTGCATTGAGGCCACTTTATGAAAATTGCCATTAAGAGCCCTGTTGAGATGGCCCACTGCCATCAGCTTCCAGTTCCTGACATAACTCACTCTGACATAACTTAAAAGATGAGAACTCTGACTGAACCAAAGCTTTCACTATTCAACTATGCATGTAGACACTGCAGTGATGTGGCCTTTTTATACTTTATCTGTGTCCTGCTCATGAGTTCCTTTTGATTCACATGCCCTCTCACACCAACCAGTCTTTGCTTGTTTCGAATATTATGACAGTATAAGCTTATGGATATGGAGCGATGGCTCTGCCTCCTACCCAGAGCCTGGCTATGTGCTACCAGTGGCCTCCAGCAGCCAAATCTGTCCCTGCAGCTTAGGGGAAAATACCAACTGTGCATTTTTATGATAGCCAAAAAACAAATGTGGCTGAATATTTCCATGGTCAAATGACAAGCCCTGTAGTCTATTAAGTGGCTTTAAGATATTCTATTGAAGTTGAGTAATAGGGGATTTTTTTTTTTTAGCAATTGTTTTGCTTCTGTTATCTCACTAATCTTATTGCATAAACTATCTTCCATTTCCTCATTATGTCGGAAATATTTTCCAATGACTGCCCATGCATGCAGGGCTGTTTGAACAGTCAGTAACAGATACTTTCTATACCTAAACCAAGGTGAAATGCTGGAGAAAAAAAAGAAAATGAGCTTGCCAACATTTCTGTAAAACATCACCATATATGACGTCGATGTTCAAGATATCTGCTATCATTTCCCATTCATTAAGTTATTTTACTTCCTCATAATGGGAAAGTAAGTTGGTGTTTTCATAGTTGTTTTTCTTTATTAGTTCATTATGGTTAGGGGTTTTCTTTTTGGTTGGTTTTGCAGAATAAAAATGAGGATGTGTGTAGACTCTTTATAATTAGGAAGGTTTTCACTGTCATACACTGAAGCATAGTGTTAACGTTGAGCACGCATAGAGACGACAGGAATATTCTTTTAGTACTCACTACCTGAAATGGCATCAGTGCTCATGACATTGGTGCTCTATGGGTGGCATCTGGTTTCCAACGTTGTGTTCAGACAGAACACAAGGAGAGTTTCAGAATTGGTTTAACGTCTGTACAGTTAGTACACTGGATGTTTGGGGCAAATAAACACAAAACGGTTGAGCAATCAATTCTGTTGGCTCAAGACGTTCTGCCTTGGCAACACTTGAAGATTACTTCTATCGAACTGAACATCTCGCTTATCACTCTCTGATCCTCGCCTGTCCTCTCTTATTGGTTTTCTGTGGAAACTGTATGACAAGCAATTACTTGTGGTGTCATATGTGGAAGTAACTCTGAAGAATAGGATTTCTTGGAATAGCCCATGTGATGAACCGTTAAGCTTCAAGTAGTTCTTCATATTGTTGTTTAGTAAGACAAAATTGTAATTAAAACATCTGAAGAACCACATGGTTGATAAATAATATAGACTTTGCATAATATAACTAAGTCCACAACAACCTTAAGATACTCTTGGGAAATGGGAGGCCAGAACTGTTAAGATGTTTTCTTGTTTTACAGATGTAGCTGCCATCTTAAAAATCAATGTCAAATTTATTCTTCATGTGTAGACCCTTTATGTGAATATAACGTCTTTAACATAATTTTAGTGTCAAGTTTTTGTTTTGCATAAAAACATCACTATGCTAGTTAAAATTTATGTAGTCTCATGTCCTACATTCATTGGATCTTTTTCGAAGGATAAATGCCACGCATTGCTGTCCGTCAGTGTCTTTTTTTGGGAGGCTTTTTGTGCCAAAGTTGTCAGTTTTCTAACTGTAGACATGGTGACATTAAGTAAAATGACATGAGAAAATAAATTATACTCTCAAAACAATATTCTAAAAGAACTCACAGTTTCATCCGAACAGTCCTCCCAGTGTTTAAAATGTGTGTGGGCTGTCTCAGTCGGGCAGCACAGAGGTGATGCTTTCTGAGGAAAATTCCCACTCCTATCAAACATCTTGTTGATCTTGTCGATTTGTGTGGACCCCAGACTTTTGCGGCATCAACATGCAATCTGGAATGCCTCCTGCTCTCAAGATACACAAGTTCCAACACGTGGCAGACTTTCTGTCCCAAGTGGCTTGTTTAGTCCTATTGTGACAGCACCCTAGGGCTCACATTTGCCAGGATGTAGGAAGCCAATGTATTCATTTCAGCTCCCTGACACTGGCTGTCTGGGATTATTATCTTACAGTTTACAAATGATCTGCTATTTTGACTGCAACAATGGCTTTTTACAGAAGGCTGCAGTTGCACTGAGAACGATCAGTAGCGTGGCCTGATTTTAAATTTTATGTGTATCATCTTGTTTACTGACTCCTTGATGCTACTTGTAATTTTAAGTAGTCTGATAGCATGCAAGGCCAAACCACAGCAGCTTTATTGCACTGTTATACTTAATGTTATGAATCCCTCTGCTTTGTAAACTTGGATTAGTCATTGTGAAATCCTGTTGAGCATTCAGAGTTGGTGAGGCAACTTGAAGGTTTATTTTACCTTGATCCCAGGTTTCATGGATGTGTCCATCATTAGGCCCTTTAGCTGTAAGCAAATAGGCCACCCAAACACATAAGACACCCAACTGGCAACCCCAGCAACTAGTTGGGTGTGGATGTGTATCTATGTATAGGTGTGGTCTGAGGAAATGGATCTTGTCTTACACAGAGGTGTTATGTTCTGTTTGGTGTCTGCATACAGAGAGGTCATATTAAACTAATTTACTGTAGAAAATTGGACGGTAATAATTATAGGTTGATCAGGCTTTTCAGGACTGATCACTGTTTTATGTTATTGTGACAAATTTCTCTTATTTTTCCCCAGTGAACAAGACCCTTTTGCCAAAATTGTATATATATATATCAGCAGCTTCTTGGTATGTGGCATCACATCCAGTTTTCCAGCCACAAAAGCAGCTGAACACACTTGGACTGGAGGTGCACTAAGCAAGTCCCTTCACCAATCCCATCTCCAGTCTGCGGGCTAGACAGTTACATCCAGGCAAATAAAGGCAAATATGCAGCCGTAATAAACTGGGAAGTAAAAATGGGGAAGCAAAAGCACTTTGACTAAATCGATTTGACTAAATAAAAGACTGTGATTAAAGTTCAGTACAGGAGGTATTTGATAATACATTATCATTTGGATGATATTCCTCTAAATGTCATAAATATTGATCGTATATCTTTTAAATAAAATGCGCAGTAAGTCAGAGTGAATATAGATATATTGCAAATGGTAGCGTTTGTTTTGAGTGAGCCGTTTGATGTGAAGCTGGCTTAAAAGAAAGCTTGAAACTTTTGGTTGTTGCTATGAGAGCAAATCTCTGGAAATTCTCAAAGGACATGAGCGGTCTATTTTGGGCCGTTCCAAACTGCCGAGGGTGATCCAGAGGGGTGGATAACCAACTGCTTTCACACAGTCATGAGTGTAGCCTGTAACACTGGAGGCCCCCAGAACTTAATTAAGTTTCAATATGATAGCGGAAAAATACAGTTTTCATGTCATGTTTCCTCCCAGCTGGACTGGTGTAAAAGTTTGAATAGGTCCTAAACTTGATCTTTCATCTTCTAAATGAGGTTACATGCACCAATATCAAGAGAAGATAAATTATTTGAACTCATCTGAACTCAGGGGTCAGGTCTGCACTCTGTCAGTTGCATCACTTTCCCATCATCCGGTCACCCTTGTGTCCACACTTCCTGTCTCACAGCTGGCATGCCAAGTCTCCCATGACCCTTTGCTGCTATGCTGCTGTTTTGTTTTGAGAGAATCTGGGACAGCTAGGATGAGATGCAGTCTCATGGGTTTTAGTCGCTGTGGTTCAATGTGAAAAAGAGCACAAGCGCGTATTCATTGTGTCCGTCGCCGTCCTGTGCTGTCCGTTGGTGAAGCAGACCTGCCCCCGTGGCTAAAATGTAAGTTTTGGTGTAAGTTGGAGGAAGTGCAGCAGTGCCAGAGGGGCTGAGTGAGCAGTGAGCATACAGAGCACATTCCAGAAAGCAACAGAGCCCTGTGATTTTAGCAGGCTGTCACAGGGATTAGGTTACTCTGTCTGCCTCTGTGAGCTCATGCTGTTGCTGTCTCAGTGCCTCAGCAATCCAGCCCAGCAGTGGTACACTGTTGGCTCCCGCTGCGAACAGAGACAAGACTCTATAGTTGTTCTCTTAGGCTCGCTTAGCTTACACAGTATCCAGTATCCACTTTGGTACAATGACAGTATAATGACAATAAAGATGATTCTGATTTTAAAGCAAGGGCTTTTCACTGAAAGCCTTGTTGAACACTAATACAATTCCCCTCCCTTTTCATGCATATCTCACATATATAGTATTTCTATGAAATGTTTTACTACCTAGGCCATGGGATGTGCTCTTTTTCTCCCCTGCAGAGATACAAGGGATTGTGGCTGCAGCTGTAGACTTGCAGGATGTGGTAAACTATTGTCACTGTTGTTTCATAGTAACAAAACTCACACAGCTGCACCATGCATCTTTGTTACAGCACAGTTGTTGTGGTTTGTGGTTATTAGTGCTAAGCCTATTCAAATATATTGACTATCTAACTAAATTAACTAAAATCTAACTAGAAAACCACAATTCTTTGGTGTTTTATGTATTGCAATGATAACAGTGCCAGTTAGTGATCTCCTGCTGATGGGAAGCAGTCGTGACCAGTGTTGACACTCTTGAAAACACGAGTGTATTACTGATAATAACACTGGATGACCTGTCACTGGCCCACCACTGCTGTCATGGCAGTAGATAAGTTGGACCCACGTTATCAGCTTGGTATTTAGTTGTTAAGAACCTGGTATGTCCGAATGACACAAGTAGGCTGTCCTCTTTTAAAAACCTATTTCATCTTGCAAAGTGTATTATCACCACACATAGTTTACTCTTCTGTTGTTTCCAGTCACTTGAAGGCTTTGTAAGTGGCATAGAGCTATTTTTGTTAGTAAAATGTCAAATACAGCGCTGATTGAAATCCTTGTTGACAATATAAAAAAATAAAGAGAAGACCTATATAAATAAATAATAAAACGAGGGACATTTAATCCGTCAGAATATGTTGTACGCAGTTGCACCACTAGACTCTTATTCTTTAATACGGTAATTTTTTGCAATTTTGACTAAATTCTTAAGATTTATCCAACACATCTAGTCTGACCTAATTATGTGCTCTAATGAAGCTGGGAGTTGTGCAACAATTTCCTGTATTTAATGCTTTTGGATTTTATTGGGCCAGTTGAATAGAAAGCATGAATAGAAATTCTGCTATCAGCTTGACCAATTATTTGCTCTTCTTTCATAGTGTTTGATGCATTATCAGAGCTGTAATGACGTTAGCTGTTTAGTATTAATGTAAACTGAATGTATTCTGCTGCTGCTGCTTAATGAGAAGCAGTTACAAGAGATATTGTGTTCAACTGCCATACTTTTTTGTTTAGTTAAAAGCAAAATATCAACATATGGACTTTCTTTTGGTGCTTCACTGTCACATGTATATATATCACAAGGGAGGAGTGGCACCACAGTGAGCTGGGAAAACCCTGCAGTTACCACTGGCCACCAGATTTGACCACCTGTCTAGCGTTCCACGCTGTCTGGTCACCCTTGTTGACAACCACAAAGCTTGTACATACAGATTCTGTTTTTGAGTTATTTTCAGAGTTGGACTGACTTCTGCAAAATATCTATATGACTAAGTTACTTATTACAAAGGTCATCTATTTGATTTGGAGGAGCGATTCATTACATCATTACATCGTTGACAGTTCATGAAACCCTTACATTAGCAAGTGTCCTTCATACCGTCCACACAGCAACGTATTTTACATATGTCAAAAGTTCAAAATAGTCAAAAAGGGGATTATATTGCTGATGACACAGACAGAAATGAGACTGCAGGGTCAGTCGGGTCAAATCATCACACATTTGGACCACATCGTCTTAGATATCAATGCAATCTGTTGTGCTGATTTGGTCCTTTCTGTTGGCAGAAATGGTTCTTATATCGTTAACCAGCTCTATATTTTATTTCTAATGTACGTGTATGACAGGGAAAGATGGCCGTAAGGAACATCCCTATTCATTACCACCTCAACATTAAAACATCAAGGAGTAGTTTTGAATTAAATTGAATTAACATTTGTCTTCAGATTCACAATTCCACCCATGTTGAATTTCTTTGAGCCCACTATCCAGCTGTCGGGGAACCCATCATGAAAGTAGTGCATTATAATTCTGCACGACCATGTACTGATCAGTAACTGCTGTTTAACAACATTGTAAGGAATCAATGATGTGATGCCACTTCAGATAAATAATAATATTTCAGCAATGACTCAAAAACCAAAGACTAAACTTCCTGTAGGTGTTGATGACATTATACATTTAACTTTAGTGGAAATTTGACCCATTTTAGAGATAAGGCAAGTCAAAGTTGCAGAGACACACTAATTTCTTCAAACTTCGTTAGCCAGCATCTCCCTCATTATTGATCTAAGACACATGCAGTTGTAATTCCACAGATTTTTTTATGTGACCAAATCAGAACACCAAATTTAATTTATATCTATGATGATGCAGTCCGAAAGTGTGATGATTTAAACCCAGACTTATTCAGCACCATACTTGTTTCATCTTTTCTGTTCAAGCAATCACAAAACTTGAGAAATAACCTTGCAGCAAAGAGGCTGCTCAAAATCAGACTCTAGCATGTTTAGCTAAAGTAAACATATGAAACTCATGCAGTTACTTGGGTATACACGAATGGAAGATCTGGATCAGACTTGCTACACTACGCTCTTATTCAATGTGTGCAGTGGGGGTGGGTTGGGATACCTGTAAACTCTGGCAGGGTAAACGGAGATCCACTGTGGATGTGAATGTGACACCATTTAGCAGTTTGACCTGTCTGACCTCGTGTTTAGGGCTTTGGAGTGGCAAGTGGCCTTGGCTCGGTCTGCAGCTGAGCGATTAGCTCGGAGCATCTGTTGCCTAACTTTTTGATCCTCCCTCACATCTGCACTGTCGTAAGTCACTGTAGTGTTAATGTGCACTTAGTGCTCAGTCACCCTAGACATGGGGGGGTGATAGCAGCTAAAAGAAGTGAGATTGAGATGTAGTGTGCTGTCTGAAATTGGGAGATAGCAGGGAAAGGGATAGTTCCCCATTGGTGGTTCTGTCATGTGCTGTTTGGGAGAAAAGTGAGAAAGATAGTAAGGGAGGGATGTTGTAAAAGAAGGCAGACAGTTATCCAACCCAGCCCAGGGAGTCGAGAGATTGTTGCCTTTGTCTTAGTGAGAGGCAGCACTCACGGAGAGTAAATCAGCTCTTTGTTTTTGTGTGCCGCTCCCTAACTTCTCTCCCGGTGTTCATTAATTTAATTAGAGATGGAATAGGAGCAGTAAATATCATGCCGTGAGATAAAACCACAGTATACATTCAAATGTTATTTGGTAAATGAACTAAACAACATGGAGAGAATAGCCCAGACCATGGGTGTCGTCCCTTAAAACCTGCAGATGTGTATATTACAGATCGTGGCTTTAGACTGTACACTTGATACGGTCTTATCTGCTTGCATTCAGTGAGGAGGAGGAAATGAGATTTGGCACTGTCATACACTGTTTTGTTTCCAGAAAATGAACATCTTCATCAATCTTTTCCTCATCTTGGGGAAGGTTCTACCTCATATACTTACTTGTTTATTTATTTTACTCCTCATACTCCTACAATCATGCTGAAAGTTAGCTTGGCTCCCCATGCGTCTTGTGTTTGCCTAAGATCAGGTTATGGGCCAACTTCAAGGCCAGCTGCAGCTGAAACGGAGACACTATTGCTTCAAATAAAATTCAAGAGCTCTCAATCAATAAGGTCAGTATCGGGTCCCTTAAGTCAGTCAGATGGGGAAAAGTGAAACTCCATCCAGTCCCATGACATCAGAGCAATGAAGCAGCCACTTCAATAGTTCCTCACTCCCTCCGTGTTAACCAAAGTATCTGCAGTATTAACCCTAAGCGTAGCCTTGCAGTGCTGATGGCTGTGTGGGTCATAAGACCAGCTGTTGAGAATGTGCTCATTGTTGAACATGGACATGTTTTCATAGTGGATCACAGCCCTTCTGTATCACAGTTTTGTAATGCTTGGAGAACATCACTGTTCTTGTGATGAGCCACATTTCAGATGATGAAAAATACATTTAATAATACGGTTCACAAAAGTACAGCTTTTGCACAGGCTGCACACCTGAGAATATTAATAGGCCTGTGCTAAATTTAAAATATCCTCCATCATCAGTGTTCAGTTAGTGCCCCTCTTCTTTGCTTCCCTGTTAACAGTAATATTTGCCATCTTCCTGGCTCCTGCCTTTGTAACAATAGACAATCGTTGGACGGCTCCTGAGAGGAAATAATCCTCTGTGTAAATTTCTGAAGAATGTGGGTACTGATAGATAAGCTCTACACGCTCTGGCAGCTCCTAGTGTTGAAGCCTGAAAAGAATAGTCATTTATATCTGTTATTACGAGAAGACAATGGGGAGGGAATTGTGTCTGAAGAGACTAAACTGTGGTAGCTGGCATTTTTTCAGGATTCTGGCCTATCTGTAGTGTATTTGGATGAAGTGGTCCAGCTCATGTCAATGATGTCTGTTATGTAGCTAATGTGAACAGTGGCTCTCTTGTGCTTAGCAATTAGGGCTCAAAAACAAAACAAAAAAGATGGATGCACATTTCTAAGCATTATCCAAAAACATATTTGGTAAAAAATCATTTTTAATTCTCTCGCTTTGTTTTTGTCATTTTTCTAGGTCAACAGTGAAGTATCGGCGCCTTTGAAGTTCTCAGCTTTGATGCAGTACAGGTACAGATGTCTATTATCAAACCGTTTCTAAATATACTTTTGGTGTTGTGTCTGGAGCAAACAGCACAGTTTGAGGATAAAATGTGTATGAAGCCAGATAGAAGATACAAATACACTTGGTTTGGTAGGCCAGATATGCTGTGAAAAAGAGGTAACTTCTCCCATCTTTCTCACTACTAGTGCACCGAGTGCAAGATGACGGAAGAGGTGATTGTCATCGCCAAGTTTGACTACATGGCCCAGCAGGACCAGGAGCTGGACATCAAGAAAAATGAGCGCCTCTGGCTGCTTGACGACTCCAAGTCCTGGTGGAGGGTTCGAAATGCCACCAACAAAACAGGCTTTGTGCCGTCCAACTATGTGGAGAGGAAAAACAGCGCCAGGAAAGCCTCTATTGTCAAGAATCTCAAAGACACACTTGGTAAAAATCTGTTATTTCAGTTTTCAAGTCAGTGTTAAATTCCACATTTTAATGGTTTAATAATCATTGGCCACTTCATATTTTACTCTCCCAGCCCTAGTTTATTTATATTTTAATACCTCATATGGTTCCAGTTAGCCTGACTAGATATTTGTACTGTAATCATTTATATATCTATATCAGTCATACGCTCTTTTTGACTGTAGGATGACTTGCTTTGTGTTGTGTGTTGTTCAGATCTAAATAGAGCAAGCATCCTTTATCTTGGCCAGCGCTATCTCAGTTTGTTTTCAACCGCATTGTTGTGGTATGTAATGTACTATAAGCTGAGTCACCACATGAAGATGGTCCCAGGTTGATGTGTGATTGGTTGAAACTCTGAAAGCTACTTTTTTTTCTTATAGTGCACTTAGACTAAAGCTTTAGTGATTTGAGTATCTGTCTGATGAAAGGAGGTGTTCTTCCAGTTACTGAGGTAAGGCAGTAATATATATATATATATATATATATATATATATATATATATTTTAATGTTAAATACAGATGCAAACCATGTTTTTTTTTGTCTTACAGTGGTGGTTATAACCTCTAACTCTATTTTGGGTTAATGAATCTTAATATGTTGGCTTTCTGCTTGTGTGTGAACAATCACAACAGAGGATTTCCCCTTTCACTTTTATCACGACAGGAATAGATATAGCACAGGTGTCTTCTGCACTGTCAACACAACAGTAATATTTCAGAGCGCTGCCATTTGCCAGGGACCTTGTACCGCCAGGAGCAAACCAAATGTAACTGTGTATGTAACCCAAGGTTACCATTTGCCTTAGCTTAATTCAGCTTGACGACAGACATTCATGATAATTTTGGATACAAACTCTGACCACTAGCATCCAGTCTAAAACACAGCCATATAGCCTGGAATTTATTTTCCTTTTTGATTTTACCATTTAATAATTTTCTCTTTGTGTTTTCATAAAACGTGAAGGTATTGTCTTTAGGGTCCGATACTTTAATCTCTCTAGTCTGATAAATAAGAACATGATAGGCTAGTCCTGTTTGTTGGTATGCTTCTGGCATGCTTGTTTAGCTGAGATCTCTTTACATAACACTTTGTTAAAGGTTGTACACCAGCATGTACTGTATTAAAGGGAGACTTACACCTGACACTCTTTTTATATACATATACAATACACGTGTTAATTTGGTATTAGAGAAGTGGCAGTTTGTCAAACATCACAGTTGTCAGTGTAATGTAGTTTTATCAACTGTACTAGACTGTGAAGCCTCAGTCAGCCCCTCGTCGTATATGAACCTGTCTGACAAATGCTTAAAACAACAAAACCATGCCTGTGAGACTTTAGTTTTTTCTTTGATGTGGTAATAGTGATATATTCTGCACAGGGTGACCTGCGAGGAAGCCCTGTGATTCTTGAAATGGCTTTCCTTTGCATTAAACACTGAAAGTACAGTGGGCTGTTCTGGTTACTGCTAACCAAATATCTGTCATAAAGCTATAACTGTATCTGCAGTGTTTGCAAAACATCTATCTGTTGGACACGTGAACCGTGTCTTCCTGTTAGTTACACAGGACTTTTTTCTAAACGTGTATGCGAGTGTTGGGTAGCGTGGAGACTTGTGACATTTGATCTTTGAAATGCTGTGATGAAAATTGGTGTAACAGGAAGAAACCTCTTGAGGCATTTTTCTTTTGTTTTTTTTTAAAGAGCACATTTATTTCATTTATTTATTTGTTTGCATTTTTAGTCGAGTCTCTAATTGAATTGAATATGATTTCCGACTTTTACAATTTATCCAGTCTGTTTTGCCCTGAAGTGTGTATGTTTATTTGTCTTTCTGTTATGTATAGTGTGTGTGTGTGTGGTTGGGAGGGTGTGCGATCATGCACCACAGCAATGGAGCCTCCCAACAACTTTCCACCTGTCACTACATCCACTGGTCAAATAACCTCAGGTGAACAGCTGCACAGAAGACGCACACAAACACAGGCTCAGGTCTCACTCACACACATACACCTAATAAAACGCGGGTTAATGCAAAACATGATCTAAAGCATACTGAGCCGCCTGTAAAACACTAATACAATCACTGAAATCTTGTAAATACTTCACCTCCATGTATACTATTTATGATCTAAAAGTAGATTAGAGACATTTTAACTTGCTGGGTGCTTATGTTTGTAGTGTGTATGTGTGTGTGGACAGACACACTTCCTATCTCTTTAGTTTGTTTTTTTTGTTGTTTTTTTTTTAAAATGAGCCTGTTGCGGGGTGTGGAGTGGTGTCATCATCTGAAGGAATGCACGAGGGTATGATCTGTCTGCAGAGGGTTGTGTGTGTGTGTGTGTGTGCTTGTTTCTGTGTTTCTGAGGATTCATGTTTCCTGGGTTCGTTGTAAAGTTATGAGTGCGTCTCTGCAAACAACTGCAATCATGTGACACTGACTCACTCACCCATTGCAACGTCCCCACAGATCCCTTGAGAGTGTATCTTAGTCTGGCATCTTGTTACAAATATCAGTCTGCCGCTAAATGTTGATGAAATAGCTCTTTCACTTTCCCAACATCTCTTTTCTTTGATCTCCTTTTCTTTTTCTCTTTCTCTGTCTTAGCTTCAACCCCCCTCCTCCCACCTTCTTTCCTTATCCATGAGGCCTCTGTACTGTGCCTTCCAGAGTTGGACTAGAGGCCTCTCTATCCTATACTCTCATTGGTTAAGCCTGACCACATGGTCAAATAGTGGGCTGCCCTACTCTGCTATCCGCCCAGCTCTCTCTCTCTTTGGGTGTTCACATGGAATAACTCTACAGCTGCAGTGGGAAGTGAGCAGGGGCCGGGAAAGAGACAGAGAGGGAGAGACGGCGAGCCCAAAATGGACATGGCTAACCTATTCAAACATTTCTTTCGTGAGTTTTTAAACTTTCTTAGTCTTCTGTGGCACCTTAAAGTTGTGTTTGTTGTTTCACAAGTGGTGTAGAAACCTCACATCTGAAGTCTGAGCAGTTGTTTTCTTCTCAAGTTGTGCAGGAGCAGTTGTCAGGGTTTTTTTTTTTCTTTTTCTTCTTTCCGTCTCTCTTTGAGTTTTTACTTTAGTAGTAAGGTGGTTTCAGCTTTGGGTTAGCCAAATGAATGTGTCATATTTAGGCTGAAACTGATTTCTGTGCTAACATGTAGTGCTGGCAGAGTAGGAGAGCGGGTGTCTTAACAGCTTTTGAGGCTGGGTCTGTGTGAGCGGCTGCAAAGACTGGGTGGATATGCTTTTGAAAAGCCTTCTGCTGTGCCGAAGCCTGTAATTGCCTCAGCAATCCTTCTCTGTCTCTTTCTTTCACACACACACACACACTCGCACATACACACACACACACACACAGTAATCCTACTCCATTTTTTTTCGAGCATTTGTCCTAGTGAGTGGGCTGCAACTCAGTGGATTACATTATCATGCTTAAAGACCTCTTCTCCACCCTGATTGGGAATATCTCAAGACATAGTCAAAGTCTGTTTTCTTTTATGCTACCCTCAGGGTGAGCTCGCTGGGATGCCCCCCCACATCTCCCCTTCCCCAACACACACACACACACACGCCCACTCAACCACCCGCCAGTCATGAGCTACAGTTGAAGGGACGCGGGGTGCTCATGTAGAACACTGTAGTCATTGTGCTGAGAGGAGGAAGGGGTCTCTGCTGATTGATGGGACCTGGACTCCCATCTCCTGCACCTCGCTCGGTTATCAGAGGAATGTCATTACCCAGGCAGCTCCGTGGGCCGTGGATACTTTACAGCCACACCGATGCACTTTTTCAAACCCGTTCTGTAATCTCACCTTGTAACTGTTGAGTGGTATCTCCTGTCTTTGTCTGTCTTCCCTACTTGTGTGTGTATGTGTGTCCACTGACTTGCCCTGAAGACAGATTGCACTCTTAAGGGTCCAGAGAGTGTGGGATGAGAAGATACAAAAGAAAGTAGAGATGAGCTAACAAACCTTCTTACTTGTGTAAACTGAGAGCTTTTAGTTTCCTCTCTCTCTCTCCCCTCCCTCTGTTTTCCTGTTTCTCAGCCTCCCCAGCGAGCGGAAACTCTAATTTGAGCCACATTTCTCTCTGAGCATTGGAGGAGCGCAGGCCAGAAAGGAAGTGAGAACTTAGGAGGAAGCTGAATCATTGTGCGTGGTCTGTCTGTTGGACTTTTCTGGCAGTCTCTTGTCCATCTTTTCTCTCTATCCAAATCCCACTTCCTTTCTCTAAATGACTCTTCCCTTTACCGAAAAGCAGAAGACATAATCATAACCGAGATTGGCAGGAAAGTCGTCAGCGTCGCTTAGGTCTACTTGTGTTTTGTTTTCTGCCTTTAAGAATTGCTCAAGAGGAAACGAGCAGCAGCTGAGCTTGTTAAAAAGTAGTCTGTGCTAAAAACATGATGGTGAAAGAGATCAATGGAAACGTCTACAGCATGGCTCTCCTTGTCTATTAAATTTAATGGCTGCAAATAAACCAGAGCCCATGGCCATTTTTTATTAGATATTCAGTTAATTATCATGAAATAAGAAAATATTTCCATCAAGTTGAAACCAGTGAAATTTTGCTTACGAAATGATGTAAACAAAATAGTTGCTGATCTAATGGTCTCATTTCCAGTTTTGTTGGGTATAGAAATATGTACCCTAAAACATTGTTGTCCACGTCATGATGTAACACTGGGCATCAAATCTCTGTTTGTTTGGTTTTTTGGCACCAACTAAAATGTGTCTAAAGTATGGAAACTGGCGTCAAATGTCTGTTTAGATTTGTGATCTTATTTACGTTTGGATCAGTTAGTTTCAATTTTTTTTTATGTTACCTTTTAAAGATATCTCTGATTTATCAATGAACACATCATTGTCCTGACATGTGTTGCTGTAGTTCCATATCTGAATATTGCAGTCATAAAAAAAATGATAGTTAGTTAGTTGGTTATTAATTTCAAAAGGACACTTTGTTGGGTGGAAAAGCGACAGCTGGAGTTTCACTCCTGACCGTGATGCTGCACAGTAAAAACCAAATGGAGCGCCGTGTTTCTCTCGCTCCCTCCTTCCTCTGCTCCGCTCCATCACAGAGACTGATGATGGCTGCTCGCGTTTGATGTCTCAGACGGCTGAAGTTAAAAGAGCTTTGCACATTTCCTGCACAGCTATCAGTCAGCCATGTTAGCAGCTTGATTAAAGTCTTAAAAGGCTGCGCTGCCATCCTCAGTGAAGACGACAGCAACTGACTGCTGTCATTACATTTCATGTGTAATTCTCATACTATTATTCCACATGACTGGGGCTTGCTGTGTTGCATCACATGTCTGGTGAATGCGAGTGAGCACTTTTCTGAGTCTACAGTCTCCCCAGTGAAGGCATGAATTGCTAAATAGTAATTAAACGTGGCTAAAATTGCAATTAGGACATGATGGTGACTCAATACAGACCAGTGCTCAGACCATGATGCACCTGGCTGACTACTAGCAAATTCATAACACACTTGGCTCTAATATATTATGATTCCTTTTTATGAACAAGCAAGTCAATTCGTAGCTGTTGAACTTGTCCAAATGATCATGTTCTGTTTTGAGTAGGGGGGATGTTCACTGTCAGACAGCCTGACGCGGGGTGTTGTCGTCCACAGAGGAAGAGCCCTGGAAAGGAGGGAAGCCACGGGGTCGAAAGGGCCCTGGTAGACAATGGCCAGCCAGCCAGCGTAGGGATGCCAGAGTTAAAAAACAAAACCCATTCCTGTCTGACTGCTCGCTGAACAAAACCCCTCAGCACTTTCTTCTCCTCCTGCTGCTGTATCTCATCTGTAAACAAAAAAAGTGAAGTTTTTGAAGAGGTTTTAACATAAGTGTAATAAGGTCTCTTCGTCATTGTTTGCAGTGATTTACTGCCATCTGACGCAACATGGTTTCCTTCCTCCGCATCCTTCTCTAAGGAAATGCACAGGAAAAAGCATCTGACGTCAAAAGAGAGAAAAGTTTCCAGCGCATACTGGATTTTAAAATTCACCTCTGTTTTGTAGAACTTTCCTAGGTAGCAGCAAAGTAGTGGCATGGTTTATGGGTTTCAGGGGAAACACTCGGCTACCACCATCTGCATAGACGCATGCAGATTTGCATCAGGCAGAATTTAAGTTTGCCTTCCCATAGAAGGATCAAGTATATCTGTTAAAACGGTGCATATTTTTATTTTTTCACTTGCTACTTCCCCTGTACATGTATATAAAGCCATAAAATATGAATCTATATGTGGTTTACTGTATGTTTATGCAAGTCATCATGGAGTAAACTAATTTTCCCTTGTCATGATACAGTATTTTAGTACACAGTTGGCAGATTCTATTAGTTGCTGACTACTGACTACAATATTTTCCATCTGATTAAGTTCTACTCTTCCTTACATGCTTGTGTTGTGGTAAAGGTGGCAGGTCTGGGAGGTATGATGGCTGGGAGGGTAGACTGTCCCATAATTAAAGATTCTCAGCTTTCAGTCCTCATAACAACCAGTGATGTGTCTTTCACAACATCTATGAGTCTTGTCTGAAGTGCTCAGCATTGGACTGCTCAGTCATTGTAACAGGGTCTCTGTATCAGACAAGGGGCAAAAAAAAAAAGAAAGATTATGTGTCCTAGCATTACTTTATAAATATTGTGCTAAATTCAGCTTGCTGTTCTAAATGTGAACCATCTGGACCTCCTACTAGTAAAGATGTTTCTGATTTTCTGTACAAGCCCCCTCATGATTGTAAGTTGTGTTGAATAGGTCAGTGTATTCAGTGTGTATATTTTCCTAATACATTTTTTGAAAGATTGCTTAAGTTGCCACTGTACGTTTGTTCCCCCCTCGAGTAGTCTGCACACACCTTTCTTCTTGTTTGCTGTCAGACATGTTGCTTACCAACACTTACCGTATTGAAACGTCTAAAGACCTTTTGTGGCCAAAGTTCACTTTGCAAACCTGGCAGAGTATCAAGGTAGCGCATGCCAACGTCAGCTACCATCAACTGTCCGTTGCCCTTTTTCTAAGCAGCGCCACGTACTGTGTTTGTTGTGAAAGCCCAATCAGATAAGAGCCGCTGATAAATCGTAAGAGGAAGCACAAACTCAGTTTTCTTCCACACTGCCACACAAGTTAAATTATTAGCAGTAAACTCACAACAGCATGACAGATGAGCCCAGAGAGAAGCAGATACCCTCAATAACAACCCCTTATCTTCTCCTAGTACTGTCTACCTATACTGTAACTATACAGGCAAATCCCAATTTCCCCTTTACTACCTTTGCTTAGATTGAGCATCTAGTCAAATGCAGTGACCTCTGGCTTCATGCTCTTTAAATGCAAAGCCTTTTGTGTGACTGCAGAAGGAAGCGGCAAATAAAATCACAGACAAGGACGGTGATAACGGCCGTGTTACCTGGCCAGAGAGATAAGTATAAAGCTCTCAATTGTCTAAGTTCTCAGCTGGTGCCAAAAGATACTTTATTTATGCAGGGTTGACCCCTAACCTTTGTTGGGAGCTAACTAGGTCATTTCCAACTGTGCAGAAGCCTCTTCCTGGGGCTTGCACCTGCATGAACATGTTGCTTTCTTCTTCTTCTTTTTTTTTGTTTTGTTTTTGTTTTTCACGTGATATTTTAGCTGTTGTGGATCTAGATTCAGACATTTTATTTTTTACTTTTCAACCCCTAAGAGAAGTACGGGATTATGTGCATGTAAACTTTGCATTTGATATTTTCAATATTCCTGTTTTTGTTCTTTTTTTTTGCAGAAATTGCAATGTGGCATAAGTATACCTAACCTCCATGTACAGACATCAGCTCTTAACACCCTGTCTGGAGTCTGTAGTTATGTACAGTGGTGTGACTAATAACAGGGTCTACCTGGAAGCAATTTGACGTCGGACTCTCAGCGCTACCATGAAATTTGTCTACACTCCTTGAGTCACGGCCACCATTCAGTAACAATCTATCTGCACATTCAGTATTGTATTGTGATACATTAGTCACATTCCCCCGCGCAGAAAACAAGAACGCACCGTTCTCGCAGCACCGCCCGACTACACCCTGCCTTCCTGTATAATTTCACCCAGCTGACTTTAGCAGTAGCCTTTGCAAACGTAATCAGAAAGAGTCGCGACTTAAAAACGGTGTCTGCCTAGTCACGGCTTTAGTCTGGTTTTCCCTTCATCATCAGTCAGACCTGTGATTATAACGGTAATGTCATATAAGTGCGAGATCTAGCAAAATGGTGGAATGTTGCTTCCCTTGTTGATTTCATCACTGCGTCCTCGGCTAGCTGTGCATGTGTTTCATACAACTGTGAGCATGCCAGGCTGCCAAGTGGAAATTCCTGTCCAGTAAGACGATGACCGCAGGGCTGCCAAAGCTCTGCCTCAGGGCTCCATAACCCAGGAAAAGGCTAAAGGGGCTGGTAATCCCCCTTCTGGGCTGTTTTAGAGGTGGTGCAGCTGAGTGAAGGTCCTACATTATGCCAAGAGGTTGAGTGAATGTATGATAAAATACACCCTTTTTTGCATGTGGTCATTCATGTGAGTCACTGACTGACATTTGGCCTGTAAAACAGTCTTGATAAATGCGCTCTTAATCATCACTGCACTGTACTCAGCTGGGTGCTTGGAGAGCAAAGGGTTCGAGAGGAGTGTTGGCAGAAATCAGATGCAGTGCAGGGAAAGGCTGCAGGTGTCGGGGCAGGTATGGTGATTAAGTGCAACGTGATTACCAATAATAAAACGAGTGGTCAGCACATTCAACGTTAACTTTCTTTTCTTTTTAAACTTAGTACGGGTAATTTATTACATTAACATATTTTAAAGTTTCCACTGTGCCAAAACAAGTTTTCATCCCACTCAGATTTTTTTTTTTTCTTCAACCACACCAGCATTGCTTTTGTTTCCTCAGCACCTAGGCCTAATCCTCAAGAATGTACTTGGATTTGGAGTGTGGGGCGGTTAGGGCACTGTAATGTGGACAAGGAGTGATATTTAGCCCTGCTTACCAGCCCTCCCTGTATTTCAGCACAACCCCTAATGCTTATTATCGCTGCCTGGTATTTGTCTGGGATTTTTTTTTCTTCCTCTCTTAAATTTTCAGAGGTGTTTTGTTTTTTTTTGTTTTTTAATGGTGTATGTATAGTATGTGTGGTTTTTGTTTTTCTGTTCACACATGTTTTACATCAGTGGAAGGATGTGAAAACTGGTATTCCAGGGACTTGTGTTTTAGTGACTTTAAAGCTAAGTTTTGAAAGAAGCTTCATGTCAGCTGACTTATAATTAATTTTCTGACCTAAATAATGTAATTTCTGATATATGATGATGATGTTCTCTGCAAACCTGTAACGGCTTTTCTTGATTATTTTGTCCAGGAATTGGGAAGGTGAAGAGCAGAAAGGGGGGAATGAGAGACACAGCCTCCAATGCCGATTCAGACATGTATGCAGATAATGGCGAGCGGCTGTACGACCTCAACCTGCCCGCCCTGGTCAAGTTCAGCTACACAGCAGAGCGCGAGGATGAGCTATCTCTGGTGAAAGGGACCCGGGTGGTGGTGATGGAGAAGTGCAGCGACGGCTGGTGGCGCGGCAGCTACAGCGGACGTTCTGGCTGGTTTCCGTCCAACTACGTGACGGAGGACGTGGATGGGACGGCGGGGGGAGGAGGAATGGGCGGGGGAGGGGACCCGGCTGGATCGCTAACAGAGAAGCTGGCGGCTGTGGTGAACAGCACCACGAACGGGAACAGAGTGCTGCACACAGTCCAGGCGCTCTACCCTTTCAGCTCAGGCAACGACGAGGAGCTGAACTTTGAGAAGGGCGAGGTGATGGAGGTCGTGGAGAAGCCAGAGAACGACCCGGAGTGGTGGAAGTGCCGCAAATCAGACGGACAGCTGGGCTTGGTGCCTAAGAACTACGTCACTGTGCTGGACTCCACCTCCCATAAACCCACAGCAGGGCCTGCTGGGCCGCCCACACCTGACTGTGATTACATCTCGCCTTCAGGCAGCGGGCGCTTCGCAGGGAAGGAGTGGTACTACGGCAAGGTGACGCGTCACCAGGCGGAGGTGGCCCTCAACCAGAGAGGCATAGAGGGAGACTTCCTCATCCGAGACAGCGAGTCATCGGTCAGTAGACGCGCTCACCAAACCACCGGAGAACCGTTATCTTGTATTTGTCTTTTCTGATAATTCTGATAATAATTCTGATAATATCATCTTTTTGTTTTTGCAGCCAAACGACTTCTCCATCTCTCTGAAGGCACAGAGCAAGAACAAGCATTTCAAAGTGCAGCTGAAGGAAAACCTTTACTGCATTGGACAGCGCAAGTTCAACTCTATGGAAGAGCTTGTTGAACACTACAAAAAGGCCCCCATCTTCACCAGTGAGCAGGGAGACAAACTGTACCTGATCAAGGCCCTGGCTGCCTCCTGATCCCTCTGTTGCACACTTACACCCTCTCACACACACACACACACACACACACACACACACCTACACGTTCTAAACTTCATATACAGTATATACATACAGATACTTACACCAGAACACACACTAACATTTAAACTCCAAGCCTGAGGACTTAACACATCATCAGGACTTAAATGCCCGATTTGTGAGCATTCCAAGAGGAGGTATGGAAAAAGAACGGGAGGGACACAGAGTAACGGAGGGGGAGACAAAAAGACTATGGACTCCTGAGAGTTGACTACAGACCTCTTGGTCACCTATTTAAGATTATCCAGATGTGTTAGCTCATAGGCAATGCCATGTATTTCCACCTTGATATCTATTAGATTTGCATTTAGTTTTTCTTTTTTTTTCTGTTGTTGATAATATATAATCTTTTTAACAGTTTCTTTTTAAAATGTGATGATTTTTAACTGTATTCAGAACACCACAACCACCCCATTATGAGGCATTTCTCAGATTCAGTGTAGCCTAGAAATCCACTCTTCAACTTATTTTTGTGTTTGTGTCTTGTCTTAACGCGTTCTTTATGGTTGTGGACACGCTAAATCCACAAACTCCTGCTAACTCCTAATCATGAATAAAAAAATCAAGTGACCAAAATATATTTATTGATACAATTCTGTTAGGATCCTTGGTTGTAGAGATTGGATATCACACACACACACTGTGCATCTGTTTTTGAGGATTTGAAGGATTCCTCTACCTGGTCATATTAGACATTTCTTATTGTACAACAGAACTGCTTGTCTCACATATTGCTGTATCCATATCATGTGAATGTTACAAAGCCGGGGCACCACACCACAGTGGAGGGGGGTAGGGGGGTCAAAATGCCATGACTTTGCACGCATGCATGCAAACAAACAAACAGAATAGTGCTCAAATATTCACTTGTGTCTCACAAGAGACAGATTAACAGTCCAAATGAGCGATGGAGAGTTTATCCTGGTGTTTGGAGGCCATGTGAAGAGTCACAAAGTATTTTTCCCCTCATAGTCTGGAGACTGACAGCTGGCGTGGCCTCCCAGTGTTGCCAAAGGGGACTTTTCTCTGGAGGATGGAAGACAGTGCTAGCTTCCAAACACTGTGAAGCTGGGAGGGGAAATGGAGGGGCAATCCAGAGGATGATGTCACTGCTCTTGAATTAGCGATCGCTGAAGGGAATGGAGGAGGAAAGGTCACCCGGGGGTCGTGTTTGTGCGGTTACACAGCATATACGTCAAGCAAAGAGAACGCCTTCTTCCTCACAAAGGATTAGTGCTAGTAAAAAGAAATACTGATTATTTCTGTTTTGTGACATTTGTGCGTTCGTTTCTATGGCTTATTTGTCAAAAAGCAAATTTAAGTGTTTTTAAGTCTCCTAGTTTTATGTTTTCCGATGCCAAGTTAGAATACGTTGTAACACATGGTTTATATTTACAGTAAAAGGTCTCTAGTGAATGGCTTGTTTGTTGAGCGAGAATGGACCAAGTAGTGTTTGGATCAGAACGTGAAGGGCAGCTGCAATCAAGCTGCAGCAGCAGCAGCGTTGGCAGGGAGCCGCTCCAGCAAGCGGGCTCAGAGATGATGAATACGATGCCTGCGATGATGAGTTCTCCAGCTGTGGCCAGTTGGACCTGACGGGGGGAGAGAGAGAGAGAGTAGAAGAGGGATTTCACAGTGGAGGAATGGAAAAATTCATCCTAAAAAACAAAAGCGATGAATTAGGATCTAGGGAGGAGACTTTGGGAGAATCTATTCCGCTGGATTTGGAGTATCTGGAATACCGCTCCCAGTCATATTTGGGTGGGGAGATGATCGGAGGCCAATGCTGATGTATCATAGCACAGAATAAAAGCTTTTTGGGAGGTCAGTCCGAGCATGAATAAGTCAGTCATGCCACAAAGAACACAACACATGGGTGGAAGTTTTTTTTTTTTTTTCTTCTCTCCACTCAGCTGACTACTTTTTTTTTTGAAGCTGAAAAAGATTATAATTATAAACAGTGAAACATGATTTATGATCTTCAACTTTTACTTTTACACCTGCAGTACAAGTCCAAATCTTAATTGAACTATGATTAAACCTTATTATACGGTGCAACTGTTTATATATTGAAGAAATAACATTCCAGGATGAAAGGTCGGGGTGTAACCAGGATTAGGAAAGTCTTGATTTAACACGTATAAACAGATTTCTGTCCACGTGCTTTCAAGTGTAAACCGCAGTATTGTTCATAGTTATGCTTAAAGTGATTTCTGTTAATATTGAGTCCTGAATCTATGAGAAATAATTTTAATTTTGATATTTCAAGCATATGCGTGCCTGTATTCTCTTCACTTTTGGTTTCCGTGTCTGTCCGATGAGTATTTTTGGGTTACAGGATTTCTGTTACTTGTCATTTTATTGCACCTGATCCTTGGCTGTTGTCTTGGTGCTATGTTACTGACACTTTAAGTGAGATAATGTTTTTTTGGCTACAGTCATAACTAACCACAACTCAGATTTTTTTGTGAAATTTCCTACCCCGGGCCTCCAGTTCTGTAGCATCTGCAATATTACGCAACGTTAAAGTGACAAACGCCAACGCAACGTGCCCCAGTTTGAAGGATTTAGGAGATTTTAATGTGCCTTCACAGCTTTCTGTCAACCAAAGGTTTAAAGTTCCCTTTTTTTTTTGTTTTTTGTTTTTTTTTCCTCACCCTGTTCTTCCCACTTCTTTTGTCACCGCTGTGTGCTATTTGGTTGAAGCTTTGCATGTGCGTCAGTTGAGTGAGATTAGTGAGCGATGGGCTGTGGGTGTCTGAAAACATCCTTATAGGGAAGGGTATTTCCTCATTGAGCGCTCGCTTTGTTGATGTAGGCTGAAAATGTCATTGTCTAATTTTTTTATTTTTTTTTATTTTTTTTAAATCATCATCATGCATAAAATGCCCATTAGTTGTGTGTAGTATCAAGTGACCTTACCATAGCTGATTTCATCAAGTATAACTCCTGAAGTAAACAGTGAATGCCTACATGTACAGTATAAACATATGTGCTGATGTTCATTCAGAAACATGATCCCAGGTGTGATGTAATCATGACCTGAATCTCATGTATGAGCACCTCAAATAACGGTATCACGTAGTGTTGGTTGTGAAGAAACTGTCCTGGTTTCCAAGGAAATAGTTTTTTTTTTTGTTTGTTTGTTTTATTTTTGTCTGTATGTATTACATATAAGACCTAGTGTAAGACATTCACTTTTGCAGTTTAGCCACTTAAATATGTAAGAAAAAAAAAAAATCTCAATACTTAAATGTTTTACTTGATATTCAAATACAGAACTACAGTATCTCCCTGCATAGATATTGTTATAAACTGGGATCTTTTTTTTTTTCATTTTACACCAATTGAGGCCGCATGTGCAGAGCCTTGTAGCTGTACAGAAAGGGTTTGAAATCTGCTTAAAAAGACATTGACGTCAGTTGTGGCAAATATTATCAAGACATCGTTTATCAAACTATTTTTTTTTCATGAACTACGGTGCATCTGGAACTCCTTGTTTCGTGACTGTTAGACAAACTTGAGATAATCTTGAACTTTCGATTGATTTCTTGATAATATTTAGATCAAATGACCCGTGTTACCTTTGGTGCTTTTGTGCTGCTTACATTTTTATTTCTATGGTGTTCTTTGTCTCAGAAAGCTTGTTTTTCTGTATGAGAGAGAGAGAGAGAGAGTGAAGAAAACAGATCCATGCTGTGGAATGATAAAAAGGCAGTGCTGTGAAATTTAATGTCATGCTCTTAATACTGTTTTTATGGAGGGGGGGGGGGGGGAGATCGTCTTCAGGTGTAATAATTTAGAAGAGTTTATTAGAGTGTGCAAAAGACGTAATAAACAACATAAAAATGATGCTGTGTTTATCTGTTGGATGATAAAATAATCCTTATTGTGTCAAATATTGATACTTCCACGTTCATTTCTCTTATTGCTGTATTATTGTACTGTGTTACAAAATATATCAGTCGACAAACTGTTTAGTTACAAGCTCTAATACTGTGAGAAAACTGCATTGATGCTCCTTTCACATGTGCTTCAGCTTTGTTGTAATGTGATAATAATGCAGCCTTAATTGAGACATGAACCACATGTGATAGGAAGCAGAGAATTCATGCTTGGGAACAGCAGTGGTATTTTTGTACGGTGTTTGTACGCCACCCGGTGGCAGTTTGTATCATTACTTTTACTGACACCGCCCTCATATGAAGTATTCAAAACTCAGTAAGGGTTTTGGTCGCTTTTATTTCAAATCATTTTTGAAAAAGAAAAAAAAAATTATAAAGTGATTGCAACAATTTTTCAATAGCTCAATGCTATCTATGTTCATTCACATCATTATACGCACAAGAATAAGACAAGCGGGTCCATTAATCACATCAATCAACCAAACTGTTGAAAGTAGCACGCAGAACCTTTATGAAGCATGTGAGACAAGAGTGGGCTTGTGTTGTTGTTGCATAACTTTCGGGGCCATTCGAGCCAAATCTGGTTGTACAGTAGCTGACGTTAGTTTGTTCCGGCGTCAGCCTCAACAGAGCAGCAGGAGTTTTCTCCTCGTGCCAGTGGAGCCCCAGAAGATTCCCGTCAGGCAAAACGTTATAAGTATCAGGAAAAACAAATATATAAAGAGACGTGCTTTATACCACAGCGAGCAATAATAACGTAGTGTAGTTACTGCTTATCATGGAATATATCTGTATAGATAAAAAGTTATAATTCTTGTCAAACATACAAAAAGCAAAGTGCAATAATTTACTTAGAGTTTACAAAACTAGTAAGTTTTAAGGCTCGATCAGTGAGTGATTTCAAGTGCTGAGTAGTACAGACTGTAGCAGAGACTCTTCAGGGCAGTCTGTAGATCTGAGTAGCGCTACATAGGCGACAAATGTGCTGCTATCTGTGACTTCTCTTTTAGAAGTAGAGGAAGTCAGATATTGCGGCAGGCAGATGGGTCATCAGCTGCATTCGGATCCACCAGTGTGGCTCGATGGGGTTGTATCTTGAGTAAGGATGCTTGGACACGATGGCGTCTGTGATGTCGTCCAGAACTGGGGCCACATCCTTCTGTCCGCTGTTGCAGTACGAGCGCATCAGAGACATGTGCTGCTCAAAGTGGGTTTTCCCGTAGTCCTCCTTCACATCGGAGGGTGCCTCGCTCCACAGCTTGTTGGCCGTCCTGGACACAATGTCACGGGTCAGGATGCCGGTGGCCACGATGAAGTTCCCTGGTTCAATTATAGACACTTTGACTCCCCAGGTCTTCATTTCATAGCGAAGGCAGTCAGAGAAAGCTTCCACGCCGTATTTAGATACGCAGTACGGTGACCTCAAGATGTTCCCCATCCTCCCGTACATACTGGCCAGGTTCACAACACGGCCTGCGAAGATATAAGCATCTTATACTCCTGTGCAACCAATAATAAGATACATAATTTAAAATCAAACAAAAAGGGGGAGCAGCTTCAAACTCACAAGCCTCCAGGTCTGCAGTTCAATTGACTTTAGAGATTTTAACAATACAACGGCCTGGAGTTGTGCTGAGCTTAGTAAATAATTTAACTGCAACACTCTTTCCTCATGAGTCACTCACTGGCAACTTATTAATGGACGTCCACCACAAGAAAATCCTACTTTTTCCAGTTGGCTAATGATACCAACTTATTTTACATTTTACACATCCTGAAACGCATGTAATCAAGTAATCGCTTTTTAAAACGATCTACTACTTTATAGTTGTACTAGTTGCTACTGCTATACTACATTGTCCCTTTTTTATGCTTGTTTAAGCACTTTGCAACTATGTTAGGAAAAGAGCTATACAAATATATAAAGTTAGGTTTTACATTTGTCTTGCTTGCACTGTTACCAATACGCACAGACACAACTATTGGTGCAGCGACACCCTTTTCTATCAAATAGGAATGCCAACTATGCTTATAATCCCTCACACAGAATCTTGGGGGGGGAAATCAGCCAAGTAAAATCCATAGTGCAAAGGTCCGTGTCATTTATTTTTTTAGTTTAGCCCTGCGGTTCTCGACACTATTTACCTTGTTTATATGTCAGAGTGATAATGTTTAATATACAGTGTGACTTTCTAGTTGCTGGCTGACCTTTAGCTCTGCGGATTAATGGCAGAACAGCTTTGGTGACCCTGATGGTGCCCCATAAGTTGACCTCTGACACTTGCTTGTAGGTGTCCATGGAGGTAAACTCTACTTCTCCAAACGTTGACACGCCAGCGTTGTTGACAACCGCCCACAGCCCTGAATGGAAAAGTAAAACAGACTGTGTAAAACGTGTAAATAAGCATTTCTTCTTCTATCAGAGTTTGTGCGGCGCTGTTATTCACCACTCTCCGAGTCCTCCAGGTTGTCTTTGATATATTCCACAGCCTGGTTCACCTGCTCGTCACTGCAGACATCCAGCTGGACGACCTTCATGCGATCTGAATGAAATTCCTCCAGCTCCTTTGCACCCTCGCCATCTTCATCCTACATGGATGACAAGTCTCCTCAAGTTACACCAGCTTTTACATAAAATACCCTAAATTAACCCCAAGGCTTTACAGCAAATATGTTCCAAAAGTCATACTAATGATAATAATCTGATATGTTGATATGTATGTTTAGACTGCAGGAGTGCCTACTGCAAAAAAAATGAGTATATGTGCAATACACACCTTTAGAAGACATCCAGCAAACACTGTGAAGCCAAGTTTGTGCAGATGTTTGGCAAGCGCGTGACCGAAACCACTGTCACAACCTGTAATAAACACAGCTTTTCCCTTCACCTGCACAGATCATGGGGGGAAAAAAGTGAGATTAAGAAGATTTACAGAACAATGGAAAGCTTACATCTTTTTGGCTTTCTGACTTCCTAGAAAAAAAACCAGTGTGTAGTCAGAGTCACATTTCAGATGTCTATGAGCTGTTCTCGAATGGCTTCATTTCTATAAATGTTCAAGTGATCTAATATTTCACCAAAAATCAAAGATTAGATGAAAATGTCCAAAAACTGAAAGCAGATTTGTGTATGAGAACTTTGTTTTTTTTTTCGTCTTTTCTCTCCCATTAATCATCTCAGGACCCCTCAGTTTAATCTGGTGACCCTCTGAAAGGGCTCGAGCCCTAGGATGGGAACCACTGGACTATAAACTATATAACTGTATATAAAGTAGTTGAAACTAGCTCCACCTCCATCAGCTACAACAGTAACATGCTGTTGTAACACTGATGATTCAGTATTAATAATCTAATGATGTCATATATATAATAATAGATCAGTCAGAAGAATAAAACTACATTTTAATGCTAATAATTATGTACTTTACTTAAGTGGTATCTTTAATGCTTTTACTTTACTTACTTTTATTGGAGTATTTTTACATGCTGTATTGGTACTTTTACTTAAGGATTCTGAGTACTTATACTCATTAATAGTCCAGTAACGTATTTCCTGTAGTGTTACTGTATGGATATCCGTATCCTTGTATTTAATGTCTCCTCTGGGAAATGTTGTGATATTTTTTTTTCTCCCATGTGTTACATGATAACACATAATTAACAATAAATGACGTTCATGTCGGAAGTAACAGTCCATACTGTAACCTTACCTCCACAAAACCTCTGGGAATGCGAGGCATCGCAACATACAAAACAAAACCTGAATACAGCACAACTATGCACTCGGTTACACTCGTCTCCGGTAATCCCACCATCCTCATGGCTGCGTTCAGGAGAGCAGGTAGTCCAAAACCCAATACAACAGTCAGAAAGACTGAAAACGACACCAGAAGCGTCACTCGGAACGCCGAGAGCGGGGCCATCTTGACGGTACGGTGCTCACTAAATTCCTGGCCGAGATGGACTGCATCACCGCCGTTGGGTCCCGTCACGCCCCCCGTATCAAATCACCAAAAAAAACAAAAACATTATTTATTCATTAGAAAGTAAGCTAAAAGACTTGCTACACGGTTGCTACTCGTGTATTAATATCAGCTAATTCAACCCGTTAGTCTATATTATATAAATATAAATGTTAGCAAAAGCTAAAGCTAGTTTAACGGTTTTTGTAACGTTGACGACCGGGAAAAATAAATAAATAAATAGTAGCGTTACTAGCATCGAAACACCAAGTTATAAGACACACAGATAATATTTCGTGCCAATACCAAATAAAAGATGTGATGAAATTATTGTTTTGACTTTGTGAGTAATGAGTACCCTTCATAAATTATGATAAACGTGTTTTGGTCCGAGTCCAGGACGAATCTGAAAAAACGCAACCGGATGTAGGCAGGAGTGACACCTCTTGCTTCGTCCAAAGATGCTCTACAAAATTTCACAATTTCAGCTCAGTCAAGTAGACATATTTGTAGTCTGTTACAGTACACTTAGTAGGATGTACGCTTAAAATGTGATTTATTCCTCATTTGATAACTAAAATAGGCTACTAGTAGTGTTTTTTTATAGATATTTCGCACCTGATATAATTTACTTATGGTAAACAAACTCATTTCACTGTAGCTCTCTCTTTCACACACACACACACACACTATCTTTGTCACAGATGTTGAACAAAAACAAAAAATGAGCCAATTCAGTACCCTTAATGGTGTTTTTAATGTTTCCAGAATAAAGATTTTTGTGGTACAGCCAAACACCCTGGTCAAGTAAAACGCCAGCAAGGTAAAAACCTAATCTTCTACAGAAAAGGACAAGAGGTGTTAGTCAAGATCAGAACAGATAGGATGATGGCAGTAGAGAGAGCCATAGAGATACTGAAAGGCACAGAGGATCTAGTGTACAGTATATGATACTAGGTGGCCTTCAGAAGTGCTGTAAACATGTTTTATTTCTATGTTAAACAGAGGCAGTTTCAATTCAAAAGCAAAAAGAAAAAAAAAGTCTGAGAAAAGAAAACATTAACGCTCAGAGGACTGCTAGATGACTGCATACTAAAATAAAAAATAAAAAAAGTTAAAGGAAAAGAAGAAAAATGAAGAATGTACATGTAAGTACTGTGCAAATCTCAGTCACACAGATATAAAGACCCAGTTCAACTCTTGTTGCCATCTCCTTTTTTTTTACGAGCATTGACCTGAACAACAATAAAAAAAAAAAAGAATAAAAAGTGTTTAACGCAAATTAATTTATGTCATGGTCAATCTTGCTCGACCTTCCTCACAGTGTAGCAATGACAGGCTTGCATAGATCATTTATAATATTTAACTTTACTTTACTTCTCATTATAAAATATTGCCGTCTTTGGAGCGCGGCGGGGGTAGTGCCGGTGGAGGGAGAGACCCAACTCGTTTCTAGTTGGGAAAACATGTACGGGGGAGAAAATAAAATGCGACCTGTTTTACAGTATTTTCTTGAAAAGACCTGTGGTGACCATTTGTTGAACTGCAAGTGCTCTTCTGATATCCCAATTCATTCCTCGTTTATTTGAGAAATATATTAAGCTTTTGCTTGATATTGTCAAATGAGTCCATTCCCATGTAGTCTGCCTGACCTTGCTCCCATTTCTTCTTGCGTTCTTCAGAGGAGAGCTGGGGTAGGAGTGCTTGTGCCTGTGAAGAGCTGCTCACCACCTGTGGAAAAATACATAAATAAATAATGCACAATTGTTAAAGAGACAAAAAAAAAAGCAGGAAAACAAAAAAAAAATTATGAATAATAAATGACAAGATACAAACATCATAGAACTTTTGCACTTTTTGAAAGCATTGAACTACCCATAGCAAACGCATGCTGAAGCTTTGGTGTAATTTTAGATTAGGAGTAGCATTAGCAATAAACAAGGTGACAAACAGTTACGGTATAAAACCCATTTCCTTTTCTCCATACCTGTCCACTCTCAATAGTGACCGTGTCACTGTACTGGAACTTTATCAGATGAATAGGAAGGAAGACAGTTGGAAAAGAGGTAAATCACCCAGAATTAGAGAAAAGTAAAAAAAAAGAGATGAAAAGCATAGTAAAATAAAGTGGAAAAATAAAACACTTATGCAACAGGAAAATAGATACAACTTATTTCCAAGCGTACTTTCCTACATTCACAATGCAAGCATCAAAATCAAAGTTTTCTTTTTTTAAATAGAGCTGAAAGACAAAGAAGCAATCGTCAACAAAGATGTCATTTAAATTTTCTTTTTTTTATATATTATTGTAGAAATAAAATAATTTTGATCATGGAAATCCTAAAGCAGTCATTCCAGTTGTCTGATTTTCCTCTGGACTGTACAATTGACTGAGAACATGTCAAGCTACAGCTTAAAAGTAATTGTTGCTGATGTGCTTGCTAGCTAGCCATGCAAATGCAGCACGATAAAGGGACATTATAGATAGATAGATATACTTTACAAAAGGCAAATCCTGCTTCTCACTCTGTCTGTACTCAGAATCAGAATAGACTTATACTGTGTATTAACCTAGTTGCATGCAATGTAAATGCAGGACTGCTGGTCCAACCAAACAAATGTGATGTCGATTCACCTCAACACATCCAGAGTGGAAAGGCTGGTCTCCATATTCCTCCTGCAGCATGGGCAGCACGGTGCTCGAGTAGAGAATCCACCAATCCAGAAGGAAGGTGGGATGTGAGGTGGCCTCCTGCACACTCCCCACAATCTGTTTGGTTTTGAAGTCAAATGTGTAACTCCATGGCTTGGTCTCCCCGAGGAAATGGACCACCTTGACATTAGTACCATATCTGAAATGTGAATGCAGGTTAGGATTTAGACATCTAAACATTTATTTACATATATATATTTACATACTTTTATTATTGGAGTTTGTTTTCTGTTTTCAGAGGACTGAAGGGAAAAAAAAAATAGATGCTACCTGCTAAAAATACAATACAAAACCTGTATGGCGTGATCAGCTGTGTTAAAGATAAAGGACAGAGGCAGCAGAAAAAAAACACGAGTACATGTTTATACAAGTCACACAAAGCAGAGTTATACTGCCTCAGTGGATGAAATAAATCTATATACACGTGTCGCTCTGAGGCCGAGTGTTGCGTTTTTGTATTGTTCTGCATTATATAAAAAGGTCTTTCCATTAGTAATAAATGAAAAAAATAATTATTTACATTTAATTTTAATATTTGCAAATCATGTGTGCACACTAATAAAGCACTCAATCTGGCCCTGTGGGGTTTGTTTTCTTGTGTAAGCCTGAACCTCCATGTACTATTGCTCACAGCTACCAGCAAGTACATGTTTATCATCTATGTCATCCTGATTCAGTTGCCAGGAAATACCAAAGCTAAGAGCTCACTGATGAGGTTTGTTTCTATAAGGAGAGAGGTTTTGATAGAGTAGGAGCGTGTGTGCGTGTGTGTGTGTGTGTGTGTGTGTAGGGGGGGGGCATAAGGGGCTTAAGACAGAGTACACAATGACCAGCCCTGGATGCAAACATAAAAGCTCTTTAAATAAACTGTCCTATTTTGGGTTTTAGTATCAGCTGTTGGGAGCTCAGGGTGGAAATCCAACCCAGAGCCGAGGCCAGCTGACGCTACGGCAGAGCCGCTGGAATCTTCCTGCTCATCTCCCTCGTAACCTGATGTCGAGTCACCGTGTTATTACGCACTCATGTGATCACATATCTGCTTACACCTCGACTTTACATGCCGCAGATTTCAGTCACACTGACGTATTCTCTGCTGTAGTACAATGCAACTTTTATTTTGCAGGATACAGTAGTAGCTTAAACAGTAGAAACACATCAAAAAAATGATAACCGTGTGAATGTTTTGTTTGTTTGTTTGTTTTTTTAGAAACATGACGTCATTAGTATATTTATACTTACTGTTTGAATGCTGGAAGGTAAGTGTAGATGGCTATGCTGCTAAGGTTGTAGATGAATGGGAGGTGTTTTGATATGTCAGCTGTTGCCCAGTCACCGAAGAAGCCATTCAAAACACCTTGGTCTCCCCCTGCAACACAAGAGAGGAAATCAATAATCATTATGACCTAATATTCTGTTATATCTGTTTTAATTTGTTTCTGTTGGTTAAATCAGATATGGGGCCTAAAATGAAGCTTATACCTCTCTAGAAACTCAAAAAGACCAACGCTTTATAAATAAATCTAATCCTCCTTTTGGAGGGCATTTTTGAAAAACTTAAGTGTTGATGGAAAGTCACCATTGCGAGGAAAAAGACCATTTTCTCAACTGTACGTGCAGTGTTTGTGTGGACATGTCACTGTTGCGGCAGCCAACTTAGCTTAGCTAGTCGGACAGGTTTAGTGTATGACTGGATAGCTTCACTAAAAGACGAAAAGCTGATTGAAGAGTGCAGTCGAATGATCCTGTGACAGCCAGATTAAAATCAGTCTTCTGCAATCGCCTGAAACGATCCCAGGCAAACCGTTACAGAAATGTTTCCCACAGATTTGCTCTTATGATTATTTGAAATAATTGCATCAACATGTTTTTTCTAAAAATCATACCATATTAAGTGATGCATGGTACAACATAGATTTATCGTGATCACAGTTGCTGCACAGAAGGTTAAAAGGGACATGATATACAGACCATGTCTGTCACATGTGCATTACTGTTGACACCCTACTCTCCACTGATGGCAAAAATATCAAAGAGCAGTGTGTTGTGGAAAGGCCCTGGGGTATATATAAGAAGCCTGGGCTAACCTGCCACAATGCTGAGGATTTATTTGACTTTGCTGGTTGGATTGATATTTGCAATGACTGATGGCCTGCTGATTGCTCACTGACCTGTAACACTCAAATTCGTAATCTGCTCAGCAACGGCAGAAGGATGCTGCAGTGTCTGTAGCCTGTTAATTTGAGTGCTCTAATGTGCACTTACATCCATCATATTGTTGTCCATCAAGGGAGGTAAATGCTTACATTTCCTATGAACCTTAAACCACCCCCGAAGACCGAGAGCAGTATTGTTTTTGGCCACTTGGGGGCAACGGAACGAGCTGTAATCAACATCATATCGTCACCCTATAATGTTGATACGGCAAACGTGGTGACCGTGGTCTCCAGCAACACACACGGTAGTCGTTTAACCTTGTCTGTCTGCTGTTTGGTGCTACACAGGTAGCATAAAGAGATTCTCAAGGATGTTGAAACCACACTGATGGTAGTGGTGAGCGTGAAGCAGAACAGTAAAGTTGCAGGCGGAAAAAAAAACGAAAGCTGAAAGATGCTTAAAATGCTCTGTAGCGCTGAGCTTGTCTTTCACAATACAGTCATTTGACCCATTGATGACCCTAGATGTGTACAGTAGAAGCTCCCTTTGATGTTTGATTAGTTTCTATGATGCCTTGCCCTTTATTTTTATTGATTTACTGTCAATTTGGTATAATTATATTTGTTTAGAAGTTCAGCACATTGAATATCATGGATTTCTCCTTCCAACCATGTAGGTGGTCTTTAAACACATTAAAAAAAATATTTGGTATATAGCAATATGGCTGCATCATAAAGTACAAGTATACAGTATATCATGCATATTTGCATTTTTGGCTTTTTGTTATAGACCAAAATGTGTCTATAGTAATATGTTAAGGCTACTTATAACTGTATTTAATGCTTGGTCAGATTCATGATAACAATATTTTTCTTATAGTAAGGTATGAAACATATTTTTTTTATTATTCATTATATTGTAGCACTATTGTGAAACATTTTTCAACGATGCCAACACCTATTCATGATTACTCAACTTTAAATAATCCAACTAGACACGTATTTAAAAATCTTTTCTCTTTGCTGGTGACTTGAATTAGCATTGCCCATCTGGGTTAGCGCTCGTTTTTTTTTTTTTTTAAAGCTTGCACAGAGTTCAGGATCTCTAGGCCCGACCGGAGAGCTGGGCAGCCGCTCGTCCTCGCTCAATTTGGCTAATTTAGAACTGGGGCAGCTCTTGTCATGGCGGTGGCTTACATAAACACAGAACCTAGTAGACAGTTTGGGGTGCAGCCAGGGATACATTTGATGTGAACTAGGTCACCACCTACACTTTTTTCAGCATTTAACTAGATCTGAATTGAGCCTTGTCCTTGTCTGCAACATTGTAAAAATTTGCAACTGACCAGTTCCTGTTTATTCCAAACCACCAGCGTATTGACCATTCATGTTGAACTTCTTCACCTACTCGCCATTAAGTAAGTCGCTGGACTAACACTGGCACAAGATGAGACGCTGTTGGTTTTTAACTTTAACGCGTAGCTCTTATAAAACACAGAACTGAACAGTCTGTGAAACCGCAGACTCCTGCAGTTTAAAATAACACACATAGCTGCTGTTCGTCTGAACCTGCAACGTCCACTGGGAGGATTTCAAAACTTAATATGGGGCCGGGTATCTTCATTTTGAGGGGATGAGTAGAGCTCAGCAAGAATGTGTATCCAACTCTGCCAGTTTGTCTTGGCAGCAGACGGCACAGGAACCACATATGCAGAGATAGAGCCTTCTGGGTTCAACCACAAAACTGTTTTCTTGTAACCTTTTCCCCTAAACAGGTTTTTAATGTCAAGCTCCACATGTACACAATGTATTCCCCATACCAGAGCAAAACAACAACACTGAAAAAGGTCAAAGCAACTTCAACTTGCCCCAGTGCACATGAAAAGACCCTCCATGGCTATAAATAAGACCACTTTACCCATTAGCATGTCATCAGGCATACAGACTCTGTCACATGTCCAAATATTCGATGTAAAAATATAAATCGAATGACCAGTTGCTGGAAGTTTCATTTAGGAGCCTTTACTGGAAAACAATTAAGACAATACCGTCTTTTGTTTTGTGGTTGTGATGACAGACAGGCAACATTTCTGCCAACAAACACTTGTGGCAGCCATAATGAGTCGGCACTTGAAAGCATTGGCTGCTGTTAAGCAAACTAATTGGTTTTTCCCATTCAACTCTCTGTTTCACAGTAACAGCTTGTCATTTAATGTTAAAAAAAATAAATAAAAGGTTCACTGCTACTAACAAGGACAAGCCAGACCCCTACTGTAACGTACTTCCTGTTTTGTTTATTCCACAACTGTTTCCTTTGTTTACTGTCATGCTTTGAGGGCACAGCGCCCTGAGGAATCTAAGATTTTAATTGCCGTCCGGATAATGTATTTTTCATGGCTGATTTTAGCAGATGTGCAAATGTTTATTCTTGATCTTGAAAATGGTTCTTTGATAATGATAATAATTTTAATTTAAAACTTCCACTTGGTAGCTTTGTGAGGATCTATAAACGGTTTAATCTGTGAATGGACTCGGCTCAGTTGTCATCTGGTGACCCAACTATTGTTCTTTTGTCACGTGATAACAGAAGGTCGTATTTGGTCTTACTTCATACTGATGAAGACTGTGAGAAGCAGCTGAAAGCACGACAAAAAGCTTTAATTTAAAATTTTAAATACAAATGTGCCATATAAAAGATTAGTTTTGTTTGTTTGTCCAGCTGTTACCCATCTTAGCCTCAACAACTAAACTTTGACTACTTTTTTTTTTTAAATCTTTCTTTACATTATGCATTTATTGATTTTAGTCTCAAAATATAACCTGAGAAGTTTATAATTTCAAATAAAAAACAATATTTTTTTATAACTCTGCTGTTATAATAAAAGGTTGACAGGAGCATGACACCTATTAATATATCAAAATATTAATAATTGTAAGTTATTAAGTCCCAGGTTCTGGTTACATCTGCTAGTAAGTGAAATCTGCTCAACACACACTGTACTTTAAAAGTTATGTGAAGCTCGACTCTGGTGATGTAATTGTACACTTCAGCAAATCCAAGTGTTTAAAAGAACATTATTAAAGTTTATCATGAACTAATTTTCTGTTATGTGATGTTTACTTGATACTTTTGGATAAAAAAAAAAAAAGGCAATAGATTCAACAGCTCTAACTTTTTTTTTAACCATGAAACCTCATGGGTCTAGAGACCAATGATCTTTTCAGATGATGATTTTTGAATGTCAAGCGGTGCTCTGTGCAAAACAGGGCCTCTCAAATTTAACCTCCACCCACCCCAGCGAGCCCCTGAGAATAACTCAGCAGAGCTAGACGGTCTGTGACAGGAGCTCCTTGTCTCCAGGCACCAGGCTCGATGAAGGCCTTACTTACAGAATAAGATAAACAAGCTCGATTTAACATCATGTTACCAAGAACTCAATGTTACGCAAAGCTGGTCAAGCCGTAAATGTTTGAATACTGACTGAAAAAAAAAACAACATAAAAAACTTCACAACTGGTCAACTGCAGAAGCCAAAGCTGAAAATAGACAACGATTAATCTTCTTCTGACTGACTGGTTCAGCATCAAAAAGAGCAGTGAATATGAAAAAAAAAAAAGGACGAGTATGTCCCTCTTGGCTTACCGTCAAAGCTGCCGTGTTCTGTGCAGTACTGAAGCAGTTTGCCATAAGTCTCCACAGAGGGACGAAAAACAAACACACCAGAGTTGAAGCAGTCAGGCCAGCCGGGGTCGGGAGCAGCTGACAATTCTTCTCTGTCAAACAGCTCATCTATGTTTGAAAGCACCTAGGATGCAGACACAAACAAATACAGACAAACATGTTCACACACCTATTGTCGGAGCCCAACAATAAGCATCTTGAACTTTACTTCTTCATTAGTTATGTCTCACCAGCGTGTCTGCATCCATGAAAACACATTTGGAGTAATGTGTGAGGGTCCAGCAGTGCAGTTTGGTGAAAGTGACGCCCAAGTCGGGCCTCTTCATCATCGCCAGGTGTGCCGTGTCGCCGCTGTCGAGGACGTCCACCGCCCTCACCTCATCGAAGAGCTTCTTCAGCACAGACCTAATGGTTCATAACATAACGCGGAAAATGCACCATCACCCATCGAGGTGGAAAACGAGAAGCGACAGTAATGCTACAGGGCGTGACTGAGATGTTGTTCCACTGGTTGGAGGTAAGGTTTCTTACTGGCAAGGCTCTGACACCTGCGGACCGATGAGTGCCACCAGCTTCTTGGATGTGTTGTGGTTGCGAAGGGACTTGCCCAAAACCATGGCTCCCTTAGCATAGTTGTCATTGGTAGCCAACGTCACAAAAGCCTGGTCTGTGGAGTAAAGGCACACATTCAGAGTTGAGGTTGAAACTCTTCTGAGTCTAAAAACAAGCCTTGACTGCTTGACAAAATATTTTAATGTTGATTCTTTCTGACATTTAACTCCACAAACATTTGACGTTATGTCATGTTTTTAATGTTTTCTGCTGGTAACCTGTATGAAATATTATCAATCAAGGTAGGAAACTAGGCAGAACACTGTAAATATAAAGACAAGGGCCTTTGTAAATACTTCATTACAAGAATTTTTACAATTTTTTTACTCTGGCCTTTGCGGAAGATTTTGCACTTGTTTCACAAAAAAAAAAAAAAAAACACCCCGTAAAACACCCAGTACCAAATTAAATGTCCAATTCATTTTATTTGCAGTGCTTACTCTAAACTGCCACCTTTAATGGCAGGGAGGAAAATGTGCCAGCTACCTGCCAAGTCATGTTTCAGAACAATAACTTGCCTGTGAGAAGTGAAATAAAAAAATAAAAAATCGAGATGATGAAATCATCAGCTGGAGAGGTTGAGTGACTGTAGCGTGAGAGCCAACGTGAATCCCATTTGGATTGTATACTATACCGATAATGAGCAAAGAAAGCATGGCAGCAGTATGCATTAAAACATTAACGGGCTTTCAGTTTCTCTTAATTTTGTGCCAGCCACTGTTGCCAGGAAAACTTGTTCTGTCTCAGTGGCTGCACACAGCTAGTCCCACACTTCCCTTTTCCCCCATCACGCCCCCTTTTCAATTGGTGCACCAGAGCTGTAGTATTTATGTATGTAGTTAACCTGAAACACATAATAATAATAAAAAAGTTTAATAAGAAAGGGAGTTAGTTCCAACCACAGCGCACAGCCTCAGTGAATTGACATTACAGGCTAAACACACCCTACTACCACAAGTGGTCAATGGAGAATCATAACATACATGTGGAGTAAAACAGTGGTTGCCAAACTAAGGTCCAGGGACCTGGAAAAGTCACTAGAAGAGAAACTTTAAGTCACCTTTTGCAGCTTTTCTCTGTCTGTTTTTGACAAAAGGTAGTAGACCACACTGCTACAGAAGCTGGCTGGAGGTCAAATATATCTGTCACACATGGTTATCATATTTCTGACACATTATATGCGTTGGAAAAGTGTCTGTTCAACACTGCTGCTACACAAACATTACACAAAGTAAGAAACTACTACTGCTACTGCTACTGCTAATAACTTTAAAAAAATTACATACACAATATGACGCACTCATGTTTAATACTACATCAGCTCTTTATGGCTTTATGCTTTAACCCAAAGTCTCCATGAGTTAAGATTAGCAGCATGCATGCAGCGGCTCAGTGAAAGCGACCTGCGCAGTTAGTATCGCGGTATTTGACATGTTGAAGATGTTACATACCAGCCATGACTGAAGAATAAGAAGTCGAAGCTACTTTGTAGCCTGGACTTGAAGACACACACACACACACGGCAGCTTTGCGTTGGAGAAAAAGGGGCTGACTAAATATACAGAGGTGGATTTATACCAGTGTGACAGCACCCAGGCGCAGCGTCACGTGACGGGTTTCCACACACCCACCTGCTCCCTACATGAGTCTCCCCCACACACACCCCCAGCAGTTCAGAGAGTTCAACTGCATACAAGTACATTTACAGGTATTCAATGCACGTGACTGTTGAGGTGAACTATTTTTGGAAATACTTAATATAGTTTTGTTTGTTTGTTTGTTTGTTTGTTATTGGTATCAAGAAAACAAATTTCTCTGGAGTCAGACATGATTTTTACATGTCCAGGGCGGATCATGACCTTTCAAACAACTGCCATGAACCTCCCCCAGGCTGGTGTCAGTTTAACTCATGATGACAATGTAGAGATGATGGTGATGGTGTAATGAGGTGCTCAGTTAAGAACAAGATGTTCCTTGATGTACGTTTGGCATTTTGTTGCCATCTTGTGGGATAAATACTGTACAGCAGGACCGTAGAAAAAGACTATGACACAAATATTCTTCAAATATATCTTTGTCAGGTTCCAATATGAGCGTTGAAACAGGTTTTTGCTCGCTGTGATCATTCCTCCTGCTAATAATGGTCATTAAAAGATGGATATAAATGTATTTATTCTATCTAAATATAATTAAACTAATTTGGGTTGCTGAGGCTTTAAATTAGCTGTGGTACGTTTGAAGAACGATGTAATACTGAGGGATCAACTGTTGATTAACTGTGTATAATTAAGGACCTTCATTACAAGAAGCAAGAACATCTATTGACTATTGTTTTAAGACATAGATGAAAAATTGCGAACCTGTCCTTTAAATGGTGTTGTCTTACTTTTGGAGAAGGATCTAATACCTGAGGGCAGGGGGATCAACTGTTTTTTATTTAAAGTTTTATTCTTAAATATAATTAAGGATAGGAAGGCAAATATTTCTTTTGACTTTTTAGAAAATACGAACACTGAAACTGTCATGACTAAACACGGGCGAGATGTTACAGAAGTAATCTGCTGACGTTAACCTCGCTGCTTTAGAGATGTTTATCCGTGTATTTAAAATTCCCTGCTGGTCTTTGGCTGCTTTATTTTCTTTCTCCAGGCAGATGCTTGACAGAGTGGTGACTGTGCCAACGAGTACTCTGTGCTGCAGAAACTCCCACCCACCCAACCTTCACTGCTGGAACCCTGCCAGCTGTTCACCAGGGTTCAAAGAGGCAGATGCAGTAAATTAGTGGATCCTTTTGTCTCTTTTGTGCTTTTTATGATTGGAAGCATTGTCTAGTAGTCATTTAGACATTTCTTGGCAAACAAATCTTATAATTTGCATTGAATGCAATAGACAAGTTTTCTGACCTACTATTATTATTATTTTTATGCACTATACACCACTGTTTTGTTGTATATTGTTGTGTACAAATGACAAAGGTATCCTATCATATACACATAAAACATTGATTCAGCATGTGGGGATGGATCATTGATTTTATTGTTTGCACTCATCTTGACATTCTGTCAAGCACAGCGAGGAAACATGGCGGGTGGTGCCCGTATCCATGGTTACAGGCTGGAGATGGCTGAGAGGTTGGTGGGGCTGGGGGCTGGTACAGAGGAGCTGAGTTGGCAGGGGTCCTGGCAGTTCCGCTCTTTAATAGAGGTTCTTCTGCACGTAGGCGGCGATGTACTTGACGGCCAGCATGGTCTCCTCACATGTGGGCTTGATCTGAGACTCGGGCAGCAGGAAGCCGTAACGACCAGTGTCACGCAGTTCGAAGGTGTAGGAATATTTCACTCCCAGGTCGTAGGCCCAGTCATCAGAGCCGCCGGCAGCAGGGTCTGAGGGCAGATAAAGAGGGATTATTCTAAGTGGGATATGCTGATGACCTGGGATACTCTGGGTGTATTTTTTGGGGGGCCCAAAAAAAAATCCTTTGTTTGCTAGAAGTAGCTGCAGTCCCTGATAAGTCATCTCCTTTTGTAGTCTCTAGAGGTCATATCTCTCAAAAGAGGATTGTACGGAAATCATAATAGAGTAAAACAAGCTATGGTCTTCTACAACGTTATCGAGCTACATGCTTCTATACATTATTTCCCAACAGAAGGAATACAGCTGTATGTGTGCACTTACAGATAGTTGCAGCACCAGGTCCGCTGGTGTACTTGGTTCCGTACAGACTACGCAAAGCCTCGGACGCTTTCTCAGCAACCTTCAGCTACAATACAGAGAAGAAACAAAGGTGAGCCGTGTTATACCATAGAGTACACATATATTCAGAGCTGAATACTTGAATATTATCTGAGCCTGTGTTTCTCATGAATTTTGTTTTCACATATTAAAAGAGCTGTCAATTAAATTTAATTGAACAGCAGTTACTGTGGCCGCAAATGACACTTAAAGCATTGTATAACAGCAGCACAAGTATTGAGAGGTCATGATATCATGATATCACTGAAGTGATTATGTAATGTCAGTCTTATGGCTATGAGTAACAATTATTTCCGTTATAGATTAATCTGCTAATTATTTTTGATTCATTGTTTGTCTATAAAGTGAAATATGAATATGTGAAATGACCAAGTAGAGTTGTATAAGCAAACTTTGACTGATGATGTATTCAACTTTTGATTTGCAAGTGGATAACTATTATTAATTCTTTAAACTTCTTTAGTATCTCTTAAAAAACCACTGCATGGTACAATACTACATCAAACAACAATGAAATACAAATGATAATACGAATGGTAAGAATATGTTTTCAGCCCTGCGGCATCCACCATCCATTGCACTAGTGAGAACAAAACATGTTTACTGATATTGCAGCAAATAGCAAAAAAAGTTCAGTTAATTCCAACAGGAAATGAAAATCCCCAGAGAAATGCACGAGCAGGAAATGATATTTCTGGGAGGACAGATGAGCTATGACAGATCCCTGCAGTTCTTTTGTCCTGTTAAGTGTCAGAAGAGAGCTTAAATTACAAGTGAGTAATAGAGAGGCAGAGACGTGTGATCTGCCTCTGTTAGTGTGAGAGCTGGAGCAGGGGTGTGAGTGTTAACTGCACAACCCTCGGACACCCCAGTGAGAGGTAAAAGAGCCATGAGAATGAGGCATATGAGCAGGGAGTAAATGATTTGCAGCAGCTAAGCGTGGCTTTTAGATAAGAGTCGTAATGGGACTAGGTTGAGTTCTTGCATAAGCTTTTGGAAACACATTAAGAGAAAGAAAAATCAGCTTTTATCGCATTTCCTAAGATCTTAAATTGCTGATATTGTTTAAGCTGAGATGCATGTCTTACTAGGAATGTCCCCCCTTTAAAAATACATGCTTCTAGTATCTACTGCCATGATTCAGCCATGTGCACAATACATCATCGACAGCAGGTGATGGTGACTGACCAGCTCACTGTGGTCTGCGGCCAGGTCAAAGGTGTAGGAGTAGGGGAAGAGCAGCAGCTGTGAGTAGGAGTGGACGGTGATGTAGGCTTTGATGATGGACTTGTTCCTGCGGATGAAATCTGCAACGTTCTTGACCTCAATCTCAGACTCAGCTTTGGACCCACAAAAGATGTCGCTGCAGGGGTTGCTGGAGGCTCCAGCGGCTGTAATGTAATTTGTAGAATAGCATTGATACATGGGTACATTTTTCACTTCCTCACATGAACTGTGACTACGCTTACACATGACGTTCAGTTGATTTGTCATGAGGAGGGAGCTGAGAAAATCCCTGTGGGTGTTCACCAGGCACCAAGTTGCATTATGTAGGTTTTTGGATCCTACTACGGACTAAAAGTCAGGATATCTTGGCCTCTTAAAGATATAAGTCTATACAGTATGTTACACTTACTACACCAGCCAGCATTCCAGTTCCTGTTGGGATCAGCTCCAATGCAGCTGGATCCAGACTTCCTGGAGCGAGTTTTCCTCCACATCCTGTTCTAAACTCCCCAAGAGTTGAGAAAATAAACATGTCAGACATGCATTTAAGAAATATTAAAATAAGACCACTAAACTCGACATCAGATTGTAGCATACGCTGTTGTGGGTGAAGTCATAGCCATCAATGTTGAAGACGGGCAGGACAAAGACGTCCATCTGATCGAGAAGGCTGGTCATCTGAGAATCGCTGCCATAGGTGGACAGAGCCTGGGGAAAATTGGGAAATTGAGTTTTAGTGCTGTAATCTGTAAAAGCCTCTTTCTTAATGTGTGACAGGCCCATCTGTTTGTCTTCCATACCTCCTTGACAAACCACTGGCAGAAAGCAGGAGAGATCCACTCTCTGGCGTGGATACCACAATCCATGAAGATAGCGGGCTTGGTGGAGCTGGATGCCTTACCGAGCTGTGGTTGTTAAATTATATCAAATAGTGACTTAAAACATATCCAACCATCATCAACACCTGGGACCAATATTCATGTTTAGATATGCATTATTGTAGGATACCTTAAGGACAGTCATGGGGCGTCCCTCGTAGGTATTTCCAATCACCTGCTTGCTGATCAGACTAGGGTTGGAGGAGGAAATGGAGGCAATCCAAGTCTGGATCTGAAATCAAAGGAAGTACAATAAGAACAGGAAGTGGTGGTCTAACTGGGATAGAGATGGGGTTTTTTCTCAGATTTTTTTTTTTCTCTTACTTTGTCCCAGGTGTTATATTTGGTGTAGCTGTGGGTCCTGGGAGAAGGTTTGTTTTCAGACTGGCCATCAACAGCAGCCTGAAGATCCTCGATGAGGACACTGAAGATAAGAGTCTGTTAATTTGTTGTCCTTTGATCAGAGAAAATCTATCAATATCAGCAGGAATCATACAGATTGCTTGCATATATTGACATTGTGACCTACTCGTGCTCCATGTCATGTTGCTGCAGGATGGTGTACACCATATCCAGGTACATGGCAGGCACACGGATGTCCACATCGATGTCAATGGTCACCAGCTCAGCACTCTCGGGCCTCCAGAAGTCGACCTGCAGATGGCGCCAAAGACAAACACTTGAGTTTGTTGAGCAGTCCAAATACAGGCATTTCAAGCACTGAGTGAATCATCACAATCATCCAAAAAGTCCAATTTGGCCTTTTTCCACCATGCGTGTGAATGTACCTCGATGCTTTTAGCCAGTTCCTTAATGAGGGTCACATGCTCATCAACCACAGGCTTCAGACGGAAGACTTTCTCTCTAATGAAAGAAAAAGACATTAATAATACAATAGCCCCAATTTTCCTAGTCACAAATGTGACTATGTCAATGTCATTTTAGGATACAGTATACAAATAGTTGTGGGCCACAGAAATAGATTAAAGGAAGCAGTTGGCCATATGTATCTTGGACTCATTCAAATCTTTATACCACCTTTCTGTATGATTTTTACTCCATAGTATATATGTTTAAGTGATGTTATTCAGATGGTATTTTATTGACGCTTCCTAGCTGTCACGGATTACTGCTATGAGCTTTTCAACAATCTACAATGATGCTGAAGTACCGCTACAAAGGTAAAGGCCTCAGTAAATGTGTTTGACTATCATCTCTTCTGAGGACAAAAGGACCATAGATCATGAATAGACACAAATTGTGTTTACTTTCAATTGATGGGAGCTTAATTAAATTGAGCCAGAATGCTGTCCTATTCAGTACTCACTTGGCTCACTAGTTAACATTGCCTGGAGACAGTACTATACAGATACATAGCAAGTGGTTGATAAGTCAAATGCAAAGTCATGATTAGCACTGCATGTTTTACATCATTATAATCATACGTGTTTTTGATGTGATTCACAGAAATGTAATATTATTTTTTCCCTTAACAAAGATTAGAAATTTACCCCTCGAAGCGAGTGATGTCAGCCAGGGCAACAGCCACCAATCCCAAAAGCAGTAGGACCTTCATGTTGGAAGTGAAGCTGATCTCCCCTCTGGACAGCATTTATAACCCTCGACCCACCGGTCATCCACCAATCCCTAACTGTGATCCAGCAACGTGTCATTCTCTATAAAAGATCCTGTACTGTGCACCTGTTATTTTTAGGTGCTACGTGGAGTAACAAGGGCCTACGTGATGGAGAGTTAATGATTAATAGATAATAGAAGTTACATAATAAAGAGAATAGTTGCTGATGATACAGGATTTAAAATACATAATAATAAGAGTTTAAAAAAAGCATACAACATATGAGTGTGTATTTTTTCCATTTTATTTATATTTTCATATATTCACAAACTGTACACTTAAAGAGAGTAGAAAAGAAAAATTATCAACATGTTTAAATACCACAAAGACAACCACCACAGATATTGACAATAATCACCCTACCTGGAGTGTTTGTGTTGTACTCATATTTATACAATATGGTCCTCCCTGTGTTTGAAACATCTCAGCATTTCCATCACGTTATTCAAACACTTATTATACATTTTCAGAAGAAACAAATAATTTGACAATACCATACACAGCATACTGTCACGAGTTATCATAAGTCAATTATGTTATTAGCTACTATAAATTGACATCATATTTTTGCTACACATTTCCAATTGTTTCATGTACAGCTGTTGGCAGGGATGGCTTATGATTTTTTTTTTTTTATTTATTTTTTTTAGCTTTGGCATCTTTACTGAGCACTTGATCACTGTTCCAACTGGTGAAAGACCTGCTGAGTACACAAAATGGATATCACTGGACACTATATTACACTGCACTGTATCCTTAAGGCACAATGGCAAAAAAAAAAAATCCTGCAGTGCAAGCATATTTTATATAAATAATGGGATAAGCAATCTGTAATTATGTATAGTCTCTTCTAGTGGGACTATACTACAATATTATCTGTATTTTTTTTTTATATATGGTGACACTGACATTCATTTCATGGGTTGGATATAGACATTTGGATGTGACAAGCATGACGTGATGATTTATGAGTAATTATTTTGCAGATAAGCATTGTACAAGGTAGTAATATCTCTCGGACTCACTTATAGGGGGACATGAATACAACATTACAGCCAATCTGCATGGTTCAGTGCTTGGTAATACAGTTGGGGTTTTAAAAGCATGGAATGTCTCCTTCCTTGGCCCCTTCACCACAAACCAAAAAAGTGGGGAGTGTGAACTTGTATCCTCGTTCTCTTTTTTGTTTCATTTAATGTCAGAAGAGGCCTTACTTTTGGATGTAAGGCTCAGTGCCTCAGAGCCACGGAAGGAGAGGGCACTCATTTTAGAGCTGATGCTCAGGTGAGGCCCGGGAGTGCCACCTCGTGAGCAATGCAACAAGCGCAGTAAGTTTTTGCGAAAGTTGTGCCCCACAAAGCCGTACACGATGGGGTTAACACAGCTGTTGAAGTATGCGATGCAGATGGTGAAGGGCATAGCAGTATCAATTATTTCTAGGATGGTACAGTTCTCCACCAGTATGAGCTGGGTGAGCACCTGCATAAAGTGGAACACCTGATGGGGCATCCAGCACAGGAAGAAGGCCAGGACAGCTGCTGCGAGCATGCGCAGCACCTCATCATCCCTTGAACGGGAGCTTTTCTGAATATGTCTCGCCCCCACCAGAGCCCGTCCGATGAGGCAGTAACAGGTGATGATGATGACGAAGGGCACCAGGAAGCCCAGCAGGCTTTTCATCAGACTGATGGCCAGCAGGAGCTCTTTCAACCTAATGGCATTTTCAATGTTCGGGTGCAGAGTGGCACACACTGTTTTATTTGAGTTTTGGATGTTGTGGACATCTCTGGTCAATGCTGTGGGCACGCTAAGCAGAAATGAAAAAAGCCAGACCACTACGCAGCTGATGCGTGCATAAGCCACCGTCCGGAACCTGCGTGAGCACACTGGGTGGACGATTGCCAGGTAACGGTCAACACTGAGTGCTGTAAGGAAGAAGATGCTGGTGTAGAGGTTAAAAATGACCAGCCCTGCACTAGCCTTGCACAGGAATCCTCCAAAGGGCCAGTGATAGCCTGTGGCGGTGAACGTAGCCCACATGGGCAAAGTGATGAGGAAGGTAAGGTCAGAAACAGCGAGATTCAGCACAAAAATGTTGGCCACCGTCTTCAGCTTCATGTAGCAGTAGATGACAGCCACCACCATACTGTTTCCGACAATGCCGATGATAAAAATACAGCCGTAGACGATGGGTACCAGGGTGAAGATGAATTCATGGCTCCCAGACATGCCGCATGTCAGAGCTATCCCTTCTGTTGCGCCTGCCGTTATATTCTGCATTTTCCCTTTTTAGTGCCAGATCCTGGGACTTTTAAACAGGGGGCCCTGTCGGCAGGGTGCGTCTGTGGTGACTGATACAGGCCTTGGGCGAGGGCCTCAGCAAGTCCTATAAAAGAAACACAACAAAAATGTCACAGGCAGTCTAGGGGGAGAGCCATCATTACCACTGGCATGGCCCATAAATGCTAATCCACACGAGCACCCATGAAAGTGCTCACCCTACACCAGCTCATTAAAGACCTGCACATTAAAGCCATCCTGATGCTTTATGTTATTTCTGTAAAATAAAATGCCATGGAAAACAGATGTTGTGTGTTCAATATTCCAAAAATGCTCTTTGAAACATCATTATTCAGACAGTCTGCATTCTGCCTTCTCATTTAAATTGTCTCTTGGCTAATGAATGGCAACAGTAAAACTGTACAGTGTTTATCAAATGGTCCGTCCATCTGGGTGGACTGTCAGTACTCGGAAGGAGAACATTTATGCCGTGTGTTATGACCTGTGTTAATGAAGGCTGCGTGGCAAAGTGAGAGCTTAGATAACAACACCATTAAACACGGAGGTAGCAGGGAGGAGAGAGAAAGAAGAGGGTTGAGGCTCCAGTCACTGTAAAAGACATGTCACGTTTCAAACCCTTGGTGCGCATTGTACCCAGCATGAGAACTTCTAATCAGCACACACCTAAACAAACAGGACAGCAGGGATTCGGCTCTGTGGAAACTTTCCTCTGTGAGAAAATCAAACCTGCTTGCTGCTGAAATTTTTGCCTTGGGCTAGATTTTTGCTTCATTTGTATGAGCAAAATGTGAAATGGGAATATAGACAACAAATTCTCCCTTTAGTTGAGAGTCTTTATGTTTAATAGCTTGGTGAGCATCATTACTGGAGCTGATGTAACAATATTAGCATATGCCTCATGTATATTATTACTAAATTAAATTAATTACATGATAATTACAAAATGATTGTGGTTGCATTAAAAACAAACAGATGCAAGCGTAATTTTGGGGCAAATAGCCTAAAGAGAAAATGAAATATATTTTGGGCATTCTTTTTAAGGATATAAAGTTAACTATTTTACATGATACAGATAACGTTTAGACTACTGAATATGCTGACAGAATAGAAATGGAAATAACCAGTTGAACGAAAAGCCTGTGTGTTGCCACAAGATGGCATTGTAGCTTCAACGTTTTATTCTCTTGCAATCTTACAGCTGACACAGGACACTGATCCCATGATGGAGTAGTGTAAATTTAGTTTGATCTCAACTAGTTCTGATACATGTGTATTAAAAAGAGTAAGAAAAACTGTTTCTGCTGTTGCTGACTTATTGAATGCACTTTTAAAAACCTTCACTAAATGAATTCCTATTGTACTCTGGTTGGCATTAAGCCTGTCTGAGCCTCCAGTAGAACTATTTTATCTCCAAGTCAAAAGATCTCCTTATTTTCCACCAGGTTTCAGGAGATGAATTCTTTAAAAAAAAAAACAAAAAAAAAAAAAACATCTGGGCGCTAAAGCAACAACCATATCGGTTACAGATGTAGGGATTGTTGAGTGTGGAAGATGTGTGGGTGCCAAGGGCAACAAAATAATGAAATATCTCTGAGAGTTTCCTGCACAGACCCGGTGTAGTAGGTAGCGTAAAGTAAAGCACCAGCATAGACGTCATTGCTAATGATTATAACAGTGGGTGGTTGTGAATTTAAACTGTCCAGAAGGAAGTGACATATCACTTTCACAATTTGAAGCATTTAAAACCATTTAAGAAAATCTCTCGATGCTTAAGACGATTTCTGATGACCACAAGTGGAAATATGACAGAAAATACATACTACATGCATTTAACCTTTATGGGAAGGCTTAGCATTTTCATCGCCAGTATTTTTCCATGAGGGAGATGCACAAGGCGAGGGGACGTGAGTAGGGAGTGAATATAAACAAGGCTGGAAGTTATTGCTGCCTATATATGTAAGTGAGGCTCATAATAAAGGGTTAGGTGGCACAAACAGAAGGTGACTCTGAAGCAGGTAATTTAGTGTTGCTGTGTCCAGTGAGCTATAGCCCCGGAGTGAGATGGCACATTACTGAATGACGGCCATAAACCCTGGGTGACCACAGACAGGAAGTTAAACACCTATTTCACAAGGTCCATGAGCAAGCTGCATCCTCTCAGACAAGACAATGGACCAGAAAGGCTAGCATTGTTTGCAAACACACAGTAGCTTACAATGAATGATAAAATCAGGATTAGGAGGAAGTTTGGGAATATTTTTTGCTCTGTGGCACAGTGGCTGACTCCCGAATGCTACTGTAGTAACAACATTCCAGAAATCCTATTTAAAGGTTTTTTTAAAGCAGCCTCTTCCTGAGATATTGAACATTTCTTAAAAAACTAAACCCTGGAGAGTTAAAAAAAAACCTTGAGCTACATAAGTTGGACTGACCTTGGTCAGACTTTGGCTCTTTGAATAGAAACAGGGTTCCCATCAACAGAGATATCTGAGGCTGCCCTCGGCCTGAGCACTCTGCCGCCCTGTCATGAGCACCACCATCTGGCTGCCCACAGAGACAGCCAGTATAATGTCTGGTTGATGGAGTTAATGATTCATACAAGCCCATCATGAAGTATGGCACATCTTACTGGGAACAGACCAAAGCAGCCTCTCACCTCACAATCATCCGCTCGTTTAGGCCTTGTTTCAAACCTGTATGGTCAACTAAACAGTCTGCAAAAAGTCAAGGAATTCCCTTTGTCGCAGACCACATTTTTTTGTTTCAGGAATACAACATGCAACAAAATGCAAAACTGCACCATAGCCTAATTCTTCAATGCAATAAAGGTGTAAAGTCTTTGCTTAATATCCTCCTAAAACTTACTTCCTCCTCTGTCTCAGGGTGTCACTTATTTCAAGTAGAAAACTTAACCAAGAGCAAACTCACTGACTGCTATAGAAACTTTAAATATCAACTATAGTAGTGCCATACAAAGCAGCAGGGGAGCTAATGGAAGTATTGGCTTCAGAAACCATGTCTGTATTTTCCTGTTTACAAAACTGCACTTCCCTGCGACTTGCATAATTAAACAGCACACATTTCAGCCTGTGGAAGCTTCCCTTCATTTCCTCCAGTGTATTTTCTAAAAATATATCCAGCGGTACGTTCACCAACACAACAACATAACAGATTATAAATCAGTTTCTCTCCGATTTATTATAAAATCTTCAGGATAGTTTTTTGCAAGATTGTTTCGCTCTACACAAAGCTCTTAGTTTAAGCATCTTTCTCTTTTCCTCTATTATTTTACGTGTTTATTCTCCCGTATTGCTCCATTACTCTATTCCTCTTCCTCTCATACCTGTTTCGCTTCTTTTTCTCTTCAGTTATCCTTTCCTGCTATCCAATAATCACTCTGTTTTCTTTGAGATTAAATTCTTTATAAAAGAGGATTTTTCGGGGGAGTGCATAGCTACTGTTTATCAGGAAGTGGATCCAATTAACTACAGTTAGATGAGTTCTGCAATGTGAACTTGTACTATAGACTCCATTCAGCCTTCTGTTGGTATAGTTTTGCATACTGCAGTCCTGGACTTCTCCCCATCCCTCCTCACACAGTAGGATACAGTAGATGCAGTTTTAAAGGTTCTGCACACACAGGACTTTCACATGAACAACTTAAACAAACAGCAACAACAGGTGGCACCTATCAAGTCAGTGAATGCATCTAACATGCTGTTTTGCTCTTTGCGTTCATTCACTACATGTGTGGGTTCCCAGGGTTATAAACAGCATTTTTCAACAAAGGGGTTTATCCGATTTAATATTTACAAAAAAACGGAAACTTTTTTTGCGTTGGAATAATAGAAACGTCTAAACGTAGCCGCAGTTAATTAAAACCAGTTGATCCATTGACAGAGGCAGTTGCAGAAAGTCATATTTAAAGAACTGATAGACTAAGACTGTTCCTGAGAATGAGGTAATGTGAGCTCTTACCTGCGGTGCTGAACCAGGAGGCTGTTGATGCTCTCAGAGCTGGACAGACAGAGAGATAGAGACCACTGCGGTGTGCCACTGACTGCCTCTGATTTAACTTAACTGGTGGAGCGAGACGAGCAGGAATACCATCTGACACACAAACACAAACACACACACTCTCTCAAACCTCCCCTCTACTCTCCCGCTCTCTCACACACACACACACTACAATGATGAATGATTTATATTGGAGTAAGTCAGCTACATATTGTCCTAGCCCATCTCAAACAGTCACACACACACACACAAACACAATCTTACACAATACCACCTCTTCTTCGCCTCCTCCCTCCCCTCTCTCCTCCCCGCCCCCTACTCCCCAAGCACCCACTCTCTCTTCCCTCTCTCTTAATGTCTTCTTTTAATCACTCACTTTCTCTTTCATATGACATTTATTGCTCCTTCTGATTGGTAGAGTTGATTAGAGCACCAAATCTGGGCCTGTTGCACTTTTGAGGGTGTTAAATTCAGCGTTCCAGTTTAATTAAGCAGACACGCATGTGCACATTCATAGGCAGCACTTTGGTTAATCTTACTTTTAAGTCTCGGCCACTTCTCTTCATCCACCGGCGGTCATCTCTTGCCCCAAGACAGTCCCCTGTCCTCTTCAAAGCATAATAGGAATGGCTGGGCTCTGATTGTGATTAGACTTGTCGACACACTGTATTAATAGCTGCCACAAGCTCGCCCTTGGCTCAGATCGGGGTGTACAGTATCAGGGGCTACAAGAGGGGTAAAATTGGTGGGGTGGAGTCAGAGAGTTGGGTTGCTGCTTTTCTTTCGCTCCATGCTTTTTAAGAACATTTCCCTTTTACACTGCAATTCAGCTGTCACTCATTTGTCAAACTTTAGCTTTTTTTTTCTTTAAAGAGGGGCATGTATTGTTGTAATATGTGACTGTATGTGCATGTGGGTCAAGGTAAAGGAGCACACAAATCCCCATGGTCAGACTGGCTTTGCAGAGGCTATTTAAATGTTATTGAGGCCCCCGATGATGAAAGGCACAAGTAAAACTTCACCGAAAAGAATAATTTCACATGTGATGAAACTATTATCTTGCCACGAGAGAAAGGACTTTGCTTTAAAAGACGTTACTGTTGTGTAATCTAGCTTTAATAAGAAAGGAAATTCTATTTTTAGCCACTGCAAACATCCATCAGACACAGCTTGCTGCTAAAGATATTTGTCTCTTGCTATTCTTTTTCGAGCTCTTGACAGGTGTTGAGAAGTGGGTCACATCCTCACCTCTCCCCTGTAGTCCAAAGTCGCTATCGCAACAGCCGTGGAGATGGATAATGATGGATGAGGTGGCATGGCTGTCATCCCGTAAATCCCCTCAGTTTCAATGTCCGCAGTATTGATGACGAAGAAAGCCATCACCTGGGTTAAAGACAAACGAGGAAAGAAAGGAAAAACAAACACTTTGGGCTAAGTGGAGGTCCTGTTTGGTAGCTTTTGCTCACTCAGGTATGACCTAGTCATTTGAGAATGATGACATTTACCAATCTCTGTATGGCTGACAGACCTCTGAGGGTCATACTAGGTCAAAAGGCAACAAGTACAAAGATCTGGAGTTGTAAAATTTTTGAAAATACATAAATGTACCAGAGGCCTCTTGAGTCTTTATACCTCATTTCCTAGGAAGGGCAGGTTGCAGAGAGGAGGCGAGTATCTCACTTCACGTCTGAAACACAGCAACAGAGCCATTTACACCTCTAGAGTATTATGATCAGGCTCCATTATATCTTCAATTACTGTGAACGATAAGAATCATCCATTAGGCGAATGTCATCTTATTGCACGTTCTGAGCATCCATATGGTATGAAATCATCTCAGCAATCTATATCTGACCCAGGAGACTTCTCAGGAAGTAATGAGAGAGTTATGCATCAAGCTATGAATCTCCAACTGTATTTTCCACAAAACAAATAACTCTCAGCGGAGACAGGATGTTGTTGCGACACCCCGCACTACAACATAGATTTACACTCCTCCAGTAGTAGCAGAAACACATGTCGATAGCTTAAAAATGGAGATCTCGGGAGAGCATATTGGGTAGGAAATGAAATACTTCCATTGGGACTGGTGTTTTATTTCAGGTTGTGGTTAATGCATTTGTAAAGTAAAACGTTATGTTGTAAAAATGAACTCCATATTTCACTCACACGGAAAACACACATGAACGTGATTATTTTTAAATTCATGTTGTGCAACATTTAGGAATCTTATGCAACGATAATAAAATCAGCGGTCATACGGTCATTTATCATCTGGTAAAGCATCGTTGTTTGTTGAGTTAGGCCAGAAAGAGGCAAAGGCTTCATCTCAAGTTCTCATACCCTGGAGGTGTGATGGTGGGTGATGTTCTTGCTAATCAAATCACTTTAATAAGATTAACTGTGTTAGCACTTAAGCTGTAGTAGAATGAATTGATGACTGAGGTAATTACTGGTAGCACAGAGCACTGCGGGGAAGGACGGACCTTTTACACCTGAACAACACAGGCACTAAAATGCCAAACCATCACACAGCCACCTGCTGAAGAAAGACAATACTCTGCGAGGTTTGAAGACTGAGCTCTTACTGTTAACTGCAGATAGGTATTGAGTGACAAGAAGCTGAGCTCATCTCTGTTATACCTTTCTAAAAATAAGACACGTGAAAAAATAAAAAAAGACGAGGTTTCAGATTTTAACAGGTGCTGTATGACTTCCATCAAAACAAACAAACAAATGCGCAAATTAGTAACAAAAAAAACAAAAAAAAGCCAAGTTGAATTTTATTAATAAAATTATCCTTTGCACACATGTTCCTCGTTAGTTTCCATTATTAAAATGCAAGTTTGTAATAGCAGGAAAAGCACAGATGGTACTAATAACATTAAAGATGGCTCTGATCCAGAAATCACTGCGATGGAATGAAGTTTATAATGTTATTAGTTACACCTGTGTTTGACAAGACTGTCTGCAGTAAAAAAAAAAAAAAAGTCTGTTGAACTTTACCTTTTAAGGTATTGCCACTATTTTTTGAAACATCCACTGGCAGTGGTGGAATGTAGTACATTTACTCAAGTACTGCATTTCCATTTTATGCTACTTTGTACTTCTACTCCATTACATTTATCAGCTGTAGTTACTTTTCAGATTACCTGTATGTGTGTAGTTGTGGCTACTTGTCATATTACAGATGTTTGATGACCCAATCAGATTTTTTTTTTTCTTTTCCATACCCTGCTGCAAAACAAGTACTTTTACTTGTAATACTTTAGCTGATAATACTCCTGTGGATGGAGTAGGTGTCATTTAAGGTAAACCTTTTTTTGTTGGAAAAACCATATGAGACTTATTCAAAGAAGTATATTTCATGTAGGCATACATTTTAAAACACACCTGGGGATGATCTTTTAGGTACAAGGCTGAGCACCTCCGCTGCTGATTTATCTTTCAGAAAAGACAAACATGCTTATCTGTGTGGCTTGAATGTCATGATAAATGAGGTATTAACTGGGGCTAGGCTTATGTGATACATTTATAGGTTGATAAGTAAATAGATACACTTGTCTTCAATATAGCTTATGAAGATACACCTTATTTCATAAGAGTCACAACAGGACAGTATCAAAACATCAATGTCTTAGTCATCAATATCATGCTAGTTGAATTAGTTAGTTATCAGATAGCATAGCATAGCATAGAATAGCATAGAATAGCATAGAATAGCATAGAATAGCATACAAGAGTTGCTACAATAGCCGCAGGTAATGCACCTGCGTACAATATGGCGGTCTATTTAAACCGCCAGTGCGCAGACTCGCTCTAATATGGCGCCAATAAAATAATAATAGCAACACACAGCGTCGCTAACCTTGCTGTAAAACGGCTACTAACGTGCTAATGTAATGTAGCTAATGTAGCTTGTTTTTACAAGCTACTCACCTGTTGTTACTCTTATCACCGCTTCTCCAGGACGGATTTGGTGCTGCTGTGGGTCCAGAGATCTGCTGAGGTGCTGCTGCTTCACATCACCAAAGTAAGAGCTTGTTGTTTGTTTGTTATTTACTGCTATTTACTGCTTACTGCTGGATGTCTTTGGCCTTCGTTGCTGCTGTCGTTTCCCGCTTGTTTGCAGTGTGTGCTTTGGCATTAATTGTGGTTTCATACGTTGTTTTTTTTGTAGCTGCTTGTTTTCCCAAACATTGCATATGCTATATGGATGTTTTCATGCAGCTGTTTTGCTACAGTGATGAATGTGAATACTCACGTTTGATTATTCTGAATATTTTTGGCTGAACTGGTGTTGCAGCATGTTTCTCTCAAGGTTGTTGTTGTTGTTGTTGTTGTTGTTGTTTCTGGGATGGTTCCTGTGTCTTACTGCAAGCTTGGGTCTCTAGAAGATGCAAATATTGTATATTTTATATAACTGTTTTCCACCACACACACACACACACATATTTAAATGAAGTGAGTTTGTGACCACTTGCTGTTTTTTTCCATTCATTCGTATATAATTTCAACTGCTGAGCTCCTGTTTTGTGGTTTTACGCTGCTGTTAAGCTCTAATTATCCGTACCATAATCTGTTCATGTCCTATTTCATACTGCTGATCTGTTTCTGCGTGGCATTTCTTAAAGACAGATTGTGTGTTCGATTGCTCTTCCCACTGTTTGGCTCTGCTCATCTGCTGCTGCTGTGCTGCTTCATTTGCAAACTGTGCTTTCAAACTGTTGCAAAAAAAGTTGCTGCTGCTCATTTAACAAGTTTTTAAAGGTTTTCTTATTGTTGCTCCCATATCCCTGCTGTGGTTGTGGCAATTGTCTAAATACCAAATATTAACTCTATGTAATCTGTATTCATACGTGTACATCAACTGTTACATTGTGGAGCATATAAACCGGTAGCCGACTATAAAGACGGGCAGATGTTCCTGTTAACTCATGTTTTGACTATGGTATTTATTGATGCATTCTTAAGTGAAGACAAACTTGCTGACATAGAAATTGATGTAAATTAAGGCATTTATCAGCTTAATTAGACACCGAATTAACATAAATACTTATGTTTAAAATATTACAGTAATTATGGTGTTGCATTAAGAACATACAAGACTGGTTTTAAGACTGGGTTTTTATCAGGGTAGCCTAAGTAGTTCAGTTGACAGTGGCAAATACTAACTGATTTGCATTACGTCTGGGATGTTAAAGGCTATAATATATTATCCTGATTGTTTTCTTTTATAGTGCAGATAATGCGACAGGAAGGCTGACCTCCAGTAAGCCGATAGGACACCTTTTTTTTATTTTTATTTTTTTTTATAACATGCATTTCATCTAACGGAAACTCGGATAGACATAACAAACATCCATCTATACAGAACTAAATTTCAGGTCTCCTGACAGCTGAACGGCCCACAAGGGACCCGTCCAATGTGACTTTAACAAACCTTTTTATTTTCTCAATGTGCTGTGTAGATGTCAAGGCCACTTCTATGTAGCACTGTTCCTCTGACGCAGCCAAGGCTCAGAAAATATTTACTGTATTTCTCACACTGAATGAACCTGCCTTGTTAGTGTTGTTGCCTGCACGAATGAAAAAACCGCGCTCATTTCGGGACGTCAAGAGGGACGCGTAGACGCGTTATAGAACAGAAAGCGTGTTTTACCTCAACAACTTGTGTTTATTTATCGGTCGGTACTGTAGGGAGTCAGTAATATGTGTACAACCTGTACGAACACCCGTTTTTAGAATTGAACTTTGCCCTTGACTTTCCAAATTCCCGCTTAACGTCACGGAAATCTCTGACCAAGAGGTTGAATCTAGAGATGTAAAATTATGAGGCCACCACACTCCTCTTGATTGGAGTAAAAGAACAGATATGTCAAAGACAACAAATCTTTTACACAAACAGGAAGTGCCCAAGAGACTAGGGGGGTAAAGTGGTGGGAAGGCCTGTAATGGGCCTCCTAAGAGTAACATTGTTTAGATCTGTGCTCTCCAAGGTTGCCTTTTTACATGCACACAGGGAGGGATGGGAAAATACTGAGGGAGGCTTGCTAGTTCTTTCCTAGTTTTGGACACTTTATTAGATCTGTTAAGGATTTAAAAAGGCATTTGTGTCTTCTGAGGTTTATCAGGCTGACATTTTGAATTCAATAAAACAGCGAGCTGTCATGCAGACATGTTTTTTGCTAGCATCCTCTAAGGTGCTTTCTGTTCGGCCGAAGCAGCATTACAGGCTAATGGAGGACGTGGAAGATGTAATGTTGCCTTCGAGCAAAGAAAGTGAGCGTTTGCTCTCAAGGTTTTGATTCTCTTTATGAAGGAGATTTGTCATCAAATATAGATACCGCAGACACGTATTGTAAGAGTGTAAACAAATAAATGTGTCTGTTATTTCTTTCTATAAGTCTACTCGTCAGCAGAGGGAACTAAAGTAAAATGCTCACATTAATAATTACTGCTCTATTTTCATCTGACTTTAAATGGAATATAGTTTGTTTTTGTTTGTTTTTTATGTGCGTGTTTGTATAGGGGTAGTATGTATATGGTTGTATGTTCTTCGCTGATATTATGTGTTCCTGGAGTCAGTGTGTAGGTTTTCGGTGCATATGTCCATGTCTTCATGTGAATTTGTGCGAGTGTGTAAGACGGAGATGTTGCAGGCTCACTAAGGGTCTGGAACCTGTTCTTATCCCCAGCCAGCCTTTCCTTATGTAAACAGCATGTGAACAGCATTGAGTTTTCTTTCTCACCCGTGACCCTCTCTTGCTAAAAGCAACTATATCAGGACATATTGCCATGGAGCTACTGGGTAAAAATAAATGCAAAACTATAACAATAATTGACATGCATGTTCCACAGTGTACTATGCTCTCAGCTTGTACTCACTTCCGGCTTAAGCCCCCTCCAGTCAAGCTGTTACACTCCGGGTCTGGCGGGGAGTTTGGGGCTCAGCTGAGTCAATAACCCAGAGGCACCCCAGGCCGTATAAACACACCCGTCCTCCAGGAAGAGGGTGACTAGCGCCATGCTGGCAATGTTTTGTCATGTCCTCATCTTTGTGGTAACAAACAGATTAGTCTTCAACAGATGTGTTTGAAGGAAACTGTTCACTCTTTGATTACCCGGTCGTATTGCAAATAAATAGGCTTTCTTTTCTCATAACATGACTTATAATTGGAGTACATTATAATGTGTTTGGCAAATTTCCTTTTTGGATAGCACAGCACATTATGATTTAAAAATAAATAAATAAATAAAAAATAAATGATGATCCACTTTTGACTATCAATCACTCACCTCCTGTAAGCTTGAAGCGAGGTGATGAAAGACAGACTGTAGTCAGTTTAGTTTCATGGCAGTTGCAAAGAATTCCTCTGGTGACACAAGTATCCTCAACATCTACAGAAACCACTTTTCCACACTGCATTCATATGCTTAATATATCAAAACTAAGGCTCCAAGTAACTGTTATTTTCACTATCAAATAACCTGTTTACCCTTATTTAGTCGTTTGATCTCAAAAGCTCAAAATCCAACCTCAAATGTCTTGTTTCGTCCTGACTCATACTGGTTGATTTTTGTGAGTACTTAGAGGAACCTTTGAGAAAAGTGGATAGAAAGATATCATTTAATTGTTGCCTTAAATGTAAATGTAACGATTATAATCCAGTAATGAGTCCAGTAGGACTATATAACTAATATATTTTCCTGTAACTCTCATTCATACTGTAATCCCCTGTGTTTTATGTGCAGTAACCTTTTGACATGAACGTACTGTGTTGCTGTATCATTATTTTTAACTATATGACTAGTTCCTGTAACTCTCATTTAGACATCAATCCCATGTGTGTTGTGTGCAGTAAATAGAGGCAATAACCTTTTGACATGAACATACTGCGTTTCTGTAATATCATTTTTAGCTGAGCCCTGCGATTGACATTAAGTGCAAACAATGATTTACAATCTGTAGACTCTTCGTCATCAGATTCCTGCAAGTGTGCTGCGTATTTTGGGACGCTGAGTTGACTTGGCCTAAAGCATGCAATAAGTCAAGAACTTTGTTCCATGCTACTCAAAACAGTTCTCTGTCCATCTCCACCCCCCAGTCCCGTTCTCTGTAGAGTGATCTGCAGATAACAGGTATGTTAGAAAAAGCAGTACATGTTTAGTCACGTAACTAGTTCCTGTGAAAATCAGTTTTAATTCCTTTGATAGATTTCCTGGCATGCCCTACTTCACTGATCCAGTCCCATCATTTCGGGCTGAGGAGGCCTTGCTTGTCTTGGCCCTGAGTGTTATTTTTAAAGGAATGCCAGTGAGTGGATGGCACCAAGGTCTTGTAATCAGCACATAGTCCCTGGGAAGGAGGCACTCATGCTGGTTTCTAATTTGTTTTCTTTTCTGTTGTTTGTATTTAGATACTTGGAGACAGTAAAATGACAGTTGGGAACATATTTAGTGTCTTTTAATGTGACGTATCTCCAAGTGAACAGATGGATTCAGATTGTGTGGGCATGGGATATAATTTCAGGAGCGATGTGAGCATATTCAGAGATTATATTTGGTTTGCCTGAAAGTGGGAATAACAACAGTGATTCTGAGCTGAATATTGGCCTCCACCAACACCTCAATCACCTGCATTTTTGGATCAGAAAGTGGAGGGAGGAATGAAAGAAGTCCAGCCACATAGACCACAACCACAATGGCACATTTTGCTCACATGAAACTACATGAAAGATATTTGCTTTCATACTTTTATTATTATTATTGATTGGTCATAAGAGGCATGTACTTCTCCCCTGATAATCACAGAGGCATTCGGTGGCCTCTTTGGGTGCTCCATAGTGTGTATTTCTGAGGTCAGTAAGCCCCTGCTGAGAGAGCTGGAGTGGAAGAGAGGAGAAGTAGCGCTAGAGGAAATAACACAGCGGGGTAGCTCATGCCAATCAACATACAGCAAAGTGAGGAGCATTACCCAGAAGACTGATGGTTACTGATTTCCCAAGCCTATATGAGCTTGTTTTTTTTTGTTTTTTTACCCGTGAGAGTGGTTAATGTTGGCTTGAATCATGTAGTCTCATTGGGGTTGGGGTTTGGTCCCATATACTGTAGTTTATCCTCTCATGGTTTGATACAGTTTAGTTCCCATTACTGTTTGTGCTTTTTTTTTGACTTATCTCCAATTTATCAGAATTAAATATTCATAAATAATCATATTTCTCTGCTTCATATCTGTGTTGTTGCTGTGTGTGTGTGTGTGTGTGTGTGTGTGTATATATATATATGGCAATTAACACAGTTAAAAGACAGACTTGACCTCCAGGGTCAAGTTTCAGAGTACTCCCACTCCGTGTAGGCATGAAGAGAGAGGAGGCGATTCACCACAAGGCAACTCCTAATGAAATCTCTTCCGGGGAGCTTTGTAAATATTTTCATCCTCTCCCTCGGTCCGCTGATAGACTAATTCCACTCACTTTCCTAATTAATCACAGACAAGTGGGGAGAGGCTGAGACGGGAGGAACTGGATAAGTGAATATATGGCTGTTGTTGGAAATTGTCCACATCAACACCCTGTATGCAACCGTCCTGTTGTGCTCTGCTCACACGCAACACATCCTAGCATGTGTACACAGGCAGGTAAAAAAAACCTTTATGTGTATTCAATAGTGTAGTGGAAAGACATTTTTATAAATATAATGCAGAAATTCCCTCCTACAACTGAATTAATCCATTAGTCAACTGAACTTGTGTAAGTTTTCTACCTGCTGCACCAACTCTTTGCATATTTGAGTTGGTTGTGCAGGGTTTGGAAGCGTGACTGGTACTGGTTAATTAACTAAAGGTAATGATACACATTTATTTGATTCATTTCAATGTGCAATGCTTTTGTACTCTAGTTCTAAAAAAAATAGAGCAATCTGAGAAGCTGTAACCTTGGGGTTTAAAGATGTGTAATGGCCATTTCTCACATTTTTCTGATATTTTGTATATGAGAACAGCTAAAACTTTCAGCAAACTGCCAGTACCAGTAACTCTTTTCACCTCGGACTCAACTAACTCGAGCCCAACATCTGCTCAGGTCACCATAAGATGAGCTGGACAGACACAAAGCCTTTAAAGAACACAGAATAACAAACATAGATATGAGGTTATTGTTGCCAGTCATATTTTATTGATGGGCTGTGCACATTACTGACAGCCACGAATGCACCAACTCTCACTGCTCTGAACACATAATGCTGCACTCCTGTTTTTATTAACATCATATCCTAACATCACAAACAATGCGTTATCACAGTAGGGCTGAGATACTAAAGCACAAACTCAAACAAACTAGTGTTCTGTTATTTGCGTAACCTGATAAATGAATAGATGTAATGCTGGACTGAAAAACAATTTAACACAAATGTTAATGTTCACTGAAACCATTAACATAAATGTTAATGAGTGCACTGAACGTTTTCAGTCTTATTGGATTACATCTTTACTGACTTCAGTGATGTCCTAATTTGAAACACTTGAGATCAATATAGATGAAGCCCCATTAATTAAGTAGCGACTTTAATATGCTGGTAATCAAATAACTCAAAGATTAGTTTTTATGCTTTTTGACTTGAACACGTTTTGCAAAATGAAAGTGTCATGCGTAAAGTGAAACTATATATTTTTACTTTTCCCTTGGATGAACATTTTTTTACAGGGATTATTTGTGCAGGCTAATTTTTCTTTCTAAATTTTGTTAAATAAAAAAATGCAATTTATGTTTTAAAATGGTCTCAATAACCTCAGTCAGCTGCTGATGGTTTTACATACAGGTAACACGACTCTTTGTTATAAGACGGTGCTGTTTTCTTTAATAAAAAATGTATCTCTGGTCGAGGATTTGGCAGAACTACAATATAAAAAAAATATTATGAATCTACATACTTAAAGTTTTTAAGATTATTTTGTTTTATTGCAAAAGATGAATAATTGCACTCCTAATTGAAAATGATACACTGGCTTTATATGTGAAAATATACTTGGACTCAAGTCTGCACAGCATATAAATACACACATTGGTACATGTAATCCATCTTTGACAGGTGAGATGCGCCAGTCATGCTAAGGAAACTATTGAATCTGTGTTTCTTCCAAACTTTTGCAGAGCTTATACTTATTCGGTCATCTTGGCTATTTGAGAAGCATTGCTTTCTGATGGCAGTAAGTACTGATTGATGAAGTTTCCACATGAGCCTCCAGTAACTCGGAGTCAGCCAAGCCACAAATGGATACCATGTGGGTCTTTATCAGACCTTCAATTTCATCATTTTAAGGGCAAAGCCACTTGGCAATGCCCGTCAAATAAAACAACGATTTCACGATGAATTTAACTTTAAAGGTTATGGGATGATTTTACGTTTTGATATATAGTATAAATATCAGTGAAATAAATGAATAAAAAGCTCTTCATTTCACAATTTATTGGTATTTACAAATTACCAAGTTTTGTACAAACTTCTGAGTCAACAGCTCGCATGTTCAGCCCTGGATTCATTAGTTACTGGACTCGTTTTGAAAATGCAGAGTCAGGGAAGTTGCAGTGTATGTTTTGGGGTTCCTTGGAATCATATGGATGAATGTTTTAGCTGCATCCTGAACGTACTTTTACGTTTGTTAACATTAATGTTACTAACTTTAGGCTATAATACTCATTAGGCACGTAACACTTGTTGGGTCACTGGGTCGTAATGCATAACGTACGTTTGATATATTTATCAAACGTTCTTAGCTCAGCTCAGCTTCTCTTCTCAGATGTTCACTCAGTCACAGCTTTGCAGCATTGGCACATCAGGATGAGTTCAAATGATTCTCTCGGTTGTCCGGTGCTAGATTTATGTCAAACTATGGCCCCTGTGAAATTCCTGCCTATTCATCATACGTGAAGGAAACTGCTCATCTTTTATCATCATTTCCATCCGCCTCATTGAATGGGATTTTCATCTTGCCGAACTGAAATGGTTTAACTCATAAACCATAATAAGTGATCTATGTAAAACCCCAAATTTGATGGTAATGGGGCACATTTGTGTGTGTGTGCGCTAAACATGCAGATGTCACAGTTAATCGGTTCTCAGCAAACTGTCCATCATGTTTTTATTTAATCACTTGTGATGGGCTTTGGGTGATGCAGGCAGATATTGGTCTCAGAGGTAGCGCAGTGCAAATCAGGTTATCTCTTACACTGAATGTGGAGGAGGCCTGCAAATCTGGCCCCTGTTCCATTTCCCCTGGCTACATTACCCACTTCTAACAAAGTTACAGCACACTTCTCATTTTTCATTGGATTAAAAGGGCCATATAGATTTGGACATGAGACACCGTGGTACATCAGCCACCCAAGTGTAGCTGTCCTACACACACATACACACACACACGCTTTTTCTTCATATCTGGGTTCAGTTTGTCATTGACCTCTCTCATAACAGACAGTGCTCATTAGCCTTTTGGCTCTGTCGCTTGCTTAATTGCATCAGAATAAGGACAGAACAGTGCTAACGATGGCCGTTTACAATGACTCAGACCCATTAAAGGCTGTAACAAGGCAGACAATGGAAAGTAAGACTGCTGGTAAATGTGTTAATTATGTTTTGTATTGTTTTTGTCTGGAGTTCGGGCATTGAGGATCGTCCTCTGACTGAAGCGTGTTGATTTAAATATAGACAACAGTAGAATGAGCATGAAATATGATGATTATTTATTACCAAATTGTAATTTAGCCAGGCACTTGCCTTGTTGACAACAGACTATTGTATTAAATCTACTTCCCAAAGGGCTAGTTCATCACATAAATGACTATAAACCAAAGTCGGAGTCAAACTTCAATCGAATTCTGTTATTCTTCCTCTTGTGTCTTCTTTCTTTTCTTCTTTCTCAACATCTGTTTCATGTTACATATAGCATAAGTTACACCCCTAAGGTCAAAATTACTTTGAGGGAACCAATAATTGTTTTCGAGTGACATTTGAGGGACATCTTCCTATATTTCTCTCAGCAACTGATGTTCATATTTTGCTATCATGACCGCTGCATTTAGTCAAGGACATATGTTAATAATTCAGAAGAAGTTGTCTCCCTCCAAGGTGAAGTTGGGCTCCCTGGACATCAGTTTGCAACGTTCAGCATGTTTGAAAGAGGCAGTTTCCCATGCCTGTTTCCCATGTAGATTGCGCAATTCAATTAGTACAATGGAAACATGGGGGTTTGAGAGATACTTCTCAGGCTCCCCAACAAGTTGCATGACAGACTGAGAATTGCAAAAAAAAAACAGTCTAAAGGTCAAGTCAGTATGATGTGTTTTGATGGTCAGTTAGGTTTTAGGTGTATCTTATTTGGCACACTATATTCTCTTTGGTATGTTCCTGATTTTCCTGTAACTGCATACAATCACAAAAACATTACGCAATACAAAAGCTGGAAGGAACTGAGGAAAAAAAACAGAGAAAAAAAAATATATAATCTACGCTCTGAAATCATTAAGCATAAACACATGTCCATATATCAAATATGCTTAATATTTAGGATTCAATATCAGGGACACAACAACCCAGGTGGTAATGTTAAGATTGTGTTTTTAAACCCTTCATATGACACTATAAGTTCGGCAGATAATCTGTTGAGGAAATTGGGAACGCCCCCCCAAAAATGTTGGGAGAGGCGAATCAGACCCAAACTCTGCCCAATTATCCTCAAGTGTGGGACAGCATAAGGAAGGAAGGAAATGAAGGAGGAAGGAAGGAAATGAAGAAGGAGGAGGAAGGAAATAATATAGAATTAAATATGGAAGAAACTAATTAAACTAGATTGGTGGGAGGAAGGACTTAAGTTCTGAAGGAAGGAAGGAAGGTAGGTATGTCATTATTGCTTTGATTTACCATTATTTCTCAAACATAGGTTTTTATATTAAAATGCTGTTTTTATTTAAAACATAGGGTGCCAAATAATGGACTGTTTCATTACACTGAATCTATCCTGTTAACATACATGACTGTTATGTTGGCATTACGTTTTTTTCACGGCTTGGCTAAATATTTAAAAGTCGGTGTCAAAAAACTGTCAAACACTGTTGTAATACTGTACCTCAGCCATGATATACTCCATAATGTGGCACCAGGGAGGCCATCTGCTCAGACCGTGCACACAATAATAAAGAGCACTCTGCTTGACGTCATCTAAAGGCCTTTAAAGTCAGCCACATGAAAGGGCCATACTGTACCATATTGCTGAAGCTTTACATCCACCAGGCCACTCATCTGGAGCCCGCTGACTCAGAAACAAAGGCAGGCAGGTCGTTAACTGTGTGTAACCTGTGACTGTGCTGATGTCACTGCAGAGGAGGTTGACTAGCCTACGTCTCATCCACACAAAAACACAGTTCCCCAAGAGCACATACTGTACTGTTTGATGGGTGTAATGGCCACTAGATCACTTCCAGTCAAAACTAGCACTCACTGTTGTACTTCCACTGATAAGATTTGTAACTTTCCACACTGCAAACAAAACACCCAGTTTCATACAGGACGCGTCTTTTTTCTTCTTCTTCTTCTACTATGTGGAGAGAATAAACTTGCATGTCTTTACCATTTGTTGTATCCAAATCACACAATGTACATGGTTTGGAAAAAAATGTTTTTAAAATTAGATTTTCTTGTATTAAATGATTTTGTTTTTCAAAGTTCAGCGCAGCATTGTTTAATGCTGAAGTAAAACGAACATGTCCCACTGGATCGTCTCTTGTGTGAGGTCCTTGTCATGTCTCAACTCTGCCCCATGGTGGAGACATGAATGAACAGCTGAGTGAGACAGCCTCTAAACTTCTGTACTTACTTGTTCTGACTCTTTTTTTCCTCATCGACTCCTTTTAGTTTGTTTGTAAGTTTGAAACAGAAACCGTCTCATCTCTCGTTCTTTGCAAATCTATTTTTTTTTAAATGGACTCCGGCATGTTTTAAAACAGTATTTTAGTGTAATCATTAAAGTATTTACTTTAACATATAATACAGTACAACAATCACAAGCCTGTTGGGATTTTGCACAGGTTACAGCAGCCTTAAACATTGAGGGTATTTTGGCTCATTTGAGATACGTCAATATGTGAAATCAATATAAAACTTGTAGGAAAGCGCTTAAGGATTCATATTTTCATCTAAAGTTGAGGCAAACTTCCAGATAGAAAGCAGATATTGGATTTTAAATTTGATGGGTGCCATCTTGTGGTTTTTGATCTTAACTACACACTAAGATGAACCGAAGACACCAAACCAATTCCAGTTGAACAGTAGTGTCGTTGGAGCTGCAGTGTCTCGTTAATGTTAACTAGTTTTTATTGGATAATTATCAGTAGTAAGATGGGAAGGATGCCATGAAATGTCCTCTTTCATATGCCACATGTGAACCCAGTGTTTCAGAAAGATGCAACCATCAGGACACCATGAACACTTGTAAAAGACTCGTTAGTTATATTGAGGTTGACACTCTATGTCCTTTTTTATCTATTATTTACAGGCTACTTTTGTTCTGTCATTCGGGAACTCATTCCTTTTCACGTGTTCTTCACAATGCGATTTCTGCTTCACATTAAACTCCTTTTTTTTTTTTTTTTTTTATGTTATGCTTCATGAAATATCTCAAAGTTTGAACTTCTGGTGACATGCACACGACCTTCTTACTTTATGAGTTCAATTTAAAGGAATAAAATAGCAGCTAAATCACTGAAAGCGTACGCAATGATAACTATTAAGTTTGACCACACCACTGGAGTTCAATTGATGTGTTGTAACGTGCCGTTAGCGGCGGAATGTTTGCACGTCCCATGGTGAGAAGTTAGGGATGCTAAGTCTGTGCCTTGCACACCAAGCACATCAACCAGCTAGCCTTGGGCAAAGGAAGCGAACATGTTGGAATATTGGAGTCAGTTTGCATCCCTAATGTTAGAACAAAACGGTAGCCCCGGCGGTAACACTCAACGCTTTACTTGTTTATTTATTTCTGTATTTTTGCCCCCTTCTAATCTCCTGTTCCCGAATTAATTACTCAATTAGCATAGTAAATTAGCGAAACAATTATGATGCATGGAAAACTTCCAGCGCACACACACACACACACACACACACACACACACACACCATCACAGCCAGGATAAATGTAGTGAAGTGAGGAGAGGCAAGAAAAAAATAAATAAATAAATAAATAAAAGGGGAATGAAAGCAAGCAGGGTGGCTTGGAAACTGAAGTCAGAGAATTAGAGAGTTTTGTAGTGAAATAAAACATTTTAACAAACAGTCCTGGCAAATGAAATGTGATACCTTCCCCTCAGTGTGAAACGTAATAAACATAGCAGTGCAAATTTATTAGCAATGTATAAAAGTAGCAATGAATTAATTCTTCATGCTTCTCAGAAGGTTGCATGGAGTGCACAGAGAATTAAATGCCTTCCTTTTTATTTCCCCAGCACACACACACACACACACACACACACACACACACACACACACGTTCCTTAACCTAAAACAGATAAGCTGGTTTTAGAAATCATGTTACTTCTTATGGATTGTACAAGAAAAGCATTGTGTGTGCTTTAAAGACGCCAGTACATAAATCAGTCATCAGTACACCGTGCAGCAGTCTTTAAGATGTAAAGTCTACTGGAGAATAGATTTGTTATTTCTGCTCTACTTTTGCTTTTTTTTTTTTTTTTTTCTGGCCCTCAAAAAAAAACCCGGATGTGATTCATCCTGGATTTATGCCCATTGCGCACCGAGTTACAATCTTTAAAAAAAGCTGCTGGAACTTTTTTATCCAGGTGACTCGTTTAGCACTGTCAACTTGTTGAGTAGCTTCTATTTTTCAAGAAGCTGTGAGATTTTGCTCTTGCCATCTTTTCCCACAGCTGTCGTTCCTCTGCGGTCCAGGGTCTTTTGTGTTACTACGAAAATGTGCCCTGAATGTCAAGGTGAAAGACAATTATGGGAAAGTTGTAATTGTGTTATGTAATGCTCCATCCACAGTGTTCGTCTATGTCTTTGAGACAGTTCAATATTAGATATTAGCAGGGATTTGTTTAAAAAATACTTCTTGTGAGAGGTGTGCTGGGGCAAAGGCCATTTGATCATTAAAAGCAAAAGTTATATGATCCCCAACTCAGTGTCCTCTTAGATCCAGAGCGATTCAACCCGATTCCCCTCCCGCAGGACAGTTAGCCCAAATGACTAATTAGTGAAATAGTTTTGAAAAGGCCATATTATGTTTTCACCGAACATCTGAGTTTCAGGCAGGTGTGGAGTGATGGCATCACAAATTTCCATTGGCGTGCTCCCAGTGGCATAAGTTCCTCGTGAATATCACATACCTCATTACGCTCCACTCAGTTTAGGTTCAATGTGTAATTAGTTTAATGAGTGTTGTCCACCGAGAGTACTGTGGAGGGATCTATCTCCAAAGCTAATGTATTTGCATGACAATATGAGAGGCGAGCAGATTGCACATCATAGTCTAACAGTAGGCTACTCTCCTACGTGTAATAAAAGATCAAAAAGTCACTGGTTGGCTGCAGAGTGGACTGACGTTATGTACTAGACATCTCTCCGAATTTTTAATTGCATTACATTGGTTTGGCAAATATCTGCTTTAATTTGTCCAACTTTGTCTTACTCTCTTCTTTCATTTATCTTTTTTTTTTTTTCCGAGGCCGATCTGTTCTGTCTTGTCATGTAAATAAAAGCTGCAACTTGAATAGATTAAATTAAATTCAAAGCATCCCACTGGCTGCCTGTCAGCTACATCAAATGGCTGAAACAAGACCGTCTGTTATACTTTCATTTTGTTGTTGTGTATTATTTAAGAGTTTAAAGCTACTCCAGATAAAAGACAGTTCTGTGGCTGAAGTGAAGGATAAATTAAATGATGTTGATGAACAAAGATTAAGCGAATGTACTACTTCCTGGCATAAGGGTCTAATAAAATCAAATGTCTTTAAAGGTTTTAATGCACCATAATATAAGTGTGTGTGCCCAAGAGGAGCAGGAAAGAATATGCTATAATATGTGTAAAAATAATAGTGTCTTCTTGAACTTACTTGGCAGTGGCAGAAGTTTAGATTCCTGCACAGATCAGTCCAAAACAGTGTGACAAGTATATTTAAAAACTAAATACAAAAATACCCTCAATTAAACATTTCTACTAAGAGTCTTATAGCTGAAAAGAGACTGGCTATTGCACTTTAATTCAAAACCCATCTATCTCCCTAAACTGTGTTTTCCACATGAGACTGCAAATTCAAAGGTCTCCTCTCGCGTCTGTGCTTTTTTTTTTTCGGGGAGGGGAGTCAGTCACCAGTCTTCGCCTGTCAAGGCTGTCACAGCTGGACTCCGCTTGTGAGTTGATTAAAATAGGAGAGTCCATAGCTAATTAAAAAGCTCTTCCCTTTTAATGTGAGAGTGTTAAATAAAGGAGTGGGAGAGGGGATATAAACAGCCTCCTGACAGATCGTTCATTTGCAGAAACTCCAGGCTCCCTGTTGGCTTGAGTGTGGTGTGTGAGAAGTGTTGATTTGAGTGGAAATGGAGTGTCAAAGGTCACCTTTATGGAGGTACTACGCCATCCTTTAATTGAGTGTCCATCCTGAGCATCTCTAGTGCGTAAAAGTTTATTTTGTGATTCCATCTCAGCGTCTGACATTATAATATTCTTTTTTTTTTTTTTTATGTTATTGTATCTCCTACCCACAGCGAAGATGGGGAAAAGAGGTAAAAACCAGCCTTCCTGTCTGCTTTTCCTCTCCCAGCTCGAAGGACAAGGTAAAGTCTTCAGCCTGAATGTTGTGTTTATTTTACGAGCACCTCCTGCTGCTGCTGCCGGTGGTCATTGTGGTTAGAGCTCCCCCTGGAGGTCGAGGTGATAGGGTGTATGGACAAGGGAGGGGTTGTATCATGGAGTGTTTTCCAGTTTAGAGTTACAGTATTCATGGACTCTGGTCTTAGCTTTCGACTGTAGTTCCTCCCTCCCTCTACCTTGTTTAAAATGCCAAGCGTCTCTTTCCCTGGAAAAAAAAAGTACATATGATATATGGTTTAGTTGGTTGTGAACTTTGTCATTTTCAACACCTGTACAATACGTGGCACAAGTAACCGAAGAGGCCGAGCGGTGCAACCTGAACGCTGATGTCATTACTCAGTGTTGCATTAGTCATCATTTTACATTTGACACCAGTACAAAAAAAAAACATGTTTGTCCAAAAAGACATTTTAAAAGACGAACGAGGAGATGTTATTTAGCTTATTGTGTCATCGAGGGGATGATGACCTGCAGGAGACATGCCACGTTGCACACACTTGCTGCGTAGTGTTGTATGGCTGGATTACTACCAGCGGTCCCAAAAGTAACACAAATACACTGTAGACACAGAAAATAGGTAAAACAAAAACATGAGCATTACTCAATGACAATGGCAACAGTAAAGAAATATTTTCAAGTTGTAAATCTTATACCGTCACTGCAGCTCCAAAGCTTTGCAAGAAAGGAAATATTGTTTTGAACATAAGAAAAAGCGACTTGACTTCAGCCTGCAGTTGCATAAATAAAGCAGATCTTACAAAACAGTGGTCCTTTAGAGCTTTGTGTGGCCGTCAAGTTTTATGATCTCAATTCTTTCGCATATATTGCCAACATAAATATGGCACTTCGTGGGATGCTCCGCCGAGAGCCGTTAAGACCGAGGCTCTGCAGCAACAGGTTCGGATACACAACTTTTACTGCAAAGCCTATGAATTTTTCCCATCAGTGCCTTCCCTGCATGTTTGGGTGTGAGCAGAGGCCGCATATTGTGTATCCTTTAAAAATCTAGATTTCTGTATAGCTGATGGGAAATGATTTAGAGGTCAAACACAAGGGAGAATGCCTGCTCTGCGTGTATCTGGATTTGTATGTTTTAAAGTTTTAACAGTGCTTGCAGTGTAATTTACACCATTACAACAGATGTGTCCAACAGAGCCAAGGTAGAGAACTTAATTTCTTCACTCTTCTTATTTTTTTATTTTATTTTTTTTTTATATTGTAACCTGGAAGACATATGTTTGACAGAAGACGAGAAGGTAGAGCAATTCCTGTTCATTAGATGATACAAAAACAGTCAGTCAGCGAACGCTATAAACAAGAAATATTGTGCCATGAAAGTAGAAAAAAAAAAAGCAACACTTACAAAACAAGACTGATATTCTGCTCTATCCAAAAAATGTTTGCGTTCTTAGGCTTCGGGAAAACAGAATATGAGAACCTCAAAGGCTTTGATGCACAACAGGAAAAAAGCGGTTGACTATATCATCATAACCCTTTGGCAACAACACTGTAGTGGGTGATTCAGAAACATGTGCTGCCATTTTATCATGCCGAGGGCCAAGTTTTGGAGCCTTAAACACCCCGCCAAGGCTTGATAAATCTGGCTTGAAAAATCTCATTTGCAGAGAGTTAAGCATCTGCAACAATATTTATCTTCTTCCCTGTCCAAGGGTAATGGGTTAGGCAGGATGGATGAGGGCACAGTCCTCTTGCCTTCAGGTGCAGCGATCTCACAGAGGACCCGTAGACGGGCTGCTTATGACGAAGCAAAAGGAAACACATCAACTCCCTCAGTAAACATATCACCATGGTTGAACAATTGGCTATTAGCATAATTAGCCAGCCTGATCTTAGACTTTTTATGTATGAGTGTGAACAGTATATGTGTGTGTGTGTGTGTGTGTGTGTTTGGGTGGGGGGTGGGTGGGTGTTTTGCTGTTGTTCCACAGCAATTAAACCCATCTAATTTCAAGAAGAACAAACATTCTTTGGTGGCTGGGGGAAAGCTTCAGGGCGCAGAAACTTCAGGAAAAATAAAGTCCTTGGTGGCACGAGTCTTGTCTGATGATGTTTGCTAATTATGCAGTCAAGCACTTCCTGGGAAAACACAAAAAAAGTAATAGGCAAGGGTCTGCGCCTGAAGCTTATCAAGAAACACGCAGGCAACCCTATCTGGATATGGCCTTTTGTCTCTCATACAGAAAAGAGGACGAAAAAAAAAGAAAAGAGCAAGAAAACAAAACAAAAAATATATCTAAAGGTCGATTTCCAGTGAAGGACTCTGTCTCAGATGTAATTAACCTTTTGATTTAGGACACTCCGTCTCGTAAATAAGCTGACAATTAGTTTATTTGGCTATCATGTGATAGTAATGACTCTCATTAGCATGATGTGACCTCCTCTAATCTGTTGCCTCGCAGACTCTGTACTGGGTTTCTTGTGTGGCCTGGTGAACCTGCCTCTGATGACTGCTGATGCGTCCCCACTGATAGAATACACACGTCTCTAATGTAAACAGAAGTGTTTCTATGAAGTAGACGCTTCTCTTATCTATCTTCTCTTATTTATTCATTTCTCGTCTCATTTTCTCTCGCTTCACTCTTTCTGGGATTTTCTCTTATCTGCAGAAAGAAGGAGGTCAGAAGTAAGGCATTCACCATTTTTTTTCTTTCATAGTAAATACTTGACAACCAACGCATGTGTGAGCGATCAAATGCTTTTCATTTGTTTTCCAAATCAGCTTTGAGAAGTTCAGATGTCAACTGGTAAAGGCAACTTATCCATCTAACTTTTTAAATTTTTTTTCTTTTTATTCTCTGCTGTAAAAGTAAATTGAGTAACAAAGTTGGACAGACAACAATCAAGAACAACATACTAAAATGTCTTTTCCCACTATCGGGTCTCAGTAAGAGTTAACGAGGCAGGGCATACAGGAAAATGTGGAGAACATGGACTCTGAGACTGTAGCCAGGAAACCACGGGGTAGTAAGATGTGTGAAATGGTCTTCCCTGTGTAGCCTCGCTCAGCAAGGGCCACAGATGTAAAAATATGGCCTGTTTTTACAGCACACTGACTTTATTGGTGAATTTTGATGTAAACGGCAGCGGCGATTGCCTTGCTTGGAACTTGCACACACTTTTTTTTTTTTTTCCTCAAAGAAGAAAAGCGTTTTATGCGTTCGCTTTCTTACATCGCTCCCTTTGATTTTCTGCAAAATTATAACCCTGGGTATAATTTTGTGTCTGTCACGCTAAATGATGTAAGCCCACCTATTAAACCTCCAATGATTAATATGATTGTACATTTTTAAATTACTGAACAGGCAATAGAGACGCTGTGTATACAGCACATTTGAAAACAGTGTGCATAGCTTAGATGTGATATTAAAGTCATACTGAAAGAAAAAGGAGAGGGGAAAAAAAAACAAAAAAAAAACCTCTTTGCATGCATATATCACAGAATGCTTTAGGGTGACAAGCTGCAATTAACCGTGGAGTGAGCAGACATTTATAAGCATTTCATATCTCATTAAATACATTTATTTATTTTATAAGAGAAGCTGCTTTTGCTTGTTTTTTTTTTGTTTTTTTTAATTGAATAGATTGATAATTTAAAGGTTTTCAGTGTCATGTTTAAAGTTGTGAAACATTAGAAAAGAAAGAAAAGCATGTGATAGATGGATAGAACTGGCTACTAACCCTAACCCATATGTAGCTGTTCATGCTTGTAAAGGCAGATTGGAGGATTTACTTTAGAGATATCACTGACAGCATTTCCTTGAGGAAAGAAATTTCATAAAAACTCAAATCAGTATAAAATGACTCTTCGGGGGACTCTTAACATCCACAGATTTCCTCTGAGACAGTGGACCAATGAAAAAAATCCTTAGACACATGTCAAGACACTATTTCTGTCAGCGCATTTGATTATGTCCTCCTTTTTTTTTTCCTTCTTCCATTTTGTTGGACCATATCATTTGTGAGATCCGGTGTTATCTCTAAAACAGCCGTATGGAATTTGGGGAAAAAAAAAAAAAAAAGCAGCTGTGGAGAAAACTGCTGGATGTGGAGCAGAAGGCGGTGGCATAAAACTGTTGCTCCACTAAATGTCAGTGCTACTAAACGGCCAGGATTACAGCCCTAAAACCTGCTTCAAGCCACATTCAGATAACAATGGTCATAAAACCTGAGGAGGATACTAATCTTTGCTGAACGACTTCAGGACCATCAAATCATTCCCCTCCATTGACAGTCCCCATAGAGAAACGCATTGACAAACCAATTTGTTTTCACTCAGAAATGTCCTCTTCAGTAGGTAATTCACACTAACACAGCCTCTGTGGTACAGATGATAAATACCTGCATGTATTCTACTAACTGTATTCTACTTGATTGCTGTTTAGACTCAAATAATGTCTCCGGCTTACCATCTTTATCGAATCCCTAAGACGCCCTTGGGCTGATTCATGCTGACAAAGAGGCCCAATCAGTTTAGACGCTACAAGGATATGATTTTTCCACAAGAGTGACAATATCTACTGTATGTAAAATGGCATTTCTGCCTGTCTCTTATACCCCTGTAGCAAAAACTGTGCTTAATCCCTGTAATAATAAAAAATAATAAAGAATTGATTGAAAACAGTTGATCTGAAGGGGGAAAAAAAAAGTGTCTCTACATGTTACTTTAAAATATCCTGCTTCGTCGTGTTTGCATTGGCTCCAACTTGGTGTCCACATCATCATCCACCAACATCAAAGACGGCTAGCTCCAGCTGAGATGTTTATCTGCTTCCAAGTCTCGACGCCACCCAGCCAAAAGGAACAATGGTGTTTTCTCACCATCTCGGTGTCCCATGCTTACTCATTGCACTGCTCAAATGGTCAATATCCCAGAGTTCATAGCCAGTGCAGCCATTAAACATCCCTGTACTGAGAAGGCTTGCGTCTATACTGTGTTGCAGGAAAATTTAAACGCTTCTCTTCCATAGCCGGTTCGAGCGAAGAGAAAAGAAAACTTCCTCATGTTTGACTCCAACTACGTTTCCAGATGTGCTAGGGGTCAGAGGTTAAAGATAAAAGTACCAGGATGTGGTGTACCCCAACTAGAAACCAGTTTGCAGTGTGTGCATTCCTCGCTGGAGGGGGGCGACGAGCAGAATGCCTTGTGTTTCTTCTTTCCACCGCTCCCAGTGAGAGGCCTCATTTTGCAGTGGTGAATTATGACACCACAAATTCGTGCTTGCTACTTTGGCAATGTTTACCAGTGGCACCAAGACAAAATGTCAGCCGTGTTTAAACATAGCGGTTGAAAAACAAGTGGGGAAGTTGTTTTTCCATCTTGACTGGCGTTGGAGGTCTCAGACTTGTCTCTGACCCCTCTCTACAGGGAGTTGCTAGTGTTAAAATCATCTGTGTCTTTCTTTCTTTCGTTCTAGAGCTAATGAAATCATTTAGCACCACATCCTTGATTAGAAATTATTTAAAAAAAAAAAAAAAGAAAAACAACTTTGATCGCAGTATATAGCAGACCAAGCGGAGAGCAGGGTTTGACTGATTGCTCCGACTAAGGACGGGCCTTTCTACCCCCTGCCTGGTGTGGAGCAGCAATAGAGACATCACAAGTTATGTATACGAGTCTATTACCTCAATGCAGGAATGTCTCCCAGAAATTGAGCTAATTTCACAAAAAAATGCTAATACGATTATTTCAAGTGTGTCAGAGGCTTAATAAGTGTGGAAATTGGCCTGTCATATAAGACCTGAGAGTGGTGGTAAATTGCACGATTACAGTCGCAAAGCCTTGGCCTCCCTTATTGTTTCTTTACATATCGTAATCTGCTAAATGAAAATGGACCGGACAACTTCATTAGAATTCTAAAAAGTGGGTAACATTAATATGACAGAGACAACTTTATTGTGGTATTATGGTAATAATGAGCTTTAGAGGATGTACAAAGATTACATGTCCCTTGAGATGGCTTCTTTTATTACTAGGCTCCGAAAAAATTGTTTTATTACCCCCCAGTCTCTGGCAGACGCGAGCTGACTGGTCCTGCAGAAGCACGACCACACTAGAAAGCAAGGAAGGAGTAACACAATATATTCAGCAAAGGTAATATAGAGATGCTAAGAGCTCTAAATTGTAAAAGTGGACATATCCAGAATTAATATCTTTCTCATTGTTCTGAGGATCTACAGTAGGAGGTGGAGGAGTGTGTGTTTGTGTGTGTATGTGTGATATGTGAGTGTGTGTATAGCTATAGGTGGAGTTGGGTTCGGGGTGGCGTGCATGCACACAGGGCCACTAGATGGAGTTAGATCCTACAGAAGAGCTTTGGGACCTTGGCAGAAACAAGACAATAACAGCTGAAGTGAAGCAGAGGACACATAGTCCCTTCATGTGCTCAGACGTTGAGAAGCGAGAATACATAGTTTCCTATACAGAGACCGCAGCAACATCTTCCAGAGGCCTGGTCTTATTTAGTACCATAGGAACATGCATCATTCATAAATAAACTACCCATACACACCACAGGAGTAGCCACCTTATTTTTTTTTATATTAAAATAAAAACGATAATCACCTTGAGTGCATCCCCCAGCTTTCAACCTCTCTCATACAGTGAGCTAATTACATATGCTAATGTTTGGATTATCCATATATATATGTAAGCAGGTTCTGTGTTGTAGGAGTTTGTGTATTCTTTCTTTTAAGTTTTAGAAAATGAACAGCAAAGACTCTGATGACAACTGGATCAGTCCGTATGCTTGTATTACTATCATTGAAAGAGTCAAACTGGTGAAACCCAGTAATTTCATCCAGATGTAAAAGCTACACACTTTATTTATTTTACAAAAGTGAGCAACAGTTTTTTTTTTTTTTTTTTTTACATGATTTTTTTTTTTAATCATGAGATCCATTATTATCATTATTTGGGTGATTTTTCTTTTTTTATGTTTTGGGTGGGAGGTAGATGGACACATAGAGAAAAAGAGGGGAAAAAAATAATCAAATGCAACATGAAATGGGCTGATGACATGCCTTACTGTGTGATATGATAATGCTGATACAGAAGCATGTCCCAGTCTCTAATGGAGAGAAAATTATATAGTTAGATCCATCGATAAGGGGGAAGTGACATGTTCGTAGCTTTTTTTTTTTTTTTTTTTTAATCCCCTCTCTCTGCTTTGGATCCAAGATCGTTTTAGTATTAATGGTGGATAAAAGCATCACCAGTCCAGTTTTTTTTTTCACAGATATAAACAGAATACTACAGTCTGTTACAAAATAATGATCATAATAAAACAAAGCTGTATTGGTTTAGTTAGAATCACTTCATCATATATTTGAATATTATGAACGTTATATCTAGCACTCCATATGTCACTGTTGTGCAGACATGTATTCAGTGTCTTGACACAATGTAATGTAAGATTAAAGGAAAACAAATTGAAGTGCTAGTCCCATAGGAATAAACCTGAACTCTGTCAACAGATGTTTAATGCTGTGAAAAAAAAATGAAAAAAAAAATCTCTTGATCTCTCACGTGAATTGCACCATTTAGCATGTAGCAGTTGTGACAGGTAATTGACTTGAGAATTCAATGAGGAGTATTTGTGTCATGGTAAATAATGCATTGTTTCAGAGCCTTTATGAATATTCATAGTTTATGTTGATTGTGAGACATTAAACAAATGCTGTTTTTTTTTTATTATATACTAGTTTATTTTTCTATTGGTTATCAGATAAATTCTCCAGAAAAAGATGTCTATGTAGACTTCTCTAAGCACAAAAAGCGAAATTATCAACGTCTGCTTTTCTGCTCCGCTGGCGTAACTGTTCAATAGAAAGTCCGCTTTAGCAGCTGATACATTGAAAAATACTGCAATGAATTAACCATTGTTGTTAGATGGTCTCATTTACGCCCTGCGTTGAGCTCAAACTTCTAATTCTCTTTTATATACTGAAATATTAAAAGCCTAATATGTCATCTGTCATGACCGTCATTTATCATCTTAGCTGCAGCGTGTCCTGTGGGCCTGTAAAGATTTCCCTCAAATTACGTTTTATTAGATTACAAGCGTTTGTCCCTGTTTATTTCTTACTTGACTCCATTAGCAGCTGCCGTCTATCTGGATCTTGAGGTTTGCCTTTTCCATGCCTTCATTTACCCAAATGACCCAACATACCCATTTCTGTCTGGCTTAGACAGCCGAGCTGATTAAGAAGTTGCCTTTTCAACACTTAATTTATTCCACTCCACCATTTTGTTATATGGCTATTGTTTCATTTAAAGTTTACCCTGCTTCTCCTTAGATGGAAGTCACGCTTATTCTGATTTCCTTTTTGGAAAAGCTATTTAGTCGTACAATGTATGATGGATCTGATTAGTCATTCAGGCCAGCCTCTGCTTTTATGCTTACATTAACTAACACAAAGAGCCCCCCTACAGGTTAAAGTTTAAATGTGGATTAGCAGATAAAGCAACTCCTGATTAGGTTACTGTGGGGCTTAGAGGGGGTAAAAAAAATGGATTTTCCCCCTAGACATTATTTCACAAACATCTTCACTCTGCTTTCTTTCGCCCTCTTTCTTTTCTTCTCTGGCTTCATCCCCTCACACTCACTCCCAGCATGGATATCTATTTTGGCGCAAAATCTTTGAACAATTATGCAAATGCATGTAAGGCAATGCACAATACAGTATGGAAATGGCTTGGAGAGAAAATGGACTCATTAAGGACAGATGGCATGAGCGCTAAAAGCCATTTGTTATAGATGCAGGAAAGACATTTCAGACAATGTCAGAACCTGAGAGACATCAGATATGTTTTTTCACACCAAGCACTATTTGTTGTGGTGGTGTAGTTCTTGTTTATTTCACCACGTTGATGATTATAAATGAGCTACTTCCAAAAGAGGAGCAGAGGCTTCTGTTAATGCGTTATGACTGTGGCGTGTATATATAGATTTTTGTCAGAATACAATTTCTTTTGACAAGACATGTAACGTTTCATCATCTCTCCACGTTGGGTTAAATGGATATCATTGATCATTTACAAGACCTGTTATAAAATGATTTATGTTTGATCAAAGTAGCTGTATGTTGACTATGGAAGCATGTGTTTATGATAAGATCACCCAGAGCAGAATAAATATGACTGTAGGTGCAGTCTGAGATTACATGCACCATATGCATTTTCTTTTTTTTTTTCACTGATATTACATACATTTCCCTGTCGCTTCATACAACATCATTTGAACTGCATATAAAGGAGAACCTAAATGCTTGTGAGAGATTACACCTTCCATATATTGAAACCTTTGAAAGTAGCTATGCATGCGAGACGCACAAAGTGAACAGTGGGGTTTTTTATAATTAAGAAGAAAATTAAGTTGTGTGTTTTTTTTTTTTTGTTCTCGTGTCTGGTAAGGATAAGATGGGTGCATTATCACAGGCCAACGTTAACCCCAGGTGGGAGAAAATTATTTCTAACAATCTATTGCAGATGGTAGTATAAACACAGCAGCATGGATGCAACAGTAACGCTTCTGGAGAAAGGAGGAGGGAGAGGGGGGCTCTAGGTGGAGAAACGTAGCCACTGTTTATTTTGTCTCTGGCCCTCTGTGGGCTTCCCCAGTAGCACTGTCTGAGCCTTTGATGTCACTGAGGTTATTGTTGACTATTCTCCGCTGTCTGCCTCAATATTCATCCGAGCTTCACACGGGACACAGAAGAGAAAGGCAAAGACTGCCATTTATTTCTACACTAATTTTCCTTTGTGATGGATGGCTTTCTTATTGTGTCATTTGCGCCTTTTGAAAAATGCTCCTTGGAGCAGAAGAAATTACCAGCTTCCAAATCATACAATCAAGCACAGTTCAGTGAAAGAAAAGGATAAAAAAAAAGAAAGGAAAAAAAAAAAAAGCTGTGTCTGTAGGACACAGAAGAATATCCAAAATGGTGTAAATTACAGAAGACGTTTTATAATCTGTTGGATTTAAATGTGCATTTCTGGCTCTAAATGAACCAATAAAACTTACATGTTTTAATGATTTGTGTATTTATACAGTGCTACCACCCAACCAATACATGAAAAGTCTCGAAATTCTTAAAATATCTCAATTTCCACATAATATCACACATACTCTGTTATGTATACAAGAGCTCATATGACAAAAACCTATATATATATATATTTTTTTTTTTTTACTTTACTGTTGATACATGTGTTAAGCTGCAAATCCATATATTTCAGCATCAAAGTCTGTCATGCAAAACAAATCCTACAAAAAAGTCACAGAACAAACGAATGAAGGGGTATCAAAGGCTTTCATATTCAGGACTTTGTCTTTGTTGTATTCAGGTTGTCTTTTGTTCATCCTTCTACTATTGTGACAGGACACAGAGACTTCTAAAGGCCAAAGTTTCTTATTAAATTATTTCTGGGTGAGATGAACAGAGGCTGAATAGAATCATTAAACTTCACCAGTTATAGGAATGCATGCGCTGTGCTGCCGTCTGCTGCGAGATGAAAAGCTGTGCATTTCCATGCTCCTTCAAAACCTTTAACTTGCCATGAAAAGATATGACATCAATCCTGGCAAAAACACAAGGGAGAAATGAATGATGCTATTGTGTTCTCTAAACATCAATCATGCTCAATACTTTGGGAAAAACAATGCATTTTTGTTTGCATTTCAGAGGTGACAAACAACACTTGTGACTGGCTTAACATTGTCAATTCCCATTACTCAAAACCTGAAGCAAATCAGAATTAAACTGTGGCCCTGTTGCTAGGCAGCTGAGTTCTCTTGACATGGTGGTTAGTTTTTCTTTCATTGCTTGACAAGAGCGAAGTGAAAGGAGTTTAGAAAAACTTGCTTAAGGCGCTCAGAGGAAGGGGATAATTGGAGTCTGTGGATTGTGTAGTGGCCCTTGTGTGGAAACTTCCAGAGCTGGAGACAGAGAGAGTCGGACGCAACAAAATTTTAACTCTTGTACACAAACTTGACCCCGGGACTACTGCAGGGTTTTCCACACTTCATCTGCAGAGTGTTTGCCCCAGTGTGGCCCATGGCCCAGTGTCAACACCGCAGAGAAACCGGGTGAGAGAATCAACACCGGAGAGCAAATCGCGACAACAATGACGCCGCTTCAGTTTTCCCAACATTTTTGGAGGAAAAGTGTTTTAAATGTTAAAAAAAAAAAAAAAAAAAAAAAACTTTTGGGATTATGGACTTCAGATAAAACACAATCAAAAGAGGTCATCTTAATACTGTAGCCATGGTCAATTTTATTAGTCTGTCTCTTGAAATATAGAAGCAGCTCGTTAAGTAAACAATGAGAAGGCTCTATGCCTTTTAATGACCCGCAGAGGAGCCCAGCCTGTGAAAGTGCACACCCAGTTTAAGAGGGAACCAATTAATGCTGGATTAACATTCATGGTTATTTACAGTTGCTTTTGTGCTTGTTTCTGCACTCCGACTTCCACACAGAGGAGAGAGAGCGAGAGAGAGGGAGGGAGAGAGAGTGAGCGCAGAGGGGCTCAGAAAATGGGGGGTTGTTTGGACGCAAGAGGTGCAGCGAGGTGGCTGGGTCCATTGTGAGGACACCACCTCTCTCATTATGCCCTCTCAATCAACACTCCTGCTCACAGGAAGCCCCTGTAAAGCCCATCTGCCATAGCTAATCTACAGGCAGCCCCGCGCTTGCGTCTGGGCCTGCTACCCTCAGCCGCATTATTCTCAGATCCAAGGCTTCGCCAGGGATCAGCCAAAGCCCATTAAAGTAAATAATAGCCAGAAATGACAGGCTTAGCAAGGATTGGGGAGGAAGTTGAAGACCAGTTTGAGCTGTGAGCTCTGATTAATAGAGAAAAGCATTTTGGGGGAGAGAGGGGGTTAGATGGAGAGAGAAAGTAAGGGAGAGAAGGGGGGAGAGAACGGAGGGGGGAAAAAATGACCTTAGTCTGCTGCAAAGAATTCCTCAACCTCTGGGTTGTTAGGACTAGCGCTACCATCTGAAGCATTAGCAATCCTTGAGCTACTTTTGCTTTGATGAAGCTCAGACAGGATGGGGTGAAGGGAAAGGGGCAGGGAGGGTGGGTGATGCGGCGGTCTTGGGGCCTCAGAGGCATCCAAAACTAGGAAGTGTCAAGAGTCAGTCTCAGTAGTAGGGGAAAAAAACAAAACCCAAAGTTGTGGGTACACATAAGATTAAAAAAAAACGGGTTAAAAAGTTAGAAATTTTATTTTGACGTTGTCATTTAAGCCTCCTGCTTATTAGATCTTTTACTTGTTATACAATTTCTGTCAAATGGGAGTGGTAAAAGTTTAGAGATGAAAAGATTTTAGCAAATCAATTCCTCGAATGTGAGGATTTACTGCTTGGTTGGACAAAACCCTCAATTTTAGACATCCCCTTGTAGTCTGACAAATGCTGATGGGGAATTTTTTTTTTGTTGCTTTTTTGCCGTTTTTACACAATAAATGATTAACTAAAAACTGGAAAAAAAGGAAAGTTTCGATAATGAAAATAATTACAGTTTACAGCCTTCGATTAGATTCAGCTTGTTTGTTGCACAGTGTCAGCACCAGAATTATAAAATACAGTTTAGCATCCAACCAGGAAGTGCATATAGAGTATAAAGATGGATAAATGATACTATGAAATGTACAGAAAAAAGAATAACTGCAAGATAAATACAGTTCTATGCATACCTTTGTATTGTATAATACGAAAGCACTTCTTTAGGTGAGTGAAACGATGTGATGTCGTCAGCGTCCCATCACTGTTGTACTATGTTTGTGTGTAATTGTGTGTGTTTTCTGGACTTGGATGCTGTTGTTATACCACAACATTGTTCTGTGTAGTGGAAGTAAGCCTGTTGGCGAGTTTGAAAAGGCTACTTTGTCATGGTCATCTTAAGGTTAAACAATTATAGCTGCTCCCCAGAATCAAGTTAGTGTCAAGTTAGGCATGGAAAGCAGTGGTTAAGTTAGTAAGTAAGATGGGGGTAAACCTAACCTGACCTGGTTAATGGTTAACTGACCTGCTGACACTCTCGGGCATCATACCAAACCTGACCCTTAGTAGATTGAGATCACGACCTAACATCACTGATCAAATCCAGCACAACATGCTCTAAATGCTGTCACAACACGCTCTTTTTAACTCAGAATTATAGTTTGGTTACATTTGAAAAAGGGCACAATAAGTCAAGGGAAAACAGACACAAATTAAACATCCATTACCACAAGCTGTGATGTGCTGGGTAGGAAAAAAAAAATGGATAACACTGATCGCAGGAGTGTTTGCGCTGTCCATATTCTGATGTTTATTGCCACAAAAAAAAAAAAAAAAAAAGCGCTTATTCCACTTTGTGCTTGAGCTCAGTCTGGGATTTAACATGATTTGTCACTGGGCCGACAGTGGAGACGGTCTAAGCAAGATTATGTGAAGCAGTTCCACCTCTGCTTAACTACTGTAAAAATTGCTTATACGCCTGTGAAGGAATTGGAATGCATTCAGGAAGGGAATGATCAGGCTTGTGGTCGGACCGCTTCTGATTGGACGGATGCCCCAGACAGCTGGAGCGCAGGAAGAAACAAGTTAGCGCTGCATGAAAGATGCGTACACTCCTAAGAATATTGTCTATTGATCTATCAGTTACCTGAATCTTCAAAACGTTGGCGAGGGAGAAGAGGGAGGGGGGGGAAGAAAGACGTGTGGAGACCTCTGCCTCAGAGATGTAATGAAGAATTTAAGATCCTCCGAATGTTTTATTGACAAGAGACTGTAAAAAGATATGATACATAGAAACCGACAAGGCCTCTGGGGAAACACTTAAGGTTTCTTAAAGAAGTGTTTAATGGTATTGATTTTTATTGTTCAGCGAACAGTGTGAAGCCTTTGACTGTTTTATTGAACGGATTTAGACACATGCTTTTAAACACAGAGAGGAAGACGACTTTTCGGTTCTTTAGATTTTAATCCATCAAACAATGTGTGCATTGAATTTTAATAAGCCTTCCACCTATAAGCCACGCTACGCAACACAGCTGTGCTCGGGTTTCTTTTTCAGACTTTGCTGTTCTGCTCATTTTACAGTAGTTGCTTCCTTTCAAATACCTCTTATGTCATAGTCCCCCTGTGTAGGATGTGGTTTGTTTCCCCACTAATGCGACAGATGTTAGGACCTCAGCAGCCAGTAGAGGCCTCTCATGTCTTATACAACCCTTGATAGAAGTTGAAGAATTGCATTTGTGAAAGCTAAATAGAAATGTAGGAATTGTATCATTTTTAAGGTTCCCAATAAATTGTACTAAGAAAAAGAAAGTAAAACATTATTATTATTTTTTTTTTTAAAAGACCCTCTAATAAACTAATCTGTTACCTTTTCTCTTTTCGGTTGGTGAATTCGGGCATATCAGTTTTTTTACCGAGGCTTCTTTCTGTGTCCAGCCTGATCTTTCCTCTTCAGAGGGCTGAATACTCATCCTTGACCGGCTCGCCTAAATGAACCCTGCTCTCCTCATGTACCACAAAAGTGCCACTGTGTTGTGTCACCCAGGCTTTCTTCCCAGGAGACAGTGTGATTTCTATATCCGTTGTCATGGTGACATTGCGAAGAGGGAGGAAAATGGAGCTCTAACCTCTGGCTTTCTCCAGGCTCCCAGGCCAGACGGTTCATTCGGGGAGAGCAGGAAACAGGCACTCTGCCTGTTTGTTTGTATGCTGACAATGGCAGCACTTGAAAAAAGGTGAAATATGGACATTGTGGCACTATCTGTCAAACACTATGTTGTGATCATGTGGCCATAAAGGGGCGGGAGGGGGTATGAGATGCAATACATGGAATTATTTAGTAGATCTTATTAAAAATCAATCATGAAGCACCTTTAACATAACATAGAGATAAGACATCATCACAGGGCAGAGAGTGGTTCACTCTATTTCAACACCCCTCAGTGAAAGCAAACTGTACTTCATGGAAGCTAATACAGTTCCTCAATTTCAGAGGGTTGCCCTCAAACGCTCCTGCCAGACACACCTGATACTCCTCGAGCAGGGAATCAAAAGAACCGAGAGATGTTTTTTTTTTTTTTTTTTTTAATCCAAGTTCCTAAAAGGGTAGGGGTGGGGGCTGCATTTTCATTTACCCCAAAACCCACAATTTTAAGGAGCCTGGGAGGCAAAATGAAGACATTGGCATTATTAAAATCAAATCTGGAATGGCTCAGATGCGCTCCCTGCTAATGAAGAGGGAGTGCCATGGCCAGTCGAGAGGAAGAGAAACACCATTTTCTGTTCATTTGGCAGCGTGCCCAGATCTCATTCAACCAAAAAGTCTTCTCAATCCAAACTTAATCCCAGCCAATTAAAAGATGGCGTTGCTTTTCCTCCTCCGTCGTTATGCTGATGAGACTGCAGTTCATCACCAGGAAGGGTTTTTTTTTTCTCGGGAAGGCTGATTTTTATCAGGCTTATAACCTGTAGGTGAAAATATTTATTGAAACATTTGTGTTAAAGTTGTCATCACTTTGGCCTGATAAACCATAATGTTTTGCGACATAATGACAAACTTGAAAAGGCATTGATCTGAGAGGCGGAAAAAAAAAAAAAAAGAATATTTATTGATGTAGAAAAGTATGCTTTGTGCGTTTCCTCGGCTCTTAGGGGGACGGTGTGAAATCTAATAAAGCCGTTCTCAGGGGGGGTGGCTTTGATCAGAGATTCTCTAAACAAGCAGCAAGTCCCATGTGAACATAAGATCTATACTCTCCAACATGTGCTATCTTTACATCTCCACTTCTGTTTTTGCTAAAAGAGAGTGTTGTATTGGAAACAGCTGAACCATTTCAATTTCAGCCCGAGGCAACATTCTCCTCTCAAAGAAGTGTCAAGATGCGCTGTATGTCAGAAATATTTTCCATAAATACTATTTGTACCTTTCCTTTTTCAATATAGCTTCCCAAGGTGCAAATGTGCTATTTTCAGAAAACATGTTTTTATGTTAATGAGCTCAAGTATGTGGTTTTTTTTCTTTTCAGTTTTTTAAAAGAAAGACATTGTTTACTTTTGTAAAGAGTGTCAACCCAGATGCCTGTCTGGAGGTTAGAAAACAAGTTCATATATCACCCTCAACAACACATGGTTCACATACTAATTATTGAAAATCTATATTTGTAATCTATAATGAACACTACCATTTAAAAAAAAATAAATAAAAAATCACGCTCCTGCTTTCTCATGTCATATCTATGTAGTTACTAATTGTGCTGGTACTGATATTTTACATACAATTCTAATATGGAAAATAAAGGACATGTCGGGGTTAAAATAGCATGAAAAAAAAATAGTGAAAGAGTGGTGAGAGATGATGTGTGATACAGCACAAGAGGAGTGATGCGCTGATCTGATGATGCAGAGTGGGCAGTGTTGGCTGTTGCTCCATGCAGAGTCAGCGTGCATCTGACTGTGGCTCCTCTCACACTCCAGAAGGTCACACAGGAAGTGGCTTGCACACACACACACATTTTAGGCCAAGCTCTTAAAATAGCCATAGAGGGTTCATGCTACTAGTTAGACCACTCATACCAAAGAAATATGTGGCTTGCAGTAATTGTGATTCAAATAATGATTGTTTTAATTAATATTGTTTAAGCCCTTAACTTGTAGTTTTTTCCTTTAACTTGCTTTAAGGTTATAAAAATCATCTTAATCCTCATTGCGATATCAAATAGGGTATATTCCAAAATGACTTATTCTAACTATGATTATTAAATCAGCAAAAGCTTCACATTTGTGCTTCTTAAATGTCTTGCATGACAATCAAAGTTGATTTAACTTTCGGTTAATGTGCTAATTTTTTTTCCTCCACTAATTGTGTTTAATTTATTTGAAAACAATGCACCATAAATATCTATGCTAAAGTTGTGCTAGCATAAGGAAGGAAGAGCAGCCAAAGAACATGTTCCAGTGGGATAGCCACGCAGCCATGTGACGGGGCAAACACACTTAACTAACAACTTCCTTCACATTGGATGCACTTTGACAAACAGCCCTGCTCCTCAGCGCTTACGCCATGTGCCTGAGCATTAACGCTAACGCCCTGTGGTATGGTCGGCTGGACAGGCACTTGACTGATGGCTCTATTAGAGCCCCCCACTACGACACCTAGTCCTATCCTGGGCCTTTCCCTGGACGTGCTGCTGACAACGCACTGATGGGCTAAGGGGAAGACTAAATGGAGGGTCTAAACACACACAACAACCACATTCAGAGACGCGACACACAGAGAAACACAACAACATACGTGTGAAGGGAGATACATAGACGCGGCTGTGCGCACACGCACACAAGAGCCACATAAAGAAGTAGAAAGGACTTAGCCATGCTTCACCTTTTTGTATTCGGTTGGAACAATGGCTTACACAAATACAACACACAGCTGATCTGCACCCCTCCGATTCCGCCTCTTTGGTGGCTTGTTCCTGAGACCACCATGAAACATGGAGGCCACTGAAAGGCTGGCTCTCGATAATCAGCTCTGAAGGGGGTGGAAAATACAATTCATATCTCCACTCTTCTTGGGAAAGCAACCACTGGAGCAGGAAATGACAGTGGATGTTTTAATCTTCAAACGGTGAGCACCATGTTCCCTCAGGCTAGATGGAAGAATCTGCTCAAATGTGACGGCGCTGCCTACCCGTTCGAGCTCTCTACATCAGCTCAGACTGCACCTTTTTTATTTATTTATTTAAATATATATTTTTTTTTAAGTGTTGAAAAAAAATTAGATGCTTTTCTCATAAGTTAGTTTGTTTTTTCCCAATGACATTCACATGCTTGTCTGTGGCTGAGATTGTGAAGCTGATATGTGAGACAGGGCTCCTTGGGTAAGACAGGCAGACGGCACTGTCTCTTGAGGCCCAGGTCGGCACTTCTCTCCTGGGCGATGCTATAAACACCTAGCCCCCCTGGCGCCTGTCATCCACGGCTGCCTGCTCCCTTCCAACAGGACTCTCAGGGGAATTTGCAAGGTGGAGAAATTACATGACAAACAATTATATCCCAACACCCCTCAATGAGTATGTTGCTCCTTTTTAAGACTTCCCTAATTCTAAAAATGATTCATTTGTGGAAGATTTCACTTATATTGCGCATAGCCTGAAGATAAGGGGGAAAAACTAATACAGAAGTGAATGGAGAGAAAAGTATATCTGGTGACATTCAACCAAATGGAGTGTCTCTGGTCGAAGTTCGGATCGAAATGAGCTCAATTTATCAATGTCAATAACGGTAGCAATCCCAGGATCGAGAGACATGCATATTAATTGAAAATAATCAGATTAAGCCACTAGAATCTGACATTTTGAGATGGGCACTTTATCTTCAGGGCTGGAGAGATGCAAGATTGCCTACGTACAAATCAGAGAACACTGCTTAATTGCATGTTATCACCCTATGATTGCCTTGGCATTATATAAAACAGTATGGTAATTACTCCACAGATAGTGATGTAAATAGCCTCAGGCTGCTGCTCCCATAAGAGGAAGTGGAGAGAGGGCACAGGGCTAAACATCTGGGCAAAGAGGTAGCACAATTAGAAGTGTATAGTCAGGTGAATAGCTAAATCACACACACACACACGTGTTAGCAGAAAACATATATTTGACACAAACATTCACACTTCACCGTGAACACTTGACTCCGAGCCTTAAACAGTGTCGCTTTCAAGAGATCCTCCAACATGCACACAAGCACGAGTTTTTAAAAAGTGGAATCTATAGGAGGATGTGTGCAAGCTTGATAGAGAAGAATGTAAGTGGCCCTCATGGTGTCACTGCCGCCCAGCCCAGTGAACAGATGCACTATGGGACAGCTGGAGGTCCCTTTCCTCAGCAGAGGCCCCCCTAGCCCCGGAGGAAACACAGCACCGAGGGCTGCCGTCATATGTTTTCAACGTTTGTACAACGCCTGATAAATGTAATGTAAAAGGGGCTTTGTGTGCGGGGGGCAGTGGGGGTTGACTGTGATTGCTGGTAATAACTGACTAATAGAATAAAGCAATAACGCACAGCCTCGGGGCGAGAGCTCTGTACCGACAATTTCATACTGCAGATTTATCATTGTGTGTGGAAAATTAGCATTTCAGTCTGTTCACTTTCCCATCTGAAGTAGCTCCGTCATGAGACTGCTCTGAAAAGATGTCTGTCGACTTCAGGTCTCCTTCATCACGACACTTCATAACTTTCCCAACTCCCCACGGAGAAAGTCAGGATGAGCTCTAAGCTGACGGGGAACAATGATGATGGAGATTTGATTTGTTTGTAGGCGCTTAAACAACAGTGGTGTTAAAATACAAATCCAAAACTGTAGTTTCTTTGCTATCATGAGATTTATTTATTGTTTGGTAGAGATTTCTGCATTAATGCACATATATATCACTGGCTTTCATCTGATAAGATATACTGTGTGTATAAAAGCTTGAGTTTACATCATGGGAGATGTTTCACTTATGTCACTTTCAGTTCAGAAGCATCTTTTGGGAGATTCAATAAGGTTCAATGACACAGAGCTTAGTCGTAACTGCTTCTCACTAAGACTGATTTATCTAAATATGCACACTAAAGTGAGTTTTTCTAGTAGTAAAATGAGAAGATTTTTCCCTACAATATCTGTTAATGTTCATTTGAGCTTGAGTACATAAGATAAATGACTTTTTAAAAGCCAGTGGTTGCTAAACAGATCTCAAAGTCTTTATTTACTGACTGCAGAATTTCCATATTATGATCATCAACCAGAAATCCTTCATTATATTTTCCTTTGAACTCAGTTTAGTGTAAAAACATTTTTGTATTTTTTTCGTGTCTGTCAGTAATGCAAGGAATGAGATATTAAAAGAGACATTTCACTTTTTCTTTTTTTTTTTATCTAGTGAGTTTACTTGTGTTAATTTTCTCCAGAGTGGTTGTTTCTCACTAACAGAGTCAATGAGCGACTGAATAAGCAAATGGTACTCGCCAGATAATTTTGCTTACAATGTTCCCAAGGCCTATGATTAGAATATTAATTAGGCCCATCTATGACGGTCAGATAATAACAATGTCAGTGGGTTGAATGGATTCTGTGACCTGTAAAAGGCCTATTCACAATCTCCAGTCTGCCATAGTTCATTCTTTTGGCTACAGGCTGCAGACTTTTTCACACTCTTTTCTAAATGTTCTGATTGTCACACACTGAAACACTGCGAAGGAAGTATGTTAAGAAATACAAATGGTTTTTTTGTGTGTGCATGTTTTATATCAAAGTTGAAATTCTCCTTGTGAGTACATATTGTGAAAAGGTGCCAATTAACACGTATCCTTCCTGGGGAAAAAAAAAAGGGATGACTTGGTGTGTTTGGGGTTTAATTACATGACACGGATCACAAACACTAAAGCAGAGGAAACATCCCTACCACACCCACATCCGACGTTCACTTGTTCATGTTCACCCTCTAATGCATTAGTGATGCCTTTTTTTTGAAACTCTCGAATAACATCCACCTATCAGGACTCTGTTATCAAAAAGAAAAACATTGAACTTGTCTTATCTGGTGCAACTTTATTTCTCTTCCATGAAAATGACACCACATGAGATCCACGTAGAGCCAGAACACTGTGTGATGTCGAAGTCATGGTCCTAAGTATCCTCTTGTTTGCCTTATTAATGTGAGAATATTACTCGAGTTGTGTCTCCTGAGACGTCAGTGGGATGCCTCTGTTTGGATGACGAGATGCCTCAGTTAGGGAGGCCAAAGACATTTCGCTGTACAGGCTACTTACAGCAATTGGAGCGCTTAAGAAACGCAGCCAGTAAAAACATGACATCCTCACACTGACTAAAAAGAAGAGTTTCATGGGTCAATAGATTCATTGTACGTATTATTGTTGAGTCTCTTGGGAAAAGTCAGGATAAGCATTTTGTGTTTTTTTATTTAATTTTTTTTTTTTTCTTGATCTCAGTGACAACATCCCGTGAAATGAGAGGTCAGCCATCTTAATCCACATGCAATTAGGAAAGAGAAGAACAGAAATGTGTTGATTTTTACTTTTTGCCATTCTTACAGTAAATGGAGTCCAGATATGCATTTTATATAGTATTAATATAGATTAATTCCTAGATATTTAGACTCAAAGGTGGTAGAAATCCTCCAGGAAGTTGCAAAAATATAATAAGCTTCTTTTCTTAAGGTGTGTTATGATACCATTTACTTGTCCTATTTTTGGATTTGGATGTTGATCCTCCAGTCGGGTCTCATTAGGAAAGGCTGCAAGTAATGATTATTTGCCATATCTATTCATCAGCAGGTTATTTTCTGGATGAATCCTTTGATTTATAATACGTCAGGAAATGTTTTTTTCAAATTCTGAGGTGATGTCTTCAAATTGTCTGTTTTGTCTAACCAATAGCACTGAATATAGCACTAAGACACATCACATAGAAAAGCATCAAATCCTCACGATTAAGAGGCTGGAACTAGGACATTTAGGCATTTTTGTTTGAAATATGACTTATACCATAAATCAATTATCAAATACTCGTGGATTTACTTTTCAGTTAAGTCCATTATCAACTAATCATTTCAGCCTTTTAAAAAAGCACTTTAAATGATTTCACCAAAGCACAGCCAAACCTCATATAAGCATAACCAAATAAGAAAAGTGCAAGATACACATTTACAGTAGCAACAAACAAGACCTCAAAGTGCTCTGAGCAAAATATCTTAAGGAATAACTCCCTGTGGAGTGTTAGGCATGAATCAACCTTTCATCCCCTCAAAAATTCAATCTTTGTGTATCAACTCAAAGAGGCATTTGTCTCCTTATTTCAGGAACACTTAGTGTTGTGTTAGAATTACTGGGCTGGCAGGCATGTGGCTAGTGGCAGTATACTGCGGTGAATGAGTTAAATCAGCCCCTTGTGAACTCGACCCAGTGTCGTCACGAGAGGAAAGAGGCCAAAGACTCACGCAATGAGGGTAATCCAACAGTGAGCCGGTGTGGCAGCGCTGCTTCCCCGCTGGTCCCAGAAAGGCTCAAATAACTCCCATGTGCACCCAAGGAGAGCGGAGGACAGGCATACATCAGAGGGGGAGCTGGAGGTTGAAGGAGTGTGGATTTATACTAGAGTTTCAGAGAGATGTTCCAATTGCAGCATCCACCGAGTTGCTTTAGTGTCATCAATTCTGCCAATAGTGGAGTCATTGACTGTTTGGGGTGACGGCTCTGTGTTCTGTCTGCTGTCACTGACTCAAGATTGGTTACCATGAAGCTCTGTCTGGCTAACTCTTTACTACACTATATTGTGCCAAATATTGCCTGTAGTTATTGGATATAAAAAATCTATTATAATGGCTTGGCAGTAATTCAGTTTATTTTTAGATGTAATTTTGCCAACAGGGGAAAATTAAAAAGTAAAGTAAATAAAGGCAACAACATGGAAAAATACCAGAAAATAACACAGAACACATTTCATAGTAGTGAAATAAAGTTTTTTTTTTTTTTTTGTAACTTGGGCTCATGCATTCTTGACACAAAGCATTTTGTATCTCCTAATTGCTCCAAATGTTATATTCTTATGGCCTGTGACTTTGTAGTCAAGTCACAGTGTGTAAGTGTTGCAGACTAATTAATTTGAACTGAAGATTTCCCCGAGCTTCTTTTTTCCTTCCTCTAATGAGAGACAAGTGCCAGTCAAACTAGAAGCCGCACTGCTGTCCAACATTAAAATAGAAGCCTTCAGCAGTCTGTGTGGGGCGTGACAGGGGCTGGAGGGGAGACTGCTCCGACCAGCAGCCACCACCTGCTTTGCTTGTTCACGCTGTCATTGGTGCCCTTTTTTGGTGCGTGCAGAGTCTTTAAGAGTTTAGCTATGCCTTTGATGCCTTCTTTGATTTTTAGAATATGCACAGGATCAATAAGGAGCACAGACTTCAAAGCTCAGACACCCCTCACCTGCTGCTGGTCCCCCATTTCTGAAGTGTTTCCAATCACGTACAGAGACTAAACAAACAGTCAGGAGAGGCAGGATGGAAGCTGACTTCAAGATCAATAAAAACTAATACCATGCGTTGAGAAATTTGGCAGCATGATCAGACTAAACAAAATGTTTTACCCACTTGAGGTCCCCTTGCATTTACACATGATATGTCTTTGCAAGTAGAGTCAAGAAGGAACAGCAGTAAATTTCAAAGTGAGAACATGCAAGACTTTTTAAATATCATTTACAGCTATGGCCTTTTCTTATGAGCCAAAATGTACACTTATATTTCTACACACACACTTCAAAGTCTTTTAGATTAATGCGTAATAATCTCCAAGACCATACCGGTTTAATAACTCACTCCGACGCTCTAATATGTCACTCAAGTCTCAAACACTAAACATTTCATAATAATTTTTAAAAACATTTTTTTTTTTTACTCATACAAATCTAGTAACCTAAGTGGCAGCAAAGTTCAAAGAAGCAGATTGTAATGCATGTTATGGAAATAAACCCAGGGCTGATTATCCTTTAAATCTCCGACTGCCCCAACCCCCTCTAAAAATAGCTGTCATGATGAAATGACTATCCTTTATTACATTCTTCTCCCTTAATCCTCCTCAATTTATTAGAGGGGGAGTGCCTCGGCACAACAATGCCAAAACTCATTTCCATGGAAGCCCACACTGCATGGTGTCCATGAAGGGAGAGACAACTGATTTCCTATGCAAAGGGTCCTTTTGAAAGGGGGGGAAAAGGAGACAACTGATTCTTTTATTGCAAATGACTTCAGTGTTTTGTTTAGGGAGGGGGGGCGCTGAGGGTAGTCAAGCCAGCATGACTTCTGCTTGCACACTTTAATTCAGCTGATGCAGGTGCATGGCTAATTACAGGTGTGGCACTGGCCAGCCTCCACCTCTCTGCATCCTCATCCACACACACACACACACATAGTGACACACACTCAGTCACTTGGCTTTCTGTATAGACATTAGCCAGGTAGTGAGAGAATAGATCAGCAAGCACCTCATTTGCATTTCGCCATTCAAACTCTGCTGTAAGTCTGAGAGAAACTGAAGGGCTCTATTCAGAAATCTTAATAGTCTCATGGACATCAGTGTGGGAAAGCAACAAGCACAAACTTTCTGTGTGAGGGGAAAATTTACGAAAGACTTACTGTGAACTGTTAGTTTATTGTCCCTGAGATAAATAATGTGAGGAAATTCATTTTAGATGCAGAACGAGAGGCTGTAATATGGCAAACATCAAAATCTGAGTCCAGCGTGCATTCTTACAATGGGAACGTTGAATTTTCGTTTTGTCAGTTAAACTTCACCCTTTTTCATCTTTACTCTGCTTAATGTTAATTTTTTACGCCATGCCACCCCCCCCTTCCCCCTCCCCAAAACACTCTTGTTCAATTATGCTCTTAAGAAAATGTGATGTGTGAAATACCATAAAAAATGAGTGGGAGAAAAAAAAAAACTTCTAAATGAAACCTCTTTTTTCCAAATCCCAAATGAGAGGAAATTACTCATCAAGTGATTATGAAACTGTTGGCATTATAGAAATCAGAGTGAAAGAATAGAGTCAGGAGGAAAGAAGGGAGGGGGTTGGCAATTTGTTCTCAATGGACAGCGGATGAAGAGGTGGCAAGTTAAAGTCTCCAATCTGAAGGGTCTCCTTGTAAAGCTAATTCCAGTTAATGGCCAGCGAACAAGGCTCCACTAACCCACTGTATCTGACATCCTGGCTAGAAGTAATCAGACTGACATTAATGCAGCCTCCAAAAGAGACACCTCGTCATCAGGAATTTTCCTCATTGGCACCGAAAATGCCAGGCTGCACACCTCTGACTGCGTGGCCCCCACATCTATTAACCTTATTGATTTGGAGCCCTGCTGAGCCCCTCCAGAGCTCCCGCCCCCCTGCTGCTGGACTGAAGTGGATCAATCCTATGCCGGGGGCCACAACTCGATAACAACCCAGTGCTCACAGACTACTGTTTACAACCTGAAATGAATACACACATAGATGCTGCTCTGTATATTCACTGCTCATCTACGGACACTGTTGCGTCTGAAGATGGTTTAAAAGTTGTTTTTTTTTGGGTTTTTTTTATAAGTGTTAGTTATATCTAAATAATAACTACACTGGAAACTGACCACAACTATGGACGCAGGTCCAGTTATGTAATTTTTCAATTAAACAAATATCGGTTTAAAAATACATCTTTAAATTAGACATGAATATTTATCAAAGGAACACAAACTGTACAGTATATTAACCAGTGGTGTTATACCACGGCTACCAATGTAGTCAAAACTATTCTCTAAATTGATTTTTTTCAGTGCAGTTAATTTGCACTAACAAAGTGCTCTTCAGAGTAAATATTCAGCATCAAACACTTCAGTCAATCAGCATTTCTCTGCACCACAATTGTACACTTAAAGTTTAATCAATGCAAATTACATGTAACAAATGACTTAATATTTTTGCATTGCACCATTGGGATAATCAATAGCTGTCAAAACTTATCATTTTACTATTTTGTACAGTGGACCACACCAACGGTTTACTCAATGCTTTCCAAGATAAATAACTGAATACTGTGGTGTCGAAAGTATTTCATTATGATCTTATGTCATGTCAATAACTTCTAGTACCTTAATTTGTCATCGAATGTCTTTAGCCACTGCTTCTCCAAATAATACATAAACAAAACCTCTGCAGTAGTAATATAACACTATAGAGAAAATCTGTATGTCTCTATTCAGTTTTCCAGTGATTCACATAAATAAAACCAAACTTCAGTGTGTGTGATGAGTCCCGTTCCCCTTTGAAGTGGGGTCTGGAGGGGAAAAAAGGCATCTGTGAAAACAACCCACTGTGTCTTTAAACTTTGAGCACATTCTTACTGACCAGCTGTAACAACTCCAGCAGTAGAGCATGGATATCTATTGTAACACTTTTTTTTTTTTTTTTTTTTGGGTTTGAGTCTACTATCAACATCATGACTGATGATGTTTAATTTTCTCAACAGCATTTTCATCTTCCTACGCTCGGTAAACCCAGGCAGCTCTGGCAGCCTGACAGCAGCACTTTTTGTAAATGTAAATAGGTGGTAATACTGTACCATTTACTGTGCCAGAGTGGAGAGCGATGTGTGGCAGTATAGTGCCTGGTAAGCCACTACAGGCTCTGTGTGATGGAAGCATAAGCATCAGTGTCAAGAACGGTTGGTCTCATCTGCGACTCATCATCAGCCAGTGGAGCCCAGCAGGGGGAAAAATGTACACCCAGGGCAAATCTGTAAACACCAATTTAATCTGCATGGAGAAAGTTACTGTCATCAGCTGTGACAGCAAAAGCCTCTGGGCCACGCCAATGCGCAAAGAGTCACTCTTCTTCCCCCAATATCTCTGTCAAACACAGACATTAAGCCATTATGGACGTCAAAAATCTGCCATTGAGAAGTTCTTTTCTCTCTGCCAGTCAGCGCTGCAGAATGGATTTTATAGGGCCACAGTGTAAATGATGTGGATGCCCTGCAGTTCCTCCTTTACATTAATTGCTGACAAATTGCTATTGACCTTTTTGAAATTAGAAAATTTTTGCATTTATCACCATTGTAATTATTCATCTTTCAAAAGTTGATTTTTTTTTTTTTTGCTTTGACAATAATACATATATAAGAAAAAATGTGAAACGTTTAAATGGTCAGATCTTGTTGTAATTAATTTAAGGTCATACTCAGACTTAAGAAGATTTTTCCCCCCATATCTGCAGCTTTTAAAACTGACTGTGGTTGTAGTCATCTTGTTTCTTGGCAGTGAAGGCAGACTAAGGCAAAGTCAACACCAGGGACGATGAACATTTAACAATAATGAGAATTACTAGCGGTCCCTCCCCCGTTTTTCATACCCTAACATTCTGATTTCATGGGTGACACTTAGGGACCCCCCAGGCTCTCTAATGTGCGCTTGGGGACCCATGTGGTAGTCATAGCCAAGGCTTTTTATCAGAAACAAGGATAAGTGTAGAAACACAGGGGAATGCAGCATTTTCTTTGAATTTGATACAACACAAATCTCTTTAAAAAAAAAAAAAAGAATTTGAAAGCATTTCATTGAGCTAAAGAGATGTTCACACATAAGCATAAGACATCATGGTCTGGGTTTTCCATGATACCCTAGATGTCCAGAGTTTGCATTCTGTGCTGATTAATGTAAAACCCAAAACTGGGCAACGTGAGCGCTTCACGCTAGCAGTTTTCTCACTCACCACCAGTAAGAAACTGATGTCACTGGACTGGTGGCCTAGCATCCACGGTCTGTGATCTGTCAATCCCGTTTGGGGTCACCATGTTTGCAATGGCAGGGACTTACACGGTTCAGCTGGCTTGGACCCAGAGAAGGGAAGGGGGCAGGCCGAGCGGGCTATCGCAATGCCCCCCGGGGCGGCTACTGACAGACTAGGAACATCAGGACAGATTTGGGAAGGCAATGTCGACGGGGGAACATGGGAGGGTCCGGCAGCGAGGGAGCAACCCTGCAGCAGGGCAGCTTCCCAGAATTCATTACTCACAGCTAATTTACAAACAAGGGAAAAACCTGGCTGTGGGACAGACTTCAGCTTGTGGCCTCCTGCTATTTCTCTGTACTATTCACATGACTTCTCAATCCTACTGCTCGGGGTAAAGAAAATCATTTGAAACTTCCATATGGGTTGATGGAGTTGAAACCGGGATCACTTGTTTCTTTGCCGCAGCGCTGTATTCTTTGGCCGGCTCGTCAGACCATTGGATGTGGGTGGACATGGAACAAATCCTGTACAGTATCTGACCTTACAAAATATAATCTGCTCATAAACCTGCATATAAAGCAGGCGATTTCATTTACTTTGCACTGCATACATTTTCTGTCTAATCAAATTGCAGTCCTGCCAGGTCCTTGATTCACTTTAAAGATGGTAGAGGTTGGGAAACATCTCCAGGAGAGCCGCATATTGCATCACCCCCAACTGCTTTAACCCATTTACTTCATATCACCAAGCCAAGGCCAGGGATTCCAGCACGGGAGTGGTTGTGCGTAGCGCTGGGCTAAAATAATTAGATGACACCTTCAATTGTCTCGTCACCCCCTTTAACCAAGTCATTCACAGCCACTAATTGAATGAGCTGAAAGGAAGGAAAGCCCTGACAATTCCAGTAACTCGTAAATCTTCCATAAACATTATTTGTTGGTTAAAAAAAAAAAAGGTGAATCCCATGCTGTTAAATTCCTTAGGCCTGCTGTTGTCGATTAAAAGGAGTCAGCTGGACACCCCTGTCCTACTGTGTAATGGTCAGTGGCCAGACCAGTGACCCCTGCTGCTTTGAGTAAATTAACACTGGGCAGGACATTCTCTGTTGTTTTTAAATCGCTATACAAATACATGGGCAACAACCTCAGGAGGCCAAATGTTAACACAGACAAAACAAAAAAAAAAGGAAAGGAAATATAGTTTATAAATCCATTATGTATGCAAACACTAGCCATGAAGCTTTATTTATTTTAAATATTTTCCTGAGTAGCTGTTGACTGGATGCTGACTGAGCTTGTTGTCGGGGACGTTGGAGGATTAAAGTGGCATTTAATTGAATATTTGCTGTTGCTGTAATGCACAGTTGCATTACAAAGCTACAAAAAGCTCCATATTTAAAAAGGATGCCACTCAGTACAACCCCAAAATTGGAGAAGATGACCTTTTTAAAATGTAAATAGATGGCCCCAGTATACACACTGTAACCTACAAAGAAATTGAATTACACAGGGATAAAGCATAATTAGATACCATTTAAAAAAGGAGATAGCAGTCTAATTATTAGTGAGGCAGCTTAAGTTGCTTTGCTCCTTAATTGAAGTACATCATGAATGCAGTGTGAATCTGTCCTGGCATGTTCAAACCAAATCTAAGTCTTAATTAAATTTTGTGCAAAAGAAAGTGTTAGAGAGGAGCCTTAATCCATTTAAGGAAGGATGGTGAAGGGGTGTTAATTCGTTAATCAGAACTTTGTGTGGCTATCCTTTACTATATTGAAGTCTGCACTATATTTGAACCACACAGTAGGAGGTGTATACAAACAGCCTCTAGCTATTGTGTGGGATGTAGGTGCCAGTAAATTAGAAAAGGTACTGAGTGAATTCAGGAAAAAAAAACGCTTTCGTGATAGTGTAATATCCTCTTTATCATGTGTTTTTTCCCCATTATCCATCATGGTGTCCTATTATGCCACTCTGTTGATATTTCCTATTGAAATGGGATCATCCCAAACAAGTACCTAAGACAGGTAAGCCATGAGTGGTCGCAGCAACAAAGGCTCCACGGGGGTCAAGTTCCTGTGTAAAGCCTTGTTAATGACGACATAATAGACAGAGGACTGCAGTCCAACTACTGAACTACAACTTCAAAGTAGGTGAGAGATGGAGAGAGAAAAGAAGCTTAGAAGATGAGAAGACCTCTCTATGGCCACGTTCTCTAATAGAAACACATCCATCCTCATGACGCAGCATGGCCTCTTGGTCTCTAAGACTCTAACTGCAACACAAATATATGCACAGAAATGCACAACAAAGCCAATTGCTTTTAAGCCCGCAATTGAGTTTTCTAGTCCTAATACAGCTGCTGTAGAAGCAGTGTGCTATTCATGATGCTTTACTGCCGCAAAAGAAAAGTTGAGGACACATCCTTGACAAAATCCTCTTTTCAGACATAATCCACCTAGCACCATTTTACTTGAGGACTGGAGTGTGTAACATCTGATCTTATCCCAAAAGCTATTCACCACTATGTAGTGCAGGGTTGATTATGTTCCTGGTACACACAGGAGCCTTTCACTCCTTAGTGCCTTCCCATCACACCTGGGATAATAAAGAGGATTTAAACAGGTCTGAATAGGTTAACCAGGTGTTGAAACAAATAATGGTTTAAAATTGTAATTAACATGGCTTGAATAGAGCATTGCTCTTGGTAAAGGTCTCCTCTGTTGAATGACTTTGGTATGCAAGGGAACACAAAACTGAAAGGGCCCCGTCTTTGTCACTGGAGAGAATAAGGAACTAATGGGGAATTAAGATCTTTAGAGCCTGTGTGCCTCTGTTATATGGCTTTTCCCCTTTTCTTTAAGGATGTAATGCCACAGTTCATAGTCCTGCCCAGTGAATTAGTTGCACTTCCCCTAAATGTTTAACTGCTGCCAGTGCACTATGGTAAAATGTAGCCTAATTAAAAGAGCATGCATGCGCTTAAGACCACAGTTATTTCAGCAAACCACTAAACACAAGAAAACAAAGCATTTTGTAGTCTACTAAAGAAAAGAAAACAAAGCGTTTTGCAATCTACTAAATACAAGAAAACGCAGGTTTTTGCAAATTATCAAAATTATCAAACATACTTTTTTTTTTTTTTTTTTTGGGAGGTTATATTAAAAGCAGCGTTGAATTTTTGATTTGCAGTAGGACGTTTAAGCCTTACCTAACACTTATACATAGCAAGCATTAGCATTTAAATGGCCTTCTATTCTTAATGTGGGCATTTAATTATAAACCTCTGTAGTCAGAAACACATGCTGTCTTTGTAGCTTGATGTAGATGAAGAGCACAGATATGGTGGAGTTTCAGTAAGTGCGCAGCTCCAATTTTGAGAATTATATTTTTAGCAGTGTGGTGTGAATTGGAGTGAGGTACCTCCACGAGTCTAGAAAGTCAAGTTTTCATCTCCTCTCAGCTGCAAGTAAGTCAAAACCAAAGTCACATTCTGCAAAGTTTCCAAACATCAGCCGTAGAACTTCCACACGGTTCTTCATTTCCTCTGAGTGTTTTCAAACCCCCCACGGAGAAGGTCCTAATCTTGACGCATCAAGCAATGAACAGAGAAAAAAGGCTGATTGCAAATGATTGACAGGCCATGCCGTTACCACAGTAACTCCTTTTTGGCTTTCTATGGAAGTCCAATTCATCATCAGAATTAGATGACTCTGAAAGGGCCCATTATCATAAGGGTGCACATGTGAGTGGAGCAATCGACTACCTGTGAATCGATCGAACCGTCTGAGTCAAGCACTCAACATGTGTGTTTAAAAATAAGGCCAAACTGTGAGGAGAATATGGTGGATTTTCAGATATTGTGCCATATTTTGCTTCACTTAGTTGCTTTGTGTTATATTGCTCTTCTGTCACTGCGTTTTCTTACTTTTAGGTCAATTCTGTCATTTTACAGCATTATGGATTAGCTGCCTAGAATAGTTTTTTTTTTTTTTTAACAGTACTTCTGTGATGAATGGGCAGTTTCACATGCAGAATGCAGATCATGTCACAGAACTATTAGAGCTATAGGAAAAAACGCAGATAAATACATGATATGATGATACAATGACGTTTTTTGTTTTTTTTATGGGCAATGGCACTTCCACAATGAAATCTGCTTTATTATCAAAGTATTGGTATTGATGACGTACCAGGAAACCTGCAGATGAATTAGTAATGAGCAGTCATATTCAAGCTCTTTCTCTCTTCAGCTCTCCCTCTCTTTCTAACTCACACAAAAATATCAAATCGTGTTATTGGCACAATGCAAATGTATAAATATGTGTGTATAAAAAGGTCATCTATACATCTATATATGAAGGTTTTTTTTGCCTTCATCTGTCTCAGAATGACTCTAGTATGACTTTGTAAACCGTAAACCGTTATCTAGACGTGCCTTCCTTACATTACATATATGTACACATACAAATACCAACTTGTATCCCATAATGTTAATAAACATATTTTATGAATTTGTTGATATGCAAACAAGCATAGGAGCAAGAAATCTCTAAATGAAAACGGCTCATATGGACAGTAACACATTCTCTGGTGTGTGTGTGTGTGTGTGTGTGTGAGTGTTTATCCGTCTGTGTTTGCATGGTCAGGAAGCAGGCCAAAGCAAGCGTCAGCATCAGCGTCAGTGCTGTGTAGCGTCAGTGTGTCAAAGGCAGCGGGGGCCGTGGCACCCATGCAGGCTTCCCATCAGCGCAGGGATGGAGCTGAGTCGGCCAGACAGCACCGCGGCACACTCCAAACTTACTTAGTGTAATTAAAGTTGAGAAAGGTTAAAGTTTGACACTGAGATGAGGCGAAGGGTTGTTTCTCCCAGGCAAGAGACAATATAGGGTACCTCGTCAAAGCTGCTAACCGGTGACGCCCCTGACCCTCCTGGAAAGCAAGAGAGACACAGTGGAAATGCAGACACACATCCAGTATCATGATTAAGTGTTAGGCCTTGAGAGGAGAGGACAATTGTGTGCACATGTAATTAAATTGGCCAACCTTTTGTGGCAGTCGTCCGATTCCGAAAGATACAGGAACATCCATCCGGAAGAAGGAGTGTGTAATAGTCTGTGATCCATGTCCGGAAGAGCTGTGTAGATATGCAGAGGATTTAATCCTTCAAACAAACACAACGAGATGTAATGTCAACTCCAGAGATGCTGGTAATTTAACAGTTTAAGAATACTACAGATTTGCTTGTCAGCAATTCCCAAGAGTCGAGCTTTGAGCTTAAAGTGGAGAATGTTACCGTGTGGCTATTTTGTTGTGTTACATTTGAGCGAAACGGCCTTTATTTCCAGATAAAACCAGGTTGTTGTTGTTTTTATTTGATGTGGCATCCATAAAAAGCCACATGGAAGAGAAGATTATGTTTTTAATAATACAGTTTGTAACTGAACCTTTTTAAATCAATGGCTTTCTATAGAGAGTTTGGTCTACAAGGAAACTGCTGGCTGTAACATATAGGTGTGATTTGCATTGATTCTCCCTCCAAGGAACATTTAAGGACAAGAAAAGTTGGGTAGAAGTGTTTTGTGTTGCTAAGATAAACGGTAACAAACTGAACACACTGCCATCAATCACTTACCCGTACATTGTTTCTTTGATTTATTAAAATTACGCTTTGGTGTTTTGTTCTCCTCACACAGTTACACACAGCAATATTAGCACATGCATCTATGTGCACTCACGGAGACACACACACACACACACACACACAGACACACAGACTATATTTGTATTCAGTCATACACACTCAGATGCAGCCGCAGGAGAAACAATTGCCACTTTTCAGGCAGGGTCTCTACTCTTTCAGTTTTGAAGAGATGGAACACATGTCCCAGGCTTTGTGGATGTCAGGAGCCCATACAAGAAGCCCACCGTGTTTTGTTGATGTGTCACTTGCACTCTCTCCTCTCTTGGTGTGGTGAAACCCACTTTCTGTAAATGATAGTCCTCTTTGTCTGCCATCAAAAGGACTCCTTTACTCTCTGCCATTCTTGAATGGGTCTTGGCAGCTGTCATGCAGAACCAGTGAATATCATTAGAAATTAATGTGTCCAATTTATAAGTAATTACTTTTTTCCCTCTCTGCTGACCCCCGCCACCTCACACCCCATCATAATTATTGCTCCTAGCAACAATCTATAGCTCTGCAAAAAAAACAAAAACAAATAAACAGCAGACACCTCAAATCATTTGTAAAGTGAACAGGATGCTTAATAGAAACATCATTAAAATCATACATTTATTATGCAAACGCTGATGGAGTTAGTTATATCTGTCCAAATGTCTGCATTACAAATGCCTCACTTGATTAACTGTCAAATTTGATTACAGATGGATTATATATTTAACAGCTGTAGGTAGACCACATCCCAGTGCTTTCCTTTAATGTTTTCTGGTCAGTCATTAGCATACAATTTGCAAGCATATGCACGTTGGTTGTGTGTGTATGTGTGTGTGATGTATGGCATATGTGTGTATATTACAGAAAGTTAAATTATTGCATGGATTGAAGAGAAAAGTGACAAAATAAGTTCTAATAAGCTGTGATAGTGAATAATAAAAATCTGAAAGTCACTATAACTGGTAAAAATCAAAAAGAGGAGTTATTAAATATTCTTAAAGCAATGACTGCAGTAGACGTGCATTTGGTGAAAGATTTAAAAAAAAAAAAAAAAAAAAAAGTCACTACACTATCCTGCACACACACTCAGAGCTCTAGCAGACATTAACATGTAATGTGCTAGCTCACACCTTTTTTTTTATTATTAAAATGAACTAGTAATGGACATTTCTTTTTGATGTCTTGTCCTTTAACTTCTTCTAGCATTTTTAATCCAGTTCAGATTAAAACACTCCCCCTGTTCAAATGCTCAAGCTCCGCAATATAAAGCTCCTAATCTCTGATTCCCAACCGCAGAAAATCCTATTAAGATCACCTTCAGTTTAACACACACATTGTTACGAAATGCAAAATATGCAGCTTCACCGGTACACTTTTAATTGAGGGTAAAGTGCCTCCGGTAGATAGATACTGCACTGTATGCAAAACCATTAGAGTAATTTTGAGAGTGTCTGTCAAGGAGAACCTCCAAACCACAGATTCTCTCTTGGGGGCTCCCTCAGGGCTGAGCCACGGGTGGGGGGCACACGGGTTCAGTGGGGTATCATCGGGGTGTCTCACAAGAGGTGTCAGTTTGGGAGGATTTGACTGATTAGGTAATATTCCTGCATGTTCCCGTGTAAGCAACATTCTGAGAACTAATTTCCAGGCGCCTATCCTGCTGTAATTCTTGTCCTCGCCGTCACTCTTTCAGGGCAACTTTCATCTCTTAACATGGCGACTCGGCGCTTAAAGAGCCGCCTGTGACAACAACCTTGATGGCAGTGGCAGGCGTCAGCTTTCTATCGCAAAGCCACTTACCCAAGAGGGCAACCACCCACCCCCACCCGATGGATATGGTGATGCTTAAATTGCCCTCCTGTCCACCATAGAAACCACACAGCGACATGGAGAAAAGAGAGTGTCTAGGCAGAGGTTTGCTACCATTCATCATCATAACCTCGTGTCCCACTGAAATGACCTCGTAAATGCATCCGGCTCATCGACTAATGAGAGGTTGCTAACCTGTTGTTACTGACTGACTGCAGTGTCAGTCTCCAGGAGTTAAAGAGGAATAAGAAGAAGATAGTTTCCTGGGTGACCCTTTTGATCATTTCAATGAAAATACTTCTAATTGATGGTGAATATGCCAAAAAAAAAAAAAAAGATAGACAAAAGCTAATCTTGAATACATAAATGACCGCTTTATTGTACATAAAAGAGCATGTCGGTCCACTTGAAAGCCTTTGAGGACATCTGGCAGGCTTTTGATGTACAGTAGCCTCCTAGCAAATCATTCTTGACTCCAGATTAAAAGAATAAACATGGCTCCTCATTTGAAATCCTCACATTGCACTCTGCTTTGCTGTGTTATTAAGGTACAATTACATGCTACATCTTATATTTACTGCTAAATAAAGCCCTTCGCACCTCTCAGCACCTGCAAAACCCCTGTGCAAATTACTGCAGACGGTTTCTGCTACTGCGTCTGCGCAGTACAGTATATACTTCTCTCTGATTTATACAACAGTAATTGAACAGTAATCATATTAGTAGATTATCTTTTGTAAGGAATGAGAACTGTCTTTTGAAATAGCACTTGGATGTAGACATGGATATCACGGGGGATGGGAGGTAGTTAAGCTTCCTTTTTTTTTTTTTTAAAGCTTAAACCCAATTTCTGGACCCCTCTTTCAAATAAGCATGTATTGATATAAACAGGACATTGGTCAGCCATCTGTTTTAAAGATAAATGTGTGATCAAAGGGCATAACAAAAACGTGCAAGGGCCTTTTTTTTCTCTCTCCTCCTTCTCTTCTCCCTTTTTTTATTTATATATTTATTTATTTATTTTTTTTGAAGGAGAGTTTAAAGAATGTGGAGCGGTTTCCAGGGGATACGAATGAAAAGCTTTCGGAAATGTGGGGAGGAATTGAGCTGAAGGGGCAGCTTCTGAGAGAAATTCCCCTGTAGCTTTTGGAGCCTTGTGAGGAATCACCAGGGTTCTTCTTATCACACAAAGGAAAGGGAAAGATGTGGTAATATTCAGTTAGGGTGCTCCCCAGTCCTCCTTTTAATGAATGTTGTTTATTAATAAAAGCGACAGAAACACACTGGCGCCCCTGGTTGACCTTTAACCCCTACTGTGTCCCCTAAAATTGCTGCTATTATTGCTATTTCACTCTCTGGAGGGCTTAGCTTTTATCTTGTGTAGCTACTGCTGAAAAAAGCAAATATACATTTATTAAAAATATAAACAGAATATTGATTATAATATACAGTTTATAGATCTTACTCTTTCTTTAGACGTTTATTTATCTTTCAGGTCATAGTTTTGCATCTTTTAAAAATGAATTCACCATAATTGAAATAATGATACCCTAGCTGCTACAATTAACAATAATCTATATCTATTAATCGTTTATTCAATTGACAGAAAGTGAATGGGCAACTATTTTACAGATTGATACATTTATCATTTTTCAAGCCAATCATTGATTATTTCAGCTTGTAAAATATGAAGACGTTATCTTGATGGTTGACCTTTGAAGACGTCACATTGTTTTATAGACCATTCGACTAATCAAGAAATTAACGAATACATATTAAATCTTTGTGATAAACATTGTATATTCTATTAAAAGTTTAAAAATGTTGCATATTTGCACTCCAGACATTCATAAATGATTTATATATAACCTTAAAAAAAAGGAAGATTTTCAGCTTGTTTTGTCATCCTCAAACTGTCAACTTCCTCTCTGATGCTGGACTTCCAGCTGGAGTCTTTTCAAAGCAAAGTTTTGTGTTACAGACGGACTAAAGGTGGAGAGCTGAAGAGTCTCTTGCGTTCACTGTTTCACCCAGCCACTACAGTAGGAGTCTGCCTGCCTCTTGACCCTCATGCACACAAAGGATTAAAGAGGGGAGAGACATCTGATAGAACACACGCCAGCCAGACTCAGCCTTGGCTTGGATTTCTTTACATACTCACACACACACACACACACAGAGGCATCTTTATGCACACGCATGCAAGCACACACACACACACAGAAGCTAAATTTTGTAATAAAACTCCAACAGATGTCCACACTATGGATAAAATCAACATCTCATTTAAAACCGTCAGATGAGACATAAATTCTGAATTTGACTCAACATTTGAAAAATCAATGCTACAGATGCTGCTTCCCCCATCCTCTCTTTAACATGTCTGTATGATTTGTGGAAAAGGTGAGTTTGCATTAGCAAGGTTGACGTAAAGAGCTATGATTGCATAAGATGGCCACAGTCACCTTAGCAACCAATCATCCTGATGGAAACATGCACAACTTGGTGTAAAACTGATTATTTTTTAAAATATTTTTTTGCCTACACACCATCCTGGATATATATTTAAAACAGGAAGTAATTGTCAGCCTGTGATGTTCTCATTATTGGTATGTTGATCATTCTTTCCCGACTGCCCTCATTAAGTCTGACAAGTCACGCAGTGATTAAAAATTGGAATGCTGCAACAACAGTGTAAGCATTAGGATCAGTGACTGCCTTAACTCCCAGTGACAAGGAAAGCCTGGCCAACGACTCCTCTCCAGTCAGTGGGAAATCTTCAGCCTGGCTGCCTTCTGCCGATTCAAAGCGACAGCTCCTCAAAGTGTAAGAGAGACTGCAAGTCCAGCAAGGGCTTCTGGGGTGGGGGTTGGTTTTTCCACTTCTTGCCTCTATTATTATCTGGGTTTAATCAGCTGCAACACTAAGGTGAAAAGGTTTGCACAAGCAAGCACTAGAGGAAACCTACCACTCCAAAGCATTGCTACCACCTCGAATGGAAAATACTGTATGAATGCCTGCACCATATGCTGTTTTTGAGGTGTTCGCCGTAACAAATATTCAGGTCGACAGTTGCGAAGACACCGAGCCAGCTTCAGTGTATCATTGCTTCCTCGCTGCAAGCATAAGTGAAAAAAACATGGCATTGAGAGAACGGAAAGATCTGTTTGCATGATCATCGTCCAAGTTCAAGGACTCTAATTAATCATTTCTGAAGGCGACATTACAAGTCAGACAACGTGCTGAAGTTTCAGCCAAACTTTGAATGCCAAAAAAGTCATAACGTTCATATAAATAAACAAAACATATCTCAAGTATTCATATGCCATCAGAGGTTGTTTACAACGTGTCTGTGCAGTAGAGTCACTCAAACGAAACACTGATAGGTGGATTTAGTTTCTTGTCAGGTGTCGTCTTGCTCAGTTTGTGGGCAAGGGTGATAGATTGCTGGGAATGAGCCAATGGATAGCAACGTCTCCACCCATATGCTCGCAATGGCAGGAAGCGACTGGGCGAAGGCAAAACACGTGCCAGCCAGGCTTTGGCCTGCCACCAGACCCTGTCATCACCCTCACCTGCTGGGAGCAGAAGGCTCCATGCAACTATTAAAATCCAGAAGCTGGAGCTCTGAACCAAGAAACAGACCTTTTTTTTTTTTTTTAAAGGAAAAAGGACACTGCTTTTTTTGACAGAAGCAGTACAACATCCAAAAACAGGGAATTAGAAGCTTTATTTTAAAGGATATGTAGCAAAGATGTTGGAGTAAAGCTTATTTTTAAATATATTATTGCTAGTGTGTTGAGCATATGCAATGCAGATGACCACATTTATAACTCGACTAATTTTAAATCATGCATTTATTGTCTTTACATTTGGAGCATTAAGTTCCCATTAAAATCAATTTAAAAAGTAATTAAATGTAGCCAAAACTATATGTTGTTAAGGAATGCCATTCTCACTTAATCACTTTGTGTGGTTCTACAAAAGTCAAAGTGAGGATGCAAAAAATAATAATTTATCCATGTGATTCTGGTTCAGTCTTGGGCAGAAAACTCAGCTGGGGAAGGGGATTTATATAAATATTTCAGTGCTTATACCCAAAGCAGCAGTTGGTTGACAGCAGTTTGGCTTTCTACTGTTAAAAGACCAAAATACAAATGGAGTGCGATTCTGCATCTAACACTTCAGCCAGTTACTGCCCTTAAAAAAAACACAAGGCCTTGTTGAGTTTATACAGTGACGGACTTCCAATTCATGATGAAATCACAGCACAGGGATCTATTAACAACAGTTCTTGACTCTAAAAACAGAGCGGAGGCATGGGGTGAAATAAACGGTGCATCTGCTTATGAGAACAGAACAAAAATAAAGACATCTAAACAGCTGCAGGACAGCATCTGAATAATGGATATCCTTATACTGCACTTTCACTCTCTGTGTATTTAATGAATAGTACTTGCTAAGCATAGCACCTTGAAGTTCACGGCAGAGTCTTGGAAGACATTTTTTTTTTGCATTCTTATTTCTCTGCGTCAACGTTTTTAATTATATGTTGGCAGGGCTTAAGATCTCATTAAATTTGAGAGTATCATTTGGATGCTTGAGAGACAGCTTAGTGTCACTCAGCGCTATGGTGATGGATATAATAAATCCTATGCTTTCTAATCCTGTGATGTTAAATTCATTTTCCAAACCTGCAAATAAATCGCCAAAGACAACCCTCTGAAATGCGTAATAGCAGATGTCACAGCATTCGGAGACAAGTTGGAATACCCTTATTTCACAAGTGTCAGATAAAGACTGAGAGAAGTCAAAAAAAAAAAAAAAAGGAAGTAAGGAGGAAACGGATTGCCACCGTCTTCCCTCCAAAGTGAGATACAGTTGTGCATTTGTACATCACCACCGTCAAAAAGTCTTGTAACTTTTAGCTGGAGTTGCATCGACGCTCTTGTTCCATTTCTAGTCTGGTGTTAGTGTGTTGATTATTGCTTATTCTTCTTCTCTATATTTCTGACGAGGGCTCGGTATTGGTACTCAGTACCTTTTTTAAGGTATAACCCTGTAACAAGTAGTATTGAAAATTCTCCAGTCAAACGATACCTGCTTTTGCACCCAGATCATGTAAAAAAAAAGACTACTTGTATGGTTTCGCTTGCAGCCAATCACCACAATCGTTCTTTGTATTAATGCGACGTGTGATTGGCCCACGACCACAAACGGTTAAGGTGGTAGATAAGTAAAACCATTTGTACTGCTGGATAACTTCCAAGGTGTTTTCTGTGCTTAATTGCTGCTTGATCAGCCTTATACCAGCTCATCAGCTGTTGCTATTTGTCTAGAGAAACCATGAACTGACGCCACTGTCTGCCAGAATCCTTGGTAGGATGTTTTCTACACCAATCTCCTCCACTTGTTAAATTAAATGGAAGAAGCAGAGACAGAACTGTGCCTGAAGAGCACGCAGCAATTAAAAGAATGAAACCACCATTCCCAACATCTGTCCAGTCACATTAGAACATTTCCAGGTTTCCTCAATCAGCGGACAGAATAAGATTAAGGGATTGTACTCATTGAGCCAAGCTCAGTGTTCACTTTGAAATGAATATAGACTCCACAGGTAATTACTCCACCTGATATTGACACTAGCCATTGATTTTTTTCTCCACTTGCCAGACTGGAGTAAGAAAACATAGTTTCCTCTGATTTCTGTTTGGGATCGTTGATCACCAGCACATTTTCGGTAAACAAAACAAGGTGTTTATTCTGAAGCTGCTCTGACAAAAGTGCCAATACCTCAAATTAATAGACTCCTGGAAAAAAAAATATGCGTTTTTAATCTAAGTATGGATTTTATGCTCCTCCAGCAGGTCTAGAGGTAGCAAGAGAGAGTATAGTGATTACATAATGACCTTGACATGCTAATCAAAATGTGGTGTAATTACTGTAGTTATACATTTACCTCTTAATGACTTCTTTTTACAGTATGTTACATATACAAGTACAGAGTAAAGGTTTTAAATCGGTGGGATAATTTGTTTTGTAAGATTGCCAATTGTTTTAATGGACACCATATTTTTTTTTTTTTTTTTTTTTGCTTCATTTACAAATATTATACAGACATCACAAGAGGAAACGCTGGTCCTAAATGTCCGGTTTGATGTTTCTTTTGTTTTGTTTTGTTTTGTTTTTTTATTTTTAAAGTTTTAGGTTTGCTTGATCTCCGTCTTATAATGACAACCACCAAATTAAAATTGAAACTTGTTGAGCGACACCTTGTTATGCCCAACTGATGCTTATGTGACACTAAATATACTACAATTGGAACAGATTAACTGTTAGCTTAGTAATAATCGTAAACCAACACAATCCCTCTTTTCAATGAGACTTTGGCGTAGTATCCATTTCCAGACAGATAACGATCCCCTGCTGTTTGTTTGTATTTTGGAACAGTCCTATATACCTCAGAGTGTGTTTTTTTTTTTTTTTTCTTCTTCTTCTCAAACTCCAAAATTAGATCAAAACAATATAAAACACAATCCCAGAGCCAGTGGTCCAGAAATGCAATAACATGTTTTTTCTCATTTCGGCATTAATGAAATTCATTCGTAACAGTTTAGTCTAATTCCTACAAATTGAAAGATGGGCTCTGCATTAGCAGCAGTGAACAAGTACAATGACAACTTCATTACCATAAATAGAGCTGTGCATCATAAAAATCATATTAAAAATTGCTCCCTAAATTGCCATATTAGTTTCTTTATGGGGTAATTTCTACACTACATGCAGTAATAGAATATTTTCTTTACCCTCCAGTGCATATTAAACTCACTTATCTTCCCCTATAACTCTAGGCGTTAGGAATTTAATGGTGAAATAGGGAAAGTTTCCTCTTTTCTCCTCAGATAAATTTATTTACAATCCGAAATTTACACAGGCAAATTCTTAAGAGATGTAAATAGCCATCTGCGAGATTGCCACAACATAATATTTTATTTCATAATAAAGAAAAAAAGGTATCTGAACAGAGCATTACACACGAGTAAAATGTGGAAACTATTTTACTAAGTGGCTTAAAGGATAGGTCGGCTTTGGATGGATGAGGCAGGCAGTCAAAGAACGCCAATAAATGAGTGATAAATGATTCAACTCTGATTAGAAATATTGCTATTTTTCAGTGCTGTCAGTGGAATAAAGGCATCAGCACAATGGACTAGTTACTGCCTTTTTCATAATTGAGACTAGACCTTCTAGCTGTGCCCCACAGCTTATCATTAATCAAGCTGAATGAAGCAGAGGCAATGTGACAGCTTCAGACAGACTTAGATGGGGAAAGCGCTATTTCAGGTATAGCCAGGCAAACCCTGGGAGTCATTCATCCACTCTAGCACTTAATTGTTTTTGGCTTGTTTAAATTTTTTATCACTGTACTTTACTCATCAGTGTTAAGTGAGTCGTGTTTTCTTTACATTTGTGTAACGCATACTGTCTTTGAATGATGTCCCGTTTTGGGTCCACCATTGGGCTGGTTTGTATCATCCGCTACAACTTGGTACCATCTGCATCAGCCATCAAATCCCTGCAGCTGTCAACTAAATGCCGCCCTGCTTCCTCAAACGTTTACATGCCATCTCAACATCGGTGCTTCTCTTGGGAGGAAATCCTTCTGTTTTTTAATTAAAAATTCCCAAGAATATTAGTTTTAGTCTAACTTGGAGTAATAGAAAACCTTGACAGTGACAGGTTATCCTGTTTTGTCACCAATAACATCAATAGGGTGGCAGAGTACCAAAGCCCATCACTGTTGGAAAAGATGTTCATTAATTATGTCATTTAATTGGATTTAGGCAGGTGCACAATGAACACCTCAGCCAGGGTGGTCAATGGTGGGAAAAGGCCTGAGCGCCACTCCTCTCTTTTTCTATTAGGAACCAGCATGTCCCCTGTCTACTGGAATTGCTGTGCTCTTTATTGATTAATGACCCTAATTTATTACGGAGAAGAAGGCTGCAAGTTGTGCTAAATGTACTATTAATCAACTTTCGCCATCAAGTTATGAGGATCTGCGTTGCCAAAATGCCACTAGAAACGCAGGAGACCAAGTTGCTGTTTTCCCTCGGCTCCCGTAGCAAGGAGTCCAAAGGTGCTGATTTTAACAGGAGTTTAGAGTCTTTCATTGCTCTAATACCTCCCGTCCTGTATGACAAATGTCTTTGTGAGAAACTGAACATAATTCCTTTTGATGGAGTGACCGCCATATTCTTGCCACCATTCACAGTCAAACCAACTAGAATAATGAAACACCCGTCTTGCACCCTCAAAAGACCATCTATTCATTTCAGAATAGGAGTGGAAACTGCCCGCAGCTCCAAATATATCACGGATAAATCAACAATATTATATTAAACTGAAAACGGATGAGAGGTTAAAAGACCGGAGGCAAGGCCGCAATGAATTTCAACTCTCACAAGTCTCTACAAGGCTGTTATTTCCCACTGAATCGGGACATTTATGACACTTAAATCCAGCTTTGTAAAAAGTAATTGATCATCATTTCTGAATGCATTGCCTAACATTGTACAGCTAGTACTTACTCCAAATGCATTTGAACCCTTCAAAACTACTCTAGCCTTTTTTTTTTTTTCTTTTTCTGCCGCTGTGTTATGATGTATTAAAATGCTATGAGCAACATTTTACAATTAACCTCTTAAGCAAACTGAAATTATCAGGAAGTACCACTTAAACTGTCCTGATTTAACTGTGGAAGTTATAACTCTCGAAATCACCACGGTCCTTAGACATGTTATTTTAGGTTAAAAGTTACCTTTTAGTTTCATCTTTAATCCAACTTCAACACAAAAGACCTATTCTAATTGTAGTCTACACTTCACATGCTATAATTTTTTATTAAAAAAACAAACTTTGAATGTATCTCTGCCTGGTTGGACCTGCGATCATTCGCTGACTTCATGACGTTTAGTAAAAGATGGAGTTGCTTTAAGAACCTACATAGATTTTCGAGGCAAAATCCCATTTGACTATTGAAACTCAAAAGTCCCGGGTGTGTGACATCGGTTACCGGTCATTTTAAAGTAAAATGCATGAATTCTATATGAGTAACCATTTCTACTACAAACCAAGATTAAATGTTAAAATGCTGCAGTAATGAGGTGTTGTGTGGAGAACGACTCAGCTGATTTTTGCACTTTGGAGAGTAAATACTGTTATGTTTTGATCCTCAGCAGTGGTTTGTTTTTGTCTGGTGGTTGTTGCTAAGCGGCAGTACTCATTTTCATATCATTGTTCCAATAGTTATTTTGGTCCATAGCATTTCATTTGCATTACTTTTTTTTTCCCAGATGCAGAAATGTGCCACTAAACACATTGTACAAGTGTTAAACTGTTGAAAACGCTGAGTTGAAATGGTTAGTTACCTATTAATCAGTCTATTGACAGAATCTGCAACTATGTTGTTTATAAATTATTTCTTCTTTTCCTTTGCTGTTTTACACTTTCTAAAATATAAGTAGTTACTGCTTTTATTCCTTTTATATAATTGTAAATTGAATATCTTTGGGTTTTAGACTGTTGATCGGACATTTGAAGACGCCAACTTGAGTAATTATTATGGACGTCCTTTTTACTTCTCTTGACATTTCATACATTAATCGCATCAATTTATTGGCAGATGAATCATTTAGTTGCAGCCATAGTTGTCTTATATCTGAAGAAAATATCAAAAAAACAAAGGCTGACAGGCTACAGCTTGCTACTGTAATCAATTACATCTCTAGAGGTAGAGCTAAAGGTTAAAGGTACGCGTAAACATGCTGCTATCTAGTTAAGATCGGGATGTATACTCCCTAAAGACGAGCCCTGGTGTCACTGACAGGAACAAGGTCAGAGGAAGCCTGGTAACAGTCTGAAATCACAGGGGAAATGTAAACTATATTCCCCAAAATGGCCCCGTGACATGACAGCAACATGACAGGAAACAAGCTGATCTATGATGATGTATCCTTCATACTATATGGAATTATCTTTTATTTTTTTTTTATTTTATTAAAAGACTATAACCTTCAAGCTCATTTTTAACATTCCATGCAGTGCTCATGTTCAGAGCACTGGCAGGTGCGCCCGACTCCGGGGCTGCAGCATGCATGGCTGAGCTGAGAAAAAAGCAATGTCCCATGATGATCGGGGACAATCCACTGGTTTGTCAAAACCTGGCAGAATCTCTGGCTCCAGCAATAGCACCTTGTTAGATTGAGGTGCTCAATCAGGGGAGTGCTGGAGTGCCCGGCCAGGTTGAGAGTGGTGATTACCGGGGCACGGCTGTCCAAAGCCAGTGAAATGCTCCACCTCTCCACAGGAGGCCCTCTGACATTCAAGCCTGCATTTTCTGAATCAGTCTTGAGTGATTAGGGCAGCGACAGGCAAAAGGACAGATCAAACAATTATTCCTCCTCACCCTCCTCTCTATCCTTTTGACATGTGGCTGAGCAGAAAGAGTGCAAATCAGGATGTCTGCCCCTTTTATTTTTTTTTTATTTTTTTTAATCAGTTCCAATAAGAAAAGAATATTGAAGTAGTGTTGTCTGTTTTATTTTTTATGAAAAAATGTATCTTTTTAATAAAAAAATAATAATTTGATAGACATAAAAATACACAGATCTTTTTTCTGTATTTAAAACAAAGAAAAGAATAAAGAATATCCCTTTTTATGAGTAGCAGCGTTAAGTGTAAGTAGGGCTTTAAAACTTTAAAATGCAATATGTTACTAATCCCATCGTGTGTGGGCTAATAAGCTCATTCAAAGGCTCATTACTAACCAGAAATATACATCACTGATTCAACAGTGTCTGTTTTCATTTGCTGCAGCTTCCAATAAGATGAACAATGTGACTATGCAGACCAAAGAGAAAACATGCAGCACTCCTAACAGGCTCAACATTTTGAATTATATTTACATAATATTTAAGTGCACTGATATCTCCTTTTGTTGTTTTGCTGCTGCACCGTCTGAGCTGCAGGGACATACAGCAGTAAAAATTAGTCAGCGTGAACAGAGGAGAGGGAGTACAGTATGTGTAAGAGCACAAGAGGGCAGTGTAAAATCCCTCTCAGTCATCCATCCAAATAACTTGCCTCCCACCTGAAACAACAGCTATAAAACCTGTTGTAGGCTGCCAATCTCCAGTGGCTGTTTTCTTCCATAAAGCTCGGGCCTGAGATCTGATTACAGAAGGAAAACTGGACCACAGTCTGCTGCGAGAGACTGGGTGACAAGTCTTGTATAACCGTTCAGCAGGGGCTCCACTTTGATCTTGGAGGAGAGGGCTTTCCATCTGTGTGAATGTGTTTTCAGACATAATAACAAACAGTATTAGCAAATTAATAAAAGAAGAAGAAGAAAAAGAAAAAGGGAACGGGCATAATCCAGAGAAAAGATTTCCTCATATCACCTCTGCTATGCTTATATCATTCTTTGGGAAGATTAGTAAAAAAAGAAGATTATGGGTAATGAGTTGAAAATGTAGAATTCAGAGAATGTTCATAGCGTGGCTTCCTGGGAATGATTTTTGGCTCTCTGTGGAGCACTCACCTGCGATGGGGAGGGATGGGGGGGTGAAACGTGAATACTGTGCATCTCGATACTGTTGAAAATAACTTGAACATCCACATTATCTTCCTTCAGAACAGCTAAATGACTCACAGCAAAGCATTTGGGTGAACTAATCCTGGTAGGAAACGATATGCCGTATGGGTTTAATCACTTTTGATAAAGAAGGAACTACAAACCAGTTTCAGCAGCTAAAAAATGTCATCAACAAAAAAAAAAAAAACACACCGAATGATAGTGCTGCAAGCAATTTAAACTGAATCTGAAAAGCACGGATGTGGTATGTTATCTTTTGTATTTTGAAGTAGCATACATTGTGTCCTATATACCTTTGTGTGTGTGTGTGTGTGTGTGTGTGTGAGAGAGATATTGTTGCTCAGTTCCAAATTGTAGCTTTGAGAAGTGGCCTGGTGCTTCAAAGGCTGAGGGATTAGAGGTTTTTTATTTTTTTTTATCCCATAATTAATATGACGAAGGAGAGGGAGCGATGACACCTAAAAACTGGACAGAGCCGTCCAGTACCCTGCTGCGGCCAGAGAGCACTCCACTACCCACAATGCACCACAGGCCAACACCATCAAAGACACAAAACCATGTTCACCCCATGACTTCACTGAATAGGCTTAAGGCCATCTTTCTCTTTTTCTTCTTTGTGTACAGTGTATTCAAATGTCTGATTGACCAAAAACCAATGAATACAATGCACATGTATCTGTTCTAATTCAAATCAAAGGCTTTGCTGATCTTTAACCCTTCAGGGCCATTTTTATAACGCATACAAGTGCCCACACTGTATAAAAATCTATTTTATTGTTTATAACATTTCTTTCAATTGCAAAAACCCCCGAGAAATCGTCTTCCCTCTTTTTTTATGACATGCACTATACTGTATATTCTGAATATACTGACATTTTATCTTCTACTTATTTCATGCCAGGATACAGGTGAAAGGTTGCACTGCTTTCAGAGGGAATGCTGATTTGAAATTGCCAGCAGTTGTTTTGGAGAATTCCCTGGTTGCTTTGAAGTCTGCACCCCACTGAGTGTCCTAACTTTGACACAGAGAGCCATGGCTGCAGCTATTTATACATCTTGTGGGAGAATAGGTTTCCCCCCACGTAACAGATTCTTTTCTTTTCTTTTTCTTTTTTTCTTTTTTTTTTTTTCTGAGGCTATCCCAGAAATTCAGCCATGCTCCAGAAATTGGCGAAGGAGTTACTGTGACATTTGCAAAAGACGCACAAAACCCATTTAGTGTTTGCAGATCATACACGCTGTTGTTTTATGTTGTTGTTTTTCCGCTGTTCACTGTTGAGGATTGTAGCTGCGACTTCCATATAGCTAAGTACCGGGGTCACAGTCATAGTGTCCAAACCAATGCATCTCTCACAATTCTCACAGTCTATTGATTCTCCCTCTGAAATTTATGTTGCTTTTCAGCGGGGACCCCCTACTGTGGCCCTCACTGCCTCCCCCACAGGAGGGTCACGGTGACACAAGAGTGTTGGGCCAGATGCCGAGTGATCCCCTCCGATGCACCTCCGTTTCCAAAAGCTACATCCATCGCCACTATAGGACAATCAGCCAGACCTCATTGAAATACCGCACACCAAACCTGAATCGCCAGCATTGCTCGCTCTCCTGCTCACTATTTTTTTTGTTTTATTTATTTATTATTCTATCAACAACACCAAGTGTAAATCTCCGGAGCAAATGCTTAGAGAGGAAAAAAAAAAGAGAGGAGAACCGAGGGACGATGAAGAAGGAGGAGGGGAGGGGGGGGGGGTAGAAAGAAAGAGGAAAAAAAACACAAGTGCAGAACAAAACAACCCAGCTGGTCCACCTTTGCCACTGGAAGCCAGTGAAGTCACCCTGTGTTTTTGTGAGGGTGCGTGTGAACAAAACGGTCTTTGAAGTTGGGTTACAGCACTGTACTGTGGCATCACTACGGCCACTACTAAGCTCCTGCAAAAATGTGCTGGGCGATTATAGAAAATGCTATAGAATCCAGTCATAAATCAACTAAATTTTCATGCAAATGGCCTCCTCCATGGGGCATTTATGTAGTGTGTGTATAGCAGCATCAATAGCACATAAAAGGCACATTTTGGCACTTAAAAGAGAAATCATTGAGACATCACAACCCGAATGCACACAGAACCTTCAAGGTCAAACACTGCGAAATAATAAACCACTGACACACAGAGAGAGAGAGACACACACACACACACACACCCACAATTGGGAGGTACAACAAGACCAGAGAGTCGTTAAGGCTTTTATCTTCTGGTTGAAGGAGAAAGATCCACCCGACATCCCAGAGGGTACTGATCAATCACAGCCTGACTGGTTCAAACTGTTTGTGCTGGATTCCACATCTATCACCATCCGATGGAGCTCTGTGTCCGACTACAGCACTGGAGAAAAAAAAATAGAGCACTTTCAATTAGGGCATGGCGAAATAGATTCACACCACTTGATTTATAGTGCAAGACTAATTACGCAAGCTTTTTTTTTTTTTTTGCCTAATGCAGTCAAAGCTGAGACTTACCATCGTACTTAAGGAGGTTATTGTCTTATGTTAAACGGCAGGCTGGGACATAGGCGAAGCCTGCAAGTTTTCATGAGCCTTTAGAAAAGCTCTTGATAATGACATGAAGGGTAACAACGGACTGAGCCGCTTTGATGTTTTGGAAAGAAAACATTTCTTTTCCCTTTTCACAAGTTGATTTTTTATTTTTTTTATTTTAAGTATAACTCTATGCTTAGAACCAAGTGGATGATGTCAAACAAGCCTACAAACCCTAAATTAAAGAGTTATTAGAGACTATTCCCTATATAATATTAACACTAACAAACCAGCCTGTAGTACTTTCACTTTCAATGATGGCTTCCATAGGTGTAGATTATGTCATTTCCTTAAACGTTGTCACTAGCCTATATACCTCAGGGGAAGATAGGGTGCTTAACAATAGGTACAAGCTACAGGGGCACGCTGCACCTCATGAATATCATTAGCTGTGAGCTGAATTTGTATTACTTTGGGATTACATCTAACCCTGTAACACAACCTGATTGTGATTGCGAACTGAAAATATGTAATAACATAATCATATGTAAAGCAAATGTAAAAATACAAATCATGTTGTGGCATTAAAACCATCCCAGTTGGTCGGTTCCTGGAGAGAAGGCAGGGAGTCTGGAGCTTCTTTTTTTTCCTCTCTCTGGTGAATTTATATAGTGCAATTCATTGCTGTACTAAAAAAGACCAAGTGCTGAATACACACATAAGATGGAGATACGTTATTGTTGCTGACTTTATTGCCTCGGTACAAACAGCTTAAAAAGCCCCACGTACCTTAATTTTACAATGAAATGTACCAGATGGCTTTTACAGCTTTATTTATCCACTAAGCACATACTTATCCACCTACAACGTTCCCACTATTGTATTTAACACTCTGTAATCAGTGCAATCAGGGGACAGTTGATCGTGTATTTTAATTGAAGCATATTCCTAAAATGGAAAGACGTTGTAATGAAAGCATTGTTGTGTTTATGCTCGAGTAGCTTCAAGGAAGTCAGATCATAACCTGTGACATCCCCTTCACCCAAAGACACTGGATCCCACAGTAGCAGAGGTGGCAGAAGCTGGGTGTCAAGTTGGGAATTTAGACACGTTTTCCATCACTGAGCCTAAAAGGATTTCACACTTTCACTTAAGACACCTCCCAATAGGTGCTACATCTAAGATGAGAGATGGTATGTAATGACATTTTAGAGACAAACTCCCCAGTGACGAATAATCAGGATGTCCTTAAGGGCGAGATTTGTTGTGTTGCATCCAGTGTTTTGACAGTGATTTGGACCTTAGACACTGAAACATTACGTGATTATTAGTCGATCAATGTTTTACCATTAATGGACAGTGAAAGCAATCCCTGAACATTTCAGTTATCTCTCACAGTTCCCTGCGAACCATCAATTATAACAATTTTATGGCTCACTTCGATATGAAACCACTAAAAAAACCCATTTGAGAAAAAATAAATTCTGCATCAAAAGCAGCATGAAGGAGAAATTATATAGTATGGAACTGTCAAAAGCTTGAATAACTACTCAAAATCGCCATGTATTTATTGCATGTTTTATCCTGTGAGAACTAATTACCATTAAATGTAGACGGTAAAACTATGCTTTGACACAAGCTTTAAGCCACCAAATACAATTTGTCTTAAATTTCTGGCTTTTTAGAATATATCAGTATTAATATCATGTGACCAATCAGAAAGCCACAAAAATACTGTGTTTAGCTTTACCCAATTTTTGCAAATTACGACTTGTGTTTTGTAAGAATGTCGCTAAGATGCAAAGTTGTGCAAAATGTTTGGATTAAGAACCCGCCTCAGACACTGACACGATGTTCCACTCTGATTGAATTTGAGAGCTGCTGATCAACCCCCAGTTAAGGCCAACTGATAGGACGGAGGTGTCAGTTCAGAGCTTAGCTGGAGGAGCGAACGCCACACTCCTCCTTAAGCAAGATGAAAGAATGTTCCGCATGACGCGTACCTTCCTAAACACTTTGACGGATGTGATCGACCAACCCCCAAAGACGTGTAGTGACAACAGATGATCTGCTCAGGTACGCGCCATCTAGCTTTTCAAAGTGCTTCACATTGCAACTCATCGTAAGAGGTTGATTTCAAAGTCACTGCTAGTCTGCAGCTCGACAGATTTCCTGCCCATGTGGATATGTGGCGACGTCACGGATGTCTTGGAGGCACAAGTGATAATAGGGCCTTAATCGCCCTACTGGTTCTGCTTGTCCCGCTCAATGTCACATATCCGGATGAATGTGGTAAATATCAGCCCATAGTTGGAATAATGCCACTTTATCTGGTTTTGTCAGACCAAGGTCTTGGTCACATGAAGTGGGTGAAAGATGAAAGGTGTATATAACATTTGCAATTTTAAAGCCAGTGTACTGCATAATCACCAGGTTAATACTATTTGGATGGTGCAAGTTTGAAACTCTTGGATTAAAAATAAAGCTGAAATGCATATTTTTGCATGCAAGATGTAAAGGCTTTCTGAACGAAAGGTGGCTGCTTTGAGGCTAATTAGCATTTTCGACACAGACAGGTGATCAGAGAAGACAAGTGTAGAGATCCTTCCTTTTGGTCAATGAGAGTTTTCAGCAGTGATGCCATATGATTGGAAAATAATAAGAATACATTTAATATTTAGTCTTTTTTTTTGTTGCATTTTTCTGCTTTTTAAACACTATCTCTTAAATCTAAATGGCACTAAAAGCAATTCTCCCAACATGATGGTTTGATGAGGATGGATCTTGGCAGGAGCATGGCACCCCCATCCCTCCTCTTACCCTCTACCATACCGGCTGTACCTCATCCAGCCATGCCTTACCAGCATCCCCGCTGTTCAATACCATCTCATTTGTCACGTATCAAATGCAAACTTCAACGTATTGCCCTCACATATGCTGTGGTAGAAAGAGTCTGCTGCAGTGATGCTCTGGCTGCCGTCCAATCCTCAGCTGAATAAACACAAGGGCCATTTGCAGGTTGGCAGACGCTGAGATGTTTGTCTTTCATGGCGATCCACCTCCCTCCCCTTACTGCAGTTACTCCAGTTGACCCCTTCTCTCTGAAACGCAAAGGTGAAGAGATGCCAAGAGCTTACAACCGCACACGTCATTGTGATTGGCTGTGAACCTTTGGAAATCCGCAACATTTATGGAGTTTGAAGTGTCGGGACAAGATTCAAAGTTGTGAGAGGAACGATGTAGAAGTAGAGAGAGAGAGAAAAAAAAAATCTTTAGAGGACATTATATCAAAGGGAGCAAATCAAATAGGATTAAATAGATTGTTATGAATGATGGTTCACTGTAATGACAAATCAGATCTGCAGACAGAGATTAAAATAAAATCTAAATATTGATACTCATGTTAATTAACTAATTACACATCTATAAAGAATCCTGATATTTGATTATAATCGTATCATCAAAGGCTGTGGTAGCCCAATCCTGACTCCTAGAGATTACATTGATATGCTACCATTTTTTTTTTTTCCCAGTTATGTTTTGAGGGAAATGTAATTACTATCAAGGACGTACATATCGTGCTTCGTCTTTAAAGTCATTGTTGACTTTTCAGTATTTAACCAAGATCATGATCTTTCCCTAACCATAACCATAAAAAAAGTTGAATTTTGGCTTCATTGTAGGAAAGGAAATTATCACTAAATATTTAGCATTTTGACTTGCCAGATAAATTCATTAAAAACTCAGTATTTATTTATTTTTACAAGTGGTCATATTTGTGGTTGTAAATTGGTAGTAGATAAAAGGGGGCAGGGTTGAGTAGCCCCCACCACAACCTATACACACACACACGCACACACACATACAGTATACACATACATTTGTGAGTTCGTCCCTCTCTGTAAACTCCACCACATTTCCAACAGCTCACAGGAAATCTGTGAAAAACATGAGCATGGTAAATGCAGCTCACTCCAACCACCCAGAAAAAATAGGGCACAAGAAACAAATCCTAAAACAAATGCTGCTCCAAAGACACTGTCCTATTGTGTATTCATGACCAGGCTCTTCTTTAGAGATGGTCTTTCACTGACACAAAAGCAAGCAGGGTCTGCTGTTTCTGTCAGTTTAAACAAATAACAATGATACAACAGGAGTGCTTCCAGTGAATGTGAAATGCACTGTTGAATCACCAGTGGAGAACCCCCCAACCCCCCTCAATAGTTTGCCATGCATCACAACAGCCAGGACAGACTCAATATTAACATTTCCTTTTGACATGTGGCAAAAGGTTTTCTTTAACCCATGGAGGTTGAATGGGAATCAGCGGATAATAAGAAATTAAAAGGTAAAGAGGACACAGGGGAAAGAGCGAGAGAGAAAGCCAAATCCTAGCCCCGGGGCTTAATGTTAGAACACAATGGCCGCCAAGGCAGTAAAGGAGTCGACATTTCTTATTCGCCCCCTCCCAAAGTGCCACCTGCATTACAATTAACCTCATGGCAACCTTGAGGTCTCTGATTAGTGATGGCCTATTGTCTCGATCCCATTAATGCTTGGCCCCCACTCTGCCCTCAGCACACACACACATCAACAAATCAAACCCAGTTTCCGGCAGGGTCTTTTACTGCAGGGAGCTGGCCTCTAATGTGGGATGGCTAACCAAGAGATGGCTGCAGAGGGGGGCCTTCGGAGAGCTGTTGGAGGTACCTGTGAGGCTGGTTAACACTGAAACCTGAGTAAAAAGAGTATCCTAACACATCACTGTCATTTTTTTTTGTATTGACAGATGCCAGTATTTAGCTGAAGAAGTTGCAGGAATCGACAAAAATAGGAAACTGGAACATTAAGGCAGGAAATAGATCCTTTTTTCTTTTTTTTTTTTGCTTCACTGATATTGACAGCCACACTGATAACAAAATACACCAATAAACAACAACAACAAAATAAAATCTTAAACCTGAACCATGCAGTCTAAGCTTTGCACCAATGCTAGTCAAGAGAAGTCAAATACAGAAGCGTGAGCGTTCAAAGAATTAAAGGCACGCCAGATGTTGGACCCCTCAAGGAATAAACCGACACATTAAACATAATATCACCTCATGCACTGGAGTGCAATCACTGGTTCTCTCCGGGGAGCTGTTACACTATGTGTTGCTGCCACAGTTTAAATCTCAAGAACCAGAAACTAATGCACCGCAGACGAGGTTGGCCCACGCAAAGAGTACACTTGGGAACACAGGCAGGCTTGGAGCTCCATGTAGAAAGCTAAAACTATGACTTGATTCCTGAGCTCAACTTAAATAGAAACAGTGTGGTTTTTATCTGATATCATCTGGGAGACGAGCATCAAATCGTTTTTATGTATGTATGAACACAGTAGTCAGTAAATCTGCCTTTTTAAAGTGTCTTTCCTCTTTCTTAAATTACACATCTCAGCTGAGGCACTGGGGACAGACGGAGCTAAATTATTCACACTGCATTAATAATAAGACTCAGAGGCATCGAGTATACTTAAAACAGATGTGTGAGTTTTAAAGAAGACAAAGATGATCATATTATTCTTTTATCAACAATCGTCATTGAGTAGCACGAGCTGCAAAATACGATAAATTACACGATCAAAACAACCGTTTGTGAGCTGTAATGCGTATTTAGAACTTTAAAAATGGGATCAATGGACATAACTAAAAAAAAAAAGAAAGCTTAGAAGCTGAATGTTACAGGTTTTTGTTGACAGCGATGGCTTGAACATGGAGAACAAATTACAATAATGTCATCTTTATAATGAATTGTAATTACTGTCATTATTATACTGTAATTATCGTAAATACTGAATGTTTAGTATTCATGTGTGTGGATGAGTTCCAATTAGCTGTCCTGAAGTATTAATCTTAATTTTCATTATAAATTAAGAATCGCTGCACATCAATATGAAGATTTGATCACTGTGAGTTTGTGTGTATGTGTGTGTGTGTGTGTGTGTGTGTGTGTGTTTTAGTTTTTGATATATCCATTCTGCTAACAACACGCGGTTCATGCGAAATCTTTAAGGAACGTACTGTAGATGTGAGAACTGTTTCAGGATGGTACCCCATTTATTCCAGTGAGGTGTGCTCACGGTCTAAGGATAGAGGGGATCATATTTTGTACAAATTGTGAAGGCAAATTTGTGATTTTGGGGCTTTATAAATACAACTGACTTAGACTATCTGGAGCTTCACTCCTGTAACTGCTTCGTTTGGATTTTGTCGCTGGAAATTATTATCAGCTTTCTGTTGGGATCAATTTGTTTTATGATGGTACTAATGGCCGTTCAAAGCTTCACAGGGGTCAATTTATTCCAACTTACAAGAACATATTGTTTGAGCTTTCTGCTCATCTCTATAAAAAAAAAAAAAAAAGTATTTCAGTACCTCCCACTGTTCACATGACCACATCTTGGTTTTCTATCATGTATCCTCAACAATATAACAGTATGATGTGTCCAAATAGAGATGTGTTGTCTTGATATTTAAGAATATAGTTGCTTATTGTCAGGCTAATAGCAATGACTCAGTGAGACGATGTTAGATTTTTTATTAGAAATCTTCTTGATTTCCTAAAAAGCATAATACAAATTAACAGAGAACCGATGTGGCTGAAACATAAACAGGAGGATCGATGATAATTTACTCACACGACTCATAGCTCTATTCCTTATTTTATTTTATCTTCATCAAGGTCCAAGTGAGACGTGAAAATATTGAGGAGATTCACAGGATTTTCTGTTTTTTTTTGTTTTTTTTTTCCTCCAGTAGAAGAAGACAGACCCATTAAGCATTTAATTCAGACTGGCCCAGGTGTGTCTTTCTGTTCAGCTAAGCAATATCAGTTACACCATTTATGGACTGTCCAGTGTGCAGGTGGCAGAGAAACTTCTGGGGCACACCTGCCATCTGATTCAACCATTAGACTACACACCACACTGTCTAAAGCCTCTGTCCCCTGAGGATGTCCGTCACCACGCAGGTGCAGAGATGTACAAACCGTGATGAATTACTCCAGATTTAAGCAATTGCTTTCTGGAAAACCTCTTTATTGTGTGCGGATAAGACAGCTGGATGCATAGTTTGCATGCGTTTACATAGAATAGTTGTTTTTCACGTTACTAAAAAAATGGATCTAGGAATGTTTTCAACTAGAAAGCATGTGTTGCAAGTCAACTGAGGTGATTATAATGCCTTTACAATAGCCTGAGATGTTATTCCAAAATTTTGGCTTTTGATTATAACACTGGAACTTTATCCATTAAATGTGAACATTTGCAAAAAAAAAACAAAAAAAAACACACCTCAGCAGTTGTTACTGTTGTTATACGCTTTCATTCTTTGTAAAATAGAAAATAATTACCTTTGTTTTCTACCAATTACCTTTTTAAAAAAAACAAAAAACAAAAAAAACACTCGTAGAAGGTATTTATTAGTTGACTAGTTCTCACATGAAAACTTTGTTTGTGAATGGAAATGAGGCAGAAGCAGGAGGAAGTCATTTTATATCACACAAACGAGTGTTTCTCGCTGACCAAAACCCACTCCTGACTCCACTGTTGACTTTCTTCGAGCTTCAAAAGTTTTCTTCTCCCACAGAAAACATTTGGAGGCCACGAGGCTGCCACATTGCTTGCATGGCTTCACCCAGAAACCATTATACACCTAACCATACTCCAACCACACAGCTTTAACACCCTGCCAAGTCCGACCTAAAATAACACTCCCATGAAGAGTCAGGAAAACGGAACATAAAAATCTTTATTTATATAATATAAAACTCTTCTCCAAACCATAAAACTGAATACCATAACTGGTTTTTTATTCAAAATCTGATTGCAATTACGATCTGAATCTAATTTAATGTAAAGTGTTGCGTTATCTTTTACCTATACGGTTATACAGTAAGCTGTGTTATTAATCTGTACTGCGCAAACTTGGTAAGATTAAGAATTAAATTTAACAGATGATAATCTTTTACTAAACAAAACTAATTTGTCACGCCTGGAAATTAATACCATAAACATCACATACAGCTGGAATTTATGGAGGAATATAAATAGACGGTATTCTATTAATAATCTTAGAGAAATGCTTAGGCCTGGTATTATCTTCCACGAGATTCATCAATGTTGGTAGTTATTGTCCGGACCCCCCATGGTTGTAATTCTTTATCCTTGCCATCTCACTAAACTGCATTATTTAGTTAAGAAGATGTAATTCTGTTCCCTCCATCTAAGCAGCCAGACTCCAGACAGACCCAAAGCAGCCGCACACATCCTCTATGAGTGAGTTTGCACATGCAACGGCTTTGTGTTTTAAGTTCGTGTAATGTTATAGATTTGACAAAACACACATGAAATGACGACCTTGGTACTACACAGGAAGTGATTTAAAGTGTGGTTGCACCCAAGGGTTTATTACTATTATGAGTTAATTCTTTAGATGATGGCTATTTATACAAATCCTTTGTTTCCATCATATGGCGAACTACAAAGAGATGTGCATTGTTACAATATCAAACCAGATGTTGACTTATCTGAACTTGACAATTGATCTTTTCTGGAAAAAGAAAAAAAAAAGCACACGATGCTGCAATGAACTTAAAAACACAAGTTGACACAAAAGAAAAAGAGTTTAAATAAAACACAAAACAATTTGCATTTGATATAGTTCAGATGTAAATGATTCATTTAGCACTTTGAGAAGCTGTTACACACACTGCTGCATTGTTTGTTGGTGTCGTGCTTGCTTGATTTTCTGCGCATCATCTCAGCAATTCAGAATGGTTTATTTATCCGAGCCTGTCAACAAAATAATCATTAACCAGCAATGCAAGGAAAGTGTTTTTGTCTTGGTAAAATATGGTACCAGGTGAGGCTGCGTGTCTTGACAGGTCGCCATTTCCGGGCCACTAATTTGGTCTCTTTTGTGGCAGAAGCAACTCCCAGCACAGCAGCAGGACAATTATATCCAGGTGCAAGGATTTGATTCAACAAATTCTAGGTGGATCATTCCAGCTTGCTTCAGGCCCCCCCTCTTTGCAGCGTTGTCTCTCTTCTGGGCCAGCTTGGAACAGATGCCCTTGAAAAATCTACAGCCCTCACATGTGACTGAGGACCTTGACAAAAAGCTGAAGCACTTCCAGAAACTTGAAAGTCATGAACCATGTTGTATATTATAATAATTGGAATGGCAGCAACTGGAAGCATTTCCCCTGAATATTCCATAAGATAATGGGACATGCTAATGAGGATGGACTCAAGCCAATCAAAAAAAATGAGAGAAGAGAAAGAGAGAGAGAGAGTGGTGGAGATGGGTGGGATGGTGCCCAAAAAAAAAGAAAAAAAATCAAGTAGAGCGTATGGGGTGGGCTTTATGCGAATGTGTGTTCTGTCTTCTTGGAACAGAAATACTGTTGAGTGTTGCACTGTATAGTCCGCCTGTCAAAACTGTTGATGTACGTTTGGGGAAAGTATGATTGGGGAGCTCGCACCTGGTAGATTGAGGGATTTCATGCTATGCTGCTATTCCAAAGCGATGCCATGCTAAACTGCTACATAGAAAACTTGATAAAGGACCCTTTTTGCTAGTATGACTGTAAAAAAATGAACTAAAGTCTAACTAAAGGTTTAGTTGAAGAACTAAAATGTAACATCTGTAACTACTTGAACATATATTGACATACATTAAATCTTAAGGCAAAATTTCCTTGTTATGATAATTAATACTTGGAGAAGAGCTTATAATGCATTGGCTTATTAAAAAAATGCTGGACTGCATCTTCGCTGTATAGCAAACTCTGTCATCAGTGACACACTACATCTCAATCCTGTGGACAGCTGATTGGATTTACTCAAAACTTGGGCTGGAGAAAGTCTCACGCTGAGAGTAAAATTGACTTAGGCCTGTATTCAGAGAGAAAGATGAAGGGCATCCAGTCTTATCATTCTCCATCCCATGTCTCCCTCCAGCACCAATACTTTCCATGTGTTACTCCGGTATGTGCCGGAGAATTATCTACATGTGATGTCAAGATCAAGCCAGGACCCAAAGTCAAAGGACGTACAAGGGTTTCAATCAGAAGTGCTGCCAACATTTTATGGCTTTGGAATCTGTGTTCAGATTGTTCAGTGGATTAAAGATCACTTTAAGAGATAGATGCCAGAAAGCGAGTAGAGATGGTACAGACATGTATGTTTGTGTTGTAGGCTATGATTGGCAAGATTTGGAAAAATCAAACACCTTTTTCTGTGAAATGAATCATCATAACCAAAGTCGATCATATGAAAAGTCCCAATTTGCTTGTTATTTTCACAGGCAAACATCTTTTTTTTTTGTAACTATAACACTAATGCCTCAATGTTAAAAATGCAACTATTTTCTTAATGGATCGTGACACTAATTTGTAAAAGTAACCGGGTTCATGGCTCCAGATGGCAAAGATGAATGTTTTCTTGCATGTTACATTTGAATTTTATTTGATAAACCTTAACAACATTTCTATAACTGTAATGTATAAAAATGCAGACAGTGGAACCAGGGGGCTGTGTGTAATTTCATTCCCACTGCATCCTCACCGGGGTGCTGGTTCTCAGACTTCAGCCAGAAGACGAGCCTTTATTTGATTTAAGGAACTCCCCCCCTCTCATGTGCCTCCTCTGCTCATGAAGTGTCCCAGTATGGAATGTCTGCATTATTACACTGCTGACAGAGATTGATGCGTCTCCAAACCATCTGCACATGCAACAATTCTCAATTTGAATGGACTTAATTGCAGTAAGGAGGGGAGGGGAGGGGGGGGACTTTTCGGAGTCAGAGGCTATGATAGTTTTAACTTTAGATGTTTCAGTTTGAGGGAAACATATGATTGGAAGTTACAAAAGGCAAAGTTTTATAATGGGTGTTTGGAATTTTAGCCAAACACCATCAGCAAAAGTGACACAAATGAGTGATTATGTGATGCGCTGCACGTGGCCACGAAGTTCGGTTGAAGCAGAAGTTGAGTAAAACTACTGAGTGATCCCACTTTTAAAATTATTTATGAGTCAATAACATCATTAGTCAGTAACTTACATCTATGCCACCCAAAATAGGCATGTAAATAACCCTAAATGGTTCTTTGCAGCATTCATATATCTTATTGTGTATATGTGTATGTCAATACTCTATTTGTCATTTTTTGTTGTTGTGTTACTTTTGGCATCCCCTATATATTAATACAATGTTTGTTATTCACATATGCACGTGTGTCGTCCTCTTAAAGGTTCAGATGACAAAGGTTGCAGCGTACTTGTGCGGAGAATCAACTTGTAACCCGGTGGGATCAACTGTTCAAGCCATACAGTATTTCATCATCTTGTTTAACATAGCTAGGGGATAAAAACTCTAATCCCTGCACACTCCCTTTGGTTATAATTAACTTGCAGTGCTCCGTGCACTATTTTAAAGACGTGTTTCTATGGACTCTAATCCTGATTCAATTTTGCTGCCTGTGTAAAAGATGAAAAAGAAAAAGAGAAGAGGCTGGCTTATAATGGGGCCTTTTTGTGTTCACTCTCCCTTTTTATTTCATACTGTATCTTGTGTTATCAGTTCAATGCCTAATATCACAGAGTGTTATGACTTGAATAGATTATGAAAACGGTAGAGAAAAGGTTCTCTGATCTTTAGTCGTTTGGATTAAATTCATGAAGTGCTGGCAGGTGAAATGTTTAGATTCAAAAGAAATGATGAGACTGAAGCCAGCAAATAATTTGTTAAATTCAACATGAAACCCAAATTAAATGTAAATGTAGAAAAGCTTTTACTCAACGTTTTTGCTTTTATTTTTTTAACACATCAGCCTGAGGTCATTTTTGGGATAAAAACAAATACATTTTTCAATTAAATCAAAAACTAAACAAAGCCAGTGGTGCAGTGCAGAATTTGAACAGTGACAGTCTATTTACAAAGTGCTGGTTTTGAGGATAAAACCAATTATTTCTGAAAAAATAAAATCCAAATCCAAAAAAATGTTAATGATTTGCAGAAATGGCTACTTTGAAACAATCCTTCCACTCGCTGTTAGACGGCAACATGCCGCCATTGGTCTGTTTGCTGACGGGGGGGGTGCAGTTTGCTGTGAAGCGATGACGGATACTTGCATAAGTTTGGAAACAACCTTTAGTGAGAAGTTCGGCTGGATGCTCTTTTTAAGGACTTATCAACACTTGTGCATTAGACACAAACCACTGCTGTGTGTGGCTTTATTCCAGATAGCTGAGTGTGGGTGCAGTGCAGGGGGCTGCCGTGTGTGTATATAACAAATAAAAAGTGGCTGCAGACAAATGTGACACAGGACACATAAACACTGCTGTTGATATTCACTTTGCTATCAGTAAACATGACTAATTATTTGGAGTAGATTGGAACAATAACTATGTATTTTTATATATATATATCTCAGTCTTGCTGTTATCCGTCCATCTTAGATGTTTGCAGGGAAAGCACAGTTTCAACTTTCAATGCAGCTGCAAAAGCTGATGACAAGTTGTGTGCACGCCTTGAACCACCACTGCAACAGAACTTGTGCAACAGCTTTGTTCAGATGCGGGATTGCTGCTGCTGCTTTGCCTCTATGCTCCAAAAACACTCAAACTCAAATGCCCAAACTTTCATCTAGGTTCCAGTCTTCATTCCTGTTATTTTTTGCCAAGATTAGATGTTGTGAGTCAGTTAAAGCGTTGCTGTTTTTCCCAAACTTGATCTTCTGGATAGACTTGACCTTTTGTGAGAGCTAACATTTGTTTTGCCCTTTCGAACACAGTGATTTATTTTTTTTATTTTTTTTTCCATCAGAAACTTCTACATAGATTGTTCCAGCACTTTAAGTAACCGTGTTATTACGTAAAAAAACATAAAGAATTTGAGTTCAGGATTACCTTTAGGAACAGATAAATGATATTCAAGTGAAATCCATAATGTCAAACACATGATTCATCATAAACAAATACAGTACAATACGATCTGACTCACAATAACCCATTCTGTAAAGTTCTTTATTAATGCAATATCATTCAGACAGTCAGTGAAGTGTTTCCATATGCAGACATCACCTATCATGTCACCTCCCACATGATGACCTCACCTCAACACGAGGCATAATCCCCTGACATGGAGAGCATTGAAATATAAAACCTCACCATTTGTTGCTGTCATTAATTTTAAAATCCCTAAACACCGACTATATCATGCTGTGCAAGCAACAGTGACACAGCAAATACAGGTGCTGCTTTAATGCAGTCATGAAAATGTATTTTTAGTTTTGGATATTTATTTTTTTCATTAAACTATTAAAATCTTGACATTTTTGATAAAAATTTTTCCGCACAAAAAAAAAGAATGTCAGTGTGAGGCTTTTTGGTCACAATTGTAAAGTTTTTCTGTTGCAGGTGGAAAAACACCAATTAGTGATTAATTGAAGAGGGTAGAAAAATAATAAATAATAAACAGCAAACACCTGGACCAAGCAAATTTGGGCCAATTATTATCAATCAAGCCATGAGTGAGCAACGGGCGATGGGAATTAATGGCATGTATACAGCTTATAATGTAGGAAGTACACAGCGTTTTTAAAAAAAAAAATTATTATTAGCAAACAAATTGAACTATCACAGTTGCAACTGTCTAACGGTTGGCCGCTCGGTTAAATCGGTGTCGACATGTTTACCTGATGTGACCAAACTGCACTGGTTCAAAACGTTAACAAAAAAAAAAAAGTACTGTTTTGTTAAACAACAAAAACCATCATGTTATGCAACTGATTATTTAGCTTGGCTGTGTTTTTATGTTACAGAACAGCCCTTTAACTCAACCTTAAACACAGTGACCCATACTTACCAATGATGCAATGGACAAGGTTAAAATAATGAAATATTAACTTGTGTAATAGTGAGGATTTACATGTTTTGTCTCTTCCAGAGCGATTAAACATGTTAAATGATTTCAGCAGTTTATTTTCACATTACTCTACATGTTGATGAGGAACCGGGTAGTCATGGGCTCAAAACCGCTAGTACGTATTCAGTATTGTTGGAGAGGTGCGTTCACACAGTCTCTTCACATCCCTGTCAAAGGAGTACAGAGGTCACTGCAGCGTCTGGAAGAGATGTGACCCTGTTACATCGCAGATTTTCATCTATTCTCACCTAATCCGCATCGTATCGCTCGGTTTAACTCTGATATGAAGGAGTATCAGAGTCACTGACGTAAAATCGAACCAGAGTGTGATACTTACAGGAGCCAGCTGCTGCTCACACAGGCTGAACTATGTGTTATGCATCAGGGATTTGTTGAGTACGACTCAGTACATCTCACTTGGCTGATCGTAACGTATCATCTTTTATTAAGCACAAACGTGGCATTTGATTGAATAACTGAGTAATCAAAAGCACGATATATTTCATTTTGACAGTCCTGGAGTTTTCTCTATAATGACTTGTATATTTCTTCACTGATCATGTACACGATCAGTCCTCTGGCATCTTTAGGTAGCCTGCTAGAGTTCAACACTTAGTGCACGGTCATACACACACACACATACACACACACACACACTGATCCGTCCACATGCACAGACAGACCCACAGACACATTCAGCTTCCAGTTCTTTCTTGGCTCTCATCACCAGTCAAGTTGCATTTCCACCTGTGTCCTGCTGATACAGCTGGTGAAAAGAATATCCCATGCCAAGCACACTGGTATGATGATACCTTACCACATACCACATTTTGTTTGCCAGTTTTCTACTTTTAATCACTGTCTTTCTGTGATGTTTGTGTAATTATAAATGAATGCACTACAGAGAGTTGGACTGTATCAGGTATGATTGAAGCGTTGCGTTAGTTGGTAGTTTTCAACAGGCTGACGCTGATTGATTTCTCCTGTTAAAATGCGTTGTTGTTGTTGTTGGTACCTACTACACTGTATACAGACGACATTGTATCAGAATGGCTTGAAGGTCTTTATTAAGGTCACTGAAAATGTGAAACGAGACGATATATTTCTTTCTATCTGTGCTTCCTTTGAGTCATAACGTCTCCATTGATGAGCTCTTGGCATGACAGCCTCAGTTTTTTATTCCACTCTGAATAGACTTGATGTCAGAAAGGTTTCAATAATAATAATAATAATAGTAAGAAGAAATGGAAAATATCTACAGATGTACACACTCCCACGACACACAGCCACAGTTGCGCACTGGACTCTAATGATGGATGTACTTCCATTATCAGAATCAAACTGAACAACTGTGAGCCAGAACAATTACAAAAGCGCCAAATGTTTGCAAGGGGTGGGGTGGGGTGGGGGGGTAGGGGGGGGAGAAGAGCGAGGACATTAACATAGCATTGAAAATGGCTGCAATTGTGCATGCACAAGCCAACTAACCAGGGGAATTATGATTCAAGCTTGTTTTTTCGCTGAACACATTTTTTTTTGAATGATTTACTCACAAAGAAAGAGAAAAAATGTAATCCACTGCTATTTAAAATATCTTCACTTAAAACAACAGGCAAGCCAAACAACCTGTATTTACTGCTCCTTCTCTGTCTGTGAAAAATATTTGAATGTTTTGGGCAGCAGCTCAACAGAAAAACAACTATGAATTTTAGGCAACACAAAGATAAAGTGGTTGTGCTAGTGACTTTTTTTTTTTTTTTTTAAATATATACAAACACTGCTCATTGCTGGACTATTCAATCACCGATCTGGGTTTAGCTCTGCGTAGAGTTGAAGAATTTCATTTTTATGTTTTTGTCACACTTTATGACTTTGATTTGCAACACCAGCCGTTTTCACTTTTTGGCTGCATTGAGACTTTAAGACAAGTGCTGTAAATCGTCAACCCGAGCCCAACCCGTAATTCATCATAAGCACGAGCTAATGAATTAAAGGAGAAAAAAAACTCTCACATTCAAAAACAGAAGAAATCCTAAAACGTAGATTGATTTTTAGAAAAAAGTTCAAATCAGAAACTAAGTTGTTTTTGTATAATATATTAATGCAAAAACATAGGATTGTCCAAATTGTAAAAAAATAAAATAAAAAAATGTCAGTCTGCAACCAATTTAGTTTCGATGCTAAATTCCAGAGAATACAAAAGAGCATGCAACAAGATGGAAACCCCAACATCTGTTTGTATCAGGCTTAGTGTCACTAAAAACAATAAGAAGTTCATAAGAATACAGCCATGTTTTCCTCCGGGCCACCTTAAGATGCATAAAAAACGCTGTGATGTGGAATCTGCCAGTGACGATCTTTGGCTGGACATCCTTATTGCAAAAGTCATTATCAGAGTCATCAGACAAACAGATGTCGACAAGCTGCTCTGCGAGCGAGCGGGAAGACCCCTTCATCGAACAGTACATTAACACACCATATGCATGGATTTTTTTTGTTTTTGTTTTTGTTTAAATCAGCTTTGTTTTATGCCTTTTATTTAATAAATCAGCCTTTACTCGCAGGGTCCTAATATGTAAACAAAAGACTACAACCAAAATTAGAAACGCAGAAACTTGCCACAGCTTCCAACATTATTGACAACCCTCATAATTCACCAACAATCATTACTTTTGTTCTTAATGTTGTTTTCTAAATCCTTCTAAACAGTCGTAAAAATAAGTCAGTCAAGTATATTTTACATTTTGAGGAACACAGAAAATAATATTTCATCAGTAAATCAAATTCAGACTACTGTAGCTGTTTGTGTGTGTGTGTGTATATATATAAGATATATAAATAATAATCATTTTAAATAAGATTGTCTCTTTAGATGATTGGGTGCATTGGATGTCGGTTGCAAAAGGGTTAAATTAGGAGGATTTTTGGACCCGGAAGCTCGTCAGTTGTATTTCCTGGGTTTGACGCACTAAGCAACTCCTGCTCTGTTGCCGTTGAGCAAGGCACGTCATCACCATAACAACACCATAACTACACTAATACTAAGCTATACTGTAGCCGGCTCAGGTATGAATATGTTCACTTGACTTTTTCCTGAATAAATACGGATCAGACAGGGATACTATTCCCTCCTTTTCCGAGGCAGCAGAGGTGTGCAGCAGTCTGTCGCAAAGAGCTAATTGGAGTGGCCTCATTTAGCAACACGTCAAAAGAGGGGACGCAACAACACCGTGTCAGCGCCTCCACAAATCTCCTGCATGGTCTGAACCTAATAGCATGTCAGAGACCACAACTGATGCAACGGAGGTCACCGTGAGCCTATGTTTCACTATAACGAAGCCTCTGTAACCCCGGCACTGGAACTGTGGTGGCAAAGCGGAGATTAATGTCCCAATCAGTGATGTGGTTAAATAAAAAGAGCTGTGAACTACATGAGCTCCAGTCTGGATTATCATAAAGGCAGCCAAACACCACTTAGACTCCACAGATATTAAAATATATAAGTATATAAAGAGAGAGAGAGAGTTCGTGTTTTGTCTTTTTTATACGTCTCATAATAGTTTGATGTGACATTTCTGAAGATGGATAAAACTCTGATAAAAATGGCAAGTTTGACTCCACATGCGGTGACCAACATGTCAGAAAAATTACTTGCAAATTCTAAAAAAAATAAAGAAAAAGTTCAAAACAACCAGCTTGGAGGCTAAATTATAAATATGTTTCTGTACAAAATAATAACAAGAAGAATAAAATCATGTCTGGATTATTGTTGTATGCAAACCTCACTGTAGGATGGATTGCTCCATTACACAGTCTAGCTGGCAATGAAATGGTTTTATTGCTGCAAACATGACAGGGTTTCTTGGCGTTTTGAAATGTCTGCATACCAATAAACTAAAGTGGCCTTGACTTGAATTTGACCTTTTAGTATTAGGACTCTTAAGATCAGCAGATGGAGACTGTAGGATACCGTTTTTATTTTGCCAGTTATTTCATGACATAAAGTTATTATGTATATATTTAGATATATAATCTCACATGTCCTTCTTCTGTATTTCTCACAGGATCATTTTGCTGGAAACCTAATAGTTAAACCCAACTGTCAATGTTTAACGTATCGATTTAGTCCTCATTGAGTGAGGGCAGCTGCATGGGCTCGTAGATCAGAGCGCTGGCAAAAGCATGGGCACCTCATCCATCAAGGGCCACGGATTATATCTTTTTCCTTTTTTTTTTTTTTCTTTTCTTTTTTTTTTTCATAATCTTGGGCTACACTTCATATGTCAGTGGCTGCACGTTCTGCTAAAGTTACATTTATCTGCACATATTAAATATTTATACACAGGGGCTAATACAATCATGAAAATGTACCAAAAAGCATTTATTGCATGAATTTAATTTAATTTTTATTTTTGACTTTGTCATTATACTAAAAGATGCATCCATTTACTGAGCACCTATGTTGCTTGGAGGAAAAAAATATATAATAATAATTCTTACTTCTAAATGTGTGAAAAGATGAAGGAATAGACTGAAGCAGCGTTCAGTCTGATATGTGATGCGCAGATAAGCTGCAGAGGTGTGTTGGTAATACAAACGTCAGGCTCGCTTTACTGGCTACAAGTGCTGCTAATAAATATTCATGATGCTGGCGCCTGCGCTTTCCTGATATCTGAGTGTTTGTCATTTCTAGACTTGAGCGTAAATACATTTTGAAGTAGATGTTTTTTTTTTCTTCTTCCGCGGTCCTATTTGATCCAGAATCACAGCAGCTCTACATGCAGCCTGATGGGAGACGCGCTGCAGCCTGACGTCCTCTCCTCTTCTCTTTCTTTCTTTTCTTTCTTTATTTCTCTTTTCTTATTTACTACATCACACCGTGTTGTAGGTTCACTGTAAAGTAACACGACAGTAGCATGAAGTGGGAATTAAACAGGATATTCGAGGCTCATGTTTTGCATTCAGTCGTATTTGGCACGTTAAAGGCGCAGCGTAAAAGCTTTCTGCCTTGAGATGGGGAAAAAAAAGGTCGTGAGAAATAATTTAACAAAATAAAAAAAGGATGAACTCAAGTCTGTGTCCATAATGAGGCAAATAACTATCAATCCAAACGAAGCTCGGATATGTTCCAGGGCAGCATCTTTCCATCAGCATTAAGAGAATTTTTTACATTATGAAGGATTTTCTTGTGAGAAAACAGGTTTTGAGCCTCAAATCCTTCATATCTGCATTTGTCAATCTGGCATCAGCTTTATATTTACATTTGCTGCATGTGTGGAGTATCCCCGCCCACCCTGGCAACCACCACGAGAGATGGTTTTAACACATCCACTTTAAACTATTTATATTTCCAGTTACATGTGAACATTTAATTTTTTATTTTTTTCAATAAAAGCTGCAAAGTGAGTTTCTCTAAAAAAAAAAATTCGCACCACTGTGGAGTGTGTGTCTCTCTGGAGCAAACAGTTTGAGCATCAGCACTGGAACCTCAGATAGATAGTGTTAAATAGAGTCGAAAAAGTCATTTTATTACTATCCCTCATTTATCTCCAAATTTAATAGTCCGTGAAAAGAAAATATGAATACATTTCAATACATTTCAACAAATAATCTAAGACGGAGGGAGTCGTGGGTGTTTTTTATTTATTTATTTATCTGCTGATATACAAGGGGGTCGCGTGCACACACACCTTTTTTGCTTTTTTTTATAATTTTTTTTTTATATATTAAATTTGCTATTTGGTTGTTATTCGGGTGTGTGTACTGTGGAGCAGTTTTATTTTTTATTTTTTTTGACAAAGCTGCAGACTGACAGATCGTGGCTTTGTGCACACTGGCAGTGTTAACCATGATCACTGGCGGCTGCTGATGTGATCTCTGCCTAATGGGGCGGTCAAGCAAGCTGCAGCCAGGAACAATGAGGGGGCCACACTGACTCCTCAGCTCTCCCTAAATCTATGAAATCCGACAAACGCAGAGGAGGAAATAAATTAGATTTTGAAAATTAGATTCCCGAACAATTAAGTAACGTAAACTATTCCGGTTTACACTGAGGAACAACCGCCGTGATTAATCGATTTAATTTGCACATTACTGGAGGGCAAAGTGTTGGATATTAATTTTGGATAAACAGAAGATGCAGAAGGGGTGGAGGTGGGGGTGGGGGGGTGTTACTACTTATTGACTGCCAAAAAAACTTGTATCAGTGCGTTTAAAAACACGATGCAACCTTAAGATTGAAATGAGCTGCTGCCTCTCTCTCTCTCTCTCACTAGAACACACACTCTCTCACTCTCTCACTCACTCTCTCTCTCACTCACACAGCAAACAGTTAAAATTATTTGTGCAGCCACACATGCAATAATTCTTTCATCGAGTTTAATGTGAAGTTTTTTTTGTTTTTTTTTTAAAGTCTGATTTTGGTAAAAACAATAATATTTTTTGAATATTTTTGAAGCACCCTAAATGGAAAAGAAGCCATTAGTCTCACACAGCACCTCAAACACTAATGCAACCAATAACCTCCAACGCATTGCATTATTGTATTTTTTTTAATCCTTTAATATAGTACGAAATGTATCCAAACATTTTTTTTTTATTATTGTTTTTTTTTTTTTGTGTAAACTAAATTTTACATACGAGCGCATTTCTCCATAAATACCGATCATTTTCTAACATGTTTACCGGTCCTTTACATGCGGATAAATATGGAAAATTGAGCTACTTAACATGTAATAATAATACTTCCTTTCAGACAAAGCAATTGACAGAGATCTTTTTTTTTTTTTTGTATATTTATCACGTACATAAACAGATTGACACGGAATTTCAGGCTTTCACTACACGATTTATCGACATGACATTAAATAACAACAATGAATACTGTGCTACTCAAACTGGACCTTGGACGAAAATGTTGCACTGAATAGGCTACAAAAAGCACATTAATACTAAGAGTCGGTTAGGTCGACGTGTAGACTGTAGTAATACTGAATAATTCACATTTGGTACACAACTATAACATTCTTTTCAATGAAGTCTATTCATCGCAATATTTCTTAAAACCATCTTCATTTTTCCATATATCTAGGGACCACATTTTTCACAAATTCCCTTAAACTGTGATAGAACTATTTACAAAATACAATATTACATTTTTTTTTTCCAACTTGGGTGAAATCCTTTTTTTATGTACAAAAAAAAAATTTAAAAAAAAAAAAAATTCAGGCCCTCTACCCGGGAGATAGCATGCTTTTTTTGAGATCTCTTCTGAGCAGTCTCTCAGTAAAAAAGAAATATCGAAGGGGGAAAAAAAAGAGTTAAACTTGGTGGCTGTCCTTTCTGTCCTCCTTTATGTCCATGCATTCTCTCTCATTGACATTAAGACAGCCTTTAATTGATCGTTTGGGCCTCCCGTGTTTTCTCAGTCCATGTCTCACTGGCTGACTTGATAAAGTCTTTTTTTTTTTTTTATTCCAAGCAGTTTTTAATTCTGCAGTCTTTTCTTTTCTCTCTTTCTCTCTCTCACTCTTTCTCTCTTTTTTTGTTTTGTTTTTTGTTCTCAAAAATATTTACACGTACCATTCATTGAAATTTGACGACAGCGTGCTGTGGCTGGTTGTGTGGTGAACTGCTGAGGCTGCTGGTGATATGGAGCTGCTGCTCTGGTTCTCTGTGGACGGTGATACTATGGTTGGTGGTGTGGACGACTCGTACCCTGAACTGGCCGCTGGAGATGGCTGCGATCCTGGATTGGTGGATTCGTGGACCTTCAACAATGAGAGAAAAAAACAAATACATATATATAATACACATATATATAATACATATAAATATATAATATTCTGCTCTTAGTATGTCGTTGTGTGTGAAAGCATAAGATATTAATTGTTACGTGTCTGCTAAATTCTAAAGCAATGTGTACACAAAACATTTTCTCATTAAGATCTTAATCTGATTTGTCGGTTGAAAGAAAAGAAAGAAAAGTGTCAAAGCAAATTAACTTCTCTGTTTTCATATGAACGTGGTAAAAAAAAAAAAGCTTTAACATCCTCTCATAATATTAAACAGTACCAGTACATTTATCCTTATTTCCAGTCTAGACAAACAACAACAAAAAAACATTTAATTTACATCTTAAAGGTCACATTTTATAATCTTCCAAAATCAAATGCACATTGAAGAAAAATAATAACAATATATTTTTTCTTTTACCTTCATGTGTTTTCGGAGGGAGCTGGGATGTGTGTATGACTTGTCGCACATTTTGCAGAGATACGGTTTGTCCGACGTGTGGACGTGCATGTGTTTCTTGCGGTCACTGCTGTTTGCAAACCGCCTGTCGCAGCCTTCAAACTCACACTTAAAAGGCTTCTCACCTAAATAAAGACAACACACACACACAAAAAAAGCAATATATATTTAACACTGGAATGATTTTAAAATTTACAATACACATTAAAAGATCTGTGTGAAAATATATGTTTAATAATTATGAATTCATTTTTTTATATAGGTTTAAATCTTGTCCTTCACACAGACTCCTTATTTAAGACTGCAAATTAATTTGATTTATGAATAAATCAGTTGAATTAAATGTACACGTGTGTGTGTGTGTTACAAACGACACTTTTCACACAACATATAACAAGGCTTTAAAGAATAAAATCCCCATTGTGTTGACAACTGTACTGAATCTCATGCCAGTGAGTGAGCAGACTCCAGCTGCATAATAAATAATAACCCAGATCGCATGCATATTTTGGATGGGTTATTGTCAGCGTGGATTTGCCGGGCAAAGAGCGGCCAATCTGTGCGGATCTTACCGGTGTGAGTCCTTTTGTGAATTTTTAGATTTTCCGATCGAGCAAATACTTTGCCACAGCCGGGGAACGGACACGGAAAGGGCTTTTCTCCGGTGTGTACTCTGATATGATTTACAAGTTTGTATTTGGCTTTGAATGGCTTTCCTTCTCTGGAGCACTCTTCCCAGAAGCAGATGTGGTTGGTCTGCTCCGGTCCCCCCACATGCTCCACCGTCAGATGGGTCACCAACTCGTGCATCGTGCTAAAAGTTTTGTTGCACGACTTTTTGGGATTCGTCAGCTGCTCCGGTTCGACCCACTTGCAGATGAGCTCTTGTTTGATCGGCTGCCTCATGTATCGAAAGAAGGCCCCTGCTCCGTGGTGTGCGGCCATATTCATGTTCATGGGGCCATAGCCGTGCAACTGAGTCGAAGCATAGTGGTCTGACCGCGGGCTTGTAACGTGACCGTACTGGTCGGCCCGTCCGTACATGTCCCCCGAGAAGCCCAGCCGCATCTGGCTGTTGACCACGTTGGAAGATGCATGGCTCGCCGCTTGCTCGTGGAGCCCCGGGAAGAGCAGGTGCCCCGCTGCATCTGAGTGTCCATGTGGCCCTGCGAAACTTCCGGAGGCGAACAAACTGTGCTGCGCCCCGGTGGCGTCCCCGAAACCCCGATTTCTGAAGAGAAAGTCCCTGGTGGAGTTGAACGCCGCCGTGGAGTAAGAGCCAACGTGGGTCGGGTGGTGGTGGTGTCCCAGGGCGGCTGCTGCGTAGCCGGGCGCCTGGGAGGAAAACGCCGTTTGTCCGGAACCAATATCGTGGGAGCTGTGGTTTATTTTGAAGGCGCCCATCCCATCCGCGAACGGATTGATCCCCAACGCCACTTCTCTCTCTGTGACTTCGCCTGTTGAGTGATGCCGTGAGGAGCCGAAAGTAGTGACTCCTATGGTGGGATATTGCGGTCCTGCGTCCAAGAGCATCTTCAGTCTAGACTCGCCGAGACGACTGAGAGCAGAAATCAAAAAATCACGCACAGATATTCTTCCTCCCCCCTCTCTCTCTATCTCTTGGACCTCACTCGACTGAGCAAACTCTCAAATCCAAGGGTTTTCTGTTTACTTTTTTTGAAGACGAGAGGAATTCCCCTATACCGCTCATCCGATGCACACGCAAAATCATGTATAGCTACATGCAATATTGTCTTTTGCGGTTTATCTTCCTGTGGCGCAACTTTCACCTCCTCAGTCAGGCGGTGAGCTCTAGACTGATAGTCGCAATCATTCCTGCAGATAAATGAATTGAAAAGACAACACAGTCCAGCCCTGATGAATGGGAGAGGAGGGGGGTGGTCACGTGGTCCCGCATCTGTTCTCTCATTGGCGGAGCCCCCTTTTCCCCCCCAATAACATCCACTCACCAAATAACAATCCACGGTGCAGGGCCCACTCTTCTATTGGCGTCTTTGCATCATCAATCCTAGATATTGTGAGATTGCTGACTGTGAATTTGGTTAAAAAGGGCTGAATAAGAGCAAAAACAAAAGTTGAGAAGCTAAAAAGGCGACAATTGGCTTTATAGAAAGTCGAAGCACGTTTCGCAGCCACATTAAACTAAACACATTAAACAGTTTCTAAAGCAAATGTTGTCAGATTGTCTTTTGTTAACCTGGAAGACTTTAGATTACAAAGCTCTGCCTTTTTGTGGAGTAATAGGTGATGTTTTGGAACAATTAATCAGTTAGATGGATGAGACTTTATTGATCATCCAGAGGTGAAATTATATATATTTATTTATTGCAAATGTCAGGACAGTAAACAAACCTCTGAGCATCCAGACGTGGACTTTTATAGCATGTGTCAGATACAAGCATCATTGTTGAAACCCCCGACAGGAAGCCCTGAGGTTGATATGAAGTCTGTCCACTGTCATCGCCCTCTATGAAGGCCAGTTATTATCAACCTCATCCTGTTCAGTTTTGACTCAAATGTCGTGTTGTGTGACAATCGTCCACGAGCGTTGTGTGTTTCTGTCACAGTGTGCGTGTCCACTGGAGCTCACACTAGTGGAACATGTGTGCTTTAGATTTCCACATCATCACGCGCACCAGCATCCGCGTTCATAAAGCGTGGACTATACGGGCATACAGTATTTAGCTTAGCAACACTAGTATGCATAAAGTATCCATCACTGTGCTTGTGCAACTTTTTTTTTTTTTCTTTTTTTTTGTGCAGGCCAGTGATGCATACTATGTGTGTAAAACGTTGTGGGTTGTCGAAGTTATCAAGTGGGATTTGCGGCGCTCTCTCTGCAGGAACCTCCGGCTGCTCGAGTTCAAAGCCACATGCACAGACGTGCCATGCGAACCATTAAAATATCTTCTTGGCTACTAGGCTAGTTTCTGCAAAGGCATTCTCCAAGTCAGTCTTGGGAGACCAAGGAAAGGGAGGACGTTGGGTTGTTCTCAACTTAACAAGTAGACCTACAGCTTGATTCTTTCTTTTTTTTTTTAGGTAGACCACCATTACTCTTGCTTTTGCAAAAGGAGGGATCTAATCAACAGGTGGACAACGGTAAGAATGACATATCATTGAAAAGAGGAGAAACAACACAAGAGGTCACAGAGTCAGACACATGAGGCTGAATCTGTGTGCCAACAAGAAGAGTCGTTTGAATTGAAACATTTAAACTTCCTGTCCCACTTTCTATGCGTCAAAATGACGCTGCTGCGTTTCTGTGTGTGTGTGTGTGTGTGTGTGTGTGTGTGTGTGTGTGTGTGTGTGTGTGTGTGCATCCTTAATTGAATTATTTCTAATGTGTTGGAGTCATGAATTCAAAATGGCTACCAGAAAGTATTTAGGATTTAGAGTGAAAGCAACTAAACCTAAAGAGTTAAATAAGAGTTTAAATCAGACTTTTATGGGATCTCTGCAATATCCATCTGTGTGTGTGTGTGTGTGTGTGTGTGTTTAAGATCGTCCTTTCTTTTCCCTGCTCTCAACCGTCTCAAACAGTAAGTGCACAAACTTGGACCAGAAATAGCACTTGAAAGTTTTGCATTACGCTCGTAGCGCTGTGATGTCTCTGAAGGCTACAGCTGTGAAACCCCACGCGTGAAGCCCATTTAATAAACATCTTTTGGATCCGTCATGTCTCCAAATATTGACTCACTTTCTAACGTGCTGGACGGGACGCTGTCAGTAAAGATTTTGACGTGTTAATTCAGAGAAATAACCCGAGAGGAGTCTGGTTTTATGTTTATTTTTAATTGTTTCTCTCATTCAGTGAGTGCCTTATTTGTCAAGATATTCAGAATTAATTACTTAAATGGTGAAACATTCAATCATCCAAAACATGATTTTATATGTATCCATTTTTCTTAGTATTAGAGGGGAGTTGAATGAGTTAAGACACAGACGAGCCAAAACGTTTATGTTGTGATGGCTGCAACCTTCACGAAATGTAAAGTATCAACTCAGAAGTCAAGTGACGCGCATTAACACACGTTGTATTTGACAGCATCGTGGTCATTTTGTGACCTTTTATGAGGTGACTTCACACTCATTTCTTTATCCTTCCGCACAGAAATGGAAAAAAAACAACCCCAAAACACTACATGGTGCAAAAACTAAAACAACTGCAAACAATAATGTCACAACTATTTATTGAAAGCGTCTTATTGAGACTATAAAATATTATAAATAAGACGCATGCTTGTGATATTCAGACATATCTGTAGCAGAAAGATAACACTGAAGACTATAAACCGTTTTCAGTAAATTTGAATGACTATAATTTTCTTAAAATAGTCAATGGTTTAAAAAAAATAACCAATCAATAGTAGATAATTTATAAAACGTTACGGATTTTTTTTCATGAACCATAACAACTAATGAAAATCTTCAATAGCCCTTTTTAAGCATTCAAATTAAAGCGTGCAATAATCGCCTAGATCAAGTTTTACAAGTCGGATAAGATTGTAGTAACCGATACTTACAGCACATATACGTATTATTCTGAACTTTAAGTCTGCAACGCCACCACCTCCTGTGACCCTCATCTGCTGCCGTCCCGGCTCTAAAGCAAAATTACCCCGGATCATAACAACAGGTCCCGTCCATTACATTTTTTTTTTCTTCCTCGGGACAATGGCCGTAGTTCGCCCCCATTCACACTTACTACACACACACACGGATCCCACCGAGCAGAGTGCGGAGTCAACACTGTAGTACGCGCTGAAGGGCAACCGGCTGGATGTGTAAATATTGGTATTAATCAAAGCGCATATTAATGGTATGTGCTCCGGACTATTTTAAACTCCCCACGTGGAGTTTTTCTTTGGTTGAGTTGATAAATTTCACCCCCCCTCGTTGACGCCTATCTTTAGCGTGCGTAAAGCTGTGCGTAATTGCTGCGTAAAGTTGTCCTTCGTACGTTGCAGGGCAAAATGAAGATATCACTGCATTATTTATGATCCTTACAACTTTTTATAGTGACAATATGCATACTCTTGCGAGGCGGTCTGTTTTGTAATCGCATAATCAAAGTGGGGAAATTGCTCTTTCATAGGCGCGCAGCCTTTGTTGGCTGCGACAAAAGAAACGACGACTGTATGTCTGGATCAAGTTTTTAGGACTTTTATTGTACAATAACCTTTGCATAACAACTATTTTTCTCGAGCGTTGCCTGAGGCACTGCGCATGCGCGCCTAATGCTTGCTGTCACTAAGACATTTTTCTTCACGTTGGAAACTGTCACTGGTGACGTCAATCACTGAGCTCTGACCAATTAGAGCGCAGGGTGATTGTTTAGCTCCACGGGCTGCAGCGCCTACCATGAATCTCTATTCAGTATCAAAGCGTCCTGCTGCTGCCTCTCAACCGAATGGGATTCCATGTAGTCTGCAGATAGACTTAACTTTATAAAGTTTGTTTTTTTTCTTTATTTTTCATTGCGATTAAAATATATTTGTCATCATCATTATTATTTTGCCTGCTGTCAAGTTATTCTAAAATTAGGAAGTAATGAGCGTGGATGCATTGGGAAGCCCCGTGATGGACCCTACGTTTTCCAAACGGAACACGGCGCTGAGATTAGTTGACTTGGCAGGGGCTCACCACCATCACCATCATCACCACCATACCCCTCAGAGCGTGACAGGCTTCCCGGGGTTCAGCAGCCATCCACACTCAATGGCTCACTCGCACCCTGGGGAGATTACTGCGGAACCCCGCCTGGGGCCGAGTCCATTCGGGCCAGAACACATGGGGCACTCCGCGGCCCTCAAAATCAGCCCAGCCCATCATTATCCCCACCACCATCACCACCACCACAATCATCATATGGCAGGCCACAGTGAAGTGGTCTCCAGTCAAACGGGAGCTTTTGGCCCGGTTCAGGCGACATCGGTCCCCTATTCCATGTCTCACACGGCCCAGGCTTTATCCACAGGTAGGGATTTCCTCATCCGGAGAGATCTGACGGCTCAAGCCATGCCAGTACTGACTGACCAGACTACTTCAGGCTCTCACCACGGAATGTTTGTCTCAACAACAGGTAGCTATCCCGGACACTATGGTCACCATCCTGACGCTGGGAACCATACCCTCTTCTCCGGACTCCATCACGACCAGCCTTCAAGCGGATCACCGGGTGGCCAAGCGTTGAATGGACAAATAAGGTTAGGACTACCTGGAGAAATGTACGTTAGGTCTGATCACTTGAGTCAAGTGGCAAGTTCCAGGGCTGATCCGTTTTCTGCCTCGCCGTTACACGGCTACGGTGGTCTGAATCTGAACATGAATCTTAGCGCTCATCACCACCACCACCACCATCACGGAGCCGGTGCCTTTTTCCGCTACATGAGGCAGCCGATAAAGCAAGAGCTTATTTGCAAGTGGCTGGAGCCGGAGCACTCGCCGAAGAAACTTTGCTCCAAAACTTACAGCACGATGCACGAACTCGTAACGCATGTGACGGTCGAGCACGTCGGAGGGCCAGAGCAGGCGAATCATATATGTTTCTGGGAAGAGTGTCCGAGAGAAGGCAAACCGTTTAAAGCCAAGTACAAACTTGTAAATCACATTCGAGTGCACACCGGAGAGAAACCGTTTCCATGCCCGTTCCCTGGCTGTGGGAAAGTGTTTGCGAGATCCGAAAATCTTAAGATTCACAAAAGGACGCATACAGGTCAGTTGCTATATATACATAAATATATATATTCATAGAAGGAAATGTTGCACTATAATATTTAAAATTAAATCATGTTGAAATTCAATGCAGTGTCCAGTTACGAGATGGTTTTAATAATTTCTAGGTTGCTGGTTTATTTATTTATTTATATTAGCTTTAATTTAGTTTTCTTAAATTTTTTTTGTGTGTTTTTAAAATAAACCGCGTTGAGCCAATTAATCACTGCTGATGCGTCAGGACGCAACAGCTACTGACCACCTGTTTATGAGTTGCATCAGTGCTTGCAACTTGTGTTTTGTTTTTGTTTTTTTTTGTATATTTAAACAAAGGTTGAGCTTGGGGATTATGGTACAGCTCACTCAGGCGTTTGACGGCTCAACCTCTTGTTTACACCACAGCACAAAGACTGAGGCCCACGTCAGGTTTATCCAAAGTAGCTTAGTGCATGCCAGACATGACTGGCAGAAGAGTTGGCAAGATGCATCTTCACATTCAGTGTAACTGAGATGATGATGATGTTGTTGTTGATGATGATGTGGTGATAGGATGTTTGTTTTTGTTTGTTTTTTAATTTTCTTTTTTTTCAGCCACTTGTTGCTGTTGTCTAATATTAGTTTCTATGCATACTACTATATTTTAGCCTATAATAACACTACTACCAATAACAATGATAATCAGCAGAATATATAAAGTAGTAATAATAGTTAATAGTAGCAGTGGTCTCGCTGGATTCATTGCATTACTGCAGAAGCTTCTGGTTCATTTGTGTGTTTGACTATTTAAAGCCTGAAAGTCAACGTGTGTGTGCTCTGAACACAGTGATATGACATGTATGCATGGTGGAGTAATAAGCATGCTTTTAGGAGTGATCAGCTCTTTGTAGCCTTTAGCCAAAGCAACAAGTTGACAAGTGCAGACTGCTAAAAAAAAAAAAAAAAAAAAAGATTCACCAACAGGTTGGCAGAGCTGGAAAAAGGAAAAGAAGACTGACAACTGTGCACAATGCAGCTGGAAAACAGCTCCGGTTTAACTTTACAGACATATAATGGTGCAACATGGCTGACTTAGTGACGTGCTGTGGGGCTGGGGGAGGAAAAAAAAAAAGGCCTCAAAATGTCGAGTCAGACTTGTAAATTATTACAATGACTACATTTCTGTTGGCTACATGGCACACCCCCTCTGCTCCATTTCTGCACCCTATGTATTATTCATATAATTTGCTCACATTACCTAAGTACAAATCTGTTAAATTATTTCTGTGTGTTGACTCCCAAGGGGCCTGGTCTTTGATATCATGTTTAAAACCTATCCCGAAAGTGTGGTTATGACTGGCTCTGCCCCTTGGGGTCTGTTCCTCGACGGTTTCTTGTACTACACTAATATCCTTGATTGGCTCTCTCAACCCAACAGCTGAAGGTCAAATTGATATTCAACCCGCAAGTGTAATTAGACAGAGCCAATTACATATTCTCAAAAGCTTTAATCGGAGGAGAAAAATCAGCAGCGGATGATTTCCGTGTAATTTATTCAGATTGTCTTTTTTTTTTTCTTTTTTTTTTTTGCCTTGTCATAATCAGGTAGAAATACTTGTTATTAAGACAGAATTAAAGTCCGCAGCTATTCTGCAGGATTCAGACAGTAGACAGGCTGCGTTAGCACACAGTAGGTGAAAGCCTGGCTGTGGCAATACTTTAATTTATCATTATTTTTAGTTAGTTTTAGGCCTGCTATGTCTGTGCTCGTAGCTTGTCTGTTTTGACGTATGCACTGATGCATGCAGACGCCAGGTAAAGACCCAGGACAGTAGGGGTTCAGCCCCCCCTGTTTACACGACGGAGACTCCTGACAGGTCTGTCCACGGAGGGAAACTTTTCAGAGTGGAGTCACGTTCAGTGGGAAAATAATGGGTGTCTACAGTAAATTGGCAAAAATATAATAAACTATATGAAAATGATACAAAATGCTTTCAATATACCATATTTTTATTATTATTTTTATATATTATTTTTTTATTTTGTTGTACATATGCTTTGATACTTCTTGGTTCATTTTAAACCCATGTATGTTTTATCAAATTATAGATTATTACATGTCTAATGCTTCAAAAAGTAGCAGACGTTGCCAGAATGTGGTCAGTAAATAAATAATATATATATAAATAATAATAATAATAATTACGTAACACGATGCTGATTAAGATGACCATGAAATGTCCAGTTTTTAACATATTGCATGTAGTGATTAATAGTGTGTCGCTGTCACTGTTAACAGGTGAGAAGCCCTTCAAATGTGAGTTTGACGGCTGCGACAGACGCTTTGCCAACAGCAGTGACCGGAAAAAGCACTCCCACGTCCACACCAGCGATAAGCCCTACAACTGCAAAGTGAGAGGCTGCGATAAGTCCTACACACACCCCAGCTCCCTGAGGAAACACATGAAGGTGCACTGCAAGTCCCCCCCGCCCAGTTCAGGCTACGAGTCGTCCACGCCGTCCCTGGTCTCTCCTTCCTCAGACTTGGGCCGGGAGCCAGGGGGCTCCTCGGTGATGTCGGAGCCGGTTGGATCCTCCCAGCCAGCGAATTTAAGTGAATGGTACGTGTGCCACAGTTCAGGTGCCAGCGGCGCCCAAACACCACCCAGCGGCCCCTCCACACCCGACCCCACAGAAGAGCCACCTTACAGAAACCCAGAACCCAGGGACGCGTTTTAACCCCACATTGGACTCAAACTTTGGTTGAAGTGACAGAAAACATTTTTTTCAAAAAGCTTAACTATTAAACTGGTTTGGCTTCGGTGCCTATGAAGCCTCTGAAAGGCCCCACTGGCTCTTTTTTTTATTGGAGGAGCCACTAAACAAGAACAAACCAAGTGACGCATTTTTAACCACATTTGAGGGGGAAAATGTGCAAATCTTAAAAACGTGCTAATTTTCCAGGCACGCACACACACACTCACTCACACACACACACACACACACACACACACACAAAAAAGAATATATTTTCAAACCTCAGCTATTCATAATGGTTGGCTCGGTGCCTGCACGCCCTGACGGCCCACTGGTGCACTTGTAAATCCGTTAGATACGTGGTATTATTGTAGACTAGGCATGTTTGTGTAAAAAATAATTTTGTAAATTCGAGTTTCGACCTCAATATGTTTTTATTTATTTTTTCGACCTGCTTATTGAAGGAATTTTTTGTATTATTATCGAACCAAAGTGCATGTTTCAATTTGGGCAAAAACGTACATTTTGTAAATTTTGTATAAGTTTCGATGTGTTGATGTTGATAGTTTTTTTTTGTTTGTTTGTTTTGTCTCAAAGCAGTTCCTGCAGTTATTTGTACAAACATTTTATGTTTAAAACATTATTATTATTATTATTATTATTATTTCCATTTGTGCAGAGGCTCGACCATTGAACTGTTTCATAAGCCTGCAGTATTTGATATACAACCGTGAAATTATAAATGTTTTATCAAAGTGGGCATTTCGTGATTTTGTATCATTGTCGTCATTTTTTTTCTCTCTCTCTCTCTTTGAATCTCTGAAATCAGCAGCACTCAGAGTACGAACCGAACTGCCTTGTAATTTGTGAGTATTTTGAATAAATCTTGTATGACAAAAGTGGAAATTCTGCTGACAGCCGGTTATTAATTATCTTAAATGTGCAACTTATTTTTGTCAGTCAGTCTTAAAACATAATATTGCCCCCAAAACTGTTTGTTTTGTTTTTTGTTTTTTGTTTTTGCAAGCTACAATAATAACATATCCTCGTCTGCTTTCCTCTGTGATTCAAATAACTCTGCTAGAATAAGATAAAAAATTAAAGTATTTAGCATTAAGTTTATATATTTTAAAGTATTACTCAGAGAGACACTTACATTGTGCTCCACTTGTGTTAAGTCTTACTTTCTCAGCTGAGCTGTGGGTTTGATGCAGACGTGGGCAGAGTTTGATGAAAGGCTACAATATTCTGATCCAGACTTCAAAGAGCGTTTTGTACAAAGAGCCATTTTTTTTTCACGACGGTGAATCCTCACGGTGAATTAAGATTTCTATAGCAATAGCCAAGTCAAACTCAAATGATATGGGGCCAAGTCCGTGGACTCAAAAGCCCGCTCTAAAGAATGTAATATTTGCTTCCCATGGGGTAGGAAACGGTAATCTATGTCCTTTATATTGCAGACTAGGGCAGTATAAAGAAGAAAAATATATTCTTTTGCTGCAGGCCTACTTTACGACAATCAAAGGAGACGCCGCTAAAACGCAGTTGTCCCAGACCATAATAGACTTGCAAGGCAAGAGAACCGAAGTGTTCAATGGATAAATTGATCCATAATCATATTTAACCTCAATGCACGAAATATATATAAAAAAAACATAAAATCCTGTTAACTGCACATTTTAATAATAGTCGTTTAAATGATTTATTAAAAAAAAAAAAAAAAAAACTTTTGCAAATAACTTTTTTGACCCCCTCCCCCTCCCGTAGTCATGAAATAAAATGAAACCTGGGAAGAAGAAGAAGAAGAAAAAAAAGTGCTTGTAGAGGAGTAAAAGCTCGAGCTGCTGTGGTGAGGAAACATGTGGCTGAAGGGTGAATTTTACTCCTGCAGCACTGAGTAAGACAGAAGTGGGTGGAAACAACATAGCTACAAGCCTCTGACACGTTTATAGAGTTTGGTTAAGTGCATGACAGTTTGCTCTGTGGTAGAGGCCCAACTGGAAAGAAGAGAGTAAACATGAAGCCAAACAGAGGATGATGATGATGATGAGTCCTCTTTGGCACCAGTTCTGGTGCGTAAAGAGAAGAAGAAGAGGAAAAAAAGAGAGGAAAGAGAGGGAGAAAACAACAACAACAAGATAGTTGGATCTCAGTTGAAAGTGAGAGTCTTTGAAGTGGAAGTTAATATCAGAGGGATTCTTCTAGGTCGTCTGAACGACGTTGATGACATGAAAAAGCCTTTTGTTATCAACGTGTTGGGCTCCTCTCTATCTAAAGCTTTTTAGTTCCAGCCGTCAAAACGGACAAGAGCTAACTGAGTTTTCCGTTCAGCGCTCAAAGTGAAGGATAAGCAACATTTAAGAACAATGAGTGTGTTATAAAACACTGCGTCCATGTTTCAATTAGAGATGGCACATTATTTTAAAATTTAAACCAAATCTGATGTGATCTTTGCTGCAGGCAGAGATCACGGAGGGGAAAAACATAAGCAAACACAACTATAATGATGCAGCATGACTGTTCACTGTTACTGACCTTTTACGCTTCATAATTTATGACTTTGACCAAATATAAATAATCTGTCTTCGAGTCAGAAATTGAGCCGAGTGTAAAATCAGGTTTGGCTCTGCAAAAGTAACGTGGATCCAAAGAGTTTTTGCGTCAAGTGTTGCGTCGCTTGTGCGCCACAGTGGCGATAAAATATGACGACTGTTTGCGTTTACTGTAAAAGTTAAAGACACCGGATACCACAGACAGGATCTATAACAAGTGATCCCGGTGGGGTCACTCATCAGGGCTGCCCACCTTCATCTGACTGACAACCTCTGATCTGATATCAGGTCTGGGGTCAGGAATCAAGAACAGGTGTGTGTGTGTGTGTGTATGTGTGTGATATTGAAACAGAGAACAGGAAACTGAAGGCGACGCAATTACACAATTACACAGGATATACATATTCACATTAACCACAGAATGAATGATGCTTAAAATAAAAAAGGGGAGGTTTAAAACTTCCAAAGCGCAACAAAAAAAGAAAGAAAATGAATCTATTTAATTCTTCAGGGCCCTCTCACCACCTCGACTGCATCCTGAGGCTCATTTGAGTGTGAAATATCATTTCTTTGTAAAATAATGGAGGCGGTAATCCTACTTCCGGAAACTGTCCAGCATTATTGAACAAAGCCCTTTTAATAGGGGGATTAGCAGGCTAGGAGTAAAAGCCTCACCCCCCACCCCCCCTCCTCTCTCCCTTTCCTCCACGCCCACCCCACGCTCCAACACCACCATCAGCACCTCCAACACCAACCAGGTCATAATTATCAGGAATGAAGTGGCCGAAATTGGCATTGAAAATAAAGAGAAAGACAGAAGAGAGACAGGTGCAACACACCAGAGGAGCAGGACACTGATGGAAAAAACAAAAAAAACATGCATTGATTTTATTATTGATTATAGTCAATATATAAATAATAAATACGCCTCGAATGTATTAAATATGCCAAATAATCAACAAATGTGTCCCAGTTCATGTTGTGTCTCAATAAAGGAGCATTACTCTTTATTTTATGCGCAAAAAGGGGAAAAGAGTGTTTAAAAAGGCCAAAATATGCAAGTTAAAGCGCATAAACCATAAAGCTTGTCATGAATATTGAATATATTATTCTGATAACAGCCAAGGTTAGTTTCTGAAGGGATTTACAAGATCACCTGGCTGTGATGTATAGGCTACCACGAGCTTCCGTCATAAAGATTTATGACAACCTTTTAGAGCCACATATATATATATATATATATATATATATAAAGGTGAGCAAGCAGAGTTTAAGGCTACACCCCTGCGGTAGCTTTTGTATATAGCAGGCAAACCTCACATAAGTCACTATCCAGAGAACCTGGAGGATTCAGTGCCTGTAAGACCTTATAGACCACCACCACCTCCACCCCCATCCTTCCACCTCCACCCCACTCCCCTGGTTTTTAGGATTACCGTCTTCCACAGATTTCAGGAAACTAAGTTATTTTACTTCCACAGATGAGCGGGCCCCCTAGTAGCCTGTAGCCCGAACACGGATTTCTAACAACCTCCACATTATATGGCAGAATGTGCCACATACTTCACACCTGCACCCTGAATAGCAGCTCCCTTTCAGTGTATGATACGCCTGTTGGCCTTGCTCTCAATGCAGCTGCAATGAATGAATCAGCGACCCCTTATTTGGTCTCTTTTGATCTGAGATCTCCTGCTCTTCATTTGATCTCGCAGTCTCAACTATCTAGTTAGTAAAGCTCTGATGACTCCTTTTGTTATCGCAGGCACTTCCAATATATGTATATATGCAGGAAGAATCTGTTGCGACAACTCGAGCAAACGTATAGATCTAAATATTTGCCGGGTCTATTCAGACACCATGTGTGCATGAAGAGGAAGAAAAATAAAAAATACGGGGGAGGAAATAAATAAATAAAAAAGTGTAAACAGTAATCTGATGGTGCAGTAGATTCCTTCCTGCTCATCTCTGCAGAGCTGCAAAAACATCTTTAAACTGTGCATATTAATAACTGTGCAGTCTAGTTTGTATATGCTTCCACATTCTCCAACTTCAGATTCATAAAAGTGCACCATGCATCATGCGGAACAAATGATTATGAATTTGAAGACTTTGGCCTGTGGCGATTAAGTCGATTTGACGCACAGTAATTCATCATGACTTGAATTTATCGTCTTCACTTTGACCTCCATGTGATCTGAGAGAAGGGTCGACATAAGCAGCAGTTGTTGCGAACAGGTGTGTTGGAAATTCAACAAAATAAATATATATATATATATATATATATATTTATTTTTTTTAAATACCATAAACAGAAATGTTAACTCTCCAGAGGTTTTATTCCTAAAGTTTTCCATGGATGATTTTACACATAAAAATAAAAAAAGATTAATCTAAACTTTAAAAAAAAAAGGAAAAATAAAGATGTTCCTGTTCTGAGCTGGAAGTGATTCACAAACAAGGAAATGAACCGTTTTAGGACCAAAAAAAAAAAAAAAAAAAACAACCCTCCTACTGATTTAGCCAAAGCCATAATGGCAAAAGTGCGTTTCTACACTCGATAAAAGACACAGTATATCATCATATATCAACATAACACAGAGTATTAAGGGGATGCAAATGCTGCCAACATTATGAATCATTGGTTTATCTGCACTATTTCACACGTCAGATGGGGCAAAAAAAAAAAAAATGTTCCCGAACAGACAAGCAAACGCACAGTTTGAGAAGCAAACATAATGCATGTGATCAGTGTAGCAGTGTCGAAGACTTTGGGTCATTTCGCCATCTCCCGCAGGAAAGACATTACGCCTTCTCATATTTACATACTCTTTAATATTTGTCAAACATTCATAAATTACAAACTAATGAAATGTTCGACGGTCCTTGGAGATCAAGCTAATGAAGACATGGACTTTTTGCTTTTTTTTTTTTGACACATCTTTGTTAGGTTTAATACCATTCTCTCTATCACGCTCTATTAACTATTATTATACTGATGTCAGGCCACCGCTGACACGTTACATCAGGATCACCTGCTGTAGGTGGCCACGCCGTGGGATAGAAATGGCCTTGCATCTATAATGTCACAAAAAAAAAAAAAAAAAAAAAGTATTAAATGCTGGTGAGATTATTACAAAGTTTAATTTTTTATTATTATTAAAGGGGTGTAAACATGTGTAAGCAGTGTTATATTGTACAAAAACATATTATTTGCTCTTAAAAGTAAATTATTTATCATATTCATTATGCAATTTCTTAGTGACTCTTTGGAACAAGTTTAACAGAGGTTGCTTTAATAGAAAAATAATTTAAAAAAAATTAAAGGCTCTGTAATGCTTGATGTGTTAAAAATTGTTTATTATTATTATTATTTTTTTTTTTATTATTATTTTTTTTTGCAGTGTGACCACTACAACGTCAAGAGGCACTTGGAGGACTGAACCTGTGTATGAAGCGGAGGTGGGAAGGAGGGGAGATGTTAATTATGGAACAGTGTCGGCAGCGTGGAGTTAATTTCCGCTCAGTCCGAACATTTATTTATTTATTATTTATTCATACGCTCATATTATTTCTGTCGTTCTTTGACCCAAGTCTCCACACATACACACACACACACACACACACACACACACACACACAAAATCGACGTTGATCAAAACGATACATGAACTTGAAATACTTTGAAATTCAATGAAAGAGGGGAGGAGGGTGGGGTGGGTGGTGGTGGAGGGATATTGTCACCGCAACAATATAGATCCTTAGAGACGTGTTTATTTGACAGAGCAAATCCCCAGCGTGTCAAGGTTGTCATATTCCTCTCAATGTCCAATGCAAATGCCGCAGCGTAATCAGATGCAGCAGCATGACGCGTTTATTACTTTGTCAATCATTTTGATACGACAGTATTGAAACAAAACGAGCCCACGTCCGGTAATAGAATTAAAGAAAAAAAAAAAAAAAAGCCTTTTCAGCGGCAGGCAGTTTAAACCATATGTAGACCAAAGTCCCTCTCACAGAGGTCAGCGGGGAAACTTTAGTGGTCCTGCAGCAGAAACAGTAATAATAAATAATGATGATGATTTAAAAAAAAACAAAAAAAACAACCATAACAATTATTATTATAATCATACTTTTATTGTGTGTAAATCTTAAAAAACACTGAAATATGGCAGACACTTGAAGAAACACAAAGCAGGACTTCTTTTTTTTAAAAAATTTTATTATTATTTTCTCTTTTTATTATTATTCTGTGCTTCAGCGCAGAAGACGCTATGTGAGGCTTATCCTCCTTGTCCATGAGTATATTCATCAAAAGAAAAGTCTCAATAAGATTTTTTTTTTTTTCCTCTCTTGGTTTCAATAATAATAAGCCGACCACTGTGACATTCTTTGAGCTTAGTCTATCTTCATAATACTGATTTGTGTAGCCTAGGAGACTACTCAGACCAGACTAAAAACCCAAACCCAAAGGATTTCTGTCCATGTAGTTCTCCATATTCACCATTGAGGCTGAATACAATTGACTACAATTAATGTTATTTTGAGGAATATATAAATATATATATATATATATATATATATATATATATATATAAAGGCGAAAATAAGCATAACCAGTGCAGGAGGAGTCAAGGTAAGTGTCGTTTTCGCCTCATATTACTGCAACAGTCTGTAGTGAAACGCACATGCGTGAATGATATGTGAGAGTGTGTTAAGAGCTGTCAGGAAATCAACCCTCTGAGTCCTTACCCAACGTTAAGGCTGTCTAATTTCTAGGCATAATTAACTTTATGCTCAAAATCAATTGTTTCCTGTACACAGCCAGGGTCCAGGACTGCAAGCAGTGAGAGGCCTATTTGAGCATGTGAGAAAGCAGGAAGCAGCCCTACCTGCCACTCATTAAGCCCACAAAAACTCAATACAAAGAGGGGGGAAGAAGGATTAGACCTGCTCGTTATACCTGCCGCGCAATTAACACTACTTATTCTTCTAATCCCTCTGTTCTAGAAATAATTGAACTTGCAATAATAATACAAAAAAACACACACACACACACACACGAAACAGTGCTTAAATTGTAGAGAATGCATTTTTTGGGGTGTGTGTGTGATCATTTAAATAATAATAATCTGTTTATTATATCTATAATTTAGGTTGCAATTTCTCTGTCTTCCTCTTTTTTTCTGTGTGTGTGTGTGTGTGTGTGTGTGTGTGTGTTGGTGAGAAGTATGAGGGAGAGAGGATGAGGAGCAGGGGGGGCTTTAAGGGAGAGAATCTGCTGCTGGTTTGTGGACAATATTCTTCCTCTTATGTTCATGTTCAGGTAGAGAATCAGCATCTTCTTCTTCTTCTTTTATTTTTTTTTCCACTGACAGGGCGGGTAATCACATCCCCCTTTTAGAGACGGAGGTAGCTGCAACTCTTTGTCCCCGTTGTGTTGTAGGTGAATCGGAGCACACTTGAACTGAAAGAGGACTTGACCTTTGCCTTTATGTTTTCCCCCCAATGTTTGTCTAAATCACAATTGTCTTTTGTGAGGGGACATGCGCTGCCGTGACACGTCCCATTGAGCGGATGGATGTTTCGCAGTCAGGCGGAGGAGAGAGGACGTCATATGGCTCATAGGTGTTTGTAAACTTGTGATTTTCTCACAAAGGAAGAAGAAGAAAAAAAAAGATGAGACAAACTTTGCATAAATTATTTTATTATTTTATTTTGTGTTTGTCTGAATATGATAATACCAGCTTCCATATCTGGTTAATTTCCCTGTAAACATGTAAAAAGCTTTTGATGGATGAACGTGTTGCATTCATGTCACTACATAACCTGCATCTCTGCTGGATGGACACTTCAGCCAGTAAACAAACACTACAGTCAGTTAGGCTATAAATAGAATAGTTAAATCACACTTAAAGTGTTAAACTGAGGGCCAATTAAAAATAATGTAAATGACATAATGTAGACTATACATGCACAAAATGCATTCAAATAACTGAATTATGAATACAACAGCTTTTTGGTTTTTTTTCCCTTTAGAGGTGAGATTTATTTTTTTTTACACTATTTTGTTAAAATTTGCTTCTATAGGTCGTTTAAGCTCATTTACCGTAAATTGCGTAGGCTGTCGCTAAATAGTATGTATGGCAGGCGTATCTTTTTCTTGTAATAATATTCTCGAAACTTAACGAACCTTTGTTTATTTTTATTTTTATTTAAATCAATAAACAATGCAAACCATAAACTCAACACCTTCAGAAAACAATTTAAAACACAGGCCTTCCAATAATTCAATCAATAAATATGATCATGTTAATATATATATATAAAATCCACTTCTTGAATAAAAGTAAAAGAATGAGATATGAGTTATTTTTGATGCATGCAGCTCCCCAACAACATGCACCCACTAACAGCATTTCGACCCCTCCTTCCAAACAGGCTTTTGACACGTTGTAATACTCTACTTGTCACTTTTCACAGTATCTTTGTTTCCGTGCTCAGCCCTGCTGCAGTTACTCTCAGCACTCAGTGAACTGCGGGGAAAGTTGCTTGGGAGCGATAGAAACACTAACGGAGCCAGTAAATGACTGCTGTTTATGACAGGAGGGACATGATGGCGATGCTCGCAGCCTATAGGGGAGCAGGTTCATTCATCATGAGAGGCAGCATGCGAGGTGACATGCAAACAGACAGCAGAAGACTTCATCAAATCACTCTATATGATGATGATTACACTGCTGAGTGTTGGAGGTGATGACATTTTTACTGTCAGTGTTTAATTTTGTATTTTATTTTGTAATTTTGCATTACATATACAGACATTTACACACGTGATGTTTAACTACACGTTATGTTACCAGAATAACCTCCTTCTTAAAGTCACCAATGCTAAAAAACCCTGAATCCAAACTGTATACTCGCCATCAGTGTTGCTCTCTTATAAAGGTGCACAGAGATCACTCAACTCACGACCTCAGACCTCTAAACAGGCTGCGAGCAGCAAACCATCTGCTGACTGTTTTCACAGTGAACATCTCTGACGCCACTGACGCGGGGCCCTGATAAAAGGTGTATTTGGAATATTTTGGCACCAATAAACTGTTACTAATAGCACTTAAGCACCACAAAGGCAGCCAGCAACACGTTTCAGGGGAATGAGTGTCACTCCCTCCTCAAAGAGGAGGGTTTGCATCCTTTACGGTATCTTCTTCTTCTCAGGTGAAGATCAGAGCGTGAAAACAAGGAGATGCCCAGACCGTGTCAAATGTTCAAATTCAAAAAAGCTCTCGCGAGATTTGTGTAATATCATAATTAATGTCTGTCTGAGGCAGATTTTGAAGAGAATGTGTGCAGTTTTCCTACACATTACTGGTTCAACACCTTCTCACTGTGTTCAATATTTGCACATAAATATCAGGAAACAAATAGTCTCACTATAATATACTTTTATGTCCGCTGCAGGACTTTTGGTGGCACATTTAACTCACTCTTTAATGTGTGGGAGTGAGTCTGTATGACATTAAATGTTGCAGTAATTCTTTATGGGTTGTACTCATAATCAATTTTATGTCTTGCTGCTTTTTCTAACTTGGAGAAAGAAGAACAAGAGGAGGAAGAAAAGAAAAAAACAGCCCACTCTCCTCTATCATCTCCGTCTCTCCATAACTTTGTTCCTTTCGGTCTGCAGATCAAAGGCCTCTAAAATTGGTGTCCCGAAGATGTACATTGTTGAGATGACAGGGCGACAATGCCGAGAGAAAGCGTGGTCTATCAGACATGTCAGCCCGCAGAAAGGAGCGGGGAGAGAGGCGGAGGAAGGCCTGGGTGTCGATTTAATACCCCACACTGGAGGAATTTGAAGCTTCTGGCTGTGGCCAAGTCGGTTCCCTTCAGTGTTCTTCCAGTGAGCATCTGTGATCCACGTCTGGAGGGGAGGGCTGTTTTATATTTCTTTATATTTCATAATCATACAGCAAGGTGTAAATGTGTCTTAGCAGAACCAAATTTCTGCAGATTTTATTGTTTTTTGTAAAGACAAAAAAAAAAAGAAATAGAAACATTTAAGATCAATAACTTCAACTGCTTCTGTGGAAGATATGTCAATGATTTACTAATATATTCTGTTTTTGTTAAGGGTGCCAAAACACGCGTAACAGGTGCGTTAAGTGTGCGTGTGTGTGTGCGTGTGTGTGTGTGTATAAGACAGACAGAGAGACAGAGAGGCTTGTCTTGTCTCTGGAGCTTCTTGGCTTTGCAACCTGCTGCTCCAACAAAGACTCTTAATAGTTGAAAAGCATGCGAGATGACTGGAAGTCAGACATTCACAGAATAAATATTTGTATTCATTTGAGAAATGAGGATTTGAACAACGAGACAAAACCCCGACAAAGACACACACACACACACACACACACACGCACAAAAAAAACCCAGCCATGAATGCCAGTATTGTCCCCTGGCTTTTAGATTCTGATTCACCATATCATAACCCCTGCGAAGAAAAAAACATCAATATCCCCGCGGAAAAGACACGTTTCTATGGGAAACCAAAGAATTTTAGCGTAGAACAGATCTGGCGTAAGAAAAAGGAGGAGGGGAATCAAAGGGATCAAAGGCTCTGCTCGAGGACACTTTCTGCGTGAAGAAAAGATGGACGATGTTGACTTTTAAGTGTTGGCGACTTGGCAAGATTTTCTGCAGGCTGTCTGTTAGAAAGTGGCCTTTAAAAAAAAAAAAAAAGCTTTTTTTCACCAAAGCAGCATCATAATAATAAAGTTGATATCATGTTATTGCTTTTTTTCCCCCTCCTGCTGCATTAATAAATTAGGGCCATTATTTTTGAAATCAATATTATCACAACCAATAGAGACATATTTTTACACTAAGAACACAACATTAGGAGACAAACAGACCTAAACTCCCATGAAGAATAATAACCCATAATCACACGTTAACGGATCAAGAGCCAATCACTGCACGGATTAGGACGCATTTTAGGCTTTTTTTTTTGCACCACTTTCTTTTCTATATGCGCAAACTTTGTGGTTTGCAAATAAATAAATAAATAAAACCAGCACATCTGGATTCACCTTAAAGGTCCTGGTTGTATTAGTTGTTTTTTTTTTCCTGCTGATAATAAACCAGACCAGGAGCCGAGAGGCTGATGGCTGAAATGTCTCAATTGTAAGGCTATAAGCACATTTTTATCCATACGCCCTTTCAGGTACCTTGACATGCAGGCGGCATAGAAACAACCTTAAAGTAAACAGGACTACCAGGAGACTAGTCCCTTTGTTGTGGAGAAGGCAGCTGCCCAACCCTCTATTATCCCGGAGCAGACTGACCGCATCCTTCCCACTGCCCCCTCACCAACCCACTGCACAAAAAGAGAGGGATGTTCTGCTTGCATGGGTAACACTGTCGCTCCAGCCCTTAGCAGTCCTCTTACTCTCTATTGAAAGGAGTGGGAGTAGCGGACACAGCCTGATCTGCGGAGTACAAAAGGCTCTCCGTAGAGTCCCATTGGAGTGAAAGGAATGAAGGGGCTGGAAATTTCTGAAAGAAGGGTCGCAAGATTTAGAGAAAGAGCGGAAGTTGTGTTGTTGTGCTTGATTTCCCTCCCTAGCCACTGATGGAGTGGATGGATAAACCCACTTAAGGTGATTCACCTTTAATAAGCAGAGAAGAGTTTGCTCACCTGTTTCATACTTGCATAAGCATCTTAACTATACTACCTATTTTCATCAGTATATGCAAAATAAGGTCATCTGTAACACTAAAGTAGCAAAACACTCTCTTTATATAAATGTCTCACTGCTTGTCATAATTTTAGCATTTAAGGCCGAAAACAGCATTATCTGAGCTTGATGTAAAATATATTCATTGTTTCCTCATAGCTTAGATTTATGTGCTTTACAAAAAAAATAAAATAAATAACAATCCCTCAAAGTGATGCAAAATCATCTGAAATCTGTTTAAAGGTCAACCATTTAAATGACCAGTAATGAGGTATTAACAGATACAATTAGAAGAATTAAATATCAAATGTGTTTTCCTGGCAGAGATGGGAACGGGAGGCCAGCGTGCCCTCGGGGGAGTCCCATGCTGGCAGGGTTTATGTGGACACACACTTTCAACAAGGATTGAATATGACCCTGTTGTTTCAAAATGGCCTCCTGATTTATATCCATCAAGGTTTAAAGGGTCCGTCATGTCTGCTGAAATAGAGGTGTTGACAGCCACACTTGACAGCTCCTGGCTCATACTGTTTTAATGTTTGGCATTGCTGCGTAGTCGCCACGTCCTGGCATTTTGAGCCCAAGAGCAATACAGATTGATTATACATTGCTCGTGTTACTTCTGTCTGGGCCGCTGGGCCACACTTGCCAAACAAATAGTTGAAATGGGTGCTACTTTACTGAGCCTTGGGTGACTAGGAATAAGTCAGGACAAGCTGAGCAGAAACAAACAGTAGGGACACGAGTGACAAGCAAAGGCTGGGCGATATGGACAAAATCTAATATGTCACCAAATACCTTGATATCGTTTTTGTGACAATGTTGTAGGGATGAGTATTGGTGCTTTTCACACAGTTTGATATATAATCATCAGTAATGAGGATATAATGGCTAACTGGGTGAAGGCAAATAATAAAACAGCTAGTCTGGTAAGTTCTGATATCAATACGATAATATGATGAGACAGAATCTAAGACGATATCTAGTCTCATATCATGATTTATCAATAAAATATAGATATATTGACATTTCACACTGCAACATCCGTTAAAAACTGCAGGGTAAACCCAGTTGAATAAACGCTGGTTTAACATATAGTGCCGCTGTACTGAAAATCCTCTGAGAAATCCACGCAGGCTGAGAATCCTCTTTGAAGGCACATTCCTCAGGTCACAGTGCAGACACCACGCAGTCGGGCCATTTCATCCTCATCAACATTTGTGTGGGCCGCACAGCCGCCCTAAGGCCAAAATAAAACGCGCTCGGGATTTCTCAGTCTATAGTTAGCAAAAGGCCAAACTCCTCTGGCTCCACTGAGCGGGAACAAGACTGACATCACCACAGCCGCCTTTCTGATTGGTGGAGACACTGAATAGAAAATAAGACATAAAAAAAAAAATAATAATAATCAGAAAGCCTGATTAGGTTTCAACCTCTTCTATGTGCACTATTTGAACTGTAATTGAGATTCATTGTTGGTGTACTTACACGATGCACAGCAGGCCCTGCACACATTGTGTAAATAAAGGGGACCCTGTGTTTTGCTAGCAGGTTATTCCAGACTCGAGCGTATGCTATTTTAACTCCGTGTGCATACTGTGACGATGCACACACACTTATAAAGCCTCTCGTGTTATAATTACATCATCTTGAGCCTTGTCATTCAGATACTAGCATGTGAAGCATGTAAACCCCACAGCCGACTGTATATCAGCCTCCTTTGTTTGACATTTATACACTGCCGTGGTCTTGTGTAATTATGAGCATACTGTTCTGTCAAATATTCAACGCCTTGTAAAACAGCCAGCTATTTATAATGTACAGTGAATGGTGCAAGGCTATCTGTGAGAGAGGAAGAAGTAGAGGGTAAACAATCATTCTTGACATATACACAGCAAACATGGTTATAGTTGTAACTGTGTACAGGTTTAAGGTGGCAGCAGACACCAATAACTTATCACACTTTAGTTTGGACTAAAAACATAACATCCATATATTATGGAAGTCAGTGGAACGAGGTATAGTGCATGTCACACAATCTAATACATTTCTACGTATAATTTACATGCACTGGTAGCCTAGTATTGCTTTGATTAGACACTCAAAGGGATATAAATAGGGGTGTCAGACCATTTAATTAAGACTGTGTAGAAACAATTCATTACACATATACACAGAAGTATAATCAGCGACAAAAGTCAAATAACTTGTTATGCAAAATGAGTATTGATTCCTTTATGCGTGACACTTTACACAACTGTGATGAGGATAATAGTGGTGTAGAGTATTGCAGAAAATGAACATTTAAACAATACTTTTTTTGAATACCTTGCTTTGCATTCAATCAAATGTTTTTTTTCTTCTGTGAAACATTTTGTTCATTTAACAAAAGAAGCAAATGATGTCTGAAAACAAGCAGCCAAACAAGAACTGACAAGACTTGCGTTTGGCACATCACAGTTTTTGATACTCAGTATTGTAGTATTACGCACTGTTGAATACACACGAGTGAAAGTATTTTTGTTACTTTTCATCTCTTAGATATGCAATATGATGTCAGAGTTGATTGATCCATATCTTTGAAAGATTGCGGCACGGTGGACAGTATGGGGGCACAGAGAAAGTGGTTTAAGTAAATGCTAAACACATGGTAGCTGAAAAAGCAGTGTCCGGTTCGCCTTATGTTCCTTTCTCACCAAAGAGAACGTGACGTGTGGGAATAGAGGCTCCATGCATGGTCGCCATGCATTGGCCCTTACGTTTCGCACATGTAGGTAAACAATCCCGCCTTGTCTACTGAGAGGCATGCGTTTATACATGGGTGCAAAACATGTGTTGCGGCCAAAGTCGCATCAAAGGTCACTAAGCTATGCTTTGAACACTTCAAAGCTGGGGGATGAGACTGTAGCTTTTAAGTTTTATGGCAGGTGTAAGCAGGGGTTGCTGACCAGCCCAGGGTGGTCTGCTCCCTGGTCTGCATGAAGCTGCTGGTGGTTAGCATGGTAGAGGAGGTGGTGGTGGTGGTGGTGTGCAGAGGGTCCAGCCGTCGGGGGCAGGGACATCCACAACCAACCAAGCTGTGTCCAAAATGTCTTCATGCAGCAGGCCACATTTGGAGTCCTCGGATCTGAAAGGGTTTCTGGGAGCAGACTGGACACAGGCAGACGTCCACTTCAAGGGTCTCTGGTTTCAGAGGACCCCAGCAGGGTATGTCTAAGGCCTGTGTTAGTCCCATTTAGAAACAGATACATTGGCAGAGAGGAGCGGAGGGGCCAAACACTGATGACCATACCACAGAGTGACCACAACACTGCTGTCTTCCCTGACAGACCAGAAACAGACCCTATAGTAAGTTCAAAGGATCCAGAGGGGTCTTGCCAAAGTTCATTTGCTGGAGTTCATTCATCTCCAGCACCTGATGTGGTTCACTGCTTCTTGTTTTGTCAGACATTTCAGTTTAAAAGTGTGAGACTTCAAAGGTGGCAACATTTATTAAGAGTTCTTATTTAAAATGAGTCATTCAGCCGCAATGCACGCAGTTAGATGTCTATTTAACCTCTGTTGAGTTGACACCCCATAAGGACCATCCAGTTTGCCTTCAATGATGAACAAAAATCTATATTCAGATATCCAACATGCACATAAATCTATCTAAAATGACTATAATGCCCGAATTTGAATAGTTTAACAATTTTGGATGGCAGATTTGTAATGCTTTTAGAGATTTTGTTGATTTCAGTCTGTCGCCCCAAACAAAATGTGTATTGCTTAACGTTACTCGAACGAACAAATATACTTGCATCTCCTGCCTCAAGCTGTACGAGTACATATTGTGCAGCAGAGCTCCAAATTCACGCAGTTGGATGCGCTTTAATACGCCACATTATGAACATTGAAATCAACACAAAGTGACTTAATAACTCCTCTGGTGACAGAGTCTGCTAAATTGATCATTTTGAATACTTTACAATATCCATAATTATGCGAGTGGAATACAAGGTGCTGTGCGTCTGGTTGATGATCCTGGAATGACAGGTCTATAACAGCCCTCTCTCCTTGAGATAGTTGGAGACCCACATGCACATTGAGAAAAGCCATTACAAGCCCAGGGTGAAGCAGGTGTGTTTGCGGCACTTCACAGATGGCTGGGAGCGTTGTTAATGAGAGAATAGTAAACACCAGAAAACTTTTATCTTTGATGCGAGATTGTTTTACCAAATGCGCAGCTCGAACTTGTCAAAGCGAAGGAATGCAAGGTGAATTTTACACATACGATTTGATTGACCCCTGCTAATAAGGTCCTGACCAGATGCTTTTAGCACACAGTTTATGGACTCACTGACATACATTTTTTACTGGAAGTATTTATATTCTGCAGACGACCACCTCACCGGCTTCATACCTGCATAACAAACAGCACAAATGCCACAAGTGAAGTCCACGGACGGCGCACCTCTGACTCTATTAATTGTGTCTTGGAGCATTCTGCAACACAGAGAGAGACATTATCCTCCTCGAGTGTGAGATAGCTTTCCTTTTTTTTCTGTTGTACTGAGATGATTAAAAGTGCATTACCTGAGCTCGGCGATTCCCTGAATGAGAGATGCTAAATCGGTTGTTTTCTATGCTGTGATTAATTGGACTTCCAGAACCACATTTCAACACGCTTTGTTTTTCTGTCCCCAGTCATCACCTATTATTAAAGACAAATTTTCAATATCTCTCTAGGAGTCCAATTAAGGATTTACATTGAGATAGTATTTTTCACTTTAATTACTATACGTAGCGCAGAGCTTTGACATATTTCCTTATTTATCAAACAACACAGTGGAACCGAATTCATCAAGTAAACAGATAGTTATATTCTGTAATTGCAGCTTCTGTTTTGGCTGAGTAAAAAAAAAAAGAAAAAAAGAAAACGATATCAAAATTTTGACGAACAATTGAATAATATCTCCAACTTGAAAATGGCTATACAGCGTATTCGTGTTGAAAAAGTAAACTGTATTTTATATTGCAGCTCAAAGGATGCACAGTTGCATATGAGTTAAATATCAGGCATTGTAGATTATATGAAGATGGCAAAAAGAAGTGACCAGAACAGGATTTAAATATTATTATATTATAATCCCCTTCAACAATTCCTGCGATATTACACCGCAGGTTTCTGAATCACAATAACTTGTGGGACTAAGCAGAAAAATGTATGCTCAGTGTTATTAATTTCATTTTGCCTCATATTGGGAAAGCAGCTGGAATCCTTTTGTAACTAGCTGCGTTGTAAAACATCAGCGGATGCCAGCGTTCACAGTGATGCCTTGTGGCCGCTGCACTTGGCTGGTATACAGTGTTTGACGCTGGCATTCTGGGATTCTCTCTTAATACTTAAAACCTAAATGCTTCATTGTCGGAGACGACTGCAATAGTGTTGAAGTTAAGTGGCTTCAAATTGAAATTTCCTGTGGGCTTGCTCCTTCTGCATATGGAGCCAATAAAAGTCCCGTGGCCCTGAATAAATGTTAATTTTTCTTCTTTGTCGGTCTGCAGGGTAAAAGAAATGATGACAGTTTTGCTACTAAACATGCAGATATTCTGTGAATAATCATCTCATTTCTAGAAAGAAATTTAATAAATAAAACATAGCACGGCAATCCTCTTTCAGTGATGGTTCCCTGGAAGGAAGGCCTGCAGTAGTCTGAAGCTACCCGTGGCATCCCGCTTAATGCTCAATTTTCATTCAGCATCTATACCACCTCCTTTGTGTGACCCTGCAAATATCCTCTGGGCCTCTTCATTAGTCTACAGGGCCTGTGTGCAAAGGCTCTCCAGTTAATTTGCCCTGGAAGGACTGTTTTCCCCGTATTGGAGATCAGCCTCAGTCACCCAGAGACACACACAGAAGCACGCTTGATGCATTCATATATAGCCGGTTTCTATTTCTCTGTTTTTAACATATTTCATTCATCCATTTTCAGTGCTTCAGCAAATCTCTCACACCGCTCATTGGCTTGTTTATGGCCAGCTTTCTGGTTTGATCTTGTCATGCGCTGGTGATACGAGCACAGCGATGGATCACGGCTATAACATTTTTTTTTCTCTTATTTTTTTCTGCATTGTTTGGTTCGACCACTTGCTGCTACAATTGACCTGAGAGTAGAGCTGATGACCAAGATGACGAACCCCTGGGGAGCCCAAGTCAGGGAAATCATGCGAGAGACAGAGAGGGAGAGCAAGAGACCAAGACCGACTCGCACAACATGGGCATGTGTTCACACACACACACACACACACACAGTATTTTCCACACAGCTCTCAGTGAAATGTCTGCGATGAGGAGAGATGCCACATTTATGCAGCACAAGGCCGTCATTTCTTTTTGGGTTCAGGGGCTCCTAGTGAGATGCTGGCATGAATGCGCCTGGCTCTGACAGGTGTTGCCATCTCGACAGCGCGGCTCGGCCACCAACCAGACAAGAGTTGTCTGCCCAAACCACTGAAGACCCAGGACCGTGCTGGGAGCGTGATCCCAACTTGGCACTGACAGCAGCACCAATCACTGGAGCTGATTTAATTGTGTCACTCTTGGGGAAAAGGAAGTTGGTGTAAACAGAAGTGGTTTGGAAAAGCATGGTTGTCCTACCATGTTGCTGCTCTGAGCATGAAACCATTTACTGTTACACCTTTAAGTTTGGTACAACTCTTTATTATCTCTCCTTAGCCTCCAGTAGGGACTGTTTTATATTTGTTTGTCTCAAATTATCAAGGTAGGGTGCGTACTTGTTTGTTATCAGGGGAGAAATGGGGGAAACTGAGTGAAGGAAAGCCTTCATAGGAGACAAACTCTCACCATGAAACATTTCGAAATATGTCTTCCTCCACTGCAGGGTTGTGAGGTTGCACATGGAAAACATTAAGCTCCTTACAGATTGAATGAGGATGTGCCAATAAATGTCAGGAATTTCAGACAGGGTGGGACTCCATCACTTGCCTCCAAAATCCAGCGTTGCATTCATTACAGGAACAAGCATTCTTCACCACATCCCACCTTGCAGTTTGTTGTCTGGTCTGTAATTAGCTATTGTTTCCATGACAGCAAGAGCAAGCGAGAGGCAGACAAAACATAGACAGGGAAATAAAGAGAGAATGAGGAAAATATAGACTAGGTGAACATTTTTGGACACATCTGTAAAACAGTAATGAGACATTCACAGTTCACCTTGCAGATTGTGTGTGTGTGTGTGCCTCCTCCCTATACTGAATGGAGAGCAGTGGTGTTAAAGCTGAAGAAGGGAAGAAGGGAGGGAAAAAAACAACCTTTATAAGAGATTAGATTAACATAGTCTCATGGTGCTGTAAAGAGATCAGACGACATTGTGAGAAAGACACATTAAAAAAAAAAAAAAAACTAAAAAAAAACACCATGTTGACGAGATTGAATGTGTCAGCTTTAATTTGGGGGACTTTGGCTTAGCTCGGGCTGCAGATGATCTGCTCTATACTTTTGCTGGAAGGCGTCCAAATCTGTCTCCTTGGAAGAGTTACTGGGCCATGGGACTTAGTCCAGACACCCCAAGGAAGGCAATCTACACCACAGCGCTTCAGATGGGCTGCAAGGATGGAAGCGCTGTGTGTTTTTTTCTTTATTTTTTAATGATCAAATGTTAAATATCTGTATGGACTTTTTTTTTTCATGTCATCAGATGCAAAAGTTGTCCATCTGCTCTCGTTCTTGATCAGACTGTATATTTCTGTTTGCTTTATGATTTTCTTAGTTGGCTCTGCCCAGTGCTTGCTGAGTGTTGCTTATTCGAGCATGTTATAGTGGACACAAGGTGATAAATGAATATTATTTTCACTTTCCTCGGGTTCCAGTAATCATCTTATTGAGGAAGACCCTGTCCTCCTCCTTCTGCTTCTACTTGTGATGAGGCATGCTCTAAGTTTACTTCTTATAATTTAACTTTCATCAGTTTAGATCATAAAGTTGTACTTATCAAGTGACCATTTTTCTGCTCATTCCTCAGAGATTTACAGGGGGTAGAATCGTCAGAGTGAAATCATAGGTCTACAGATGTTTTCAAGATGTTTTTTCTGTCAGTTGCAGATTATCCCCTGTAGCAAAATCTCATTAAAGTGCAATTTACAGAGCTGCACTGATGTTGCCATCAACCAAAATTAAAGGCATTAATTTTTCACCGAAGTTCACCGAAGTCCTCACAATAAATGATGTAGCACTTTGCAAGAAAAGTATTATTTTGGGGGGGGGGAAGAAATTAACTAGCATTAACGGAGCAAGCCGATTGGACATAGGCTGCAAAAAAAGATGTGCAAATGTGGCCATTTAGTCAGAGCGTGTCGGTACGGAGACATGCATATTAAGGCTACCATGCTGGGGCAGATGAGGGGAGAGGGAAATATGAAACCCTGATGGAGGTTATGACACAGAAACATACAGAGACATGTACACTGGAGGGCTAAGGCGCCCAGTCTGCTGTGCTCACTGTTGTTGAATGTAGGAAAACAGAAAAAAAAAAAGGCAAAACATGAATGTAGTTTGGTTATTGTATTCTCAAGTGTTCAAAGGTAAATGTAAAGGTCTGAATACAATAACAAGCATTTCTCTTGGTATTAAAATTCTTATTGTCTTGGTGACATCTTTAAAATCTGTTATATTCTTTAAAGTGATTTATAAATTAGTGTTAAATTATGCCAAATAATGAACATACTAAAAAAAATCATCTGGCAGATTTGACCTAAATTTAAATTTTTTTTAAATTATGTAACAAACAGTTTGGTTTTATGAAGAATTAATAAGTCATGAGCCCAAAATTAATTTTAAATGATTAGAAAACTAAAATCTGCATTTAATATATATATATTATTTTTTAATCATTATAAATGAATGGAAACTCAGTGGAACACACAATTTCAGAGTTATTAATTTATTGAATTAATTTATTTTTGTTAATTTTAAAAGATGTCTTGCACAATGCAAAAATTGCAGAACAGATTCCTCGAGAAATGTTTCCTCCATCACAGAGAAAATCTGCACGTTTTAACACGTGTTCAATATTTAGACTGCTTGTCACATGTTTGCATATTAAATAAATAGTCAAGCAATTATTTTTAAACTCGAAGCTGAAACGAGGTTTCTTAAATGGGGAATTTTATTTTACAGCGATGATAATAATAATAATAACTAGTTGTTAATAATAATAATTATTATTATTACAATTCACATTTTATTACAGTTCTAACGAACCTCTATGCCTCCCTTTATTCCAATGACTTATCACAGAAATTACCCTGGCCGGATTTTTTAATATAACGCGATGTACATTATGAATCATGATTGATTATTAAATGTTCATCGAACGCGGAAACCACAGCTTCATCTTTTATGTACATTAAAATTAATACAAATGAAATCATCTCTGAGCAGTGGAAAGAAAGTGCGGGCACTGCTCCGTCCCTGCAACAGTGCTGGAAGCTGCAGGGATGTGATTTATAGTGATGGGGATGTAGCTACTCCTGCGGACCACGTAGGGGACATAAAAAGTAGAGCATGATATTGTATAGTCCGGTGATTTATGTTAGTATTTATGATTCGGAAACGGTGCAATTAACATTCATAGACTCGTGGTCTGAATAAATGCTGCCTTGCGTGAAGCCTATAGGCCTGTGCGGCTCAGTAAAGGGACGAGATACTTATCAAGAAGTCAGTTAAAATAATAATAATAATAATAATAATGATTATTATTATTGGCTTATTAAGGCTAACTATCACTACTACAAATGTTCGTGTTTTTTTTTGTCTTAGGAAGTGAAAGTTGTTTCCCCCGCTGAAAGGCAGCAGCAGTATGACAGACCATTATTATCTGAAGTTAAAGGTCTGTCTGGAAAACACAATGTAAAGGCGGATGTGGGCTACGTTTAATTAAGTTACCTCATGAAAAAGATGTCACAGCATGCCACAAACCAGCCTGCCCGCTGCACAGAATGTAGGCTAAAGAGCAAAACGCAGTGCTTTCTTATAGCTGACGCTCTCTGGAGGCACTTGTTTTTGTCCTCAGCTCACACCGTCGGGGCGTCATGCCAAAGCCTATCAACTAAATATCAAAGATGCGGAGTGTCGGATCTTTCCACTCTGCATTTTTACCTTATTTCATCCAATCCCACCTGCTGTCGCGGGTTAAGTTATTTAAATGCAGCTTCTATTGGGAGGCTGTACACGCACGCTCAAAATGCCATTGTCTGTTTTTTTTTTTTTTGATTCATCCTCAAATACAGAAATCATTTGCAAGGAAATTATAGGCCTCGCGAGAGCAGGTCTTTTGCATACTAATTTTGTTAGACTTACCTCCCGTGGTCAATGTTCGATGTGACCATTAGTGAGAGCACTAGAATTTATTTTATTCGATTGAAAAGACAGTGTTTAGAGTAATGTGGCAGAGGCACCTTATGCCAGTTTTAAGATAAATGGTTGAGAACTCTCTTTGTTCCTGGACTCAGGCCTGCTGCAGATACAGTGTGCCTCAGAAGCCCAGAGGGTGTGTTGAGCCATGACTTAAAGAGAGATTTAAGGAAAACACGTGGCCTTTGTGCAGACACAATGGCCTCTTCATCAGGTGCCTCATCAATGTGAGACATGTGTCTTTTTTTCCTGTTAGAATAATTAAAGTTGCACGAGTTGAAACTGTTGTCTTTCATATCTGTAACCCCACCCTGTCTACAACCACATCCCTGCTCGGTAGAGTTACACAGGCCCGTATATCTGCTCATAATGTGGCAAAACCCCCAGACAGGTTTTTTAAAAGGTGAAAGGAAATATTTTTTATGAGCTAAAAAATAAACACTTATCCATTCAGCTTTGGGGGTTTGTAAAAGGCTGCGGAGTGGAGCTGAGGCAAGAGTGAAATTTTTTACTGTTGGCTACTTTGGGGGGGTGGAGGGGGTGGGGGTGAGTTTGAATGGCAGAAAAGGGGAGGGGGAGAAGGCTTCAAAAGCTGCTTACCAGCAGGTGGCGGCAGCATAACGTTTGAGCAGCCCCACCCCTTCAGCTTCAGGGGTTGTGGACTTTTCTGGTAATATTGACAGGTGTTTTATCCTCCAGCTCAGGAGAAATTAAAACTGTCAACATGTCAGCAAATATGATATTATTGATCACCGATGAGTGAAATTCAAAGCTGTTCTTGAAGGTTGTCTGGAAGGTTTGAGCTGATTATGACTTCCTTTTTGGTCAATAATGATCATATCTGAATTGAACTCACATGTCCAGTATGACAATAATACATTTCTCGCTTGTTGAACGAATCGTAACAAAATCTGAGCATCACTGACTGACACCTGGACGGACAGGAGAGCCATCAAGGTCCTTTGTGATGACTTATCCCCAGTAGTCGTGTCCCTTGTGAGGTGGGAGTCAGTCGGAAGATGAATCGCACAATGCATTTTTAATTTCCCTGCAGTGGCCCCAGTCCAGGACTCTGTGGGTCAGATGGAAATGAGCACTGGACAGGCCAGCGACATCAGCCAACGAGGGCTGCAGCACTTAAGACATGATGTACGACGGTCATTACCAGAGGCAGGTCAGGAGGGAGTCCGGGTCATTCTTGCCACCAAAGAGAAACAGCAGAGAAGGCATAAAGTGTCTAGCCACCTCTCCTCAGACCTTCTGCAGGAACGTATGCAGGGCCCCATGATGGGTGAATGTTCCCCCAAGACAGCAAGGGATTATTACCCATCCTCACCTCTGCTCTTTGTTCTTGTACAGTATACTAGCTTGGCATGCTCATTTTTCTCTCCAAGTTGCATCACAAATAAAGGTTTGACATATGTGCCACTTATCAACACGTCTGTAGACAAGTTGGCAAGTCACACATCTATTTTAGTTTGAGGTCGGCTGATTAGTGGTGCAGATATGGGATTGAGCATACGTGTCACTTGCACTCTTTGTGTTGACATGGTGTAACTCCAGCACAGTAGAAGCACGGGCTAATTACCAAACGTCTGACAGCCTTTTTTTTTTCCTTTCACTACCTTTGATTGAAAGCTTGACTTTTGCCTTTTTAGTCGTGTTGTGAAACGGCTCTTCTTTGTTGAACGTGCTTCTGGGTGGCGCACCGAGCAACCGGCTGCAATACAGGGGCCTCAGTGTTGTGTCTGGTGTCACAATATTTGGGGTATCAGAGAGAGCAAATAGATTAGAGCAAAGCAAGGTGTGAATGTCAATGAATATCACCACATGTATCTCTGCTATGCGGTTTTTTTTTTTATAGCTTCCTTATTGTGAGGAAAGGGTTATTCAAAATTAAACAAAAGTGCCTGTGGAAAGTTAATTGCATTCAAAGCCAGTTCAAACCTTGCATCCCTAACGCAAAGAGAAGACAGCATGTCAAGGAGATTAAGAAGTGAATCAAGCAAGGAGAGAAAAGGGGGAGGAAAAAAAAAATGAAAGGAAATAACCAAAATGAAATAATGTGCTGGACCACCTCTCGAGCGAGTACAAGCGTGGCATCTGTGTCAGATGTTGTTAATTAACGTCAGTATGTTCCTCACTGGCACTTGGCTTCCTGTCCTACGTGCAGGGCAGATCCTAGAGAAGAAGTGCTTGTGAGGAACAAATGTGTGTGTGTATGTGTGTGTGTGTGTTGAGGGGTGGGTAGAGGGGCTGAGGGGTTAGAAACAGCAGTGGTAGGGGGTGTTAATCCCACTCATTATAATTCCAGTCTGTGGCCTGTCTTGGGAAAGGGACTACAGGGGCCTACCACCGCATCTTATCAATATGTATTCCCCCTTTTTCACTTCTCCAAGTGGCCCCTGACTGCAGTGAGGCTAACTGGCCTCTGTCACTGTTGTTCTCTCTTTGTCTCTTTGTCAGTACATGATCCAGCTCATCACTGAGAGACACAGTGTAGATACAAACCTGTGATGTGTGCTGATATAATCCTCTGAGTAGTTTTACACACACACAACTATATTTATAGTGCACAGAAATGGCTGTCACATTTAACTACATCTTTGCTATCATTTTGAAAACCTTGAATGTGTTAATAATTTGTTGTATGTATATTGAATCTAGTCTCTCGTGTTAACATGCATAGTCAGTCAGTAATGTCCCTGGATCAAAGTCATGGTCAGGAGCAGCACAACCTAAAAAAAAAGACTTAATATGCATAGTGAGAACTATGGTTTTACTGTATATAATGGTAGAACAGGAAGCAAACGTGATTCAGAAAATGTTATACACATGGTCATGTACATAATCGAAAGCAGCTGAATGCGCCCCACCCCCATGTGATCTAAATGACAGCGTATGCACTATTTCGAGTAATGTTGGCTACGGCGATTGAAAACTTCACATTTCATAAGCTACATAACTAGGCGTTTTTTAAGTTTCCTTTCCAGTGTTTTCTTTAGTTTGCAACACAATAAACCCTATGTCAAGTTGTTGTACATTTTGTCATGTCTTTGGGGAAATCAAAGACTTTAAAGACAGTAAATTATTTTTAATGCTTGCACAAAAATAATAGGCCATTTTCTAAATGATGTGCCATGCTGGCGCCTGGGATCATCAGGATGCCAGTTTTGCCTCCCTGTTGATCGGCTAATTTGAGACCGAGCGCACCTGGTGTGTCTTATTGCGTGCACAAGTGCCGAGAAATGGCGCTCCATCTACTGGGTTTGGTTATTTCCATGCAGAGCGGAGGTACTGACGATGTTAGCATTAACGGGCTATTAAAATGAAGAAGGATGAAGTCATCGCTGTGAAAAGTTGCTGCGCCTTGCTAAATGAGACACAAGAGCGGGATGGGATAAAGAGGAAGTGCAGCTTTCAACATGGCCACCATGTCCTGTAATGACCAGTGTTGGGCTTTTATAAGCCCTCCACTGAGCAGGGCCTCAGATTAATGTAGACAGGAGCGTGACAGCAGTGGTCTGAATGGACTGCTGTAGGGACCCCGTTGGGGCTTGTTTTAGATGGCCCATGCCTGATGGTAAAAGTGAAATGGCTGCAACGTGCAGATGTTAGAAGCATCTAGGAATGTCCCATATCCAAGAAAAGCTCTAAAACCTTTAAAAGGACTGCAGTGGGTGATGGTTATAGTTCTCACTACTGGAGTATATCTGCTGTTTATCACTTTCACCTGCCTTGCTTGGAGTGCCGAGGTGTCTAGCCAGGCAACCAGGGGAGCGTCAGGGGCTTATCTTTTCAACAGGTTTTTGGGTTGCTGTGGACTGCAAATCAGGGCAGGCTCAGTGAAGGAGTAGAGCGCAGTTTGGGGTGGCGCCACACCTCGGCACTAATTTCAGGGTTAGCAGAAAGCCCAACAGGAGAACGGCATTGCCATGGCAACAGTTAACAGCTAAAAGCACTGCCTACAATCTGATAGGGGCCCCAAATAATCAGTCATCATGACACACAGCCGATTATAGCAGTCTTTTTCAACATGAAAAAATGTAGGCAACAGTTAAATCTATGTTTTTGACCCATTAAACATTTGATTTTATTTATACAACACTGTAAACTAAGTGGCATCTGTTCTGCATGTAATTCCCCAAAGGTATTACATTTAATACTTGCTCAATCCCTTTCTGTTCGAGCTTAGTGTTGTTTTCATCTTCCGATCTTGTACAAAAGCTCCTATTATTTAGCATTCACACGCTATCACAAAGTAATAACACAGGAACGATGGCTTTATCCATTTGTCTTTTCTCATTTATTTTTTAGCAGATGCACACTGTAATAAAAACACCATTACATTTGCTTTCCAAACCAACCAAGCAAATTTACTCTCTCCACGTCTGTACTCGATGTTGAAATGATTCCTTTTTTTTTTTTTTTTTCTCCCAGTGTACAAGTGATATAAAAAGGGAATGAAGAACGTGAGAGTAGATGGCAAATCGGAGAGAGGGAGTGATAGTCAGTCAGGGGCAACCACAATATACTTTCCATCAGGATCTAGTCAATTTATCAGCAGAGAGATGTTATTAGCTTCGAGATAGCTGCAGCAAAAGCATGTAGGTATTTTCCTCCCCATCAGTCTCCTTTATATTTTTAGATGTTCTTTATGTGAGTACAATGGCCTCAATATCAAACATTTTAAATGATGCTTGAAATACCAGTCACTTGACTTTGATGTCACAGGCAATTAAATCCAACCTTACCCCTTTCCACCGTTAATAACAGCAATCTCGCCAGGCCTAGTGCCTAATTAATATGTGCTATTTGTCACTTTGCCTTGACACATGTATATCAAAGTGGGGGTGGGGAGAGCGGCTGGAGGGGTGAGGAGGTGGCTTCGGAGGGAGGGAGGGAGGGAGGGAGGGGGCAAGTGGGAGGTGGAGGGCAGTGGTGGAAGAGTGGTATGCTGGGCTTTTATTAGGTGGCAAGGTACCGCTCCTTCTCTCTCCGTCTCCACGCTGCTTGGTTGAACGGCAAGATAGCAAGCAAGATATTTAACCTCCGGTAAGGTGCTACACAAAACTCAGACAGAGACTGAAGGGCGGAGACGGTATTAATGTAGATGCTGAACTGAATGTCAATCATGGTATCAGGATCCTGACCATGTCTAGGAGGTACAATAATAAGTTGTTCCTGTCTTGATTTATTATTATGATATAAAAGTTTGGTTCTGGTGGTCATGATTATTTTTTTGCACGTAATTACACATTTTCACATGGTGGATGCTTAATTTCGAAATGAAAATCTTCACGTTGTCTATTTGTCCATAATTTTGTGCCTTTTAGTAAATCATCATCCTTCACTGGAGTTTGACTGTGGCAAAGCAGGGCTTATAATTAGGCGTGTTTGTTTGTGTGTGTGCGTGCGTGTGTGTGTGTGCATTTGTGCACATGCCTTGTCATTGCCAGTTTCCACTATGGCACGGCGGGTGGGAGGGCAGCTCTGCAACATTGCAATGAAATCAATGATCCATGGTTCTTTAGATGTGACCAACAAACTAAGTTGTCATCTCATCCTGAAACAAAAAGGTTGACGGGGGAAAAAACAGAAAGCACAGCACACTGAAGCTACTAGGATTAGATTGCATACATTGCCATTGCAGTTCTCAGTGGGGTCAGTAGACAAACACCAATCATTTATACACATACATCCACACTGTACATCTCTTTCTGCCACCCCCACTCTTCCATCCTCCCCTCGTACTTTCTTTCTGCCAAATGCTGCCAGACTCTCACATCTGTGCCGAAAATGAATTGTATCCCAGAGCCCTTTGAGTCAAGGATTCACTTGTAAAGAATGCAGTTTTATTGGATGAACAGACTAATGTACCATGCAATGTAGTTGCACTAGCATTTTATGCCACATTGAAAGAGTCAATTAATTTGCATAATTCAAACGAGCATGTACTGCCACTTTGAAGGCATGGCTAGGCATCTTGGCTAGTCACGTCAGCTCCTCCATTTCTGATAAATTAATCATTCTTGCCATACAATTAATTACATTTATGACAATTTGAACCTTTGTCCCACCCACCGGCCCAGCAATTTTACAGCCAAGCTCCAATATCAGAGCATCCTGATGAAACCCTGGTGATTTAGTGAACACCTTAACAGAGAGCCCATGCCTAGGGCTGAATAAAATTAATATTTTGTTTCCCATCTGGTGGAATCAGCAGAATTAATGAGGGAAGGAGGCCCGTAGCTACGCAGAATCCAGGGATCAATCTGCCTCTCTCCGCTGGTTGCTACTCTTTGCTGGAGGTGTGTGTGTGTGAAGTGGTGGGGTGGGGGTGGGAGGATGAGAGGCGGGAGAGATGGGGAAGATAGTGGGTTGTACACTTCTATAGTGTGGGCATCCGTCACCCACAATGCACTATGGTGATCACTACTGTAAATGAGTGATTACAGCAGTGCCAGTCACTTCTCGCCGCTGTGACAGACAGCACTGTTCCTTATCCACCACCCTACTGATTAATTTTCAGTCGCGGTTGCCTGTCTTTGCCTTTGTCACTTGTTTACAGCCTCTAATTGAACTGCAGTGGGGCAAATTTCTTCAAGCTTGCTGGCATGCAGCGCCGGCAGTACAGATACAACGGGCTGTGGCAAAGAGAGGATAGTTTGGTGTAGGTAGCTCAGCATTGGTGGTTCTTATCATGGCTGAGGGTCAGTACAAAAACTTGAACATTGTTTAGGAGCTTTTTACATTGTAGATGTTTCTAGATGTTCACTGCATTTTGTATTTTCTCTGGATCTCTGGAGACGTGATACTGTAAGGAAGAAGAAGGGAATTTGCAACCTTTTCTTTTATTTAGTGTGTTGGGAATTTATTTAAAAATTATTTATAGAGAGGAATTTGTCAAATCACTCATTGCACAGAATATATGGCATTGTAAATTTGCAAACATTTTTCTGGGTTAGTGAATTTTTATATATATATTTATTTATTTTCTGGATCAATAGGTTTTAATACTAATACTGTCAAAACAGGAAATTTGCATATTCTCTCTAGATCTGGGGGGGGAGGAGGGTTGATGACAAAAAGAGACAAAAAGAAAAAGAAATTTTGATAGATGGACAGATGGATGCATTATTTTGGATCACGACATGAATGATATGATATTTAGTAGCAGAAATGATGACTGGATGCATCATAGTGACCTACGTGACCCCATTTGTCAGTGGAAACAAATAGTCATGAATAATGATAAATGACTGTGTGAATACTGTAAAAGAGATCAAATCCACGCAAAATAATGCATTCTTAGATTTTGACCCCATTAACATCTATTCCCGACACCGTCACACTCGTGAGCATATGTGAATATCATATTTGTTTGTGGAAACACACAAGCTCCCTCTAAACTTTTAACCTAGTCAAGCACTTTCAGTTCAGTGCAGCATGACTGTGGATGCACACACTGAACACGTCAGGCGTCACATGTTCACTTTATTTAAATTCATTTGTGGCTGGGATGCAATTTTGGCATTTTATCCATCCACTTACCAAAGAGGGGCGAGGAAAGGAGACAGAGAGAGCACTTGTATGACAGAATAGGCACTCCCACAGTGTCATCCAATCTGGGCACCCCATTACCTCCTTCTCCTGCCCTGTGTGTGTGTGACTATCTGTGTCTATGTGTGTGTGTGTGAACTGGCCCCCCTGTCTGTCTTGCTTGCTCCATGCAGCGTTTTGCCGCCTAGAGAAGGTGGTAGTCGTCTCTTTGAAGTATCACTTCAATTACGGGGTTTAACCCCACAGGTCAGCCCTTGATTATTTACACAAAGCTGGTGTAATTCTGCTGGAAAGCTTTGCCTTTGCCATGAATACAAAGCCAGGCTTTCAGTCTAATGGAGTGAATTTCACATCAACACTCGTCCCGTTTCGACCTGCGTCTGATAGGGTAACATCACGTTTGTTAAGCTGCATATGACGGAACTTGTACATTAATGTAAATGTACACACACCTGTCATACAGATGCACACAAAGATGAAACAGTGGGATGCTTCAAGCCATGCATGCAGAAAAAGTAATTATCTTCTCGTATCTGTATTGGAAACAATGGAAAATGTTCTCGATGGGCATGGCATGGTTTTATTTGGATGTTTCTGATGACAGTTACAAGCCATGTGTCGCCATCACAGATGCCTCAATGATTTCTTTTACCACATTGAAAGCTTGTTTATGTGTTTTCTCTGCTTGACTTGCCTGATAAATTGGGGCCATGTAAAAAGTGATCATGCCAAAAATGGCATTGAATAATAGATTGTTTTGCTGATCAGTTTGCTGTTTACTTACCCTTTTAAATCCCTACTCCTCCTCTCAGCTGGTGGCTTTCTATTGACTTGTTGTTATTTTTTCATGAAGTGAAGTAGAGGCCACACCAAGTACTGCTATCATTCCTTCTTAAATAATATAAACAAGAGGACACAAAAAAAAGAAAAAAGGTAAAGTCTAAGTCATCTTCCCTGTTAGTTCATTTCAACCTAGATGGCCCTCGTTCGCTGGAGCGTGATGCGTGCAATGAAAATACGAGGGTCTTCTTCTCTCTGCGGTCCCCGTGTGCACCACCCTCCATAAAAGTTGCAACTGCCAGCTCAGGTGGAAAAATGTTGCAGAGTAAAAGATGTATTCAATAAATAGAGAGGGACAGCATGGGGCCTGGGGAAAGTGTGCATGAGACGGAGGTTTGGAGAGTGGAATAATGGAAGAAAAGGTAGATGGGGCATGAGTGTACATTAAACAGCGGTGCTTGACGCCTGTGAAAGGAAGCATACCGCTGGGAATATAACTCTTAACTAGCATTGTCTCCTTTCAATTTAAAGGAAGAGCCAGGCCTGTCATCTATATAATTCTTTCTTTTTAAAGGGGGATATCACTGAATTTCAGCATTCAAATTTATTTTTTTGTGCACCAGTATAGTTCAGCCGGCACCATGTGAACATATATTACTGTTCTTTATAGCTTTTTATGACCTCGAAACTTGTTTGGAGCATGAAATATTACTTTATATGAACTGTACATCAAATTAGAAATTATGTGACGTGTGGTTTCCACATGTGCACCTTTGTGTCGTACGTACGAGGAAGATGATTACAGAGGATATTTGGGTCTTAATGAAAGATTTTCTTTGATGCCAATCAATCAAGCTGATACATACCTGTCAAAAAAAAAAGAAAAAAAAAGAACAGAAATGTGACATTGTAGTCATGTGGTCGTCACAAGATTCAGCGCTGCGCGGCTGGTGATGGGTTATGAGTGACAGTTAGTCGCTTGATTGTCAGCTCAGCACTCCCATGACCTCTGTTTGCATGCCACGCATACAGTAACATAGTCTCCCACCAGTGAAAGATTTCACATAAAGGACAAATGAGTCAGACGATATGTGGAGATGACAGCATGAATACTGGAGAAGATGACAATCATTTTAATCTTTTGTCCAAAATTTTGAGCTGCATCTAAAGAGAAATTCAAGCGGTGTCGTGGAAAATACTGTTCCGTGTGGTCTGATTGACTAAAATAGCATAAAGAGCAGTTTGAGAAATGGATGCTCTTGTCCAAACTATTATCCACCGCTACAGTTAAGCAAACCAGTCAGAACGCTCCATAGCTGACAACCAACAATGTCCTGGTGGCATGTCTTTGTGTCAGCGAAGCACATTCATTACACCTCCTTCTGCTTATTTCAGACAAGGCATCAATTTGAAGATGTGATATATCACAGTGCAGAAAATGTCACATTTTTTCCTGTCAACTGTGCCAATGTTTCTTTTTCCATTGCCCGGATAAAAGGAGTGGCCTCGGCATGCATCTCTGCCATCTTTCCATTCCCCACAGAGATATTTGAGTGCGAGATGAGTCTCCCTCCATGCTGTGTACACAGAGAGGGAAGAGAATTGGTGCCGCCGCATACATACTTAGGAAGAATAGCAAGTTTTTCCCCAATAAGAGAAACGGGGCAAAAGTATTCAATTTACAACATCTGCTTCACTTCAATAATTCATTGCATTTGAATGTTTTATAAGTAACCTGTGTAATATTTCCAAAGGAAGGAAGTGGCGTTGTAGTGGGAGCTATTGTAACTTTGTCTTTCATAAGAAAAGATGGGATGATGTATTTCTCCACACGTTAACCTTTTTGAGCGTGACCTCTAGGCTCTTTTTTTTTTGCTTTTTGTTTTGATAGGACACAACATCACGTTTCACTTGTTAGCACGGGGTGATTCAGCTTTAAACGTTGGATGTTGCTCGACGTTGTTTAGAATTGAATGATTTTGTTTCTGACGACTCCTCCGCACATTACAGTTGTTGTCATTACTGCCTGAAGACGATGGCCTAATACGATCAAAAAATGAGGCAACAGTGATTTCAGCCATGCAGCCCTGCTTTATTAACATCCCTTTATCTCGGATATCATCAAAAGGCTATCATCAACTAAAAGTTAACAGCACAAACCCTGAGCTCCTCTATCTCCTGAATGCGACGCACCATCATTTGCTGTGTTTTTTCTGCCCCCGTGACTGATTATCATTACCTTTTCTTGCAAATACCATGCTCATTACGTTAGTGTACAGCCAAAACATTAGTAGAGGGAGCCTATCTCTCTCCCATGAAGGGAGAGGAGAAGAGAAGAGCTATGGAGGCAGATTTTCCCCTAGCCTCAGCAGCCAGCCCTGGCGCGCTTGGCTATTAACCACAATGAACATGGGCTTTGTTATTAACATCTGTTCATCAGGGATCGGGCCCAGGCCTAATCACCCCTCACACCTTCTGTTTCTGCACAAGAAGAGAGGCAATCAAGGGCATCATTTGGCAGCTGGCTGGAACTACTAATGCTTTTCTCCTGCTCTACTCTGCCCCCCTTCTCCCCTCCTCATCGCCTTTTCTCTCTCCACTGCCATCATTTTTTCCACTTTTCTCCCCTTATCCTCAAAAAATGTCTCTCCCACCCTCTTATGGGGATTATGTTATTTGAAAAGAAAACACACATACAGACTGACGCGCACAGACAAACACGAACACACACACACACATATAAATGGACACAGGCAAGAAGAGAGTGAACCTTTGATAGCAGCGAGATGGTAGATTTACTGATGGCCGTAACAGTCCGGCGCCATGGGTGGTTCACATGAACTCAACCTCATCTCAGTCTCCCTCGTCCGTTCCTCCCATGCTGTATCAGAGGCAGATGTTCACAGGTTCATATCAGCCCCCCGAAAAATAACATTCAGACAGGGTGTGAGAGAAAAAGACAGACACAGGAAGAGATAGAGGGGAAAGAGATGAGTACTGAGAGAACCAACAATGGTCGAGAAAGCGAGAGATGATAGCGAGATTGACAGATTACCAGTGGGAGATACTATATGTCAATAAAAAGAAATTCACTGCTACAGATTCATTCCCAGAGCTAACAGGAATAGGTCTCAGTTCAGACAAATATGAAGGTAATATTGGTACTAAAATATGTGACACACATACATCTATATGGGATGGAAAACTATTTTAAATTGCAGTGTTCATGATTTTTATTCTTTCAGGCGTTTGTCTGCGTCAGTGCTGTTGGGGCCGTATGATATGTATTTTTCTGCTGCGATTTATGCCAGATATTGTAGCATTTGTTGTCGTCGGATTAATCCCTTTGTCAGCTCCGGCCTCTTGAACACATTGTGTCTCCTTCTGTTACTCACAGGAAGGAAGGACTGGGGCATCTGTGTTTGGGTTGGCTATGTCTAAATCAGCACTCCTTGCCCTATAGCAGTAAAGATAGACACACACACATACATGCACACACACACACACACACTCTCCTCCAGTCTCTCTGAATGTCTGTTTCTAACCGAGAACAACATGTCCTCTTCTGTCTCAGTAGAGGGGCTTCACAACACAAAGCCTTTTCATGTGTGGATGTGGGTCTGTGATGGCTGTCACATTCTGGCTAAGTTCTCCGGGGCTGTCAGCTTGAGATGATGTTTACCAGGATGCTGCTGTCAATCAGAAAAGTTGCTATTACTGATATTGCTTTACAGTCTTTCTGTGCTGTGAAAGGGTCACTCTGTCCAAATCACAAAAAGGTGTTTTTTTTTTTGTTTTTTTAAGAGTTGGATATTGCAAACATCTGGGCACATAGAACCAAAACTGTAGCTCAATATTACTATTATTATATAAGAGTATTATTTTTTTAAAACAAGTGAGCGGGACAAATTAAAGACAGCGTTTTCAATCAATTCAGGAAAGCTAACATTGGCTTAATTAGCTATATCAGCGACAGTTGTAATTTCATGTTGATGATAAGTGTGCTTTTATTTACCTCTGTGTGAAATCAGAGTGGTATATCTGCCACCAACATCACCTTAAACTGCTTGTAAACTTCAAATGTGACTTGTGATAAACTGCGTATAAACTGTCACCATTTAAACTTGTCTCATGTGTAGTCCTTAATATAAAAACTTAAAATACTACATCATTTGTGCACGAAAAGGACGTGGAAAACATTTTACTTTTAATTCTCATCCAGTTGTAATCACTGTTATTTCAATGAGTTAGGGTACCATCCATCCGTATCCAAAACTTAATGCACCCATATGTTCATGTGCATGTGTTAGCATGGTTTTTCAGTGTAACAGTTTGCCCTGCTGTTTAACAAAGCTGATTGACTTCAGATATTTGCACCGAGATCTGTGTAAAACAAGCTTTCTTACAACATTTAGCCAGCACACAAACACAATGTGATCACTTGCACCCCCCACCATGTGTACGACTGCTAAGTGTGAGCAGGATTTGTCTAATTAGCCTGTTTGCAGGCTTGGAGCATCACTTTTAATGAGGTATCAGGTCCTCAAGGTCATTTCCGTTTTTCCAGCTTGTGTGTACGTCTCTGTGTGCGTGCGAGTGTGTGTTTTTTTTCCCCTTCCCTTCTGTTTGTTTGTGTTCTCTTTTTTAATTGAAAAATGTTGACTCAGGTTGTCTCCATCTGTTAAGTGAGGAGCAGCATGACCACAAATAATTATGACCTTTGCAGTCTGTCTTCTCCCAGAATTTCGTTCTGTTTTGGAGAGCGCTGCTTGCAACCGAGGGGGGAAAAAGTGTTCTTGCACTTTATTTATGAATACAAATATATTACCTGAGGATACTTGCTACTGTGCGATCATTTTGAGAATCGACTCTGAATGTGTAAAGACTCATTTCTTTTTTGTGCTATTGTCATACCACCACATGTTTGTCTGTAATTCATATTTGCTTCCTCCCTTTGCTTTCTTTTTCCATTTCCAGCCCCAGGGGTCAAAGATAAAGCACTCGGTTGACGTTAGTCAACAATAGCTTTTTGGTCATGGCTCACAACGTCCACACTTTACCTCTGCAGACAAGGGTCGTCAATTTTATTGTTTAAAAGTCATTCTGCCTAACCTTTATTGACTCCATTTTCTTTCATTTCTTGACCTAACTACCCGTTCAGTTCTCGTCTCCTTCTCACTCGATGGCTTCGGCGCATATGTATTCACCACGCAAGACCTCTCTCATTTCCAGCGTTCCTTTCATTGTAGTCTCATTCCTCACGGACAGTTCTATTTCTGTAATGGTGCATGGTCAATCATTATCTCCCTACCACGTGTTTGTCTCAGGCAGATAGGCCCACAGACAGATGGAGCTTTTCTCCTTGGTGTAACCTAGACTTGCCTTGAGTATTTCTATTGGAATTTCAAACCAACCGAGGTCTTACAGAACTAGCAAATCTAGTCAAGCTAAACCACTACCCACATAAATACTTGTGATTCACTGGGAGGAAGCGTGCCCACAGTGGAAATGATAACAGTGGAACTGGTCTTGGCCTATATAGCCAGGGGAGTCCTAGTGTCCCTCCTCTGTCAAAGTAAAAACAGTGAGGTGCTAAACACCTTCCATCCCAGCAGTGGCAGGGGGCTCACAATGCCATTAGAAAAGTGTGGAGAAACACTTGGAGTGTCAATTCCTCAGGCTGGTTATATGGCAAGTCTCTGTGTGTCCAGGGACACTATCGTCATGCCAGTAGGCCAGAGAGACAGAAGGTGGGTGCTCTAGGAGTTGTATATGGAGGATAAAGGGGGTTGGGGTGGGGGTGATGTGATGTGATGCATGTACTGTGCTGTGCTGCTGTATATGTGGTCTGATCCCCGGTTTGCTCTTTAACTACTTTACCGGCAGGCACAGTGCACTTACGAGCCCACCAACACAAACAGGAGAGCTGTGGAGGATGGTACTAATGACTGTGTATGCATTAACATACGCGCAGATACGTGCACGTGCAATGACAAAAACATACACTCTCACAGACACGCACATACACAGTCGCATGTGATAGCAAAGAAAAGTAGACCGGGCCTTGATGGGTTAAATGGTCTTGTCCCCCCTGTGTTGAGGGGGAATGTGCTCCTGTGCAGTGAGCGATCGCTTCCTCTCTCTGGGGCTCCAGCATGGGGCCAGACTGGTAGCTGTTAGCTGGAGATGGATGACTTCTCATCCTGCCTCTTCCGACAAGTAGAGTGCACAGGCAGAAAACAACACAGAAGACCTGAACATGGAGCCAGGAGTAGCACTATTATATATACGGGGAACGACAATAGAAAAGCACACAAACATGAATCAGCATCTATTCGCGTCATCTTTAAAAACAACAATTTTTAATGACTTGATATGTCATAGAGTTATAGTTTAATGCGAAGAAGACATGTAATATTAGATTTGTAATTATCTGTTCAAATTCAAAATTCTGCAACAGGCCATCCCTGTACTCCAGCAGGGGGCTTTTCTACACTGCACTGTGCGTGGCCTGCTGCCCTATCACTAAACTAAGCTATTCTTGTTGTCTTCACCAAGGTAAAATGGAGAAAACCAGTGAGCCATGCTGAACAGATAATCATGATGCACCAGACCGTTTGAAAAGTAATGTTGGGAAGCATTTTGGATTTGACAACATGGATGGAAAACTGGAGGATAAAGATGAGGTTGTTTGTTGACTTCTCAAACAAATTATGTGTTAGTTTGAACAGCCCTGATACACCCAGACATATTAAGGTGATGGCAACCTTGGTACAAACTTTATAGAAAAATCTCTGAAAATGTCTTCTATATCCTATACTATAGCAAATCCTATGTAAAAGTTTGACTGTAAAGCACCCCATTGACTATAATATAGCTCAAATTCTGTCCAAAAGGTGTTGATTTGAAAAGAAAAATTAAACTTATCCCATTCTCCTTTGTTCATGTGTGAGACCACATGAGCTACTGCATTTCCATCTTTACTCTACATGGTCCAAGAATGGAGGTCACCGTCAAAGCCCCGTACAAAGAGTGGACTGATCCTGCGGTGTTGACTTTAACATAATGTCCCACTTCCCCTCAACAGTGCTCAGAAAGGCCTGAACAATGTATCTAAAGTGAAGTTCTCTCAGCAGGTGGAGGTTCAAACGGGTCCCAGACCACAGGCACCTCGGGAGGGATCGGATGGCTGCTGCCTTCAGGCCTGGCCAAAGTTTGACCCACACTAAAAAACAGGCCTGTTCCAGACCATTGCTGCTCTCCCCTGCTAAAACAACAACCAGGGAAAGTGTGTGTCAATATAGGTATAGTTTGGGGATGTAAATGGTGTGTGTGTGTGTGTGTGTGTGCATCTATGAGAGGTAAAAGAAGTGCATGTAAAGGTGTAGAAGCACCTGGAAACACTGACCCAAACATGGGTAAACACACAAATGAGCACCTCATGGGTTTCCTTCTTTGAACTCATGTGACGTGCAGCTGAACGTGTCAGTGCATAAACATATGACCCGTGTTTGTGTGAAACATTCTTCATGTGAGGTCAAATATGTGTGTATTTCTACGCGTCTACATCAAAGTGTGACGTTTAGGTTGCTTTATGGCTTATGTACTTTTTAACATAATGGCATTTTATACAAGTCTTTATCTAAACTTTCAGGAGTGTTTTAAACCTAAGGAAGTTTTGGAAGGTGCGTCTTTTTTTTCTCATTTGTCCCTTTATTTTTATGATTATCGTTTGACATAACATATGTGAAGTTACTATAAAACACTGAGAGTAGGTCAGACATATGATAGGGCTGGGACTACTGAACATCTTAACGGTCGTTGATGGCCACCAGCTGCTAGGCCCCGCCCTTTGGTCAGTGACTGATGGGCCAAATTTGACCTTCTCTCTGAGCGGTAAGGGGTACGGGGCTGGGGATTGAAAACATCCTCTCAGAGTGATGGCTGTTTCAGGGGCTGGAGACACGAGAAACATGGCCTGCCAGTCACAAACTCTCAGTGGTATCAAAAAAGAGCCAGCAGTGGCGTGCCAGACGTGTCATGCGCCAGGCAGACTTTTGGAGGCCAAGCTGAGCCAGCAGGAAACAACCTGTCATTACCAGATAGAAAGAAATTAGAAATCCAAAATTTTAAACTTTTTTTCATTGACTATTGCAATATGTAAATGTTCTTATGTACAACTAGCAGAGCAGGCTGCGGCAATCTGGGACTATTCTACCCCATATTATGCCTCTTGGATATTATCCAAGATTCAGCAAGACATCTGCGCTATTGACAAAAATGTCATAGCTCGGTATCTGACAAAAAGATCGAGAAAATATGCATCCTGTAGAAACTGCATGTGTAGATACTGGAATGTCCTATGATCATATTCATTACTGCAAACGATAATGTGCATAATACATCTATGATCATGTGATTGGTGAATTGTCTGGAAAAACAGCAGAAGGATTATGTGTGTGTGTTTTTTTGTTTGACAGAGCTCAACAACACTCAGCAAGCTTACAAAGAAAATCAGTGACCCTGGCTGGCGATTCCTTATTACGGGTAAATCAATATGTGGCTAGTAATACTACACACACACACACACACCAACTAAACAAAACAAAAAAAACCAAACACTTCCCAATGCATGGCTTTCTATAGACGTTCCAGTGTATATACTATTCTGTGATTTTAGGAAACGAGAACAGAAAGGGAATGGGGAAGGAGGGGGGACAACAGTGAAAGCATCTTTGATTGTAATTGACAAAAAGCCCATTTTGTGGATATGGGGGTGGGCTTTACTGTATGTAGGTTGGATGTTTGATTTGCTGTTGATTTGCAGTATCCAGCAATTTAAATCAGCAACATGAAAAGACACATAGAGGGGACTTTGCCTTTTCCCTTTTCAGGGGACCATGATACATATTATATATACATATATATTTTACTGGAATCCTGGTCCTATATGTAGGATTAGGTAAGTACCATGTGTGGAAACATAATCCATCCAGTGCTGATTACAGGGAGTTGTGTCTAATCCCAGAGCAACACACTCCCTCAGTCACCTCAAGAAGTCATTCTGACTTCTCCCTCCATTTTCTGGTGATACTTGGTAGCTCAACTGATCAAACTACAGCTGTGGTTGGTGGTGACCTAGCAGGCAAAGTGACATGTGAACGTGTCACAGAGCTCTGAGGTCACATTGTGGTGTGGAGAGATTTCTCTCACCATAGAAGCAGTTTTGTGCAGACCCACTGAATGGTAGAAGCTGTACAGTATGTGACTTGGGGGATTGTGTTGTGTTAGCCACATATGAAGTTAAAGGGGACATCTACTGATAGTCATGCTTGAGAAACTACATGAGAAAATGATGTGTACCCAGGTGGTCAAATGCTCTTTTTGTCTCTCAGCAGACAACCAGTGCTGCTTTTGTTGCTGTTCATCACTTTGAAGGAGGACCCATGGTGGGTGTTTACGGTTCCTCGCTTCCCCTCAGTTCTGCATGCTTCCATGCTCCCCTCGCCAAAACGAACAGGAGCTTTTGTTATCGGAGGGGAAGTGAAAACTTGTGAGGGCTTATAATAATAATGGTGTGAATATATGGTGTGTGAGTAATAAACCATACTATCTATTCAAGTCATGCTACTCTGAGTCCAGACTCTCTCATATTCTACATGCCTCTCACGGAGACCCCATATGGGCACCCATTTAATCTATACAATAACATAAAAAGGACACTCAATTTATTTTATGCTATATTATATGTATACAATAAAGGTTCTATTGGGCACACAGACTGGAACATATTGTTGGCATTCATTAGGCCTAGATTAATACTTGTATAGATATACATAAAACTCAACAGAATGATATTGCTCTGAGTTGGCATCCATAAATTGTGGAGACATAGTGTCGCCAGATAGGAGGCATATGGCCATGGTAGGACACTGCTCCTTGTAATTGAGCAGCAGAGCAAGCAGTCCATAAAGATGCCAAGACATAGTTAAATATTTATGTAGATGAATGGAGTAATAAATAAATGGTTAAATGAATAATGGCTCGACTAACGTGATTGCAATAGATAAGTCATGTTTTATTCAGAACCTCTAACCCGTTTAGAGAGAAACAGGGTCTTTATTTCAATGAGTCATTTGTTTAAATCCCCTATGTGTGAAAGTGAAGAGGTGGTATTTTGACAAAACTGCATTTGCAGTGGTCAGTTCAAGGCTCTTAATAAGGTTATGCACACACGCTTGTATGCTGATGTACTGTACAAAGATGCCTTTGGGAATTGCAGGTAATATTTCTCTGGTTTAAATCAAATATAGTCTGAAAATCCCAAATCACTATAAAATGGTTATGTAGTAAAATCCGAGCTAATCAGCACAGCTTCCACCTTCATATTCTCTGTATTGGTATATTAGTGTTCCTCTATCTAACAAAACCATTTCCTCCCTTTATAGACAGATGAAAGTCGCCCTGTGCTTTTCTCCTGTGGGGATATTGTATGTCTCTGGACTCCCCACTGAGCTTGACCAGATAGCTGTTTTGGCATGCCCTCTACAGGCTACAACTGGTACTGAGAGGCCACAGGCAAGTGGAAAACTGTCCTCTGAGATCATCTTTTCAAAATGACTATTAATGACCAGAGGCATTACAACCAAGAGATGTCATTCACTCTTCAAAATATTAAACAACATTACTACAAAAGTATTTTAATAACCAAAAGTCAAACACACCGCAAATAATTTATTTTTGGAGAACTACAAAAAGAGGTCACTGTACTTACTGTATCATACTCCGATGCTGCCTCTTGAAATACTTTCCCCGAGTGGTCACAAGGGAAAAACTGTCAACAGCACAGACATCGAGTCCCACTGCGAAGTCAGGACCACATCAGACATGAAGCTGTCCACAGCATGCCATCAGGATTTCACTCTTTGTCCTTCAGATTCTTTTCCTTTTCTGCCTCTGGAATAAAAAAAAATAAAACAAATGTAGTGTACTATTGCACAGTACTGAATATATTCTGTCATAATCTAGTTGTTTTAATAATTTTTAACATTGAGGCATTTTAAATAAATCCACATTAGTGTAAGCGTTCAGAGCGAAACATTTGATTAAAAAAATAGTTCAATATTCTGTAATGGGAATAATTTGAAATTAATAAATAATCTTTAATCAGGGCTATTGGGTTCCCCAGACAGACTACATTTTCAGAGACTACTTTACTGTATCTAAAAGATGCAAACAGAACCACTATATAAAAACATATAGGATTTTAAATGACTACTTTAAGCTAATGTAATCAGGAACGTGTTTTAGATTCCCTGTATGCAAAACAAATAGAAGGAAATTTGCTTTGATTCCACTTGTGATCATCTACAGCATAAGAAATACTCATCCTCTGTATAGATTCATAAATGCATTTGCACATTTATTTGACATAATGTGCCTTTGTGGTGTTGATTATTGTTGCCCGTCTATCCTTGTGTATTTCAACTTTTTCTTATTTGTATTTTTAGTTTCTACATGTGTAAATAAATTGTTTATGTGTGTTTGTGTTTGCAGAAACGCACATTGCCCCTTAAGGGACAAAGTATTTTTTATTGAAGAGAATAAAAGTATATGCATAGAGGCATTGTTACTTTTTTTTTTTTAGGAGAATTTGGGTAAAAGAAAGAAGAAGAAAGCAGAGAAACTCAGCACGATTTCATGATTTGTCTGGAAGAGCTGCATGATATTTTGGTGGAGGAAATAATTTTCAGGGGTCGTTGTTTGTATTTATGTGCTTGTTTGCTTGTGTGTTCATGAGTGTGTGTATTTCTCTGTATATGGCTGAGTGTGTATTTGTCTAGCCTTTGAAGGCTCTGCCTTCCCCTATGCGTCTTTATTGTGGGGCAGCTGAGACCCTGCCTGTAGCTCTGTCCAGCACCGAGACTCAGACACCAGCTGCATTCACCGTCACAGACCTCTGCCGGCCTTTGATGTCCGCTCTGCTGCCGAGCCCCTGACCACAGAGACACCACATATCCACCAACATTTTTCAGTAAAAAAAAAAAAAAAAAGAGTGAAACAACTCACTCATTTTTACATGTTTTTATTATCTAACGGGAGAGGAGAAGTTGTTTGATATCTGTGGACAAAAAACAAGCTGTTCGGGTCTGGGCACTCTGGGGTGTCTGACTGATTGACTGCATGGGCAAAGTTCCCAGGGTCTGTCTTTGTGTCCAACTGCTTTTCAAACAGCCCCAGGCTTGAGAGAGTTTTGCCTCGGGCAGAAAAATGATAAATTAGAATTACATTTTACCAAATCAGAGTGTCTAGGTTGGCTAGAAAGGTGCAAGAATGAAATGAGGTAGCCTTTTATCATCTGGAATCAAAGGACAATGGTGTTGACGTGAATGTATTTGTCCTTTGGAAGAGTAATCATATGAATATGCAAAATAAAAGACACGGCTCCCCGCTGCTGTGTTGATGCAACTGATAGGCAACTTTTGAATTTGATTTGGTTTGTGGTTTACATTTTTGCACATTAGCAATGCTAAAGACACCAAATTCTAATAGTGCTTGATGATGTGTAGTCCGTCTACTGAATGTTTATCTAATTTATATACAGTATGCTTAGATGTACATTTAATTTTCCAAGTTAAATCTTATCAGTTGATTAATGTAGAATAAAGCAAAATATACATCTAAGCACAGAATAAATTAAATACATAACATATAAAACCAAATATTACTCAAATCAGTTTGCAGTTTGCTATTGTTATTATCACATTATTGTCACTGCAGTGCTATTATAAGTCAGGGCAGGTGCTCATCACAGGATTCAAACTTCAGTATTCCTGCCTCCCCCTTTCTCTAACTTTCCTTACAGACTGTCCTTCAATACAGCAAGGTGGGAACAGAGCTGTCCAGTGAGTGTACAGCCTGTGATGAGTGGAGCAGAGGGGCCGCCATCAAAGATATAACTTCTTAAGAGAAAGAAAACCACTAATAGAAAGGAAAGAGGGTAAAAAAAGGGGAAATAATATGAACTGATCCTATTATTCGTTGAGCTTTCATCACAGAGGTTGTAGAGACATTTCCATCAGTCTGCAGACAGCCGATACAGACGTCTGCGTAAACCCGCAGATAGCAGCTCGCTTCACAACTGTTGTTAGCCTTAAAACCCTTGTGCAAGCAACTCACAAATGCCTAATGGTCTTTATCATAAATATCAGTGCTGCAAAGGTTATAGTTAGATAGATATGTCCCTGTGCCCCATTTGGTTGCATAGCAGGCACTATTGACTGATGCTCCTTTCAAATAGGTGGAGGCATATTGATAGAGGAGGCTTAGAGCTAAATAACAAGTAGGTTACTCTCAGGGTAATCTTAATGCAGGTGAAATATCTACTCTTGTGTAAAGGTTATCTCAATATAACTTCTGCATTGTTCTCTCAAATCTCAGCAACCTCTCGAGTTAAACTAATGGAAGACCTTACCATTTACAACAGCGTATGACTTAGAGGCAGCACTGAACGAAAAGAAATAAATAAATAAAATCCTCACAAAGGAGCCTTCTCGTCTCCAGCAGGACTATGAACATACTAGAGAGACTCTTTAAGTTTTGACTAATGGTTTACTTGACTGAATTATAATCACATGATAATGTCTATTGACTATTATTGATTTGCTATTAGAGTACTAGTTTAACCCTGATTTATAGCAGCAGACCTGTCGAGTCCAAGGCCATAAAGGGATCATTGACAAGCAACAATAGCCTTTCTTAACATGCCCCTAAGGTCCCCTTCAGCACCGGATCAATAAGTGACCTCTATAGCTATTATTTACTGGCAATAGCATTTCACCTCTTTCTGAAAATGATGTACAGTATCTGTCTGGGAGGAAAAGGGATGCATTGTTCTTAACCTTGAGCTAATAGGTTTTTGCACACTTTAATAATGCTTTGACTGACATGTAGGAGAAATAAAGGCCTCTACTGTATTATAATTAAGTAATATTATATCGTGGGTTTGTACTCTGCAAACAACACTAGTATAAGCTCTACATTATAATACATAGGGCATTTTAGAATCAATACATGACAAAAAATAATGGATAGTAAATAGAAAAAATAGTAAAGAGAAATAAAAATAAATCTTACATTGATATAAGATTGTCTGGGAGATTAGAAAAAAGGTTTGTGGTGAATTTAATGCTGGTAACTTTTTAAAATCTTAGTTTATTTAACTGTAAGACGTCTAAGCTGGAATATCCAAGTCAGTAGTGTGCACAGGAACTATGGAGGCTCCCCATTAAGGCAGACCTGGGGGGGACAGAGTATCTCTCACCGAGTGACCTTTATTATGAACCGAGCCAATGGGTCATTGGATGTGACACATATGTATTAGTCTGATTAGGGACACAACCCTGACCGGGGTCTGCAGGTGTCCAGCAGCGTGACACCGGCCTCTGTCTGAATTAAGAGTAAATGATGGAGGCATAAATGTGACCTTTTTAGTCAGATAAGAAAACAACTTTACAAGCCTGCCAGACTGAAGAAAGGCTGACTCTTCGGGTTAAGCATTTTCTTGTTTTCTTTAGAATGAAGACAGAAATATGTGCCAACGTTGCTGTACTGTAGATATCCCTTGATGGTGATGTTAAAATGATAAAGTAATAGTTGTGGGTCGAATGGAAGTTTCCAACTTTCCTTAAAGCTTTTGCATGAGTACATGTCTGCATGCAGCATGTGTCTGTCGGTCAAGAGAATCCACTCAGACAGGTGATGTGGGTGAGTAATCCATTAGAAGGATACAGAATCCCTTCCTCAGCAGTGCACAGTTTGAGCGCGCTCAGCAAGACCTTGACGGGCCCCAGAGCCAGGGCCTGTCAAGCCAGGAGGCAGAGTGATGGAGAGCCCCCACCATGGTGCACTGGACCCTGGCTCTCACCCACGCACTGCCACTGAGGCTGCACACTCAGGGGCCTACGGTCACTGCAACACAATCCAGATGTACTCTACTGTGTGTGTGGATGTGTGCAGGTATGCATGTGTTGGACGTGTGCGCACATGTTCTTCTCACTAAGTGTATGGGACTGTGCCAACAAAGGGTCAATGCAGATTAAGATATTTCCTGCCAGTCTCCTGTCTGTTTGTCTCAGGGGCTTGGGATATTTCCATTATTGCAGGAAAATTCACTCAAATCCCTCAACCTTGTCAGCCAATGACATGCAGTCCCAGAGGACATCGGGCTTTAACTCTGAGGGACGTTAATGAAAAGGCAACGAGCTCCCTGAAGAAATATCAATATTGCTGCATGAGATAATGGCCAAGAGAGACTGAGAGTCGGGGTTTTTTTGCACGGAAAGTTTGCAAAAGTTGGATACAACATATTTAAAAATATATCATTACTGTTGATCCAACGCAAAAACTATGATATTTACAATATTTCACAATAACTAGACCTGACAAACAAGGTTGCTGATGTAGACAGATTTATGATAGAAAACCAATACGAAGATAAAGAAGATGGCAAAAAAGTATCACTTATTATTAAACATACTAGTCTGATCAAACAAGAGCTGTGCTGTGTTTTGCTGCAGTGTGTGTGTGTGTGTGTTTGTCTGTCTTTGTGCACATAGTTACCTGCAAGACTGCCTGTGTACACACTTGTGATGTGATATACCTTCTGAATGTTTAGTAATATAGTAAATGATTTCAAATTAGCAATAAGCCACCGCCATGGTGAGAACAATGCTGTTTTTATTATAAATCTGATCTCACAGGACTTATTAAAACGAAGGGGAAAAGCTCCAACTTCACTAATTGGTGCAATGTTTTTTTTAAATAAGTGTGTGTGATTCCTTCTGCACCAATTGCAGTGAATAAAGACACTCTGGGTTGTTATGAAACTGAATCAATAATGTAGAGTACTGCTGTGTCTTTATTGCATATCTGGGGAGCTACTGATTCATAAAAAAAACACATTACATTACAGGATTTGCTTGCCCAGGGGTTTGGTTTATTGTAATTTAAAAATATGTCTAACATCAAAGTCTTTTGTAAATATGTCTGTTAATTTGTTGATGCACGCATCTATAATAATGATTCATTAAAGAGTAAAGATATGAAGTTATTAAAAAGTGATTCTTAGTTGCAGATACATTGTCAAGATGCGACAGTGCCTGTAGAAACATTGGTCTTAAACGTGATAATGATATTTACTGTATCTGCACAGATACAGTAAATTAACAAATGAATATCTTATCACTGTGTTATGACCATCACGAGGCTGATTTTCTATTATATATGTATGCATGTGCATGTGTCTGTGTGTCCTGCCAGCTAGAAAATCAGTTTGGGCTGTGAAATCCCCGTCAGTGCCCAAGGCTTATGCATTCTGATCTGCTTGGGAAAACCGCTACACTAATAAACGGCATTAACCCGGAACGGTCACATTGTCTCACTGTAAATGTTCTATTCATTTTTCATACTTCTGAGTGCAGCATTCATGGTCTCTCTGCTATTTTCTCTCCATGACATCTGAAACAAACAGATCATCTGCTACATAGTATCCAAGTAGTCTCTAGTAAAACGCCTAAGTGGTTTCTTCTTGAAGGATTATACTAAAGTTTGGAGGAAAACTCATCTTTGCTGTCAAAGCCACAGTCAGATGAGAAAATGGAGGGAGATGGGTCCAAGATGTGTTAGCACAAAGGCCGTACAGCTAGCTTAGGTCGATCAAACGATACAAAACACCACCTCAACACTCACCAATGAGCTCGTAGTTTCATGTTATTTTTTTACAAACTGAGTCACTTTTCATAGTTAGGGTTGTTTTCATCAGTCAGAAGGCCAGAATTATCCTTTAACGTGTAAAATTCAGATATGCATTGTTGGGTAACATGCATCAGGCAATTACAGGCAATGACCTCTGGAGATAAAAGTACATCGATCTTCTTGTTAGATTTAGAGTCACACATCTCTAAAATACCGGCCTGTTCCTTTAAACCCACTGAGCTTTAACCCTGCTGTAGATTTAGAAGATTTCAGCGTCAAATATTTGTACAGCTGTATTCTGACGGTAGCATAAGTTAACCAGCTACCATCAAAATATCATTAACAGTAATTGGAACTCTCTGCGGATATGTGCCCTCTAGGTGTTCAGGCCGTCAGAGTTGGTTATGTAAAGGAGGACATGATGACAGTGATGGTGTGTGTGTATATGTGAGAGAAAGAGAGAGAGAGAGAGAAAGGTGAGCGTGGTCGGTAGCTTGGACAGTTCGCGACCCAGCGGGGACATTGGCGCTCCGGCTGGGTAGGTAATGATATCAGATGCCACACTCCACAACAACAGGTGCCTTGGCACTGCCACCTTCTACCTCCACGCTGTGTCAATGACATCAACACTGACCCACCAGTTAATTATAGATCACCAATCCCCCGCTCTTCACTGTTCAGCCATCAGAGGAGCAAGAGGCTATAGGGGAGATGTTCTGTTGAAGCAGGTTGACAGGTTTGGTACGGAAGATGAACCTTAAGTTCACTTGATGTTTTTTGGTTTTTTTCTCCGTTTTTACAGCTGTATTAATGTCAAAATGTCAACGGAAACTCGTCTCAATATCAACAAGAATGATTTTGGATTTATTTGAGTGAACCATGCTTCAACTTCCGACCTTTCAACTATGCAATGTAAAGCTATAGAAGTCAAAAGTCACTACCGTAACCTGCAAAGTATTTCGCACAATTACGAATTGAGCTAAAGCGATACCGCTTTACTCCCACGGCCCTGCAGATTTTAAATACTGAATAACGAACTGAACACAGCTTCTCATTTTGCTTTTGATAAGTGGCCAAAAATATGATAATACACTCCAATGTTTCCTAAAAAAAAAATAATACAATTGGTAATGCCACACTTATTTCTGCATATCAGAAGAACCAGTCATGTATTATTGCTTACAAAAAAGGCGTAAATACGGTTGCAACAAACACTGAGACTCCTTTGTATTGCAGATTATATCCTTCACGTTTTTTTTGAAAATAAAAAAAAAGGCTTAGTTACAAGTTAATATGTTTACATTAAGTAATACATTTCCCATTTTCATTCAGTACTGTGGGAGATTTCCACCAGTTTTTGTTTTTTTTTTACATGAAGGACATATGATTTCTGTTGTCTTGTACCGCATATCCTCAGAAGCCTTGTGACTAATTCAGTAGAAGTGCTCAGCTCCGGGGTGGAGATTGGGAGCAGATTTAGGTGCAGCATTTGGATGACCATATGGAACTCTTTGTGGCGCCAAGAGACCATGCAGCTTGGAAACCTGATCACCATCTCCCTGGTGACAGCTGGAGCCTTTACACCATCAGAACATTTGTAGACTTCTAATTTGTCATAACCACCTCCTGTGGCAAAGAAATATGCTGCAAAAATTAGGTAAGCAAAGTTTGGAATTTTTTTGGGAAAGCAAGATTTCAGGAAGAGGTCGGTGGGAAGGAGATGGCGAGGAGAGGGTTAAGACATGAGGAAGTGTGTGCATGAGTGTTTGTGGGGAATCTTGCCTTATGCTTACATAATTCATTCTACATAATGATCCGGTGAGCTTGGTTTTCACACCAGACATTGTGAAGATTTCACATTTTTGCCATGTCTCTGGCATTCTCAGAATACATGGGAGGGGTTGTCCTTGCTCCTGTCCAGTCATAATTTCACAATGAGTGTATTTCTGTGTCTATGTGTGCATGTACTTCTGCACCTAGTGGTTGTCAGTCAAGCTCAAGCTCTCTCTCTGTGAAGTCCCTGAGGAGAGCTGCTGGTTATAGTAGCTTGTCAGTAAATATATCCCATTAATATTTCATGGAACTGTTTTTTATTTTATTTTTCTTTCAGTGTACCTTGTTGTTTCTTCCCATTTGTCTGAATGGACCATGTACCTTATGCTCATCAACCAGAAAATGCTCACACCACCCCTCCCCTTATTCTCCATCTCCAGTGTGTAAAGTGTTTTCTGCCTGAAGGCACAATTCTCTTGTCATTGTTGTACACTCAGGGCCTTGTTTGGTGTGATGTAATTGTTTTGCTCTGAGACCTTTCACGGCGTGAGCTGAAAACAAAGGTTTCATGATCTATATGGCTCTAACCTTTTAAACATCACAGTTAGAGAGCTTAAACCACGATTGTTAAGCTAACAAATTATTGTCCTCTATAACAAAGGCTCAAAGTAACAGAACAGTAATCGAATGAATACAACTCGTGTATCAGCAGTCAAATAGCAGTTGTGAGCGCCTGTAACATCAATGGTAAACAGAGACTCAAATTCTCTTTGCACTTAGAAGAGCTCTGGGAAAGGCCAGCATTTTCTAGAGGGACATAGCCTGAGTGTTTTTTTTGTTGCACAATGGTTATGCTCTCTAATGCTGATGGTTGACTCTCTGCAGGCAGTCTCACAATTCTCAGGTGGGCATTCCTAAAGCACTAGCTGAATTAAGTGGATTTGGCTGTGAGATTTTTTTTAAAATGCGTCACAGCACACAGACCGCTGGTCTACCGTGACATTACTTGGTTGTTAAGTGTTCTTTAGCGGATTACAGCAGGCTTGGGCATGTTTCTGACAAAGCAGAATGGGGCTATCAAAACCAGTCGGCCTGATAGTGGATTGAGAAATGATAGATTCTGTTTCTGTAAACTTGGTTTAAGTTGGCACCTCTGGGAGAACAGCAGACAGAGAAATGTCCAAGAGGGTATCGGGGATGGGTTTAAAAACAATAGATGGGAGGGGGGGGGCATTAGGGAACATCGAGTGAAAGCTGTGTGGTTGTGTTTGGTCTGCAGTAATCGTGCTAAAAAAATGTTCTGTACATAAAACCAGAAGGTCCATCACTGTACACCTGACACATTTTGCCAAAAAGTGTTCTTTTTTTTCTAATTCTGGAAACAATACTTTTGGCTGTGACGTCTTTGATTTGTTTTCTGGTTTTTGAATAAAAATCTGTCAAACGACGACCAATATTCAACAAGTAATTTCCTGACAAGGAGAAAATTAAACTTGTTCCATGTTAGCAGCCAAGCACAAAAGTCAGGGTGATAGCAGAGAAGAGAATAAAGGGAAAGAAAAGGACAGGCTTTAGAAATGCTCTGCTTCAGAGGCAAGCTAGCTGGACTGTAACTTAGATATGTAGTTTGGGGAGTGAGAGAGAGAGAGAGAGAGAGAGAGAGAGAGAGAGAGAGGGCTATGGATTTTAATCCGTCAGTCGATAAAGGTCAGTGCTCGAAAGGGCTTTATTCCTCAGCTCCACATCAAAGTGTAAATCCGCTGATTGCAGGCCTTGAATGGGGAGACAACAAGGCTCCATTTGTGGTCTGTTTCTATGGCTCAGTGTGTGTAAGACCCCGCGTGTGCAGACCCATAATACAGGGAGTTTCTATCCGGGGCCCCCTAGATCAATGGGCCGAATGACCTTTGCATTGTGCTGCCGGCTTGGCCCGTGATGTCATGCCATCTATCCGGTGCTCCACTTAAAGGGGCAAAAAGAAAAGCAAGGCAAAGTCCCACACCTTCCTCCCACTGAGCCACAGAAAGGACAGCATGAAAGGCATCATCTGTAAATGTATCCACCTGAAACAGGATTTATCCCCCTCAAAACACACCTTCATAGATTATGGAGTTTTTTCTGAAAAGTGTGCAGGTATTTGAAATGCTACGCCTGCTGGTTAAAAGCTGTATGTTGCAACAACAATTGCAGGTTATTGCTGATTCACTATTTGAATGCATGTTTGCTGACGTTCACAAAAGTCTTGTTGGCTGATTCAGATGAGCCCTATCACTTCTAGAGTGTTGTTCTGCATTGATCTATGGCTATTGAAATTAAACATGGTGCGGCAGAGACTCTGGGCCAAGAGAAAAGAGAAGCCCTCTCATTGTTCCCAAGTGAAAGGTCCTCTTTATAGTGAGGAGAGACGATGGCAGCTGGTAGGTTCTTCCCTCTATAGAAGATAGAGCACTTTCACAGAGTTGTGGAGTGCATTTGAATGGAAATCTAAAGAGGTAGGCGTGAACCATTTGTTTTGCTATGTTTGTGTTTGCTGTCAACATGTCTGTCTATGTTGTGGGGCGGCCCCTTTTTACTGCACAAAGTGGCTAACCCCCACCACCCCCAACACACACCCACACGACCCCACAAACTCTGCACCCCCCCCAACCAAAACCCAGACATAATTGCGGGGGAAGGAAGAGTTCCCCCAAAAAAGAGAGTGCCTGGGCCATCTTTGTGGGCAGCTTTGCCATTGCGACAGATGTTGTAATTGCCAACTGATGGATCACTTGTCAAGGACATCATTAGGATTTTGGTGGCCAGATCCATTGGAAGAGGAGAAGGGGTTAAAAGACCGACTGGGAAAAGATGGAGCTGGCTTAGACAGGGAATGGATGGGAGACCAGGTCACATACATCAGCCTTTTGACTGCAGCCATGGAGATTAATAATGTGATTGGCCACGCGTCAGATGAGACACCATCAAGGATAAAAGAGTCTCTACTTCTGCCTCCTTGTGATGGTCCTCTAAAGGTTTTTGTTGATAAATGGTCTCACACATTCTTAATGATTCATAATTCAAAGTTTACTTAAATTGAATAAGAAAATAGAAAATATTTATGTCCCCGAAGTAAAATTTCTCCATCTCAATTTAAATAGTCTAAACTCTGGGGTCCTTTCACAGAGCAGGATCAGGCATGTAAGGGGCCCAATCCAGAGAGGCTCTATTCTCTGGTGGCACATTCAAGGTCATTTAAGCAAGTGTCCCCTACTTCTACACAGTGTCACTCTACACCAAAGTAAATTGTCAGTTTGTTTATACTTGCCATTCGATTGTGTAAGGCACCCCCACCAATGCACACACACACCCACGCACACACATAAGCACACACCAAAAGCTCCCCAGAGGTCAATTAGGATAGACAAGGGGCTTTCAAACAAAGGGTGCTAGTGGCCCAGAGCAGCTAAGGGGACCACATAATTAACAGTTATAAAGTACTTTACTCTGTTAATTTAATTAGTTAATCCTTTTATCAGTAATGCTTTGTTGAAGGGAGTCATTACAGGGCTCCTCTTCCTGTGTCACACATGGACCAGGGCTCCTCTTTCCACTGTCAGGGCTGAATGGCTGGTAATGGAGATTGAGAAGTGATCTGATGTGCGATGGCTACAAAGATGTTCAGTGTGCAGTGTGATGCATCTGAAGGTTGTAGGTTTGCAAAATAATGATATCAAAAAACAAACAAACAAAAAAACTGCCATATGTTAATTTTCCCCATTAACCTGGAATCTTGGCCTCGGTAAGGTGCAGGGATGCTACGGTGAATTAACGTTTGAAACGTCTCGGTTATTTTACTTTTGATTGGACAACCACTCAACAAGAAAAGCGACATGTACAGATCAAATAAACATGAGCATTTGGTTCTTCTTCTCTGATCAAATAGGGATGTTTGAAGTCAAACGATCATTTTCATGTGCTGCCAAGATTCATTCCTTTGTCCCTTTTTTGGAACACCACCCCCTTTGCCCAAAAACCCATATCTGTCTTTTTGCACTGCAGAAATTATTCAAATGAGCCAAGCTTGCCATCTCATTTATTTTACAGCACCACTTGAAGCATTAACAATAACGTGCATGTAATCCCATGTGATGTAGCTGCACATGGTGTCACCTCTTTTTCAGGTGCAGCACCTTTGAACATCAAATCCCCAGGTTCAGGGGGAGCCACTAGACAGACACCCTCCGGCCCTCACCTCGCTGTACTTACACGAACATTTAACTAAGGTTGGAAACGCGGCAATTCAACTTCAGATCATTCCCAGGAATATGCACAGAAAAAAAAATCATCAACAGGCTCTGTGTGTGCCTGCCATCACTCCCCATTTCATATTAAAGTGGTACACAAGGTCCTGCTGATTGCTACAAGCCTTACAGTCACAGCAAAACACTATTACAGATGAATATGCTGAGCTAAACATAGATTTCACAGCAACTGTGGGTAAATATTCTGACACAGTTTGTAACACCTTAATATCTGTTATGGTACATTTTTTTTTGACAAACATAAGCAGTGAATGAGCTACTGTTTATTCCTGCCTCACAGTCACTGCAGCTGAGTTATATATAGAAGCACATCGTTCATTTATTTCTATTTTAAGATATTGTATTTGTTCATTATCTGCATCAAGACGATCTATAATTGTGGTACAGTGAGTCAGTGCAAAAAAAACAGTAAAGAGTTTGCAATCAAACAAAAAAACTCCTCATCTGACCAGATGGCTGATTGTTTACTTGTGTGGAGAGAAAAAAAAAAAAAAAGCATATCTCTGATTGCAATCACTCTCAACCATCGCAGCTTCATTAGGCAGAGTTGGAAATCATGATGATGTAGATGCGGAAACACCTGTTAGTTACCATGTTAATGTTAATCTGGACCATGTACATCTTCCGGACATATCAAAATGAAGTCTGCAGACGTGTCGTTCTAACACTGGTTAATTAAATGCACCTGGTGGAGCATCACCCCGCCCCGCCCAACACCCTCCAGCCCTTTATTTACGGGTTAATAAAATTATAGAATGCAAAAAAAAATCTTCTGTGTTCCTTCAGCTATTGTCCTAATCGCCAGGGTTCTATGCAAATAGTACGCAATGACGTTCTGAATTATTAAATATTAATAAAGAAGTGCACATATGAAAAATAGAACATTTAATATGTCACATGAACACAGATCAAAGGACCAACACACTACGAAATTATGAAAGAAGAACAGAATCCCCAATTGACAAATGTCTTATTGAATATTAAATGTAATATTTGTGATTATTTATAATTGGTAATCTTACATAAATTAAAATTGTCTGAGACAATGTAATCTGGAGCTATAGCCCACATAACTTCAGGCTATAGGATCAAGTTTACAAACTCCCCCAACCATGAAAAAATGGCTCCCCTATAATTTCTGGCAGTCTTTGATGGGGATTTGTGCCCAAATGAAAATGCATCCGAAATGAGCAGCCCTCTGCGTCCCCCACAGTGTGCAAAGATGGCATACAGCAATAATCTTAAAAAATGTAATTAAACACAGATAAGATTAATACAATCAGGGAGAGATGATTGAAAGATGCTGTTGTTGTGTAGGAGGGTGGTGAGGCCCCCGGGCCCCTGGGCCCCAAAACGAGGCGGCTAGCTGTGGGGAAGGGGGCCCTTCGCACTGGGATTATTTTAGCCAGGTGGGGGAGCTTCGTGGTTGGAGCATTTAAATTAGCGGTGAGATGACAACCCCCATTAGGAGGGATTAAAGGCCTGCTGGCAGGCAGAAATGCACTGGCACTGGCAGGGGCATCCGTCACACAAAACCCAAGGCGATGTGGCACAAGTCAGTCACTCAACAGCCGCTGTCGTTCTCCACATAACAATCACATCTCATAAAGTATATATTAACTTTGACATTCAATCCATTTATAGCATGGTATTATAATGAAAAGGCTATTTTAGGTTAACAGGCATAACATTAAAATTAATAGTCCATGTTCTCTTAAAGATGCTTTATTTTGCTTTTTACTGTTTACATTTGTCTGAAACAGTATAGGTGGTTCAACTGACTGGGTGGCAACCTTGCTTGTCTTCTGAACTTATTTGGTCAAGAAAACATTTCGTATTATATATATATATTTATTTTAGACCGGCCCCTTTGCATGGCTCCATTTCAAATGTGGCTTTAGCTATAGTAGCTCAACTATGCAGCCCTCTCTTAAAGTTAATTCAAAAGGACAGCGGCCAGGTTCAGGGGTGAGATTGCACAGAAGCCCAATCACTGTGGAGGTTCCCGCCGAGAATCTGTCTGTCGGTAGGATTGTGCAAACGTCAAAAAGCTGCAAGAGGAATTACTGGCTTACTGCCACCTGACAACGGCACTTTTTGTTCCTGATGCATTCCCAAGTTCTGAAGGCAAAGGAAAACAAAACAAAAACCAGCAATCCGATTAAAACAATCTCCTTGAGTCCTGATTAACATACATTTACATGAGAATAGCCCTCTGTGATTAAACAGTGGTAGGTGAGTCCGGCGCCCTATGTGGTGCTATGGCCCCTCAGAAGGAGGCCCACAATGCACTGCACAGCGCTGCACGCCACGAGCAGGGAATCTTCCCTGCCTGGCTGGATCCAGGCTGTTTGGCCCTGCGCTGCTCATCGTAAATGTGTCATCTCTCCCACGGCAGCTTACAAACAAGAACTTTTAAAGCCCACCACCTGCCGGAATAAGAACTGGGATCAGTATGGGATGAGTGGATCGTATCTCTATGCAAACTAACCGATGACAAGTTCCAGATAGGCACAATAACAGCCGAGGGTAGAAACAAGAAACGCCGAGCCATGTGGGACCCTCCCCCTAAAATACACACTATAAAAGCTAAGATTTATGATTTGGCATTTCATGGTCACAGTGATTTCCTCGTGTGATGAACATATAGACATCAGTGTTATGCCCTTGCCTTATTAGAGAGGTGAGGGCTTCAAAACAAACAATGACAGGCTCTGCAAGGGTGTCAGTAACAGCTTGAGATTGGCTGAGAGGAAAAAAAAAATGGAGATGGTAAAAAAGGATGTGTAGACAGACAACGTCAGATGTCACTGTTTGGTATTTCTACAAAGCTCCAGAGGGAGGCTAGCCTGGAGCCATCGCAGTGTTCGAGACAAATGAAGTGAGAGTGTGCAAGCTCCTGTGCCAACCTGGGCCTTCTCTCTTCCCCTACAGTATGCTGAGCTCTCCAGCGGCAACAGGAAATCAAACAATTAGCAGGAGGGAAATAAAAGGTCCTTTTTCGCCCTCTGGCACTTGTAAACATGGTAACAGTGTTTGGAAAATGCTGCTGTCATCACGCAAAGTTCTATTTCTAGCTGTATCTGGCATCGCTATCAACCACCACGTCCAGACAAACAAAAAGAATATTTAAAAAAATAAAAATAAAAAATAAAAAAGTGAAAAACTGCTTATTTATTCATTATTGGAGTAAAAGTGAACAGGGAAACAACCCAGAATAAAACTCCTACATGTATATTTATTTATTCCTTATTTATAATTACAAGGAGGGAATTCATTATTCATACATTTGATATAAAAAATAATTCCCATGTAAACACATTTAATAAGCCAGAAATGAATGTTGTGATTGCGAAGATTAGAAAGACTTCTCATAGTTATATTAATTATACTGTTCATACTCACACATAAGTTTATACTCTTGATACCACAGACCCCAATGCAGGAAAATAATAACTGCAATTAAATTGACCAACAATTATATCAACAAAGGGCTTCGAATGAAGGGATAAAGCTTTAAACATTATAAAAATTCACAAATGATGAAAATCATACAAGTTTAAGACTTAAGATGAATTGTTTATTGTACTTATACTCAGCCAACAGGGTATTGAGACTACATTTAGAACTACACGAAGTACCTTTAAAGCATAGAGCAAGAACATGAATCTGCCCATATCGCAGCAGACTTCAACGTGCTCTCTAAGTGGAATTCTTAACTATGGGACCCCTTCACAGCGAGGAGTTTCTGTTTACATAAAAGAGCCGGCCAAGGTCTGGGACATTGCACTCGGGACTGGGGCTTCCCAGTCCTCTGTCTAAATGGAGACGGAGAGAACATGGACGTTAATGTAAAAGCAGAAAACAAGGAATATATGAAAGTTTCCAGGCTGGTTTGTTTTAAGTGAATTGAGAGCTACTTAAAATGTAGGACAATGTACTTGACCTGTTTTCATGTTTTGTTTTTTTTCCTTTAGAGTAGTTCTGCTTTAATGCCTTACTTTTGTGTCGTTGTTGTTGCTCCAACTGGATGAAAATGTGTTTAATTTCTCCTCTTAAAATTCTACTATTAATTAATTTATTACATGAATGCAGTAAGTGACACATGAATACTTTCTGTAATAAATAATAAATACATGACCTCTAACATATTTTGTATTCTAGATTATAATTACAATTAATATTGAAAAAAAAGCAAACTACAAAAAAGGTGATATGACTGCTACTAGGAATATCATAACTAATGGTCCTATTTTATAAATAATGTAAAAACCATTAACATCATTGTTGGTGCATCTTACTCTAAATTATATGTAGACAATTTAGAAAATATTCTCATCTTATTTTCTTTATATTATAAAAATATGTAAAAACAGAAATCACAATCAGCAGTAATAACAAAACCAAAAAAAACTTTAAATAAGTGTCAGAAATAATTTGTCAAACCGCTTCTAGAGATTCATGTTTGAAAAAGGACTTCCACTCTAAAATCAGAAGTATACATGAAGCAGTGTGTCTGTACAATATTTAATAGAGTTTAAAGCTCATTTTAAATTAAGGTAGATTACTGACATAATGCATATGAGGGGGATTTGAATAATACATACAAGAGTGAAGCTGATGGATATTGGCAGCATATCCTTACAGTTTTTGAACTGTTATTGAAAAAAGGATTAGAGGATGTACTTTATGTCCAGACAAAGAAGAGTAAAAGTACATTTGACTTTTGCTTTTTCTAAAAGGCTTTTAAATGACCGTATTGAAGCACATTGACTCGTCCTGGCTGAATAGTGCTGACCTTAGTTGTCCTTCTGCAAAAAGACTGTGAATATGATTGGTAAAAAATATACTCTAAAATCTCTGCGTTGGAATATAAAAATATTAAAATTTTATAATGTTTTGTGACAACTTGGTTAAGGACTCATAGTGCTTGATTTTATATGGACTTGAATGTATAGTAATAGTCGAAGTTGATAATTTTCAGTTTTCTGTGCATAATTCTTTAATTAGTGACGACATTCAAGATGCAGAATGATGATGTTACGTTTAATTTTGGGAACATTGAATAAATACTAAAATTACGTTGATTTTCATTTCAAAGTAGCATTAATTATTTTTCTGTTTAATACCTAAATGACTAAATTGCAATAATTTTTCACCTCTCTGTACAAGTATTCTGTTGTTATTATTATTATGTCTTTCTTTTCATATAAAGCTGTGTGAGCACATACTGCACAGAGTCCATAGAGCCACTGGAGTCCAGTGTTGGCCTGACCTGTCCACATTTTCCCCAGCCTGTCTCTGTGCTCCCAACATCCCTCTAAGTACTGCTTTACACTCAGGCACCCTCTGGGACTACGGGGGCCACTTTAATAGAGATGGATGCGCTGGTGCTCTACTGCCCTCCAATGGCAGCTGCCACACACACAGCGCCGCTCCAGTCTGCCTTGCCAGTGCTGGGCCGTTAGCTCTCAGCACTTAGAGGATAGACTGGAAACCAGGAGACTGACCAAAGCGGGCCAAAGGAGAAAGGCCTCCACACAGGAAAACTAGTTCAAGCAGATGATGCCATGCAGGAGAGTCATGTACTGAAAGGCTGTGAACAGGTGTAAAGAAGCATGCTTGCATGATGGATGCTAAGACTTACCACAGTTTCCTCCTGCATCCACAACTGGCGATGGTCATGGTTTAGAAAGCATTCAATATGCCTTATTAATTTTAAAAACCTCTATGCAAGCAAGAACACAAGCACACGAATATACTGTAAACACCCATGCAAATACACAAATTCAAATACACAAGAAAGCATGCACATAGAGCCACATATAGTTCATAAGAGAGATAAATGTGGACAGTGTGCTGAGGCCCAGATGGCTCAGTCACAATGGCAGTGCAGGGCAGCCTTTGATGGGTGTGAGTGATTGATTTCAGGCTTGACTGGCTCTGATAGAGTCACCTCAGGAGGTGCCTGGCAACCACAGGCCCACGCCAGAGCCTTTCGGCAAGAAACAAGATGGAGCTAAAATTCGCTGGATGCCCAGCAGCTTCATTCGCGTCCCCATAGAAGTCCAATACATTCTCGGTACTTACAACTACTGGAATTGGATAGATTTTGTCACTGGCTTCAGCTTTCAATGGCAAAGCGGTTTACAGTAGAGTAATTGGTCATTCAATATGTCACAGCATGTTACTTTCAACACAAAACATGTCTATTTTCAACTATTTTTTTTCTTCTTTTTTTTGAGCTTTTTCCATCCCTTTTTATTCTTTGTAGGGTGTAATTGCAGGTGTGAAATCACGATTAACTATCAAATCCAGAGATAAAGTACAATTTGTGACTAATGAAGACCCCACAAAAATAATTCTAGTTTATTTTATATCCATATGGCTTTTCCTTTGTGTCTTTATGCTCTGTTGAAATGCTGTAATTTGCCCTGCATGAAGATATTGAGCGATAGCTGTAATGGAATATGACTGTCATCTTAGGGGTGACATTTTCAGCACTGCCACTGTGCTGCGACTGACTCCGCTGAGCTCACTGGGTAGGAGGGCACCACGTTCACGAGGACATATTTGCCCCGGAGTCATCTCAGTTACCCGCTACACTATAACATGATTTGACAATCAATTAACCGTCGCTCGCTAAACAAGACCTCTCAATTCCTAATCGCTCACTACTGAAACACAGTCGGTCATCAATATCAACAACAAGCTAGCCTCAGCCACCAGACATGTCATGTGAACGAGGAAGTTTGGACTGAAAAAAGAATAAACATTAAGTATTGCTATAAGTTATATTGGTTTTGAAGATGGTTGCACCAAAGTTTTGAATTCAGTAATGTGCTTTTCTGCCAACATCTAAAGCAACGTGATCCAAATGTGACGTTTTGTTCTATGCACACCTTTTTACTGAAGTATTTAAACGCTGCCATGAATGCTGCTGACGCCTGTGGGTCAGGTTCAAAGGTTGCTGAAGAAGAATGCGCACTGAAATGGTCTATGAAAGTGAAAAAATCAGTTTAAATTTGCAATTATGTTTGTATTTCTAATCACAGCGTAATTGCTTTAACTAAATAAATCACACTCTGATTCACCATGGCAATAGCATTACCATGGTAATAATTACTACTGTGCTGACATTGACATCAGGCAGGTACACTTTGCCTCATTTGAATAATTAACATCTTAAGAGCCACTGCTCTTTCTCCTTTCCTTTTTTTCCCCTCTATCATCCTCCATTTTGGCTCTTAATTGTGAGTTTATTAAGGAAGGGATTGATGAGGCCTATGCATAATTTACCAATTAGTTCTACACATTTATAAAATTGCATCCTCAAATAACACGTGTCACATTTATTTAAGATTAAAGTTTAATGTGTCTTGTTGCTTGTGACTGAGGACTTAATTTGTCTAAGAATATCCTCCAGCTATTCTGCAAGAATATAAATCATAATATAGGTTGATTTATAGTGAAATCTAAAAGTAACAGTTTAGTGTAAATATCTAAAGACGTGGATAAAATGTCAGTGAAGCCTTTCTTTACACCAAGCCGCTGTGAGGTCTGTGGACATAATGCAAAAAGGCATTTCCATTTAGGAAAGAAATACAAAATATCAATGACAAACTGCAGTGGTGATTTTTGTTCTACAAAGTAGACGGCCGAGGCACTGTAAATGTAAATGAAAAGTAAAACAACATGTTGAAGAATCCATTTCAAAGGCCAACATACATACCCAAACCTTATTTCAGCTGAGACCAACTGTCTTAACAGAGACATGTAAGAAAAGAGAAGGAGGGTATCATCGGCACTCATGCAGCTCTGGCTCCAAACAGACATATATCTAACTGGAGACTGAGGGGCGGGCAGAGGGGTGAGAGAGAGGGCAGGGCGGCTCTGCCCGCCTGGGGAGTTTGGCATGTGCCCTGCCTGGGCCTCCTGCAGACTTGGGGTCAAAGTAAATAAAGGGGCGATGTGGACCGCCTCTAGCAACCCCCTTACCAACCCCTTTTCCACCCATCATCCCACAGCCCAGGAGCAGGAATCGGCTTCTTTATCTAGTGACCACGCCCTTCTGTAGCCATCCATACCTCCACTGCCACATGCCGCCTTTTCTACATTCTCCAGCTTCACATCCAGACATGAGGGCAAGGCCCTTCTCCACAGCTTGTAACAGCTCTGACACTGAAACACAGCCGGGTAGCTGCAGTATATGGGCTCTGCTGGTGCTGCAAACTGTTTCTCTCCATGTGTGTGAAATATTCACAAATGCACATTACGAACACATTACCCTAAACATGCACGCATATATAAAACACACTCTGTTACAGAGAGAGAGAGAGAGCGAAGGCTTTGAAATAAATTACATATACATATCAGTATTTGCACACACACTGGCTTAATTTAAATTAAGGTTTTTAAATGTGGCTAACTACTCCATCTTGCACACAAATGCATGCGAGCAATACATACACATACACACAAATGTGCACACGCAGACACACAACCTCACCAGTAATGAAATCCAGAGGTGCATTTCATTGGAACATGGGTGGAGAAAGTACAGAGACTGATTTGGAGTTGAGGGGATGCTGGACAAAGAGCTCACATTTCCCTGCAGATTTAGAAAGTGGAAAAATGCTTTGCACGTAATAAAAAAACAATAGGTAGCCATGGACCTTGCTGAGTTCATAGCAGGAAACACAGGATTTGCAGTGCGAGCAGGGTCTAAGAGAACTTAGCAGCTTTATAACATCATGTTAAATGTCTATTAGTCTACAGTTGTTCCAGAGGTTAACACTCTCACACATTGTTCCCCTAACAACTTCAATGAACCACTCATATAAAGCACCAAAAGTCCATGCATGTTACGTCTTAAACTCAAATTCCTCTTCTAACTGCCACACATCTAAGATGATTTAATCCTTAACTTTTCAACAAGACAACAGCCTTATCTGACAAAAGGACAATATGCCAACATCCTCTCCATGTTGCTGTCAGTGCGCTGTAGACACATGGAGACCGACTCTATTCCTCTTCTTCCCTCTCCACCTTTTCCATCCCTCCATCTCCCCATCCCTCCTGCTGGAGGAATTCCCAACCCTCTCTGCAGGTAGCCAGCCAGCCAAGACCAGCAGAACATGTGTTTTCCTCCCCTGGTCGGGTCAAAGTGAGGTCGTTCATTCATTCCCAGTGATATAGCGGCACAGCTCACCCTCTTGCATGCTTATCATGTGCCGCGTCCTCGCAACAGATGATGAATTCCACTCAGCCGATATATATATATAGATAGATAGAGGAAGAGAGAGGCAGAATAGAGAGAAAGATGGAGAGAGACCCCCCTGCGATGCCTCCAGACGCATCTCGTCGCAGCCAGTTTGCAACTCAATCAGTGACATGTGCAATTTTAAGAGGGGAATTGTATGTTATGCCACTTCTTTTTTTTTTCTTCAGATGTTCAAGCTGGGGATGGTTTTGAACTTTGACCGCAAAGTTATGAATTTTCTTTAAAGGCTCAGAGGAACTTAAGGAAAATATTTTTGGGACAATGTACACAGGATATTCATGTTTCAAAGCAAGTGTAGATTTCAATAACACTGGGAAGTCTGACTTTAAAGCATGCTGTTTCCACAAGTTTGTTTTGTTCATTCTTCAGAACATTCATAATATTGACCCAAACAGTTTAGACAACCCAAGTACAATATTGTTATGCTGCTTAATCATAGGACAATTATTGCTATAGCTCATGTACTCAGGAAGAAATTATATTAGAACATCATTTTTGTGCTTCTTTATTTTGACAAAAAACATTGCAAACAGGAGAATTATAGGCAAACAAATTCTAAGCTCAAGCTCATTATTGATCTGATAGGATCTATGACACACAGCAGCCTCTCCACAACCCTGTGGCCTGTGATTATGCCTGAGGCAGCCGCTCAGGGGGTATGATAACTGCCAAAGATGCTGGAAGTTATTTTGTATATAAGCATAGTGCACAGTAAGGGGCTGTATGGAAATGATTAGGGGGGGAAGGGGTTTTGTAATTTTATTTTATTTATTTATTCTTGGAGGTTGAAAGTAATGTAGTCAGATTTTTTTTTTGGGAGAGCGGGAGAGAGTCTACTATTTTATATATATGGTTGTGCATTTAGCATTTAGCTTATATACAGAAGCTCTATTAGGATGTTAAAGCTTTAACTGGGGTATATGATAAAAAACAAGCTGTACTAATTTAACACTGTGTTTGTTTTGTCGTGATGTGGAGAAGGTGTTGCGGGTTTTTCTTCAAATTCAATGGGAAGGTTCCAAGAAAATACGGACCTACTTTTTTTGAGCTAATAAATAAATAAAATGATGATGATGATGATGATGATAACCCTGATGAAGGAAACATAAGAGTCCGTCTTCCCCTTCAACCACCTTAATAATTTTCATACAGTCCCTAAAATAGTAAATTGTGTGATTCTCGAAGCAGGCTTATAAAAGTTATCTGCATAACTTTGCCAGAGAAATCCCAGAGCCCACTTAAATCTGGAACCTGGGCCAAAGTAGGTACTTTTCTACCTCTTCTGGTCATTTTAAAGACATGCAACTCCCCATATCGCTATCTCATCTTACCAAATGACAGCTGCAAGACAATCCGAGAAGGCTGTAAAACACTAAGGACACATAAAATGAATAAACAACAATAATAACACTTAGGTATCACAGCCTGTATGTTTATCAGGTGTTGTGGCGGCCATGACACCGTGCTGAGTAAGATTCTCTACAGGAGGCATCCTCTTGGCCCTGTCACCAGCATGTGGGCACCGACGGGAGCTGAAAAGGCGAGACGAGAGATTAAGGAGGCAAGAAGCTTTGTCTGTGCGCCCTCGCTGCCTCAAGCACAACAACCTCTCTATACACCCTCCTCCCCGCAACACACACACACACACACAAGCTCTGCTCCCATTTTTTCTTATTACCGTAAGCACGAAGGGAAAAAAGGACAAAATAGTACTTACTAATGGACTAAAAACGTCCCAGACTCCCTACCCTTTCACTCCACAAAATCCAGAAAAACACACTCACAAAATCTGTTCTCAGTCCCACTGTTGAGGACTACATTTAGTCAATCATACAGCGCCCTATAAGGAATGGATTTCATCTTGTGAGACTGGGTGAAATGTTAGTTAATGGCAAGAGAGTCGGTGGTTGAGTGAAGAAGCCAGGCAGAGTAGGTAGTTAAAGAGCAGAACAGTGCCTTAGGGGTACTCAGTGTATCCGGACTCACACTGGGAAAAGTGTATTTATCAACTTAATAGCAGGTGTCTGATTGAACATGACTATGATTACAGTAAGTCGTTCCTTCTTTTGGCTCCTCTCCTCCTCCTCTTCCTCCTCATTATACTCCCCCACTACACACCCTCACCATCCTCTACCTTATTCTCAAAGCTACAGAAAGGTAGAGTATGCTGTTTTTACTGTAAACACAAATCTGATATGCTCGTCAAATGATTTTACAGAAGGATGAACATATTAAAAGGTGTAGATCATCAGAATCCATGCGAAGTTAACAACCTGTATGTGCAGCCATTCACATGTTGCTGCTCATTTTCTATCATTTTAATAATAACGTCTACTGTGTGCATAACTTTCTTCATTGCAAAGTCTAAGATAACTTAGCAGCCAGTCAGATATGCAGAGAGAAAAAAAAAGCTGAAATACAAGAAGCAGAAATTGTATTCTGAGAGAGAAACAAAAGAATAAACAAGAAGAGGAATCTGACTTGTGGAAGCTGGGGGAGAGGGAGCCATTTAGCTGATAAGGCAGGGAAGGCCCTTCAGGTGTCTCCTGCTCCACTGCTGTGTAAATGAGCTCCAATTAAACAGGCGGCCCCTAGCTCCGGGTCTCCCCGCAGCCCTCCCCAGCCTCTTCCATCCCCTCAGCCTCCCCCAGCCCCTCGCTGCTCGCCGTAAGGCCCAACCCACCCCATGGCTCCTGCAGCTGCTCGCTCACTCCCACTCTCTGTTTTTCACTCACACTGCGTGACCCAAAGGCCTGCTTAACTCGTGTGTGTGTGTTTGTGTGTACGTGTGTGTATGCACAGTTGTCTGTTGATGTGTGTGCTTCTCTACAGTATGTATGTCTGTGTGTGTGTTTGTTAGCCCTGCAGCATTTCAGCTTATTGTCAACTCTTGATAAGTGACAGCGTGGTGGAAATGCTGCATCCCAGTGTCTGCTTGATTTGTGTGTATTTCAGTAATTGCTTCGAAGCTGGAAAGTTATTAAAAAAAAAAAGTAACACAAAATACTAAACATTTTTTCCCCGACACCCTACCACCTGAGCCCCGCAACATCACAGAAGTGTACGTCCACAACTGTTCAGAGAGTCTCCGAAGACGGACCAAACACAGCATAAACAGTTTGCAAACATTGCCCGATTCCTCAGAAGGCCTTTGCCATGCAGCAACGGGGGTCTGAGAACAGCGGGTGATTTGGCCAATTAGATGAGGCGGTGATTTAGGTGGCCAGATTGGGCGAGTCACTGTTGGCTGCTGGCCAGGACTCTGGGGTTGCCACCCCTGATCCTCGAGAAGCCATCCCATGAGTTCCTAAATGACCACAGCAAGGGGAGAGAGGAAATGAACATTTGAGCATCAGGACTACACTAATTTTTACAACATATTTGCATTTTTTTGGCCAAAGTGAAATATTTGTCAGATTTTAGAATCTGACACCAGTTAATGTTTGGTATTTTTGCTTGATTAATGAGTTAAATTCTTAATATATTAGAAAAACTGCTGGCGATACATTTCTTGGCCAACATATTGAGTTCTGGACTAGTCGTTTCAATACTGAATCCTGCAAGTTTAGAATTTAACTATTGCACAGTATGTAAAAAGTACAATACAATCGCACAATCTTTCTTATCTGTATTGTGGTGATGACAATCCAGTCTTTGTCTGAAAGGTGCCATTGTTTACGATAGATGGGTCAGAACTACGAGTCAGACTCCAAGCTTGTGCGTAATAGATCGCTCCTTACCTCCTACTGTACGAGGAAAGCACAATTACCTGTTCTTGTCGAGGCATACAGGCCCTGTCAGCAGCACCTCGTGCATAATACATACCTGACATTCTGCTAACGTTACCTGCCACATGTAACCAGTCACACTGTAAAAGGTGTTTGTCTGCTCCCCCGCCACTCCAAATGCTAGATATTTAAAATTAATGGCTGTGATTAAGATACTTTAAAACCCACAAATGGTATATTTAAATATTAAGTCACATGTAATTAAGCAGGGAGAAATATTCATCCCCGTTGTTAGGGCAATTATAACAATTTCCATCCAGGGATTTCTCAGCTTGACTTTTGTTCTGAGCAATAGTGATTAACATTATGGTTAATTGAAGTCATTTTCCAAGACTTGGGGTATTTCTTATTCCCCGGCCTTGAAAAGTGAAAAGGAAACTGGACAGAGCGGAGGCAGCATGCCTGGGTGTAGACATGATTTTCTCCTCCCTGGTTCCTTCCTGTGAGCATATTTATCTGTATGTAGGGGGGTTGTCCTCAGGTGGCTGAGGAGGTCAGTCTTCCCTGTGGGAGCGGTGAATCAGTGGACAGTCGGAGATGAAGACTCAGTGGGGAAACACCACTTGGGTTAGCAGCTATTTCCTTATATGACAAAGAAAAGGAGTTGATGGTGTGATGTCCACCTTGTTATATCACACCAAGTAATGTTTTTCTCCTCATCAGGCAACCCCATTAAAACTGAGACAGTAATTAAATTATTAGCTGAGAGGTAGGTAATCTACCACTTAGTAGATTAAATATAGTATAATGGCTATAATAGCTTAATGTCCACCTCCAATCAAAAACATGTTTTGCTTATTTGTACCTCACTTGGATGTTTGACCTTCACTTTGCAGAGTTTCACATTAGCACTAGTTTTCACATTCATCTAAAGAAAGTTTCGCTGTGCTCACTTTAAATCTGAGTTTGAGACGTGTACATACAAGTATGATTTGTAATATCAATATCAATATCGATTGGAAGCCAATTGTGGTTCCAATGTCAAACTTAAACAAGTGTGATGCAGAAACTTGAATCCTTCAGTGCACATACACTGAGAATGGACTTAGTGAAGCAGGAGTAATTAAACTTTTGAAATATTCATATATATACGTTGTCATTTTTATCAACCTCTGCAAAAACATAGAAGGCACAAAGTATAATTACATCAACATCACCAATACAGTTACAGCATCAGAACACGTTGACACAGTGGATTTACATGACAATGTGTTGACGTGTCAGTTAAGATGCTCAAATCAAGACGTACTGTAATTGTCCCCCGGCAGTACGACTCCATTTCCAAATCTGTTTTAGTGTAAGTAATCTGCCTATGTGAGTGACACGGGCCTCTTCTCTGCGGCGCCGTGACCCGTTTTAAAGATCAACGCCAGCCCATGAGCATGCACCCAGCAGTTGTCCTCCCTCTGAATGTTATTACAGAGGGAAGCAAGGTCAGATTGCAGGGATGATGATACATGGGAAGCACTTTTGAAATAAGAAAGACCTCTTTTTTTTTCTGCTGCTGCGTCGCATATTGACCTTGGCATTTCTGACAATAGCATCCATCACACACATGAAACCTTTCCAACAGGCAACACTGGTCTGCTGAGCAGCCAAGTGAATCAGATTAAGGAATAACACCAGTAGATGGATGCCTGACGTCAAAACAGCAGAGAGATCAGCCTCCCTGTTCCTCATGCATACCACTTCCTCTACACCCCACTCCCTGCACTGCCTGGCTGGCTTATGTTTCTTCGATTTTGACACGAATGATTTACTTGTGTTTTTGATCGATCCTACAGCATTATAGTGGTAATTAATTCAGTGGAGCATTGAGAGCTTGTCAATTGAATCATCTGCCGACCAGGGTCAGAAAGTTTTGTAATCACTCATGTATAACTGAATAATTCCCGCCACACTTTTCTTTTTGTAAATTCAGTTTGTTTTTTTGTTAAACATTTTATGTTGGTCATTACAATCTAGTATATTGTGAAAAGTATGCCTTGTAATAAAGTGAAACATAGTACCTTTATGGGCTTTCCAGCTAATCACTGCTGGACATCCCTTATAGGACTCATTAAATACCTATCCACTGCACAAACCTTGTTTTCAAATACCTTGTGTGTCTGGTTTCAATTTTCCTGAACCACTAACTGTTGCATTATTGTATAATAAATATAAAAAGGATCTTACACAGAAATTACTTATTTTACATGGATACTAAAGTATGATTACAGGCTCAAGGTTGCTTTTCTCCTGAGCAGTGTGTGCCAGCTGAGATACTAAATATCCTGCCGCACCTGTAGAAGATTTAACTCGTAACAATGGTGATTTAGCCAATAACTTTTATTTCATTTGAAATGTGTTTTTATGTGTTTTTTAACTAAAATGTTCCCAATAAAATCAAACTATGTTTAGAATTTCGAATTGTTTTGTTTAAAAAATGTACTATTAAAAACATGCAGTTAATGTTTGAGTTTCAGAGAGAAATGTAACACCGCCAAAGCTTTGTGCCGGGTGCCAGCATGGAAAAAGACATTAACACGGTGCACGCTTGGATGTGAATGTGTGGATGTGTGTGCACGTTCAGGTGCGTGTCTGTAAGTGTGCATATTCACGTATGTGTTTGTTTCAGAGAAAGGTTGCACCGAAGTACTCAGCTGGGAGCATCCAGTCAGTGACCCTTGTCTTTCCAACTGTGTGGAGAGAACTCTTCAGTGTGTGTGTGAGTGTGTGCTCGTCGGACTGAAAGAGAGAGACAGGGGGAGAGAGAGATAGAAGTACAGCAGTAAGAACAGAGGAGCATTGTGTGGCACTGAGCCTCTTCAGGTCCACTCTGAGCATGCCGTCCACATGCTGCAGCTCACGTAGCATGGCCTGAGGAGAAGTCCTGAACTGCACCGGCCTTTGCACTTTGCATTGACACCGACTCACACAGGGCAAAGCGGCCGCCTCAGTGTATCTGTCTGGTTAGTCCAGCTTCAACACCAACAGACTCTCTAAGTCGAAGAGAAACAGCACACTCACTGTACCCATGGAGTTGTTTCGCATTTAACATTCAGAGCGGGTACATTATCCTCCACTCATCCCTCTCTGTGAGCGTTCTTTCTGCACGGATATGAAAAATGATCAAAATTTAGTTTTTTAAATGATCATGCATATTAAGAACGTTTAACATTTAGAAAATCAAATGTGGAGAATTGTGTAACTAACACCTGAAAATTATAAACAAAAATGTCTTTTAAATTTTAATTTAACAAATACTTATCGTACCATATCGGCATATGTAAGCTTTACAATAGATTTGTTCAAATGATAATAATGTTGTCATGAGCATACTTTGTTCTTTAAAATAAATTCAACATGGACTAATAATATTAATACTAATGATAATTTAGATATAATTTAGATTAAAAATAATGAGACCAATATTCTCCACATATCCATAATTACCCATTTACTAAATATTGCAGAAACCATACTTCATGATCATGTGTCAATGTAACTTAGTCAATAATTTTAACAGGAAAAAGGATAGCTGCCATCTAAAACCAAAGTTGCTGCACTTGCCTTGAGTTTACAAGGGATGGTAAAATAAATATAAAAAGAGAAATGTTATTTGCACAACAATTTCTTCTCTCCTCTGCTGTTACACCCAAAATTTGAAAATAAAAACATCTCCTATTTTTCCTTTTTTTTCACTCTCAGCGTGATGGTGTTTTCCACAATCAAGTTTTACGGCGTGCCAGCAGGACACCATGTCCACAGGGACTCTGTGGAGAAAGAGGTGAGTACCAGGTGCTGCAAACGCTCTTGTGCTATTACTACCACACTGTCAAGGCTTTCTGCCCCATTTTACCTTACACGCACCCTCCCCCAAGCCCGCAAGACAACAGGATGGCACCGCAACAGCTGAATGTTCTGCAGCTTTGTCTATTTTCAGCATATTTCATAGTCTTCATGGATTTTTTTTTCTCTCCTACTTTATATATACATATTTGTGAAATAGAGAGCGCTGCAAAGCCCAAAACATAGAGGACTCATTTTGTGTAGGCAACTTGCAGGCATACAGGCGCAAAACTAAAATGGAGAGGGTGATTTCATTTTTTTTCAGGGTGGGGTGGGGGGGTGTAGGGTTGCAATGCACTGCACAACTTTCTCTTCAAACATGGACTTGGAGCACCCTCTACCCATCAGTAGTCAAAATGCAGGCCCAGAATCTGTCTTTACTACGTCTGTAATTGTCTGGGAGCCAGGCCTTGCTCCTGCTCTCCAGATTTTTAACAGAAACCATGAGAGGGGAGGCTTCTTTAAAGGCTTCATCGACTGTGACCAACTGCCGTCAGCAGTAACCCATGTTATACAGGCCGCAGTTATGACACCCTCAAAGGGCTGCCCCTGAGGAGGCAGGCGACAGGGAGGGGGGTACAAGGGGAACGGAGCCTCAGAAGTTTCCCACCTTCCCTTGAACCGCAGCCGCACACCCTCGGCAGGAGGTGGACAAGGCCAGCTTTGAAAAATAACACCTTTGTGATCCCCAGTGTTTGGGAATGGACCGTGGTCTGCAGATGGCTCCGGATTCTCTCTGTGGATGGACGGATGGACGGATGGATGAATGGATAGATAGATGGATGGGAAACACAAGACATTCAACCATTTCAATCATTTTGTACCTGAGAACTTGTTTTTTTTGTTTTGCAGAAGTCTCATGATTTAATGAGTGATTATTATCTTGAAAAGTACTTAAATTATTTTGTTATTCTACTCTGACAATGAAATTCCATCCCTGTAGAGACAGACACTAAAAAGGTAAAAAAAAAAAAATAATATAGACCATGCTCAATAACACTGACAACACATTAAAATATACTACTGCATTGCATGCACACCAGGTGCATACAAACATACTAAACAGTAAGCAGTTTTACAATAGTATCCATCCATCATGATGAATATGGGCTGCAATTAAATTACACCAAAAGCCGCCATCATTCTGAAAGTTCACACGTGTCCTGCATGTGGCTAGCTAATGGGTGTGAGTGGAAAACTAAAAAAGCAGACATAGGATTGGGGAGCCAACAGAGTTTGTGCAGGGGGGAATAAATTATTACGGGCCCGGCGATGGTGACTGTTTTTCCCTCAGTCTGGGGGGAAGAAAACAGTGTGCTGAACTTCTAACCCCGGATTCTGAAATCATTTTTAGCTGCAGTTGACAGTCAGTAACCGGCACTTGACAGCGAGCTCACGGAGGCTGGTGACACGTTCCTGCGACTCAGCAGGGCCCTCGAATGATCCGGCCCTCTGTAAACGCGATCGGCTGTTGTGCAGTTTTTTTTTTCTTTCCCTCCTCTTAGCTCTCACTGTGGAATAGAATAGTTTTGATCCCTTTTCCTCCTCATTTACATATTTCCCTCTTTCTGTGTTCTTGTTTGGTCGCTGGCAACCTATAAAAGGTTGAATAGTTTCAAAGGTGCATGTATGAACATCCTGTTTTTAAGGACTCCATAAAGACACATAGTTGAAAATTATGATTTTTTTTTTTTTTCAATAGTCATTCCAACTGTCATCTTTTTAACTTTAAATTTTACATTGACCCTGTCTTGGAAGGTTTCCCCCCCATAAATTTAACGTGATGATTGTGTTACAGTATTCATATAACAACTCGGCTTACAAAGTCAGCGTGAGTGCCAGTCTCGGAGCTCAGTGTAGAAGACAGTGCCTCGTGAAGGCTTGTGTTGCCTCCAAACAGCTGTGGTGCCTCTTTTGTGTTATTTGGAGGGCCTGTTGCCCCTGCTCTATTCAGGGCTTTCACACCAGTCTCACTCACTTCTCACTCCCTGGGTTCCTCCTCACAGGTCATAAATTAAGCAGAGGGAGGGGAGGCTGAGATCAGAGAAAAAAGATCAGTCAGGACCTTGTTTCAGTTCGTTTTTATCACATATTCTGTAATATAACAACACAGAAAGAGACAAAGTTTCGTAAGCAGTGGTAAGAAGTAAACCTGCTGCTCAGAAGGCAATTCTCTGGTGTCAAGACAAGCCTGTGGATTTGTGAGTTGAAACGGAGCATTTTGGGTTTATTCACTTGGGGCCACACTGCTGTTGACACTATATGTTATTTTAATGAGTGTTGCGGCATAGTGGTTAATGTGGCCACAGCTCATGTCTCAGAGGTGCTGCATGGCTCTGTGTGTGTGTGTGTGTGTGTGTGTGTGTATGAGAGAGACAGAGAGTTGGTGGGGGATGGGGGGGTCACAATATGGTTATGGTGACAAGCAAGCGCCTGTCACCGCCTCTCCTGTCAAAACAAAGCCTACTTGAAGTGAATGAGGCCGACAGAGATGTACTGGATGCAACTGGAGAGAGCTTTTATTTTTCCTTTATTTGTTCAGATGGACTTTCACTATTCAGATTTTTTTTTTTTTTTTGATGGGCATATTGTATTCAGGAAGGTCGTCATAGTCAACCCAGAAGTGCATACTGTGACAATGACTTAATGACATCAATAGGGGAAATATTGCACAGTTCAGTGGCTTGTATTGCGTGCCATTATCCCTTTGTAATACAGAAAGATCAAAATTATGAAATATCATGCGACACATGTGGGATCTATTCAGTGGTATCACAAAACTCCCATTGAAAAACGGTTAAATGGCTTTGCATGGCTGTGTACAGAACCATATGGACGCCTCCACATCTCCTCATTTCATACATGTTTCTTTTGACATCAATAATGCCTCGGTATCCAGTGGCGTTTGGAACGCATCCAAAACAATTATAAAGTTGCCGTGGAAACTGAGGTCCTGTGCCAGAGTGAGGCATACTGTCTCCGCTCAGATAACCGCATGGAAAGTCACAGCAAACAAAGCACTTGACAGGGGTGCAGAAATGAGAGAAATAAAAAAAGAGGGAGGGAGGTGAGGGATGGGCAGAGGTGAAGAGACAGAGACAGAATAACAAAAGCAATGAATGTGGCAAATCTGGACATCCAAGGATTATGAAAAGCCATCACACACGTGTATACAATAGATTGGAATTGTATTATGTGTGGTTGTGAATAAAAGATCCTTTTGTATTAAGAAACCTTCATGAAACCTTTATGCAACTTATTTTCAAAACATAACTACAAAAAGTCAGATTTAGGTGAATAATCTGGTTCAGTTAAGGGTTAAATTCAGGCAGGTAACTGTGTGTGTGTGTGTGTGTGTGTGTGTGTATTTGTGTGTGCATGAATGAAAATGATCACGGCAAAGTAACACACAGCCTCCTCAGTGACATATGCAATTTTGTGTGTGGGACATTGGGACTGGAGTAATGTATTGTAACCTTATGCTAACCTAATGAACAAGAGGATGAAAGCGGTGTAATGGAGGCATTTTTACATTCATCTTTAGGCTCCTCATTATGCGCCGAATATGACAACCTCGTTAGGAGTGCACGAAAGATTACCCATGCGGGTAAAGAGCACCACCTTCACGCAAAAAACAAAAAAAAAACAAAACAAAATACAAACACACAGAAAAATTGTAAAACAGGTTGGAATGTAGATAGTAAAGACTGTACAGTTTGTGCACACACACACACACACACACACACACACACACACACACAAAAACCCCTGGTGGGAGTAACTGGGCTCTTGGAGTCAGAAAGACAATCTGACTGGCTTTCAAAGACCCCTGACTGTCCGGTCTGTTTATTCAGATGGGAGCGGAGAACGCCACCATTTCAAAGTCATTGCATTTACTTTGTTTTGATCTTGCTGATGAAGAACAAGAACAGCAGTGATAAAAATGGGTCCTTGATGCTACAAAACACTCGTGTTATTCATCACATATGATGTGTTTGAAGCTTAATTAAATTCATACCTAAAATGTGTGGAAATGTATACTCATTGTAAAATAATAAACAAATATTAATGCAATATGATGAAACCATTTGTTTTTACAGCAGCAAACGCACTCCTGATTTGTATGCAATGTTTTCTAGGCTGTGGCGGGTCACTAGAAGCAATTGTAGTAACATGAATCAATTAAAACGTGTTTTAGTTGTGTCTGTGCCTGAAGTGTCAGCAGATCTGTGCGCGAATCATCATTTGTTCTCATTAGTGTTTTCTTGGAGAAATCAGAAGCGCTTGAGGAAATCAGGTAATTTGTATTCACAAATAAGGATACTCGACCCAACAACGTTGTGTCATTTGTAACAGAGTAGCGTGTGTCTGTGCGTGCGTTTCTATTTGCGAATATTTATGTTTGACAGTGAAAGTGCAATTTCTGCATTAGTCTTAGTAATGGCCATGAGGCCGAGCATCATTAGCTCAACACTGCTCTCCAGTGGATACAAAGTATAATAACCCGTATAAAGTTCAAGCGCTTCAATGGAAAAAAAAGTAAAAGGTTATGATGTTTTTCAGGATGTTCATCTCTCAGTTGTCCAAAGGTTGCTTCTTAAATAAGAAATAAGATTTTATTACAATCTTGGTCTGTTGCTTGTATATGTTGTATATGCTTGTATATGTATATGCTGACTAAAACTTTGTGGTTACAGATGTTAAGAACTACTCTGCTGCTGCATTGTACAGACACCAGAACTATAGTGTCGTCCATGACGTGCAATTTGTTAGAATACAGAGGTAGATGAACAAATCATAGCTTGACATCTGATATCATAAACACATGTTTAACACAGAAGAGTGATGTTATTCTTATAGGATCATATCCATTTATCCAGCATGTATTGTGTCTATATACATATCCCCCTACATAGATAGTTATTGTTGCACAAGAGTGTGTTTATATAAAGTTGATATATGTTGGTGTTAATACTATACGTGGCACACAATCATATTCTGACTGTGTCTAAACAGAAGAATGGCAGTGCTACAGGGACATCTACAGGCCAGGGACAATGAGACACTTATACCTTATAATATGAGTATGCTTGTGTGCCCGTTGAAGTTGCCTTTCGATATATATTCATATGTATATATCAGTCATGAGTATGTCAACTTGATTTTATGTATTTGAACAGATTGTGATGCATTTGACCCTTAAAATGCTCGTGAGCTACATTTAAAACAATGTACAGCAGCATGTAAACACATTCAGTACTCAGTTTGTTTTGAAGCTGACTCAGAGTTTCCTACACTGGTGGTTTAATGTTCATTGTGCCACATAACACAGCTGATGTTAAGCACATAATGATAATGATGCACCCTTAGTTTACTATGTGAAAATGCTAACATTTGTTCATTAGCACTAAACACAAATTACAGCTATGGCTGAGTGGTATGTCATTAGTTTTGCAGGTAATAAAAAAAAAAAAAAATACTTTGGTCATTAAGAATTTTTTTTAACACATTTGAATGTTGATTTGGAGGTTTAAAGACTAGATGAAAAGTCAGGAGATTATCATAATGATAATTTACCCTGAGGGGGTCATGAATGTGTTTACAAACATATAATGACCGTCCAAAAACAGTTGTTGAGATATTTCACTCAAAACCACTTGCCAACCTCATGGTGTTATGTGTGATGGGTAAAGGGAGACTGGGAGCCAATCTATCTAATTCATCTATTAATTAATAGTTAGGAGTTTTATTTTATTTTTTTATTACTTATTTTGAAATTAGAGAATCTCCCTTTATTTTTATTTACTTCTATGATTTTTTTAATGATATAAGACAATAATCATGGAGCAAAATAACCCTATATACCTGAAATGAACAATATATATATATATATATAAATACTATACTGCAATTTAGTTGCTTGTATTAATTGGCGATTTTAAGAGGATGGAAAATGGAAATATGTCCAGTTATAAATAAATATTCCCAATAAAACATCATGTATTGATCAGAAATTCCAGAAGAAGGTCAAATATTATTATTGCTGTACAAACAAATTCATTGTCTATGTCTTCTATGCTGCTCATTGTTTACATATGTTTTACATGTTTGTTTACATATACCAACGGGCATTTATTGAAAGTCTCTTCTGTTTTATTTCGTTCTATTCTGACTTGATGGATTCTGTCACGTTCTGTTCTACACTCCTGGCTTGTCATTGGCTAATGGAGACGGGAAGTACAATGACGTTGCCCAATGAGATTTTAGATTTATTCTATTACGGTTTGGTTCCGGAGTGGCCTGTTATTATTCCAAGTAGCAGGTGAAATATCGGTGAGTATTTTTTATGATTGTGATATAACAGCCGTCTGTCTCATAGCTACTATACAATGTAATGTGTCATTTAGGAAGATAACTGTCGCTGATCGCTTTTAATAACTCACCGTCTCCTTTGGATTAAAAACTAGGCAGATCAATCCGCGGTCGTGCGCTCTTTTTACTGGCTGATGAAACACTGATAGGCAATAAACATCATATATTGAATCAGACATCGGCACTAAGATGGTGTATATATATATATATATATATATAGAAAGAGAGGCGGTTGTGATTGTTTTAGGCTTGTTGTTTACGTGTAAACAAACGGAGTAAGAGGATTTTTCATGGTGTTTTTACCCACTGAAGCCCCCCGTCAACTTCACATATAACCAAGTTGTCTTAATAAAGGCTCGATCAATAAGGTATAGAGGGGACTATACAGCTTAAACTAGTGTCCACCTGCCGCGATTTATCTCCATTTGTTTGTGACTGTCACCTCAACAAACAGCAGATGGCGCTAGATCTCAGTTTGAAACATGTCATCATCAACAGGTCTCCATCCAGTGTTACAATATGAACATGTATGCTGTGCCCAGCCCGGGAATACCAGGCTGTCCACCGGGATTAGAATACCTCACTCAGGTAAGTTACATCACATTACACGTATCCAGTGGTGGAAGAAGTACTAAGGTTCCTTTACTTAAGTAAATGTACCAATACAGCAATGTAAAAATACTCTTATTACATGTAAAGGTCCTGAAGGAAAAATCATACAAGTAGTATTAGCAGCAAAGCATGTATCGATTACAGTAAAAGTACTTGTTTGGTTCTTCTGACTGATCTATTATTATATATGACATCATTACTATAAATAGTTATAGCAAACTATAAGTATTTATAGTAATGTTGCCACAGTTTTTCTATGGATTCATGCTGTCTCAGCTACTTCTGTCTCTTCATGTTGTGATCAGGACTGTGGGGGACAAATCTGTTGCAGGACTCCTTGCTCTTCTCGTCACTGAAGAGATTTCTTTATGACTCTGACTCTGTGATTGGGGTCGTTGTCATGCAGCAGAATAAATTTGGGACCAACCAGATGCTATTGCATAATGGATAAAAATCTCAAGTGCCTAAAATTAAAACAGAATATACAGGCCCGCTGAAAAAAAGAAGTGTGCTACTCTATTTTAAGATAGCTCGGCGGCCCACACCAGAATGTGGTTTCACTGGCCAGCTACATAATGTGAGGGTATTTATGCCAACAGTTTCAACACACCTACTCTCACTCCCTATCTGGTTTTTGTTTTCTAGGTGGATCAGCTACTCATAAAACAGAAAGTTGAGCTCGTTGAAGGTATAGTACTGTATGGAAAGCCAAACATTTAGCTGCTAGTTCTGTTCACTACATGTAAAAAAGCAATAACAGCTTGTCATATATTGTTCATTCAAACAGCTCTTGTTGGTTTTGAGAGCAACAATAAGTATGAAGTACGTAACGTCATGGGTCAGAACGTGTTCTACGCCGTAGAGGAGAATGACTGTCTGAGTCGACAGTGTTGCGGTCCAATGCGCTCCTTCACCATCCACGTCCTTGACAATTTTGGACAAGAAATCATCACCATCACCAGGCCACTTAAGTGCATGTCCTGCTTCTTCCCTTGTTGTCTACAAGAGGTAAGCGAACGTCTCCAAGACACTTTTTGTCTATGAAATTATAGTCTTCGAGGTTGTTTTTTTTTTGTCTGTCACATTATTCTTTACACTCCACATATTCTTGTTTTATGTGTCCCTTTTAAAAAAAACACTTTCTTCTGAGGATGTGGCAACAAATCATGTTCTGTTTTCCCACAATCCTTCACTCAGCTGGAGGTGCAGGCTCCCCCAGGTAACACAGTGGGGTATATTATGCAACAGTGGCACCCGTTCTCCCCTAAATTCATCGTTGCAAATGAACACACTGAGCCTGTACTGAAGATCCACGGGCCCTTCTGTGGATGGAGCTGCCTTCCAGATGTTGACTTTGAGGTGGGTTTGTTTAAATACAGAAAAAGCCATTACATTTGTGAAAACATTACTCACGGTAGTAATATTTTCACCCTCTGGACATTTTTTCGTAAGGGTCCCTTCCTCATGCTCCGAAGCAGCAAATGTTTCCAATCAGATTGGTGTGGTACAATGTGGGCATTGTACTATGGCTCATCTGGTTTTATTAGATTGAGCTGTGAAGGGGATTTGGGTCAATGATACAGACTTTTTACCAGACCCAGAGGAGGAGTAACTGAACCATGATATTACCATCAGTGTTCCCCCCTAGCTGGCTTTCAAGTAATTACTGCGGGATACACTGAAGTTACTGTGGCAGGAGGCAAAAAGCTGGAACTGGATAGGATTATTATTATGGATTCTTCCCTGATCTCCCTCCAATAAAGCCAAACAAGTCTCGAAATTGATCTGTATCCCAACACATGCAAGCAATCTTTCTCCCCTGTCACTCTGTGTTTTCCAGATTTTGACAATGGATGAAGTCAGTAAGATTGGGAAAATCAGCAAGCAGTGGACAGGACTTCTTCGGGAAGCGTTCACAGATTCAGACAACTTCGGTATCCAGTTTCCTATGGATCTGGATGTAAAAATGAAGGCCGTTATGATTGGTGCATGTTTTCTCATTGTGAGTGCAATATTTTATGTGTCTTGAATTGTTCAAAGTAAAAATAACACGTTATTTTCTGTATGCCAGAATGAGGCTATTCCAGATGCAGCAGCCTTATGTGACACGGCTTTCATGTTGATTAATGTGCTTCTCCTCACCGGCAGTCGGAAATTTCATGTACCTACCAATTAATGCACCACTTAGCCTACATTTTGTCAGAAATGTGACCTGAAACCACCCCAATCACTACAAATGCAAAACAGCTTGTCAGAGCTGTAGTAGCACCAGTCACATTAGCTAAAATGTCAGCGGAGTTTTTACATTTTGGAGGTGACAAACCTTGGCTGACATTCTTTGGGCATTAAATCAATGTCAATTTTATGTTCTATTAACACTTTTGATTTTTTTTTTTTTCCCCCACAGGATTTCATGTTCTTTGAGACCAGTAACTAGAAGCCAAACAGGATTTCCATTCAACATTCCTGGAAGAACAATGCCACAAAGCCATGACGACCAGCCCCAAATGCCCTAATATAAGAACAACCTTCAAATGGGTAGATTAAAGAAAGTACCAAAAGGTACCTAAATGTTATAATTTTGCATGAACAATGAAATAGAGGGTTTGTTTTAGTCTTAGCTGCTCTAGTTGGTTGTTGCACACATCACTGGAAACATATCTGGTCAGGGCGGGCAGTGTGAGTAAGTGTTTTTTCATTTGTTTACATTACGGTCCTGGAGCCCACCCAGGCCCAGAAGCCTCAGTTACTACTAAATAGAACATGAATGAGTAAATGGAAAGGAAACACCATTACAGGCAAATGCTAAAAGTGGGGGTGTCATTATAATTTAAATGCAAACGTGTTAATGAAAAACTAGCACTTGTGTCATTTGGTGATATTTGATAATGAAGATGTTAATTTAATTAGGACACTGTTTGTAGCTATGTATCGTGTGAGAACCGAATGACTCATGTAATGCAGTAGTTTATAATTCAGATATTCAAAGCCCTCAATTATTGATTTATAGTATGTTTTGTTTAACAATTTGTCATTGTAGAGCAATGTGTGTGTGTGTGTGTGTGTGTGTGTGTGTGAGCACTGCTTTGGGTGTGTGTTTTGTGTGTCTGTGTGCTATGAGTGTACTTATGTTTGTTTTAAATGAAACGTAACTATCATATGATACAGTGTAATATTTCTGATGCCATAATAATTATGCATAGTCAACTCTGCAGAGAGGTTGTTTATTTGGGAGTGGATCATGTGATCTACTGTCCTGGTCTTGTCCACAAGAGGGGGATAGCTTTTCAAGAATAACCCAACGCACGGCCGAAATGAACAAACTCAATACCTGCTTATGCCATAGGTTTTTAATCAAATATTAAGTGTCTGATGACATTGTATATTTTTGGACAAACTCAGGTTATAATGCATGCTATTGTAATATAGTCTTGGCTAATTCTGGCCCCAGGAATTACACACCTGCAACTGATACTATGAACATAAAGATAGATCAATATTTTGGAGGCGGTTTTGTACATTAGGTTTTTCTTCTAAATATTCATATTTTGCATACATGTCCTGGTATATCAACTTGAATTTTGATCTTTTTCACTGTTATGTTATACATGGTGTTTTGGCTCTACATGTTGACAGTACACAAGTTAGATGAAATCTTAATTCCCTATCAAATCCCCATTGATACTGCTAACTAGTGTAGCAAAGGCATTATCTGTGTGCTATATTGACATTAAGGCCATTAAGAGCTCTTTTGTAATACCATGATAAAACATGTTTTTCTCCCCATATATGCCATTCAGGTAAGGATAGAAAAGGGGAAAGTAGAAAAAAGAACATTGCATCTTAAGTCATTTTTCAGCAAATATTCTAATCTTAACAATGTTTTTTTTTTTTTTTATAAAACGGTGTTATAAACTACAAGTTGGAAGAAAATCTTTTCCCAGTGAAATCTTTAATTTGCTTGTTTGACTTTTATTCGTAGAATTACCATTAACTAGATTTGTCTTAACTTGATTTTAAAACTTAAGATGGATATTTTTTTTGCAGTCTATTATGTTTTCATGACTTAAATCACTGAGAAAGTATTCAATTTACGTAAACCTGTATTCCTTCTATTAAGATTAGGTGGATCATTGTTGGTAGACTGTATTAATGGTGTAAGATGCTTTGATTGTGTTTAAAAGCCAAAAAGTTACATCAGAATGTGTTACAAAGGGAATTTAGCCATTCCCAGACAGTCCTATATTTAAATAGAAAAGTACCTATTCTTCTACATTTGCACTAATACCGTGAACTAATAAACCATTTAATCACCGAATGAATGCAAATAAACTCTGTGAGCTGAGCTTCAATTGTGCAAATAGTCTGTAAAAAAACACTACAATAAAAAAATGATATTGTGCTGTGTGCAGATCTTCTGACTTTTGTGCATCCAATCACTAAATCCATCTGGCATTTAAATTCACTATTGTACTTCTGAGCAATAGTCCTTTGAATACAGTTTCCATCTTTTGAGTGTAACAATGGTCAGAACTTGTAAATACCATTGAGCCTTACTTCTTAAGAAGTCGATTTTTTTTCTCCCTGTTTTTGAATCATTTTGCAGTTTCTTTAAATTGTCCTCATAAACATATCTGAACGTTTCTTTGGCCTTTGGTGCAAAAATATGGCCTGCAGAGTAATTTATTGGACTGATTTCATCATAGACAGATGCCAATATGATTATCCATTTAAAAAACATCTGAGTATGCAAAACATTTGTACGTATGACCCTATCTCAGATTGGGATTCAAACTTGAGCCATCTGTGTGACGTTCATGAGAAATTTTATGGGAAATTATGACTGTTGAGAGAAATTCTGCAGAACTTGCATTAGATTTGCGGGAATTGGGCTGTTAAATAATTTTAATCGCTCCACATTGGGTGCAAATGAAACATCCTGACCACATAGGAGTGATGACACAGATACCATTGCAACATTGATTTGCTTAGTGAGTTATTATTCAAGAAAAAAAAAAAAAATACACAGATGTTATTCTACAGCTACAATATGTGGGATTTTATTTTTTTGCAATATTCCCGTCTACCTCCTTACAATTAAACATTCAAAATTAAACACAGCCCAGAAACTGTGATGATTGTGTGTTACATACACAATTGACATAATTGGTTACACCAGTGAGTTTGAAGTCTAGGGGGTCAGAAGATACAAACAACTTTAACATGACTTGGTCCTGTGACTGAAGCAGATATATTAGTTTGGGCCATGAATTGCAGTGTGTTTATGTTTCACTGAACGGCTCGGTGTAAATACTGCACACATTTTGATATTATTAGAAGACCTTAAAATGACATTTTGAATGATGATGATGAAGGTTATAATAACAAGTCTGTCTCAAAGTCTAACACTATGTTTAAATAAACTGTTTCTCGCCAAAATGGAACAGAAAAAAACAGGAAGTAGAGTCGTCTGATAAGTTTTGGACCTTAAAGTGCCCTGAGAATAAAACGAGGTGTCGTTTGCTCAACGCTGCTTTGGCTCCCTGCAGACAGCATACAGTAAGTGGAATTTATGGTATCTGTGTTTTAAACCCACTGTGATAAACAAATGGCTGAAGCAACATCTGTTCAAACGAAGCCTAGGAAAACACCGTATACACCCAAACGGAGGAAAGACAGCAGATGTAAAATATAAAATGGGGGATGGTTATTTACACAACTCCTAAAAGTCATGCGTATACACAATTTGCATTAGCAAATACATTTTTGTAGGAAATGTAATGCTGCCTGGATTATGTTTTTATCAACATAATTACGACACATTCAACGTATCTGCAAACTGTTCACTGCCAATATGTTTAATTTCTTTTCCCTTACCTGCTTCTGGTAACTGAAGCATATTTCTAATGGATTTGTTGTTATGTTTAGGTAACTCAAGGCACTTAGTTAACTTTTTACAATATTTAATCATAATCAGACCAATACCCAACATTTACCAAGTGTTTAAGAAGTGTAATCATTGCAACATGTGGCTCACAGGACCTGGATTGCAGTCTTGGGCGCCTTCCAGTAACTTCTGGGCAATATAAAGATGTCACAATTATTGTATTGGAAATATTGTCACTGAATGGAATCCAGGCAATGATTACATTTTCCCCAAACTCGTTTTGGCAAAACAAATTAGTGGTATACAAAACATCTTTAAGGAGACAGAGTGGCACCGGAAGGAAAGGTCTAATATAAGGCTAAATTCTTTTCTCCTTAACCTATTTCTGGTACGTTTTTTGCAGCCGAGTGGTTTTAACATGCCCACCTAATGATGACATTTAAATGAAAGGCCAACTAAAGAGCTCATCATGTGTAATTTTGGAGGAGCACTGCTTAAAAACCACACTCTATCTCCAGTCTAGAAATTAAAATTTATAGCACAAGTTTGGAAATTGCAAACAGGAATTTCAGATAAACTGCAGGAGGGACTGCTCCTCCTCGTCCTAAGTCTCAAGTCTTTACGGTAAGCTCAGGTTTATAGTCTGGGTCAGTTTTTGATGAAACCCCTCAACTTTCCCTCCTCCCTGCAGCCCCTAGACCACACCCAGTGGATGCCCCGTGGCCTCATAAATGGGACCAACGTAGACAGAGCTGGGCCAGGAATGACGTGGATGATTTCTCAGGAAGACGCGCTGCCATTTCCATTGATCTGGACTAGTAATTAAGCTGTTCCGTGGAGTGATCAAAGCATTTGGGATAAAAATAAAACCCATTCTTGTATAATCATGGCGCAATTGTGGGTTCAGGGGACAAAGTGTCTTGGATATGTGACTCACCAGTGTAATTGAAAAACCATTCAGCTGTACCACCAAAAGAAGGTTACGTCAAAAATAGAGAAGAAAGAAGGAAAAAAAAAAATCCAAGGTGTGTCCTAACCACTGACAGTTACGTGATTTTGGCTTCGATATTGCCTAAAGTAAGTCATCAGTGAAGGGATAGAGAAACATTTTCAGCTTTACTTTCCCTTGTGTCCCTTTTCTTATTTCCCTCTTCCTCAAAGGCATTTTTAGCTTTGTGTTTAATATTTGGCATCTTCTTAACAGCCTCCCCAGTGAATCATCTGGTTCTTCTTTTCAGCTTGATTAAATCTAAACAACGCCTTCATACCCACTGTCTCCACTACAGTACCAGAGGATGGTCTGCTGTCGTCAGGAAGCTGCAACACTGTTTAGTCTTTTCCTAATGCAAGGGCAGTGGAGCCTGAAGGCTTGTGTGTTTTATTTGGCACTTAAATAAGCCAAAATTAAAAAAGCACACGCCACCTGTGCTGCAGTAATGTTCCTAACAGTCAGTGCTCTCTTTTTAGGTTGATAAACATCCGTATTTAGCTATGCGTCTATGTGTGCTGCAGTCCAAAGTCTTCTAGTATCTTCTGATACTCGAGCACATATAGATTGAGGATAATTACCTGCAGGTGTGACTCATTGTTCTGGTGAGCTCCTGGATTTCTACTCAGTCCTCACCTCACTTACCACAGCAGTTTCCCCAGCTTCTGCATTCTGTATCTGACAATTTTTGCGTAATTAAAGGTAATTTTCTCACCCGCACCACATGTATTCCGGCTTTAAACTTGCCATGAGCGCCACTGCCACCGCTGTGCTCACTTAACACGTGCCACACTTCTTGCAAGCAGTGCCTTAGAAAGCTAAAAAACATATGGGTACCCTCATGAATGTTCTATAGTATCTCACAACTTCCAGTACAGACACTGTCGGGATATTAAATTGTTCGTATGACTTCTGGACATTTAGTCAAGGAGTAATCGGATCCAGAGGAAATGTTTGGTGGGTGCTCAGACTTGAGCACGTCACTGGAAGTAAGAAAGCGTATTCCCTATCACACGCTGCCAAGATGCACAATCACTTATATTTTCCAGCTGCAGAGAGTTCCCTCACTAACCCACAGGGTAAAAATCCCTGTTGAATGTTTGTCACTCAGCCATATAATTCCATATAAGGCTCATTTTGATTCCAAATAATAGGATTGATACTTCTGCTAATCTGCTACACCACGTTTGTTTTAACTCGTGTTCACACAGCGGGGACGATCACTTTTCTTTTTTTCGTTTAAATGTGTTTATATGTGAGAGACAGTTATACAACAAGAATCAAATGGTAATTTTGTCACACTAATTTCCATTAAATGTGCCGGCCCAGGGCTCAGTTTAATGTCGGTTTCATGCTGGATTACAGAAAACAGAACAGCTATAAAGTACAAGTCAATGTATGTTGGGATTTCTGGCAAAGACTCTACGTTTTCCACGTTTATCACTGGAACGAAGTCAAAAGTTTGGCTTCCACTGTCTCAACATTCATAAATCAAGGCCAGCGATGTCATTAAATTAAACAATCTGCCGTCACGGCTGCCATGCAAACTGTTTACCAGACAGGGACTGTGTTACACCTAATAAGGAATGAGAGAGACAAATGAGACAAAGCATTGGCTTCAAGGTCGGCTGAGACGCTGTGAGACACAGACACAATCCCACAGTAAATTAAAACTGAATGTAATGGCTGCTTTCTGTTTTCCTCTTCAACTTTCCCCCTGGGTGTGCACACTGCTGTTGGGGAGCATGAGCGGCTGCAACATCTGCAGCATCAGTTGACTTTTTATACACTGTCATGTCTACTTACACCTAAGTCAGGTATCTGAATACTTAGATAACTGTTAGTATTGAGGCATTTTAATGCTGTTAAAGCAGAGACATGTTGAAATAGTCTATGTGGTTTGAAAATGATTATAATATAAGTATTGAATAAAGGCTTATAGTGTATGAGTTTTCAGTGTTATTCCATGATTTGCACTAATGAGCCTGAATGAAAAGTCGCTTATGAGCAGGGTGTAGAAGGGGAGCAGTGTTGGTCAGACTTGCGCTGGGTGCACAGGGGGAGGGGACCAGGGGAGGGATATTTAACAGCCGGGGGGAGAGAGGTGGAGGTGGACGGGTGGTGTATTTAAATACAGCTGTGCTCAGTCACATTGCACGTCGCGCAGGACGTCCCTGTGTCAGGGGTGAATACCGTTATCTTTCCTCCTCCACTGCCTCTTTTTTTTTTTTTTTTTTTTTTAATAGTCTGTAACTTCACCGGGGAAACACACGGAGCTGCAGCTGCAATTAAGGAACCACGCCTGTTGCTCTCTAATTTCAGTACTTATACTACGCACCCCTGTTGGAGCAACGAGAGTTGTCTCAACAGCTACTCGTCCTCAAACTTGACATCCATCGGATGATGAAGTTAATTTTTCTTTATGAAAACTAATTATCGCGAGAGCGCGCACAGTAAAGAAGACCAGGGCTGATTCTCTGGAAAGTTAATAGTCCAGTTAGTTTCCCCCCGCACTGTGTCCGGGAACACACACTTATTACAGCAATGGAGTACCTCAAGTTTTGCTTTGTGTTTTCATGCTGGATGAAGTTTGCAGATTCTATCTACTCTACTGACACACTTCAAGCTCCTGCGCCAATTCCTAAAGGTAAGCGACGCTGAAACTTTTAACACCCCCCCTCATCTCTCTCTATTGTTATTTTGGGGGGTCGCCCAGAAAATCAAATTAAGCCTCATGTACTTCCTACATGAATCTCAACTGTGCATTGTGATCGACTGTATAATTTATCGGCTGCATGATGTTAACAGGGAGATGCGGGTTGTTGCATGTCTGTGGCTGGCTGTATGGGAATCTGAATGTGTGTATTGCCACATACAGCATGATGAAGCGTGAAATTACATGATAGTGCTCGACACAAAAGGAGCGTCTGCGGTTTGTTTGTTTGTTTGTTTCATGTTGTTTGGCTCCGCGCAGCTCGGAGGGTGTTTTTTATATATACAGATGTCAGGCTGTAAAGTGTCAGCTCGAGAAATAACTAACCAATTGGAGCAGAGTGTTTGATGCTTTGCACAGACATTTAGATTACCTATATTTCCTCATACATGTGAATGCACAAGAAAGCCATTAGTGATTGATTGATTTTAATTGCAAACTAGCAATTATGTAAAACAGAGAATCAGCTGTAAACCTGTTATAAATGAAGCCAAGTGCAACCTGCTCCAAGACTGGAGTTCACAGTTACACTGTACATGTATGTGTTTATGCTTCACAAAGTACCCCCAGCTTTATGGGCTTGTTTGAACATCTCCCCCCTCCCCATTAACATGCTACTGTTGCTAAGTTGATCTTAATTACCCTTAAATTATTTCAGTAAAACACAGCTCTTGTCACATGACACCCTGTAAAAACCTGCAGACAACAATGTAAGTGAATACATATGGGGTTTTTTTATGGTGTGTGTGTGCCAGTGTTGGTGTCATAAATACTGTGGGCTTATGTCTAAGTTAAATCTGGAAATGTGGTACATGGTTGAATGATGGCAGAGGCAGTACAGGACACAACAGCTGCTTAGTCTCCACAGGCTCAGTTTTTTCCCGTGGACTGGACTAACTGGGTGCCTTCCAGTAAATGCTTGTGAAAACCCTGCTATACCTCAGACAGATCATATCATAAGGAAAAGTGTAGTTGTGGACAACTGCGTCAAACTTAATGCAACAAACATTTCATGTAATGGTGTTAACTTGATTATATGAATGTATTTTCAATTGGGTTGTGTTTAATTTTACTCAGGTTCTATATTTACAGAGGCGGTTTTACATATATGATGCACTTACAAAGAAAAAATAACATTTACACTGTACCACTGTGCTACAATAGTTGAATAAAAGGCAGAAACACTTACTATTTATACAGTGGAGGCATTTCAGGTCAAATAGATTTGATTTGTGACATAATTTTCATAAATTTTTCACTGCCAAAGGAACATCATGCACATGCAGTAGGTTCCAAAATTCACTGGAAAGTGGTCTCAGAGTTTCAGACTGTACTACTGAGACTTTTGGACTGTACTAGTGTGTTTCAGGGAACACCATAAAAAAAAACACACATTTGGTTGAAGAATGCCATGAATAGTTGAGAAGATTAATATGACTCGTGAAGCAGAAGCCAAACAGACAAGTCCAAAGATTTCTGTGAACATCGTAAAACAAAAAGTGTTGTGCAGAGTTTTAAACTGCACCATTTATCTGCCACTACGGGGCCTGTGTTATGACGTCAGAAATGTCACACCTATTATACGACGTGTTAATAGTTTGGAATATCAACTTGATGAGTCATTTTTTCCCCAGAGTTTGCAGTCGGACTGTTTTTTCTTTTTACTTCTTTCTCAGAACAGTAGAAAAGTAAAGCAAACACATTTGAAACAAGACTGAATGACGTGTCATTCAACACGTCAAAAAGAAGTTGTACATGCGTTTTTTTTTTCTTTCAGGTGGCTGTTCATCATAGTGACAGGGTATTACAAAGCAGAAATTAGTAAAGAAATATTGCATTTACAGATACAGGTTGAATAACCAGCTGTGTGAGCAGAGATATAGGAAGAGTGTTTCTCTGTAAGCAAAACACCTCTCTATTGCTTTTAGTACAGAGGCAATTGATGTGATTCAGCAGTGAACAGGGACAGGGGAAGAAATAAAATTTAAAAAAATGTATAAAGAACTCGGAGCTCTGCACGTTTCACATCAATGCGCGCTAGGCCGGTCACTGTGGACAGAGGACGTGGCTGTTGGTTTGTCAGTTTTGGGAAGGTAAAAAAATTGGGCAGCGCAGACCCCCGCTGTTGGGCTGACTGAAAGAAGCCTTTCACTGGTTCTTAACTGACTGTGTGAACATCAGTTCTGACAGAGTATACATTGAATTGAATTTTAACATGTAGTTTTTGTTGTGTGTCTGAGCAGTGGCTCAAATAATGTATCTTATAATATTCGATTTCATCATACCAGTTGCTGGATTGGTCCAATAAGTGGAACGTACAAGTGTCAGCAGACCACCCCTTACTGTTAATCGACATATTTTAAATGAGAATGTTTCTCTTCAGTATTTTCATTGCTGCTTGGTAAGCTATTCAGTTTAAACGGTTTCTGAAAACTGTAGAAGACTAGGAGATCATATCAGAAATATGTGGACATTATTTACTTAAGAACAACATTTGTTTTCCTGACAGTTACTGGGAAATATGTCAGAGTGAGTGCATGTTTGAGGCTGGGACAAACACCATTACCCAGTATAATCTAGTCTCCCCCACTGTCCTGTGAGACAGGCATCTTTAGCAGTTTATAGAGAAGAAAAAGGAAACTCCACCTAAAGTTGTCCATGCCATATATATTGTATAACAGCACTCTCTATTGTCTGTAATTCCAGTCTAACAAACTAGCAAACTCTGCTTGTAGGCCAGGCCTGTAATCATGTCTTAGAATATTGTCACTATATCACCACAAGGTTGCTTCTGTGTCTCCTTTTCAGCCAAATGTGTGTTGTTGTTTTTTTGTTTTTTTTTAACCTTTTTGCTAGCTTACATCTAAGGCATTTTTGCAAACTATTAAACAGATGAAACCTAAAGAGTTCCCATGATACTAATATCCCATTATTCAACATAGCAAGTCATTTAAATGACTGTATCAATGAGGGAATTGAGCAATCTTTGCCTGGAGCTATGTTGGCTAAATCTTGTATAGAAACAGCTGTAGGGTGTATACTGTTCAAATAAAAATTGTGTTTTTTAAAGCTTTGGATTGCAGTCACCAGTAATTGTCAGCACATTAAAGATACTAAATGTAGAATATTTATCACACATACCAGTAAATCGTTTCTTAACAAGACAATAAGGGCTGCAGGAAAAATGAGAGTGTCAAAGAAAACAAATCTGATCACAGGTACAGGTCAGGACCAACTTGCATCTTTTATCTAGTAAAGCCTTGGTTGCATCACAACTATAATATATCAACAAAGGAAAGGGGTCATTTCTCAAGTCATTGATACGCTGACAAAATGGATATTGTGGTGCAAAGTAGAGCCTTTTTTGGCTTGTAGAGCCTGCAATTTGAGTTTATACTTAGTAATAATTGTAGCCTGTTAAAATAAATTAGCTAGCTTAGAACAACATATAACACAGATGGTAAAGTATGTACTATGGGAGCAGCTCAATGCTTATCTTTAGAGCATATTGAATTCACTTTCCAAGCAGAGCAAATAAGACCCCTCTCAAGGTAACGCCATGTGGTTTGTATGTTATCCTTTCATTTACAAAATTTAAGCACAAAATACATTAACAAATTGATTAAAGCATTCCATTTAAACCTGATTGTCCTTGTCCTTGATGATAATTGGTTGAAATGCCTTCAAAGCTGTTGTAAAATACTCTAATAAAACACACACACGTGTCTTAACAGTGATATACAGATAAATGTTAATAATCATTCCAGTCTTTAAGCAAGCTCGAGTAGCCTTATGTTTCTCACTGCGTCTGTGTTGCTTACAACTGTGTCTGTGTGTTGCCTGGCAACCATTCTGATAAATGTCACTGAAGAACTTCATTGCTTGGTGTTTATGATAAATGACGGCATTTTTTTTGTTGTTGCTGTGGGTGTATTTTTATGAAGCCACTTGAGGCTGTGATTCACGATGACATTACGACAGTTTTAGATTTTAGAGCTAAGTAACAAAATCACTGTAAACATATAAAGCTTATTACTTTAGTCAATATTACTGTATTGTTGAATTAAACTAGGTTGGTGTTCCTGTTAACAATGAAAGACTTAAAACCCTGTGGCCAAGAGAGGAAATGACTGTTGTAAGTGTAATCAAAGAGCAGCGCATGACATAAACCAGATTTACTTTTAGGTTTTCTGTATGGTGAAATGAATAAGCTCGTCTTTCTCCGAAATGACGTATGAGGAGACTCCAAAATTGTTTCCAAGTTACATCATGCCACAAGGATTAAGTGCTTGCATGCACCTCACAACTTGTGTATTATGCAACTGTGTTTTATCAATTGTGCTGATATTGAAACGTCACTTATTGAGACGTTACTATTTAGTTGTGGACAATTAAAACAATGTCCGCCTAACCAGCCTGTGAGCAATTTAGTCTTTTGTTTATCTATCCCTGAAATTTGGATTACTAAGGCTAATTACAAACACATGTAGTGCTCATCTAGGTCACAACAATGGTATTTGTTAGGTAAAAAAGGAATGTCTGCATGTCTAGGGGCTCCTGGAGTTTTAGATATCAAAACTGGTATTGCTGTGCCAAAGCGGCTTGTGGTTACGTAAAAATTCTAATGCTTTCTAAAGCTGGGAAACCTTTAAAAGTAGTTTTGGTCGCATGCATGGCTGAAAAATTAATGTAAGGCAGGGATATATACAGTAAATATATGCTAGGACAGTGATGCACTTAAATGATTAAATACATGTTTGCACTGACGGTCAGATCAACACCCTCATGTTGCAGCTGTGACTAAATAGAAGCAACATTTGAATACACTAAATCCAAGGACTGTACTTTTTTTTAACTCCATAAAGTTGTGTTAGGGTGATAGTAAGCTTTAAATCGGAAGAGAAAACGACCTCTGGCCTTTCATGTTTTGCTAAAAGGAGTTAAATGACATTAAAGGATGTTATGCACGTCCCTGTGGACTGTGGAGATAAGCTCCGTTCCTACACTGACATAGCCTGTTCAGTGTCCAAAATGAGAAAGAAAAGCATGACATCCTTGCATTGAACAAAAACAAAATATTCTCCCAGTGGTGTTTGTTCCAATTAATTTCTTGTTGCAATCTGGCACAAAATGCTTTCCTTTCAGAGAGAGTTGCTGCCCAGACGAAAAGGGTGTTTGAGTAACACAAGGAAGGGTTTCAGCTGTTCCACCTGGCAGTGCTCCTCACTGTTAAAGTTTTGACACAGCTCAAGAGCCAAAACCCATCCATGAAAAGCAAATACTGGAGCGTCTGCTACATTCAGCACGTTTTAAACAATATCTTTTACCTTGATTTTAGTGTCTCCTTTCATTATTCAAGATGTGGAAGGAAAGTAACAGATTTTCAGATACCTCTTGAGCTTTCAGGTCAATACTGTTTATTTTCTTGGATGACTAAAATAGAGAGAACAGGAGTTTGTGTCTACTGGCCAGGAATGTTTAATTAAA